>OX388026.1:20368206-21618206 GCA_947578705.1 Lacanobia wlatinum
AGGTGAGTATTTTTATTGTAAAAATGGTTTAAAATCAGATTTTACTGTGTATTTTAAATGCCAAATTCATTCCCACAACAATTTACATTAATTTATTGCATCGTCTCTTTGAATTCACTGGAATTCATACGTTTTTAGATAATGTAAGCAGACTCCATTATTAAAGTCGCTTGGCGTTCCTGCATTTACTCGTTTTAGTGCCGAATTTCTCTTGCATTACGCTACAAGTTAATATTTTTTTGGAATATTATTCGAAGTTTGTTATTTTCTAATAAGTACTGCCTGTTCACAGACGATTTATAAAGAAGTGGTTACTTAAATAATTAATTCGAATGCTATTAATTATGAATAACTGGCAAAACGATCTAATTTTTTTGATATTTTCTGCATTTGTTTTGTGTTACGACTTGAGTTAATCTATTTTTGGTTAATGATTTCGATTTTATTTACTTTTTCTGCAGAACAAATTGTTAAACACTCGATTCACGTAGTGGCGTCACATCACAAAATAATGGAGTACGAAATGGAGTTAGTTGGTCTGTTTTTTTTTTGTGTCTAGAACATAATGTTATTTTGGTTATTATTTCTGTTTCAGATTTTTCTCTGTAGCTGCTTATAAATAACCGACTATGTCTGATGACGGATCGACAGTCGTAGAGAAGAAAGGACGCGGTAGACCTAAAGCCAATGGAACACAAGCAGTCAGTAATGTTTTTTATTTATTTAAGTTCCCATGAAATTATTAAGTTCTTTACTAAATCATGTTTATTTATTATTGTTACAAGGAGGCTAAGAGTGATACCAAGAAAAGGGGGAGACCTCCTGCAGCCACCAGGACTAAGGAATCTACAAAATCATCGGACGATGAACAAGCTCCAGTAGCAAAGCGAGGGCGAGGCAGGCCTAAGGGATCTAAGAAAAAGGCTGCTGCTAAAGGAAAGGTATAAAATTCATTGAAAAATAAATGGCTTTCAACCAGATATGAAAATAATTGATTTGTTTAATCTAATTTCTTCTTGTTCTAGAGTGCACCAGTTGAAGGAAGGGGCCGTGGACGACCGCGCAAGGACCCACCGCCTAAAAAAGATGCTGCCTCCACTGAAGAGGAACAAGATGAAGATGAAGACGATGAAGGCTCTGAGGAGCAGTAAAATATGTGTTTTGTTTTCTGACTCAACACTCACTTTAGTGTAATTTGTTTGTCACGATAACTCTTTTTGTGTGTTACTGCAATTTACTCATTTTGTTGTAGATCTTTATATTATTGCATATATTGGTAAAAGCCTTTTGGATAATATTGCACATGGGGTTATCATGACAGTACAAAATTCTCATCTGAGATTGTCTACCCAAATTTTTTCAAATGTAATAGCTACTTAGAGACTGTGTGATTACAATGCATTTACTCGAAATATTTAGCAAATTAAAGATGTATCTCACTTGAATAAATTTGGGATGACTTTGCTCTCCCTAGAAACGTACAACTTTTAAGATTTAATTTGTAAGGTCATTTTTGTAGAGTTTATTCAATTAGGTATTTTGTAATCTCTTGATTTGTAATTCATACAATTTTGTAGATTTAATCATTTGACTTTAAAGTCAAGTATTATTTTATAATAATAAATAAATATTATGTTCACTTTTCAATATAATCTTATTTTTCCCATATTGTATTTCATATTTAGATACACTGGTGACATTTGTGAACGGTGTTATAATATTATATATCCGTGTGTTCTTGATTGATAAATCACTTGGTATATTGCTGTTCCACAAAGTATCATGTAGTGGTATGGGTAGTGCCATTTGTATCAACCTTTATTTTGTATTCTGGCAGACTGAACTTGTTTTTATTGACATTTATTGTGTGTATGTGCGTGAATGTACAAGTTTAGAACAAAATATAAATAAATCTATAAAATCATGTTTTTCTCTCTAATCAGAAACAATCAGATTTGCGAAGCCTGCCCAAACTTTTTATATAGGTACTTATTGGGCTGATCAAGAGTCAAGTACAAACTCTTTTTGACTTTGATAGAGGTCAATAATATTAACAGTATTTTTTTTTTCTGAGTAATCGCAAACAAATTTATGAACATAATAATAATGAAATAGTTGGGATGAGTGCTCGTGCCTCGTTCATCTTAATGATTTTTATCGAAAGTAATTTTTCAGTACCTATGTAAATGTTATTTAGAAACATTTTTAATAAGGGTTCACGGCTCAAACGATAGTTTTATGAAAAATTCTTTAGTGTCAACAATCTTCCGCGCAAAATGTCTGTGACACCCGGACTCTAACAGCCATTTGATTGACCCAATATAATATTATTGTAGTCTGCTTTTGACTACAGAACTGTAAAATGGAACGTACAAATGCCAACACATCAAGCTACAACAATCTGTCAAAGAATGATGGGCATTTCTATTTTATCTCTAAAAACCAGGGTTTGTACAGTCGAGGACAAAAGTTGTTATAATTTTTTTCATGATTTTTTTGTGAAATATAAATCTATAGCTGATAAGCTCATGCCCTGCCGGTTTTTTACAAAAATCATCACTTTGGTAAGTAGGTACCCTTTTCTTTAGGGATGGGAAATCATCGAATCCCGCTCCTCCCGCTCTGGGTGGAGCAGAAGGGAGTTGATAAATATCCTTAGGTGGTTAACAATATTTTGACATGGACTGTACCAAAAAAAAAGTATTTTAAAAGTAAACATCTACTATAGTTATCACAGACATTTTACAAAATGATACAACAATAAATCTAGAATCACCTTCTAACGCTTATAATAGTGGCTGGCATTCAGACAGATCGATAGTAATTAAAATGTAATCTAAATAAATACTTAACTGTTTAGTTTTATGATGGATGTTATGATCACATGTTGGGTTAGTATTTGACTTCTGTTTATAAGTAAAGGTAGGTATTTGCCAAAATGGACGTGCAAACAACAGAGTCGAAATACATTTCATATGAAAGCTTACATTCAGTATTTCATTTATAGTCGTTTGTGCTAGTTTTGCTAACGGCATAGAACGAAAAAGAACACCGTGCGATGCGTAGGTAACGTGCCCACGACTGAGTGACCTGAGCGCCATACTCAATTGGTACCATACATATATCCTACATAATATAATAAACTAATGAAAATATTTTAACTTAGATAATTCATGAATTCGATCCACCGTTTTATAGATTTTGTTAGACTTAGTAAAAGTGTAATTATTCTTGTTTGTTATAATCGTTTGAAAACGTGAAAGTAATTGTTCTGTTCTCAGTGGTGTAGGTAGGTACTAGCTTCTGCCAGCGGCTTCGTCTGCGTGGTCCCTAGGGGACGTACTCCTGGGATGAAAAGTAGCCTATGTCCTTTCTCACGCTCTAGACTATCTCTGTACCAAATTTCATTTAAATTGGTTCAGTAGTTTTGGCGTAAAAGTGCGACAGACAGACAGACAGAGTTACTTTCGCATTTATAATATTAGTAAGGATTAGACATACCGGCCAAAACCGCCCATCATTCTTTCTTTAATGGATTTTTAACTTTATCTCTTAACGATTATAATGATTGGGAAAATTTTACAGGTTCGGGTAGCTTGATGTGCTGGCGTCTGTACCTATTACTTACAACAACCGTTCATGGACTATAGAGACGAGGAGAACGATCATAAATGGGTGACAAGTTGAAAAAGTGTCCAGCTTTAAACTGTAGTAATAACAGTTACTTACTAACCTTCCAGAATGGCGCTAGCGTAGCTGCAGGGTATGGTATGAATGTAGCAGTAATTGTAGATGGATTGAAGTGTGCCGAGAATGATGAACTTTTGTTCTCTTTATTTTGAACATACCATTTTCTCATCTTATCAAGTATTTATTTTTTAATATTTAAGCGTTGACAAATAATACACAAATAAATAATTACGTATCATTGTATCTTACTTGCGCCTTAACGAAATAATAACGAAGCGGAAGTTGATCTTTCATTGTTTATTTTTTTATCCTACTCTGTAATAATGACATTTGGCGCTGTTTTTAAAATTTACCCTGATGCGATTGTAGCGCCACCCTAATTTGAGAACAAAAATGATGCTTCCAGTAATCCTGACTAATGCAAAACAGTTTTCATATAATCTGGGTCTTTTGTGAATCATTCTATTTGCATTCATTTTTTCCAATAATCCTGCAAGCCTGCAACACCTCGGCGATTTTTGCTTCTTTAGGGGACCTTAGACAATCAATCAGATATCTGTTCGGCTGTCAGACCCCTTATACGCAGTGTCGTCGACGCGCAAATAACGCGCAAGAAATGCAAAATGCAACTATTAGACATCTGTTCTGGTCTGCTCTTTCAATTTATGCAGATAAATTCCCGGCTGCCATTATATAACAGTTTTAGTTAGCTTACTGAAACTTGGTGTTTCCTATGATTTATTTTATAATCTGTGGCATCTCTACAAAGTTAAAAAAGTTATTTTTTGTGTTGTGGGTTGTGGAGACGGTTGCTGACTCCGACTGTCAGCGTCATTCTCGTAAACGGTGTTCTTACGAGCGTTGAAAAATACTTTTGGGATTACTTCAACGTTTATGCGATCTAACGAGTGTACAAACTTGAACTGAAGATTACAATTTGATGCTATCGTGTGTTTTATGTACTTATTTACAATATTTGACAACTTTATAGAACTTTTAAAGTGTGTTATACTACTGTGAAAACCGTGTCGCGCAATACATTGAAAAGTTGTTGACTAATTTCAAAGTTCTAAAGAGTGATTGTTTTCGTGTATTTGATGATCATCGGTTCGTTGTTATGTGTGGTTGCTGGCGAATTGAAACTTAGGCATTACAACAGGTTAGTTTGGTAAAATACTAGTAATTAAAAGTTTCAGTGTACTCAGCTCGGAATGCCGTGACACAGGTGGGTTAATCACGTAACGTTATCTGTGTGATTACATTACACATCAAAATGATCCGAAAATTGTTGTCACTGTACACCATTATTTTTTGTATCATTCAAAAGCAGGTACATTTTTTTTATATCTAACCTGATGTACTTTTTTGAAGTTTTTCTAGCAGTAAAATAAGTTTTCAAATCTTTGATTGGCTCAAAATAAATACTGCCCTCATCATAGAGAACACACACAAGGTGCAATTTTTATTATCACTGGCAAATAATATTTAGGACATATTTTTAAATTATGAACCATATTAGAATTAAAAACATTGTTGTTCTGCAATTTCTCCAGGTATTCATTAGTATTTTATGTGATTTACACAATTCAAATTAACTAAACTAAGTACTCATTGTTGAGATTTATACCTACTGATAAATCATCTATGTGTGTGTTGTATTTAGTACAATGTTTTATTACTAACTGTATGTCTCGAAATTAAACCAATCTTAGTATAGAAATATTATAGATTTGAGAGAATAGATTACTTGAAGAGTCATATTTGGGTCTGTTATTTACTTAATCATGAATAACAGGTGCAAATACAGTGTTTTTTTTTAGACCTACATGGTAAGTTATTTTTAAAGACTATCACATTTAAATTGTTCTTAATCTTTATTGTACACACAAAAAAAATACAAATATGTCACAGTATCACAGTGTCACAGTATGTGAATATGCTTATGTACTAAGGTGAGCTTTATCCAGAATTAGGTTTTCTAACAGCAAACATCAGAGCGATATACATTTACAAACTATTGAGAATGCTAAGTGCACTTTAAAAACTTAAAATTATTTATTTAAATCCTAACTCAAATAAACTTACTTTAACAAATATGTGGACAGCACACAATCTATCATGTCAATAAAATCCTATTACATACATCAACACATACATACATCCTCCATTCTCATTCTTCTTCATTCATACTAATCCTATCGGATTAGTATGAATGAAGAAGATATATCTACTTCCTACTAATAATATGTGAAAGTTTGTAAGAATGGATGGATGTTTGTTACTCTTTCACCTCAGAACAACTAAAAGGATCATGAAATTTGGCACAGAGGTAGATTATAGTCTGGAATAACACAAGTGATAATTTTTATCCCGGGAGTATGTTTCCTAGGTATCATGGGGGTGAAGCCGCTAGCAGAAGCTAGTGCAAACATATTTATGGGTCAAGTATATAGAAAATGTGCCCTTATATCCTTTTCCTGAAAACTGCCAATAAAGTGCTATCCCATATGGTGTGAGGACGAGAATTCCAGAGGCTGTCTGCCTCTGGAATTCTCGTCCTCGTCCTCGTTAGAAGCACATACTTCAAATATCAGAGTCAATCGCTTGTATACTTGCATGCAAAAAATTGGTCCACCCTGTAGTAAGGAGCCCTGATTTTAATCCTATTGAACATCTATGGGATGAGCTTAACACACACATTAGGGTTAGAACTCAGGCTGTGAAAACATTTCAAGAACTATCCAGGAGGAGTGACGATCTACACAACAAGAATTTACATAAAATAAAAAATTGGATGGAAGCTGCACTAATTGCAAGGGGTGCCAATACAAATTGAATGCAGCTTTTTTGACGATAACCGATTGTTTTCTTTGTGCACAAAACCGTAAAAACCATTTAATGACTGTTAAAAGAAACCTTATACTTCTGTCTTTCAGACAGTATTTATCTAACATTAATCATCATCAAGCCATAAAGCAGCCTTACCAGGTATTTTTTTTTGCATGCAAGTGTGATTGGAGTCTGTAATCCAGTGGGATCCTGCAATGTTGGTTTTTGGTATATTAAGATATTTAGGATACCTAAAATAAGTTTGTAAGAATGGATGGATGTTTGTTACTCTTTCACCTCAGAACAACTAAAAGGATCATGAAATTTGGCACAGAGGTAGATTATAGTCTGGAATAACACAAGTGATAATTTTTATCCCGGGAGTATGTTTCCTAGGTATCATGGGGGTGAAGCCGCTAGCAGAAGCTAGTGCAAACATATTTATGGGTCAAGTATATAGAAAATGTGCCCTTATATCCTTTTCCTGAAAACTGCCAATAAAGTGCTATCCCATATGGTGTGAGGACGAGAATTCCAGAGGCTGTCTGCCTCTGGAATTCTCGTCCTCGTCCTCGTTAGAAGCACATACTTCAAATATCAGAGTCAATCGCTTGTATACTTGCATGCAAAAAATTGGTCCACCCTGTAGTAAGGAGCCCTGATTTTAATCCTATTGAACATCTATGGGATGAGCTTAACACACACATTAGGGTTAGAACTCAGGCTGTGAAAACATTTCAAGAACTATCCAGGAGGAGTGACGATCTACACAACAAGAATTTACATAAAATAAAAAATTGGATGGAAGCTGCACTAATTGCAAGGGGTGCCAATACAAATTGAATGCAGCTTTTTTGACGATAACCGATTGTTTTCTTTGTGCACAAAACCGTAAAAACCATTTAATGACTGTTAAAAGAAACCTTATACTTCTGTCTTTCAGACAGTATTTATCTAACATTAATCATCATCAAGCCATAAAGCAGCCTTACCAGGTATTTTTTTTTGCATGCAAGTGTGATTGGAGTCTGTAATCCAGTGGGATCCTGCAATGTTGGTTTTTGGTATATTAAGATATTTAGGATACCTAAAATAAAAAATTTGGTATAATATTTAAAATACAAAAATAACTGGCCATGTGTGAGTCGGACTCGCATGCAAAGGGTTCCGAAACGATTTCAGTTTTAGGGTTCCGAACAAAAAACGGAACCCTTAGAGGATCACTCGGGTGTCTGTCCGTCTGTCACAGCCAGTTTTCTCCGGATCTAGGGGACCGATTCTGTTGAAATTTGGTATACATATGGAATTCTGTGACCCAAACACGTACGTGTTACGTAAATAAATAAATTTTGAGTATGGGGGTCACTTTTGGGGGTCAAATAAGAAAATTAAAAAAAAAAGTTTTTCAAACTGTATCTTGTGATATATCAAATGAAAGGTCTTACTGTGAGGGTTTTAATTTTTTTTTTATTATATTTTCAAATAAACAGTTTTGAAGTTATTCAAGAAATTGATCACCCGAGTGATCACCCGATGAACACCCGAGTGATCCTATAAGGGTTCCTTTTTTTTTCGGAACCCTAAAAATTACCATTACCTTTTTAATAGTACTCTATTTGAATCTTTTAAAATTTTATTAATATTAATAAGGGCTCCAGGGTCTTAGCTAGAGATCTGTCTATTGGGCAGAGCCAGCTCACGAAACTGAAGGCCGCCGATGGCACAATCATATCCGCCAAATCGGAGCTTCTGAGAGAGATCGAGACATTTTATGGACAGTTATACACGTCAATGACTAAACCCGATACGAATCTAGCTAACGACCCCAAGAGCTAGATTGACCCGGTATTATACCGAGGACATCCCGGACGTCAGCCTGTATGAGATTAGGATGGCTCTGAAGCAGCTTAAAAACAACAGGGCGTCGGAAGAGGACGGAATTACGGCCGAACTCCTGAAGGTGGGTGGAAAACCAGTCCTTAAGGCCCTTCAGGAGCTGTTCAATTTCGTCATGCTCGAGGGTTAAACGCCACAGGCAAGGAGCAGAGGTGTGGTGGAACTCTTCTTTAAGAAGGGCGACAATGCCCTGCTTAAGAACTACAGGCCCATCTCACTTCTGAGCCATGTCTACAAGCTGTTTTCTAGAGTCATCACGAACCGTCTCGCGCGCAGGGTTGACGACAGCCAGCCTCCCGAACAAGCCGGATCCCGGTCCCCGATCGGTACATCGAGGTAATGAAATGTTTGTACAAAAACGCCACTATGTCAGTCCGACTTCAGGATCAGACCTCGAAACTAATCCTCCTGCCGCGCGGTGTGAGGCAAGGAGACGTCATTTCTCCGAAACTGTTCACGGCCGCAATGGAGGATGTCTTCAAGGTTTTGGACTGGAGAAGGCTAGGCATTAATGTCAATGGTGAGTACATCAGCCTTCCTTCGATTTGCCGACGATATAGTTGTCATGGCGGAGACTACGAAGGACCTCAGTACAATGCTCGATTACCTCAGTAGAGCTTCTGAAAGAGTGGGTCTCAAAATGAACATGGACAAAACCAAAATCATGGTAAATACCCATGTAGCACCCACTCCTATCGAGATCTAAAACTCTACACTCGAAGTTGTAGACGAGTACGTCTACCTAGGACAAACGGTCCTGTTAGGGCCAACTTCGAGAAAGAGGTCAACTGTCGAATCCGAGTCGGCTGGGCAGCGTTCGGGAAGTTGCGTGATATCTTCTCGTCCCACATGTCTCAAGAGAAAAGTCTATGACCAGTGCGTGTTGCCAGTGATGACATATGGAACTGAGACGTGGTCGCTTACAATTGCACATAGCTCGCAGAACAGATGGTCGATGGGGTCGAAAAATTCTGGAGTGGCGACCGCGTACCGGAAGACGCAATGTTGGTAAGCCTCCGGATCAAGGTGGACCTGGTGAAGGTCGCGGGTAGCCGATGGATGCGAGACGCGCAGGACCGGTCGTTGTGGCGATGCTTGGGGGAGGCCTATGTCCAGCAGTGGACGTCTTTCGGCTGACATGATGATGATGAAAATTTTATTAAAACTATGACGTAATTTGAAAAGCTGTTTTCCCCTATTCAGTATTAATCATTATCCAAATAAGTTTATTCATTATCTTGACAGTTTAACATAGATTAAAAATGTCCTTTACAGTATATCATTTAAATGAATAATTAAGAAGATATCACAGAATTAAAATTACGCGCGACTGAAAATATCATTCTAAGCGAAACATAAATGACGCCGCGGTGTAACTAACAGTTGGTCACTTTAACCATTTTCGTCTTTTAAGTTTTGCGTAAAAAGTAATGCATTATTTTTTAATCTTATTTAAGGTGTATGGTGTTTATATATATAGATTATCTTCAATATCTATTTTAGAACGTATTTACCCTATACACTATTGAATTTAAATGAACATATTAAAAGTAATTGCAACTGCCGGGGTCGCGGGACTGCCTAAACAGGGTACCGGGGCCCTGGAACGCAAAGGGCAACCGAAAGAACAGGATGGTTTTTAACCCGACTCCCGTCAGTAAGTCTGACAGTCCCTACCGCTCCACCCAGGGCGGGAGGAATCATTCGATGATTTTACCAATGGGATTATCGCAACCGCGTTACAAAATAATTTTACAGTAAGCGCACTTCTTTTTAGGGTACCGAACAAAAACGGAACCCTTATAGGATAACTCGGGTGTCTGTCTGTCCGTCTGTCACATCCAGTTTTCTCCGGATCCACTGGATCGATTCTGTTGAAATTTGGTACACATATGGACTTCTGTGACCCAAACACGGACATGTTACGTAAATTATTAAATTTGTAGTATATAAAATTACAAATTAAAAAATTACAAAGAATCTACCCTTGGGGATATGAATTATGATGATTCCCAATACGTCGACGGTTTCTGGTGAACGATCGTGACACGTGCTATGATTGTACGCAGACCTATGCCGCATTTACCATAGCCGACCACGAGCGTCGAGTACCTATTGACTATAATGCTTTGCATACGAGACTTCCATTCTAATTAGCTTTGTATGGGTTTATGCGGTCGCTACGTACTTGTGACACAACGTTCGTATGTAATGCCATCACGTTAATATAATAAATGCAGACATTCTTCATCTTTATGATTAACGTTTTTGTTTCGTAAGTTCCTATTCTACGTGTGGTCGATTGTATAGCGGGCGCATGATCACTTTTTCGTTTTGATGCTATTCGTTTCAAATAAATAAAAAACACCGGTAGCACTCCGGGAGTGCCGGCAGAAGTGAAAACTTTAGTATTAACGTTGTGTTTAATTATAAGTACAAAAATACTATCATTTATGAGGTAGAATACAATGTTTATTTATTGCGCTATCGTACACAAATATGACAATTTACCTGTTATTATTCATAATATTATATCGTTATTTATTTATATATTACATTAATTTTTATCTCTTAGAAAAATCAACTTTCATCCATAATTTCGTAATTCCGTAATTTCGTATCCTTGGATACGCGTGGCACGCTGTACATAAACACAGACGGACATTCGCGCAAGCGCCCTGTGCCGCCTAAGCGGAGCAGCACACTCAGGCACGGTAGAAAGAGTGGGAGATACTAGTTCCTCTCCCTTCCCCTCGATCTTACGCTTTTTCGATCAGCATCACGTGACCCTGACGCGAGTCCGTCTTACGCTTTTTCGATCAGGTCACGTGTCCTGACGCGAGTTTAAGATTTTATACCCATTACAGAAAAAGTGCTCAACGCCGCTAAAGAAGTTTTCACTCCAATAATTATAAATATTATAATTTATAAATATTAATTTTTTGACTGTTCGTTTGAACAATGACAATTGGCAATCTTCAAAGGGTCGTGCTTGTATGGACTATGGATGAAGTCTTATCTAAGTGTTTAGTTAGTGAAGAATAGATGAACCATTCTGTACGTCTATACCACCCGGTCGTTGCCTCAATGACTCACTGATGCACGCGCTGAGTAGCTCCGACTTGAGTACAATCATTGCGAACGAATTCAGGTACGAATTTCGATACCGCATTTTTTACTTACAATGCTATCTTTCAGCATTCCTGTTATGAATCGAATCTGATTTATATTTTTTGTTATGCTCAAAGCAATAGTTAAACTCTTGTTCAATAATATGTATGACGGATCAGATTTTTTGAGTCGACGTTTCAGTATATGTAGTCAAAATTGGGGACATTTTTTTTGTTACATTCGTACAGGTAATCCAATGCTTCACCCATGAGGATTAATTTAGTCTTTCTCAACGCCCATAAACGGACTCTACACAACAGGGCGCAAGAAAGAAAATATCTCGACTTTGGTAGAGACTTTTACAAAGTTGAAGAAGGCAGCCCTAAAGGTCAAAATATATTTCGAAAGATAGGTATATCAAACAAAAGTTTAGTACTCTTACTTCTCCATCCGAATAGGTAGTTAACTTAAGGTAAACAATGTTGATATGTCTTTTTAGTTAATAACACAGTTTAAAAATAAAATGCAGCTGAAAATAAATTTAAATACAACAAAAACGACGAACATAATCAATTAAACAATTTGTTTGAGCAGTAGTTGCATTTAATTAATAAGCTTTTATGTAAAAAGACATGTCAAAATGTCAATATTTTGTTTACCTTTAGTTAAATACCTACTCGGATGGAGTATAGTAAGATACAATTACATTTATATTCAAAAGACAGTCGAATGGGACGAGATTCCACAATCTTACGTCTCGCCGTTTCTGCCAGACACGACATTAAAAGTATTTAATTTTCTTTATGGTACAACGACGACATAAACTACTTAATATCGCACTATAGGAACCGAATTCACATTTTTATTTGCGCAATGGTTCGAGTTGTCGTCATGTCGCTCTATGATATTATGACTGTCACGCTATTATTTTGGTTTCGCTTCACAATTGTGGCAATTGATACCCGTAACTGTGCTGATGGATGGCCTCGTTGCACTTGTATCATTTTGTCAAATGAAACACAATTTTCAAATGGCTCTTTTGTTTCAGATAGCATGACGTAGATTATTCTAGCCAGCTTGCTGTCCAGCCAATCGTCTAACGAGTGCATTGTATCGAAGTAAGTTTCACCTGTTTCACTAGTCTTGGCCACATATTGCTTGTACAGCATTCTGTAGGTAGAAAGCGTTAACCAGCTATGTTAAATACCATTGCGTTCGGCAGTAGGTCACAGCTATGGTCGACGTCCTGAATTTTTAAGTATTCCATTAAGGCGTTGCTTGCGCTTCCGTCTCAGTTTGTGTGCGCTTTTCTCTCGCTGATTGCGTCTTTATACGTTCTCCTGGCGGTTTTCACCACAAGAGCCGCTGTATCAACGCAGTAAATGCGCCGCTGCGCCCGCCCCGGAGCCTTGCTCTCTCGCTTCAAACATTTAAAACATGTTGTGCTAGTACTAAACTTCTTGCTCTTCCTTCCCACACAAGTTGTCTTCTTTAGAACTTTTATGCTAAAATTACCTATGTTTTTTAAGTAACACTGATGTTTTACCCTTAACCTTGTTTAGTATATATGGATAATGGTTTCATTGATCGAAAAGATGCAAATTTTATTAGTTTCACGAAATTTTCGAGTTTCCGCTAATTCCGACTCTGCGTAAACCCTTTATAACTTACTAAGATCTAAAGTGTAAACAAAGTATGTAATGCATACATTCGCTCCAGTTGGTGAATATATTTAGGTTCGGTTTGTTTACAACTTTCATTGCATCCGGTCCGAAATATAGGTTCGTATATTTGTAAAGTTTCTTCCTTCTGGAAAGCAAGTTAAAAATAGTTACTTGCAAAAGATATTGAGTTGTGCATCGCTTGTAAATATCAATAATCAGAAAATTGACATTTTTAGGCAAAAGCGAGCGTTTTGGACAACACTGAGTAAGGTCTACGCTTATTCTAAGGTCCTACGTTTATGGCGTATGATAGAAAACATAGCGCAACTGCCCATCTTTTGGATCTAATGTTGGTCAGCAATGAAGTAGCCAGTTTTCTAAGCTCGGTTCAAACTTTCACGTCTACTTCTCGCAATAAATGCCATTTAACTACTTAGAACCAGTTTTTTTTCACCGTGCGCCATCGAGGCTTTCGTTTGTTCCTTCGGATCATGTTGCATTCTGTGCTGCAGAGGTTACGCTCTGACTGATGTCTGATGCCAGGGCGGCTACTCTCTAGGCCCGAAGTCAGAAGTTTCGGGCTTAGTTGCGGTCATATTCTACTCCGTATCACATAAGGACTTACGATTAGACCCAAACCCGAAGTAATACTGAATGACAACACGATTTGACAGTAACTATCAAATCGTGTTGTCATTAATTCTTAGAGGTTAGGTGATACGGAGTAAAATACGCCTGCAACTAAGCCCGAAACTACGGACATCGGGCTTAGAGAGTAGCCCCTCAGAGTCGCCGGAAAGTGACTGACGAAGACGACGGTCGGCTTAATGCGGATGTTTGCGCCCCCTGCACCCGTTTGCGGTTTTACTATTTCGCGACGACGGACGTACTTGATATACAGGATCTTGTTCCAAAAGATGTGGAGTTACATGCGAATAGAGGAGTCAGTCATCTAAAACTTGGCGCTCGTGCAGAGGTACCTAACAGCGCTACAATGTATGAAGCACGTTTGAATTGAAAATATGCGTCTGATTGTCTTGCACGTTAGTTAATTACATATTGGTGCGTCGTGTGGGAGGAACAATGACCTTAGGGCGCACGAACAAGGGGGGCGGCTCCGCACTAGGATTGGCGCAGCACCGCGTCAGCAGCAGAGCCGATTGCTTCTAATTAAATTAGGTTGCAAGTGGAACGCGCCTGGCTCACGCAGCCTGACCGCTTTACACACTCTCAATGAACCGCTGCTTTACATAACAAATATTTTTGATTTGATAAACTACACTGCTACAGAAATAGAAAACAAATGTAGGTATGGGTTGCATGAAAATAGAGATAACTTTCCTAGCACCTGTTTCGAGCGTTAAAATGTAATCTCCTTGTATGGTGCAATTATTTTACATGCAAAAATGAGTGGTATTTTTACCTTACTGCAGGTTGTATTTGACCTTTAATGCAGGGAGCCTTAGAATGCCCATTAAAAAAAATGTTCCAGTTATTTAATGACCGCAGACGGTAGGTATCGTATCGATCCTCGGGTTTTATCGGAGCAGTTCTTAATTTAGCACGCATTTCAACATTTCACTGAATCAAATTAAATTATGTCAGAGCTGTGCTGCATGAGAGATGTTTTCACGTTACAAATACCCAAATTATACGTACATTTAACACTGAATTGGTACTATTGACTTGCAAAACTGATTTAGTAAACAATAGCTTGTAATGGCATCTCGCTTTGTCTGAACATCAATGGCGCAACTGTAGTATTGTTTGAGATTATCTTTTAAATCGGTTTACCTTTTCGACTGTTATGAAATTATAATTAAGTACCTGAAACTGCAATTCAATTCAGATATTTTAAAAGTATATTCGCAGTTCGTTGTAATAAGAGTAGGTAGAGCCATGTCAATAAAATTGGGGCTACATGACATTTTTCGTGTCAGGTTCGCTATTGCGAGAACCTGCGTGAGGTGAATCGGTTCCCTTGGCGAAGCACACTCGGTGCCAGGCTCCACCGACCCCATGTACGTACCGGTGGTCGATATAGATAGGTATAATATGTCAACTAGCTTTGTTTACCGGAACAGACATTTTGCGAACAACTGCTTACAGTGACGTTTCACTAAACATCGGTATCTTACAATCGCATGCTCGGCGATCCCGTTTTCGTTGAGAGTGAACGCGTCGTCCGGTCACGGTCATTTGTTGGAGCGCAAATGCCGATGAATACCGTGGCGTCACACTTTTCTTTCTCCTCGTCTCTCGATAACGTGGCGGCCAGACCGGCTGGTTGCATGCCAGCATGGCTGACGAGCCCTCTCTCTCGCACTCTCCGTAGTATTGCCCTACTATCACTTTGCCAATGAACGACACCAAATACTACGATATTTGATATTTCTTTCACAAAAAATAATAGTTTTTTTTTACCATCACTTCTCAATTACTTGGATCAGTTACATAAAGCCTACTGGCTTTCTCAGCTGAGTACGTTTTTTGTAATGGTGATCAGTTTTATTAATCCGTTTTTTGATAATCCTTACCCTGGTTGCAAAAACATACGGCGATAATATTTTAAATCTTGTCTCTAGTGTCTGTCTAGGAACGCAGTGTGGTTTTATAATTTATAAGAATCCTATGTACAGTGTTGGAATTGGAATGTAAATGTTAAGCACCGTAAAGTAAATTGAACTTTCAGAGTATTTTAGACAATACGTTTCCAAATTACCACGAAGTATCTACTACGAATTGTCAATTCGAAAAGAGGCGTAATACCCGCTACTTATGAGTATTTTTGGGAATATAATGGACTGTGCATCTGACATAAAGACCGCGCTGTGTAGTGCAACTTAAAAACAATATATGTAGTAAGTACGATAACCCACATAGTTGTAACTCGACTCTAGAAGTTAAGTCACGTCGCGTTATTAAGGAATGTTCGTGTATGGAGCAGGTGTACATACATACGCTCAGCGCAGCGTCTCAGCCAATGCCCAATATTATTGCACAAGAGCTTAACCTTACGAACTTGATAAATATTCTTTAGTGAACATTTTCTGGCAGTCAATTAAGGAGTAATCGTATTTAATATTTTTATTTGTTTGCTTGATGATATATGCGACAGTTTGTTTAGGTTATATTATAATAAGTAGCTCTTGGTTGGGAGGTCTCCGAGGTGGAGCTTAGCGGCTCTACTCGCCGGTACGAGTACTTGACGAGTCTCGCGTGCCTTCTATGTGAGTCATAGTAATGCCTTAGCTTGGTGCTTTCGCATTCCGTTAATCAAATACAATAACATGCAGTCTTTATTCTAGTTTTTTTTATTAGTTTAGGGTTATTTAATGAAATAGTTTTAATTTAAAGTTTATGTAAATTTTAGTGAGAATTTTTATTTTGGATTACAATTTGATTTTAGTCTGAAAGGTTAATAAAACGACATGTAATTGCTCAGAGTCAGAGCATTAACAGATGGTTTCTCAAATTGCTTAAATGAATCCTATAGCTGTGGAGGAGAACGTGTTTCTTTCTTAGTCATATGTATATGGGTTTTTCCAATAACGCCTCGGATATACAGATCCAGAAGATCACAAAAAAAGCTCCCAAAAATTTTCCGCAACTATTTTAATTAATCGTTTAACCACTGCGACATTTTAATAGAACTTAGTACGTATACTGAACTAGGGGCTTGACATCAGTCACTCTTCGTTGGTCTAAAAACTTGTTGTCCATTTGCAACGAGGGCAGCGATGATACAAAAGCCGGTTTTGAAATGTTTTACTGTGCTCAAGATAAGGAGCGTCGAGTGACGTCTCTGGGCACTCCGAAGCGAGCAAATGCGACTATGTGAATTGTGAAGATGAACTTAAATCGCCGTCAATTAGTATTGTTGTGTGACAAGCTAACAGTACTGTCGCATTACATAACAGACATGGGAGCATTCACATAAGCGGGCCAAGTTCTCAGGCCTGCGCGCACAACGTCGCGATCATCAGACTCGCAGACACTCGGGTTTCACGATTCCCGTAATCGGAGTTACTCTGTGCACGCAATTACCCTGATAGCGCATCCTCATTTTGTCAAATGCTGTCTTTACCGCTGCGCTGGAGAAAACATGCGTCGTAAGAATAATGCTGATTGTTACGGACTTTATTTTAGATAGCGACGCTGATGATGCTTGAGGTAACTGTTAGGTAATGATTTAAACGCTTAACGAAACAGAAAGTGTTAATGCGTATTCGAATTATTTCGAATACATGACTAATAGTAATGATCGATGATTTTTTAGTGGTTTTCTCTTTATTATAATAACCATTTGTTCACTTAGGTTTTTTGTCCATTTTAAAACCGAAGAATACCCATAATCTTATACCAAAATTATCAAAAATAATACAAAAAAATACTGGATCACCGTTAGGGCTGACAAGCGCACAACGGTGCTTAACAAATACGTGTGGTGTCGCTGTCGCGTCGCGGATAGGTCCACTTGTTCCGCCCCTATGCACTTGCCGCGGGGGTCGATATGCCCATGGTTTTTGCACCCGCTTTATTATTTTAACTCCACACGTTCCCACGCTGCACTTTAAACAGAATTAACCTGTTCAATGAAAACTAGAATGTTTATGTTTACTCATAAATTACGCTGGTGTGCTGCTTCTTGCAGATTCTCATACCACATTGTTAGTTGTTTGTAACTTCCTGGAATTTATGTTTATTATTATTTATGGATTTAGTTCACAGTGCGAAAATATTTTGTAACGGTAATTCTCCAATAGACATGCACGGAAAATATAAAATTTGGACCTATTTTATGTTTGCAAATATTTGATTGGCATCGATAGAATCGAGCCATGTCAATAACCCTTGTACTTGTACGACGGACAATTCGGCAGATCACCTCCTGGTGAGCCGCAGGAAGAGGCAAGGTCGGCGTTCAAGCGTGAAGTTCCGGCACCATAGACAAATACATACTTTGTGTTTATGGCACTCAATTCGTACTGAGCCAACAATGTAACCGCTACCATCGGAAATATTCGAGGTTTCTTTTCGCGTGACATCTAAACTTGGTAGTTTCTTTGCATGTTATAAATATTTGGAAAGTAATACGTTGCCTAAGTAACAGTTGTCGATGCGTGTTTATTTTTTTTAAGTCAACGATTTGTTTGGAATGGGCCGCGGTTCGTTCTGGCCAAGTGTAGTACCTCGTACGCTGCATTCAGCCAAAGCGGAAGCGAGCCGAACCATAACAACGTTGACGGCTGTTTCGGTTTCTGACAGTTAACACTAATAAACTGGTTCAGATGAAAACTGAGATGAAATAGGAACATGTTTCTGTGTAATTCTAAACTTAAGCGAACACCGGTTATGTTGTTAGTTACTGTTTGTAGGGCTGCTTAGCCTGCCTGTGTCTGTTCTTTAAAATTAGCATGCTATCAAAGTAGATGCCAAGTGCCTCTGTTTGTAGGGCTGCTTAGCCTGCCTGTGTCTATGTTCTTTAAAATTAGCATGCTATCAAAGTAGATGCCAAGTGCCTACGTGTATCGAGAAAAATAGTTTACGTTTTAGTGAACAGGGGGTCTAAAAAGGGCATTTTAGAAGAATCAGAAAGCACATCACGCTACCCGTCACTGTCAAAATAATGTTCCCAATCAACCTTGAACCTAATGCGTTAGCGATAAAGATGAAAATGAAATTTGACAGATATATGTTATGTATGATTCTAATATGATTCTGCTAAATTTGCCCTTTTAGACCCGCAGTTATATTTTTGACCTTTTCATGGCAGCTTTGTGTCAAGTGCCAGCTTATGCAAGCCACACCTATTACTTATTGCTTAAGTTTATATCTAGGTAACCAAGCCTAATATTAACGTACTTCATGCTACTAAAACCACATTTGACAGATTGGCAGCCCTGCTTAAATATTCTTAACAATATGTAGATAGAAGAATACTTTAGCCACGATTTAAAAAATGGGGCCTAACTTAAATAATTAACTGTTTTGTCTATCATAAGGTAAACTGAACTTCACTGGTTGAAACTATCTACATATAGGTGTTGTGTACACGGATAAAGGAAAGAATTTGAAAACTGACGAAGGTATAAACGACTCGACTGTATACAGGCTTTCTTAAGTTTGTATATGTTATTATTACTTCGCAGAATTTGATCCTTATTAGCTACACTTTCGGATGGTGATTATAATACAGGATGTGATATTTTTTTCATAGTCAGCCGGTTCGATTCCTGGGTAGGAACAAAGATTTTTCAAAAATCCAATGCTGCAGTTTTACTTTTCATCAAAATCGGGCTCGAGGTGGAGAGTTGAAAAAGATTGACCACTGGTTGTTTGTTAAAAATCACACGTTTGCTTACCTTTTTAGGAGAGAGAAAATTTACGGGCATTGGTGGTCGGTCGTTTCATGACCGCCGGGGCCATATGTTTACGATATAAATACCTACAGTGATGCGTGCGTGTACCGGCTCGTGATGAATGCCAGAAACCGCCCACAACGACTACATTTTTCATTGAAACTAATTAATAATAAATCCATTATTAGATCTTGGCTAGACGCAGATGCAATTAAAAATAGTAATCGCCAATTAAAGCGATATCTTTTCGTAATAGAAAGTTACCTGACAACCTTAGCCGCATGACCTAGATTCATGACCACCATTGAATGGTTACCATAGCCACTGTGTTTGTTTGATTCAATACTAATGTTTACTATACATAAACGAAATGCGTTGCTGAAGTAGTCGGCAAATTGTGTACGTAAGATTGTTACATTAACGTTACATCAATCAAAACAGCGGAAAGAGTATGACGCTTGATCGGAACTGTGTTATTACCTGAATCATTGTGCTTTCGGCTCATATGAGTGTTCTATATCTGAGGTGCCATATATATTTAACAAATTATCGCTGTTGTACTATTGATAAGGACGACTTGTTTGGGTGCGGCATTTTGTGGTCACACAATAACACCTATCACAAAGGTTTTAAAATGTGTTGATAAATATATTATACTAGTGGACGTCACGCGGTTTCACCCGCGTAGTTCCCGTTCCCGTGGGAGCACGGGGATAAAATATAGCCTATGTTACTCCCTGATAATATAGCTATCCATTGCTGAAAGAATTTTTCAAATCGGTCCAGTAGTTTCGGAGCCTATTCATTTCAAACAAACAAATCTTTCCTCTTTATAATATTAGTGTAGACTAGTTGACCCGCGCAACTTCGTCTGCTCCGCTCCTATTGGTCTTAGCGTGATGATATATAGCCTATAGCCTTCCTCTTTATATATTACTAGTTGACCCGCGCAATTTCGTCTGCGTCACAATTTTCATTACTGCCCTGCTCCTGTTGGTATTAGCGTGATGATATATAGCCTTCCTCGATAAATGGGCTATCTAACACTGAAAGAATTTTTCAAATCGGACCAGTAGTTCCTGAGATTAGCGCGTTCAAGCAAACAAACAAACAAACTCTTCAGCTTTATATATTAGTATAGATTTAAAATAATTTCTGTTAAAGACATAATTTTGCTGAAATTCTGACTGTAATTAAGATAGGCTTTAAAGTAGGTAACCTAATTATTAAATCGTTACTGTGGTCAGCGTGATAAACTTTGAGTAGGTAATTAAAAATTACGATGACATTAGGTCGCATAATGAGAGATATGAACGTGGTAGTAGTTCATTTGATTGTTTGTGTCATGCTAATTAATTTTATGCTGTTACAGTGAGAATTAATTGTAGTCAATAAAATAATGTACTTTATTGCGAGCCGCACACCTAACTGTTTATCATGACTGAAGTGACATTTTCTTAAATAATGGGTTTACCTGTAGTATAGGCCGCAGTATCTATACTTCTATATCCATACTAATATATAAAGCTGAAGAGTTTGTTTGTTTGTTTGTTTGCTTGAACGCGCTAATCTCAGGAATTACTGGTCCGATTTGAAAAATTCTTTCAGTGTTAGATAGCCCATTTCTCGAGGAAGGCTATAGGCCATATATCATCACGCTAAGACCAATAGGAGCGGAGCAATAAAGAAAATTGTGACGCAAACGAAGTTGCGCAGGTCAGCTAGTTATGTGATAAACTTAAAAAAATGATCTCCTAAGACTAGCAAAATGGATATTACCAAACACCAAGTGACACCCTTGAATTTCTGAAAGATTTCTTATTGGTCTAAATATTCATGTGCAGTCAAGGAAAGTAACTGTTCAGCAAACTGGCTGTTACTGTCAAGAATCACAATATTTTTCTTTTATTCACATGAAAGTCAGGCTGCTAAACAAATGTACGCTTCCCTAACTGTACAAGTGTGGTCTTGCTCGTAATTGTATCCCGCAGAAGCACTGTTTTTTCCCCTTGTTGTTTAATGGTCTAATGTATCTTTTTCTGACGTTCCAGGCTGACTGATGCGGTGACACAATGGACGCGGCGGACAAGCGAATGCTGGAGCGAGAGGCGCTCCGCAACATGATCCAGCAGTGGAACGCCAATCGCCTTGATCTGTTCGCGCTCAGTGAACCCAATGAGGTACCATTACATTTTACACCTTATGCAATTCTCTATAAAGTCTATATTGTTTTTTGTTTAGTTCGCTGAACTTACGACTTATTAAATGTAACGACCACGTTTAACATTAACATCAATATTATTAATCAACAATGATACCTATTTTTATTTCTGCTCATAGCCTTGTTTTTAAATTAGTCATGATCAACTGGTCTCACTTATGAAGGTAGGTATCTATAGGACTAGGTACCTAACTGCAATCTATGACTATGTGGCATGTAGGCACCATCATGAATGATCATGGTCTGTGATGGCGCTTCTAGCTACCATGAATGATGACTGTGTGATTTTAATAAGCCAAATTACAGAGAAATCTTTGTTGTGCTAAGGATTAATACAAGACTACAAGATTTTAGATAAATAATATTACGGTCAATAACCAGGTGAAATAGTAAATCCTTACTTAATATTATAAATGCGAAATTAACTCTGTCTGTCTGTCGCGCTTTCACGCCAAAACTACTGAACCGATTTAAACGAAATTAGGTACACAGATAGTCTAGAGCCTGAGAAACGACATAGGCTATTTTTTATCCCGGGAGTATGTTCCCTAGGGATCAAGCGGGCGAAGCCGCTGGCAGAAGCTAGTACATAATAATTATCTATATGCCCTTGATAAACGTAGTCTCACGTATAGGATAGGAAATAAGTAATCGTATTTGTGACGTCATTCTATACACAATTGATCCTCGCTAATCCCGGAAGGAATCCTACTTATCGACATCAAGGAAAAGCAATAATAGGCCTTCGCACGTTTACAGTTCATTTACTTTTACTAGCAGATTATAATGAGAACGCTTTATAGTAATGAGCAGTTTTATCAATCATATCCTTATCTTGCTGCTGTTATTGTGTGAACGGTACAGAGGCTCAGATAATAGTTTGGATGTTTGTTAATCAACCACGGTCTACGCCTCAATAGCTGAGCGAATTTACATTCGATTTGAAACACAGGTAGACCCTCCGTCACCTGGATTAGGATACTGCTATTCCGGTTATACGTTCCCTTGGGATAATTTTCGACTTTCTCGGAGACAAAGCCGCATGCAAAAACTAGTTTTCAAAAAAACAAGTTTACAAAAAATATAACCGACTTCCAAATAAAACACTACAAAGTATAAAATAGCCTTAATTTCGGAAGTCGGTGTTTTTGGTTTTGTATCTTCGTTTTTTAACACCGACTTCCGAGATTAAGGTTATTTTTTTGTAAAAAAGTTTTTTATTTTTCACTTTTAAGTGGTGATACTTGGAGGAAGTCTTCATCTACGCAGAAATTGAAAAAAGCAAAAATGCTTATAAAATAAAAACTACTGCACCAAACTGAATCAAATTTTTACGGGACCAAATGGCAACTATGGCGCATCGAACTAAAAAAGAATCACACAAATCGGATCAGAAACTTCGGAGTAATCGGTGTACATACATGAAAAGAGAAAAAAATACCCGCCGAATTGAGAACCTCCTCCTTTTTTGAAAGTCGGTTAAAAATGATGAAGATCTTGTAGTATGTTTTTTTAGTAGGTATATTTGTCTAGAATCATACCCACTCTGCATATTTCTTCCAATCTGAATTTCTTTAACCTAGTTTTCTTGGCCGATTGCCAGGTCTCGAGTTGTTAAAAGGGATTTGAGTACATGATTAATAACTGCATAGGTAAGAAATTGTTTAGACTGGCGTCGGCAATCCTCGGGAACAGTGGGTTATTGTAATCTATGTAGAACAAAACTTTCAAGCATTTTCCAAACAAATTCTTTTCCCACATAAATGACGCATGTAAACTGTCATCTTAAATCAAAATGTTGGCAATGACGTAGACTGAAAATAATGAGGTCCAAGAATGAATGAAATACAACATGTAACAGAATAAACGCAATAACTCTTAAGGGGTCATTGTACTCGTCATTATGAACAACTTTTACTATGGGACCAACCCCGAATTCTCGAAAAAAAAAATCAACTGTTCAGTACATTTTGTCGAGTTATGCGCACATAAATGTATGGGGGATTCGATTTTTGTTTCGCGATATCAGTGTTGGTCCCATAGTGAAAGTTGTTCATAATGATGAGTTCAATGACCCCTTAAGAGGTATTGTGTTTATTCTGTTACAGGTTATATAAAGGTGCTGAACATTTCTATTCCTTGACTGTACATTAACGAGGGCAGCATCACCATGTGTAAACTAATTTAATCCTTTAGTCCCCTCTAATCTCGCTAACCAGATTAGAAATACTGAGTTTACACAACAAAGCTGAAATGGCCTTTGTTTCTAACTTTGTAAAGCGTGTGTCATGCAAATATGTTTGATAAATAATATTGCGGACATAAAACTGGCGCTGTGAAACAATTTTATCGTTCAAAGAACCGAATGAGATAATTTCTTTTCAATTTCATTATTTTTATAATTGAACTAGCTGACCCGCGCAACTTCGTCTGCGTCACAATTTTCATTACTGCTCCGCTCCTATTGGTCTTAGCGTGATGATATGTAGCCTATAGCCTTCCTCGATAAATGGGCTATCTAACACTGAAAGAATTTTTCAAATCGGACCAGTAGTTCCTAAGATTAGCGCGTTCAAGCAAACAAACAAACTCTTCAGCTTTATATATTAGTATAGATTAATTGTGGGTTCGATTCCCGCGGAGTATAAATATTTGTTTAACCCACAGATAGTTGTTCCGACTTCCGGAGCTAGATGTTTGTGCATCTTATTTGTGTTGCTTAGGACAGTTGCCGGCCAAAATTGTTCAATTGTGTTACTTTATAGCCGATTGCAGACCAAGATTGTATACTTGAGTGAAAACCACAAGTATGAAAAATTACTTCAGTTATGTGAGTCTAGTTAAACTAACTTTGCTTAGGTTTTCGGTCGGTAACTGCGGTAGACGTTGATAATTTCTCTGGTGTAAAGCAGAATAGATCTAATTTTCACTTGTTTTCTTTTCAGAATCTGGAGTTCCACGGTGTTATGCGGTTTTATTTCCAAGATTCGGGTCAGAAGATAGCAACAAAATGTATTCGTGTCGCCTCCGACGCCACTGTGAGCGATGTCATAGGTGAGACTTCACTGCCCATTAACGTTGTACCTAAAGGTGGGTGCTGACCGGTGTTACAGGCCGTAATGTACCATTCGCAGCGTGTATGTTACATTACACCGTGTCCTAAAATCCGTTTAACATGCTCGTTTCGAACTCTGCTCATCCGTGTATCGGATTCGCAAGACACTCAGTCATGATGTCTGACTTGTCACGGCGTACTGATTGAACTGCGTAACACTCCAAAAGATTCAGGACAAAACATTAATGTGCAAGTTAAACCACCCTATCTACATCACCGGTGACAGACGTAAGTCAATTTGCGGGATTCGGCTAAAAACCGACTGAAGGCAGAGCAACCAACGAGCGGCTCGTTGCTCGCGCTCGTTTCCACGTACTGAGTGCGCGAATGCTCGTTTCGTAAAATGTTACATAACGGCCCGTAAGGGTGCGTTTCCACCACAGATGCCTGTAGCGAGGCAACGTAAATGAAGCGACTCTATTAGTTCTCAATTCACAAAGTCATCCCTCGCTACGCATCCTCGTAAATGTCTAGTGGAAACGTACCCTAAAACCGGTCAGTACCCACCTTAATGTACTTTTACGACGTCAAGACGATTTCACTCAACGGCCACTAGGGAAACTCTCATGACTAAGTTACTGTGGTTTTCTTTGAAGTGAGCCAAATTGTTCTTTTATGTTTTTATGCTGATAAAGTTTTGGCTGTCTTGACTTTTTAATATTATAAGTTTGTTATCTCAAGACTGAGGCGTTGAAGTATTATATTTCTCAAGAGAGTATTAAAATACATTGTTAACAAGTCTGTTGAGGGAAACTTTCTTTAGGGTAAAATATCTTGGCTGAAGGTTTTAAATTCATGTTTAAAATATTTCAATATGACTTTTTTTCATCGTCTGCCTTTGTTAAATTCACAGAACAGAAATTTAAGTCTGTTTTATGTTCAAATTGTGCATATTTCATCGGTCTGTTCTGTATGCTTTCCATATCGCCTTTCAATCTTGCTAGACTAAAAAACTCAAATATTATTACCTTATTACTGCTACTATTTTCTATTTACTATTCTTATCTCGAGGCTATCACATCACATTTTATTATTCTTTTGTGGGCGAAAGTCGACAATTTCTTCATGATGTATTGTTATTTACATAGAAAACCTAATAAAATGATCTAGAACCTGCCTGTCACAAATATAATTAGCTCGTCGCTCCACGCCTCAGGAATGTAGAAATAATTAGAGTTGTTTTAATATAAGTCACCAGAAGGCAGTTATTATACTTATTACGAAGGAGCGGAGTGCAGCCGACTGGTCACCTCCTTACATACTAGATAATTAACGAGTCTGTACAACCGGATAACAGCATTGATAACTTGCCATTACAAAATATAAACAACTTGGGAGTATGTTACTAACCCACATCTGTGGAATGTTAAGTTTCCGCACACACAACTTCTCAACTGGTATGATCGGGCCGAGATGAATTTTTTTGTGATTTGGCTTGAGGAACTTAGCTTTCCAGTTGTTCTCGTCGTCATTTATTTAATTTTTTTGAAGGTTTTCTTGGGGATATCGGCAGATAAAAATTGTAAATATTTGGAAGAATTCATGTTGCTAAAACCATCGGAGGTCTATGATAAATGATGGAAACTTCCCTCAACTTCCTTCCCGCATTTATTTATCTCAAAATGTTTCAACACTTCAGTAAAGTAATCACAATTTCCTTCAACAGAAACGTTAATAGAGAAGTTCCGTCCGGACATGCGCATGCTGTCTCTGGGCTCGTACTCCCTGTGGGAGACGCACGGGCCGGATGACGAGCGCAAGCTGGAGCCCCACGAGAAGCCGCTACTGGTGCAGCTGAACTGGCATGCTGATGATAGAGAGGGACGCTTCCTACTTAAGTGCCTTAGCAACAACGAGGTAACGAACCTTATTTGTTTTGGTATGCTGACTGACAATGAACTGCGTATTGTAAACAACTTCTGGTCTCACGGCCGCAAGCCGGGCAACTGTATAGTATAGGATCGTAAGTTAGATTAAATTTCGGGCAGAAAAAGTGTCACTGGGTTTTCCATTAGGAATTTCTCTGGGACAGCACGCTAAACCGTTGGTCCTGCGCCAGATCTCTTGTAGCGGCATCAATACCGCCACAAGAAAAACCAATGGAGTAAATCTACATTGCAACAAAAAGAACCGCTACGCCATCTATCCAACTAGTAGCGAACTATTACGTCGAAATCCTGCATCGCGCAAGCAGAGTTTACCGTGCGATTGGAACATATACGTCAGCCCGAAGATTAACTATCGGGCAGTCGCCCGCCAGGCACAACAACTGTCTGGTAGGAAGATCCTCCCTTTTCAATGGAGGTGTGCGGGACTTTACTCACTGTAACGCATACCCTCACACACGACCGGACAGAGTATAGTCTGTCCGGTCGTGTCTCATTGCCGTCGAATAGGACTAAGAGAGTGATGGAAAAAAACAAACGACGCAGATGCACTCCATCTGTGTTTGCGCATACACTAGTGCCCTATAATATATCGCGCGCCGATGGCTAATGTCCGCTGAGATTCAAAATTGGTCATTCCTGATGAGCTCCTTCACCCTAAAATACACACGCGGCGCTGTATCGTCAAAAGAAAAGACACCTATTTAACTTATCGAGCAAATATACCTCTAAGATAAACTTCAGTGAGGTGTCATCATGGAGGTGCCCATAATAATGCCCCATTGCTAGGCAGACTTCTACGGACTCAGGTAGTCTTATGTAAGAGAGGCTTACGCTGGATAATTGTCTCTGATAAGCTAGTAATCACTTCTTTGTTTGTTTATAATGTAACTAGCTATTGCCAGCGGTTTCGCCCGCGTGTTCCCTAGGGAACATACTCCCGGGATAAAAAGTAGCCTATGTCCTTTCTGAGACTAGACTATCTTTGTACCAAATTTCATTTAAATGGGTTCAGTAGTTTTGGCGTGAAAGAGCGACAGACAGACAGAGTTACTTTCGCATTTACAATATTAGTAAGGATGACTTTCGTCAGAACATATTTTATTAAACTTCTATTGTTCGCAGGTCCCATTGTCGGCGGTGAACGACAAAGGAGATCAAAACTTCAAACGAAAACTATCGAAACGAGAGAAGAAAGAACTGAAGAAAAAGGAAAAACTATCGAGACTGAAATCCGACACCAATGATGAAAACAGACCAGTCGCTGAGAAACTTTATACAGGTGATTCCTTATTTTAAAAATATATTGTTATTCTAAATCCGAGAACCCACTTGGATAGAATAGAATAGAATACTCTTTATTATGTACACCATATAAGTTACAGAAAAGATAGATGAGAAACATTACATAGGGTGACACAATGGGCGGCCTTATTGCTAAAAGCGATCTTTTCAAGACTAGGATAGTTCTCGAGCCAAAATTGTTGTTTTTCTCGCCTTTCGATTATTGGCGATACCATAAAGGGTTGGTCAAACAGGCGGCAGCGAACCTCGCGCCGTGTGCTGCACGCGGGGACAGCCGGCGGGATCACTTGCCCACGATGGCTTCATTAGTACGAACATACGGTACATGTGGACAGATGGTAGGAAGGGATTTGTTTTGCAATAAAATATTGATTGGCACATAATGAGAGAAATAGTACTGCAGATATTTACACCATACCAGTTTGAACTCCCCAATACAAGTACTAAGCTCAATCGGCGCTACAGAATCTTACTCCGCATCTCACTTCAGTTACAGCTCTGTAACTGAAGTGAATCCCGCGCAGGATGCGGCAAAGCGTAACATTCTCGCATATCACATATTTAACTATTCTGATCAAAAAATCTTCTCATAAAGTCGCGACACTCAAAAAATAAATAATCTTGTATCATTATCTTGGAGTCAATTTCTGATTCACTTGTTTATGTGTGTCTGATTCTGAAGACAACTTGTTATTTCTTTTGTCCTGCAAGGACAATACGTTAGTCACACATAGTTATTTATACAAAAGCGAATGTTTAATGCCTGCTTAGGAATGGTTGATCAAAGTATGTGAAACCACACAATAATACGGTAAATCTTATTGTAGGCAATTGTTTTAGTTCACTCGCTATCATATTGTCGGTTTCAGATATCTTAGAAATCGCTGTTACCTAGTGCGTTATGCACGGCTTTAATTATTGTAATCTCATCTACGGAAATTCATTAGATTCATTTACGGAGGCGACACTACTTAATAGTAACAGTATTTTGTAAACATTGTAAGATTTCTGAGTTTTCAAAAGCCTGCCATAATGCGAATCTTTACATATCTGTAAACGAAACGCCAACCTGTCTGTCTGTTACAGCACTTTTAACTGGAGGACAGCATATGTAATCTTAGTGTGATGTGATCTTTAAATTGTAGACACACTAGTTTTCTGATTAAGTTCTGCTGTTACCATATGAGTCCTTTATGTAATTAAAACAACACTTATTGGCACAGAACTGCCCGAGACGTCGTTCATGCGCAGCATCAGTAACCCGGAGGCGGTGATGCGGCGGCGGCGTCAGCAGAAGCTCGGCCGCAAGCTGCAGCAGTTCAAATCAAAGGATGGCGGACCTGACACAGGTAACGACGATATATCAAGTGAATATTCCCAGTCACTCCACATTTTCCAATGTGGTTTTGTTGTGGGCAAAGTCTGACCGCCAACCCCCTCCTCGCGGCCGTAAGACAGCCATGAGGGGGCCAATAACTTTCCAGCCGCCACCTGGTGGCAACAGGGAGTAGAGTAGGGACTCCATTTTCCGCACTTAGAGTGGCAACAGGAAATTTCATTCCCAATTGCCACCTGGCGGCAATCCATGTGTGGGACTGGAATTTTTGATATCAAGGAAAATTATTGCTGAATGCTGTCTAGTGGTCGTAAGCGCTACTGCTTAGCTTACGGTCCTGGGTTTGATTCTCGGGTCGAAAAATGCCATTGGGTCGATCCAACTGGGATTTCTCTCAGTAGTATGTAATCTGAATTTGTGTTCAGTTAATGGCGATATGCTCGCCCGCTATTACACGGGATTTAAAATTAACCGGTAAATTGCTGGAAAACTGTAGGTACACCTCTTCCACTGCCATTCTTTGACAGGCGTATCAAATAGCTATAATTCGGGAAACTAAAGCTTTGACCGATCTGTTTAGTAGTTAATTTAGTTGACTGGATTAAATAAGTATGAAGCTCATTGCTCTTGCTTATGGTATTTTTTTATGTGGATCTCACGTAGAGTATAATGAGAATTCCGTTATAATTATATTTAAAGAGAAGAGGAACAACCATTGTCAGAGCATGAACTTGACATTTGAAGCGATGGTGACGTGGACTATTTCTCAACATCTGCCTCACGGTTAATAACACGCAGTAGTACGTAGTTAATAGTTACAATTGTTTGATGAGTCACCAGAAGAGACACACGACTCGCGTGTAATCGTCTAATAGACAGCTCACGCATGTTCAATTCATTTGTGAACTTTGCTTCCGTTGGACTACGTCTTCTTTGAATGTCTATGACTTTTTACTACACACCTCAGAACTGAATGCCAATTCTACTAGTTATATTAAATGTTTTCTTGGATTTGAGCATTTGACTCTAGTTTTGATGTGTGATTATGGTTTATATATAGCCACAAATTTAAAAAAAATATATGGCCAAGTAAGCTTGATTCTGTTTCTTGGGAGTGCTTTTAATATTTCAATTTGTTTACGTAAATTAGTAAATACCTTGTCTCTGCAAAGGATGTTACATCGAAGATATAATAATTAAATCATTAATGAAAATGTTTATGGTACAACTGTATCTTCTACTTTGGAGTGCTTTATTAAATTTATTACGTTTCATACAGTAATACGACAAAAATAATTCCGTAAAACAGAGAGTTACTGATAATTTTTCGTTCGATTTTCTTTTTCTTTTTCTTTGCTAATTTAATCTAAATTCAAACAAAAAGTAACTAATAACTAAGGTTACTACGTTACCTTGCTTGAAAAAAAAAATGTCTATTTAAATGTCAAACAATTTTTTAAACAATTGTTGTATACAGCGCTACAATCACTATAAATCTCGGGAAACGCGGTCTGTAGCTTTAGTCCGGGCCAAGCGCTCGATTTTGTAAAATCACCCTTTACACTTTTAGTGTCAAGTGCAAAAGTGTTTTAACATTTTTAGTGCCAAGCACTCAACACATGGGCCGAACAACAATTCGTTTGTGTGCCCACAACCCGCGCATGAACACAAGTCACATATAGCTACTTAAAACGACGACTCAGATGCGGGTTGTGGGCGCACGAACGAATCACTGCTCCACCCATACGCTGAGTTCTTTGCACTAAAAGTGTTAATCTGTCAAAAAAGCCTCAATTTCCATACATTTTTGACAAATTGCAACTGAGACGCGAATGCGAAAATTGCTTATAAATTAGTAGAATGGCACTCTGTTCAAAATGATAATTGATAGTTGTTGTTTAATGATCTTAAAATATCCATATACTAGTTGACCCGCGCAACTTCGTCTGCTCCGCTCCTATTGGTCTTAGCGTGATGATATATAGCCTATAGCCTTCCCCGATAAATGGGCTATCTAACACTGAAATATTTTTTCAAATCGTACTAGTGGTTCCTGAGATTAGCGCGTTCAATCAAACAAACTCTTCAGCTTTATAAATTAGTATATAGTATAGATTATTTTCGAGTAAAAGGCTAATGTCTTTGCGTGACATGGATATCTTAATCCATCGCAATAAAATGCAATACCGAATAACAGTGATCACCATGGCAATCGCGGTTTGTTGTTTTGTTACTACTAGACAAGGTCTTTCAGTAGCAGTAGAACTCGCTGAAGGAACATGTTGTTTTTGTTGTTGCTGGGAAGTATTGCACTACACTACCATACCTATTGCTACCTCCAAGTAACGTTAATGTATTCACTTCAAAGGTTCAGGCTCATAAGACTTCACCTTTGTCTCTGGACTTGCAAAGCGGTTATAATATTACTAACATTGCAGATGTCCAAAAGTGGTGATTACCCTTTCCAACGTATTATTGTTTGCCATTGACAAAAATACAAAGTAGTCAGTTCTGCGACGTCACTTTTCCCAACATCATCCTTTTGGAAAGATGTGGTCCTCCAACAACATTATTTAATTTCTAATACCTTATTTTTATATTCAGGTGGTACGCTCAGGGTATACGGTTCAATACTGCGGCCCGACGTGTCGTACGTCACGTTACTGCTGTCAGTGAACGACTCCGCCGCCACCGTCCTTCGGGAGACGCTCGACAAGTACGGCATGTCGTATCAGGATCCGCAGCAGTTCTGTATAGTGCAGGTAAGCGTACTGTTATTATTACTTTAGCCAATACTGTCCCACGATGTTGCAAAAGGCAAAGAAAAGTGGAAGAAAGGCAGTGAGGCTTTTGCTATGCAGTGGTACACATGGACATAATAGTGCTGTCCCACTGCTTTATAAAACCCAAGGTCTTTCCAGGTACTCTTCCCTCGTATCCTCTTTCCAGACCGGCCTCGGTGGCGCCATCCATTTTCAGGTTACTGTTATAACACGCTAATATTTTGGCAACTCCCTAGAATATGATTTGTCTCTCGCTTTGTCGGCGTTCTGTCATCACCCTGTCAATTTTTTTCGCAGTATATTGACATCTAGGCAAGGTGCCAAATTAATTCAATGATAACTCCGTTACGCTTATTTACTAAGTATTTAATTTGTATACTACAAGTGCGTTAGATATAGAAGCAATCAGTATTGCTTTGCTAGCCAGTTCCACCACTTGATAAGTTCAGTCAACTTGAGAGTCTTCAAAAGTCCGTTGCCGTCATCGCTTACCATCAGGTGGGGATAGTGAAACCATCAACTGGTCCAATGCGAGACTATTTATTTACAAATAAAGTAAGTAAAATAAAATCTATCGGGAAGTTTCGCACAAATTTTGTTAAATATTTTAATTAATATAGTAAACAATGCCGATCCAGAAACGGTGAAACAGGCCCTAGAGATTAAAATTGATATTAATGACAATAAACATTACTATGGGGATGGATGGCGTGACTGAAACAAGGTCGTTACCGTTAGGGACGCAAAATTTATTGATGCTTTGAGTTATTAAGTTTCCGGCATTAATAATATTTCCGCCAAATTCATCAAAATTGATCGGGCAGTTTATTCTTAAAAAATAACCGGTAGCATGTCATATGAATAGAGATTGAATACCATAAAAAAATACTACACGTCCTTGAAAATAGTGGGATGTAAAAATGGGTGCTGTTATCGCTAAACATATTTTCTGCTTTTAGGAGGACAAAACTGACAATTCGGAATACATATTGGAAGACGACGAGTGCCCGCTTGCGCTGATGAACATGACAAGAAGTAAGTACTGCATGCTCTCTATTACGTTCGGAATCTTTGATATCGTCGCAAAAATCACCGCTCAAGGCATTGTGACTAACTTTACAGTAGCGTGAAAAAAAGTGAATAAGTAATTTACTGTAACCAGTGTATAAAATTAAACCTCCGAAAAATCTGAAAAGCAAAAATATACCTTTTTACAAAAAATAAGTTTAAGTAATTTCGGAAGTCGGTGTTTTTGATTTTTATGCTAAAAAGTTTTTATTTAATACTTTTTTGGGGATTTCATCTACAAATAAGTACATGCTTAATTTTTTATTACTTTTAAAATAGCTACCTATCTTACTTTAGCTATTAACTGTTACATAATCCTACTTTAACTATTAATTGTTGTATAATATAAATACTTAAAAAAAGGCTTTACATACCCACATGGGTAGGCCTACAAAAAATGCAACACAACTCTGCACTAAAATCTGTGAGTGAACAATAAATCACCCCTATTCCCCCCCCCCTTAGGGTAAGATTTTTTTTATCCCTATCCAATATAAAAAGAATTATCAAAATCGGACTTCTCTGTAAAAAGTTATGAGTGGTCATACATTACAATCATTGAGTGAACAATCAATCATCCCCTGTTTTTCTACCCTCAGGATTGGATTTTTTTCCAAATTGATATGGGACCACCCTCGAGGTATACCCTTTCCAATTCCCAAGAATTATCAAAATCGGACTACTAAAAATATATATATACGCGTCGACTTGAGAACCTCCTCCGTTTTTTTCGTCTGTTAAAAAGTATGCACTATGGATTGGCGCTATGATGAAATTCTCTTTGAAAATTGGCAGACATTTGGTTAAGTATAATTATTGTCAGTTCGATCAAATATTATGACTTCTATCCAATGACTTCTACATTAAAAAAGACCGCCAATTTTCGACTTGAGCGGTGTTGTTTGCTAAGCGTCGATATACAGGAATGTATGAATAATTTTTAGCAAATTCAAAAGTAATTTGTTAAAAAGTAGTGCTTTCTTTTAGTTTAAAATGTGTTATTACTTTACAGAATTTGATCCTTGGTAGCGACGCTTTCGAATTGTGTAATGATACAAGGTGTTTTTTTTTTTCAAAATCAACTGGTTCGATTCCCGGCTAGGAACACCGATTTTTTCCAAAATCCAAGGATGCAGTTTCAGTTTTCATCAGAGTCGGGCTCGGGACTCCTTTCAGTGTTTTTAGGGTTCCGAACCAAAAAACAGAACCCTTATAGGATCACTCGTCTGTCTGTCTGTCCGTCTGTCACAGCCAGTTTTCTCCGGATCCACTGGACCGATTCTGTTGAAATTTGGTACACATATGGACTACTGTAACCCAAACACGGACGCGTTACGTAAATCATTAAATTTTTTGTATGCATAAAACTTTTTTGAACAATATTGTGACATCAAATGAAAGGGCTTACTGTAAGGGTGTTAGATATATTTTTTTCATAATTTTAAAATAAATGGTTTTGAAGTTATCTTATCCCCCTTATCTCCGAAAATACTGAGCGTAAATTTTGAAAAAAAAAAATGAAGATAATAGACCTTACCTATAGATTACAGGAAAATATAAACCTATAAGAAGTCTATAGTGCTAAAATACGTTAAAAAAATGAAATCGTTCGGATCCCTTTGTTTCTATTCCTCATAGTTTCGGATTTGGCCAACCACGCACACTTGAAAAAATCAACCAGTACATATGCATTGGAATGGAATTCGAACTTTGGGATGTAGGTATGATATACAGTTTGTTGTTCCAAAACTTGTTAATGATATAAGTTTCATAATCAAAGTTTGAACGTGATATCGATTTCTAGTGGAGTATTATGTAATTTAAACACTGCCTCACAGGCGATTCGCTAATTAGGGTAGCTTGTAAATAATACTGAAGCTCACCCCGTTATTAAGCCTTTCATCAAAATAATAATTACGCGTTCAATTTCACAAAATTCACTGTTTATTTATATTGACCGTAATCTGCTTATGTCATATAAAAATCAGAACGACTTTTACGCAAAGGTTAATCTTGAACTAAACAATTAATCCCCTCAAATTAAGTGCTAGCGAGACCTATACAGGGTTATTTGTAAAACACCAACAACCTCTTAGGCAGTGAAAGTACACATGATTATAAACAAGTTTTACTTTGAGACCAATACTGAAAACTCCAAAAAAATATCAGCTGTTTCATACATTTTCATTGGCTAAATATTGCATTTTGTATGAAACAGCTCATATTTTTTTCGGGTTTTGGGGTTCTCAAAGTAAAAATTATAATCATGTGTATTTTCACTGCCTAAGAGGTTGTTGGTGTTTTACAAATAACCCTGTACAGCCGTATGCTGTCGGTCGGTGCCGTATGCTGTCGGCCGGTGCCGTATGGTGCCGGAAAAGAATAATAACATCCCATCACTTACCGTGGGTGTCGTAAGAAGCCACTAAGGGACTCGCCAGAGAATGGGCAGCAACGTTCTCTGTAAAATCCAACACCCATACATTGCGATCGCCAAGCCGCCTGCCAAGCGTGGCAATTATGGCAACCCCCCCCTTTTGGGGGAGGCCTATGTCCAGCAGTGGATGTCTTTCGGCTGATATGATATGATGAGACCTATACATTCCAAATGCTTTTGAAAAGGCTAGTATGCACTTTATAAGTTTTAGAGCAAGTTCGTGTATAAATACTACCGTTTGCAAACTATGCGACATCGCGTGCCAGATTAAAGGTAAATTGTGCCTATAAATGTTGACAGTATTGACTACCGATTAGGTGAAATTGCCTTTATTAACTGCGAAAATTTGATTAATGGCTTTTAGTAGCTGGTTGGTTCTTATGGCTCGTTGCTTCCGTCGCATAATGTGATAGCTTAGGGTTACCGCACTGGCGCGAAGTGGCTGGCTTGCTTACTTGCCGATATATACCTACGTAAGATCGTCGTTAGAGTTTACGACATGAAGTAAAAAGTAAAGAGAATCTGGAAAGGATTTAATAAATCTATCAACTCCTCATTTCCGGAATCAGCAAACCTACTACTGGCAAAAACTAAGCAAAGCGGATCCCATCTGGCCATCTTGAATGAATCCTAATATATAAAATTCTTCTGCACAACGCACAGCCGAAACTACTGGTCGTAGAAAGCTGAAATTTGGCATGTAAGTTCCTTGAGGAGTGTAAGGGAGCATTAAGAGAGAATTTCCAGAAATTCCGACGGGAACAGGAAAAAACGGGATGTGCGCGTACGAAGTCGCGGGCGAAAGCTAGTTAAAATATATTTTTCTTATTAACGTGCAACGCATTTAATTCAATTTTAATTCTCAATATTAATTCGCTTGGCATTTGTATCTCTTTAACGTCAAAACAAGTAGTCTCCCATTTTTAGAGCATCAGAAAAATTCTTGCTACGTAAGCTGCCACTTCGAAGAAGGTTAAGCAAGCAAGCAAGCTTGAAGCTGCGGAGAACAGCGTTGTTTAGTTTTCGTATAAAGTGAAAATGAGATGACAGCGCATGAGCCACTTGACCCATATGGCTGGCTGGAGTACAGACACACTATACTCTAGAAAAATACAATGTGGGAGAACTAGTTTCTGAGTTTTGTTTAGTTTGGGTATTGGTCAGTGCCCAGTGGTGTATAGATTCTAGAATATTTGCTTAGACAGTTTCGAGATATTGGATGTTAGTATGTTCCACATGTGGAGATAAGCACACTGCAGTTTTAGGTTTCTGTCAATTTGTATTACACCAATAAACTAGGTCTTACTAATCCTGAAAAGATAACGTTTTATGATTGTACAAGGTATTTGCTGGTAAGCTTGGTTGTAGGCTGAGTTCGCACCTGAAGCTAAAATAATATTTGCCACCATTAATGACATTTTTTTCTCCCAATTTATTCCATAAAGAAATCGAGATTCTCTTATGAAAAAAATATTCCTGTTACCAATTTCATATATGTGAAGGTAACATTGGATCGGATCACGTTCCTCTTTTATAGTAACATCATAATCATATTTGAACTTTGAAGGAGTCTCGGATATATGTAGAGATAGCGTTGGATATGTTAGGCATCATTATCGCGGAAAAAAGGATAGCGAAAGAAATTATTTACTTTTCTCTAAGGTTGCCCTAGTTACCTTTCGCTTGGTTTATATTATATAGCTGACCCGCGCAACTTCGTCTGCGTCACTATTTTCATTACTGCTCCGGTCCTATTGATCCTAGCTTGATGTTATATGTATAGTCTATAGCCTTCCTCGATAAATGGGTTATCTAACACTGAAAGAATTTTTCAAATCGGAACAGGAGTTCCTGAGATTAGCGCGTTCAAGCAAACAAACTCTTCAGCTTTATATGTTAGTATAGATATAGATAAGCCAGGCAAACATGGATTTGTATTTTGTGGAATAATTTCTATGAGATAATTAAACAAAAGCCGTACGGCCAGCGGTCGTCGATAGGCGATTTTTTTTACCCCTTGACTATCTCGGATTGTAAAACTTATCCTGGTTTTAGTATGGTCGACTGCGGTTAGAAATTCAGTACACTCGATTTAAATTCTAATCATAACACTAGCTTCTGCCAGCGGATTAGCCCTCATAAAAGTCGAAACCTGCGGACATGCTCCATCAAGATAAAAACGTACCTGTCTTCGTTGTCATACAGTTGGATAAATCTTCTGTACTAATATTTTAAGCTGAAGTTTGTTTGTTTGAACGCGCTAATCTCTGGAATCTTTAATTTTAAAAATATGTTTGTATATGTTAGCCACATTCACGGGAAACCCGGGTATGTTAGCCATAGTCGCGGGGAAAGGCTAGTTAAATATACGACGTATTTTCTAACTGCTAACAAGTTGTTCTTAGCCTTTCCTTCCTGAAATGAGACTAATACAACCTATATTAGTCTCACTCATGTTAAAAATATTACTGCTGACAGTATCTACATATAAGATTTAATCCGATATATTTTTCGTTTATAAAATACGAGTAACAGTCGTCAAAATAAAAATAAAAATTGTTTTCGCGACATCCAATCTAGTCGTATGTCCCGACGACATTTCAATCGCCGTACGTGTCCGCGGCGATAAAATGGTAACTCTCGCAGAATAGAATCAGAGCAAGCTCGCTCACTTTTCGTTCTCAGAGCAACGGTTGCATACAAATCTTGTGCTTATTATAGAAGTCTCATAGTATATGAATTTTAGATGTGACACTTTACAGAGATCTTTTTGCAACATTTGTGATGTGATTTATCCTTGGCTTTGGTAACGATTAGACAATTAGTTCATACTATCCACTTTCAATTCCAAAGTTATCTGCACATCACGCGTAGTAGTTAATTAATACCTTAGTAGATTAATAATTAATCTACTAAGGTATTAATTGGCACAATTATTGTGCCAGTTGATAAGGATGCGACGGTTGTGCAGTGAAAAAACACCCTTCAATTGAGTTGTCTGTGAATTTATTGGCAACTTTCCAATTTAACTCATGTTCCATAAAAAATACAAACAAATCCAAGAAACAGATTCTTATTTTTCACTATTTTGTACGTAGAGTTAGTCCCAATTTATATTCTTGGGCCCTTTCTGGAAGGATGCTAATGGGTTAAAAGTCAGCCGGTAGGTGTACATTATAACATAAGAGCCTACCTTAATTCTCACTTATGTTTATTTTACAAAAGTTACCGTAAAGGTAAGGTAAGGTGAGGTAGGCAGTTGGTGCTTGTAACCGCAACTTTATAACGTCATCAGACATCCTCGTTGTGGTAAGAACGGTACTGGGATAGTCTTAATGCGGCTGAGCATAGTCGTATGCCTACAAAGTATTTTCTAAAAAAGATACACTCTTCAATGTACCTAATTGGATTCAAAGAAAAAGTTAATTTTAATAATAGTTTGGAGGATCAATACTGGTAACCTACGTTTTGCAATTTACGATTCCAGTAAAACATTATGTTCAAGCCTCACGCGCGTGCTAATAACTTTTGCGGTTATTTCCCTCTAGAACGTTCATCTGTATGGTAATATTTTTTCATTTCATGTAAATCATCTGGCTAAGCTGCCTTTGAGCGTGCTAGCTTCTCTATTCCCTTATGAGAATAACGCCGTTTTTCGTGTTAAATTATTTGGCCTATTTTATCTTACACGCCTTCAACCAAATTGCAGGTGTTAACCAAAACCAAACAGACTCATTCTCTACATTTTATTCGATCAATATTGAACAACTTAATTTCTGTGTCAGAAAATAGAAATCAGAGTTACCAGAAAAAGTTCAACAGAAAACTCGGACATTCTATTCGATCTAACTGAGAAAACAAAAGTTAGTTCATTACTTAGTGAACTTTTGTTTCACAGCAAATATCGAAATTGAATCTCGTTCGTCGTTCGATTTCGGGATGGAATTTGTCCCGTGTTGATTCGGGGTATACTTGCTCTATCGGTCATATTCGAGCCTAGTTTAGCCAAACAGTGATGCATTGCGGCAAAATTGATACACAAAGAGCTGTTTCCGGTACATATTTGCCTGAGAGCATAGGACAGGAGAGCGCAATTACCTTGTTAAACAATATCAAATGAAAATTACAAAAAGAGTTCTCATTTAGACATAACACCGTGAGACACACCATTACAACCATAACATGCTACTAAAACAAATAATAAATCTTATTTTAAATCTTATTTTAAACCTATCTTAAATCTTGTGGAGCAAAATTTCCAAATAATTTTCCCCTGTATATTCACCCCTCATGTTATCAGATACTCAAGGATTCCATATTCATACGGATTCAGGTTTAGATATAATTTACATAATAATATTGTGCGGATGAAGTCTTGCTCCAATCGAATCAAAGTTTGCCGAAGTCCAGATCTGGACGTGACCTCCAAGTTGCTGCAACTTAAAACATTGTCGCGCTTGCTTCCTTGCAAATAGTGACAATCTTCGAACGAACCAGGAATTTTAAAAACTTCAAAACGTTTCTTCCAATGTTGCATGGGACCTAAAGTAACAAAGTAAAAATAAAAACAATCTTGATAATTCCTCTTTAATCAACTTTGGCTAAAGTGAGGAGAACAATGATCTAATATAGAACATTTGATGGACATATAAAACGGAATCGAATCTCCAACGGGAAATGAGTGAGTAGGCCGTAGCGAATTGTCTGATAACGCTTTTTCATCAATAAGCCCGACCTACAAATTCTTTGGTCCAAACTGAAGCTGAGGTAGGTACTATGGTATAGGTAGACATGGAGGGTTTCTGAAGGGAGGAACAGAAATAAATTTAATTATTTAGGGTAAGGAGGCTTTTTGTTTAAGACCTTACTTCAAAACTTTATAAAATACGGTTTTACGTACAAAATTTTACTTAGACTTCCAAAAAAAGTCATAATTTTATTCAAATAATTTTAAGTTAAACAAAGCACGATCTGGGATTTTTTTTTAGAGGTTTCCATGCTTTCTAAAGAGAAAACTGATAGCCTGTTGCCAGTTTTATTATTGATGCAGTTTATACTCGGAACAATGACCAAAGCACAGTCACGCGCGCACTGGAACTGACACCCACATATTTTTGTCCTGTGTCTTTCGACTAAAAATATATTCTGCATGTGATCCAAAACTATTTTCAAGGGCGTTTAAACTTAATGGGACAATCGAGACGTGTCTGTTTTGAGGGGTATTCTTGGTGAAAGTATATCCAGTAGTGGCATTAAGTTGGCGGTTGCACTTTGTCCACTATTTCCGCGAGAAGGTTCCTCTTGGGTCGGACAATGCTCGCCGCGGTTCACAATGGGAATACATGGCAGGGAGCGTGCGGGCGCAGGACGCGGCAGTTGCCTCGCAGACGCCGCGCCACGCGCCTCTCTAACCGCGCGTCTCGACATGGATTGGGGCCTCCGCCGTAAGTTCGCACGAAAAAACTTTTTGTTCAAAATTTGCAATGTGATCTGTGGATAGGCCCTCCGCGGCCATCGCCGGCGCCGCCGCCGCGATCGAAGCAGATAGTAAACAAACGCATGTGGCCGACAGAGTAGTCCGACCGGTGTGCCCACAGATGCCGGTCGACCGGCCGCCGGTGCCGGTATTTTTAACTCGTTTCGCGGTTCGATGTCCGTTCCTTCGTGGAATCGATATGCATAATACCGTCCTTGAAAGTCTCAACTTTTGCAAGAGTTAAATAGAGTTAAAGTTTCTCAAGATCCCAACAATCGATGTCTTACATATATTCCCGTGCACGACTGTAAGTTGCAAACTTGTTTTGTCATTATGTAGTAGTAAGTACTCGCAGAGTTTCCGTGTGATGCGGAAGTTCCAAACTTTCTAAATGATTTTGTGTCGTCACCGATCAAAGCTTGCTAGTGTTTCTTTTGTCTTGACTAAAACCAGTTTTATTTCAGCGAGAATGTCGCGATAAAGAGCACTTTTTATAGTCTGGCCATAAAGTGGTGTGTCTTTCATTCTGCCAGTTACAATTTGACCTTTCACATTATTTGTTATTGAGAGTGATCCCTCAGGCGACTTGTTAGTGAAGATAAATGACTACGTGAACGTGCCGAGGGAAATGGCGGAGTTATGACGAAGGGGTATCTTGCATGAATTTATGGCACATAAGAACAATTTACTATGACCAGAAGCCGCAATAAAAACGAGAAAGATACAATAAATAGTACAGAACTACATTCTATCTAATAGTAGAAATTGGGCTGTGATGGCAGTTACTCCATGTGACATATTGAAAGTAGGGTCAGGCGCAAAGCATTTGGTTAGACTGGAGGGCAACACCAGCTCAGCCTTTTCCTCATGCTGACGAGTGGTGAACTACCTGTTCGCAGTTTTGGCACTGATCTGGATTAATCTGATGGGTGTCAAAACTACAAACTTACGGGTCGTTTATCAAAGGCAAATCCATCGAAATAGGCATAAGAAGCTAGAATAGTATGTATTGGCAATTAGCTTACGACAAGATATATTTATTTAATAATAAGGACTAAATTAAAATAATGGAGATGTTGCACATAAAAAGAAAGGAAAGTTGAATGGAACATGTAATATTCTTTGTGAGTTCAAACGAACCTTCAAGCTATTCTAAGTACTACAGGAATGTACTACTGGTATAAAAAGTCCCCTGAAAGGTTAATTCAGTACACAGACCATCACATGTGTGCCAAATTGCATCGAAATCCGCTCAGTCGTTAAAGCGTGATTGAGTAACGGACACCCAAACTTTTTTTCAGTAGGGTTTTCGAGCTTTATTTTTTTCTATACCTACTGCGAATACAAATATTGGTTTCATATACGAAGAGAAAATAACGGTTTGCACGGCAGTGGAAACCTAAGCGGTAAAAAACGGTTGTGTGTTCACTCATTTATACCCAAATCTATCGAGGACTTCGAGGTTTACAAAAAACACTTCGAAATGAATATTATTAAAACGATATTCTCTTAAAAGATATAATTTTCATGCAAGCGCCTATTATTTAGCAGCAGATCATGTTTTCTGCTCGATGGAATAGAATACAAAGCGCATTAGAGTATTATCACTACCTTTGGCGTATCACGGTGAAGTGGGTCACGATTAATGGTATCCAATACCTTCGTGAAGAACCTATTACTGGGTGTGACATCGTGTACCCATAACACTTTGTTTTTTACTTTATTTGCGGCATCAAGTTGTAAATGTCAAGGTAAGAGGCGCTTATCCTACACCTGCTCTATTAATCCAATAGAAACTGCGTGGAAGACGAATAGTGTATTTAGCTCGGGAACAAACTGGCGGGTAATGTATTTGTTGACCCTTCGCTCCCGCGCGTGCTTGCATACTTATACGTTGGCTATATCCTGCCATAAAATACCATGCACATGTAGGTGCTTTAAGTTCACTGTACAATTGTAGAGGTACTGTCTGCTACTTAGTACTTAACTTAATATTAGACTGCACAAGTTAAGTGTCGCCATTCTTCTGTTTCTTTATTACTGATTTTATCAGCTAACGCAATATTGTCAGCGCTGATACGTTTTTTTAATTTACCGCGAGAACTTTTGTAACTTAACAATGACGAAGTATAAATTGCTCCTATCTTAGATTGGAATTTAGTTTAGGTTCGTTTTAATTTAGTAAAAGTCTTATCAGGCAATAAACTTCTCAGCCATAGGTTTTTCTGAAAGTCATCTCAACTTCATTAGTACTTTTACGCTTTAGCGCGTTGATTAGTACGGAATTCAGCGCTGAAATCGAAAATAGGGAAACCGAAGTGTATTTTTAGATACCTGAAGTTAAGTCTGTAAGGGCGTTGATTGACGTTGCAGGAAACTAGCGACTCATACTCGTTGCCCAAACTAATTAGGATGCCGTATTTTAAGCCAAGTCTGTTTACGAACTCCTAATTTTGCGTATTGCGGGCGGCTCACTGCCGTTGAATTCTATGGTAATAAACGTGCAGGAAATCGATAAGGCTAACCAATTAAATACAATTAAAAATCTTTTTAATAAAAAAAATTAACCTTTGCTTTTCAGTTTTTTCGGAGGTTCAATTTTTTTTGTTAAAAAGGTTTTATTTTATACTTTTTTGTGGCTATAATCTACTAATTAATACATGCTTAATTACTTTTAAAATAGAAACCTATCTTACTTTAGCTATTAACTAATATATAATCCTACTTTAACTATTACTTGTTGTATAATATAAATACTTAAAAAAACAGGCTTTATATACCCACATGGGTAGGCCTACAGAAAATGCTACACAACTCTGCACTAAAATCTGTGAGTGAACAATAAAATCACCCTTATGTCCCCCCTTAGAGTAGGATTTTTTTACAAATTTATATGGGACCACTTTCGAGGTTTATTTCCCTATCAAATAAAAGAAGAATTATCAAAATCGGACTACTCTGTAAAAAGTTATGCGTGGACATACATAAAAAAATATAAATATACCTATATATAAATATATATATGCGTCGACTTGAGAACCTCCTCCGTTTATTCGTCGGTAAAAACTCGAGTGCATTTGTATGTATGTCTGTAAGTAGACTACAGTAGTATCTACATAACTAAAAAGCAAAAAGAAAAGAAAAGTTGCGTTGGTGTTGATACTTAACAAAATCTATTCACTTAATATTTTGTTCAGTTTAGGGTTTAGCTGTCAAAGGTTTATTCAAACTAAAAAGTGTTGCGAAACGCTTAAAACTGTAGTAGGTGAGCATAGCTTTTATCCCAACAGGGCTTCGGCGGCTAGACGTTTCCCTCGGGGGTTTACCCAAGCCATTTCGATCTTTCTCACAAGTGCCTTTACAAAATGGCTCAGAAATAATATTTGAAATGCAAAACAATACAACCTGTAACAGAATAATCGCAATACCTCTTAAGGGGTCATTGAACTGATCATTATGAACAACTTGCACTAAGGGACCAACCCTGAAATCGCGAAAAAAAAAAAATCGACTCCCCCATACATTTATGTGGGCATAACTCGACAAAATGTACTGAACGGCTGATTTTTTTTTACCAAGGTGTTGCGTTTATTCTGATAAAAAGTATTTTTGGAGTTCCGTAGCAAGTTGGTATGGTGTGACTAAGCCTGACTGTCTGTCACAGCTGGATATCTCAAGAACTACAAATGCTATCAACTTGAAATTTGGAATAGTTTTAGATGACGTTTATTCAACTATTTTGCAAATAAGAAGGAATGAAGAATGTGTATATTTTTTAGCAACAGCGACTGTAAGCTATTATTAGAAGTGAGGCTACTAAGGCATGTGGGATATCATGAAAGTGCGCTATTTGCACATTCTTAAACGTTTTTTTTTTTATGCCACATGGTTTTCGACTTTTAACGAAAAATGTAAAATAAATTGACCGTTCTTGCCCTTATCTCCGAAGTGTGTATTTATAAAAATCTGACATAATTTTATGTGAAAGAAGTTTATGTAAAGATAACAGGAAGAATAAAACGACGTCTCTAAATAGAACACTTTTTCAGAAATCATCAAAAAAGTTACATTAGTTCCACTAGCGGTCAAGAGATGGTGCTGATCTAAAACTGCAATATACACCACAGTGTTAAATTAAAAACGAATATAGCCTCGCTGATGAAAATTTTAAAACATTTCACGTTTTATATGATGGTACGGAACCGTCGCCGTCGGTGCGCGAGTCAGACTCGCTCTTCTCCGGTTTTTTTTTTGCTGTAAGTACTTAAAATTACAAAAATATTTTTCTCTACTAGCGACACAATTTTACACAGATTAACTTATACATTTTTGCAAAATGAGCAACAATTTGAACTGTAATTTCAACTAAGAATATAAAGTTAGATATCACGCAGTGATTCTAACTTTGATGGAGCAGCAAAATTTCGAGAATGTGTTCAATATTTATGCCGCAAGCTTGTTGAATATTGTTTGCAATTCAGTGGTCTCATCAAAGTATTCTTAAGAAGTTTAGAAGTCAGAAGCTAAGCTACTAATTATAAATCCACTCTCGTCTTAAATCCCAGCTCCCAAAAGTTTGTCATGTTATTCTTCACATTTTCGTCAACAGACCTATAAAATTTCAAATATCTTTTTTTGTCGCCTGAATAATTAAATGTAATTGCTGAGCCCTACTCATGACACCGTTGCCGCGTTGGTGCCGTGGTTTTCTGTACATTATGAGAGCACTTGGCAGCTCGTTACATGTACCAAAAGTAATTTTCTTCGTTCACTTGTCGCGTCACATTAATATTTTCGTGTCATCTTAAGTTTGACGAGGGACCTTTAATGTGTCAACGCTCTGCAAACATCGTGATTGGAGTTCTTCACATTTCAAAAAAAAACGGTCATAAATTCACTATATCCTTAAAGATAGATGAAATCCAAATGATCTTCGAGCATAAAATAACCTTAATTTCGGAAGTCGGTGTTTTTGATTTTGTTTCTTTGTTTTTTAACACCGACTTCCGAAATTAAGGTTATTTTATACTTTATAGTGTTTTGTTTGGAAATCGGTTATATTTTTTTGAAAAAGTTTTTTTATTTTTCACTTTTAAGTGGTGATACTTAGACGCCGTCTTCGTCTACGCAGAAATTGAAATAAGCAAAAATGCTCATAATAGAAAAACTTCTGAACCAAACTGAATCAAATTTTTACGGGACCAAACGGCAAATATACCGCATCGAACTAAAAAAAGAATCACAGAAATCGAATCAGAAACCTCGTAGTCATCGGTGTACATACATAAAAAAAAATACCCACCGAATTGAGAACCTCCTCCTTTTTTGGAAGTCGGTTAAAAAGACATCAATCTTCAAGTCAAATACGATTTTTCATATAAAACTATCACGCTTGAATTGTCTGAAGAATTATAAATAAGCGAAGTACACCTACAGTTTGCCGTTCACGATGTGAAGTCCCTTGGGATAGATAGTGAGTCTTCGTATCGACATACATATTCTATGGAACTAACGCCTAACTATAGTGGAGCCTATACTATATGAAGAGCGATATTTTTTTTTTATTGACGCCTATACCAGGCGGAAATGGTTCACGTCTGACACGGTTAGTTCTTAGCTATAAGTATGTTTAGTTCATGCCCTGCCATGAACCGTAGTCCGTGACAATAGATGCGGGAAGTCTGTGTTGATCGCCACGCTTGAAGACAAATAAGAACCACAATGGGTATATATATGAACGTGTAGATGGCTCTTAGTTTCCATCGTTATCGCATCATCTATTTCCTTCTGTATGGCACCAACGAGACGCGATGGCTGATCCTATTTTTCACCGAGAAGAGAGTAGGTACATGACTTACCTACGTGATATAGAGAAGGTACATGACTTACCTACGTGATATATTGTCCAGAAAATATGATAGAAATACAGACTTAGGGAGGTTGATAACCCTTCAACTACATATACCATACCACACATCTATCCTGAATCGATAAGCATTGACGATGTTATCTTCACGACACATTTATCGACTTTCTTTTGTTTCTCAATATTATTTTGCTATCCCAAGTTTATAAAGGTGATTTATTAACTGTCACAACCAAAATAAATAAATTTTATCACATCAGTCTCTTGATAATTGATTGTTCTTAAAAGGCACGTAGGATGACAAATTTATTTTGCTAAAACTCGCATAAAAAGGGCCATGGTACGTTTCGGGCGGTTTTGAGAGCAACGCCATAAGGCGGCGAGATTAACACAGTACCTCTCCTCCATTCAAATTTTAATTTCACGACATTCTCTTCAAAGGAAAACAGCTTTTGATGATCTGGAAAATCAAAGGTTTAACAGTTACTGTTGCAATTCAAATTTATGAAACGTAGCGCGCCTACTTTAAAAGCCTTTCATGAATTTTATATTAAATCAAATAAGGTTCAGCTTTTCATGATTTGTTGTATAGGTACATATTTCACTTTTAAATTGTTTGTAAAATAGTTTAAAAATAATAAATAAAAACAGTACCTTAATTCTGGGGCAGGCATTCGGTTAAAAAGAAACACTCACGTGAACGCAATTTGATATTATATTTTTCCAGCTTTCAGAAAGTAAGCCGAACGCAAACAGTAACAGTTTGTTCTCAATGTATCAAGGAATAAAATACCCGTCCTCTTTTGTTTATGTCCGTTCCTACATTAAAGCATATAATTTTGAAAGAGTGCTTATTATGCAGAAGTTCAGTTTTTCAACTTCCGCTGAATAAATCTTTTGCTTTCACTGCATCAAAACTAGGACAAGGCCTATTTCCTCAACGATTCTTTGTTATCTTGGAAGAATCGGATGTACAGTTGTAGTTTCTTTAGTTTTTTACCAACATTACTTGATAGGACCGTAAAATGACGATTGCTCGTTAGCCGACGAGCCATCGAAAAATGTTTTTGCCTAAAAACAAATACACGGTAGCTGTACACCATTACCTGAGTTGATATCAAAGTCGGGGGTTATTTATTAAGCGAGACATTCAAAAATGTGTATTTTGTTAGGTAATTGTGTAATTCTCCTTAGATGTATTGTTGTCCCGGCATTGTCGGTCGTCGGTACACACGAGCACATGTCCGCCCTGCCCTGCCATACATTCATTGTTATGTTTACGCAAGGTCCGACGCCGCGACATAGCGTGCCGGCGACATCGGTCGTCGGCAGCATGTCATATAGAGGTATAGCTGCACCCACCTTCCGTTGATGTTATCGGCGCAATAATACACACGCATACTTTGATATAAGAACATGGTATTGTTCAGACTTAAATTACGCAAATTTTTCCATGCATAATGCGTATGAGATAAAAATATTTGCATGCAATAACTCTCTGTTCGCAGTTTTTTTCTAATGTTTATTCAATAAGGTGTTACTGCTGTTGACATCTGTTCAGTATACTATTAGACATAAGCTTATATAAAGCTGCGCCACATCATGAGGCAGTCCAGGTACCGCAAGCAGTTCGTCTCAGACACTTTTTTAAGGTAGTTGGTCCAAACTCCCACGCTACGCTTCCCGATGCGTTGCCTCCTGGCATCGTCTGCTTATCTATCTGCCGTCCGACAGACCTGGTCTAATTTGGCACGCCATGATGGTGGCTAAAAAATGTTCAATGTAGCGAGGCCGTGCGCGAGGAAAATATCCATCATTAGAAGCAGTTCATTTTCCTGGCCAGGCTTACTCTTTCGGCTTTGTATACCATAACGGACTGGGCGCACTGGTATAAATGGTCTTCTTGAAAAAAAGTTAGACATCATTATGTTCCAATGTATAAGACTAAAAACTTATTACCATCACGTACAAAGAAAATCGCAAAATGCTACTCAAAATAAAGTGTAATTTGAGTCATTTGCGCCAGTGAAAGGAAAAGGGTGTGGAATGGATTATGCTATACACATGTATATTCGTGTGACCTTTTAGAAAATGAGGTTTTCTCCTATACGAACCCAACGGTCCCATATCATTTAGTGTGTAATGTTGAGTGGCGTTTCGCCGGTACGATCGCTATCGGTCCTTTACTACAGTAGCATGCCAAGTGCTTTAAAATCTGTATTGTACCCACATCTGGATATAATACCGAACGTACATCAGACATCTCCAAACGGAAGTGCCCATTGTTATTGCTCCGATAAATACAACTTAGACGTCTGCACAATGGATAAACTGGTTCAACTAACCGGCTCAGTATACATGCAATCGATATTGAACTGAAAGAGTACTAAACTGAAACCAGCATTTCATGTTGAACTAAATATCAACGCACTAAATGCTTTAATTATTCAATCTGACACGTGGAAGTAAAAGGGATTCGATCGTATCGGTAGTAAATGGTGTCGATTTGTTGACTGTTATTATTTGTGGAATAGCAACAGGTGAGGTGATTATACAAATTCGGTAGGTCACGAAGACACGCAAGTATACGCGACGTGACGACGACCCGCCAAGCAGCCGGCCGCTGCCGCGCCCAATCTACAGGCTGCCATGTCCTGTCGCTACTGACGCTCGCCTTCGTCATCGTGTGCCATCTTTTGATAATTAGTTTTGGGGAAAACGGGTCACCTCTCAATAACACGTCACGTCTTGTCATTCTGAAATGTCGGTTTTGGCAATTTGCATCATCGTTTTCAGAATGTATGATCTTACTACCCAAGACTGCTGTTGTAATAATAGGTACCATACGCTAGTTTCGATTTCAATCTCAACCCTTCTGCATTTACATATAACATGTTTTCGCAAACTTTATATTTAGCAACTTTTCATGAATGTTTGCAGTGGTGCTTTAAAGTTTTCTTTGAATTTAATGTTGTTGAACTCATTGGAGTGATCGATCAATTAATTACTAACACGGCCAATTACGATATCGACATAGCGACATCTGCGACAGCCGACAGGCTTGTAGACGTCGAACCAGTTTATGTATGACACCTTGCATATAAATGTACGATGTGACATGTATTATTCCGTGTATCGACGTTTAGTGATCACGATAAAACTAGGCAAAACCAATAAAGTAGTCCTTAACCTGTATTGCATTATGACTTAAGTGGCGGCCGGCTGGCACCGGTGGTGGTACGCCGAGTATGACGTAGTGGTGGTGTGGCACTCAGTCCAGTTACAATTAGACCGCCGGTCGGTTTGAACTTACTACGCGCTACGCTTTTATAGTATTCGGCCGGCTATGGCTACAGAAAATACTAATCGCGCTCGCAAATATGCTTTTCAGCAGATCCTTTAGTTCTCGATTGCGAAATGATAAAAAGGAAGTCGTGCTAGGTAATCGTTCCTCAGGTTTAGTGTTCGTACTTACACGTCTTGTATAAAGTGTTCATGTGGTGTGTTCAGTGTTTTTTTTTTGTGCTATTGACCACAATGACGAATTTTTGATCTCCGAAAATCCAGAGATGCAATGGGATATCAGAAATGAAAATTATTTATCTGCTCCTTCCGAACTTTCATGCGAATTTTAAAACGTTAATTTCACGATGACGAGAATTTTCATAGCCAGCAATAAAGTACGTAGATAAGAGCTTTAGAGGATGTGGGCAAGTTCCCGGCGGACGTCAGTTTCGGATAAGATGCGGCAATTGACGTCCCGATGCGGATGGATAGTACTAAGCTGGACAACCCCTTGCTATAAGTTTACGAAACTCGTCAATTATTTATATTCCATTGCTTGTTCGGTTTAAGTATTGATTTTGCCATTCTGTTGAAACCAAGTGCATTATTTATGTATGTGTATTATATTCCACAAACTGCCCCATAAGCCGCAATTCCATTGTATATTTGAGCTCAAACAGGCTTACTTCGCCAAATTTGTGACGATTGACCCGGTTTCCAATTCAGATATCCATGTAAAGCAGGTACGTAAGTTGTGTTAAGCGTTTTATTGTAGTAGTGTTACTAGTATATTTAACCTTATTCTGGATGCCGACTACACTCCGAAGTTTCATGGTAAATACAAAACCTTTTACTGACAAAGTTCAAAAGTAATGACTGATTTTCCTCCCAATATCGGTACAGTGGCGCCATCGATTAATCACAAATTAATTCTTTGTTTCCATCGATCATTACCTCAAAGACGTCTACAGTATGATTGATACTGTTTAATATTGTATGTATTGCGAATGACTGATGGCAGCAAAGTTGCTCGTCGCCAAGGTTAAATTTCGATTACTTAGTTTGTAACTGCTATCAATTACCAGGCGTAATTATTTCAATTAAGATTGCTGTACTGATACCAGTGTTAGTATAAGTTTTTAACCGACTTCCAAAAAAGGAGGAGGTTCTCAATTCGGTGGGTATTTTTTTTTATGCATGTACACCGATTACTCCGATGTTTCTGATCCGATTTCCATGATTCTTTTGATCCCATAAAAATTTGATTCAGTTTGGTTCAGTAGTTTTTATTTTATGAGCATTTTTGCCCATTTCATTTTGTACGTTGACGAAGACGTCGTCCAAGTATCACCACTTAAAAGTGAAAAATAAAAAACTTTTTACAAAAAAATATAACCGATGAATACAAAGAATAAAATAACCTTAATTTTAGAAGTCGGTGTTAAAAAACAAAGAAACAAAACCAAAAACACCAACTTCCGAAATTAAGGTTATTTTATTCTTTGTAGTGTTTTGTTTTGAAGTCGGTTATATTTTTTTGTAAAAAGTTTTTTGTGTTCTAGAGTATACTTTCTTTTTGTTTTTTATATATATGTATACGTTCTCACCATAGTTCAGAGGTTTTCTTCACTGTAAGCAAATCCGATCTTATGCGGCGGCCTACGAACGTTGTAGCTCGTAGCAAGGCTCGTAGCTCCAGTAGAGCAGCGGGACAATGTAGACACTAATGATGTTGACACTAGAGGCGGCTTGTCTTACTCGTAGCACGTCCCCCCTTCCTCCATCAGCCCCCTTCTCTGCGCACAACGTAACACGCTTTCGAGTGCACTTACCTAAACACGATGCCACTAAATGTAGCACTTCTGAAATATCCTCAAATTGTGTTAAGCCACGTGATCCTGTTTGTAAAGTAACATTATGTACAGCGTGTGAGCTCCTGCGAAGAATAAAGTGGAATACTTCATTCTTCATGCACGTACACATTTGTAGCTAAAATTTAGGTGACTTCAGTTTCAATCTTGCATGTTTCCTCACGGTTGTTATACTTTAATTATGTTTACCTACCCTCGTAATGAGTCCGTCTCACCGTCCCAGTTGGGTTAATTATTTCTTTATTCACTTAGCTAATGTGTTTTTCCTCTCGTAGGTCAGCGGTCTGTTTAGCGCTTTACAGGAAGACAGGAACTAATAACCAGACCAGTAAATAATGAAATATTAACATTTTTATCGATCTTGTTTTTTTTTTACATTCTTCAAACTGGAGTTCATTTTAAACCTAGCTAGCCTACGCGTTATTAATAACACTACAAAGCGATCACTACTACGTAATACTACTGCCAAACTGCCAAGTGTGGTCATTAGGGTAATGTCCCCCAGGATCCATTGTGCTACCGCCATTTACGTTTGTACAGCCATACATAAATTAACTTTCGACCACGAATAGGTATGTGGTCAAGTTAATTAAATAGGTACGTAGTTAAAAGGACTAGCAATGTATTCAGCACGGACTTAATTACTATTACTAACGACTGTGCAAGGTGTACTAATCAATGTCTTGTGTTAGAAGTTGGTCAACTTTTATAAGGCTGTTATGTTAGTTGGGGCACGATTTAAGTCCAGTCTTTAAATGATTCGTCATTTAAAAACTGGACTTAAATCGTACCCAAGCTAACTTAATGACGACGGCTAAGAAGTAAAAATTACTAAAACTTAGACAAGTCTTCAGTGACTAACTTCATCTTGCCTAGCTTTCCCCGATTTTAACTGCATTGCTGCTAAAACGACAACGGTAAAGTCCGAAAACGCCAAAATATAGTTTTCAGAATGAATTTCGTTTATCCCGACGGTGCTGAACATTTTGCAACGAGTTTTTCATCAACAGCTAATCCATTATGAATTCGTTTAGGTTATACAATAATTCGTAATAGGATTTCTTTGTAATACAAAATGTGTTTGTTTTATTACCCTGTAACAATACATCTGGGTTTTTGTTGAATATGTATAACCGTAAAACTCGGTTTTTGGAACCAATAATAACGGTTGCTCAGGGTTGCTGCTTATTTATTAAAACCCCAATCTATTTTATTTGGTCGTAAAAGTAAGATATGAGCGTTCCGTACGTGAGGTATAGTATAAAATCCTTGTATAGAAATGAAGATACACATTTACATGTGCGAGCAAAAGAAAAGTATCTCTGTGTGAATATTTTGTAGGCCGCATTTATCTCATAGGTCTCTTGGGTAATGTACAAACATTTAGAAACTCCCGACTAAGAACAAGGATTATCATTTAGACTTTTCCCTAACGTGCAGTTCAAGTTGCCTCACTATGAGATTACACAAAGAACAATATTGCGGACAACCTTGAGCAATACTCATTCCTTTAAATGTGTTAACTTTGAAGTCACCATTGTCCTGAAAAGCAATCAGACGAAGGTAATGTAGCCATTAGAAACTTGTTTACACCGAGCTGGGAGTTACGATTCCGGTTGGAAAATGTGGGGAAACCGGCGCCGAACCAACGAATGGCTGACAGTACACCCGGTTGACCCAAAGATTAAGTGTCTAGGTCACAGGTCAGCAATTTACTATGTCAAAGTAACTAAGTATATTTTATTTATATAAAGGTTTTTTCAGAGCTTTTAGTGAATTGTATCATCATCATAATCTTTTCCTTAGTCATATTTATTTAGGGTTTAAAATGCGATTTCAAATGTCTTAAGGTCATTTTTTTTTCTGAATGAAACCATTAAACAAAACTGGTCTCACGACATTTTTTCTGTTCCTTTGCATCATATGCCTGTACCACAGCAACAGATTTCCATATGATTATTCTTTTCCATTCATCATCATTTTCCTGCCCTCATCCCATGTTACTTGGGGTCGGCGCAACACGTTTTTTTCTTCCATTCTGTTCTATCAGTCGTCACTCTATCACTAAGTCCCTTTTCTTTCATATCGCTCCTCACACAATCCATCCATCTTTTTTTTGGCCTTCCTCTCCCTCTCCATCCATCCACATTCATGTTCATAACTCTTCTAGTTACATGCGTTTCATCCCTCCTCTTCACATGACCATACCAAGACAAGCGATTCCCTTTTAACTTTTCCGTCACTGGCGCCACTTTTAAACTACCTCTAATGTACTCATTTCTCATTTGATTATTCTTTTCCATTGATTTTCACAAATCTTATACGAAACAAAAATATTAAGAAGTTATTTCCCCAATTGCTTCATAGGCCGATTTATTATCACATAGGTATACACAAACGAATAGTTCCTGTCGACACATTCGATCATCAATTGACTATAATTGTCAATACGCCTGACCTGAGTTGAGGCGTGCGTCGACCCAAATAAAACCATGTTAATTGTAGATATATTTTACTTTGAATACAATCTCACTAAAACTTATGTAGGAATTTCCATATTTTTTCATTATAATGTTATTTATGAAGACGTCTACAGCAGGGTGATTGATTGGCAGTAGAAAAGAGATTGACTAAAAACCATCTGAATAAAATTAAGCATCTAAGATCAAAGATTGATCCGAGACGAGCCAGCTTTACCCTCGGGCAAGAAATTTTAAAATGAAAAACATCCACAATTAATTTTGAAAATTCAAAATATCGAGAAACAACACTATGTCAATCATTTTATTTATAGCGTAGAAAAAATACTTACAGTTGGCATTCACCCTACGACAACCACCCACCACCCTGAGCCCTGACCATCACAAAGACCCACTTTCCTCGGTTGCCTTCTATAAATTATGCAATTTAAAAAGCTCCACTGTTTTTGTATCCATTTCCATATAACTGGTTGCTGAACGTTTACCTAGCTATCAAGAAGGGTTGCTTCTCTTGGTAAAAGTGGTCGTGTATTATGTAGCTACATTGCTTCTTCAACTATAATATAGGACACAATTTTTTAAGCGACGCGATTATCTGTTATTTTCTTCTAGCTTTATTTATGCAAAATTGACAAGTATTTTGACTACTACATAATACGTGCAAGTGACAATTCAACTTTAAGGTGATTAACGATTAATTTCCCTGTCTGCGTTGTGTTTGAGTACTGTGTGTTTTGGTTTGTGCCATTTCAGTATACTTTTATTTTAACTTAATCCATGTGTGTTTGTCGTAGGCTCCATCATGTTCCATGTGCGGCGGCGGCCAGCGGATGTGCAGCCGCGGCGGCGAAAGAAGAAAGTCGGATCCGGCACTGGGACCGCCGGCGGCCGGCCTGGAAACGATCCCATGCTGGTGGAGATGTCGCCGGACGCCACCGTGCTAGAGAACGGACGGCGGCTAAAGATAACAGATGTTGTCGAGGTTTGTTAGCAGCACTTATTAGGTCATCGATTCATTAGCAACCTCATCTACTCTCAAGCATGCCGCCTGTGCAGGTACAAATTGGGTCTGATGTCCATGCACTTAATAACATATTTTCAGTATCTAACATGTACTGCGGTTAAAAACGTCATGGATTTTGTCAAAGACAATAAACTAGCTAGGCTAACTAACATGCAGAATAACTAAATTCAAGTATAGTGAAGTATATTCCTTTTATCGCTGGACAAATCTGAATAGCGGATCTCATTGCCAAGTAGGTGAGCCATATGCAAACAGCGAGTAGCGAATGTTGTTCCACATTACGATTTCCTGTGGCTTTTGGTTGCCGCTACGCACCCATCCCCTATAATCCCCGACGGGCCTTCAATCCTTTATGATTCAGGACCTTAAACACAAATCACAACGCCAAATCCCAGTCGGATGATCACAGCGCGGAGCCATTGAGGTTGTAGCCCTTATATTATTTACTATCCAATTTATGGCGAGTGAGACTTGTAATAGACAAGCGGATAGACGTCGGCCTGACCGAATTATAGTGAATCTTATTTAGGACTGTGTTTTTTTTTTTGGAAAAAGATTCTTTTAGGACGCGTCGCGCCCGTTTCAGCAGCATCTTTTACTAAAGTACTTCTAAATGCTAGCTTCTTTAAAAATGGTAGCTTTTGATGCATTGACTGAAATTAAATTATTATGATATGAAAGAAAAACACATTATTTTGACTAAAATTCGCAACCAAATAAAAAAAAGTTTTTATTTATATTTGGCTCTCATCTTTAAAGTGTGTCTTTATTATATATCCTAATATAAAAAAAAACTTCCGTTACTGAGTGAGTGAGTGAGTGAGTGAGTGAGTGACTGACAGACAACGCACAGCCGAAATAACTGATCGAAGGAAGTTGAAATTTGGCATGTAGGTTCCTTGGGAATTGTAGGGGAGCACTAAGAGAGGAGTTTCCCAAATTCCTACGGAAACGGAAAAAAACGGGATATGCGCGTACGAAGTCGCGGGCAAAAGCTAGTAACTTATATTTGCTATGACCCAATAATTTCATAAGCGATATTAAGTGTACGTTAAGTTAAAAATACGCCTGCCCTTTGGGAGCTAACAGAGCGAGAACAATATATTTCATACTTGCACAGTACAGTTTGTGTAAAACATCTAACTACGCTTAGAATTAGGTTTAAAGAATTTATTCTCATAAGAACTTAACAATAACAGTTCACTTAAAATGAGATACATAGTGCTTACATCTAAAAAATATATTTGCCTCTAGGGTGTTGGCGACATTACAGGGTAGATATATGTTGCTTAAGCTTTTCGGGATTTTTTTCGAATTCGGGATTATATCGCGAATATTCATACACTGTGTACAATGTATGAATGTACGCGATATAACACCACTAGTTGACCCGCGCAACTTCGTCTGCTCCACTCCTATTGGTCTTAGTGTGATGATATATAGCCTATAGCCTTCCTCGACAAATGTGCTATCTAACACTGGAAGAATTTTTCAAATCGGACCAGCTAGTCTATTCTGTAAATAACTATTTCGATATCGAGCTTCACTTGGGTGACAAAACTCACAAAATGAGCTTTATTGCACACAACATAAAGGTCTTAATTTGAAACTCACCTCGGATTCCACTGTCGAGATACGAAAATGTCGTTACAGAATAGGACTACAGTAGTTCCTGAGATTAGCGCGTTCAAGCAAACAAACAAACTCTTCAGATTTATATCTATACTAATATATAAAGCTGAAGAGTTTGTTTGTTTGTTTGTTTGGTCCGATTTCAAAAATTCTTTCAGTGTTAGATAGCCTATTTATCGAGGAAGGCTATAGGCTATATATCATCACGCTAAGACCAATAGGAGCGGAGCAGTAACGAAAATTGTGACGCAGACGAAGTTGTGCGGGTCAGCTAGTGAGCATATAAAATTAATAAATGAGCAATATCGAAATCGCACCCCTTAGGTGCGATTTCGATCAATATTTTTAAGACAAAACTGAAAAAATACGTTCTTCAAAATATTAACATTAATCTATACTAATATATAAAGCTGAAGAGTTTGTTTGTTTGTTTGCTTGAACGCGCTAATCTCAGGAACTACTGGTCCGATTTGAAAAATTCTTTCAGTGTTGGATAGCCCATTTATCGAGGAAGGCTATAGGCTATATATCATCACGCTAAGACCAATAGGAGCGGAGCAGTAATGAAAATTGTGACGCAGACGAAGTTGCGCGGGTCAGCTAGTATTAGTATAGATAGTGGTTTCATTCATAGATTTCATGCAATTTAAGAATTTTTTCACAACCATTCAACCGACAAATTCCTACAATGAAGTTAGTGTAGTATCTAAGTCGTAGTTTCGCGAGGGAAACAGTCAGGTGAGTTTTCGATCGATGAAAGATATCAATGTCGTTCGGTCAAACACAGCATATTTTATATTCTGACAACGTCCACTTATAAAGGCATTATTCACCCACGAGTTAGAAAAATAGTTTAATTGGCTAGAGTCATGTTTAATGCATCAAATAAACATAAAAACACTGTATGTCGCATGTGTCGTCTTCCTTATAAAGATTTTACTTTGTAGAAAATTGCATTACTTCCGAAAAGGCTGCGTAACAGATAACTTCGTTGGTAGCAATTTTAGTTGTCATATAAAACTGGCCTGAAACTGTCCCAACTCCCACTGCAAGGCAAAGGCTTTTTTAGGGTTCCGTACCCAAAGGTTAACCAACGGAACCCTATTACTTAGCCTCCGGTGTCCGTCCGTCCGTCTGTCTGTCAGCGGGCTGTATTTCAAGAACCGTTATAGGTAGACCGTTGAAATTGTCATAGATTGTGTATTTCTATTGCCGCTATAACAACAAATAATAAAAATTAAGGTTGGTACGGAACCCTTCGTGTGCGAGTCCGACTCGCACTTGGCCGGTTTTTCTCATACAGAGAAGGCCTTCTCTCATTAATCACCACGCATGCTGGGCTGGCGATTTCAGACTACTAATCCTTCTTTATGGGTCGGTGGTTCAACTTTTTAAATAATTAAGATGTTTTAACGTAAGTACCAGTGTCCTAATGATGTTTTTCTTCGTCGATGTCAATATGTCCAAAATTAAAAGGAAGTTTCTTGTACAGTACATTAATTTTATTGTAAAGTCTCATTATTACGTTCCCGGATTTTAATATAGCAACTGGGCCAATTACAGCATCACTATACGGTTTTCATAAATATTATCGATTATTCGGTAACCATACACCATTCGAGTAAAGCCCCAAATCCGGGCTTAAAATCTGCGCTCCGAAAATTTTAAGCAACAATACCAACGCACAGTTTTCTCTACTAGAATAATTCGATTACGTAGTTAACGGTGCCCCGGTCTCGAGCTTTATGAATTTAATAAACACCGCTCTTGCGTCAAAGTCAATTCGTACGAATATGCTGAGAGTTCCCCGGCATATTTAAATTACGACATCAGCCCAATTTGCTTCTTATATTCGTATCTCTCAAGAAAATATTTATTAAATTGAGTTGTTTGGTTCTTGGTATAGACTCTACTTTATGTTATATGTATTTTCTACGAATTTTACTGTAAACACTTCTATGATTACTTGCGTGAGTTTGTGCTTAAAAATAACTGGCGAAGCGTGGGCGTGGATGGCCAAATAAGACTTGAAAAATTCACCCTGTAGATTTAAATCTGCGTACAGCTTCGGGGAATATACGGAAGTGTTTAGGCGTTATGCTATGTTTGTATGTGTAGTTATTCTGTAGCAAGTTTAGACGAAAGTGGAGTTACTCAAGTTTTCCAGTTTCAGAAATAATTGAATTTCATAGTTCCAATTCCTAGCCTCGTACAAAGCGGATTCTAGAACAAATGTCTACAATCAATCTTCAGCTCGAGTTAGGTATAAAGGTCGAAGTCTTGTGTACTGAAAGTGAACGTACCTACTCAATACGTAGATTTTATAAGTTAATTCAAGAACAGCTGCGAATAAGCGATTCCGTGTTATATTTCGTAATATATTTTGGAAGGTTGGGTAACGGGTATTGTTATTGAAATTCCAAATGAATTTTGGCGAATGACGATATCGGTTCGCTCTCTATTGTATGAGACTAGTTATCGTAAAGGCTGCTTGCTACACTTAGCTGACACGGCTATCTGCAAAATATGCCCGTATTGGTTAGTTAGTTCGTTGACACCAAAATCATCCATAGCCCGACTTAATCCACCGCACCGCTGGGATTAGGCCTCCTCTTGTTTTGCGAATGTCCACGCTTTTGTGCTAGCCTCATATCGGTTCTCCCCATCACTAGCACCTTGTTCGCCGGACGGCATTAATTATAACACCACTTACCCTTTAAAAGCAATAAACATAGGATAAGATGTTCTACAGTTATTATTAAAACTGGAGCACTTAGTTAAGAATATGCCATTAATATGTTAATGTTCGTTGTTGTTGGGCAGGTGGGTTCAGGCAACGGCACGACTCTCCAGCTGTACGGGCCGTCCATCCAGCCGCGCCACTGCGTGGTCGCGCCGGCGGAAGGCGGCGGGTACAACGTTACGCCACTGCACGCAGACGCGCACGTTTACGTCAACGGACGCAGGATCATGCACTCGCAGCGGTTACAAGTAAGTTATAGCATATGAAATGATTATAGCAAAGCAAATAGACATGTATAATTGTGTCAGTCAACTAATTAATACATTTTCCTATCTGTACCTACATGTGAGAGCTGTACCTACTAGTAAAACTAACGATACAGATTAATAAAAAGCTCACAAATAATACAAGGTACAGCATTTTTTATCCAAAGTTCTTTGGTGTCAGCTGCTGTTCTGCATGCGTAAACGGACACAATTAGGTTCTAATTCGAGCATATAGAACACAGCATAGAAATGAGATGCTGTGTCATTATCAGTGATCGGCATAGGTAACAGGTCCTCCCGGGATTACCGTTATCTTAACATGGATATGCCTTCTAATACCCGAGACCAGTAAGTAATATGGCAAACGGGACCATCTTATACCGGAAATGAGTAGTTTGATATGTTGCTTTAGTACTCGTGATATCTTAAACAGAACAAACTTCATTTAATTCCTCGGAATTCAGAAAAATATTCCTGGGAATTCCGGAGCATGTCCATATTAACATTATCATTCAGATTCATTGACACAGCTCTATCTACGCCGATCCCTAGTCATTATTGTACGAGTATTAATACAAAGACAGTTTTTCATTTGAGAACTTTGCGCTCTTGTTGATCCCGTGTAAAATCCAGGCGCCAATTTTCACAATGAAATGTCAATGTGACGTTTTACACAGAGCCAGGTTTAGTTACTGAGCCGAGTAAATCCTCATGCCAATTGATACAAAAGTAATCCTAGAATAAATCCCCTGAATTTCAGTAGAAATGCTGTGACTGTGTGACGTAAATCCTGAACTTTATAACGGAAATTCAGCTTTTAATACTGAAAGCATTTCTATCTTTATGGATTAATACTGAAAGCATTTCTATCGTTATTGACTTTTACTGTGCACTTAACATAAAGACGATCGTTTCCGCCGTTGGAAGACTGGCACGCGCGGACTGCCTCGCTAAATGTGCCATGTACTGCCAACCCTGTTTAACGCCTACGAAAATATATTGGAAGTTTCGAAGCCAACCAAACGTAGCGCTCCATACAACACGAACGAACACATTGTTTGCATTGCTTAATGAAGCCAACGCTTGTGTAAATGAACGCGCTCCTATAGTCCTATTCAGCTTTTGGCTTTAATATTTATAACATCTTTATTCGTATCTGCATAGAACCCATGTTATGAGTATGATAGAATTCTATGAAATACACCTATTCAGAAAGTTCGTTATCGATATAATCATCGGCCGCCAATTTCGACGCTACCATCAATCAATCGGTAGTCAACAAAAAATAAATCAATTAAGAAAACATTTTCCCTAACGATGGTTTAGATTCGATGACAAGTATTGAGTATTTGTTATGGTAACCTAAATTCTATCCTGATAAAATATTCTAGGAACGCGTCGAACTTGTAGATCAAGGTCAGTCACTTGCCCCTAGGTTGGCTAAATAGGTTACGGTCGAGTTTTATTTGTAATACATTCAACAGAACGCCCACATAGTTCACAGCGATATCTACATTCTCCGACTGGAATGGACATTCTTGTGTAAATCAGCCTCGCTTAACAACGTCCCATAGCTTTCCTAGTGTTTTATCTAGTTCAAACATACGTATTTGTGTCCACCAAGTAACATGTGGAAACCATTCAAAATCAATATTGTCCGAAAAGCAGACCACTTTTAAACAACCGCAAACTCGTAGGTCCCTTTAAATATTTATAGAGGTCCTTTAGGTGTTCATTTAAAATGTATGGCAGAAAGACAAATTGAAAGTGAATTGCAGTGAATTTCAAAGTTGTTAAACTGGGATTTGTGTTAATTAATCTAAATTATTTTGTCGCAGCACGGTTGTCTACTTAAATTCGGTCGTGTTTCGACGTTCCGCTTCGTAGACCCGGCACAGGAGAACCTCATTAACAGGAACCTCGCGCAATCGCAATCACAACACTTCGGCTCCGGCTCGATATACGACAGGTGAGAACATGCACACGCACTCTGTAGCTCGTTTCTATATGTTGTGTATAGTTGGGCCCTATAGTTGAACTTAGACTGACCCGGACATTACATATTGGTCAATTAGTTATCAGAACATCATCGCACAATTGCAACATTTTGTTATTACTTTTAATTTGTACTAATTCTATCAATGTAAGTAAACACGACCAGTCCCGTCGCTTATCTAATCACTTTCAAAGCTGTGTATTTTATGTTTTGTTCATCTGTCATTGTTTGTTTTCTTTTGCATGTTTCTGTCACTGGCTCACGAATATCCGCTTGTGTACGTTACCCTTACGTTAGATCGCCGACTTCGCCCGGCGAGAATAGCGGCGCGATGTCGCCGACGTCGATGACGTCACACCAGCCCGACCCGCTCGACGCCAACGCGAACTCCACCAACGACACAGAGTACCAGCGCACGATGAGCCCCGTGTCGCACGACACCTACTACCGCGACGCCAACGACACCATGCCCTACAACAACAACACCTTGAAACTCGACAACGAGTCGCTCATTATGTCGCAACACCTTAACGACACCAAAGACGACTACGTAAAGGACGATCACACGAGCTCGGTGTACAACGACCAGGATCAGAGCTCCAATGTGAACCGAACGTCCAACTCTGTGCAACAGTACAAAGACAATTACGAAACGACGTTCGACTTGGACGGCAACGTCGAGACAAAGAGTATCTGCAGCGCGAAGAGCGGGGGCTCTGGACATGACAACAGGTATTTAGTTATAATTGATACAACCACTCTAATGGATTGCTGTGGAACTGACTTTACTACTCACTTTATAAATTATGTACAAACTTGTTAGGACACAGGTTTTAATAATTAATTCACGTCTCCTTTGATGTTGAATAACTGAAGAATTTATGTACATCGTTTCAGAAGTGTCCGTAATGTTCAAGTTTGTGTTTGGCGTAAACGTCTGATGAATAAAGCCTGCCTAATGCTTATTTATGTTTTATGTGAAGTGTTCGCTTGTTTACTTAAATCTGCTTGGTTATGTTGAGCATCTTCGTCTCGTTTTACCACTTTCCTTGTCGATACGAAAATTAATATGAGTATATCCTATAAAAGTAAAATAAAAGCAAAAACAGTAATATAATGTACTTGCAAAAGATCGAACTAAGCTAAACAGAACATTATCAACAAGTGGTAAAACAAGCCTTCAGCCAATTGAAAAGCAAATAAATACTAAGCATTTCGTATCGTCGCATCGTTCCATATGATTAAAATGTGAGTCGACGCTGTAGGATGAGCGCGAACATCAGCAGTGGCCGCGGGTGCCAGGAGGCGATCCTGCCGGCAGTGCTGGAGTTCCCGGAGGCGGGGCAGGCGCAGTTCCTCGCGGCCGTCATCTCGCGGCTCGACCCGCACGCGCCCGCCTTCAAGCTGGCGCCGGTCTATACACTGTATCTGTGTGCCAGGTGACAATATTCGACATCATTATCCTTTTATTATAATTCGTCTGGGGTCGATGCAACATGTCACGTTGTTCCAAGTTGTCATCTAATAATCGAAAATCGTACCTTTTTTAACTTGCAATGTATGTAAGTATGTTTGTTCGGGTGGAATCTTTGAACTCAATTTTGAAGTAGATATCTTCAACCGATTGAGCTGAAATTTTGTATACACGTTTAGTTTGGATGACAATGCACGATATGGTGTGTGACATCATTCTAAATCCAATATGGCGGACCATCCAAGAATAGTTATTTGTAATGCATCTCTACATTATGAATATCAAATGAAAGGGCTTGTTGAGAGTAACTCGAAAAAGAATTTGGCGTCATTCTAAATCCAATATGGCGGACCATCCAAGATGGCGGAGTAGTTATTTTTAATGCACTTCTACAATATGGGTATCAAATGAAAGGGATGGTTGAGAGTAACTCGAAATAAAATTAAAAGCAAAAAACTTAAAAAAAAGCTTTTATTTAAACGCTCTAAAAAGAGGAAAATAAATTTTTCTTTAAATAGTTGCCATTCAGCAAGGTGGATCACCAGATAGCTGACCATTATTCTGACCCCGCTACTATTCTACGGTTGTTAACCTTACTTATAATTATAACTTCGCAAACTACACTTGTTTTTCTACCCTACTTTCATTTCTTTTTATTACTTATTGTCTAGGTTTTTAAAGCCACTTAATCAAACAATTCCAACTAAAGCTGCGTCATAACTTGAAGAAATAAACTCGACGCGTCATGGTTTACTTAATAATATATGCACACGCTACGAGCTATATAAATGGTAGCAACGACTCGTACATAAAACCTTCACGACATCTTTATAACGTGCCTGAATTACGCATAAAAGCAAATCTATTCCTTAAAAAGTACGAATGTCTATATAAAATAGATATTGGTTTGCTGCAGTAAAAGTTATCTCAATTTCGAACACCATTAAATCCTTTCGGGGATTTTTATGGCGACATTTTATGAGCACGAAATAAATACTTCCTGGATATGAGAGGGATTTTATCGACACCGTCCCTGGGGGGCTGCTCTCTAACGAAATCCGTAGTTTCGGGCTTAGTTGCGGGCGGGCATTTTCTACTCCGTATCACCTAACCACTGAGAACTAATGATAACACGATTTGACAGTTACTGTGTAATCGTGTTGTCATTCATTCTCAGTTCGGGTTCGGGACTAATCGTAAGTCTGTAGGTGATACCCGCAACTAAGCCCGAACCTACGGATTTCTTTAGAGAGTAGCCCCCCTGGTCAGGGTTCGAACCCCGAATCCAGCAAAGTGTAATTAGGTTTCTCCATTAGGAACTACTCTAGCCCCGTATTTATACTATGTGTAAACGCAATACCTTTGAAGGGGTCATTATACTCATCATTATGAACAACTTTTACTTTGGGACCAATCCCGAAATCGCGAAATGAAATCAGTTGTTCAGTACATTTTGTCGAGTTATGCGCACATAAATGTATGGGGGAGTCGATTTTTTTTGGTTTGGGTTGCGGAATTTGTTCGAAACGGCCCTGGAACGCAAAGGGCATTAGGAGGAACACGGATGAGTTTTAGTCAACGTGTGTGTTCCAAAATATAAAACAGTATACTAGTAGAGTATATTTCGGAACAAATCAATAGTATGGCTTCGGATTCATGACGTCATGAGCACTGGCCAGTATACTGTTGTATATTTCGGAACACACCAATAAGAATCTGACACTCCTTCCGCTCCGCCCAGAGAGGAAGGAGTCATTTGATGATTTCCCATCCTTAAAAAAAATACTGTTAGCCTCTGCCCAACCCTTTCGAAATATCATGTAACTAGTGGACGTCACGCGGTTTCACCCACGTAGTTCCCGTTCCCGTGGGAATACGGGGATAGTATATAGCTTATGTTACTCCCTGATAATGTAGCTATCCAATGCTAAAAGAATTTTTCAAATCGGTCCAGTAGTTTCGGAGCCTATTTAATTCAAACAAACAAACAAACAAATCTTTCTTTATAATATTATGTAGATGAGAGTAATAAACATACAATACATCTAAATTTGTTTACAGACGTCCCATTTATAACGTTAGCGAGATAAATCCAATTTGTTGGGAGTGTAATTTACACTGATTACGTGTGAACAGGTACCGGGCGTCCACACATTACCGCCCGGAGTTAACTCCGACCGAACGCGCTCACAAGCTGACGGCCTTCCTCCACCACGTCGCTACGCTCATACACGCTACAGTACAGGTAAATGTCACGCTTAATAAGTCTAGACTTCAAGGAATATTACGTGCAATGTTTTTCCTAGGTGAACAGATTTATGTGTATGTCGCACGCCTGCCGAAATATTGAGACTATACAGCGTGTTTCAGAAGTCAATGCTCATATTTTAAGCGCATTTCAAACTACGCTATAATATAATAGCATATAGTAGTTCATAGCACTACATTATCGCTCACCATACATTTATTTAGAACACGTTTATATATTTATTAATATATATGTATATTACTAACTTGCTTGAAATGCTGTACTATATAGCAGAATAGTATAGCGTAGTCTGAAATGCGCTTTAGGTTGATGCGTTTATTTTTGTTTATGAATAATTATTTATATTATAATTTTAATAATAAAAATAGTAAATAATTTTAAAAATAGTTAAAATCGACCCAGTAGTTTATTCGTAACAAACATACAAAAATATAAATCTTTCCTCTTTATCATACGTTAAATATGCACTTGTGAAACATCCTGTATAATCATCATCATCATATCAGCCGAAAGACGTCCACTGCTGGACATAGGCCTCCCCCAAGCGTCGCCACAACGACCGGTCCTGTGCGTCTCGCATCCATCGGCCACCCGCGACCTTCACCAGGTCATCGGTCCACCTTGTGGGAGGCCTTCCAACGTTACGTCTTCCGGTACGCGGTCGCCACTCCAGAACTTTTCGGCCCCATCGACCATCTGTTCTGCGAGCAATGTGCCCTGCCCACTGCCACTTTAGTTTGGCGATCCTTCGGGCTATGTCGGTAACCTTGGTTCTCTTGCGGATATCATCATTCCTGATTCGATCACGCAAGGAAACTCCAAGCATTGCCCTCTCCATTGCCCTTTGAGTGACTTTGAGCCTTCTGATGAGGCCCATTGTAAGCGACCACGTTTCAGTTCCGTATGTCATCACTGGCAACGCGCACTGATCATAGACTTTCGTCTTGAGACACTGTGGTATGTGGGACGAGAAGATACCGCACAACTTCCCGAACGCTGCCCAGCCGAGTCGGATTCGACGGTTGACCTCTTTCTCGAAGTTGGCCCTACCTAGCTGGACCGTTTGTCCTAGGTAGACGTACTCGTCTACAACTTCGAGTGTAGAGTTTCCGATCTTGATGGGAGTGGGTGCCACATGGGTATTTACCATGATTGTTTCATCCATTGATGATTCATCCTGTATAATATACTATGTTTTTTAGGCTTCCGTACCCGAAGGGTAGCCAACGGGACCTTATTACTAAGCCTCCGCTGTCCGTCCGTCTATACGTCCGTCTGTCTGTCAGCGGGCTGTATCTCATGAACCGTAATAGGTAGACAGTTGAAATTTTCACAGAGTGTATATTTTGGTTGCCGTCAACAAATAACAAATTTCACATTTGACTCCTATACAAGAAACGTATTGCTACGGAGCCCTCCGGTCAAGTGAGAGTCCGACTCGCACTTGGCCGGTTTTGTTTGAGATTTTGGCTCGATTTTTACGGCATAATATAATAATGTTGATTGTACGGAACACTTCATGCGTGTGTGTTTTTAAACATTTTGAGAGACATGTGCGTGTTTATTAGTGTTGACGGTTTAACACAGCGTATTTAATTTGACTTTAACCGCCTTATGTAGGTATGTCGAGCTTCATTTGAGTTCGAAATTAGTCAAATACAAATATAAAATATTTTATTTGTGTAAATAAGGTACAGAAAGTTCTTACGTTAAATTATTACAGATCTCAGTCGGAAAAATTCTTGACATGAAAATGTGAATAAAACCGTGTACGCGAATCACCATAATTATGCTATTTTTCCAAGTCGCCGGCAAAGTATGGAAAACTTATGGGGTGCATAGTTTCACTTTTTTTTTATTTTTCATTTGTGATGTGTTTGCTCTTGATTCTAGTCTAGGTCAGAGATGACAGAGACTTCTCTTTTCATAGAAATTATATACGGCTTTTCGCAAACCTACTACGTCTTTCGTACGTTTTGAAAATGCTTGCTAAAGTGTCGCTCATTTTTGTAACAAAACCTTACATCCTCAATTTCTAGGAGCGTTGCACAGATTCAGCGGCGCAAGCCTTCTGGATGACGAACGCGAGTGAACTGCTACACTTCTTGAAGTACGACCGACACATATCATCGTTCTCCACTCAAGCGCAAGAAGTTCTGTCGTTAACTGTACAGAATGCTTTCAGGTATTACATTGTTTCAGCGTTATTTATACTTTCTAGAACTATTTTGGTCAAGTAGAGTTTGGGTTTCTCGGAATATTTTTTATTGCCAGTTTAGCAAGTATAGTTCTTAGGTCAAATGAAGGGCGAACAATTTTATTGGGGGGAGGAGTTAAAAACACCAATTATATTTTAGTCAACTCAATTGTGATTGAACTGTACTAGAATTTTATAAAGCTTGTGTTTCAAGCTGTATGGTAAAATTATTCAAACTTTATTTCTGAGTTGGATCTTTAATAAAATTGTCGAGTTGGATTTATATTTAATGTCTCATACCAAATTACTGTTACCATCACTTAATACACTTGCCCCTTTTCACACGCTCGGTACGTCTACCATGAGTTTTATCAATCTATACTCGCTAGCGACTGTAGTTAAAAAAACTGGTTAAGTGCGAGTCGGACTCGCGTGCAAAGGGTTCCGAAGGTTTTTTTTTTAACATGTTATTTTAACACTACAGACTTCCAATAGGTTTTTCTGTAATCTTTAGGTAAAGATCTATTATCTCCATTTTTTTCAAAATTTTAGGCTCAGTAGTTTCGGAGATAAGGGGGGGAATGGTCATTTTTCGTCTAATTTCTTGAATAACTTCAAAATCATTTTATTATATTTATATATATATTATTTTTTCGGAACCCTAAAAATTGTGAAAACCTTAAAAAAAAGTTTCTAATTTATTTGTTTAAGTTGTTAACTAACAAGCAAGCAAGTTGCAAGTAAAACTTTAGATAACAAGTAAACAAATAAATTAGAAACTTGTGTTTTAAAAGTTTTCATTTTTTTGTTAACTACAATCGCTAGCGAGTATAGATTGATGAAACTCATGGTAGACGTACAGCCTGCTATACACCTCTTGCTGACTAAAAACGAAAGCGAAATTAATGTTTTAATGCTTCTATGGCATATTCGGGACAATTATCACAGTTTCGATTCTGCCACCAGTTAGACACCCGGCACTGACTCCGCGGCAGCTAACTTACAAGCGAAAACTTTCGAAAGCAACTTCTGTTTGTTTCTTCCGCAGCAACCTAGTAACATGTTTCCAAGAAGAGCTGTCCCGTGGCCTGGCCACGCTGACGAGCGCGGCAGTGGGCGACGCCAACGAAGCCACGGCGCCCACGCTACAAGCGCTGGCGGCCGCCATCGTACTGCTGCGCCGCTGCCGCGTCAACGCTGCGCTCACTATACAGCTGTTCTCCCATCTGTTCCACTACATCAACGCTGTGTGTTTCAATAAGGTAAGTTTTCAAAAACAGAATTTCTTATGTAAGTCCGACTTCTTATCATCCCACTGCCCTAATCCTGTTCTATTTGAGGCGACCTCTGCTATCTTACTGCCATCATCATCATCATGTCCCTAACCTTTTCCCAAGTATATCGGGTTTGGCTTCCAGTCGAACTGGATTCTGATGAATACCAGTATTTTATCTGCATACTTATACTACTTCCATATGACACCATAAATCGTCTAGTCTGAGGCATATCCTCTTTACAGCCATAGTATCTTTCACATGACCTTCGTACGGTCATGCTTTTTATTACGACCAAGTTAAAGTTACAATAGCTCCAATTCAAAAGGTGGATAACACATCGTCCCGTATCGGTCTATCTCTTTCCATTGCTATAACATTGACAGTAACCAACTAACCAATTTCCGTTCACAGTTGGTAACAGAACCTGGCATGGTGAGTGCGCGATGGGGCGCCGCGCTGTCGGCTCGTCTGAAGGTGTTGGCAGCGTGGGCGGAGCGACAGGGACTCGAGCTGGCTGCTGAGTGCCACTTCGCGCGGATGAATCAAGCTGGTATGTAACAGAACCTGGCATGGTGAGTGCGCGATGGGGCGCCGCGCTGTCGGCTCGTCTGAAGGTGTTGGCAGCGTGGGCGGAGCGACAGGGACTCGAGCTGGCTGCTGAGTGCCACTTCGCGCGGATGAATCAAGCTGGTATGTAACAGAACCTGGCATGGTGAGTGCGCGATGGGGCGCCGCGCTGTCGGCTCGTCTGAAGGTGTTGGCAGCGTGGGCGGAGCGACAGGGACTCGAGCTGGCTGCTGAGTGCCACTTCGCGCGGATGAATCAAGCTGGTATGTAACAGAACCTGGCATGGTGAGTGCGCGATGGGGCGCCGCGCTGTCGGCTCGTCTGAAGGTGTTGGCAGCGTGGGCGGAGCGACAGGGACTGGAGCTGGCTGCTGAGTGCCACTTCACTGCACATTAATATTTTCTTTATTTAAAAAATATTTCAGTCATATGCGAAATATAATTTTTATAAACTACCTTTTGCCCGCGGTTTCACTCGAATTAATATCGATTTTAGAAAAAAAAAGTAGCTCGTGACCGTCTCCAGGGTCGGGTTCTGTACCAATTTCATCAAAATCTGTTCAGTGATTTATGCGTGAAAGCTGAATAATACGACAATAATCTCACTTCCGTATTTATAATATTAGTAAGGATTATGATCAATTACGTTTCATCATCTCATAACTCTTTTTATTTGCTTTAAGCGCGCCTTATCCAGGGCGAATACCGCACCGCAGACGAAGCAGTAGCCGCTCTAAAAGCCTGCTTCAAACTGAACTCAGTACAAACGAGAGCGCTGCTAACACCGCTAGCTTCGGCCGACGTGGTGGAGGCGGGCGTGGCGTACGTGCGCACGCACACGGACGAGCTGTACCGCGCGGACGGCAGGGACATACGTCTGGAGGAGAGCTCCTGGCTGGGCGCGGGGCTGCTGATACCCAGTGATGGGTTCAGCGCCGAGGTAGGTTGCTCCACGAATGACAATATTATTAATGCTTGGCTCGTGGGTCTATAGTGGTTGCTAGTGAGACTTCTAAACGTGAGCTTCGAGGTTTCGATTTCCAGGTCGGGCGAAGTGTTATTGGGTTTCTCCAGTAGATTTTTTTTAATAGCAGCGCAGTCATTTAATTATACCATCGTGTAATAAAACAGGCGCTATTTTATGTGTGAAATAAAAGTTTTTAGACGTTATAGTAAGTCTTGTTGATTTCCGCATGCGTTCTCAGACATGACATGATATGTTCGATTGCAGGTGGTGTGCGGCGTGCCGCCCGGGCTGGCGGAGTTCGTGGCGCCGCTGCAGCGCGGCGGGCTGTGCCGCCTGGCGCACCAGCCGCACGCGCTGGGCGTGTGGACCGTGTACATGTGCGGCGCCGCGCCCGCGCCCGCGCGCCGCCAGCCCGACCCACGCGTCATGATCATACAGCTGCACAAGAACTCCAACGGCATGGGGCTCAGCATTGTCGCTGCTAAGGTGCTTACTACTTTCAATTACCACGTCGTCAGACAACTAGACGTTTCCACAGAGTCCTTACAAATCTTCGGCTACAATAATACTCCGAATATCGGTAGCCTAGACACTGATCATTATCCTCTTGCCCAAAGTAACCAGGGTCTACGCATGTCTTCTAGACCCCAAGGGGTCTAGAAGCCCATAATAATTTAGAAGTTTATTAACTTGTTGCACTATGTGTGGTCCAGGGCGCGGGGCAGACAAAGCTGGGCATCTACATAAAGTCGGTGGTGCCGGGCGGCGCGGCGGCCGCGGACGGGCGGCTGGCGGCCGGCGACCAGCTGCTGTCCGTGGACGGACAGTCGCTCGTGGGCATCACGCAGGAGAAGGTATGTCACTATTATCAAGTCGGTGGTGCCGGGCGGCTGGCGGCCGGCGACCAGCTGCTGTCCGTGGACGGACAGTCGCTCGTGGGCATCACGCAGGAGAAGGTATGTCACTATTATCAAGTCGGTGGTGCCGGGCGGCTGGCGGCCGGCGACCAGCTGCTGTCCGTGGACGGACAGTCGCTCGTGGGCATCACGCAGGAGAAGGTATGTCACTATTATCAAGTCGGTGGTGCCGGGCGGCTGGCGGCCGGCGACCAGCTGCTGTCCGTGGACGGACAGTCGCTCGTGGGCATCACGCAGGAGAAGGTATGTCACTATTATCAAGTCGGTGGTGCCGGGCGGCTGGCGGCCGGCGACCAGCTGCTGTCCGTGGACGGACAGTCGCTCGTGGGCATCACGCAGGAGAAGGTATGTCACTATTATCAAGTCGGTGGTGCCGGGCGGCTGGCGGCCGGCGACCAGCTGCTGTCCGTGGACGGACAGTCGCTCGTGGGCATCACGCAGGAGAAGGTATGTCACTATTATCAAGTCGGTGGTGCCGGGCGGCTGGCGGCCGGCGACCAGCTGCTGTCCGTGGACGGACAGTCGCTCGTGGGCATCACGCAGGAGAAGGTATGTCACTATTATCAAGTCGGTGGTGCCGGGCGGCTGGCGGCCGGCGACCAGCTGCTGTCCGTGGACGGACAGTCGCTCGTGGGCATCACGCAGGAGAAGGTATGTCACTATTATCAAGTCGGTGGTGCCGGGCGGCTGGCGGCCGGCGACCAGCTGCTGTCCGTGGACGGACAGTCGCTCGTGGGCATCACGCAGGAGAAGGTATGTCACTATTATCAAGTCGGTGGTGCCGGGCGGCTGGCGGCCGGCGACCAGCTGCTGTCCGTGGACGGACAGTCGCTCGTGGGCATCACGCAGGAGAAGGTATGTCACTATTATCAAGTCGGTGGTGCCGGGCGGCTGGCGGCCGGCGACCAGCTGCTGTCCGTGGACGGACAGTCGCTCGTGGGCATCACGCAGGAGAAGGTATGTCACTATTATCAAGTCGGTGGTGCCGGGCGGCTGGCGGCCGGCGACCAGCTGCTGTCCGTGGACGGACAGTCGCTCGTGGGCATCACGCAGGAGAAGGTATGTCACTATTATCAAGTCGGTGGTGCCGGGCGGCTGGCGGCCGGCGACCAGCTGCTGTCCGTGGACGGACAGTCGCTCGTGGGCATCACGCAGGAGAAGGTATGTCACTATTATCAAGTCGGTGGTGCCGGGCGGCTGGCGGCCGGCGACCAGCTGCTGTCCGTGGACGGACAGTCGCTCGTGGGCATCACGCAGGAGAAGGTATGTCACTATTATCAAGTCGGTGGTGCCGGGCGGCTGGCGGCCGGCGACCAGCTGCTGTCCGTGGACGGACAGTCGCTCGTGGGCATCACGCAGGAGAAGGTATGTCACTATTATCAAGTCGGTGGTGCCGGGCGGCTGGCGGCCGGCGACCAGCTGCTGTCCGTGGACGGACAGTCGCTCGTGGGCATCACGCAGGAGAAGGTATGTCACTATTATCAAGTCGGTGGTGCCGGGCGGCTGGCGGCCGGCGACCAGCTGCTGTCCGTGGACGGACAGTCGCTCGTGGGCATCACGCAGGAGAAGGTATGTCACTATTATCAAGTCGGTGGTGCCGGGCGGCTGGCGGCCGGCGACCAGCTGCTGTCCGTGGACGGACAGTCGCTCGTGGGCATCACGCAGGAGAAGGTATGTCACTATTATCAAGTCGGTGGTGCCGGGCAGCGTAATACTTATCCTCAAGGGCCGTCCTTACTGTGAAGTTCGTTGCGTTACAAAAGCCTGAAAGTTGAGAAGCAAATTCGTAAATTACCTCTGTCTCTAATATTAGTCTAAATCATTGTTTTTATCATTTTGGCAGACCTACTACGACTGGTCATGATCTAGATTTAACAAAGGTTTAACTTGGGCCTACGTCTTGTCAAGTCGATGTTGACCCTAAAAATTATCTGTGCCCATTAGGCGTCTACGCTCATAGCCGCATCAGTGGTATTAGATTGTCAACTTAAAAGCAAATGACGACGGAAACATTTAATCTAACCCTTACATCAAAATAATAGCTCTTGACTGCTGATACTAGAATGCCTATAGGATTGCTTACTCTCCAAATGACAATAGTGTCTAATGTCTAATGCTTATGATAATCCGTAGGCGGCCGAGTACCTGGTGCGCACGGGGCCTACAGTGACGCTGGAGGTGGCGAAGCAAGGCGCCATGCTGCACGGACTCGCCACGCTACTGCACCAGCCCGCCTACAACCAGCGACAAGGTATGCTCTTAACCACGTTATAAACAAACTACAACAGTCCCGGACTTAAATAAATATGGCGCAGCAAGTTTTAGTAAGCTTTATAGAGCAACATCTCTGCCAATTACTAATCACTTAAGCATGATCTAACATTTTATAAAGCCTGTTGGCGTAATAGGTTTCCCGAATACTCTGCGTTCTCTAAGGAGAGACGAGTACGATACGCTATTTCAAGCGTCTAAATAACTGGGAAACCGTATTCTGTACGTCTCCACGCTGCGAATAGCATACGCCTTATCAGCTACCGTTAACATGAAGCCCTTAAAAAGTTGTACTCGATACGTTCGTTAAAAGATGACAGTTTTAAAAGGAAGTTGAAACAACAAAAAAAATAATAAACTCTACCTCGGCTTTCGTTGCTATTGTCAAAATAGAAAGGAGATGACTAAATGACTGCCCCAAGCATCTGTAGGAATCTTACATTAATTTGAAATATTAAAATATTCATTAATGAATTATTTAGTGTTTAATAATATCCTAGAACTTGCGTGAACTGTTTAATATAAAAAAGTATCTTTATTGTTTTTGAAGCATTTTTTGTTTGACATGATAAGATCAAGGGGAATAAAATAGTACTGCAAGCTAGGGAGGGGTCATATCGCATTTCCATAATGTAAAATTGAAACTGTACTAGGAAGGCTATATATCATCACGCTAAGACCAATAGGAGCGGAGCAGACGAAGTTGCGCGGGTCATCTAGTAATAAATATTATAGCCTATGTTACTCAGGGATAATGTACCTAGGGTTGCCAAGCATACTTTATAAAAACGTATCCTACTTTATTAGTTCTCTATACCTATTGTAGTGGGAGTTATACGATTTTATTTTCAGCATTGTAAATATATGAAAAGATCCTGAAAGTGTTTATACGAAATACTAATATTCAGCTATTCAGCATTAGATATTGCTAGGCACCATGTTTGTACATTACTGGGGCAGTCGTCCATACTTCAATTTAGCCATCTCCTTTAAAGGCATTTTTTCTTATTATTGGTAGGCCCGCGTTTCACCACAATTTGTGGAAAACGATGTGATCGACGATGGAGCACGCTTCCTTAGAAGTCTCTTGGCTTAAAGACCCCCACAGTTGAAGCTATCAGAAAACACAGATTCGGGTAGGAAATTCCACTCCTTAGCTGTACGCACGATGAAAATATTTCCCAAACCTTTTATGAGAAATTAAAGACTAAAAGAATTGTCTATATATTTCGTTCTCAATACTTGGGGAAGCTTTGAAGAGAGAAAGGTAAATGAGAACAAAAGTATTAAGTGGTCAAATATTTAAAAATATATATTTTAAGTTTTAAACTGTAATTTAGCGAGCTTTGATGTAATAGGATGACTAATATAGGCTTACTCGAAGTATCGAGTAGTAATGTATCGGTCGTGGTGTTATGTTCCGTGGCGCAGTGGAAGAGGTGCAGTACGAAGACCGCGCGCGCCGCAACTCGGGCACGTTCACCAACCCGCACCCCGCGCTGCTGCGCGCCGCGTCGCCGCGCACCGAGCTGGCCACCGCAGGCATGACTCTCCTCTAGCCACCCCACCACTACCCACCACTACCCAGCACTACCGCGCAAGTAGCACGCCCCACGCCCGGTAACGCGGAACCATGACGCAGCTTTTTTTTCAGTCAGCTGATCGCAATTGTCTTTTTTGTTTTTTTTTTTCTTGCTTCACTTTTGCGTTGTCAGAAGTTTTGAGTTTGCAGCCTTTAACGACGTTGTCGCTGACCATCCGATTTCTTTGCAGGTTTTTTTTTTAATTTACGTTTCTTTTTTTCTCGCTTCGTTAGCAATAAAAATTCAAATGCCGTATTGAAGTTCATGTTAGTGTCTCTTGCAGGCTATGGTCGACGGCCGTGTCACAATCGATGTCATTTCTTAAGAGACGAGTCTACAGAGTCTAGTACGGACGAGAGTGAGGAGTGGCAGCCTCACTACCACGGTTCTATACCTAGGTTGATAGTGACGTTGGATAGAGAGAATAATCAGTTGCAGGAAGACTTGTCTCCTGATACTCCGGGCTGTCCTCTTGAATTGAGGAGTGACGCTCCGCCACCGCGACCCATTCCCGTGTTCACATTTACGTGCGAAGATTTCGACGAACTGCACCCCAGTGGCGAGTCCACGACTCAGGCTGAAGAATCACCGCAACACCCACCCCGGTACGACACTCCCCCAGAAGAACCGCCACCGATACCTGAACCCCCCGCTAACTACGACCAGTCCAGCGATAACGGAGACTCCATTTGCTTACCACCGCAGATGGAACCTATAGATACCAAGCTCACCCTCGATTTATTCAATGCGCGCAGTAGAGAGAACGAGTTCTATAGACGACGTTGTACCGGCATCGACGAGTGTGTGAGCGCGTGCGAGTGTTGTCGCACGCCGCAACCTGAGACACAACAGATTCCTTACATCGATGAACCTAATTCCGAGCCGCTGATATTTGAAAACGAAGGGCCGCCTGATAAGGTTGCTACGCCGAAAATACGACGCATATTACCTTCTTTATCTCTTGATCAATCGGACTCAGATAAAAAACCTGAAACAGCAGACGCAGTTTGTCAAACACCCTCATCACCGATGGAAGTTAAAAGTTTAATATCGACTCCTAAAAGAAAACTCGAGCTTAACCTTGACATAAAGAAAGACTATGACCAAATTGATAATATACAGTGCAGGCTCAAGAGAGCAATATTTAGCATGTCGACATCTTATTCGGGTAAATCTGAAGATACCGAAATTCCGTCCACTTATTCTACGTCTGATTCTTTTGATGAGACGAATAATGTAATGAAATGTGATGTCGGCGCCGCTAAAGCTCAGACTCCTGTAGAACCTGGTGCTAAACAGATATTAGATAGTGTCGATCGAAAGTCGTGGAAATCTCCTGATGAGTATAGACCTTCCTTCGGCAAGGTCAAAGAATTGACTAAACATTTCAACGACATCAATTTGAAGTATTGTGTCAAGATATACAAGCGAAATTGTCAGTCGAGTCCGAATCTCAGCGTACGCGATAAAACTACCAAGGTCATTGAACCTCTTCCCGCCAGTGCGAGTCTAGCGGATATACAATACGAGTTCAATAAAACTGAAACGAGTGACACCAAGGGTGAGAAATTATCAGACGACGAAGTGAAAAGTATCCTCATACAACTCGAAGACTGGTCTAAATACGGTTCGCGGGGTAGCGAGGACACGCTAGCGCACGGCAACGAGTTCGAAATACCGAACTTACCTTCTGAGGAGCACACTGACAACACTGCTAACGGATATGTATTCAACGAGATACTTGACAAGAAGCCGAGACGGATTACTTTGGACAATATTCGGTTGAAGTCGAATCAGTCGAGTATGAACTCTGATCAGGCGAAACAAAGTAAGGAGTCGCTGGTTGTGAGTGGGAGTTCGGATAAATCTTCAGAGCGTCTACCGCGAGTGGTGGCGATGATCCCCGCGGCGCAGACGTCGGCGGCGCTGGCGGCGTCCTGCCCCGACATCAGCGCCGCGCACACCACGTGTAAGGCTCCCTCACACGCATGACGATAGGTGTGTTATAGCTGGACGCACAACTTTCTTTTCGTTACTTCCACTAGATATTTTATTTTGTTATTACATAGATTACGTTATACAGATTCTATATTTCCTTCGTTTCGTCTGAAACACATATTACACGGTCGTTCACATGAAATTCATACATTAAGGATATCAGCTCCCGGTGTTCAGGTGTAATTTCATGAGAATTAGTCTTGTGTGGACTGGATTAAAGGACGGAGGAAGTCTATTATTTGAGCCGATATTTTTTTTCAAATGCATGGATTATATCGTTACGTTTATTGTTTTTGACGTATGAAAATTGTTCCTCGTATATTTTCGTACTGTAAGTTACTTTCACTCGCACTCGTTTATTGTTATTATTTTTTCAGATTTTTATTTTTATGTTTTTATTTAGGTGCATTTTAATATTGATGTAGAAATATTTATATGAATAACTAACTCATTAGCTGGGCCAGACCGAACGGGGCAAAGCCAAGTTGGTGCGGATGCGAATAATATGCTGCCGCGTGATGTTACTTCATGCTCGCATAGAGTTTGAAGCAAAATCACGCCTCATGTGGCCAGATATGACCTAGCTGTTGAGTTAGCTGTTGACAGTGCAGCTGCCTATATGGATGTAGTATAATACTGTTATAATGGTCTAGCGGGCGCGGCGGGTGCAGCGGGCGCAGCCGGTGCGACTGGCGCAGTGCGGCGAGCGTCAGAGCGGGACCTGCCGGCGCGGCTGGCGGCGGAGGCGAGCGTGAAGTCCAGCAAGAGCACGCCCGCGCTGCACCACGTGGCCGAGCCGCCGCCCGCGCACCACCACACTCCCGTCAGGTACTACATAGTAACATGTCGCACGTGACCTGCCGGCGCGGCTGGCGGCGGAGGCGAGCGTGAAGTCCAGCAAGAGCACGCCCGCGCTGCACCACGTGGCCGAGCCGCCGCCCGCGCACCACCACACTCCCGTCAGGTACTACATAGTAACATGTCGCACGTGACCTGCCGGCGCGGCTGGCGGCGGAGGCGAGCGTGAAGTCCAGCAAGAGCACGCCCGCGCTGCACCACGTGGCCGAGCCGCCGCCCGCGCACCACCACACTCCCGTCAGGTACTACATAGTAACATGTCGCACGTGACCTGCCGGCGCGGCTGGCGGCGGAGGCGAGCGTGAAGTCCAGCAAGAGCACGCCCGCGCTGCACCACGTGGCCGAGCCGCCGCCCGCGCACCACCACACTCCCGTCAGGTACTACATAGTAACATGTCGCACGTGACCTGCCGGCGCGGCTGGCGGCGGAGGCGAGCGTGAAGTCCAGCAAGAGCACGCCCGCGCTGCACCACGTGGCCGAGCCGCCGCCCGCGCACCACCACACTCCCGTCAGGTACTACATAGTAACATGTCGCACGTGACCTGCCGGCGCGGCTGGCGGCGGAGGCGAGCGTGAAGTCCAGCAAGAGCACGCCCGCGCTGCACCACGTGGCCGAGCCGCCGCCCGCGCACCACCACACTCCCGTCAGGTACTACATAGTAACATGTCGCACGTGACCTGCCGGCGCGGCTGGCGGCGGAGGCGAGCGTGAAGTCCAGCAAGAGCACGCCCGCGCTGCACCACGTGGCCGAGCCGCCGCCCGCGCACCACCACACTCCCGTCAGGTACTACATAGTAACATGTCGCACGTGACCTGCCGGCGCGGCTGGCGGCGGAGGCGAGCGTGAAGTCCAGCAAGAGCACGCCCGCGCTGCACCACGTGGCCGAGCCGCCGCCCGCGCACCACCACACTCCCGTCAGGTACTACATAGTAACATGTCGCACGTGACCTGCCGGCGCGGCTGGCGGCGGAGGCGAGCGTGAAGTCCAGCAAGAGCACGCCCGCGCTGCACCACGTGGCCGAGCCGCCGCCCGCGCACCACCACACTCCCGTCAGGTACTACATAGTAACATGTCGCACGTGACCTGCCGGCGCGGCTGGCGGCGGAGGCGAGCGTGAAGTCCAGCAAGAGCACGCCCGCGCTGCACCACGTGGCCGAGCCGCCGCCCGCGCACCACCACACTCTCGTCAGGTACTACATAGTAACATGTCGCACGTGACCTGCCGGCGCGGCTGGCGGCGGAGGCGAGCGTGAAGTCCAGCAAGAGCACGCCCGCGCTGCACCACGTGGCCGAGCCGCCGCCCGCGCACCACCACACTCTCGTCAGGTACTACATAGTAACATGTCGCACGTGACCTGCCGGCGCGGCTGGCGGCGGAGGCGAGCGTGAAGTCCAGCAAGAGCACGCCCGCGCTGCACCACGTGGCCGAGCCGCCGCCCGCGCACCACCACACTCCCGTCAGGTACTACATAGTAACATGTCGCACGTGACCTGCCGGCGCGGCTGGCGGCGGAGGCGAGCGTGAAGTCCAGCAAGAGCACGCCCGCGCTGCACCACGTGGCCGAGCCGCCGCCCGCGCACCACCACACTCCCGTCAGGTACTACATAGTAACATGTCGCACGTGACCTGCCGGCGCGGCTGGCGGCGGAGGCGAGCGTGAAGTCCAGCAAGAGCACGCCCGCGCTGCACCACGTGGCCGAGCCGCCGCCCGCGCACCACCACACTCCCGTCAGGTACTACATAGTAACATGTCGCACGTGACCTGCCGGCGCGGCTGGCGGCGGAGGCGAGCGTGAAGTCCAGCAAGAGCACGCCCGCGCTGCACCACGTGGCCGAGCCGCCGCCCGCGCACCACCACACTCCCGTCAGGTACTACATAGTAACATGTCGCACGTGACCTGCCGGCGCGGCTGGCGGCGGAGGCGAGCGTGAAGTCCAGCAAGAGCACGCCCGCGCTGCACCACGTGGCCGAGCCGCCGCCCGCGCACCACCACACTCCCGTCAGGTACTACATAGTAACATGTCGCACGTGACCTGCCGGCGCGGCTGGCGGCGGAGGCGAGCGTGAAGTCCAGCAAGAGCACGCCCGCGCTGCACCACGTGGCCGAGCCGCCGCCCGCGCACCACCACACTCCCGTCAGGTACTACATAGTAACATGTCGCACGTGACCTGCCGGCGCGGCTGGCGGCGGAGGCGAGCGTGAAGTCCAGCAAGAGCACGCCCGCGCTGCACCACGTGGCCGAGCCGCCGCCCGCGCACCACCACACTCCCGTCAGGTACTACATAGTAACATGTCGCACGTGACCTGCCGGCGCGGCTGGCGGCGGAGGCGAGCGTGAAGTCCAGCAAGAGCACGCCCGCGCTGCACCACGTGGCCGAGCCGCCGCCCGCGCACCACCACACTCCCGTCAGGTACTACATAGTAACATGTCGCACGTGACCTGCCGGCGCGGCTGGCGGCGGAGGCGAGCGTGAAGTCCAGCAAGAGCACGCCCGCGCTGCACCACGTGGCCGAGCCGCCGCCCGCGCACCACCACACTCCCGTCAGGTACTACATAGTAACATGTCGCACGTGACCTGCCGGCGCGGCTGGCGGCGGAGGCGAGCGTGAAGTCCAGCAAGAGCACGCCCGCGCTGCACCACGTGGCCGAGCCGCCGCCCGCGCACCACCACACTCCCGTCAGGTACTACATAGTAACATGTCGCACGTGACTTGACCTGTAGTCAAGCAACACGAAACCCTTTCGACAGAGGTCTTAGCATTATAATCTAACTTACCATTATAATTATAAAATACCAAAAAAATAAACACTGAAAATACCTGTACCTAATTGATACAACAACTTCCAGCGTGCCCGTTAGTCCGCCGATGGCGAGTGGCTCTCCCAGTGCTTGGCCCAGCAAGTCCCGCAGCAGCCACAACCTGTCGGCACCCGCGCAGCACGACGGTTTCTACCAGAACCTGTCTACTGTGCAGTCGCAGCAACATGCCTTACAAGACAGGTATTATTTTACTAAATATTTCTTTAAAACTTGATGTATAATAGTGATACATTGATTGTGGTGGTAATTATTCTTTTCTATAGTCAATCATGTCGGGTACCAACAAAATAATCGTCGTGCCTTTTATTTGTGTTCTGCGCAACTTGTTTTTACTTCGATGTCCATGATCAATCATCTCAGTTGTTACCCCATTTTAGCCATACCATCTATACATAATCGATTGCAATAGGGAGCGTGCAGAAACTATAGGTGGCAGCAGAGAAATGTCACTGAGAAGTATGTTTCAAGTATAAAATTCGTAATAGCTACGCTAGATGGCATAGTCTACTTCGCGCACGTTCCCCTAAACTGAACATGCAGGAACCGCAGGTGGCAGCACAGAAGCGTCAATGTCAAGTATTCTGACCCTTAAAGTTTCGAATATGCAACACTAGATGGCATAGTTAACGCCATGCAGGGTCCCTGTAATTTGTACACCAAATTTGTTTTCCTAAAAGTATAAAGTTGGACACCCATTGCAAATCAGCTGTCGTTATCATCAACACGCAACTCAGTTCACTGAACGTCACATCTACCTTACACTACCCATCACCCATTAATCTCTCCGAAGCTAGAAGACAACATTCACGTTTCGATTCTCTCATACATCTTACTACTGTTATAAATGCAAAAGTTTAAATGGATGTTTGTTACTCAATCACGCCGGATCTGTATGAAATTTCGCACAGAGATAAATAGTCTGTATAGCATACAGGCTACTTTTTATCCCGGGAGTATGTTCCTTTGGCATAATTTCCAACAATCACGTTGACGAAGCGACTAGCAGAAGCCACATGATATGAATGGTTCCAGATGGTCGTCGTTGCGCAGCTCAACAGGCAGCAATCGGCCGCAGTCGGCGCACTTCTCGGCCGCAGGACAGGCCGAGGCGCCAGACTCACCATTACATCATCAGGTAATGGCGCTGTAATGAATATACCTACGGAACGTGCAGGAAAGGGTGTAGCAAAGAAGCGTCAATACCAAGTATTTTGTACGTTAAAGTTTCGAATTTGCAACGTTAGATGGCACAGTTTACGCTCAATAACTGGGAAAATAGGAGGCGGCACACATCCGTCAATTTCAAGTATTTTTAACGTAAAAGTTTCGACTTTGCAACACTAGATGGCATAGTCTACGCCGTGCACGTTCGGTTACTTTATAAAAAGCTTTCCATGGTAGACGTCAGATACCCGTGCAGTAATCGTCATTGACCCATATACATTTTTTTTTTTTTTACTATGTATAGGCATACGTTTGACCACAATCTCACCTGATGGTAAGCGATGATGTGGTCGAAGATGGAGCACGTTTGCCTAGAAGCAACCTATTCACTCTTAATACATTAATTGACTTTCTTAAGATTAAAAACAGAAATAATGACAAAGCTGTCCTGAATTGGCTTTTATCGTGACTCGTAATCCTTTACGTCTCCTAGTAATAAAAAACGGCTCATAATTTATTGTTTGAGTATCTATGAAGGGATATTCGGGAAAGGTCAATGTAATTTATCGCACGTTTATCTGGCGCCTATTCTAATTGCATATAGTGACTTGTGTGTGAGGCTCGAAGTTTCGTCATAATTGTGATAGATGTATAACATGATGTGCTGTCCGCAGGGCGCAGCGCAGGCGCGCGCGGCTAAGCTGGCGGAGATGTCGGAGGAGGTGTCGCGGCGCCAGCACGCCTACCACGCGCAGCAGCAGCTGCTCGCCGCGCAGCACCATCACCTCATGGGTAACACTAGTATTACTGTGTAGACCGGTGCGCGCGCGGCCAAGCTGGCGGAGATGTCGGAGGAGGTGTCGCGGCGCCAGCACGCCTACCACGCGCAGCAGCAGCTGCTCGCCGCGCAGCACCATCACCTCATGGGTAACACTAGTATTACTGTGTAGACCGGTGCGCGCGCGGCCAAGCTGGCGGAGATGTCGGAGGAGGTGTCGCGGCGCCAGCACGCCTACCACGCGCAGCAGCAGCTGCTCGCCGCGCAGCACCATCACCTCATGGGTAACACTAGTATTACTGTGTAGACCGGTGCGCGCGCGGCCAAGCTGGCGGAGATGTCGGAGGAGGTGTCGCGGCGCCAGCACGCCTACCACGCGCAGCAGCAGCTGCTCGCCGCGCAGCACCATCACCTCATGGGTAACACTAGTATTACTGTGTAGACCGGTGCGCGCGCGGCCAAGCTGGCGGAGATGTCGGAGGAGGTGTCGCGGCGCCAGCACGCCTACCACGCGCAGCAGCAGCTGCTCGCCGCGCAGCACCATCACCTCATGGGTAACACTAGTATTACTGTGTAGACCGGTGCGCGCGCGGCCAAGCTGGCGGAGATGTCGGAGGAGGTGTCGCGGCGCCAGCACGCCTACCACGCGCAGCAGCAGCTGCTCGCCGCGCAGCACCATCACCTCATGGGTAACACTAGTATTACTGTGTAGACCGGTGCGCGCGCGGCCAAGCTGGCGGAGATGTCGGAGGAGGTGTCGCGGCGCCAGCACGCCTACCACGCGCAGCAGCAGCTGCTCGCCGCGCAGCACCATCACCTCATGGGTAACACTAGTATTACTGTGTAGACCGGTGCGCGCAGCGTTGGCGCGGCCTCCCACAAGGTGCACCGAGGACGTGGTGAGGGTCGCGGGTAGCCGATGGGTGCGAGACGCACAGCACCGGTTGATGTGGCCACACGCGGGGAGGTCGCCGTCCAGCAGTGAACGTCTGCAGGCTGATATGATGATGAGGATGATGAGACTAGAGTTTTAAATATCATGCGTATAATAACTATAAGTTACTTTGTCAATCTTGGTTGACCTGTAATTGGCGACTGTGTAAGGATGACGCTTTTAATATAATTTATCCTAAGAAACCCTTTTTACAGAAGCTGTTCGTAAACTTAATTAAACTTATTACCTTCTGCCAGCGTCTTCGCCCGCGTGATCCTTAGGGAACGTACTCCCGGGATGAAAATTAACCTATGTGTTTTTACAGATTATAATCTACCTCTGTACCAGGTTTCATGAAGATCCTTTTAGGCGTTCTGACTTGAAAGATTAACACACATTCATTCATCCATCATATCATATTATATATATAGTAGGATTACACTCAAACAACAATCGACGGGCATGATGATGATGATGCCAATTAGCCGATTTCGGTCACTGCGACCGCATTCTTTAGCTACTCTTGTTGGTTTCGAGCTCAGATTTGCTACCCTGTTATGCGACAGGCTATACTATACATACGACGATAGTGAGGTACTCTCAACTGGTTTTCACATCGCTGTACAGTAGTACCCAACTGATATGGCTTACCGATGTACCTGCGCAGAAGATGAATTTTCAAAGCGCGGGAAATGCTGTTGACCAATCGGCACGCTCCACGCAACGCGCTTCTTTTTTCTGTACCGCTATTGGTCGGCAGCTGCCGCCATGTTAGCGCGCACCGCGTGGCATGCACGTGACTTGCGAGTGAGACGGAACTAACAGCTGCAGTGTATTATGAACCTTATAGTAGTGATCTAAGGTTGATTGTAAGTTTGCTTTCGGGGCCATACTTTATTTTCTGTGCGAACGAAGATTCACGACGCGCCTTATCAGTTGGGTACCACTGTACGTACGTGTCTAAATCGAGCGCCTGTTATTGCTTATTGTGTGGAGCAGATTCTGTTTTTTGTGTCCATCCATTATGTGCATCAAAGATCTAGAGAATGTGCTTCTGTTATCCACTTCCGATTCCACATCCGCCTCGCGTCGTATTCCTCATTGCGGAGGGTCGTGAATCCCCTGATGAGTGGTCGATTTCTGCATTATAATGGTTCCACCAGCGTCTATCCTTGGCATCATGGAGCGCATCATGCAGCTTGATGTTGAGAGTTCAACGCATTTGGTCGGACCATCTAGTAGGGCTATGACCTCTCGGCCTTTTGCCGTCTATCCTCTTCTACATAAATGACTATTCACAAGACCTGCACAAAAACGTCAGATGATAAGTCATACAAACTCAACCAAGGAAGTCATTATTGCCCAGAGGGTTATAATGAAATACATTACAATATTATTGCCCGGAGGTCAATAATGTGATTTGAATTTGGAACTCAACTGGGAGACAGACGGGACGCGCTCGCGGCCAGCCTCCTTCTTCATGACTTGCGAACAATGTTCTCGGAGTAGGTGTGAAAATTAGAGTATGCTCAGGGATAAAGATGTCTTTGCCTTGGGCTAGCTTGAATTCCACGCTGCATTCAGGATTCTTGTTTTAACTCCTCTGTAAACTCTCAAATCCTTCATTAGGTTCGGTATTCAATATGACGCCCGTGACAAAAGACACTGCTTCATCCCATCATTGCATAATCAACTATTATATGATACTTTCTTCAAATACTGACTTGTTAACTATGACCCTTAGGCCAGCCCGCGATGCAGCTGGCGGGCGGCTACGGGCAGCAGTCGCAGCAGTCGCCGCAGCTGCAGCAGTCACACCCGCTGCACCAGTCGCAGCCCACGCTGCACCAGTCGCAGCCCACGCTGCACGCGCACCACGCGCAGAGCCCGCACCACATGTACCACAACCAGCACCTGCCGCAGAGGTCAGTGTGTGCTGTCATTGCGACCCGTTTGCTTGCATGTAACTGTCAGTTAACGTAGTCGATGGAACTTTAGAAAAGGGTCCTGCAAGTTGTACAGCGAGTCTCAAGACAAGGGGGAAAAGTACCTTCAATACTGTAGATAAAAAATATGACTTATCGTTATTAAAATTAAAATAAAGTCTTCATTCAGTATTCTTTCTATTTACAGTATTTATGGTAATTTCCCTCCACGTGGTAGTCTTGGGACGCTCTGTATAGAGGTATAAAAGTAGTTCAAATATGATGGACAGAAAAAACTATTGTTTTGTATGTCACTTATTATGTAAACGCTCCCATTGAAGCCAGGTGTTTACCTATTTTAAGTATTATTTAACAAGTCCCAAGTGTTTTATTGGAATCTGATGAATAGTACCGTGCGTGGTATCCCACGGTGCTACAGTACATTACTTCAAATGTAGCTTGCTAACTACGCAGCCAAGACTATGGTCAGTGACCCAAACATCCATGCAAACTATCCGAGTTCTGGACACGCCTTGGTAATAATAATAATAATTATTATTTATTGGTACAAAAACAGTTAGCAAAATAGTGAAACCCTGACTCCTGAGCTAGGTAGAATACCTGTATTTCAGGAGCCAGTGACTTCTTCTATACCAGTTACAATAAAATTAAGCACGTAAAAATTTAATACTACCTATGACCAATTTAAAATATAAATACCAAGATTATTAGATTTAGGGAAAAAAATACAAAATAAAATTAGAAAAAATTAGGATGTCACAAACAAAATGGTAAATCAAAAAAAATCACAATTAATCAATGTACAACAACAACTTAAGTTAAGGTAACAAAAATAATTTAAGTTGGAAAAATTTGATCACAATTAAAATACCTAAGATTAAATTATTAAAATATCAGAAATAAATTAGTCAAAAACCAAATAAGAATTAAATAATAATTAATTAATGTAAATTAAAGTTAAATTAAAATTAAATTAAATTGAAATAAAATCATAATAAAAACAAAATAAAATCAATATAAATCAATACAAAGTCAAGCTGATGTGTGTGTGAATGTGTGAATGTTTTTGTGTTCCTATTTAATTTGACTGCACTAGACTTTCAGTCGCGTAGTAGTCCTGTGTCAGTAGCCAGATCTTTACCTTACTTCTTGTTTCGCGAGTCGTTAGGGAATTTATGCTTAGGATTTAGTTCAGCTTATTGTAAAGATAGATTGCAAGAAAAGCCTGTTGTCGCCTAGCAGACATCGTGTAGCAGCGCACAGGTAAGCAGACGTTGGCTATAGTACGCTTTTTATTTTTTTGGGAAATATGTGGTGTAATACCATGCTGCTTGAGAACAACCTGCAAAATAAAATTTTGTCTCACGGTAAGCACTTCACACTTCTCATATAGGACTTTGGTGGGAAATCTGAAGGGTCTAAAAGTCATGACTTTAAGTACGGATCTTTGGGCCCTTTCGAGGTGTATCATAAAAGTCTTGCATCCACCACCCCAAACAGAAATGCAATAACCCAAGAGCGACTGCACGAGAGCGTAGTACACAGTGCGAAGGAGTTCGAAGTTTGCTACGTGTCTCAGTTTTTTGAAAGCCCAAATAAGTTTTCTTATACGCGTTGTTGTCATGTCAATGTGCTGTCGCCAGCCGAGCTTTTCATCCACTATCACACCAAGATATTTGACGTGTGTAGATTTTGTTATGGCTCTGCATGAGCATTCCACAGCAGAAGCCAAGTTGCAGTCATGAAGTTTGATATTTAAATTTATAGGTTTAATTTTGGAGAAAGAAAATTGGAGATATGTTGATTTAGAAAGGTTCAAGGTGAGATGGTTAGATCTTAGCCAATGGCATATTTTATGCAGTCCCAGCTCAGCACATTGTCGAACTTCGTCCCAGGTACCCCCATGAAATACTAATGCCGTGTCGTCAGCGTAAGTAAATATTTTCCCGCTTGTAAGTGGTAGCTGACACAGGTCATTTATGTAGATTAAGAAGAGACTCGGGCCGAGAATACTGCCTTGTGGGACGCCATATGTAACCCATGCATCAGAACTAACATAATCTTTGATTTTTACTCTTTGCGTCCGGTCGGTAAGAAAGTCCTTAAAAATTTGGAGAGCAATACCGCGTATACCGATCCTTTCAAACTTGTCCACAAGGAGGGGAATCATGACGGTGTCGAAAGCTTTTGCCAAGTCAAGAAATATGCCAACACATTTCTGTTTTTGATAAGCGTTTCTTAAACATAGATTGCGACCAATCTTTAAAATTGACAGGCAATGCATTCGAGTGCAGTACGATATGTTGATATCAATGTGTTGAGAAAAATTTAAGCGATTGTAGATTGGTTTGATGCCATTCTTGCTTGGAATTTTTATAGCAAATGAATGGGACCTGCTCGTCGTGCAAGTAGGTAACCGATCCGGTTACCATTCAAATATGAAATTGAACCGCTTTAAACTATTTGTGTCAAAGACCAGGCTAAGCCTGGTCGATGGAAATCGTACATGATATCGTCTGTCTCTAACTCGTAAACGTAATATTAAAATGCTATCTCAAAACCTTCTCTGAAATCAGAACTATTGTCGCAGGTACGAATGGATGCCGCCCGGTCCACCGTCACCGCAGAGATCACAGCCGCCGGTCGCCCCGAAACCTCAGGTATGCGCTTCGTTAAACGTTGACGAATGATTGCCAAAGCGCTGGTTTTTTAGGGTTCTGAAAAAAAAAGGAACCCTTATAGGATCACTCAGGTGTCTGTCTGTCCGTCTGTCACAGCCAGTTTTCTCCGGATCCACTGGACCGATTCTGTTGAGATTTGGTACACATGGACTTCTTTGACCCAAACACGGACGCGTTACGTAAATTATTAAATTTTTAGTATGGGGGTCACTTTTGGGGGTCAAACTAGAAAATTAGAAAAAAAAGTTTTTTGAACAATATCGTGTGACATATCAAATGAAAGGGCTTACTGTGAGGGTTTTAATTATATTTTGTCATAATTTTAAAATCAATGGCTTTGAAGTTATTCAAGAAATTAGACGAAAAATGACCACCCCTTATCTCCGAAACTACCGAGCCTAAATTTTGAAAAAAAAAATGGCGATAATAGATCTTTACCTAAAGATTACAGGAAAACCTATTAGAAGTATGTAGTGTTAAAATAACCTGTTAAAAAAATATATATTCGTTCGGAACCCTTTGCACGCGAATCCGACTCGCACTTGGCCAGTTTTTTTGCTGGGAGATCTTTGATCCGACTGAGTGTGTTTTAAAGCTTTCACGCCTAAAGCGCTGTAACGATTTCGATGAATTTTGCTACAGAGAAAATGTTGGAGATATATCCCAGGGTACGGTTATGGTCTACTTTTTTTTAAAGTATACTAGCTGACCCGCGCAACTTCGTCTGCGTCACAATTTTCATCTATAATATAACTCCTACCCTACTCCTACCCTACACCTACCCTACACCTACCCTACACCTACCCTACACCTACCCTACACCTACCCTACACCTACCCTACACCTACCCTACTCCTACCCTACTCCTACCCTACTCCTACCCTACTCCTACCCTACTCCTACCCTACTCCTACTCTTACCCTACATACCTACATTGTTTTAACAACAGTGACTGCTTGTAATTCAATATGAACTTTATACAATAGCAATAAAGCTCGTTTTAGTTAGAAAACGTTTGTATGGGAAAAAGAAAAGGGCTGTTTTTAGGGTTTTTCCGGCAATTATTCGAATTTTTCTCGCCGTAAAAACCATCTTTGAACTTCAACGAACATTTAAAAAAAGAATTGGCCAAATTGGTCCAAGCGTTGTTGAGTTATGCGCTTATCAACACATTTTGCGATTCATTTTTATATTATAGATAAATACGCAACCGAAGCCGCGGGCAAAAGCTAGTATTGAATTGTGATTTGTTGTTAGGGCGCGAGGCGAACGGACATGGATATGGAAGATCAGCCGCACCTGCAGTCACACCCACACTCACACCCACAGTCACACCCACAGTCACACCCACACTCACACCCGCAGCCTCAGCAGCCGCCGCCCAATAGCGTGCAGCCAGAAGATGGTAAGGATATATTTGTTAATTAATAGCGTTTTGGAATATTGCAGTGTGGTAGTCAACATGGTGGTGGTCCGTTTTATTCTTAATTTCCCAAACTAGGAATTTCTCCTGTAACGTGCGTTTACAAACATACAAAGTCACATAAACAAACAGCTCAGACCCGGAACAACTATCTGTAGACCATACGAATATTTGTTCCGTGCGGGAATCGAACCCAATCGAGGCACGATAAAATGCGAAGATGGTTGAAGGGGTCAGTTGATTAACGTGGCGCGCGAAACGCATTGTGAAACCGCGTGGCTTATTCCAACTCGCAAAACAGTGTACAAGCTCAGCTGTGCAGTGTTTCAGGCAGAGTCGCGTCTAGGTGTGAGCTGGCCTAAAAAGTACGGAGGAAGTATACAAATATTTAATAAATTATCTTTTTACAGAGCGATACGTAGCCAGCGCATTAGAACCGCCAGCAGTGTCAGTGTACCCGACTGGTGGACCAGGCCAGGCGGGCGCGGGCAGAGGCGCCGCGCCGCACAACCCGTGGCAGAGGGAGGAGCGAGAGAGGCAGCACGAGGCGCGCCGCGCCGCCGCACGCGCGCGCAGGTAACTGACACGTATTACTAGTGTACCCGACTGGTGGACAAGGCCAAGCGGGCGCGGGCAGAGGCGCCGCGCCACACAACCGGTGGCAGAGGGAGGAGCGAGAGAGGCAGCACGAGGCGTGTCAAGATAGACCTGACGTCACACAACATCGCGCAAATCATCCGCGCAACAAGCATTGGTAACAGCCCCACAAAGCCCATCGGACAGGTGACAGGTACGCACCAGACTGACAACACGTATCTGGTCAGAAGACGAAGATCCTCTCTTTTAAATGGAGAATACAGAACTCTCCAAACAGAGATCCTCCACATGAAATAGAAAATCCCTTTAATGTTTTAACGACACTTGATATCTGAAAGAATAAGACTGCGTTTCCACCACAGATGTGCGAGGATGCGTAGCAAGGGATGTGTTTGTTAAGAATCGCTTGCGCTGAGCTAGTCTAGGTTAATGTAGCGATTCTATTGGTTCTTAACAAACAACTCCCTCGCTCTGGTGGAAACACAGCCTAACCCTAGGGCGCAACAGCGCTCAAAGTAATTTAAACATTCGTCACAACTACTAAAAACTGTTATTTAAAGCACGACAATGCCTCCTCTAGATGAGTATACAGGCTAGAATTATTATATAAATAAAGAAATATTGTCAAGTGGAATTGACTAAATGTAAAAGTGTCGTTGTCAGGGACGCAACCATCGCTCAGTTAATATCCCTGGGAGCGGCGCGCTCGGCCGTGCAGAGCCAACAGCTGCGCGCGCTGCAACTGGAGAGGGACTTCGAGCTGCGAGCCACGCTACATGATCAGGTAACCTTTGCATGTTTACTATCTAAATAAGCATGCTCTTCAAACATCTTGTATGTGTAGTCCGAGGCGCAAAACCTGAAGTTTGGAAGTTGGCACCCTTGCTAACTTCCAAACTTCAAGCCTATGCCAAATTCGTAATGGAAAAGCTCAAATACTTTACGCCGTTAGTCCTACGTCTGATTACTCTCTTATTGTTTTGGAATTCCTTCTTATCAGCCTATTATAGTGGCACTGTTTCATTGTTATATCTTCCGCCTATACGGCCAACCTCATGACTGAAATTAGAAATATCCTGCCAGTCCTTTTTCTGCTTTTACACTGAATGCCTGCCCTCTATAACATGGAACTAAATTATACGAGTATTTGTACCAATTTTGCCGGTACGTATGTGGGTAGTCATGTTTTTAAGAATAACCAACACTCATCTTCCGTTATAGGGAGCGTGCAGATACTATAGGTGGCAGCACAGAAATGTCACTGTCAAGTATATAACAAGTATACAATTCGAAGTAGCTAAGCTAGATGGCATAGTCTACTTTGCGCACGTTCCCCTAAACTGAGCGTGCAGGAACAACCACAGGTGGCAGCACAGAAGCGTCAATGTCAAGTATTCTGACCCTTAAAACTTCGAATATGCGACACTAGATGGCATAGTTAACGCTGTGCACGGTCTCTATTGTTTCAACATTATGCTTTTATGTATCGTACTAGGAGGAAGGCAACGCGGCAGAAGGTTCGGAAGAGCCGGAGGAGTTGCTGGACGACATGGCAAGCTCGCCAGCCGCGTCGCCCGCGCCGCCACTGACGCCGGCCCTGCAGCCGCCCACCCTGCAGCCGCCCACCCTGCAGCCGTCCACCCTGCAGCCGCCCAAGTCCATCCTCAAGAGCAACACGCGCACCGAGATCACTAACGGATACGTTACTGAACAGGTACGCGCATTTCATTTGCCTAGCCTTATCTGGCCTGTATTTTGGGGCTCGGGAAGTTAGATCATCTGCAGGTGAATGCGGAATTTTAAGAAGACGCGCGAGCGAATGCCTTTTTTTTCCTTCATGACCCAGTTACTGAACAAGACCTTTAATCATAGTGGTCGGACTTTCGGGCAAGGCCAAGTCCTGAGATACATTTAACAATTTTTATTAAACCGACTCTGTAACAACTGTAACAGTGTTGTTTGACTGTTGAAATAGTAAGCACAAGAACAAATGAAAGTTTTAATCCTCACGGGTTATTGTTTGGTATAATGACCGATTAGGTAACCAAAAAGTTTCAAGGAATTTTTTGTTGCCATATTTTTGATTATTAGGGTTCCGAAAAAAAAAACGGAATCTTTATAGGATCACTCGGGTGTCTGTCTGTCCGTCTGTCACAGACAGTTTTCTCCGGATCCACTGGACCGATTCTGTTGAAATTTGGTACACATATGGATTTCTGTGACCCAAACACGGACGCGTAATGCTGCCTCCACACGCTTTATGTTTGCCACAAATAGGACAAACACCGAACACGTCCCGAACACCGACCACAAACACCCAACACAAACACGGCATCCACATGCTTGGCGAACGTGCTAGTATATTCCGGATTACTTTCGGGTTAATAGTACTCCCGCAGTAACAAAAAATTACGTATCTACTCAAAACAAAGTAATCGATTTCCGACCTTAAGTTATATTCTATAAGTCGGAAATCGGTTAGGTACTTTGTTTTATGTAGATACGTCCTTTTTCTTATGACGGCAGAATAGAACTGAACAAGCGTGTGGATACATCGCAAACACGTTTGTCGAACACCCTTTGATTTGTGCACAAAAACCGACACCGATGCCGATCACTACCAAACACTACCCGAACACATACGCAAACAGCAAACACCTATCCACACGTTCGTGTTTGTTGTTTGGTGTTCGCTGTTTGTCACTGTTTGCCAAACGTGTGGAGGCAGCATTACGTAAATCATTAAATTTGTAGCATGGGGGTCACTTTTGGGGGCCAAACTAGAAAATTAATATCGTGTGACATATCAAATGAAAGGGCTTGCTGTGTGGGTCTTAATTATATTTTTTTCATAATTTTAAAATAAATGGTTTTGAAGTTATTCAAGAAATTAGACGAAAAATTACCATTCCCCCCCCTTATGTCCGAAACTACTGAGCCTAAAAATTTGAAAAAAATGGAGATAATACATCTTTACCTAAAGATTACAGGAAAACCTATTAGAAGTCTGTAGTGTTAAAATAACATGTTAAAAAAATTAAATTCGTTCGGAACCCTTTGCACGCGAGTCCGACTCGCACTTGGCCAGGTTTTTTTTAGTATGAGTTAGTAAAGATTTTTTATTTAGGTGTAAACCAGTTCGATAACCATTTTTGTAATATGTTTTTTGTATAAAAGTAAATCTGTAGAGTGAAATGATTCCAACGATACCCCCAGGTGACATACGAAGAGAGCCTCGTGTCGGAAGTGAGCGCGGGCTCGTCGCAGGCGACTGCGAGCGCGGCGCCGGCGCCGCCCGCGCGCGGCTCGTCGTTCGCGGTGATGGCGGAGCGCGCGCGCACGCTGTCGCCGCCGCGCCACGACCTGCACGCCACGTCGCACCACAGCGCGGCGCCGCAGTACGTATACACGATCCATTTCTGATTTACTTATACATTCTTTTACAAGTTTAGTCTCATAGTAAGCAACGTGTTATCACTCCAAAGTTCTAAGGAAAATATTAATAGTCTACCCTTAGAACTAGAACAATAAATTATTCACTCAAAAATCGGGTAATACCTTTTGCGTTTCTGAACTAGCTTTTGCCCGCGACTTCGTACGCGCATATCCCGTTTGTTCCCGTAGGAATTTCGGGAAATCTTCACACTCCCCAAGGAACCTATATGCCAAATTTCAGCTTTCTACGACCAACGGTTTCGGCTGTGCGTTGTCTGTCATTCACTCAATAACGGAAAAAAATTATATATTAGGATTAAACATTTGAAGTTGAGGAGTTCTCAAGGTCTATTTTCTATCAAAATTTAGAACTAAATTGAGTTTTCTTAATTAACTCAAAATTTTCAATTAATAATTGTTAATAGAATTCACTTTACTTTTATCAGTAAAGTCAAAGTACTTCGGAATTTCTCTCTTATAATTGCCATGGTATTATGCGCACATGCATAAATATTCTACTGAAAACAATCATGTCATGAAAATCAGCTAAACAATATAACATACGAGTAGGTATGTATAGGGTACCTGGATCAAAAGAGATCCAGGCACACTAATACTCTATTCAAAATAAGTGTTCTATTCAGAATCATCTATTCAAAATGAGTAATCTATTCAGAATCCTCTATTCAAAATGAGAGTTCTATTCAAGATTCCATTCGGAAGGAGACTTCTAGTCTCATTAGGATTTTATGATGGTTTATATTACTGCGACTTGACTATTAGGTATCTATGACTTACAAGTATTTACTTCCCTGCAAATAGATCTATTCAAAATGAGTGTTCTAATCAGAATCGTCCATTCAAAATGTTGCATTCAAATCAAAATGAGAGCTCTGTCAAGATCGTCAAGGTATGTTACCGAACTATTAATCGTTCAATTAATTGTTATATTGGATGAATAGACGCAATGCTTGGATTAGAATATTTATCTATCTACGATAGCTACGTTGTAAAAATGACTCTTGTTCCCAAATGCCATCTGTTTAAAAAAAACTTACTAATAAGATAAAATGTAGATATCTGTGTTATGTATGTTAAATATTAAGATCATTTATAATACGCACCAAATCTAGGTTTGTTGTGTAAATAAAACAATAGATATTGTGGAACATATTTATTAACGGTTATTTACATTGTTTTGGTCTGTTTGCTGCGGAACACCCTCCATAACATGTAACCTATATTTGACAGCTGTCATCTGGTATTTTATTCTTTGACATGGAGTCGAATTGATACAGTGAAGATAACGATTTAAAAGAAAGTCATTTCATTTCCTGGCTGAATCTGGCAGCAGAAAACATCTAAATCAGGTAGAGAGAGGATGAGCTCGCACTATATTTTTCCTGATCAGTCTCTATGTCGTAAACTTTTAATTCATTAAAGCCTGTCGTAGTAATCTTTAATTCATTAAAATTATTATGTAAGAATGCTAGCGGGGAAATTATATTTACTCAAGATATGCAGACTGACCCGAAAATATCGAATATAAGTTCAATGAAACACAAGGATAGTATTACAAGACAGAAAAAAGATTTATTTCACCTAAAGATGCAAGATTCTGCGAAGTCTGAGTTTGAATACCCTGATTATCTTATATTCAAGAGAGAGGGCCATTGTGAGGATACTCATACATTTATTCGAGTAAATGACATGATGAGACTGATCAGGAAAATATAATGCGTGCTCATCGAAACCTAGTGATATATCAAAAACAACAGACACAAGTTCTACCTGATTTAGAAGATGTTTTGTGCTACCTGATTCAGCCAGGAAATGAAATTACTTTCTTTTAAACCGTTATCTTCACTGTACCAGTTCGACTCCATGTCAAAGAATAAAATACCAGATGACAACTTTGAAATATAGGTTACATGTTATGGAGGGGGTTCCGCAGCAAACAGACCAAAACAATATAAATAACCGCTAATAAATGTGTTCTACAATATCTATTGTTTTATTTACACAACAAACCTAGATTTGGTGTGTATTATAAATGATCTTAACATAATATACATAACACATGGAATTTGGGAACAAGAGTCATTTTACAACGCCGTAGCTATCGCAAATAGATAAATATTCTAATCCAAGCATTGCGCCTATTCATCTAGTATAACAATTAATTGAACGATTAATGGTTCGGTAACATACCTCGACGATCTTGAATCAACACTCATTTTGAATAGACGATTCTGAATAGAACACTCATTTTGAATAGATCTATTTGCAGGGGAAGTAAATACTTGTAAGTCATCGATATGTAATAGTCAAGTCTCTATAATAATACTCTAACCGTCATAAAATCCTAATGGTAGAAGTCTCATTCCGAATGGAATCTTGAATAGAAGTCTCATTTTGAAAAGATTATTTTGAATACTACACTCATTTTGAATAGAGGATTCTGAATACAGCACTCATTTTGAATAGATGATTATGAATAGAACACTCATTTTGAATAGAGTATTGGGGTGCCTGGATCTCTTTTGATCCAGGTACCCCCCCCCCCCCAATATATACCTACTCATACTATGTAAAAGCAATGGAGTAAACCATGAGGTCCTCCTCCGTCAGGTCCCCGGTGGGCAGCGCGCGCGACAAGCGCGTGTCGTTCCACGAGCGCGCCGCCGCCCCCGCGCCCCCCGCGCCGCCCTCCAGCTCGCCGCCGCCGCTGCACGAGCCGCCGCCCCTGCCGCACCAGCCGCACCCGCACCAGCCCCACCAGCCCCACCAGCCCCACCACGCGCCGCCCGCACGAGAGGACCCTGACGTACGTAATAAACCAAGACTGACAATGATCACAAAAAGTCGCTGAATTTCCTTACACCTGAATTACTTTAGTCGCAGCACATAAAACTTAATGTTAACTTGCATTACAGCGGTTCATAGAGGAAGCGGAGAGCATGCTAGCGGGCCCGGTGTCACCACAGACTCCCAACGCGCCCAATCTCACGCAGCACACGCCCGGTGTCATCGGCGCTCAGGAGGTCTACAGGTACGGCTGAATGTTAAGATAATATATTACAGCGGTTCATAGAGGAAGCGGAGAGCATGCTAGCAGGCCTGGTGTCACTACAAACTACCCAGTTACTGAAAGTCTGTAACACTAGTAAGCTTCTAACGGCTTATTGTGTTTTCGAAGACATCGCGGACGGTCGGCCGTTTGCAAACCGACCTCGGCAAGGTCCGGCTTTGGATGGCTCCAAGTGGTTTACTTTACTACCACAACCTACACGTTATTGCCGTACCAGTTTTTTTCCCGCGCTTCACTCTCGGACCTATCCCACGGAAACGGAAATCGATCATTTTTGCAGAATACATATTTGCTTATGGCAGTCAACGATAGTGTAGCTTCGAAATAATTCATGAGTACGAGATTACCGATAAAAAATAATTGAACAAGCATGCAAACAATGTTGCCTCTTGGCTCTTTGTAATATAAGTTTGGATGAATACTTATCACAATTGGTGTGGACGTAGGGACCCGCGCGCGCGGCGCCTGGCGGAGCAGCAGGCGCGCGCGTCGGCGGCGCCGGTGCCCGAGCAGCTGTCCTTCAAGGAGAAGATGAAGATGTTCGCGCTGGAGTCCGGCGAGGCGTCCACGCCCAAGGACAAGGTAACCGCCAGACACTGACTCTGCCGACCGAACTCCTGTCTCCATGCTTCTAACATTAGTCTTATTCTTAGGCCTACCGCTTAACTGAAACGGTGCCCTCGGTAGCAAGTCGCGCGGGGCTGTGCTGGCGTGCCTCACACATTCGAACGCTGCAGGTCGTCAGCACCGTCCCAATTAAACGGCAGGCCTAAAACTACATAGTGTACCACATCCGTATAGTCTTTTTGCACCTTCAAATTGTACGCTACTATCAGCGACTACTTTGAAGATGCCTTCCCTTCTCACATTGGACAAAATTCTTTCACTTTGCATGGGTTTAAATATACACCCGGTATAAACGAGTCAATGTTATTTACAGGTCAAAATATCACGCGCGCAGCGAGACATCGATGCGGTACATTAACCTAATGATGACTATTAAATTATACTTATTGTAATGCGTTATGAATACATACATTTTACGTGTACATAATTTGTACGTATAGAGGAATATCATAACTCCTTTAAATGATTTTATAGTAATATAGCAAAGTTGTAACGATACGTTACAGTTTGTGTTACAGTATTATAATAATATATTTATATTCCGTTTTAAATACTACACGGTGTAAGCGAAAATAATGTTTTGATAATTCGAACAAAACTGCTTACAGCTTTTCGGCAGCTACTTTATACACGTTAAATAAAATATAATCAAAATTTATCTTGTATACTAACTAAAACGAATAATAATAACACTATTTTCGCTTTTACACATGACATAAGTGTAGGAAACCAGTGAAGTAATTCCGGAAGAACCGTGAGTTTGAGTGTCGTGACTTAGGTCCACGAATTGCCTTGCGACGAAACGTAGCACCAATTTTGTATGTCAATCATAGAATCTAAACGAGCTTTCTTTCTCAAATAGAAATATTTTTATGATTACGCAAATTTTGAATGATGTTTACAAAATATCGCTTTAGCAGCTAGTGCAATGATATTATAATATACATTACAATTTATCAGACCATATCTTTATATAGGGAATAGTTGGTTATAATATTCAAATTTAAATTTTATATTGTATTCATATTTTCGGTATTTGTCGTACATATTACCAACGGGCACATCCTATGTATGAACTAAAGTCGGAACTATTGTGCCATTGTATTAGTATATTGTATAATGGGTTTTTGCCGTTTATATAATGATAAAAGTTTATTCTCTGGGAGGACCAATATAGTAATCGACATCGGAGGGTGCCTTTACGTGTACCTTAATAAAAGTAAATTTACATATCCATCATATTTTCAAGCCATGAAATTATTGCATTGTCATCCATAAACAAATAATTTTTGTAACTTCGTAACATTCCAAAGAACATTACGTTTCTTTTCTATTTTATATGTATGTTATAAAAGCATTCCTATGAAACATGAATGTATTATGTGTGTACCGCTATAGCGGTTGTTATCTTTACAATATTATTTCAAAGATTGACCTGTTATTACAATTCGAATTTTAACAAAAAGCAATAAGATATTGTGAAGACTTTGTTGTAAATACAATTAATAAAGTTTATAGTCTAATTAAGCACATGTTTGTGCCAAAAACATGTTCCAGTGTGGCAAACCTGCGTTGAATGGCGAAATTATTTTATTTAGTGGCAACCAATATCATCATTGGGTACTTGACTACTATTTGATATTGTTGAATAGGGTGTTACTTTACGCAAACTATATAATGATGAACGAATGTAGAGACAGCGAACGTGTAATAAACTAACGTGTAAAGTCGTTCCCTAATTAATTCCCCTTCAAATCGGGAGTTTATATTAAATCTATCGAGTAGACCATCAGTATTAAATAGGACATGTTACTTAGTAATACCCTATGTGGATAGGCAAAAAATCACAAAACACTTAACAATACATAGTCAAATGCCCCATTTCTTCGGTCACAAGACATTAGTCAGCATGCATACACAATTAGTTTTAAAGCTCTGAAATATTGAATTAGCTGTCAGAACACTGGGTTGCTACTCATTACATTATTATGGTTAACGTTTTATAGCACCAATTTACTGTATATAATGTAGGTAGTGGAATCCTTGTGATTATATTAAGGTTTTTGTACACCTGTTTGTATATGTAAATGTTTATTCGAGGATAGAGCGATGGCAACTGTTAGATGACGAGTCCAAGAGACGGAGGGCCTACGTGAGGGTAGACTTAGATTAGTTCCTGGGGATTCGCTTCGTAGATTCCCAGTATTCACCCAACGATAGTCAATTAGAGAAAGATTGAGATTAATTTTAGAAAGGCAGTTTAATTATTTCAATAGCTATACTGTATATAACTACGCTTGAAAACGTCAACATAGTATCATTATGAATATTTAAGTAACATAATTCGAATAATTATTATTATGCAAACTAATTATTACTTGTTATTAACGGTAGCTATTGTACTTCCTTTCTTTTGAAAATAAATAAAGTAACATTATCCAGATGTTTTATTTAAACCTCTTCTTTCCTCTTCCTCAATTGGCCACCCATGGGACAACCGCTTTTGAGATTATGATTATTTCTTCTCGATCATCACACCAAATTTTATAGTAATGGTTGACTTTTTCAGCAGTTCTCTTGTAAACATAATCAGTATCCTTGACCCTACAGAAAACTCGTCCTATAATCTCTATTTGGAATTAGACTCGCCCTTGAAGACTTCAGCCAGCCCGAAACCATGAAGCCGTGAGTTATGTTTGCAGTAGATGGGGGGTCCTAGTACGCGAGTTAATTAACCCTTTGACCGCCAACGTCGCCTACAGGCGTAATAAAATTTGTCCAGACCGCCAACGACGCCTTTACGCGACACCACTTTTGACCCTTATTTACAGGAATTACAGTAAATAATTATTTGAACAGTTTTTAGGGTTCCAAAAAAAAAAGGAACCCTTATAGGATCACTCGGGTGTCTGTCTGTCTGTCTGTCCGTCTGTCACAGCCAGTTTTCTCCGGATCTACTAGACCGATTCTGTTGAAATTTGGTACACATATGGACTTCTATGACCCAAACACGGACGCGTTACGTAAATCATTAAATTTTTAGGATGGGAGTCACTTTAGGGGGCCAAACTACAAAATTTAGAAAAAAGTTTTTCAAACTGTATAGTGTGACATATCAAATGAAAGGGCTTACTGTGAGGGTTTTAATTATATCTTTTTCATAATTTTCCAATAAAAGGTTTTGAAATTATTCAAGAAATTGGGCGAAAAATTACTATTCCCCCCCCCCTTTATCTCCGAAACTACCGAGTCCAAAATTTAAAAAAAAAAATGGAGATAATAGATCTTTACCTAAAGATTACAGGAAAACCTATTAGAAGTCTTTAGTGTTAAAATAACATGTTAAAAAAATTAAATTTGTTCGGAACCCTTTGCACGCGAGTCCGACTCGCACTTGGCCAGTTTTTTTTTAATATCATCCCCATATTTCATCAAATAAAAGCGAATAAAATAAAAGCTTGTTCTTTGGCGTTAAATCTTGAAATATAATTTTTTATAAGACCATCTGTAAACTCGTAAAATATGAGCCCACCTGACGCCATAGTCACACTAGTCGACACTAGTAATGAGGTAAAAGTCGTTACTTTTAAAGTACATGATGCTTACTGTAATCAAATGACTGCAATCAATACAAATACTTAAAAGTAGTTTTTATTGTGAATAAAGCTATTCGGTATACAGGCAAAAATATTTTTTGTGTGCATTATAATTTTTAGGGTTCCGAAAAAAAAAAGGAACCCTTATAGGATCACTCGGGTGTCTGTCTGTCTGTCTGTCTGTCTGTCTGTCCGTCTGTCACAGCCAGTTTTCTCCGGATCCACTGAACCGATTCTGTTGAAATTTGGTACACATATGGACTTCTATGACCCAAACATGGACGCGTTACGTAAATTATTAAATTTTTAGGAAGGGGGTCACTTTTGGGGGTCAAAGTAGAAAATTAAAAAAAAAAGTTTTTTTAACAATATCGTGTGACATATCAAATGAAAGGGCTTACTATGAGGGTTTTAATTATATTTTTTTCATAATTTTAAAATAAATGGTTTTGAAGTTATTCAAGAAATTAGACGAAAAATGACCATTCCCCCCCCTTATCTCCGAAACTACTGAGCCTAAAATTTTGAAAAAAAATGGAGTTAATAGATCTTTACCTAAAGATTACAGGAAAACCTATTAGAAGTCTGTAGTGTTAAAATAACACGTTAAAAAAATTAAATTCGTTCGGAACCCTTTGCACGCGAGTCCGACTCGCACTTGGCCAGTTTTTTTTAAGCTTTTGACATACGAGTGTGTTGTACAATAATTGTCTACTCAGCACACTCACAACATTGTTTAAAAGGCGTTGCAAGTTGGCAACCTGCATGCAACAAAGCTATTGGAGCTTTGTTGACTGTACCTGCAATTTAAGAACAAGAAATGTATTCGTTTTCATTTGAGTTTTGCTTGCGGGATGTGCGCGTGGTGTGAGGGCCACTTTGTCAAAACTCTTTGAAAATGTGCTTAGGATTTAGTGGACATTCCCGAAGATTTGTGAAAGTTTGAATCAGAATTTGTGAAAGTCAAATAAGCGAGTTATGGACTCTGAAGTTGGACCCTCAATCCTCACAGAGGATTGAGGGCCCACCTGTACCTACCGGATAAACTATGGATTAGTAAGAAATAACACCAATTTGTTGCACTTTTTTTTCACAAAAAGAGAACATTTTGTGTTTGTCTTATCTTTCATACGTAAATCGTAATAAAACGAAATGGAGGACTAAGGGCTCGAATTTTATAAAGGTCATAACTTTCGAACAACAAGAAGTGGTGACCTGTTCTTGCTTTCACAAATTATTTAGTAGCATATAGGATTTCAAACAGCAGCTCTAAGTTAATGGTTGCATTTTATTTGTGTAATAAACTTTTACGAGTGTGAGGATTGAGGGCCCTTTTTGAACGAATAACAGGGTTACTGGTAATTCGACGTATATCCGTCAGGGGCTGATAAAGGGGCCAAAATGCAACAAATTGAACCCCCCCATATGTACGGCCGAAATTCAATAGTTTACGAGATATTTGAATTTTAAGGGTTTTTCGATATTTACCCAAAATTTGATATTTAATTCCAATTAAAAAAAACTACATATTTGAATGGGTACCATTAAAAATGATGTTGTAGCTGGCACTTCAATTAAGCTATGGACATAATTAAAACTACTTAATTTAAAAAAATAATTAAAATAATGAGCGATATAAGAATAATATCTTACCAATATTTTCATTTTACGCTTCAAAAATGTTGTCTCGTCACAAAAATGTATATGACACTAGCTTCTGCCAGCGGCTTCGCCCACGTGGTCCCTAGGGAACATACTCCCGGGATAAAAAGTAGCCTATGTCCTTTCTCAGGCTCTAGACTATCTGTGTACCAAATTTCATTTAAATCGGTTCAGTAGTTTTGGCGTGAAAGCGCGACACACAGACAGAGTTACTTTCGCATTTATAATATTAGTAAGGATTAATCGTACAAATAACTAAAACAACTTGCCTATTCAGTAAGCTTTCCAAAAAGGTATAAAAGTCAATTTTAAAATACATAATTCGTGGCATGGCATGTGTTTGAACCGGCGCGGGGAGAGAAAGGGTCATTGTATTTGTATGAAATAAAATGCATTAAAAAATGTATGTCAAATTTTATTAAAAATTTTACACATCTTGTTCAAAATGAGCCCCTCGATTACGAATGCAGGTTCGAATTCTCTTCCTTACTTCGGTTTTCGTCACTCTTGATGTGAACGTTGTTCTCATCTGTTGCGCCGCGTTTATTATTCGCTGCCGAAGTTCTTCGACTGAATTTATTGGAGTCACAAACTAATTCCTTCATATGACCCCAAATGTAAAAATCAAGTAGTGTGATATCAGGGCTTCGTGCTGACCACGGAATTGGCCCTCCCCTCCCAATCCATCGGTTTGGATATCTCTCGTCTAGTCACTGTCGAACAGTAATCTGGTAATGTGCTGAGCAATCATCATGTTGAAACATGAGGTTGTTTTTTATTTCTTCGGGAACATCCGCCAACAAATCGTCTAGGTTGTTTCTCAAAAACTCCTCGTAATTTTCGCCGTTAAAATTTTGGGGCAAGAAATGAGGGCCCAGCAAATAATTTTCAAGGACCAACCAGGTTAATTATCCATACGTTCAGGGAAAATCTCATTTGCGACGCAGTTTCTTTTAGATTTTTTGGATTCCTGCCTGCTTTAGGTGCCCAAAAACGTAAGTTATGGTAATTCGTTATACCATCCCGGTCAAACTTTGACTCGTCAGTCCACAAAATATTTCTTAAGAAATGTTCCTGGTCAGCTTCAGCGTTTAACATAACTGAGAAAATTCGAGTCGCCTGGCAGGATCTCCCTCGTCCAATGTTTGGACAGGTTGATAATGGTACGGGTGTCTACCTGATAGATGTACTACCGACCATAGATAACTACCGACCACACTTTCCACTGAGACATACCGAGCTGCCTTGCAACAATGTTCGTTGAGATGTTTGGGCCATCAATAAAACACTGAAGAATGGTGACCTTTTCGTCAGCCGTGTACCGTCGAGGTCTTCCAGCGTTGAATTGTGCTTTCTGGGTCTGAACACTGCCAGTTTCAGACAATCGTCGATAGGTGCTCCCGAAAACAGAAGTGATCAAGAGTGACGAGCCACGAAAACCGAAGTTAGGAAGAGAATTCGAACCTGCATTCGTAATCGAGGGGCTCATTTTGAACAAGATGTGTAAAATTTTTAATAAAATTTGACATACATTTTTTAATGCATTTTATTTCATACAAATACAAATGACCCTTCCTCTCCCCGCGCCGATTCAAATACATGCCATGCCACGAATTATGTATTTTAAAATTGACTTTTATACCTTTTTGGAAAGCTTACTGAATAGGCAAGTTGTTTTAGTTATTTGTACGATTAATGTCATAGAAATTTTTGTGACGAGCCAACATTATTGAAGCGTAAAATGAAAATATTGGTAAGATATTACTCTTATGTCGCTTATTATTTTAATTTATTAAGAACAAGTTTACAGACGTAGTAAGCACAATATAAGTCTATAAGCACCAAGATATAATTGAAAAAAAAAAAAAAACTTTCGAGTGCAATTGAGTAACCCTAGACCCCACACTAGGATACCCTGTGTCGTGGGATCTAGTATCCTCGTGGTTGATGATACATATAAGTGCACATAGTAGATTACAGTTTGGTTCAAATAAGTCAACATACAAGCAAAGATAACGAAATTAAATATAAATTCAAACTTAACTTACAAGATTACGTTCCTGAAAGTTGTGTGTGTGTGTGTGTGTGTGCATGTGTATGTGTGTGTATGTGTGAGTAAATGTTCGAAAAGGGTATGAGTTAGTGTGTGATATACTGCATGTGATGTGAGTGAATGTAAAGTGATGTGTATTTGTGTCTAAGGGTGTGCTTGTGTACGTTTATGTGTTAGACATGTGTGTGTGGATGAGTTAGCGCAGATGATTTACATCAGGGGAATCAGGAGAGCTACAGTTTTTCCATAGTCCTGAGCTGATAGCCACTTCGTAATTTTAGTCTTACAATTGTGCTTGGAGCAACCAACTAAGTTCAGGATTTTGTTCAGTTTTTGATAGATATATGGACCGAAATATCTAGGGGATATCTAGGGGCGAACTTTGTACGAGTTGCGGGTATGACCCATTTAATCAGTCTACAGGATCTGGAGGATTTAATTTGGGTTAGTAGTGCCTGTCGATGAAAGCGCAAAGTTACAGACAGCACGAAAAGTTGTCTAACCCTAAGAACATTACATTCTTCGTACAGACTGTCAGTGGGATACCGATAGGGCTTTCCATAAGCAACCTTCAAGATGCCTCTTTGAGCTCGTTCAAGTTTTATTAAGTGGCTCTTTGCTGCTGTACCCCATATCCCTATACAGTAATTTAAAATTGACTGGCATAATGCTAAGTACACACACCTAATGGTACAGTGGTCTGCTATATTCTTTAGCCTTTTAAAAATGAACATTAGTTTCCGGATCCTTGCAGAAAGAGCATCTATTTGTTTGGTCCAGGATAATTGGTAGTCTATCAAGACGCCAAGGTATTTAATATTGTCAACTTGTTCTATCTCGACACATTGGCAAATATCACTGCTGGGATTCCTGCAGGAGTGAAGTTTGACATGGAGTGGATTTTCACTGTCATAGCGCTTGGCTGTTTTGAATGCTATGTACTTAGTCTTGCTAGCATTTAGGGTGAGTAAGTTTCGCTGCAGCCAGTGCATTACTCGAGCCAAACCCCTCTGAGTTGCATCAACGACCCCATACCAAGTTTTGCTATGGAATAAAATAGTGGTGTCATCCGCGAAAGTAAGTAATTTTGCATTATCTATTGCTAGATCACAGAGGTCGTTGATGTAGACTAAGAAGAGAGTCGGCCCGAGCACGCTTCCCTGCGGTACACCATAGTGGATTTCAGAATACTCTCTTATTACTTCACCTTCTTTGGCTTCTATTCTTTGCAATCGGTTTGAAAGGTAGGAATGAAAACAGTTCTGTGCCAAACCCCGAATTCCCATTAACGCTAACTTTTCCAGGAGTATTGGTCTAGATACTATGTCAAACGCCTTAGCCATGTCTAAGAATACACCAACGCATTTATGGCCAGAATCTACCCTTTCAGTGACGTGGTCAACAAGTGTTATTACTGCATCCTCGGTAGAAATTTTTTGGCGAAAGCCATATTGGTACATATAGCAAATTTTTATTTTCCAGATATTGTTGCAACCGGGTATTGGCCAGTTTTTCAAGTATTTTAGACACTGAGGATAGCAGGGAGATGGGTCTGTAGTTAGTAACTTGAAATGGTCACCAGATTTAAAGATAGGGCAGACATTGGCCACTTTGAGACAGTCCGGAAAGACACCGGTAGACAAGCTACAATTATTTTGTTAAATTAAGTAGTTTTAATTATGTCCATAGCCTAATTGAAGTGCCAGCTACAGCATCATTTTTAATGGTACACATTCAAATATGTATATATTTTTATTTGGAATGGCCAAAATGTCAAATTTTGAGTAAATATCGAAAAACCCTTAAAATTCAAATATCTCGAAAACTATTGAATTTCGGCCATACATATGGGGGGTTCAATTTGTTGCATTTTGGCCCCCCTATCAGCCCCTGACGGATATACGTCGAATAACCAGTAACCCTGTATACAAAGTAGGACAGTGTTTTGCGATAATATCTTGTTTTCACAAATTTTGTTTGGCATTAGCTTAGATTTTGGCACAAAGATTTTTTTCTGTAGCGTCCATAGTTTCACAAATTCTGATTCCAACTTTCACAATTCTTTAGGATTACTAAATCCTAAGCACATTTTCAAAGAGTTTTGACAAAGTGGCCCTCACACCTAGTGATGGGAAATTCTCGAGAACATTCTTTTAGTGAGAACTTTGCGGATATGTTCTCGAGAATGTTCTCCGAGCAGGGAACTTATGAGAACTTAAAAACGAAGTAACAAAACCTAACTTTAATGTTATCCTGTCTTAAAATTGGTATGATAGATGAAAATAGTGTGTTTTCGTATGTTACATATTTTGAAACATTTCGTGAAGCAAACTACATTATGGGGCTTTTAGAAACTAAAATATAGTATCAATTGATAACAAACCCATCTTTTTTAGGGTTCTGAACAAAAAACGGAAACCTTATAGGATCACTCGGGTGTTTGTCTATCTGTCTGTGTCTGTCTATCTATCAGTCCAGTCAGTCTGTTCAGTCAGTCTATATGACAGTTTTCCGGATCTACTGGACCGATTCTGTTGAAATTTGGTACACATATGGACTTTTGTGACCCAAACACGGACGCGTGCGTAAATAAATAAAATTTGAGTATGGGCTATGGGCACTTGTGAGGGTTCACTTTTTTTTATTTTCTACTTTAAGTAGAAAATTAAAAAATAAAGTTTTTCAAACAGCATCGTGCGATATATCAAATTAAAGGGCTTACTGTGAAAATGTTAATTATACTCTTGTCATAATTTTAAATTGTACAGTTTTGAAGTTATTCAGGAAATTAGGCCCAAAAAGGACCATCCCCCCTTATCTCTGCTACGCTACTAAGCCCGAAATTTTGAAAAAAATACAGATAATAAGTTCTTTGCCTACAGATTACAGGAAAACCTATAAGTAGTCTATAGTGTTACAATAATCTGTAACAAAAATGAAATTGGTTCGGAACCACGCAAGTCCGACTCGCACTTGGCCAGTGTTAGGCAAGCGTTTGACCAGTATATCACTTGATGGTAAGCGATGATGCGGTCGAAGATGGAGCTTGCTTGCTCGAAGTAACCTATTCACTCTCGACTTAAAGACTCGTAAGTTGTAGCTATCAGAAAACAGTTTCTGGCAGAGAATTCCCCTCCTTAGCTATACGCACAATGAATGTGTTCCCAAAACGTTTTGTGCATATGGATGGGATGTCCACCATGTAGGTACCGGTGGCGCACTGCCGCGTCTTGTGGTCCAATGATGGAGCGGACTTGGCGGAATTAAATTATGCAATTCCGTCGCAAATTCCCCAAATTGCAACCGATACAAAACTGACAGTTTTTTTTTTTTTTTTAACTATAAATAGGCATACGTTTGACCACAATCTCACCTGATGGTAAGCGATGATGCGGTCGAAGATGGAGCACGTTTGCCTAGAAGCAACCTATTCACTCTTGTCTTAAAGACTCCCAGGTTGTAGCTATCTGGAAACACAGACTCTGGCAGGGAATTCCACTCCTTAGCTGTACGCACTATGAATGTGTTCCCAAAACGTTGAGTGCGTGTGGGTGGGATGTCCACCATGTACCGGTGGCGCATCGCCGTTCGTCTTGTGGTCCGATGATGGAACGGGCTTGACGGAATTAAATCATGCAATTCCGTCGCACACTCCCCAAAATGCAAGTGATAGAAAACCGACAGACCAGCAACTCGGCGTCGATGCGCAAGGCTTTGGAGCTTTGACTCGACGAGCCTGTCATTACCGATGATCCTCTTGGCTCGTTTCTCAATTGACTCAAGGGCATCAAGCTGGTACTTGGCAGATCCGTCCCAAAGATGAGAGCAGTACTCCATACACGATCGAACTTGCGCTTGATAGAGCTTGAGCAGCTGTTCCGGCGTGAAGTACCGTCGCCTTTGCTAGGACCCCCAACTTTCTGGCAGCCACTTAAGCCTTCGCCTCTATGAAAGGGCCAAAATTGAGGGTAGATGTTAACGTAACACCAAGAAGCTCAAGTCGGTCGGTTATCGGCACGGTTACACCACGAAAAGATGGAGCTGGGTGAAATTGGCTCCTTTTAGCGGAAAATAGACACGCTTGGGTCTTAGCAGCATTGAACTTGACCAGATTGGCATCGCCCCATTCTGAGACAGCCTGTAAGGACAAGTTCAAGCGCTCAACCATAGCCTCCCGGAGAGACCGGATCTGTGACCCACCAGCTCATGCATCGAACACGTATCTCTCAGCAACAGTGCTGTCGTCTGCATACCCAAATGTACCGGGTTTTAGCAGTTCATTATGCACCAGGAACAATGTTCCCGAGAGCACCGACCCCTGAGAAACCCCGGCACTAATACCCAGCAGTCCGGACGAGCAGCCATCTATGACCACTCGGATAGACTGAACCCTCAGGAAATCTGAAATATAATCACATAACCCGGCGGGCAGACCGAAGGAAGGAAGCTTGCCAATAATGCTATCGTGCCAGACCCTGTCGAAGGTCTTCGAGATGTCTAGGGAGACCACAAGTGCCTCCCCGTGTTTCTCGATTATCCTTGCTAAAGTACAATTAACTTAATTAACTTTTCTTATCTAAATCACTTTGGTTTATGTTGATTATTCATTAAAGACTAGGTAGTCATTTTCAGGCTGTTTATTTATATGTCCAGATTAAATGGATCATCGAGTTTTATTTCAAAATAAACACCTTTTACAAAGTCCAGAATCAAACAAGTAATAAAGTTTATTATAGCTGCTAGTTATGGCACTACTGTCCTATTTATAGACAATAAAATATATGTTAATTACATCTAATAATGAAAAAACAAGTTATCAAAGTTATCTGTTTCATGTTAAAAATGGAAGGATCACCTACTCGTTTTAAGTTCTCATAAATTCTCGTATGTTCTCCGCTCACTAGAATATTTCAGAACATTCTCGTTCCGAGAATATTCTCATTGTGAGAATGTTCTTTTTCCCCATCACTACTCACACCACACGCACGTCACTAATTCGAAGCTATCTTTCATTGGAGCTAACTAACGTCGTTGTCGCTTTTAGACGTTTTTAGTGTGGTAAACTGAACTTGTTTGGAAAATGAGTGATTATCCTTACTATCTATACTAATATATAAAGCTGAGAGTTTGTTTGTTTGTTTGCTTGAACGCGCTAATCTCAGGAACTACTGATCCGATTTGAAAAATTCTTTCAGTGTTAGATAGCCCATTTATCGAGGAAGGCTATAGGCTATATATCATCACGCTAAGACCAATAGGAGCGGAGCAGTAATGAAAATTGTGACGCAGGCGAAGTTGCGCAGGTCAGCTAGTAATATTATAAATGCGAATGTAACTCTGTCTGTCTGTCGCGCTTTTACGCCAAAACTACTGAACCGATTTAAATGAAATTTGGTACACAGATAGTCTAGAGCCTGAGAAAGGACATAGGCTACCTTTTGTCCCGGGAGTATTTTCCCTAGGGGCCACGCGGGCGAAGCTGATGGCAGAAGCTAATTTATTATATCTGTCACCGGAAAATTGCAGACTCCGTAAGATGTTAATAAATCTTTATTAGATTATGATTTCTCGATATATTATGGAAAAAACGTTTTGTATACAATAATCTCACCCAAATTCAATAGTTTAGGACAAAAATTGACATTTTACTATTGACAACGGTGACATTTTATACGACGAGTTGTTACGTTTTTTACGCTGCCGTGGTATAACTAAAATGCCGTTATCAGACTGGTCGATTTTGATGATAAATTAATGAGAAAAAAAATATCTATCGATCAGTGTTTGCGAATTTCCAAAGCTATTCAAGGTATTGAAAATTCGCAAACACTGATCGATTGATATTTTTTTCTGAAGACGGTTTCGTCATCTTGTTCGAATATGACCTTGAATTTGACCCGCATTGTCTCACTGCTGGTTAAATTAAAGGCCTCCCCCAAGTCCTTCCAGGAATTATTTTCTAGCGCCACCTTGTACCAGCCCTCACGCAGGTCGTCTCGCCACATTTTTGGGCGGCGCCGGCCGTCTTCGGGCACCCATTTCGTGGAGACTTTTGCCCAAACGGTCACATTGCATTCGGCATACGTGATCTGCCCAATCTCATTTGAGCCTGGCAACCTTCTTACCCATGTCCATTATTTTCAGAATTTCTATTGCCGCTATAAGAACAAATAATAAAAATTAAGGGTTCCGTACCATAAACCTGAATTTTTTTAGGATTCCGAAAAAAAGGAAGCCTTATAGGATCACTCGGGTGTCTGCCTGTCTGTCTGTCCGTCTGTCACAGCCAGTTTTCTCCGGATCCACTGGACCGATTCTGTTGAAAGGTACACATATGGACTTCTATGACCCAAACACGGACGCGTTACGTAAATCATTAAATTTTTAGTATGGGGGTCAATTTTGGGGGTCAAACAAAAAAATTAAAAAAAAAAGTTTTTTGAAAAATATCGTGTGACATATCAAATGAAAGGGCTTACTATGATGGTTTTAATTATATTATTTTCATAATTTTAAAATAAATGGTTTTGAAGTTATTCAAGAAATTAGACGAAAAATGACCATTCCCCCCTTATCTCCGAAACTACTGAGCCTAAAATTTTGAAAAAAAATGGAGATAATAGATCTTTCATCTAAAAATTACAGGAAAACCTATAAAAAGTCTGTAGTGTTAAAATAACATGTTAAAAAAATTAAATTCGTTCGGAACCCTTTGCACGCGAGTCCGACTCGCACTTGTTATTATTTGTTCTTACAGCGGAAATAGAAATTCACTATCTGTGAAAATTTCAGCTGTCTACCTATTACGGTTCTTGAGATACAGCCCGCTGACAGACAGACGGATGGACCGACGGACAGCGGAGGTTTAGTAATAGGGTTCCGTTGGTTACCCTTCGGGTATGGAATCCTAAAACACGATTATTCTTACACAATAAATTGATTCTATGAACCGGTAAAACTGTTATCCTAATACATAAAAAAAGTCGTAAGAAGCTGAAATATGTCATGTAGGTTCCTTGGGGAGTTATACAGGTACGGGAAAAAACGGGATATGCGCGTACGAAGTCGCGGGCAAAAGCTAGTCCGCAATATTTTATTGATTTTCCATACATACAAGTGCTATTAATATTTATTTATTAAACAAAGTTGCCATGGTTTACTATCACTTAAAATAATCGCATAAAGAAATCTAAAATTATGAAATTATCGATTATAGCACATCCCTAAAATGAGAGCCTGTAGCATTAAGGCGACGATGGCGTGCTACTCCAAAGAAAATGTTAATATTTTAAGGTTGAAGCTTTATTAATCAAAGGTTATCGGTATCTTGGATATCGTTTAAAGCAGGGATGGCCAAGCGGTCGATCGCGGCTAGTATTCCAGTCGCCGCAAGAACAAAAATATCAATACTTATAACAGCCTGCGCTACTGTGTAAATAGTTAAGGTTTATTAAATTAGAAAAATCTATAGAGGTAATATATAAATAGTACGATAAATAAACAGTTTAGGTTAATAAACATTATCAAAATAGCACCGCTAACTTAAAACTGAACACTGCTGGACCTTCATTCAAAATTTAAAAGGTTGTTAAACAGAGCGATTCACTCTCTCCCAAATTATTTACGAGCACAATTGAGGAGATATTTAAGACAATGGTAGCCTCATGGAAGACCAAAGATATTAAGGAAGACGAAAAGGAGGCTGACAATCCTCCGATTTGCCGACGACATTGTCCTTTTCGCCCCCACAGCTCTAGAACACCAACACGTTCCAAGAGTTGAGCAGCTTCAAGGTGGAACTTGCGATGAATCGGTCTAAACCCCAGCTTATAACCAACAGAACGAAGTGTAAGGTCGAGGTAGATGGGCAAGAAATACATTCATCTACTTGAGCCAGTTAGTTTATTTCGTAAACAGGCAAGAAAAGGACATTGATCGCCGCAACGAAAACGCCTGGAAAAGCTACTGGTCCATTAAGACGCTAATGATGGGTGATCTGCCGAGCTCCCTGAAGCGCAAACTCATCGATTGTGTATTCTGCCCATCCTACCTAACCTACGGTGCGCAAACCTGTACCTAGTGCTATTGTTACGAGCTTAGGGTTCGTTACAATAAAAACAGCCGATTAAACAACCAAAACTGACACTTTAATCCACAACACTAATTATCACTTTAAACTCACTAATTATAACACACAATCGCACTACTGAACACTTCACTTCACTATAATTCGCAGTTGAAGATCGCTCTCGAAGTTATCGTTTGTATCGCCAATTCAATACTGACTGCCGTCGCCGGATGTCCGCCCTTTATATACCGACAGTCATTTCCAGGACCCTCCTGTATGGAAACCTCTCGAAAGTTCGGGCGCACACAGGTCCCGATGTTTTGACACCAGTAGTGGTATTCTGTAACAACATTTTCGTATCTCGACAGTCGAATCCGAGGTGAGTTTCAAATTAAGAACTTTATGTTGTGTGCAATAAAGCTCATTTTTATATATGGTGAAGAAAGGTACCAACAAATTTATTCAGCCCTTAAATTTAAGCTCAGTGACCATCTATCCCAACGACAAACTGAAGTCTAGTGAGGAGACAAAGTCACTTGTACAAAAAATTATATGCCCAGAACAAATGAAAATACAAGTAAGAGGACTACGCAAGACAAAAAATGGCGGTGTCATCATCAGCACTGAGAGCAAGGACGACATAGAAAAGGTAAAGAAATCGATGCAGTCTTCAAATTCAGGCCTTACAGTTGACGAAACTCAGAAAAGAAAACCTAGAGTCGTAATTATCGGAGTGCCCTCATCCATGCAAGATAAAGAAGTTTTTACTTGTTTGTTCAACCAAAACCTAGCCGAACTTCAGGATTGCAGCCTCGACACTTTTTTGTCCTACATTAAGCTGAGCCACAAGTCAGGTAAGAAGGATGCTGACACATGTAATTTTGTAATTGAAGTGTCGGCACAGATACGTAAAGCCCTGATATGTAAAGACAGAGTATTTGTTAATTGGTCTTCCTGCCCTGTGAGAGACTTCACCCTAGTCACACGTTGTTATAAGTGCCAGCAATACGGACACGCGGCTAAATCATGTCGGGAGACCACCTACACGTGTGGCCATTGTGGTGAAGTAGGTCATTCCATCAAAGAATGCACTAAAAAAACAGAGGAACCAAAATGCGCTACTTGCTTGCACTTCAAAAAGCCAAGCAATCATAAGACAGGTGCAGCGGACTGTCCGGCAAAAATTATGGCAGAAAATAGGTACATAAACTCTATTGATTATGGAGGCGCCTAGGAGCGCCGTAAATTACGATTCTTTTTGGCCTTTACTGTTATTTTTAATAATAATTTAATATGATTAATAATCTAATTAGTGACATAGATAATTTCTCTGTATCTCAATCGGAAGTTTGTGACGTTGAACAGTGCAAACACTTTCTCTCCTCTTATACTAATCCATTAACCATATTAACCCAAAACATTCGCAGTGTTTTTAAGAATTTCGACAGTTTTAGCATTTTTCTAAAACGTCTAGACGTAAATTGTGACATTATTGTCCTAACTGAATGTTGGCTTGCTAAACAATATAACATACCACAAATCCCGGGGTATTGTATGTATAAGAGTAACTCAATTTCCAATCAGAACGATGGGGTGATAGTGTATGCAAGAGATCATCTAAATGTGACAGTCGTGGAACCAAACATGACCGACTGTAGCAGATTGTTAGTTAAAATCGGAGCAGAATTTGCGATATTAGCTGTACTATCGATCGATCGTTACTGTAATATCGATCTCCCTCTTTTACGAATATAAACAATTTTACTAACTCTCTAAACGAAACCTTGCAGAACCTATCATCCTTCAAAAATATTATTTTAACTGGAGATATTAATAGCAATATCCTTTCTGGAAGGGCAGACGCTTCAGCTGAAGAGTATCTGAACCTATGCGCGTTCCATGGTTTGCTTCCCGCTCATACGCTCCCTACACATCAAAGTGGCTCCTGCTTGGATCATATGATGCTCAAGACCAATTTCCCTGCACTTACCCTTGTAACTAATTCAACAATAACCGATCACAGTGCTAACCTACTTATTCTTAATTGTAAATTACCTAATGTGGCCTCTCGCACAGTCTCTAAATTAAATGTACACAAACTTGAAGAAGATTTACGCAATATTAATTTTGACCCAGTCTACAATTCCGCTGATCCGCAGTTTTGTATGTTGTACCTAATTAAAAAAGTGCAACATGCTATTCAGGAAAACACGGTCACATCTCGATTAAATAACAAATATTGCAATATAAAGCCATGGATCACGGCTGGTCTTATACGTTGTATGAAAAATAGAGATAAATTGCATATGAAATCTAAAGCAAATCCGGATAATTTGATATTGCAAATTTCATATAAGCGATATCGTAACTTTTGTAACGACCTCTTAAAAAAAGTAAAACGCAATTACGATACCACTGCACTAAAAGAGGCCGGTACAGATAACAAAAAGATCTGGAAAATTATTAAAAATGTGACGTATAATTCAAAACAGAATGAGTCTTCTTCGTGTTTATTACAAGCACATTCATCACAGTTAACATCTGCGAATATTGCAAATAATTTCTTTGTTAATGTGGGCAAGTTTCTAGCTGAACAAACTCAGGGACAATCACAGCACCTAACAAGCACATTGTTTGCATCTAGCACTAGTTTATCATCCTTTGTGTTATTAGATACTGACGAGGCGGAATTGGAAAGGATTATTATGGGTCTAAAAGTAGACTGTGCAGTTGGCTGGGATAACATATCTAATAAAATTATCAAGCAATTCAAAGACCTTTTAGTACCACCATTAACTTGCATTTTCAATAAATGTTTAACTACAGGGGTGTTCCCCAAGTGCTTAAAAAAAGCTGTTATTGTCCCAGTGTACAAATCAGGGAGTAAAAACCAAGTGACTAATTATAGGCCTATTTCCTTACTGCCTTCTATGTCTAAAATATTAGAAAAGATTATAAACAATAGGCTTTATAAATATTTGGAGGACAAATCTAATCTCTCTAGACGGCAGTTTGGATTTAGACCTAAAATATCTACAGATAATGCCGTACACCATCTGACTGACTATCTAGCACAAGAACTCGATAAAGGTAACCACACAGTAGGAATCTTCCTGGACCTCGCCAAAGCTTTTGATACAGTTTCTATTCCCATTTTGCTGCGCAAGCTTGAAGCCATAGGCATCAGGGAAATTCAGCTGAAACTATTTCAGAGCTATCTAGAAGAACGTACGCAATGTGTAAAGATTGGGAATGTTATCAGCAATGATGAAAATTGCACAGCTTTTGGAATTCCTCAAGGAAGTATTTTAGGGCCTTCACTCTTTTTAATTTACATAAACGATCTCTGTAATCTAAATTTAGATCATGGCCATATCGTTTGTTATGCCGACGACACTGCTCTGTTGTTTTCGGCTGACTCAGAAGAAAATGTCTACAAGTTTGCGCAACACGGATTCAATGTTATTAATAAATAGCTTCAAAATAATTCACTTACCTTAAACGCTGACAAGACAAATTACGTCAAGTTTTCGATGCGCAAACAAAAACTAACTTGCACTACCCCAACATTGTATGCTCATAACTGCACATCTAGCACAAATAACCAATGTGTTTGTCCTAAAATTAAAATGTCAGATACAGTAAAGTACCTTGGAATTATAATCGATGAGACACTTTCGTTTAAACCTCATATAGAGGCTGTAAATAATAGGATTCGGAAATTGATATTTGTTTTTAAAAAATTACGCTTCATTGCAGACCCAAATATTGTGAGGCAAGTCTACTTTGCCCTATGTCAATCGATAGTAACATACTGTATTACGACATGGGGTGGAGCGGGTAAAACATTGTTATTAACTATCGAAAGAGCTCAGAGGGCAATTCTCAAAGTGTCTACTTTCCGCCCTTTCCTTTTCCCTACTAACCTCCTATATAAGGAATGTGGAGTATTAACAGTCCGGCAGTTATTTATAATGGGTATTGTATTAAAACAGCACGCAGATCTAACATATAGCACGGAGTTTACTAACAAAAGACGTAAAGATTTAGTCTGTCCTCAAAACCATACCAAACATACTTTCTCATCAAAATTTTATATGTTTCTTGGCCCTTTCCTCTACAATAGATTGAATGCGAAAGCAAACATTTATATCCTGAATAAAGTTAACTGTAAGAGAATTCTTATGGAAACTCTTCAAAAAATGTCCTATGATGATACAGAGAATTTACTGGTTGTGCTAAAGTGATTTGTTTATACAATTCTTGAACTAGTTTAAGTACCTTGTTATTTAAAAAACTGTACGATTTATACAATTTTAGACCTAGTTTAGTTAGTTATCTAGAAGTTAAGTTGTTAACTGTCTATATCACAGATTTTTTACACATTTGTATTGTACTATAGAATCTTTTTGATTATTTGTTAATTTTAAATTATTTTAGATCTTCTCGCCTGAAACACAGGATTTCCTAGTTCAGGGTCGTAATCCTTAGAATTAAGATATATATTTAAGACTATGTAATTTGTCCAGTAAAATTGGTAATAAATAAATAATAAAAAAAATAAAAAAATAATAATTTTGTGAGTTTTGTCACTCAGGTGAAGCTCGATATCGAAATAGTTGTTTACAGAATAGACTAGCTGGTCGGTGTCAAAACATCGAGAATGTTCTAGCACGTAAATGTCTGCTACTGGATACTAGATGGCGCCAGCAGCACGCAAGTGTCTGCTACTCGATACTAGATGGCAGCACGTAAATGTTTGGTTGGTTTCCGTTACTTGATACTAGATGGCGTTAGTAGCACGTATATGTCGTTATGTAACCAGCATTAATTCTGGCGCGTAACACTATTATGTAACATTTTCGAATCTCAACAGAGGAATCCGAGGTGAGGTATCAAATTCGTATTAATATAAGACTTATATTGTTTGTAATAAAGCTCACTTCGTGAGCTGTGTCATTCAGGTGAAACTCGAAATCGAAAGTTACTTACAGAATAGCACTGCTGGTCGCTCACCGAGTTGCAAAAGTTCTGCCTTAGACTTTACCAAAAAGTGATGGAACGCAGCATTCTGGGCGTAAAAAGACAGGACAGAATTCGAAACACCACGCTGCGTTCCAAAACGGGAATAATGGGCATGGGTAAGAAGGTTGCCAGGCTCAAATGAGATTGGGCGGATCACGTATGCCGAATGCAATGTGACCGTTTGGGCAAAAGTCTCCACGAAATGGATGCCCGAAGATGGCCGGCGCCGCCCAAAAATGTGGCGAGACGACCTGGATTCGTACCGTGAGGGCTGGTACAAGGTGGCGCTAGAAAATAATTCCTGGAAGGACTTGGGGGAGGCCTTTAATTTAACCAGCAGTGAGACAATGCGGGTCAAATTCAAGGTCATATTCGAACAAGATGACGAAACCGTTTTCAGAAAAAAATATCAATCGATCAGTGTTTGCGAATTTTCAATACCTTGAATAGCTTTGGAAATCCGCAAACACTGATCGATAATTTTTTTTTTCTCATTAATTTATCATCAAAAGTTCAAAATCGACCAGATGTCGGATAACGGCATTTTAGTTATACCACGGCAGCGTAAAAAACGTAACAACTCGTCGTATATATGTCACCGGAAAATTGCAAACGTCGTAGAATTGTAAAATATCGCGTGAAATTTGAAAATATTTTTCCTAAACTATTGAATTTGGGTGTCCACTTTTCTTTTACTACTGTTACGCGCCAGAATTAATGTTGGGGACATGGCGGCATTTGCGTGCTGCTAACGCCATCTAGTAGCAGGTAGCGGAAACAAACCAAACATTTACGTGCCTGCCATCTAGTATCGAGTAGCAGATACTGGCATACTGCTGGCGCCATCTAGTATCCAGTAGCTGACATTTACGTGCTAGAACATTCTCGATGTTTTGACGGGACCTGTGTGTGCCCGAACTTTCCAGAGGTTTCCATACAGGAGGGTTCTGGAAATGACTGTCGGTATATAAAGGGCGAACATCCGGCGACGGCAGTCAGTATTGAATTGGCGATACAAACGATAACTTCGAGAGCGATCTTCAACTGCGAATTATAGTGAAGTGAAGTGTTCAATAGTGCGATTGTGTTTTATAATTAGTGTGTTTTAAAGTGATAATTAGTGTTGTGGATTAAAGTGTCAGTTTTGGTTGTTTAATCGGCTGTTTTTATTGTAACGAACCCCAAGCTCGTAACAATTGGTGTCAGAATAGTGGATAATCATGCCGATTCTGCCAAAGGACGACACGGAGGGTATCCGTACCCGTAGTCAACGCCAGCAGGAGACGGACCAGAGGCGTTTTGGTGGTGCAACGCCGCAGACGTCGGCAGGTCAGCTACCGACCATGGAGGCCGGCCCGTCCACGGTAGCTCCGGCATCACCACCACCAGACTTTGCTGCTCTGATGATGATGCTGCAGGAGCAGGCTCGCCGACAGGAGGAACAGGCCCGCCGACAGGAGGAACAGGCCCGCCGACAGGAGGAACAGGCCCGCCGACAGGAGGAACAGGCCCGTCGGTTGGAAGAACAGTTGCAGCACGACAAGGCGGAGCAGGCCCGACGACAGGAGGAGCAGGCCCGACGACAGGAGGAACAGGCCCGTCGTTTGGAAGAGCAGCTCAAGCTTGACAAGGAGGAGCAGGCGTGCCGCCAGGAAGAACAGATGCTCCTCATGAAGGAACTTCACGCGTCCTTCAGGAAAGACATGAAGGAGGTGAAGGATAAGGTTGCTCAGCATGACAACCGCTTGTCAGACGCTGAAACCAGGATCAGCAAGTTTGATGACGTAATTGCTGATATGAAGAAGGAGTTGGGCAACCTTAAACTTGGAGATGGGATTGCTACTTCAGCAGCCACTACACCTTCGCCACGTGGGTTCAAAGTGCCGCCGTTCGATGGGACGTCTTCTTGGTCGGCCTACAAGATTCAGTTTGAGGCTGTCATGAGGGCGAACGGGTGGAGTAAAAATCAGGCCATGACTGCCCTCACCCTAGGCCTGCGCGACCAGGCCTTAACTGTCCTGGAAGCTCTCGGTAAGGAGGTGACTTACGAGCAGCTGCTTGAGGCGTTGGAAGCTAGGTATGGCGACGCCCATCTGGAGCACGTGTTTCGTGCGCAGTTAAGGGATCGCGTGCAACGCAGCGGTGAGAACCTGCAGCTGTGGGCCCTGGAAGTGGAGAAGCTGGTGCGAAAAGCATACCAGTCTGCACCAGCGCTCATTGAAGGGAACCTGGTGCAGGCATTCATCGACGGCATCCGCGACCTTGAGGTTAGGGCTGCAGTGAGGCTCGGGCACCACGGGACGCTTAAGGACGCCTTGGCCCATGCACTGGAGGTGGAAGCTGTGCGGCAAGATCATCGTTCCCACCGCGTCAGAGAGGTTGCAGCGGTTACAGTTCGCGATCGTGTTAAAGGATACAGCCCTAGATGCTACGGCTGTGGTGAAAGGGGCCACCTTCGATCCAGTTGCCCTAAGCGAACTGCAGAAGGGGAAGGTAGCCGATCTCCAGAGGGCAGGGCGGCTAATAGCACCGCCCAGCAACAGCAGGGAAACGAGTAAAAGCCAGGACTGCGGGGCGGGTGCTGGCTGATGTTCAAGGAGCCCCAAGGATTTCGATCTCACAAACCCGTGACGGGAACAGCCTTATCATCAAGGGCGAGGTCAACGGGACACCATGTAAGCTGACGATAGACACTGGCGCTTCTCGCACGGTTGTCAGTTCCCAAATTATAAGTCGGCTCCTTGGGGACTCTGCATACAACCGAGAGCGTATAAATTTGGTAACAGCCACCGGTCAGCGCATACCCGTCCGAGGAGAAAGAGAGATGGAGTTGAAGCTAGGCAACAAAAGCTACCTGCATAATGTTGTTGTGGCCGATATAATGGACGATTGCATCCTGGGCTTAGACTTTATGAGGAAGAATCGTTGTGAGATCGACGTTAATCAAGGAGTTATGAAATGTGGACAAGAGGAACTTTTCATGGAAGGGGCTTTACCTGGAAATGTGTACAACCTAAAGAAGATTGTTCTTCCTCCGAGATCGGAAACGATTGTACCGGTTAGTCTTCCTCGGAATCCTGGGCAAACTCATCGTTGCGTACTCGTGGAAAGGGTAGACAATGACCTTCCATGGAAAGTAGCACGAACATTGGTCAGAGCCACCGACATCTCAGGAGTACGTGTGCTGAACCTTTGTGACAAGGAGCAGGTGATAGAAAAGGGCACACTGATGGGTACCTGCGAGGAAGTGGATTGGTTGCGTCGATGCCAATATCTATCAACTGGGACCCTCAGCAAGGATGCACAAACGAGAGTGACCACACTTTTAGAAGACTGTCGCAGCGCTCTGTCTCAAAATGAAATGGTCAAGGCGAAGAGGATGTTACTTAAGTACACCGATGTTTTCTCTTCGGACGATGCTGACATTGGGAAGACTGGCTTAGTTCAACACAAAATAAACACAGGAGAAGAATTGCCTATCCGTCAACGGCCAAGGAGATTACCGGTAGCACGTGAAAAGGAAGTGGAAACCATGATCGACGGAATGGTGAAGGATGGTGTTATAGAACCTTCATCCAGTCCATGGTGTTCACCGGTAGTGCTGGTAAGGAAGAAGGACGGCAGCATGCGGTTTTGTGTTGATTATCGTCGTCTGAACGACGTTACGAAGAAAGACAGCTATCCCTTGCCAAGAATTGATGACACGCTGGACATGCTTACTGGAGTAAAGTGGTTTAGCACACTGGATCTAAAAAGTGGCTACTGGCAAGTAGAAATTGACCCGAAAGACAAGGAGAAAACTGCATTTTCGACAGGAAAGGGTCTATGGCAATTTAAAGTTATGCCATTTGGATTGTGTAACGCTCCGGCAACGTTTGAAAGATTGATGGAACTGGTACTAACCGGGTTGATTGGTGATGCCTGCCTTGTCTACTTGGATGACATCATCATCGTAGGCCGTACGTTTGAAGAACATCTTCAAAACCTGGAACGCGTGCTCATGAAGATCCAGAGTGCCAATCTCAAGTTGAGTCCGAAAAAGTGTTCATTTTTCAAACGGCAAGTTAGCTTTTTGGGTTATGTTGTGTCGGAAGAAGGTGTCCGCACGGATCCAGAGAAAATCGCCGCTGTCAAGGATTGGCCAATTCCAAAAGACAAGACGCAGGTCAGAGCATTTTTAGGTTTGTGCTCCTATTATCGGCGTTTTGTCAAGAACTTTGCAGATATAGCCAAACCCCTGCACAAGCTAACTGAGGAAAAGCGACATTTCTGTTGGGATGAAAGTTGCGACATCGCTTTCCAGGAGCTAAAGGACCGTCTGTGCAAAACACCTATTTTGGGGTATCCTGATATCAGCAAGGAATTTATAGTTGACACAGACGCAAGTGATATCGGACTTGGCGGTGTGTTATCTCAGCGGAATGGCGACCAAGAGGTTGTGATTGCGTACTTCAGCAAGTCATTGTCGAAACCAGAGAGGAATTATTGTGTCACGAGACGGGAATTGCTTGCTGTGGTAAAGTCATTGCAACATTTTAGTAAATATCTACTGGGGCGGAAATTTCACCTACGAACTGACCATGCTGCGCTGAAATGGCTATTACAGTTCAAAAATCCAGAAGGACAAGTTGCGAGATGGATTGAACTACTGCAGGAATACGACTTTGTGGTAGAACATCGCAGCGGAAAATCTCATGGCAACGCTGATGCACTGTCAAGAAGACCTTGCCCTGAAGACTGCAAACATTGTACTAGGCAAGAGGGTAAAGAAGTCATACCTGTGAGGATGCTCAAGACAGACCTCAGCAACGAGTGGAAGGAAAGCCTACAACATGCTCAGCACGAAGATTCAGACATCAAGCCGATTCTGGAGTGGATGAAGGCCAGTGCTCCTAAGCCCACGTGGAGTGATGTCTCAGCGATGAGTTCGATCACAAAAAGTTATTGGGCCCAATGGGACAGCTTAGTGATTCAGGATAGAGTACTGTGCCGTAAATGGGAAAATGCTCGAGGAGACAGCTGTCATTTGCAAATGGTTGTCCCTAAAGCTAAAGTACCGGATGTTCTACAGCTGTACCATGATGGCTGTTCAGGAGGCCATATGGGAGTCAAACGGACTCTACTGAAGATACGGGAACGGTTTTACTGGGTCCATTGTCGTGCCGATGTCGAGGACTGGTGTCGCAAATGTACAAGTTGTGCGGCTGTAAAAGGACCTCAAACTCGTAGCAGAGGTGCATTGCAATTGTACAATGTTGGTGCACCATGGGAAAGGATAGCTCTGGATGTTGCGGGACCGTTTCCGGAAAGTGAAAGTGGTAACAAGTACTTCATGGTTGTAATGGATTACTTCACTAAGTGGCCGGAAGTCTTCGCTATTCCAAATCAAGAAGCTTCAACAGTTGCAGATAAACTGGTTCATGAAGTCTTCTGTCGTTTTGAAGTACCTTTGGAAATTCACAGCGATCAAGGAAGGAATTTCGAGTCACAAATATTCCAGGAAACTTGTAGAGTGATGGGTATTCATAAAACGAGAACAACTTCTTACCACCCACAATCGGATGGAATGGTGGAACGATTCAATCAGACATTGGAGAGATACCTGGCAAAAGTTGTGGAAAACCGGCAACGCGATTGGGACAAGCATATACAACCATTTTTGCTGTCATACCGAAGTGCTGTTCACGAAAGCACATCAGTGACACCAGCTTTCGCAAACTTTGGTAGAGAATTACGGCTGCCGGCAGACCTGATCACTGGAATGCCACCTGATGCCCCACGTAGTATAACCGATTATGCGAATGACTTGCGGAACAAAATGAATGACATTTATGAGCACGTCAGAGAATCGGGCCAGCAAATGTCTAACAAGATGAAGACCCGTTATGACCGCAAAATGAACAATAAAGGGTTCGATGAAGGTTCACTAGTGTGGTTGCACAATCCAGTTCGCAGTAAAGGCAAATCTCCTAAGCTTCAAGCTAAATGGGACGGGCCGTACCGGATTGCGACAAAAATCAATGACGTGACCTACCGTATACAAAAAGGTACAAGAAGTGCTCCTAAAATCGTCCACGTGGATCGACTGGCGCGTTATTATGGGGCCGATAATGCTCGGGGCGAGCATGTGTGAGGAGGGGGCAGTGTTACGCGCCAGAATTAATGTTGGGGACATGGCGGCATTTGCGTGCTGCTAACGCCATCTAGTAGCAGGTAGCGGAAACAAACCAAACATTTATGTGCCTGCCATCTAGTATCGAGTAGCAGATACTGGCATACTGCTGGCGCCATCTAGTATCCAGTAGCTGACATTTACGTGCTAGAACATTCTCGATGTTTTGACGGGACCTGTGTGTGCCCGAACTTTCCAGAGGTTTCCATACAGGAGGGTTCTGGAAATGACTGTCGGTATATAAAGGGCGAACATCCGGCGACGGCAGTCAGTATTGAATTGGCGATACAAACGATAACTTCGAGAGCGATCTTCAACTGCGAATTATAGTGAAGTGAAGTGTTCAATAGTGCGATTGTGTTTTATAATTAGTGTGTTTTAAAGTGATAATTAGTGTTGTGGATTAAAGTGTCAGTTTTGTTTGTTTAATCGGCTGTTTTTATTGTAACGAACCCCAAGCTCGTAACACTACATATTAAAAGTATAACAAATAACTCAACAATATGATATTGTGTTCTTTTCACACATTTGTTACCACTATTTTTCTCAATAGATGGCATTGCAAGTATCTGGAGTCTCAATGAAAACTACCTATTTTAGCGCTCGATGAAGTTTCTTCCTAAACTTAAAAATTCAATATCTTTTGATTTTGTGGGTCGATTTTGATGAAATAAACGCTAAATGTTACTCGGGTTATCACTTAATATATTTTTAAGTACCTATATTTGGAATCCAATCTGTGGTTTATGCGTGATGCTCCCACAAACGCACAAACAAACAGATAAACAGACATGTCAAAAATAGCATTTTTGTGTTTTATATCTTTTTCCAAACTTTTCTATGTAATTTTTATGCAAAAAATTTAATGTAGGTATAGACACGGTTAGTTTACGATTTTATTATATGTATATATCAGCGTTGGTACAACTCTCCAGGTTACATCAGCCAGTTATCCACATCAAAAATCAACTGTATTGCAATAAAGCCTTGGGGAACCACTCACACAAGTAAACAACTCTAGCGCCACGGCTCTCATAGCCGAACTAAGTGCACCCTCGCTATATGTGGAGCATTGTGGGACTTTCACCCACTACGGTCACCATTGACCACGAGTAGTAATCACACCATTGCTCTTGAAATACTTGCATCCACATACACTAGGACCACCTCTCAAACACGACACGCGCATCCACCATGTGTGTGAAACATTGTGGGAATTTCACCCACTACGGTCACCATAGACCACGAGTAGCAATCACACCATTGCCCTCGAAATATTTGTATTCACACACATGAGGACCGCCTCACAAACACGTGCATCCACCACGTATGTGAAGCATTGTGGGAATTTCACCCACTACGGTCACTATAACACGTGCATCCACCATGTGTGCAGAGCATTGTGGGACTTTCACCCACTACGGTCACCATAGACCACGAGTAACAATCACACCATTGTCCTCGAAATACTTGCATCTACACACATGTGGACCACCACTACGGTCATCACAGACCACGACCCCCGCCAGAGCCACACGCACACCGCCTACCCACGGACTACTTGAGTTACCTCAAGAGACACCGATTTCTACCGGGCTACGACTACATAATGGCTCTGGTGCGGTCAGACGGCCAATAGAACTTTTACCATCTACTTCGACTGGTACATGACCCTATGGTCTCCCTCTCTTTTTTACCCTATCGAGTCTATTTCTAATCACACTTTGGAGTTCAACCTTCAACGTGTAGCAATTATCATCCAAAACCTTTGCTACCATTAATGGACCTTTTAACTTCCCATCCAACCCAGTCTGACTTCGCTCTTCATTTTCTTATAAAACGAAATCGTTAACAAAAACTTTATTTTAGCTGCCATTCTACCATCAACAACCTTAGGAGCCTTATCATACTCCGCACATCGCTCTCTAGTACCATTTTTCATACCTCATAAATGTAGACTATGGTATCTACATCACTACTCATGTAGATGAGTAGTGATGTAGATACCATAGATACCATAGTCTACATTCAGCTGTCAGCTCATGACAACGGTCTTGCAACTCCGTTTATTAAAAACTCGACAGAATAAAGCTTTTTGACGCGGTTAATTGAAAACCGTATTTCACGTATTTTCTATCGCGAAAGTAGAGATGAGAGATTCTCAACAACGTTTCAATACACAGAGCTATTCCTAATCTTCATGTTTTTGATTAATTGGCCACAATAGTTCGAAGTTTGATGAATAGTAGTTCGATTGAAATAAATGCTTGGGTTTGAGTTTGATTCGCGATTAACTAGTATTCGGGATTATCGAGTCCAAGTACCACTGACAGTCATCAAACAAAAATTAAATCGAGCAATCAAAACAACAAGTATCTTATTCACAGTCAACAGCTATCTCATAGCTCAGTAAAACATAATTTCTACACTCGCACTTCCCCACGGGAATGTCGAGTCAACTCTCTTGACAATACTATCTAGAGCTATCGCAACGATACCCTGGTCCAGACTCTCCCGTCAATTGGCACTTGGCCTCGGGCAACTTCCCGGCAAAGAGATTTCAAAACATATCCACCGGTCAGTTATGATCATCGGAGCTTACAAAAAGAAAATCAACTGGGCCAGACCATTTTTCCGTAAATCGTTAACCGACGAACATAACGGTCGTCGCTACACTGTACAATTTGAATGAATTAATCTTATTTTAATCTCACCCGTATTAACTCGCATACTTAGAAGGCAAGACGGTGGTAAAAAATGAAAAAACTATTTAGGAAAAGTTGTGATAGCTTCAGAGCTATCACAACTTTTCCTAAATAGTTTTTTCATTAAAAAGCCATTTCCATTTCTGCTTTGATTGTGCGTAATGGCACAATTCCATTTTCTCCAGGGCAATATCAACCACTCTGCCAGGGCTCAGGATCTCTTACTCCAGAGCATGGCAGAGTGGTGGATTCATGTGGCTGTGGTCGCCGAACCGTACTACGTCCCCCCCCCCCCCGGGATAACTGGGTGGGTGACCTGAACGACTGGGTGGCCATCATTGGCGGGGCTCTTGCCGACCCGTCCCGAGGTCACGGCTGGGTGGCCGCCCTCGCGGACGGAATCGGCACTATTGGAGCGTATTTCTCGCCCAACAATTCCGATTCCATAGTGGACGTCTCGTTCGCTAGCCCTGCTGTCGCTAGCCGTGTCCGCGACTGACGTGTCGCCGTGGAGGTGGAGACGTTATCGGATCACCGATACATCCGTTTCGACGTCTCCCCCCAGACCGCGGGCGGCCGCAGTCCATCGGCCCCGCGAACGGACGGTCCGCGCTGGGCGCGCAAGCGCTTCGCCTGGGAGCTACTCGAGGAGGCCGCTATTGTGCAGGCCTGGATCCGGGAGTCGGCGACGACCGGACCCGTCGACGTCGAAGAGGAAGCGCAGTGGTTCCACGGGGCGATGACGCAAATCAGTGACGCGTCCATGCCCCGGGTCCACACACAACCCAGAAGGCGCCAGGTGTACTGGTGGTCCGCCGAGATCGCGCAGTTGCGCGTCTCGTGCGTACGAGTCAGGCGCCAGTACACCCGATACCGAAGAAGACGTCGTCGGGTCCCTGACGAAGAAGCCGCGCTGTATGAGGTGTACCGCGCGGCTAAGGAGGCTCTGCGGCTGGCCATAGTCATCGTCATCATCTGGAAGATGCGTGCCAGGGAGGAGATGTTGGAGACTCTAAACGGGGATCCGTGGGGGCGCCCTTGTCGCTCGGTCCGAGGAAAACTCGGACCTTGGGCGCCTCCGCTCACGGAGAGTCTCCAACCTGAGCTGCTGGAGGACATGGTCGCAGCCCTCTTCCCGGCACGAGCGGAGCATACCCCGCCGCCGACAGTGGCGGTACCTTCATCTAAGCCCAAAAACCTTACTAAAATGCTCGATAGAGAATCAATATCAAACCCGAACTATTTAAAATTCGCGCGCTTAATTCTTATCAAAATAACACAAAGTATCTACCTATGCCACATTACTACATAACTACACATCGCGATTGTTCGCGCGCAGAGTTTCGCATTTGCAGCATCTACATATAGCTATCTCGCTTACACGTACCGGCTTTTACCGGGCTTTCAAATACTATCTCCGTCACTTTCGCACTTATAGCGATGTGCCGTGTAAAGAGATCTAAACCTTGTGCGTCTACAAGTCGATCAGTATGGAATTTTAAAGCCGTGCATGCGTATGAAGTTGCACGCGTATGCGTGACGTTGTCACCTTGCCAACTCTGCAGTGTTGCCGTTTTAGCGACGTTGTGATATCTTGGAGATTTTTAACGAGTTTGGAGACTTTTTTTAAGATTTAGCAACAATAAAAACTAGCGACTTTTTAAAATAACGAAATTAAATATTCAAGCAATATCTTAAAAATAAAAAAATTGCGACATCTAGCTAGATTTTTCATATACCTGGCGACTTTTTTTGCCTAAATGACAACACTGCAACTCTGCGTAAGTAGTTCTCGACTAGTGATGGGGAAAAGAAACATTCTCATACCGAGAATATTCTCGGATCGAGAATGTTCTGGAATATTCTCGTGCGCAGAGAACATACGAGAACTTATGAGAATTTAAAAGAACTTAAAACGAGTATGTGATCCTTCCAATTTTAACATGAAACAGGTAACTATGATAATTTTTATTTTCATTATTAGATGTAATTTACATTGTAGACTGTAAATAGGACAGTGGTACCAGTACTAGTAGCTATAATAAACTTAATTACTTATTTGATCCTGAACTTTGTAAAAGGTTTTCATTTTTAAATAATACTCAATTATCCATTAAATCTGGACATATAAAAAACAACCTGAAAATTACTACCTAGTCTATATTGAATAATCAACATCAGTAGCGTAGCTAGCATGGGTGGCACCCGGGGCGGATAATGTGGTGTCACCCCACAAATGAACCTGGGGGGGGTTCATTTGTGGGGTCCTCCCAAATAATTATGAGTTGCACCTTTGGCCTTTCGTTCTGGTGACGGCAATCGCAAGCCATTTTTCAGAAAGGAGAGGGGAAGGTGTGCCATTTGCGCTGCAGGTTTTTATTTTCAGGAATGTTCTTACTTCATACTTACAAAAAAAATCTCGAAAACCAGACTATTTAGATTTTGTTTACATCATTATCTAAACCCAACTTTGTTGAGTAACGCAAGTAAACTCAAGAAGTAAAAGAGGACAGAACATAAGAGCGAACGAAGCGAGCTCGAAATTTTTCGCATCCCACCTCGGATAGGTTTTATATTCTTTTGATCATTCATACTTAAATAGAAATAACTTTATGGAGTTTTTGCAAGAAAGCTCATTAACTGAGAGGGGACAGAACACATGAGCGAGCGAGGCGAGCTCGAAAATTCATGCACCCCAACTCGGAAAGGTTTTGTTTTCTTTTGATCATTTCATACACAAACATAGTGATTTTATTGAGACATACAGAAACGCTCGAGAAAAAAGAGGGGGTAGAAAGTAAGAGCGAGCGAAGCGAGCTCGAAATTTTTTACACCACATCACGGAAGGGTTTCGTTATGTCGTCGCTCGTTAAGGGGTGACACCCGACCGTGACTAAAAGCCAACGAACGAGTGTCACCCCTAAATGCAGAACACCTGAAGAACAAAATAAATTTTTGCACCCCATCTCGGAAAGATTTTATTGTATTTTGAACATTCATATTGAAATTTAAGCTTTTTGTTGAATTATATAGAAAAACTCTGGAAGTCAGAGAGAGCAAAATGCAAGAGCGAGCGAAGCGAGCTCAAAAATTTTCATTTATTATTTTTGTTTTTATAACCAACCTATGTTGAATTGATCAAGAGTAATTAAAAAGTCGTTCCTAATTTTTATTTTGTTTTGAGAAAATTACAAGAATAAAGATCTTCTAGCGTATGCCATTCACATCTGGAATGAGGCCATCGAGAAACTGGGAGGCACTTCGGTCTCCCTTGGCCTTCGACAGGATCTGGCAAGTGATTGGATTGCAGATTTCCTGAGGGATTGGTCTATCTGAGTGGCTGTAGATGGTTGCTCGTCTGGACTGCTTGATATTGATGCTGGGGTTCCTCAGGGGTCGGAGCTCCGGGAAACATTGTTCCTGCTACATTTTAATGATCTGCTAAAACCCGGTACCTTTGGGTATGCAGACGACAGCACTGTTGCTGAGAGGTACGTGTCCGACGCACGACTGGTAGACCAAGGCGTGTCTTTTTTCCGCTAAAAGGAGCCAATTCCACCCAGCTCCATTTTTCCGAGGTATCATCGTCATCATCATATCAGCCGACAGACACCCACTACTAGACATATGCCACCGCCAAGTGTCGCCACAACAACCGGCCCTGTATGTCTCGCATACATCGGATACCCGCGACCCTCACCAGGTCATCGGTCCACCTTGTTCCCGGCTTTCCAACGTTGCTTCTAGTTACTACTACTGTACACTGCCTAGTTTGTGTGTGTATACTGCCTAGTTTGGCAATGTCAGTAACCTTGGTTCTCTTGCGGATATCATCATTCCGGATTTGATCACGCAAGGAAATTCCAAGCATTGCCCTTTAAGCCTTCTGATGAGGCCCATTGTGAGCGACCACGTTTCAGTTCCATAAGTCATCACACTGGCAACACGCACTGGTCATGGACTTTCGTCTTGAGACACTGTGGTGTGTGGGACAAGAAGATACCACGCAACTTCCCGAACGCTGCCCAGCCGAGTCGGATTTGACGGTTGATCTCTTTCTGGAGGTGTAACAGTGCCAATAACCGACCGACTTGAGCTTCTTGATATTACGTTAACAACTACCTTCAACTTTGGCCCTTTTACAGAGGCAAAGGCTCAAGTGGCTGCCAAAAAGTTGGGGATCCCAGCAAAGAAGAGACGGTACTTCACGCCGGTACAGCTGCTCAAACTTTATCAAGCGCAAGTTCGATCGTGTGTGGAGTAGGTACTGCTCTCACCTTTGAGACGGATCTGCCAGATACCAGCTTGATGCCCTTAAGTCAATCAAGAAACGAGCCAAAAGGATCATCGGCAACGATAGGCTCGTCGAGTCCAAGCTCCAAAGTCTTGAGCTTCGACGCTGAGGTGCTATCGGTTTTCTATCTGTTGCATTTTGGGGAGTGTGCGACGGAATATGGACATTCCACCCACACGCACGAAATGTTTTGGGAACACATTCATTGTGCGTACAGCTAAGGAGTGGAATTCCCTGCCAGAGTCTGTGTTTCCTGATACCTACAACCCAGTGGCGGTACCTTCATATAAGCCCAAAAGCCTTACTAAAATGCTCGATAGAGAATCAATATCAAACCCGAACTATTTAAAAGTTCGCGCGCTTAATTCTTATCAAAATAACACAAAGTATCTACCTATGCCACATTACTACATAAGTACACGTCGCGATTGTTCGCGCGCAAAGTTTCGCATTTGCAGCATCTACATATAGCTATCTCGCTTACACGTACCGGCTTTTACCGGGCTTTCAAATACTATCTCCGTCACTTTCGCACTTATAGCGATGTGCCGTATAACGAGTTCTAAATCTTGTGCGTCTACAAATCGATCAGTATGGAAGATTAAGCCGTGCATGCCTTGACTTTGTCACCTTGCCAATTCTGCAGTGTTGCCGTTTTAGCGACGTTGTGAGATCTTGGAGATTTTTAACGAGTTTGGGGACTTTTTTTAAGATTTAGCAACGATAAAAACTAGCGACTTTTTAAAATAACGAAATTAAATATTCAAGCAATATCTTAAAAATAAAAAATTTGCGACATCTAGCTAGATTTTTCATATACCTGGCGACTTTTTTTGCCTAAATGACAACACTGCAACTCTGCGTAAGTAGTTCTTGACACCGGAGTGCAACTCACTTCAGTTTTATTTGCTTGAGAGTTGAAAAGTTATGTTGTTAAAGTTTTTTGTGTGTTTTCTTAGATTTTCTCAGTGATACAATTGTTTTGGTGACTTACCTACAACAATGGAGGTAATTGTACCTTGTGAGGATTTAAAATGCGTTCAAGTTTTGATTGGCGAAGATAAGGTAAAATCTTTAAACTTTGCTCAGAAAAAACAGTTAATTTCTTCATTAAAACCGACGCCTAATCTGTGTTTTTCTCAGACTAGTAAATCGCATAAACGAAAATTTAATAGATCAGTGTATAAAACTAGTTTGATTGTTGGCTGTTCGCACACTAATAAGTTGTGTTCGTGGTGCTGCCTATTTTTTTCGAATGAAGATTCCGTTTGGAATACATCTGGTTATAATGATTTAAATAACATATCTGGCGCCATTAAAAGGCACGCAAATTCCCATAAACACCTGTGTGCAATGGTTTCTTTCGGTAATTTTGGTAAACAACGAATTGAGACATCTATATCAGTTTATGAGAAAATTGCGATGATACATACGAAGGTACCTACATACTCAGTCGAAAACTGAACTTTCTTTTTTTGAAATCGGTTAAAATTTTATTGAGCTTGCCTTATTGTGAAACCCTAGGCACGCCACTGCCTGGAGGTGACCCTCAACAAGTCGGAGGCCATAGCCTTTCATGGCCCCCGACGGGCGCCGCCGCCGGGATCGCACATAGATGTTGGGGGGGCCCGTATCGCTGTCGAGTCCACCATGAAGTACCTGGGATTGGTGCTCGACAGCCGTTGGGATTTCAGCCCTCACTTCCAGCGGCTCAACGCTGCTTCCCAATCTGGGGGACCCGAGCACCGCCTGCAGGCGGTTGTACGTGGGGATCGTGCGATCGATGGCCCTGTATGGGGCCCCGATCTGGGCGGCTGACCTGACGGCCAGCACCATCTCTGTTCTGCGGAAGCCGCAGAGGGTGATGGCCGTCAGAGTCATCAGAGGTTATCGCACGATCTCCTACGAGGCGGCTTGCGCACTGGCCGGATCTCCGCCCTGGGACCTGGAGGCAAAAGTCCTCGCGTCACTGCATCGGTGGCGTGAGGACGCGCGGGCGCGCGGCGTGCGACTGATGCAGCGACACATCGAGCTGCGTCGGTCGCAGCTGCGCGAGATCCTCTCGGGGCATGGCTGTTTCGGGAGGTTTCTGTGTCGCATAGGCAGGGAGCCGGACGCTCGGTGTCACCACTGCGTCGACTGTCGGGAGGACACGGCGCGGCATACGCTGGCAGAGTGTGCCGCTTGGGAGGAGCCGCGTCGTGCCCTCATTTCTGTGGTTGGCAGTGACCTCTCGCTGCCAGCCGTAGTCCGTGCTATGGTTGACGGCGAGGAGTCCTGGGACGCGGTAGTCTCCTTCTGCGAAACAGTTATCACGCAGAAGGAGGCTGCGGAAAGGGAGAGGGAGATCTCGACCTCCCTCCCGGCCCGCAGCAGACGCACCGGGCGTCGGAGGAGGGCATACGCTGCCCTCTTCCGGCCCCCCTAACTGGGTCCAGGGGCGGCGGACTTGGGGATGTCCGTCGCCCCCCCATTCATCTGGAGCCGAGGTGGCGGCGCGTGGAGTTCCCGTGCGCCCCTCTTTGACGTCGCGGGGGGAGTCAAACACCTCACTCCCCCCGCTGACCCGAGGTGGCCCGCAGAGGCGGGCCGGCACCAGTCGGGGATTACGGAAGTCGTAAGCCCCCACGATCTCCGGCGTAGGTGAGAGATGGAACACCGGGGTGGTTTTAGTCAGTAAGAGTCTGACAGACCCCTCCGCCCGCCCCAGGGTGGAGGACATCCATGAGGATTTCCCCACGTTAAAAAAAAGGGTATTATGATGATGTTGATATTGTGACCATATCTCTTTGATGTCCCAACAACAATAGCACTAAGCGCTTCGATCTATTTCTCTACCAGCGATAGCAGAATAATATCGCTCCATCAGCATTATTTGAAACGCCTTAATCAGCAACACCAAGGCTATAGCGCCTAAACTACTACTACACTAAGGCGATAGTCAACATGAGAATAACAGGCTCACTTAAGCCTAGAACCATAAAGTTACAAGTCAATTATCAAACATCGATAATTGTCAATCATGTAAGCGTAGCTCTTTGCGAGTCTGCCTCCACAGCAAAAACGTTTACTCGTAAACAAAATAGAAAATGTTAACTACTGAGCGCCTCAGCTCTGGATAGCAATTACAAAATGAAAATAGCTCACCAGATTCACGTGATGATCCTCGCACACCTCCACACACTTCTCCTTCAACTTCCTTGACCTGGCAGCTGTTGTGAAGTTGCTTGCCTCCGTTCGACACTGGTTTTCATTGTTCAGTTTGATGAGGGTAGCCCCGCATAAAACTCGACAAATAGGAACTTGACCTTGGAATGTTCCTTGAATTGGTCCTACGTATAACCCATATAGGTTATCTACGGCTGGCATACAGGCGCGAAGCTCTTGAGCGCCTTACTTATAGCCAAAATAAGCTGAACTGCACAACACTGCATTCTCAACAAAACATACGACCGCGGTGACGCACTATGATCGCATGTCGAACTTAGGTTTATCGGATTGAGTTCCACGGCACATCATGGCACACATCGATTGTTTAGCGTCTGGCGTTTAAAAAAAAAACAAACCGAACCGCGATTTCCACCATCACTGTCACCACGTGTCCCGCATTTCAAAATGTAACCGCCACGTATTTCACTAGCATTGTCTCCGCATGTTACCTTCCCACAAAATAACATCTGTTCTGTGCTGAATACACGTGCTTTCCAATATTCGTCAATGCAAAAACATTACGTTACTTAATTAGGCCATACCACAACAAACAATCAGCACTAGATAAACAATACGGTTCACTTTTTCTCATTTGACACGTCTGGCGGTAGTACGTCGTATGTCGTTGTACGACTCGAACATCTACTCGCCGTTCACTGCCTGCCGCTGCCGCTCCGCAATCCACTTAGCCGCTTGCACTCGTCCATCGGGCTTATCTCTATACTGCGATGCTGCTCGATACTTAAGGCGATGTAGCACTTTCTCTGCTGTCGTGCACCATGATCTTGCATCCGCGTCTACCTTGTCTGGATCAACGCAAGCCAATGCATTCCGCTTTCGCACTTATAGTGCTTCAATAAACACTCGTATGATTTAAAATTTTAATTCAACGGTCACATTTTTTTTTGCACGATTACACTGATTTAAACACGCCAACTGTCACTTTTAGTGTTTTCATTTTGCCTGTGAACCAACACGAATCCCACTTTCTGATATCAGCGATGGTACAACTCTCCAGGTTACATCAGCCAGGATATTGGAACTACAGTGGGCGTACTTTGGGAAGTATTGGTTCTTGCTATTCACAATATGTTAATTATTATTGACACTCGAAAGTCTCACTTACAATATTCTCACACAATAGGTACACTGAACAAATATTCGGAACACGCGGCGGTTTCTAGACGTGGGCACGTCTGCACTGCTCGACCGCCACTCGTAGACTGAGCTCAGCCTCTGTCGAGCACACCGTCCTAGACTCCGTCGAACGCCACTAGATGGCGTTGGTGTCCCGATTGTTCTATTAACTGACTTATTTCCGACATATAGATTATAATTTTATCGATATTTAGCTCGGGTATTACTAAATACCTAATATAAGTATTCTGTAATAAAAAAGGCGTACAGCGCGCACTTTCGCTGCGCGACCCGTGGCGGTCAAAGGGTCAATGTCTTGCACATTTCCATTTGCTCGATTTGGCCATGTCCGTACTGCGATTTTTATTCACGCGAATTTTTTTCCGCAATTCTGTAACACATTGAATCCTATGCAAGTACCCGCACTTGCGTAAATAAAATCGCGCGGAATAAAAACCGCGCGCGATTTGCTACAAAACATGATGCGGTGCGGATTTTTATGCGCGAGAATTATTTGTGAAGTACTAAAGCAGTATGGGTACAGTTCGCATCACCGTTGTTTAACTCTCCGAAGTTAGGTTTTAGTGACGACCGCGCAGGTGCAATCGCGTAAACAAGTGTTACGTTCCTAGAATATTTTTTTGTTTATACGTATTATATTATAAATAAGTAACAAAGACTACCAGTAACAATAACAATATCAAAAAGTAACACCACAAATACATACACCACAAAAACACACAAAAAACAAATCAAATAGTAAGAAATAACCAAAATAATTAATTATAAAAAATAACAACGTGTAACACTTTTCGCATCAACAGTCGTATTGCATTGAGCAAGCGGGTCACACGAATGCATCGAACGTATACGAGCGAATGAGATGCCATTACACCCGCCATCTTGCGCAAACACGCGCATGCGCGACCTGCTCGCGCATGCGCTGTATTATGTTTTTTGTCAAATTGACATTCTGCGCACTCAATTGCGACGTACTTCGGGGAGGTAAAGTTGCGTGACGGGAACTGTACGTACGCACTGCGAAATAAAATTCGCGCGCGCGATTCTCTAATCGCTCAGTGGTGCATCCGGCGCTATTGAAAGGATGTCGCGCGCTTCGTCTCCCGCCCGATCGGCGGCCGCTCAGGAGTTCCCAGAAAATGATGACATTGAAATAGAGCAGGGATGGCCAACCAATCGATCGCGGCTAGTAGTCCAGTCGATCGCCGCAAGCAAGGATAAAAATATAAATACTTATAACAGACTGCGCAACTATGTAGATAATTTAGTTAAATGAAATTAGAATAATACGACACGATAAATAAATAGGTTAGGTTAATAAACATTTCAAAATAGCACCGCTTACTTAAAACACAATATTGCTAGATGGACCTTCATTCAAAAAGGGTGTAAATAGGGCGATCCACTTTCTCCCAATTTCTTTACGAGCACACTTGAGAAGATATTAAGACACTGGCAGCCTCATGCAAGCCCGCCGAGGCCGGTCCAAAGGTGGCGAACGACTTGGATGCGTACCGTGAGGGCTGGTACGATCTGGCGCTAGAAAAGAATTCCTGGAAGAATTTGGGGGAGGCCTTTAACTAGCAGTGAGACAATGCGGGCTAATTAAGAAACTAAAACTTTAAGAAGTGTGTAATTGGTAGATCGCACAGGGTTTCGTCAGTAAAGAGTAGATCTTGGGCCTAATCAAGTTGGCCACCCCTGAAATAGAGCAACTAGGCAGGTAGGTGGTATGTAATAAAAATATAATTCGATTAATCAAACAAAGGGAATGGAAAAAAATCTAAACAAACAAAACATATTATGCTTTAATTATTTGGTCACAAGTTGTTAGTTTAACATCTAAAGCTCGATCTAAAATTCTCCATTTATTAGTAAGTATGCCAAATGTTAAAATAAAAACTGTCCCCGCCGGGAACTGCATCGAATTGACAAAAATCGTGCGAAATTTTATTCGCAGTGCGGACACGGTAAATCGCGACGGCGAATTTTATTCGCGCGAATAAATATCGCTGTGCGGACATGGCCTTAGGCATCTGCGACCAACTGTTAAAGGCTACGCTGTTTGGCTGTCTTTCATAGGGAGGGCGGCATTAATTGTATAACCACCGAAATATGAAAATATGTAGTGGTAGTGACTGATGCGTTTTTATCGGTCGTTTATCTGTCTGTTAACGCTATTTGTCGTAACGCTTTCTCTGAAGTCATGCCTCTGAAGTGTGGAAGACCCTCTTCGTAGATTTGTCTCCAACTTCGGCGACGCCTGTTTTGACCGACACACTGCCAACGCTTCCCTTGTGCACCACTTCGCACCTTAGTCGCACCAGTTCACCCTGCGATACAGTTAACACTAGTTTAGGGCCCAGTGGATTAATATTCATGTAAAACCTTTATGTCAATAAAAACTTTAGTTACACTAAGGGTCAGTTATTATGACATATTCTTGCTTTTGATATAACTTTCATTAAAAGCTGAAAATCTGAAATTCACAGGAAATAATGTTCAAGAATCACTTGAATTTGTTCAAAGTACGCCGTGCCTAAAGCACATCGAAATGGCTTAACGGTCTTAATAAATAAAATACCATATTTAGTTCAGTTAATGTGTACCTATACAATTAACTCGTCTCGCAGCATTACAGTCACCCATCATACTTCTGATTTTTGTTTTCTTCATCGTCTAGTCAAGGAAACTAAGGCAAAATAAATAAAAAAGCATTAATAGATTAACAGTGTTTATATTTGTTTTGAGGTTAATATTACGTGCGCCATGTGGCTTTAGGTACCTTTAGGAAAAAGCACTAAAAGATTTTCTAAAACATTATCAACATCATCATCAGTTAACATGAGTTTCATATCATAATCATAACAGAAATGATATAATACTATTTACAACATTTGTTTTGTTTCATCCAGATCGAGCCGCAGGCGGCGTACATGGACCAGACATTAGTTTGTGCACTACAATTATAATATTACGTTATATCTAGAAATATAAAACTTTACAATATATAGTGCAATTAGAAACATTCAGAATGTAAAGGCGGTTTGTACCAAACAACTAAGATTATATTGTTTAAACTAAAATAACAAAGTTTTAGTCCGTACCGGTGGATACTTATTATTTCCTTATTTGCTGTGACGTAATTCAAATGTCAGTGAACTTTGGCATAATCTTCCACCTTACTAAATTGGAAACGTGACTTAAAATTACAACTCCGCTAAAACTTGTAGTGTTCTATAATATAATTTTAATGTGGAAGATATATTTTCTAAAAATAAAGGATCTCAACACTTTCGTTACAAAAGTAAGTAACAGAAATGTTAGCTAATCATTTGGATGTAGATCCAACCCTACGTAATAAATTGGCATTCAATGTTAAGGAAGCTGAATCTCAATTAAGTCTTAATCTATAACAAATTTACATTGTAACAATTTTTCTACATTTTCATAATCATAATTAACATACTTAATATTAAAGCTTGCCTTTTATTTACATACTAAATGTTAAAACTCATGAAAGTACGCAACATATAGAAAAATATATAGTTATGTTCAAGTCAGTAAATGATAAATGCCAATGGAAACGTCAATATAGATAAATAAAAATATCACGTATTCAGTGTCTTTGCCCGGCTGCGAGGCGGAGGATTTGTACGTTGCGGCTAAACCCCGAACTCGCTCACAGTACGTCTACCATGAGATTTATCAATCTATACTCGCTAGCGACTGCACTTAAAAAAATTTATGAAAATAGTTAAAAAACAAGTTTCTAATGTATTTAAGTTGTTAACTAACAAGCAAGCAAGTTGCAAGTAAAATTTTAGTTAACAACTAAAAAAATAAGTAACAAACTTGTTTTTTAAAAGTTTTAACACAATTTTTTAACTACAGTCGCTAGCGAGTATAGATTGGTAAAACTAATGGTAGAAGTACTGCTCTCGGATACAATTTATTAAACTAATACCTACGACAGCAACTTTTATTGTTGCCCAGTAAGGTTCGTTGCCATTCCGTCACAAAAATTCAATTACACTATCTAATATAGATATATCTAATTTATACTCCACGCTAATCTGCGTGCAGAGATAACCATTATCCTGCTGCGCAAAACGTTGACGCTACGAAATAAACTTGTACTAATAATATTAGGCGATGGATTGGCACATAATAAACCTCAAAATATTGGGGATTTACTAGAACAACAAAAATTAAAGTAACTATAGAAATATTTTAATACATACTTGCAGACAGAGACGACGTCTTTCTGTTCAGCAATTTTTCAGCAGTGGTTTCAGTCCTTTAGTCTCAAAACATTGAAGTTGCAAAATAACATACGGTTGCAAAACGTCCATATCTCATAAGGTCCAAATCTCGAAACCTACAAGTTGCAAAATATGTACATCTCAAAACGTACAAGTTGCAAAATAATCAAGTCTCAAAACATCCATTTCTCATAATAATTTTTTTTTTGTACGAGTGGATGAATAAGTGTAGTATTATATTAAAAGTCGCAAGTTTGAAATCCTACTAATATCATAAACGTGAAAGTTTAATCCAGAGCTGCTGCTGCCTTGTACTTCAGATTCACAAGTACCAGGAGACCATAAACATGTCGAAGTATTTCGGGGGTTGGAATTGTGAACTGTTAGAATTCAAAAGTAATTACCAGGAAACCAGATACATGTCAAAGTATTTTTGGGATAGAATTGTGAACGCTAAAGATTCAAGTACCAGGAGACCAGAAGCATGTCGATGTATCTCCTGGGCTGAAATTGTGAACGGTTAAGACTCTCAAGTAACAGGAGACCGGAAAACATGTCGAAGTAATTCCGAAGCTAAAAGTACGAACAGCAAAGACTCACAAACTATCAGGATACCAGAACCATGAAGATGTATTTCCGAGGATGAGAATATGACATGAGACAAAGAAGTTGCGCGCCAGCTCTGAAGTCTACGCAGACGAAGTCGCAGGCAGAAGCTAGTAGTTTATAAGAAAAAAATTAGCATTTCAAAATATTCTGAGAAAAATAAGGAAAAAATACAATTTACTTTCATAAAAAAATAAAATTTGTGACTTTTAATAAACACTTACACATCCACTCATACAAATAAAGTAATGTTATGAGACATGTTTTGTGACTTGATTATTTTGCAACTTGCACGTTTTGAGATGTAGATATTGTGCAACTTGGAGGTTACTTGGAGATTTGAATTTTATGAGATTTAAATGTTTTGCACCCATGTCGTTATTCTGCAACTTGAATGTTTTGAGACTAAACCGTTTCAGTTTTTCCAATTTTTTTTCCCTATGAACTTGACTCGGTCATATCGGTCCAACTGTTCTCAAGTGAAGCACTTACCAACAAACAGAATTTCATTAATTAAGTATAAAAGTTTATAATTATTATATTTTATGGCTATTGTGCAATGGGTTCAAATTATCTGAATAAATAAATAAATGAATTATTATAATAATTCAATAGGGAGCTCATACACTGATACATTCCGCAGCACAACGTGTCCGTACCGTCGAGGGTATACATCTCAACGCACTCTGCTAAAAGACTCGGCCGCACTAAATGCAAAGCGTGTGCGATGATGAACGTCCGGCGCACTACATACATTTGACGTGCTTAATGATTTCGTCACTTTTCGCGGGTTTACTCTACTTGCAACTGTTTGCAAGACTAAATCCAATTTTTTATCCACTTATATAAAATACTTGACGGTTTGATCGCTAACCGATGCAGCCAATGTGGCACAGTAAACCCAGCCTAGAAGTTGAATAATATAAATAAGTAACGAGTTCAGGTTTCAGCTGCAATGTCAATGAGTGGTATGGCATATTCTAAAATGCATCTATATAGCTAGAGTGCATACACTGTGTATTATAATTATTTATAATCCATATAAAAATAGTCATATCAAGACCTTACCAATCGAACTGTTACGTAGTAGGTGTGAATTACAAATAGACCCCACGCTAACTGTGACGGACCACTAATGTACAACATTTATTACTCTCTTGTTCTGCTGCTATTCGATACTAAGACAGATTGTAGTAAACTAATATAAAAATAAATTGAAATAGTCATTCATCCTATATATTTGTTCTCGTATAAAATATTTGTAATTTTTAATTGCGGAAGTCCCATGGCCGTCGCTCGACACTCGTCGGTGAGGCAGTGTGGTCACAAGTGTGGCGTTAAAAAATTGTAAATATAATATCCATACGAGCAATAGTTACGACTATACAATAATATCACACGCACGTTCGCGCACTCACTTTCATACTAATACAATATACATATACCAACAACAATGGAAGAGTTATCAGAAGCCCCGTGTCATTATAATTTTCTACAAAAGAATGGACTTAATTTAATGTAAAAATATGAATAGAACAATCATAAATCCAATCTTAACAAATAATACCTTGTATTATGTTTTTGGATTGAATGTTGTGGCACTAGGGACGTGCGGTCTGCACGCCGCCTCACCCTCACAGAGGTAAACATTAATGGACAACACAACTTGACAGTCCAACATTTTGGAGCCAAATAAAAAAATGCGCGCACTAGTTTTAAAATAAATTCAAACTGTCATCAAATGCGTAGCATAATGGAAGATTACTCGGGAATGCATCTCAAGTCGTACATCCAGATATATGTCGAACTTATAAAATTGACTTAAATATGTATAAAGTATATATTTTACACTAATCCGACTCACTTAAGATTAACAGATAAAACCACACCCGGCGCCGAGGCCGGCCGCTCCTCTAACGTACTACGTCTGGCGCTACCGACGGTGAGAGAGTTCGCAGCGTGCTGGAACGACTATACAAGTTGAAACGTGCTACCGAACTACGAGGAGACTGGTGCGCCGCTCACGCGGGCGGCTGCGCCGGCGTGAAGAACTGTCATTGCGGCGTGTCCCTCGCGCCGCTCCAGCGGTCGAACTCGATGCCCGAGTCCGGCGACACGCCCGACGGCGCCGCGCAGCCGCACGCGCCGTCCGCCGCGCCGGCCTCACGCGCGCCCAGCGCCGCCAGCACCTGCGGGCAGGGGGGCGGTGAGCGGCCGGCCCGCAGCGCGCAGCCGGCGGGGCGGGGCGGCGCGGTGCGGACCTTACTCAGACTGGCGCTGTGCTCGTGCAGGCCCAGGTCGCGCTCGAACGAGTGCAGCTGGCGCATGAAGTGGAAGTTGGGCGCGATGTCGGTCTTGCGCGAGCGCACCAGCTCGAAGGCGTCGCGCAGGCACAGGCGGTGGCGCTGCATGAGGTAGGCCAGCGTCACCGTGACCGAGCGCGACACGCCCGCCACGCAGTGCACCAGCACGCCGCACCGCGCCGACATCGCCTCCTCTGCAACACGCGCAACGACAACCACGATCAGAATGAGGGACCATTACATTATATCCGATTCTTCTCTTGTTAGCCCATCCAGTTTGATGAATGCTAAAATCAAAACAAGGAACTGGTTGAAGTCAAAAACCAGAACAAGGGACTGGCTAGAGATAAGAATCAGAACCAAAACGTATTGAAGGCAGAGAGTCAAAATAAGAAACTAGTTGGAGTTAAACATAAGAGTAGGAATGGGTTTGAAACAACAATTAGTAAAGTAACAAGTAGTAAAGATCCCGTTGAGGGAAACACTCCTCCTGTAAACACCGGTCGAGATAATAGTTACCAATAAATCTTATGGCCTGAGGAAAGTGTACGGAGAGGTTTTGACTCCAGTGGTCAGCGATCGGTATCTTCAAGTAGTTGATGCCGCAGCCCTCCGCTTCGAAAGTGTTGGGCAAGTCTGGGGTAACGTTCAGCACATACTGTAAATACAAAAAATACAATCATTTTAATACAAGCTGCTATATAAAAACCTGACTTGAGATTATTGCTGTCCGGTCCGGGGTCACATTCCTCACCAAAATGCTTCAGCTTAGATTACCTTTCTTTAAGAAAAGCTTATGTATAAAGAACGAAATCTATAAATCTCTATCCTAATCCTTCCGAAGGCCTTTAAACCGATGGTCCGTGACTACTGTTTTCGTCTGACGTGTCTTGTTGTTGCCCATTCGATCCCACTTCTGATATGATCTTTGATTTGGGAGATGTCTAACTTATACTAGGCAAGGTATTTGCAATCTGACGAATCACAATCAGCAGTTGACCGCAGATCGAGAAATACAGTAATAAAGACAAGTTGGTACCTTTATATTATGCCTAGCGAGCGCGTCACAGTCCTCGCTGTTGGTGGAGTTACCGAGGTACAGGTTGGGCAGGATCTCGATGGGGAACTCCTGCGGGACGTGCCCGTGCGTGTCCTCGCACTCTGACGACGAGCCCGACGACAGCGCCTCCTCGCAGCCCGACCCTGAGATGCGGAGCGACCTGGAACATGCACAGAAGTCGTGTTACATCTTAACAACCTGCATGGGGCATAAATGTGAAGGGAACTAAAGTAAAATTAAGTTGTTTAAATTCATAATTTTTTGAACGCAAAAAATTACAAATGACAACCACCAAAACGCCGACACTTGATCATTTCGAAGTGTAACATGTCTACTCATAATTTACCACTTGTATTTATCCTCTGGGGAATTTGTTGCGCCACTTCTTCCCAGCTAAATCACTAGGAAGTGATGACGGGCGGCCGTTTTTGGGGGACTGTCTATTTGTCACTCAGCCTAATTTGAATAAATGACTTCGACTGTGACTTTGCCTGGTGATGAGCGGACTAAGTGATCGAACTAAGGATTCGAAGAAGTCACGAATTCGCGATAGTCGTCAGTAAGACAACGAGCAGCATTCTCGCTATTACGGTAATAATGCAGTTTGTGCTGGAGACATGTTGTGCAGCGGCGCGACGTTTGATTGATCGCCTGTGTGACTTGCGAGCTAATGGGATTCTATTCTGTATCAACATCGTTGTCTGCAAACTAAACATGTGCCAGAGCTCCATGCGACGATAATGCTACTGGCCAAACGAAGAAAATACAGACATTTAGAAAAAAATGATGCACACTAAATTAGTTTAAACTTCTGTGTATTTCACAATTCCGGTTCTCGTTTAATTTGTTTTCATTCAATTTTAGTCTGTATTATTCGTACTAGACTATTGTGCACTTAGTCAACTTTCCATATTAGTCGGCATCAAACAAACTCCGTCCCACTCAAACATAAGGTCACCCTTGTTTTTACATGAAATTGTTTTACTTCCTCACACCGCTACGCATTGTTATGACGTAAATTGCTAAATACGTGGAAGATTAAAAATAAGGGCTAACATTTTCAAAAACAAGGGTAGCTGGTCCTCATCCCCGTAACGTAATTATATCTTGCACCCAATCAACCAGTCAGCGCTATAATTAGGGACAACAATATTGACAACGCTTTTCAGTAAACAAACCTTTAGGTAGGAAACTCATAAAAAAACCGGCCAAGTGCGAGTCGGACTCGCCCACCCGAGGGTTCCGTACAAATTTGTAGGTACATTACATATCTATACTAATATTTAAAGCTGAAGAGTTTGTTTGTTTGCTTGCTTGAACGCGCTTATCTCAGTAACTACTGGTCCGATTTGAAAAATTATTTCAGTGTTAGATAGCCCATTTATCAAGGAAGGCTATAGGCTATATCTCATCACGCTCAGACCGAGCAGTAATGAAAATAAGTGACGCAGACGAAGTTGCGCGGGTCAGCTAGTTACTTTAAATAAACACTATTTTTTTATGATTTAATTACAAATGTAATGTTTCAGACTTTTTCCTATACTTGTAGTATAAGACGGTACTTATTAATTACCAAATTTCATAGTTGTAGGTCAAATACTCTATACATTTTGATTCCCTTGAGAGTGTCGAAATATACGTTTTTTGCGGCATAAACGGCGTATCTTTTTTTTACATTAACTTAGTACTTTGATTTTTTCAGAACTTCAAGGGAACTTCAGTTACCTGAGTATATGGTTTTAATTTCAACTCGATACCTCCACGCGTTCCCGAGATAAAGCGTCTTAACAGACAGACGGACTGACGAACGGACAACAAAGTGATCCTATAAGGGTTCCGTTTTTCCTTTTGAGGTACGGAACCCTAAAAAGAACCTTACTAAGTGATGTAACATTGCCAATTGGCTATCTTAGGACTTTAGAGCGAGTAACGAGAAAAAGAAGCCAGCTCTAAAGAACACCTTATCGATGAACTAAAGAATGGCGTGAGCGTGAGTGACGTTCATGAGTTTAAATTAGTTTTCAGCAAAACTGGTATCGACCTTCAGGAGTGCGACATAAGCATAGTGTTGTTAGAGCGTGGTGGGCTGGTGGCGCATGGGACCGAGCGTTGGCGGCTATGTGTGGGCCCGGGCGCGGGGCGGTATCGATCGCGGGCTGCTCAATGGGGGAGGAGGCTCCGGAGGTTCACCATTCACCTGCCCCCGCGGCTCAATGGCCGCCCACGCAGAGCCGCGTCCTTACTCTCACCCCCTTGTACCCCCCGTCGCCTCGTCTCCCGCGCCCCTCGCCCGCGGCTCCAACGCGTCTCCTCCCACGCGACACTTTTCCAAATTCGCCCTCTGAATCGTCTCGCCGCCATTCAGTTTGCTGTTTTGAAAGCAATCGAATTAGGCGAATGCGCGCCCTCGCCTTGCCTCGTACAGCGCACTGTTGATGGCTTGCCTCCTACGCCACAATGCCAGATTCGCGGAAGATCTGCGGTTATATTACCTTATCAAGAAATTCTTGTCCTCCAAATCGCTGTTACGTGTGCCTATTCTGATATAGACTACGTCACATCTGAAGGTCAACATATATATGTATAATAAAGTGTAACACCACATAGAGTATTTCGCAAAGCTATGGAAAGACAATGGTAGTCGCTAATTCGCTATACGGTCGTTAACAGGGAACTTTGAACCCATTCATTAAACTACAATTCAATGAAAAAGCCTAGCCCTACTTCTGTCCATTCCTATTCCATAAAAAAATAATGCATAATCGTTAGCAACCCTTAATTGATTATTAAATAGAATAAAAAACAAACTGAAACCAGTTTTTTAAATCTAATTCAGAAAGAATGTTTGGCTTCCAGTCACCAAAACAATGCTGTGTTTTTACGTTTGGACTTCATTTGTGGAATGCGGACCCTGCAACCTCTTTTTTTAAAGAATGCCAAAGCGTTGTCGCTGTGGTCGTCTCGTGTCCTCTCAGCGAGTGAAAAGATAATTAATTAGTTCATAGTTACACACGAATAATACTGTTCACATCACATAGTTACGACGAGTATTTGTGTGACTAAAAAAACATGGAAATAAGTACCTATGAACAACAGCTAGTCTATTCTGTAAGAAACTATTTCGATATCGAGCTTCACCTGAGTGATAAAACTCAAAAAGTGAGCTTTATTGCACACAACATAAAGATCTTCATTTGAAACTCACTTCGAATTCTACTGTCGAGATACGATAATGTTGTTAGAGAATAGCACTACAGTTTCGTAATCTCGTCTTCCAGGTTTTGAAGGATCTCGTGCAAACCGCAGTTAAAAAAAATTCTCATTTAAGAACTGTAAATTAGATTAAGATTATAAAGAAAGGTTTAGAATTTAAGGAGATATGATAGCAGTAGTAGCAATGTGATTGTGACGAAATCTTCAAATTGTTTCATTGCTTTTCCATACAAAATAGTAAAACATGTTTTAAATTTTAAATATTTTTGGCTTTTTTTTTTCATATAATAAAATAAAGCTGTATAAATTTACAATATTTATACAAGAAACCCATTCTTTCCTGAAGGGGTTTTTAAAGGTTCTAAGTCAAAATCAGTAGTTTTAGTCATAAAAGTTACAGCAAAATGAGTATATCCATGATCCACAAAACTGAAGTTAGCCCGTTCTTAATTGAATTGTGAAGTACCACGAATTTGATAAAAAAAATAGCAATGTTATTGTATTGAATGGGGAGCGTGCGTCAAACAGGCGCTTGATCCAAATTGGATCAGTGTCGCGTGAGTGGTCATCAAGATAATTATGAACAGCCGGCAGCCAGTGGGCAGCGGCATGTACTAGGCAGGCATTAGTAGGCTCATAGTAGGTAGTGAGAGCGTGGGCTGCGCGTGGGCGCGCGCCAGCCGACACGTCCATTCAGGGGAGCTGCGCGCCCACGCGAGCCACGCCATTCCGTCCGACCCCATCATGTTGACGATATACTTACACAAATTTTTGCTACATGTGGGTGAACGAAGCCCCGTCCGTTACGCAAGTGCCGATTGTGAACTCAATATTCCCGATACACAGGTGTAACAAGGCTGCGGAGAATGTCACTCCGCTGAAACAATGAATGTGAGCTGCTCATTTAAATGCGCGCATACTAGCTACTTGTAGTAGTGCATTGTGTAAGTGACGGCGTCGGCGGCTCCATGCGAATACAATTCGTATTTGAATGGCGGCGGCGTGTGCGAGGCGGACGCCGGAAGCCGTGACACGGTCGGCCGTGTTATTAATGAACGAGTCCGATACGTATGGGCGGCCGGTGCCTCCGCGAGCCGGCCGAATACCGAGCACGGCCCGACTTGTGGCTACGGGATGTAGTGGCCGTGCTCCGCGAGTCGGTCGGCTAACTGTGTGCACACTGGAGAGCCGGTGCGTGTGGGCGTAGGAGTGCGTGCGGTGCGCTGGCGCACAGGAATGCGGCTCGACCCACCCGCTGCCAATGACCGCCTGCAAGGGACGGTTTTTTAATGGCGGACTCGCTAGTTCTCATCCTGGCAGCCGTTTTAACGATCGGAGTTATCCGGACAAAGCAGATTGCTCGTTTATGTTATATATGACGGGCTAAAATAAGTTATGCGTGGCATGTTTGTATGTATGTTCATATAATATGTATAAGTGTGGACGTGTGTTTGTTTGGTATTGTATTTTAGCAAGTGTGTCGAGGTCGCAGGCCACTCTAGCGCCTACACTACACTACACTAAAGAGTGATGTCGAGTTAAATTAACACAACGTTCTATTTTGTTCAACTTCTGAGATAGCAGACTTAGTCGAGTACCATGTAATAGTTTAACTGCATGATAAATTACATGAGTATTATATTCATAATGCTAGCGATCGTTAATAAGCCTTTGTGCAACAAAGCAGTCAAACAAACACTAAAATGTATTGACTTGAATCCTAAGCTGTGGTTTTTTTTTCCTTAACACCGTAATAGTGTTGTATTTGCTTCATTATTGATAGAGTACCAAAAAACGTATGCAGCAAGATTAAATTTTAGTGATAGTGCAAAATTTATAAATAAAATCGCTGGAAAGAGGCTGCCAACGTTGTTTTTGATATTTTCAAATTATCCAAAAGTGATATAATAAGACTTAACAAAGTAATAGTTTTATGCAACTTAAGCCAACAAAAGCTTCTAAATGGCAGTAAGAAGCTAAAAGATCTGCTATCAAATAACGGCTTTATATGGAGAATAACGCTGTGCTTAGTGTTTACTGAGCGTAATTATAGTATGGTTTATAGTGCTGTTAGTATTATTGCAATTACTAATATGGTGTTACTAGTATGTTAAGAGGTTTTATGACATAGTTGTATGTTGTTATTATAAAGCTATGTTATGACTAAAACGACCATGCTGTACCATAGATTAAAACAGCTTTACTCATAAAATAACACGTATATTGAGGCAAGTAGTTGCTGCAATTGATATCTTAATATGGCTTTTGCATCGCATACGTTATTAAAAGAATAGATCCATTATTCAACGAAATATAGTATACTAGCTTCTGCCAGCGGCTTCGCCCACTTGGTCCCTAGGGAACATACTCTCGGGATAAAAGTAGCCTATGTCCTTTTTCAGGCTCTAGAAGTCTAGACTATCTTTGTACCAAATTTCATTTAAATCGGTTCAGTAGTTTTGGCGTGAAAGCGCGACAGACAGACAGGCAGGGCAGAGTTACTTTCGCATTTATAATATTAAGTAAGGAAGGGGTTAATTCCAATCATAATTAAAATGTATACTTAGTTGTTAATGTTTTGCTTTTTTTTTCCTGTCTTAGGTTATGTTGTGTTTGGTTGTAATTATTTTGTGTAAATATGTTGACTATTCTTTTTTATAATAATTACCTACTAATGACATGAAACGGTGTACCTTTAAGGTAGATTTTTGAGGAACTGATTGTTTATTATTAAGATCTCATGTAAAATGTACCAAAAATCACACGAATAAAATGAATCTGAAGTATATATAAGTACTACGTATTAAATCAATCATTTTGTAAAAATTTCAAACAATACTTAAATTATCGGACAAAGAGTAACAGATAATTTAATCATAGAGTGATTAAATTAAATGTGATAGTGTTTTTCATTTATTCAATATACCTAGCTAATTCATAGTTGTTTGTTATGTTTTACTGTTCGGGATAGGTATAAAATTATTTTATAATTTTAAATATGTACTTGCCAGATAATAAAACTTTTGTATGGAGAAGATAAAAAACGCGTTACCCCAAGTCTTGTTCAGACTATCTGGATCGTGAAACCCAGCCACTGATATGTTACTAAATAACTCACTGATAAAGTTATAATAATATTGTATATTATTTACTTATTATGTAAATTGATAACGAAAATAAATGTTTCTTGAATAGTAAACTATCTGTGAGCTTAAAATTATTTAATGCGTAAATTATTATCTTTAATAAAAAGATAATTATTTACACATCAAATAATTCTTATTAAAATTCTCAAAATAAAATATAGCCGTCACCGACCGTGACCGTGTACGGATTATTTCGTGAATGAACTCACGCGGAGCGAGGATCGCCTTGACGTCAACAAGATGACGTAACGTCAGCGATAACCTGCCTGTCGCGGTCGCGTCGACCAGGATCTACTAGTGGCATCATTGGACACAGTGACATCACAACCATACATTGGAAATTAGCATTTCTCAGAACAATTCCTAATTCATGAAAACTAGAGGGACATTTCTAGTAGTGGCACTCTGAGGAAACTGAACGGTTAAGCCTAAAATTCCCACATTATGTCCTCCATAAACGAGTCATTTTATTTCAGTAGGAGGTACTTATTACATCGAAACAAGATTATCTATGTATGAGGATAAGATATCAAATTATCAAGGGATTTTGACGTCAGCCCTTAGAGATAATAAATCAGTTTACGTCATCATTCAGTAGCTATAACAAAACATTATATGAAGATTTAATTTGAGAACCAAGGCATTTCTAAATGTCTATTTATAAAACATGTGTAGGCGGGATCGTAATTATATTTCGTCCTGTTGTTCAGAAGATCGCACAATGTTATAGCGTTGTTTTTAAATAACACATTGTTATAAGTTAGACGAGGAGGTATATCGGCCAAAGGCCTAGGGGGCTACTCTCTTACGAAATCCGTAGTTTCGGGCTTAGTTGCGGGCGGGCATTTTCTACTTCGTATCACCTTACCACTGAGAACTAATGATAACACGATTTGACAGTTACTGTGAAATCGTGTTTTCATTCATTTTCAGTTCGGGTTCGGAACTAATCGTAAGTCTGTAGGTGATACGGAGTAGAATACGCCCGCACGCAACTAAGCCCGAAACTACGGATTTCGTTAGAGAGTAGCCCCCCTAGTCGTGGGCCGCCGAGCCACATCGTGCGTGTTGAGTCGGTTCGGCCCGGAACCGGGAGCTGTGTACAGGCGCGGGCCGGAGGCGCCGGGCGCGGTGCCGCGTCAGCGTGGGAGTCGTTACATTTACACCATTAATTTGAATGTTCCTATTTATAGTTCGCTTGGTACTATATCGTGAAAGGTAGCAGTCATGCGGCCCACGCGATCACAAGCGGATGCTTGCAAATCACAGCCGAGGGAAAATAATTCGGGAAACTCGAAATATGTTTTACATCCTCTTTATGTGAATTAATGCTCAGATTTAGCGCAAAACTCATCGATTGCTTTGCCTACGCACAACCGGTATAATACTTACAGAATATTATAGAATAAGGGCGCCTTCACAAAGTGCCGCGCTGCGGCCGCGTGTTTATACTTTGCAACAAATTTGAAGGCGCCCTAAGATTAGCTATTTTACACTATGACTTTTTAAATACCTATTCTATGCGCAGCGCACTGCATGATCTGCATCTAATGATGAATAATAAACAAATAATTAGTTTGGTTAATTAAGTGGCGTCACTGTCGACACAGCAATATTGTATGGTGATGTCACGTCACAAGTCGCCATTCAACATCGTCGGTTCATTAACATCATGTACCGAACTACTCGACTACAGTGATTTGCGCACGGAAAAACAGCAGCGAACGGCGCGGCGCGCTCACCGCATGCGCGCTGGCTGGCATGAATGGAGCGAGCCCATTGAGCGCAAGGCTCCGTTTCACCGCTTCTAATGCAATACGCCAATTACGTGTTTAGGTAACTGCACACTTACAGCCGGTGTCGACGGTGCTCGTCACCATTCAAAATGTTGAATGAGTTTATTAATCAACGCGTATTTTTTTCAGCTGTCTGCAATGCGGAGCAAGTTTTTTGCATTGGCTGGAACGATCGATTTAGTAACTAACCTTTAACAGGTTATGTTAAAGTTGAAATTAGTTTAAAATTTAACCAGACCAGAGTCTAGGGGAGACTTAGAATAAAACAACAGGGTTTTCCTTGTGTCAACCAGCTAGACAGGACCATATTACCTGCTGTGTAATTAGTTGCTTTATGAAATAAAGACAAATTAATGCATGTTTCTTCTTTCTTGTTCTAACACAGTACCTACTAAATGAGAGCTGGAGCTAAGGAGCTAACCCCAAGCTGCTAATTTGATTAGCATTCTACTCTTAAACGATACGATTCCAGCTGAACAAATCACCGGTGGCGGTTCCTTCATACAAGCCCAAAAGCCCGGCATGCCTTACTAAAATGCTCGATAGAGAATCAATATCAAACCCGAACTATTTAAAAGTTCGCGCGCTTAATTCTTATCAAAATAACACAAAGTACGCTACCTATGCCACATTACTACATAACTACACATCGCGATTGTTCGCGCGCAGAGTTTCGCATTTGCAGCGTCTACATATAGCTATCTCGCTTACACGTACCGGCTTTTACCGGGCTTTCAAATACTATCTCCGTCACTTTCGCACTTATAGCGATGTGCCGTATAACGAGTTCTAAACCTTGTGCGCCTACAAATCGATCAGTATTGAAGATTAAGCCGTGCTTGCGTATGAAGTTAGACGCGTATGCGTGACCTTGTCACCTTGCCAACTCTGCAGTGTTGCCGTTTTAGCGACGTTGTGAGATCTTGGAGATTTTTAACGAGTTTGGGGACTTTTTTTAAGATTTAGCAACAATAAAAACTAGCGACTTTTTAAAATAACGAAATTAAATACTGAAGCAATATCTTAAAAATAAAAAAATTGCGACATCTAGCTAGATTTTTCATATACCTGGTGACTTTTTTTGCCTAAATGACAACACTGCAACTCTGCGTAAGTAGTTCTTGACACCGGAGTGCAACTCACTTCAGTTTTATTTGCTTGAGAGTTGAAAAGTTATGTTGTTAAAGTTTTTTGTGTGTATTCTTAGATTTTCTCAGTGATACAATTGTTTTGGTGACTTACCTACAACAATGGAGGTAATTGTACCTTGTGAGGATTTAAAATGCGTTCAAGTTTTGATTGGCGAAGATAAGGTAAAATCTTTAAACTTTGCTCAGAAAAAACAGTTAATTTCTTCATTAAAACCGACGCCTAATCTGTGTTTTTCTAGACTAGTAAATCGCATAAACGAAATTTAATAGATCAGTGTATAAAACTAGTTGGATTGTTGGCTGTTCGCACACTAATAAGTTGTGTTCGTGGCCTATTTTTTTCGAATGAAGATTCCGTTTGGAATACATCTGGTTATAATGATTTAAATAACATATCTGGCGCCATTAAAAGGCACGCAAATTCCCATAAACACCCGTGTGCAATGGTTTCTTTCGGTAATTTTGGTAAACAACGAATTGAGACATCTATATCAGTTTATGAGAAAATTGCGATGATACATACGAAGGTACCTACAGACTCAGTCGAAAACTGAACTTTCTTTTTTTGAAATCGGTTAAAATTTTATTGGGCTTGCCTTATTTTGAAACCCTAGGCACGCCACTGCAAATCACTCATTCTCATGAATGGAATATTTGACATTGGCGTGTGTTCGCACGTGCAGAACTCAATCAGTCACGGCTACGTGTGATAGGTACCTATTAACATTATATTCATGTACATTATCACATACTGGCTGAGTAACAAAGAGCGGTAGGAAGGAACCAGTGTTTGCCTTAGCACTTTATGACTAACATCCTCCGACATCGTCACCGATACTGAGAATTCGGTTTATGATTCGATCTGCTTGCATATGCGGCCCACGCGTTATACAAACTCCAGGTGAAGGTGAAATAAAGTACATGACGAATTATTTAACACCGCTATAGAGACCGTGCACAGCGTTGACTATGCCATCTAGTGTCGTATATTCGAAACTTTAAGGGTCAGAATACTTGAAATTGACGCTTCTGTGCTGCCACCTGCACGCTCAGTTTAGGGGATCGTGCGCGAAGAAGACTGTGCCATCTAGCGTAGCTATCTCGAATTTTATACTTCAAATATATGTACTTGACAGTGATATTTCTGTGCTGCCACCTATAGTTTCTGCACGCTCCCTATCTGTTGAATACTCGAAAACTGATGTGATCGAAACTTTACACACATTTTTACCGTATCAGTACACTTATTTCATAATTTCCTAATGTCCTAGAATCATCGATATATCTTATACTTAGAACGCACTTTCCTAAACGATTAAAAGCTTTTCGTAACAAATATAAGGCGAATGTACAATTACTTCTCACGAGATCAGCTCATCAACAACATCATATCGAGAAAGTCCGCCGGCTCGCATCCAGTCTCGCCGGAATCGGTTCGGACACTTTTTCCATCGAAGTGAAAAACCTTCTCACGCGCAAATCTCGTTCCCACGCGTGAGTTTCCTCGTTCTCTCAATCGAGTGAGGCAGCCCGTTCAGAATTACAATTCTAATGATTTCCTCGATATACTTACTTGTATTACACAATCAGGTTTAATTATAACTGTGATCTTAATAACCTTGCTCATTACGACATGGTTCCATCGTTAGTTAAGTAATAAAAGCAACATGTAGTCGAATGCGAGCGCAGAAAAGTGTAATATTTAAGTTTTCGTAGGTCACCCCCGGTGGGGGGAGGCTATATAAATTTTACACATACGCCTGTACTTCCAGACGTCCCTATGAGAATAAGCCCTCTCGACTTCTCGCCGTACCTGAACATAACACGCAAACTCCATTACTGGGCCATGTATGCCCACGAGTCGCGATTGATGTGCCTGCCTGCTGCGTGCCACTTAAACCAATACGCCAGATTTCCGTAAAATAGACCTTACAAAATTATTGCATTTTCGGAGCGAAGTAAATTGTGAAAATTTAATTATTGAAGCGGAACGAGTTATTGCGGAAAACATTCCGAAATTGTGTAGTATTGGACAGGTAGGTAGAGGGACCTAGAAAATCTTTTATGGTTTTCTAAAATGTAGGATTTCGCAGCCCCAAAAGCAAGTGGCAAGTTATATGTGATTTGTTAATAACTCAAAAAGGCTTAGATGTGCAAACTTTTCGTATGTGGTTATCTCATTGTCAGCACAATCATCTGATCGTCAGTACAAGGGCACAATTGGTCAAAAATTAAAAAGAAGGTATGCCCTTGTTCTAGTACTGAAGGTTCGGTAATCTGCGATACTTAACATGTTCGAAAAAAAAAAACAAGCCAAGTGCGACTCGGACTCGCCTGCAAAGGGTTCCGAAACAATTACATTTTTGTAACATGTTATATTAACACTATAGACTTCTTATAGGTTTCCTATAATTTGTAAGTATTATCTGCATCTTTTTTTTTTTCAAAATTTTAAGCTCTGTAGTTTCGGAGATAAGGAGGAATGGTCATTTTTGATCTAATTCCTTGAATAACTTTATTTTAAAATAAAGAAAAAAATTAAAACCCTCAAGTAAGCCCTTTCATTTGAAATGTCACACGATACTGTTTGAAAACTTTTTATTTTATTTTTTAGTTTGACCCCCAAAAGTGTCCTTCATATTCAAAATGTATTTTTTTACGTAACGCGTCCGTGTTTGGGTCACGGCAAATATCAACAGAATCGATTTGATATATCCGGAGTGAAAAACTCCCAAAACTGGCTATGACAGACAGACAGACACCCAAGTGATCCTATAAGGGTTCCGTTTCTTACCGATGTTCGGAACCCTAAAAATATCAACGAGTTTTCAATAGGGCTCATTATTTTGTAAGATAGTCTTTGGGATAGTCTATAAAATAGGTAGGTATTGAAGTACTGACCGTAGCCCCATGAGTGGTAAATGCGGCACGTGCTGAGCGCCAGCCTCGCTGCACCACTCGGGGTAGGCGCGACGGAACTCGTTGAAGTCCCCTGTTGACAAGCAGAATATTATTAAACCCACTGAAAAGGCTTTATTCAATATATCAGAAAGCATCATATGAGAGTAACATTTAGAGCTTGGCACAACGCCCGGGTTCCACCAGGAACGAATGTTAGGGTTAAATGTTAAAACGCTTTTGTCCAATGGAGAACCTTTTGTGTACTCAAAAGGCATGTTTTCTCCGAATGAATTAAGAGAAACTCAAATAAAATCAAAATCAAAAGTCGTTTATTCAAATTAGGCTGAGAGCCAGCACTTTTTGAACGTCAAGTTTTACAAAAGACAGTCCCCAAAACGCCCGCCCGTTAGCTGTGGAGAAGAAGTGGCCAACAAACTCCCCAGCAACACATATGTCTGTTACGTTTTAAGAAGTTGAATCTATATAAAAGTATACAAAGTAATTAATACATGACACGAAATTTATAACTTGTGCAATAAATTAACAAAGTTCATTAACTAATTTAATCAATTTACTCAATGGTATAAGTGTGAAAATAATTTAAATCTAAACTTTTAAGCAAGGCTGTAGTCATTAAAATACTAATTGCCTCACTATTGGTTGCCAACCAAAATAAGGTTTTATAACCGGAATAGAAACGTATAATATGCACAATTAATTTGAAGTTATGCTAAGTTATGTAAAGCAGAATGGCGCCTAACATCTAAATACTATATTAATTATCTGGTTGACGAAGAAGTTTCTTGCAGTATTTTAGCGGATAATTAATACTTATGTGGGCAAAAGGCCGCTCCCTACGTGTATATGAAACTGCAACTTGGGGATAAGATGACGTGGCCACCTGTGGTCTAATTAGAACAAAGTGATTAACTTTTTGTACGTTAGCGAGGAAGCTAAGGGCATAAAGTACTGTAGACTTAATATTTATTTTGCTGGTCTAGTTTCAGAAAGGAATTTTAAGTATTTGATTCGTAATTAGTATGGCTTACAAAATGTGATAAAAAGCTTACGTTTGGCCGTCAGAATGTTGCTGTTATGTAATGAAAATACCGTCGATATTTGAAGTCGTCGAAAAATAGTTATGTGGTTATTCCCCGTATGACACGTCATCCAAAACCATTTTAATTGTTTCCGAGTATGACTTAAGGATAAACTATGTATGGTTTGGTTCAGATGGACTTAGGCTCGTGACATTCCTTCATAAAGAAAAATCAGACATTAGAATGAATGTGCCACCGAGGGCATCCCTTCCGAATATCACTGCATATTCTATTGAAATTTATAATCTCAAATTCGTTTTGATCGTGGGCTTGTGAGTAACACCTGACCTTGCCGATATGCATCAACTCAGCATCAAACAGATAAGGACATTATGATAATAAATGAGCACTGCTAAACACTGGTTTTTGCTGTGAGACAAGCCAGAGTTTGTTTGTTTGTTTGTTTGCTTGAACGCGCTAATCTCAGGAACTACTGGTCCGATTTGAAAAAATCTCTAAGTGTTAAATAGCCTATTTTTCGAGGAAGGGTATACCTATATAGGCTATATATCATCACACCAATAGGAGCGGAGCAGACGAAGTTGCGCGGGTCAACTAGTCATAGATATACTGTTTTTTATTATATTTCTATGGCTGCCATAAAATAAAATCTTCCGCCATAAAAGGCTCAAAACTTGACCCTGGAGCACGATTGACTGTTTCATATAACACTAGATCGTATTCAATGTTCTCATTCCGTTACTACAACAGGCAAATACTTAGCTGCAATTACTAGTTGCGCGTTAACTATTGACGCAAATCTGTGTAGGCGGTCGTTTATTCAATTCCAGTTGATTTCGTTCATTCATTGTTCTGTCCATTAATATACTTCCATTCATAATGATGCACGTCTGAAATTTACTATCGAGCCTGAAAATATCTTTTATACGAAGACGAAGAACGAAGCTAGAAGAGTAACGGGGAGCATAATTTTAATGAGCGAACCTCAGTTGTTGAATATTCCTTTATGACGTGTTTTCCGAACAACATAGACCTCTTGACTTTTAGAAAATCTTCAGAATATTTTATGGTAAAGGTCATGCTTTTATTTGTCGGAGTTGAAATGTTATTCAACCCACACCTTTAATGCCTACAACCAAAGTTACCCTTTTAGTGGGAATAGAGACAGCCTGGGAGGAATCTAGGCAAAACAACCGTTAAAATAGAATAGGTAGAACAAAAGATTCTTAATAGGTTTTTAGATACAAGTACGTATAGCTGTAGTCGGTGCTGTTGGCGACAGGTGCGGTAACTAGATGACACGCTGCGTTTCCGTCGCGTTCGGCCGCTTCCTGTCGTCCGCTGCTCAGCCCACGATTGTGATGCTAATAGCGCTCCCATTATGTCCATCACAGACCTATAAGAGGTATATCCAATGGTCACGAGCACGACAGCCCATTATTGACGCCCATTCAATATCCTTCGCATACGATATCATTTGTGGCTGAACAGTTAATCGACGTTTATTGGAATATTGCAAAAAAACGCCCAAATCAGTCTTTATTAGTAAGTTCGGTGCTAAGATGTTGAGGAAAATATTTTATTCAGATGATGATGAACTCAGTTTTAGCGCGTGTCTATAATGTGTGATCAAATTGAATATAGGTAAAATTGCCCATATATTGCTCTTAGTTATTAAATAATTCAAAATATGAACTTAGCCACACCACAGGCAAGCAGAGCAACTTTCAACATTTTGTCCAACAAGACCCACCCAAATTAAAACATCGGCAACTGTAATGACGAGGAATATAATCAGATAGCAGGACAAGTGTGCCGATTTGCCACTTTCACATTAAATATGGGCCATTGGGTGAGCTGCAGGCCTGGCAGGCAGGCTGGCATCACGCAGCCGCGCGACGCGGGGTGCGGGGCGGCGGTTCGGCATCGATCCGATGACTCATCGCGGCCCATTCATCCGCCGCACTCAATGAACCCGTCGTACCCTCCTCCACGTCTCTGACACCCCTCCCCCCACTTTCCACGCTCGTCCTCGGTAGCAAGGACTCTATAAAACTCGCCCCTCACCGCGCAAACCCAATCCTTCAGCCTGCTACACCCACACAATACAAACGTGATCGCTTCGCACACATTTAGCACCCACTCCTAACCGCCCACCGATAGCCATACAACAAACAGAGTACCTAAAATGTAACTTTGATGTAATTTGAACTGATTACAAGTTTACGAGGTTTGGGGCACAGCGGGCAGAGACCTTAAGCAGGATAAAAATGATGCAAATACGGTAAAGCATGAAATGAGATGTGAAAATACGCATGGCACACAAGTAGGCAGGATCATGCACAGAGGCAGAGGCGCGGGGGGCGCGGGAGGCGCTGGCGTGGCGTGGGAGGCAGGTGCGGACTGCGGGAAGCCTTGGCCCGGCGGCGGCCCGCGTCCTTCCAGCCACGTTTATCAACAACCTTGTGCGATTTTAACCATCTAATACATCACTAGCCCTATACCACATGCATTTTTTTCGATTAAGTGCTTGAAGAACGGATAATGTCTACAAGAAGTCAGAGAGATCTTCGCCGAAAGAGTAACATATAAAGGCAAATACAATATGAATTGCTCAAAGATTGGTGGTCCAGGTCTTCGTGCTTATGAACACTGGTCCGGCAAGGCAACCCTGATACTGAAAAGGTGGTGTTACAGTCATGGTCAACTTTTTTTTCTGTATGATAAACGTGCACATCTTTGCTTTTCTTCTATTTAAAAAACCTTCGCAAATGCAAACACATAATATTCAGCCCTACCCTGCGCAGCGATCTAGATATACTCCCCGTCAACAAGATAATTTAGTAAGAGATTGGCAGGCGTGCCAATCCTACTCAATTATCAAATGTAACTTTGGAGCTCGGACCTTCTCATGCAATTTTAATAGGGTCTTACAAACGGAAACTTTGTCATCCTCCAGCATCTCTAAATACTTAAGTAATCGTCTTCTCGTCCCAGAATTGCATTGCACTTCATTCAGTAAATAGGTTGAAGCGAAAGCATATGTCATTGATAATATGTGACATCTTTAAATAGACTTTAATCAAGCCTGTTGGAACAATTTAGACCAATTTACTAAGGTTGGTGGGCGACTTATAAATATGATTGCACATCGGCCTCTATTGACTGTTCTTCGAGTTGGGTCAATTAAATCCATTCACAATGATCGTGACAAACAAGTCTCGTTAAATGAATGACATAAACATTTTAACCTTCTGGCTTCGCAGCCAATAACGAACAAATACATCCCGAGTCTAAATAAAGATGCAGCACTTTCTGGGAATCAAGTTCTTGTTACCTGTGCAAACAATTCTTATTAATGGTTAAATTTAGAATTTTCTGCTAAGATAACAACAGAGAAATAACACTAATAAATAAATAATAACGTTCGAACAGATTCTGGGAATGTATCAGATTGACGTCACTCCTAACGATTTGATTCAGGTTCTTAGAATCGACGGAATGGGAGTTTTGGATTTCAAGGCGATTTCACGAAAATAGATATTCTGCTTGTACTTAGAAAAGTTTATCTGAAATTCGCAAGATAGCCCACGCGTTTATGAAGAGATGTCTATGTTAGAATTTGGAAATAAAATACCAACAATAAATAAGATTGTTGGGACAATGAGTCAACTGTTTACGGAGAACACCGTCAGTGGGTCTACAGGTCTAGGGTTACAGTCAACGTTAAATAATTTGATGAGTACAAATACGCGGCCAAATTCTTCCTCAAGCCAGAGTCGAAGTCCACGGGCGATGAGTATGACGGACATAAACCGCAGGCAAAAGTTCAACTTCAATAACACTTACATTGTTACTTCATTACTCATGTTATATTTTAGATGATGTCTCGTCAAATAATGAGAAATTACATACATTGCGGTCGGACAGCTAAGTGTCCCGAGTTAGCCACCGCAAAGCGTTTAATTTCCTGTTCATTCATTTAGGTAGTTGGGTTTATTTGCCAGCGTATTGAATTATAAATGGTCAGACAGGACATGTTGCACTAATTGACTGCCGGCTCGATTTCAAGCCGATAATGAGTATGGCGCCGTCGTCGGCTGCCCGCGGCCCGCCAGATAGTGCTGCTGATAATCGTATCAGTAATTTAACAGAGTTACAACGCGCTGCACCCCGACCTCACATCACATATTATTTTATCCACAATTATAACAATATTCACTTGTACGCTGATATTTACTTTATGAACCACTAGCGATCCGCCCGGCTTCGCACGGGTGTTTATTTAGCCCAAACTAACAAAGTGAACATCTAATTACCAGAATAAATAATATTGTGGTTCAGGCTGAAATAAAAAGCGCAATAGACAACCGTCAACGACATCTGCTCTCAGATGTCTACCAGTTCGGGACAACTCTACCTCCGTTATAATTATTTGGTTACGCGACTTACTTTAATTTTGAGATATCTCCTAAGATATTCGTCCAAATCAAATGGTGTGAACGCCAATTTTGCTCTAAATTAAACACTCAAGATGACTAACATATTTATTAAGATAAGGATTTGTACTATATTGGTGAAAACACCTCTGCAAATGAAGCAGTATTTTATATCAAATTTGAATATCACAAAAATGGTTATTGTGAGTCAACCATAAAGATAGACATATGCTATCGCGGACTTTTTCGTATGTATTGATGTGTTATTAAAACTGTAGTACATCGTTTTGTTCTATCAATACTTTTCGCAGTGCAATTTTTTAGATCATTTTTTTCCGACCTCTTCAGTAATAATCTTCATATATCATCCAATTTATACAAAAATGTGACAAATTATATACTAAAACTTTTCTCGAGAACCACTCTATCTATTAAAAAAACCTGCATCAAAATCTGTTGCCTAGTTTTAAAGATCTAAGCATACATAGGGACAGACAGACAGCGGGAAGTGACTTTGTTTTATACTATATAGTGATAATATTCAAATATATACGAGCGTTAGCAAATTGGTGACCTTTACGTGCTTTTACGGCGTAACAAGTTACCTATTTTTTTTATTTGGCGTCACTGTAGCGGAACCAGACATAAATTAAATCAGAATACAATACGCAGCACAAAATAGTAATCCGCGGATTGGACATTACATCAGCACATAAAAACTGTCAATGCCAATGTTACGCCTTCCGATGTACTTGTTTATGTACGCTCGGTGTCCATTCAAAGTTTTACGCTTTAGATTTATCAATGATACATGACTACTGATTAACATTGTCTAGTCGTTTATTACGACGGGCGTCCCTTAGACCTTATAGTTTTATTAAAAAGCTTATATTAAATCCAACAGATAAAAGAGCTCAAAGCATACGTAATTGTTTCCATGCGGTTGAGTTAATTCTAACGCCATCCTCTTTATGAGATCCCGCTTCCCTTTCCCATTTGCTTTTCCTCTATGATGCCATATTATCATATAATATTCGCGTGAGCCATACACTCCGGCCAGATGCACACGATTTCCTCTACGATTATAAATGTTAAGCCCCAAAGAGTTTACATTCAAAGCAGAGCTCACAACATCCTGTTGTTCGCAAGCACGTGCCATTTATTTTACGATCGAGCTGCTCCGTACTCAGACACTTCAAATGGGCAATTCACTGTCCAATATAGATCAATGGAATATCTTATTTACAAATAATGCCATCGTTTAATTTATTAATTTGCTTCCGGTGTTTCGATGATTCCTATTCATTACTGAAATGATGCTACAGTTAGTACATTTACTATATATTGGGAAATCTAGGCATTGAATTATTCCTCAAATGCTTGGGAAAATTAAGCATAATTTTCAGATCTATCAAATGAAACTTCGTCCAAAACTGCGTAGGCACTTTCAGTTGAGGAAAACATGTTGAATTTTAACGTATAAAATATTTTTCATTTTCATTTTATACATAGTAGTTTACACGCAAAGTTGAAATTGACAGGACGTGAGTGAAACGGGAACTTATTAATAAAATTGCGGCGCTCTTCCGTCGGACGAACCGACGAAGACCGAAGCAATAGCTCCACACATCCGGCCCGTTTGATCATCCAGTCTATATGTGATAAATTTATACGATCCTCTCGAGTTTCTTATTAATGTAGTTGTTGAAACTAAGAAATATTTGATGATTGAGTCATCGAAATGAGCAGAATAGTCGTAAAAAAGATATCGCAATATTTGTCCTCAATGTAGACAGACTGTGGAAGTGTGGATACATTCGTAGTACCTATGTAGGTAGTTGTGTACCATTGAGGTGGTGTTAGGCCTTTCACTCTGATTAAAAAAAAATGATTTATTGATTCTGTTTTTATATTTTTTATTTAATTACTTTTATTTCTTTTTTTTTTTCAACAAAACGTTATTTGACCAATTATAATTGCAAAAGTTTTGTCTATTACGCTCGACGGTGAAATAATTATAACCAGGTACCCCGGCAGCTGTTTTCTACACACATAATTATCATTTTTCATCCCGTTGTACAAAAATTACACACTTTAATTTAATTCAAGGCACTTATCGTTATTTTCATTGTAAAATAAATCACACAGCTATAAATGGACCACTAAACTGTGTTCATTTACCAGTCCAGAAAATAACGTAGCGTCGGTACAAACAAGCGCATTCGAGTCTGAGCGGTGATTATAATCTAACGTCTCGCTTTGAGGAGCACAATAAGTAGTCGACTTCCTCTCCCACGTTTGGAGGAGCGGATGCCTCGACTTGCGACCTCCGGCATGCCTCTTACGCCCCTCACACATTTTAAACTAAAACATATTGAATCGAAGACGTTTCGTCTCACCTGGGGGGCTACTCTCTAACGAAATCCGTAGTTTCGGGCTTAGTTGCGGGCGGGCGTATTCTACTCCGTATCACCTACAGACTTACGATTAGTCCCGAACCCGAACTGAGAATGAATGACAACACGATTTCACAGTAACTGTCAAATCGTGTTATCATTAGTTCTCAGTGGTTAGGTGATACGGAGTAGAAAATGCCTGCCCGCAACTAAGCCCGAAACTACGGATTTCGTTAGAGAGTAGCCCCCCTGAATCGGATAGTATACTACGAGCCGACTCGGCAAACGTTGTTTTGCCACAGTATACAAAAAACAATAAAACCTGCGACCTATTCTCAGACCTACCGAGTGTACACAAAAAAAAATCATAAAAATCGGTCAAGCCGGTTCGGAGGAGTTCGATAACAAACACCGTAACACGAGATTTTTATAGAGTGAATTTTTTAAGTGTGCCTTCCGGGCCAAATCCGAAACTATAATGAATATCGAAAAACACTGAAAGGACTCGAGCCCAATTTTGATGAAAACTAATACTGCATCATTGGATTAAAAAAAAAATGATTTCCTAATGATCCTACCCAGGAATCGAAACAGTTGATTTTGAAAAAAAAAAAAAAAACACAACTTGTATTATTATACCATCCGAAAGTGTAGCTAACAAGAATCAAATTCTAGGAAGTAATAATAATACATGGCAAAAGTAAAGGATAGAGCTCTAGAGGTGAAGTTTGTGAGGTTGTAGGGGGTAATCTCTGGATCTACTGAACCGATTTTGAAAATTATTTTACCAATAGAAAGCTATGTTATTTGTGAGTGTCATAGGATATAAATTATTACCCAAAAATACCGCCCAACAAAGTGGGCACGGGTCAGCTAGTCTACACTAATATTATAAAGAAGAAAGATTTGTTTGTTTGAACTGAATAGGCTCCGAAACTACTGGACCGATTTGAAAAATTCTTTTAGCATTGGATAGCTACATTATCAGGGAGTAACATAGGCTATATTTTATCCCAGTACTCCCACGGGAACGGGAACTACGCGGGTGAAACCGCGTGACGTCCAGTACTTGTTTATAAGTTGACTTTTTTTGCAGTCGGGTTTTTTGTTTTTTAATTCTCTCTTTATTTTACTGAAGAAACTTGCCAGTGAAGCTGCAGAAGAAGAAGACTTTTCGACATTTTAGAACATCAAAAAAATATTCAACGCTTTCGTGATGAGCACCTATTTCATAATTCGTGTACGTCGCTTTCATATTCAAAGATTGATAGGTATCGAGAAGTTTTTGTCAATGAATGTTATGAAACGGTTCGTCAGCTTACCAACCGGTATTACGTGTTACCACCAAGTTAGGTAATACTAATAATTTACTGAATGAATGCCGTCGTGAGAATAATACATACGTAGCTACTTATTTGATAGCCATTAGTATTTGAACTGTAACATTTTAAAACCTCATTTTATTATTGCCGAAAAGCAATTGAAAGCAGGATATCCGTTTCAATCAGTCCGGGCAAAAAAGGATGTTGACTGTGTTCAGTAATGAAAAAAAAAACTGGCCTAGAGCGAGTCGGTCTCGCGTGCAAAGGGTTCCGAACAAATTTCTTTTTTTTAACATGTATTTTTTAACACTATAGTCTTCTTATAGGTTTTCCTGTAATCTATAGTTAAATATCTACTATCTCCCTTTTTGTTTTTTCAACATTTTAGGCTCCATATCTCCGAAATTACCGGAGATATGGGGGGGAATGGTCATTTGTCGTCTAAATTCTTGAATTACTTCAAAACAATTTTAAAATTATGAAAAAATGATATAATTAAAACCCTCACAGTAAGCCCTTTCATTTGATATGTCACATGATATTGTTCAAAAAACTTTTTTTTTAATTTTCTAGTTTGACTCCCAAAAGTGACCCCCATACTAAAAAAAATATAATTTACGTAACGCTTCCGTGTTTGTGTCACAAAAGTCCATATGTGACTAAATTTCAACAGAATCGGTTTAGTGAACGGACAGACAGACAGACACCCGAGTGATCCTATAAGCGTTCCGTTTTTTGTTCGGAATCCTAAAAACCAGCCAAGAGCGAGCCGGACTCTCACACGAAGGGTTCCGTACCATAAACCGAAAAAACATGTTCCTTGTATAGGAGACCCCCTTAATTTTTAATTTAATTTTTGTTATTTGTTGTCATAGCGGCAATAGAAATACACACTGAAAATTTCAACCGTCTACCTGTACGGTTCTTGAGATGTATCTATCTAGAAGCTTTCAGACAGAGGAGGTTAAGTAATAAATAGAGCAGCTGGAAATGCTAGGAATTAAACTTTTTAGCAATATTTGGTGATAATCAATTTAAATAAAGCACCATATGCATTTTCAGTTGCTTTCCAGTATGACTTTGATCAGCTAAAGTCGTATAATATGTAGTTTTAAAACCTCTTTGTGATTTACGAGTACTGCTGAGTACATCAGCCAACAACTTTCTTTGAGCTAAGATTGCTAAAATAAAAAAAGATCAACAATAATAATAAACTGAATCTATGCATGGGCATAGAGCCGATGGATGCGAGACGCGTAGGACCGGTCTTTGTGGCGACGCTTGGTCCGAGGCCTATGTCCAGCAGTGGACGTCTTTCGGCTGATATGATGATGACGATGATGCATGGGCATTTAAAAAATTAATTGCAGTACTACTAGGACTGTTTCAATTCATGGTTTATTTTAGTATCTGGTAAAAACAGAGTAATAAATCATATTAAAACTGGCCAAGTGCGAGTCGGACTCGCGTGCAAAGGGTTCCGAACGAATTTAATTTTTTTAACATGTTATATTAACACTACATACTTCTAATAGGTTTTCCTGTAATCTTTAGGTAAAGATCTATTATCTCCATTTTTTTCAAAATTTTAGGCTCAGTAGTTTCGGAGATAAGGAATGGTTAAAATAAACTTAAAACAAAACTTAGTTGAAAATGAATTCGTAATTATTGTAAGCCGCAATAATGCTAACCCCTACTTTTTCCTCCCTCATACTAAGAGTTTTGGCTTTTCAACACTAGTTGGCAAGCACTAGTAGTAAAAAAAGCAAATCTACTCCTACACACACTACAGTTTGGTTGTGAATTTTTTTTTTGTTGCGTCCGGGTAGAGAACTCATTTTCACCCAAATATCCGGGGTTTTGTCCGGGGTCGGCAAATTATGTGATGGCAGCCCTAGGTATAGCTAATTTCCTGTTACAGTTTTGATTGTAGAGAATCCAATGCGCACTTTGCCAGTTTTAGGTAAAGATAAGGTGGTAAAAGTTGTTTATCATTTTGATGTGAAATGTGATAGTGCTTTTCTTAATCGTCGTATTATCAGGTCTAGAACGAATTACTTGTCTTGACGCGACAAACTTGACGCCTCCGGGCTAACAACAGATTGCTAGGACAAAAGAAAATGTGTTATGCCAACCCCAACTTGGGACCCCATTTTCTGGGATGAGAAATTGTGATGATTATTTTATAATAGGAAAGAACAGGCACAAAACCGTGACCGTTGGAAGGAATGGAAGGAAGCCTTTGCCCAACAGTGGGACAGTATTTTTTTTTATACTTTCCACATCTGCCATCGGCTATTCAGTCATCAATCAGATTTTTACTTTGATACTCTCGTCCCATCCTCAGAATAGTCCACCCTCAATTTAGTGTCTTTGGTCTAATTGCAATAGTTGCCATCGTTTCAGCCTTGTGATGTTGTTGAGTTGGTTTGTATGCCTTTGAAGCTTATCTTTGTATTTTGTGGCGTGTGGCTTTTTTCCTTTTAGCTTTTTATATGATCGGCTCATGTTAAACTTCGATCTAGATGAAGCCCAGGGTACCTCAGTTTTTAAAGGTAGTTGCTAGTTGTTCACCTCTTACGAGTTACTGGTGGACATTCTCCTCTACAGAGTGTAAATGTGATTTATAAGGATTTGGATACACTTGGTTCAATTCTCCACTTTTCCATCCACTTGTCTATTTGAAACAGATGAGTTTGCAGCATTTCTGCTGCCACAGTGGTGGCATGTGGCTTGTTAGGCAGGCTATATCATCCTCATATGTTGCTGTTACTACATTCTCACTGCAAGGTAGATCAGCTATGTTTATTGAGTACAGGACAGGGCCAAGCATGGAGCCTTGAGGTACAGAGGCCCCAATCTATACCAATATATAAAGCTGAAGAGTTTGATTGTTTGTTTGTTTGCTTGAACGCGCTAATCTCAGGAACTAAAAAGCAGAGCAGTAATGAAAATTGTGACGCAGACGACGTTGCGCGGGTCAGCTAGTGTCATATAACAGTGAAAGTTCATCACCAAAACCTTGAAATTTTCTGCCCAGTAGGTATGATTTTAACACCATGTAATAAGAGTTTGGTATTAAAGTTTTGAACTTATACAGTAATCCTTCATGCCAGACTCTGTCAAATGCCTGTTGGAAGAAGGCTGATTGGTCTGTAAGAACTGGGTTCCGTTGGTGGTTTTCCAGGTTTAGGTAGCATTTAATATGGATTTGACTGTCATTTTGAGCTGACTGTGCTGTATGGAGTTCTGAGGTAATTGTGTTCACTTCTTTCTTTGGAATTGTCTCTTGTTTGTGTTTTCAATGCATCCCAGTAGGTTTTTCTTTCGATATAGGTGTTTGTGATAGCTGTTGGTCCTTGTACTATGGGCATCCATTTATCGCTGTCTAACGTATGTGTTTTTGTTTGTTTTTGATCAGGTTTACTGTTTTCATTCCTATATTTTGTGTGTGGTTTTCTAGTATAGATTTCATGGTAGACTAAACAGCCTTTAGTTAGCAGGGTGACTTCCTTGAAACATTGCACATATGGCTGAGGAGTTTTTATCCTTTGTGAAAGTTATTGTGTTATGGCCCCCAGATTTCACATACCTAAAGGGTGTCATACAGTTATTCTTAGTATGTTCATGTTGCTGACAATGTGTACATTGGGCAATAGTCTTGTTTCTTCTAGGGTCTTCTAAGAAATGGTTAGCTGATTTCTGGATATTATTTTGCACATGTAGTCCTTTTTTCTTACTACCTCATAAATTAAGTCAGATGCTTGACATCCTGAATGCCGTATAGGATAATTGGGGGTGGCTTAGATATCACTCTTTTGCCCTAGACCTTCAGTGAGTAGTGAAAAACTGTTGCTAGTTTCTACCTCTGTGGGCCGGTTTTTATTAAACATCTGTTGTCTGTCTACACTTCTTTTTTGAAGTTTGTGAGACAGTATGAGCTAGCAATAATCTTTTTTCAATAAAGCTACTGCATGGGCTAATGCTCTTGTTTGATCCTAAGTTAAGGAGATTACCTACAATGGTAACTTGCATTTTATTCAATTAAATATAAATTATATTGTTGTTTTTATGAGAGAAAAATGGGACAAAGCAAAAATCAATTAGAATAGCAGATTGAATACATGGCCCTCCTAAATCCTAATATTCTTGCCTGTTTTTATTGATGATCTTCCTAACTTCAATGCAGAAAATAGGGATGGTTTTTTTGTAACAACAACCATAGATTATCAAGCAGAATATTTGTAAATAGAGGTATCCATATGTCCTTCACTCCATTTTGATATGTAGACAATATAAATACAAACATATTCCTGTCTTGTATATTTCTTTTCATATGTAAGTTACCCAATGATAGTGAAAGTTAGGGAGTTGACTCTGTCAATTGAAGTGATTAACAGAATGGTAAATAATAATATCTAATAGGTATAGTAGAAACAATTATTTTGGAAGCGGTTTACAATGTAAACAAGTTTCATGTTGTGAATAGTGCGTACATAAATGCTCAGTGACATGGTATCATTATGGTTAGGTTGACATGGTACTATACTAGGGTCACGAGCCTCCAATGATACTAAATACTGGGGAGAGGATAGTGCAGTAGTGTGGTGCAATACAAGGCTGAGGGCTGCACCCACTGCGCGTCGCGCGCAGAGCACTCGGCCCACTAATGTAATTAGGTAATTCATGGTGTCACTCGTACCTTCAAGGCAGACGACCTGCACGCCATCTTGCTTTAGCCTCCGCAGCAGGATCCCGTGCACCGAGTCCGGGTCCCGTGGAACTCCGTCGCCGTACAGCACGAATATGCCCCGCGTGCGGCAGTGCGAGATCCTCGCCTTCAGCTCCTTACACTGCACTGTCGACACGAGCTCGATCTTGCCCGCTGCCAACCGCCGCAGCATTATACTCGGTATAGAAAAGTTCACTGCGGAACGGATGTGAGCTATCGAGTACTCATTGGAACCGCGACAGTCTATCAGCACAGTATCCCTCTCGTCGGAGCGCAACTTCGCCAACAACCACTCCTTCGACACCAGGTCGCACTCGCATTCAGAATCCGTAGGCATGTTGTAATTACAACGTTCTCTTATGTTTACACGAGCCCTTTGCGACTTACAATCGCCTGTTGCACTAATACATGTAAATCTTATAAATTGAGTTCATAAACACCGACATTCTTATTAACACTAGTTATTAGCGAATCCGAACAAACTAAATCTAACAAAAACTGAAGAAAGCCATTTAGAATAAACACAACAGTAATGTAACGTTCATCGCGAGCGAGCCAGGCGCCAGACGGCGAAGCAAAACTCAACAACGACGAACGAACGAACTCAACGAACGATTTCATCCAACATGGGCAGCGGGGGGATAGGAAGGGTTGAGGGGGCAAGGGGGCGGTGTTACCAACTTAGTGGATTTTCCAATAATACTGGTGGTTTTTTCTAGTGGTTTAGTAAAATTCAGTTTTAATTACTGAAAATGCTATCGGTTAACCACTAAGCCACTAAAAGTTACGAAATATATATTATTTTTACTTCCTTTCATTTTCAGGAGTATTTACTTTTACTGTAGGATTCCCCGTAGAATATTTTCAGTAGTATAGTATGTTTTTTTATTCCCGCAGACTAAACTGACAAGTGCAAATGTCAAAACAGACTAGGTATAGGTACATGTAGTTTACAATTACAAAACCACTAAGTGAACAGATGAACGCGGTCGGTCTAGTCGGTCTCGCTGCTCAGTGTGTCGTATTATTTTCGCGAAATTATTCATGTGTAATAATGCTGAAACCACAATAAACGCAAAAATTTCGGGATTCTTGACTTCAAGACCCACATTTCACCACCACCACCCACCACCACCCACTGGCCCACTGGCTTCAAGTTATTGAAAGTATTACAGGTCAAGTAGTGAAATGTAAATTACGTGGAACGATTTTAATAGATCACTACGATGAATTGAAAAAGAAAAATAAAGAAAATTTTTAACAAATAAAACTACTTTCCCAGTATTTTCTTTCGTTTTGTGGAAATTGCAGCCAATTTTATTAATTTTAGGAGTAAGGCCGATTTTCGTTAGTTATTTTCTGGTGGTTTTGGGTGGATTTACAATACTGTCGAAAATTCACGTTTTGGGCATAAAAAAATATATATTGCTCCATTATCGTATTTTTTTTACATTTACAGGGTGTATATAGCCTTGTTTTACAATGTGCTTTAACCCAAATATACTCAAACTCAATAGATTTTTAATAATAAAATGAAAACTGCTATCAAAATCATCACCGTCTGTGAAAAAAATGCTACTCTTCACGTTTGCCGGCAAAAAAGTCGAATACCCGACATATGAAGTAGATTGTAATTTATTATTTACTTTTATTGATATTGTATATAACTTTCTAGAAAAGAAAATTATAATTTCTTCGTAAAATAAATAATCAATAAATAAATGAAATTTTAGCATCGAAATTCGTCATCACCGTCACGGCAATATCAAAGTGAAGGTAGTTCTGTATGCGTAGCATTTACGCGGCCCGTAATACCCTGCCCCGCTTCCTCAGTTCATAGCAAACCACGAAGCGAGCCGCACGTCGTTATAACACGCGCTCAGACAGAAAAAAATGTTGTGAACTGACCAAAAACGATTTTTAGACAAAGTTGCGTCATTCCCGTCAGTCTGTAGTTCAAGGTAAGTACTTAAAATAACATTACGATTAATTTCAACAAGACTAAGTTACAAGTGAAGATGCTAAAGAAAAAAGGGGTTTCCTACTATTGTTGTTACTTTTCTAGAAAAATCGAAATAGCGTCCCAATCATCATCACCATACCCATCATCACCATTTACAAATAATGAACGGTGATGAACTCAAGTGTATGGTGATGACGATTTTGGTAATTTTTTACTTTTGAAGGGCACGCGTTTAACCACTATCTCACCTGATGGTAAGCGATGATGTGGTCGAAGATGGAGTACGATTGCATAGAAGTAACCTATTCACTCTTGACTTAAAGACATCCAGGTTGTAGCTATCAGGAAACACAGACTCCGGCAGGGAATTCCACTCCTAAGCTGTACGCACTTTGAATGTGTTCCCAAAAAGGTTTCGTGCGTGTGGGTGGGATGCCGACCATGTACCGGTGGCGCATCGCCGTTCATCTTGTGGTCCGATATTGGAACGGTCTTGGCGGAATGAAATTATGCAATTCCGTCGCATATTCCCCAAAATGCAGCCGGTAGAAAACCGACAGGCTAGCAACTCGGCGTCGATGCTCCAGACTTTGGAGCCTCGACTCGACAAGCCTATCACTGCCGATGATCCTCTTGGCTCGTTTTTGAATTGACTCAAGGGCATCAAGCTGGTACCCGCAGATCCATCCCAAAGATGAGAGCAGTACTCCGTACGTTATCGAACTTGCACTTGAGAGAGTTTGAGCTCGGAAAGATGGAGCTGGATGGAATTGGCTCCTTTTGGCGAAAAAAACACTCTCTCTCGGGTCTTAACAGCATTGAACTTGACTAGATTGGCATCGCCCCAATCAGAGACAGCCAGTAAAGACACGTTCACGCAGGTCCGGTCTCCGGCCGGAGACCGGATCTGCGACCCACCAGCTCGTGCTTCGGACACTTACCTCTCAGCAACAGTGCTGTCGTCTGCATACCGGGTTTAAGCAGATAATTAATATGCAGCAAGAACAGTGTTGCCGACAGCACCGACCCCTGAGGAACCCCGGCATTAATAACCAGCAGTCCAGACGAGCAGCCATCTATGATCACTGGGATAGATCGATCCCTCTGCGATCCAATCACAAAATCCGGCGGGCAGACCGAAGGAAGGAACCTTACTAATAAATAAGGCTATCGTGCCAGACCATGTGGAAGGCCTTCGAGATGTCAAGGGAAACCGCAAGTGCCTCCCCGTATTTCTCGATAGCCTCAATCCAGATGTGAATGGCATACGCTAAAAGATCCCCAGTTGACCGATTTCAGCGGAAACCCTATTGTCGGTCACTAAGGATATCGTTCGCTTCTAGGTACGCCAGGAGCTTAAGATTCAGTACTCGTTCCATACTCTTACAGAGTACGGAAGTTACCGAGATAGGCCTGTAATTTGTTGGGTCAGCTCCACTACCCTTCTCGGGCACGGACAGCACGTTAGCCTGCTTCCAAGCCATCGGCAATTTTCCAGTCTCAAACGAAAGGCGAAATAAGCGTGTCTAGTTATTTTTTTTTAGTTGTTAACTTAAGTTTTACCTGCAACTTACTTGCTTGTTAATTAACAACTTAAACAAATAAATTAGAAACTTGTTTTTTAAAAGTTTTCATATTTTTTTTAACTACACTCGCTAGCGAGTATATATTGATAAAAGTCATGGTAGACGTACTGATGAATGCGAATGTTCGACATACTCGACTCGCATCCATCAAGAGAAGCAGGGGGTCGAACGCCACCGGACCGCGTCCATCTAGACGTTAAAAATCCGCAAACAAAGAAAAAAACAAGTTCGCTTTCTCCTCAGCGGAGTGGGCCAGCGAACCGTCAGGTCTCAGCAGTGGTGGTAGTGAGGGGCGGCAGAAGTTCCATTCGACCGACTTAGCCAGGGACCAAAAAGCCTTACTACCTGCTTGGTATGAAGCAAGTTTGTTCTCGATTCGGCTAATGTGGTCAAACCGAGCCCTCCGCAACACCTTCTTGCAGGACGTGGCAGCCCTGTTGAAGGCTCTCTTCTTCTGACTCACGTCATTTGCTTTGTGCGTACGAGCGTCGACCCATGCTAGGTACGCTGCGTGCTTAAGCGCATCAGCGCGATTGCACTCGGCACCAAACCATGGACGAGCGTTGCAAGACATTGTTACGTCAGTGAACGGAATGTAGTACTCCATCCCCCTCCTCAATCATCCATCACGGCGTCCGCGCACGACGAACCGTCAGTCGAAGAAAAGCAAGTAGGCTGCCAAGGATAACATGCGAAGAAAGATCGCATGCCATCCCAATCTGCTGACCTGTATCGCCATATCCGCCGGGTGCCTCTCGGGCTAGGATCGTGCTGGGAGTAAACGGACACAGACTTCACCAGACAATGGAGGGAACTACCCAGTGGTGAAGAAATCGACACCGAGTTACGGTCTGGATTTGTTGTCAGCAAAAGGTCCAAGCAATTGGCAGTGTGCGAATCAACATCCGTCATCCTCGTTGCCCCCTGGACCAGCTGTGTAAGATTTAACGTTTAGCGTTAAATCTTACTAACTGTCGCGTCTCTCGTCCAGCATGGTCTGTGCACTGGTATGGGAAGAGCCACTCCTGATGGTGGACGTTGAAGTCCCCCAGTAACACCAATTGGGCAGAAGGGTACCGCTGCTGAGCCGCATCCGCCGCCTCACTTAGGTGTTGTGTGAGCCCAGTTGTCTTCAAATCACCGCTGTGCGAACGGTAGACACAGGCAGAACGGAACAGAAACGGTAGAACCCATAGCGTTGAGAACCTGGTGTCCTGGAGTCACGCCGATAGCAAATGTCGTCCCGGGCGTACATACATACGCCCGCGCGTGATTTAAAGTGATGCTCCAGGGTAAACCCTGGGTAGGACAGGTGCGACACGTCTGACGAACATCCGATCTGCGTCTCGGAAAGGAAAAAGAGCACTGGTTTCTTAGTCTCAAGGTGGTGATGGACTGCGGCGAGATTTGAGTGCAGACCTTTAATATTGCTGTGCACTTTGTGAGTGAGGGAGTGCTGCTGCTGTACAGCTTTTCCAATTTAGTTCCTTTTTATGTATTTGAGTGAAGGAGGGAGAGGAGAAGGAAGTGAAATGAGGTTCCATGCTGCTAACCCTCAGGCACGCTCAGACAGGACGACATCATTAGGGTACTAGTTGGGAGACTGCGGGGACGCCCATGCCGATGGAAGGTTGCTGGCAGCTGATGGATGCGGACTGCTCAAGACCCTTAGTTAAGAGAAAAATGTCTAAGACTGGTGGGAATAGAAATTATGAGTGTTATTTAAATCATTAAAAATGTAAATTTTCATATATTTTGTTGTTTTTAATTTGACATTCATGTATATAGCGTCATCACCATACACACGAAATCATCACCGTCCATAGATAAATCAGTACCATACCACCGTCGTCATCACCATCTCCCCGCTTTTTATTGGAATGCTGATATCTTCTGATCTACACTTAAAATGTTGATCTAAACACAATGTAGGTACATTAAAGTTATCCTCCAATGATTTTATCTAGTTTTACTGGCATTCCAACGTGTTTTAAATTTTTTGAATTTTTTGTTCGGAGAAATTTTTGTTGGGTAAATCCACCCTTTTACAAGTTGAAAATCGTGTAGAGGTAATTTATCTGTTGGCAACACTGCAAGGGGGGTCGTGTGGGCACTGGGCACAACGGTCGGGCCGGGGCGCCGGGCGTTGGCGCCAATCGGCAACGATGGGCAATAATCGGAAACTCGGATCGGATGTTTCTAATTTAGTCGATTTCAAACATAGAACTAAAGTTTTGCGAACTCGATCTGTATGTTACCTTATCACGTCAGGTTAATTTTCGTTCCGTAGGTAATAATAATTTACGTCATTCACACAGGCGAACGAAGCCGTTGGCAGAAGCTTTTATGAAGATAATTGAACACAATCACTCTTTATATATAAAAAAATAAAAGCCGTAACTCACGCTCGAATTTGGTACGGTGGACCAAATCCACCAACCAAATCCGTTCTCGCTACAGACGATCGGATCGGACTCTTGTTTCACGTATGCCTTCAAGTGCACACGGTTGTCATCATGTCGTTGGACACCAAAACCGGCCAGACACTGACTGACAGACAGACGGACGGACGGACGGACAGCAGAGGCTTAGAAATAGGGTTCCATTGGTTATCCTTTGGGTTCGGAACCCTAAAAATTCAAACACGCCTCGTTTAAGTCTCAAGTCGTAGTTTGTTCGGCCTAACCGTCCACACGTCCGGATTCGTTACGGCTACGGAGCAAACCAAATCCGATGTGCAGACTAGCGGACTCAATTAATAATAATTATGTTCGGACTATTTACTCTACAGACGGGCAGACAGATATGGTTCGGAAGCGAACCAAATTCGTGGTCCGGTCGAACCAAATCCGAGCGTGTGTTACGCCTATAAGCTGTTACGGCTATAAGCAAATCATACCAACCAATAATGATTTAAAAATTCATCACTATTTATGAAAACCACAGAGTAGCATACAAGGCAGTTTTCACCTCTGCTGTCTGCATAATGGCCTACTCTCACCGGGACAGAATGGCAAAGGATTTTAAATTTTTACCAAAAGACATTCAAACTTATCTAGTAGGAATACAATTACAGATTTCTTGACACGGCATTGGATAGCGCGCTAAGTGATCCCGCGGTGAGATATCGCGGCACGTCACGGGATGTCTTCGTAGGCCGTCCCCCGTGGGATCTAAGCGGTTAAATCGACTATGTCATAATCGTAGTGCGAGCGAATCAATATGACAAAAATTGAGCATAACTCTTTTCTTCAATTCAGAACTGTCAATGTCAATTCAAGTTTAATCGATTTCTATGATGTTTGAAGTGCTGCTGCTGAGCTCAAGAAACCTATAGTTTTATGCATTGGTTTATAATGGTTTATATGTCTTGTTTGATATCACTAAAGTCCTGAAAAACAACAGCTTATAATTCCTTCTTTCACCATGGAGGACATATACGACGATTTAAGTAACTACGAAGACGTGCATGCTCTTGAGGAGGTATTGTGGTTTAGCGCCAAAACGGCCTGTCATATTTTTTGCCTCGAAAACATAATTTTATCACTTATTTTGACGAAAAATCCAAATCGATTATCACACTAAATCAAATAGTATTATTAATAATACAATTTTACAGAAGTATAAATTATCTTTTTGTCCTTATAGCTACGTGCTGAAAACAAAGAACTGAAAGTGAAGCTTGAAGAACATTCCGCTGCCATGGAAAAGCTTCAAAAAGTAAGAATCTAACAACAATCTTTAAAATTTCAGTGTTTGTGTAAAATAAAGTACTGAGCTTGCTGTCTAAAATTGTCATGCAAGCTTTGCAAAATTGGCTTTGCTGCGCCAATACTTTATCTTTTGGCTAATACTAGCTAAACGATGTTCGCTTACACATGCACAACTGCTTCATGTCCTGTTTTCTGTGTATCATGTAAGCTGTAAAAAATCATTTTAAATCACATCTGCAAGCTACAAAACATCTTAAAAAGCATAGTAAATTGTTAATAACTTATGCTCTGTATTAAGAAGTAACATACAACACAGTGAGATGCACAATATCTTAACTTGCATAAATGCATTTTGCCAACTGAAGAAGATGACACATGAATGGATAACACGTTGATATTGTAGGAAATATTGCAGGATTATGACACTCTTGAGACTGCGTTTAAGCAGCTGGAGAATAACTACTCATCTCTGCTTATGACTGCTCGGGCAGAACTGCAGAGGAAGACTCAGAGGATCACTCAACTTAGTCAAGAGTTAGTATTCTTTTGATATTATTGTTTACTTTGTCATTTACATAAAACATGGATTTTACTTGTTGAATACAAGTTTTGGGCTATCTTCTATTTAAAAAAATATATCTTTGTTTTAGAAAAGACATTATGATAATTGATGCTTTTAACAGTGGAAGGAATATTAGAAGGAACTTTAACAAAGTGGTAAACAATCCTGGTAGGAGGATGCAGGATAGTTCTGTGAAAGGGAATAACAGAAACAAGCAAGATAATTTTAAACAGAAGAATGTTGATATTAACGCAGAAAGGTAAGAACTAAGTCTTTTAACTTAATTTCAAGCTACTAATCAGCCATAGTATAGCATTAACTAATGTTTCTGCATTGCAGCCTATTTCTAATAAGTTAATAGAAAAAAAAAACCATATTCTGAAAAGTCAACAGGACCTACATTACATTGTTCGTAATTAGTAGACAATTTATCTAATCTGCATTAGACTCTGGTACATATTACTAAGTTGAACATCTTATAAAAGTCTAAACTTTTAGGATTACATATTTAATGGTATGTTCAAGCATGTATGTATTAAGAGTGGTTGCATCATAAGGTACTTTTAAGGTTATATGCTTATTGAGCGCTTGTAACTTGATATGTGTCTTGTAAAACTGTTTATTGAAACAAGCTAATGTGTAATAATAAGGACATTGTTTTCCTGCAACTGTTGCATCTGACAATGCAGTAACTAATGAGCTAAGCTACTAAACCTAAGTTTAGAAATATTGTCATGTTGTACTGTAACCAGATCAGTGACAATAAAATGCTTATTTTTAAGTAGAATTTATTCCTTGTGGGGCTGTTTTCTCAACAGTCGGTAGCTTTTATTTGCAGGACAATTATACAGATTTTTGTTAAAAAACATAATTATTATAGAATTCCTTTCACATAATTGGACCTGGAACATAAAGCAGCCATGTCTGGAAAAGTACAAAAAGAGAAATGAGTATTTTCTGTCGACTTCCGTTGATGGATGCCCTTTGGTTGTCGAGTTTCTGATTATTATTTTATGTTTGATAAATATTGGTATAAGTATCGCATATTTTTTTATCCTATCCAGTTTTCCATAACGTTATTTTTAGTAAAAATAATTGCGGTTTTAGACATAACTGCTTCTTACATAATTGCATATTTCGTAGAAATCTCAATAAAGCATAAGAGGCTGAACACATCACCAAGGCAGACTGCGTTCTGTAAACGGCAAATGGTCTGAGAAATGAGTTGTCTGTCTTCCATATTGTTTTAAAGCGGTATAGTAATTTAAAAAACTGCCAAGAAAGTATTAATAATAATAAAACCTTTATTTCCGAACTTTGACAGTTTTTCATTAACATAAATTTTACTTAAATAAATAAATTAACAGCTGGTTAAAAACGTAATGCACATCATATTATAAAAGGTCTCTCAGTTCGGTGTGCCTTACGGCAAAGGCCTCCTCCAACTCTTTCCACTGATGTCTGTCTGCCGCCACTCTTGTCCAGAGCGGACCCAAAGTCATTTTCAGGTCATCCTCCCATCTTCTCTTTTTGCGACCTCGACTCCTAATGCCATCTCTTGGGTACCAGATTGTCACCTGTTTGCTCCATTTCTCCTTTTTACACCTGAGCATATGTCCAGTCCACCTCCATTTAAGTTGGTCAATACGAGCCAGGATATCAGTTAGTTTGGTTTTGTGCCTGATGTCTGTACTTCTTACTCTGTCTTTTAGTTTTAAACCTAGCATGCTTCTTTCCATACTTCTTTGACATCTTGCAAGTTTATCCCTATGGTGTTTTGTCAGAGCCCAGGTTTCGCAGCCATATGTAATGCAGGGTAAAATGCATGTATCAAAGGTCTTCTTCTTGATTTTAATGCCTATTTCTTTGCTTTTTGTAATTTCTTTCAAAGCCCAGTAGGTTTTCCATCCTGTTGCAATCCTTTTTTCTATTTCTTTCGACATCTGGTCGTTAGGCGATATTATCTGGCCAAGATATACATATTCTTCTACATATTCCAGTTTCTGTCCTTTAACTGTTATGTCTACGGGAATTGAATTTGTCATCACCTTAGTTTTGCTGGAGTTCATTTCTAGGCCTAATTCTCTGCTTTTTTCTGCCAGGTTTTGTATCATGGACTCCAGTAGTTTTGGATCTTCTTCCAATAGGACCAGATCATCAGCAAATCTGAGATGATTTAATCGTGATCCATTTATGTTTAGACCTAGATGCTCCCAATTCAACTTCCTGAACATTTGTTCTAATACTGCTGTAAACAGCTTTGGTGAAAGTGGGTCACCTTGCCTGACACCTCTTTTTATTGGAAAAGCATCTCCTATAGATTCCAGTCTTATCCTGCCTGTACCGTCGCTATAAATACTTTTGATGATCTTGATGTAGGTGTTTTGGATGCCCTGCTCTTTTAGGCTTTGCCATACAACTTCATGTCTGAGGCTGTCGAAAGCCTTGGCGTAGTCTATAAAGGCAATGTAAATTGTTTTTCTATATTCATTATATTTTTCTATAAGCTGTTTGATAGTGTGAATATGGTCTATTGTACTGAAATCTTTCCTGAACCCCGCTTGTTCCACAGGTTGATTTTCGTCGAGTTTGATTGAGATTCTGTCCAAAATTATTTTGGCGAAAACTTTATATACATTTGAGATGAGAGAAATGGGTCTGTAGTTTCCTATTTCGTCTTTAGGACCTTTCTTGTGGAGAAGTATTATATGAGATTCTGCCCATTGACTAGGGATGTTACCAGTATGTAGAATCTCGTTAAACATAGCGTTCATAAAATACGATAAGCTAATTGTTAAAAAACCAACGAACCCCAGCCGCGAAAAGAGGAAGAGAGAAACACCAACAGGATCCCCAACCACTCCCACCCCATCTCAGAAAAAGACAAATACCCAGAATGAAATTACTGAAATACAGCCCCCAAGTACAATCAAGGAAGTAGTTAAGCCAAGCATACTTACATTTGTAACGCGTGAAAGATCCGCCTCGATGTCAGAGATGCAAAAAAACGAACAAAGGCCTCCTCGAACCGGAAACAACAAACTGATGCAACAACAAACACAGATATAAGAAAAACTCTAATGTTTTGTCCCCCAATCCGGCCGGTCACCGTGGGGGAAGCCGACCACCACCCTCCAACATATCAGTCAACAAAATCAAATACCCAAAAAGATAAACAAAAACGAAGCAGTTTATACATATGTACACTAAATACACGAACCCTGAGAACAGAAGAAAGTTTGCATGAGCTAGAGTTAGCTATCGAAAACCTCAAGTGGGATATCTTGGGCATAAGCGAGATGCGGAGAATAGGAGAAGGAATAGAAGAGCGAAACAGCTATATTATGTATTTCAAAGGGGAAACCGCTGGACACAGAGGGGTAGGATTCCTGGTTAAGTCAAAACTTAAAAGCCAGATAATTGGTTTTGAAGGGATATCGGACAGGATAGCGGTGATTCATATTAACCTACCAAAGTATAGAAAAAAATGGACAGTCATTCAAGTCTACTCGCCGACAGAACAAGCAACAAAAACAGAGATCGACAAATTCTACGATAAATTACGTGAAGCTATCGAAAAATATTCCGAAAACAATATCGTGCTCATGGGAGATTTCAATGCCCAAGTTGGCGTCCAAATACCCGGAGAAGAACATATAATAGGAAAATACGGAAGAGGCAAAAGAAGTAAAAATGGAGAAAAACTAGTAGAGTTCCTTCTTGAGCAAAACTTAACACTTCTAAACTCCATGTTCCGTAAAAAACCCAAGAACAAATGGACATGGATGTCTCCAGACGGAAAGGTTAAGAACGAAATCGACTACATAATAACTAACAAAGCTATGGTATTTAGTGATACGGAAATAATACAGAAACTAAATTTCAACACAAACCATCGTATGGTACGCAGTTGTCTAAATGAAAGAAGTCCAAAAGCTCCTAGACACCATATGAACCACACGCAAACAACTAACACACAAACGGACACAGAAAACACAATAAAAGATCTGATGGAAGTCGTTGATTCAGATTTGGACCTAAGTGTAAAATACAAAAAAATTGAGAATAAGCTTAAGCAAGCAGGAAAACAATCAAACAAGAGTAAAGAAAACATTTTGAGTGAAAGAACGTTAAAACTAATTGAAGATAGAAAGAAAGTATTACATTCGCTAAAACCCGGTGACTAAAATTACATTTACAAAATAACCAATATGGTGTAGGTAAAATATGTTTACTAAGTAACAATAATTAAACCACATTACTTTTGGATTTTATAGAAATTTGAGTTGGTTATGATTTGGATAAGGGCCTGGTAGTTGTATTGGGAGTGTTTATTTCAAAAGATATTGGAAGAAAATAAGTCATAGTTGGCACAATGCAGGTTTTCGCTCTCATTCAGCATCGTCCATATTCAGGGCTGACTTTAATGCTAAATCTAACAATGTCATCCTAAATGATCTTGGCTGTGTCAAAAATTTTAGCACTTTCTAGTAACAGATGTCTTATTGATATGTTGTTTCACTTTTAAATATAACAAATATTTATAAAAAACAATCATTTTTTGTCATTAAAAAAAAAAAGCTTGTTGTATAGCTGGATGCACCAAAAAAAACTCAGACGTCTATCATGGTTGAATCATATCAGAATTACATGCATTATCAGTATGTTGACAGCAATCTTAATAATTGTTGCAGCAGCCCAAAACTTAACTACAAACTTTGTGCCGTAAAGAGCAACCTTCCCATGACCAACTTCTTTCTAGATAGTATGAGAAAAGTTTGACTGTTTCTAATGGTATTTCTTTTCGTTTTTTCAGACGTGATCCACCTGTTAAGTCGACAAAAGACGCGGGTCTTGATTCTGTTTCTTCCAATAGCAGTAAGTCCAGCAAAGCAGCTGGTGTACTGATAGAATCATCTAATATTAGGAAGAGCAATGTTAATGACAATGTTGCACAACAAAAGGCTGATGTTATTGAGCGTCCCAAGACATCTGTTAGTAGTATAAAGGATAGAAGGAAATCAGTGCCAGCTATGAGGTAATACACTTTCATTGACGTCTGATCATTCTTTGAAACATCTCTAGTCCAAATAAACATGAAGTATTATCATTCCAGCATGCCCATCGACACATTTAGTTCCAGTGATGAAGAAAGAAACTATCCAACCAAAGAAACTAAAACTGATAATGAGAGGAGAAACATAAACAAATTGCCTATTGAAAGACCTAGTAACAAAACTTCTGAAGCATTCAGTGTTGATGACAGAAGTCACAAGTACCATGAATCTTCTTCAGGAGACATCTACAAAAGTCGATCAAGTAAACAGCACGACAGTAGCTCACACAGAGGCCGGGATAAGTACGAAGTTTCATTGAAATACAGGAAGCAGTACAGTCCAGAGAGATATCCTAAACAAAGGGAACATCTAGATGCTTATCCTAAACAAAGGGAACATCTAGATGCCTATCCTAAACAAAGGGAACATCTAGATGCCTATCCTAAGCATAGGGAACATCTAGATGCCTATCCTAAACAAAGGCAACATCTAGATGCCTATCCTAAACAACACAGGGAATATCCAGATGACTATACCAAAAAACATAGGGATCGTCCAGATGACTATCCCAAACTACGCAGGGATCATCCAGATGACTATACCAAAAAACACAGAATGCATCCCGATAACTATCCCGAAAAACGCAGGGATCGTCCAGATGACTCGAAACAACGTAGTGATCAACCAGATGACTTTCCCAAACAACAGAGGGAACATCCAGATGACTTTCACAAACATGAACGTGGAAGATATCAAGGAAGATCTCTGGAGAGTCCCCCACCTCAATCTTATAATCGTCGTGAACGTACGAAATCAGTCCACCAATCTGATCACGACAGATATCCTCATGAGCCAGAACAAAATAGAAATTACCGTGATGATAAATATTCAGCCAAGTATAGATCAAAAGACTATGATGAACCTCCGTTTAAAAGACAGAGGACAGAATCGTATGGTAACCCTGAGACTCATTCTATGGACGACAAGAGGCATTACCACGTGAGGGACTCTGTGGATGTACATACCCCAGATTTCTCTCCACCTCATGAATATGATATGCTTCGAATGTCGTGCCAGAGTCCTGATTCTGTCCACATTGAAGGCGCTATTGCTTATCCCACTAAAGGTAATAGAAATAAAAATAAAATATTTTATGAATAGCTTAAGAAGACATTTGACAAGAATTTACTTGTGATAGTTGCATTTTAACCCTTTATAAACAATCGGAAGGTAATATTAAACTTGTTTGAATGCTCGGATAGCCCTTCAGCAAAAAAAAAGTTACTAAAATCCTACAATCCTTGAACTTTGCAGAAATTATGGCTACAGCTTCTACACCACTGGAAGATCCGCGAGTAACAAGCAAAAGATACGTCATCCGGAAAGAAAATGGCAAAGAGACATTATCTACAGCGGTAGGCAGGAATATTGATATAATACCAGTTAACAGAGCTGTTTGGAATATTAAACCTGTGGACGTCCCTGTTGCTCTAGTGCGTCGACCATCACAATGCAGTGATCAACTTGTAAAGGACATTTATATGGACATTGAAAATCCAGTGAATAATCTAGATGCATCAATGGAATCAGGTGAGGTTTGTGGGACTGATGACGAATTTCACGAAAGCGTTTCACGTAGCAAACTAAAGGAAATTCAACATAATACTCAAGATCTCAAAATAAGCAAGCAAGCACCAGAAGATATTTCAAAGCAACCAGTTAACGCTGAAACAGTTTCGAAACCAAATATCGCCAAGTATCGTGTTCGGAAAAGTGGGCAAGTGACTATAAATACTCAAAGCAGGATGGATGTTCCTATCATAGAACTAGGCGAGACGATACCACAGCATAAGAATGTTAGTAAAAATGGTGCAGCCGAAGATACTGTTTCAAAAGAATTATTAACTTACAAACAGCAAAATAATAAGCATGAAGATTTTCTTCATAATAACAAAAATAACAGTAAAGTAGATGGTAACAAAAAATCTAAATCACGAGAGAGAGGCGAGCATCAGAGCACACTCACAAAGATGGCTATTGTGGCAGATGATTTAGAACTAAGCGATGACAATAGCGATCATATAGACACTGGCAAAAAAAATGATCCTGTAAAGGTTCAGAAAATTTGCGGAAAATCCTTAAACATGAATGAAGGTAGAAGTAATGAATCTGTAAATAATGTAGAAAACAAAACAGTTAGTGCTCATAAAACAGACATCAATACTGTCGAAACTACAGGGATAAAAGATGTTGCAGAGGAGGAAAAAACGAAAGAAGCAGACAGTGCAAAGAAACAAAGAGCCAAAAAGAAAAAGTCTAAATCAAAAGAGATATCTAAAGATTCAGCAGAATGTACAGCTGATCCCATCCATGTTTCTGAAAAGAAGCCAAAATCCAAGAAAGAAAAGGAAAGTACACTTAAAGAAACAAAGGAAAAATTTTGTGATCTCTTTGGTGATAGCAGCAGTTTAATGACTCCGGAGGATTTAGGAATTCCTTCATATTTACCTATATCTGAAGAAGCGCAAGATGCCGTTGACATGAAAATCAACCAAATCATTGATGCTGCCCCACTAGTTGATAAAGATAAAATTCCTGGCGAAATACTGCCCCAAAACAGGGTTAAAGTTACGATACAAGAAACAGCTGGACATGACGACATCCCTAAAGCTGATTTACAGAAAACAGACATGGAAGATAAAGAAGCCATTCATGAACCTAAAAAGAAGGCATCTTCAAAAAGAAATGAAGAAAAAATAGACACTAATCAACTTCCATCTCCTATCGTTTATGAAAATTTTAACCATGGAACTGACTTCAATGATCCTAATGTTGTCAAAACAGTAATCATATCAACAGGAAACCAGCCTATAAGCGGGCATGAAAATAAAATAGAGATAACAAAACCTGATGCAGTTGTCAAAGTAAATGCAAAACAGAATACAAAAGATATGAACATCTTGCCGGCTACAGTGGATATCCTGAAAGCTTTAGCTACATCTACACCGCACAAAGAATTTTCCGCTTTGAATCCACTAGAAGCAGATACTGTTAAAACTGATATTATTTGTGATCCTTGCGTAAGCAAAGCGGTTGCAACGATCACGAATTTAGAACCAGTAGTCAGCCAAACTGAGAAAACTACTTTAGAATCTAATGACGCACCTGATGTTAGAATATTTGTGAAAAGGCGCAGGAAAGTCGTGAAACGACCACCGATGACTTAGTCGATAATAGGAAATAGGTTTAGGAACAAAGTCTGAATTATTGAGGGTATGTGATGTAAAATGGTATTGCAAATATTGCAGTACAATCTGGTATGAAAGTCGCGATGATGAGGGTTTGGGAATTACGATAAAGTATTCAGTTATTCTACAGTTACCACAGTATTTGAGATGACAGCACTTATTTAGCGAATTCTTGTATTGACATAAAATAGTGATGTCTATTTATCAGTGTAAATAGTTGTATTAAATATGTGTATGAGCAGTTTGATTATTTAACTCCTTTTACGGTAAAATTATGTTTTGAAGCGATTTCGGTCATAAAAGTCGTGTGGAGAATGCACGCCGCATTGTATGTTCGTGTGTAAGTCAGGGAGGAATCCAAAATGGAGTAAATAGTTTTACTGTGGCATACGTTTTGACGTCTCAATGTGATTTATTCGGGCCTAAGCTGCGTTTCCACCAAGAGATGAGCGACGATGCGTAGCGAGGGATGAGTTTGTTAAGTACCAATAGAATCGCTTGCGCTGAGCGAGGCTAGGTTAATGAAGCAATTCTATTGGTCCTTAACAAACACATCCCTCGCTACGCATCCTCGCACATCTCTGGTGGAAACGCAGCCTTAGTGCCGCATGTGCTGAAACTTGAGTAAATAAAAATACTAAGTATATTCCCATAACAGTCTTTATTTTCCTTATGAAATAACTGTAAATTATATTTACATTTTCAATAGTGTCTATATGATACATTGGAAAGAATGATTAACACCTAAGCTTACAGGAATTTGTACATAATTATTAACTAATTTAATTAAAGATACATTTAATTTCCATATCAACTTAAAATTATTTACATAAAACCAGGAAGTCTTTTTCAAATAATATTGCTTGTATTAATTTACTGCTTAAAAACAACTGTTGTGACATCATAAAAAGGAGCCTCAACAAACTAATTTAGGACAAATTCAGGCGTACTATTATGTAATTGTAATAAATTCTCCCAGATACGATGTTGGAAGATATTTCCTTATTATACAAACTCTTTACAAATAACATTTCCCATGTTATTTGGATTTCTTATCTGATTACTCGGAATTTATAATCAGTTGGCGATAATCGATTATAAAAGATGAGTTGACTGTTTACCAATCGACCATGACTTTGTGACGCACGTTATTTTGATATCAGCCGGTGTAAACAATATTCTTCGATAATAGCGCGTTGAACTTGTAAAAAATTATTTTAAAATTATTAATTTATTATTATTCTAAAATCGTCAGGATCTGCTGTATAATTTAAACTTCCATTCTCAGGACGCGCTCGTATGAAATTGGAACGGGATGCCATTGAGATTACGGTAAGTATAGGTCGCTTGCGAGCTAAGCTAAACGCGCGAACGAATCGCGGGCAAATAATCACCGATGTCGATGATCGGAGCCGTTCACTACATGTAGTCGCTGGGCGTCCTGGGGTTGGACAGGGTGCCGATGATGTTGTTGGCAGTGGGGATGTCGTCGTTGCGCGAGAGCGCGGAGCCGGACGACGTGCCGGACAGCGACGAGCCGGACGCGGAGGGCCGCTTGCCGAGCTTCTTGAGCACCGTGGGCAGCTGCTCGGGCTCGGCGTGCGGCGCCACGTGCTGGTAGCACACGGCGGACGCGTGGCCCGAGCGCACCGACGTCAGCGCCGTGCCGCTGCTCCACGCGTTGCTGGCCGGGTCGTACACCTCCACGATGTCCAGGAACGACGTGCCGTCGTAGCCGCCTGGAAGGGAATGCGAGTGTCATGAGATGGCTGTTGCAGTCGTTACTTTAGTGGGGCGTACTTCACAGACTTAAAAAGGATGTTCTTTTTTAGTAAATATTATTGTGCATTTGCTATGGATTGTCTTGAATTGAATGCTTCGGGAACCACCCCAATTTTTAAAGGGGGAATGCTTGATTGGCTTTTGTTATTAACCACAGCTCATGCAGCACGGATCGCACTCGGTGTCGTAGCGCTCCACCGACGCCGTCGTAGCCGCCCACCAGCCCACAAGCACAGGAGTGAGTGATACTAACCGAGCGCGTATAGCTTGTTGTCGAGCACGGTGAGCGAGAGCGCCGAGCGCGCGATGTGCACGGGCGCCACCAGCTCCCACGTGTCGCGCTCGGTGTCGTAGCGCTCCACCGACGCCAGCTGCTGCGAGCCGTCGTAGCCGCCCACCACGTAGATGTACTGGTTCATTGCTGCTACTCCTGGAAAATTAAGAAATTTATTTTATATATTTTTTGGAATTTCATAGCTATTATGTGGTGAAATTTGCAGAAATTGCCACGCATCAAAATTACAATAGACATTAGTCTAAAAATGTTTTCGAAAAGATCATTTACCAGCTCCACTCCTTGCTATATGCATCGGCGCGACTTCGTTCCAGATATTGTTCTCCGGATGGTAGCACTCGACGGACGCAATTCGTCTGGCGCCGTCGAACCCGCCCACTGCGTACAACAGGCGGTTGACGACGGCCACGCCGACACCTAGGCGCGCGCAACCCATTGACGCCACTGATGTCCAAGTGTCGCGCTCAGGGTCGTAGCTGTAATGACAGAAAATTATGGATAAGTAAGGGTGGCTTGCCTAAAGCCGGCATGAAAGGGAGGCCTTTACCCTGTAGTGGGACGGAATAGGCTACAAAGAAAAGAAAGAAGGTAATAGAAGCTATAATTCATGTAAAACTCATGGTAAAACTGACACAATTTTAATAGTAGATTATGCACTGACGGGATAAAGCAGTGTCTTATGACACGGGCGTCATATTGAATCCCGAACCTAATGAAGGATTCGACAGTCAACCCCCGAGCGTAGCGTGGGAGTTTATAGTTTACCTCACGAGTAAAGCTAGGGATAACTCCCTAGCTTCACTACATGAATCCTGAATGCAAGCGCGCTGTTGGATTTTCAACATTCGGTTCGCCACCGAAAGTTGAAAATCAACCAACGCGTTTAGACCCTAATAACAGAGCCTCAGTCTAACATTACTTTGAACAACTTTAAAAGCCTTTTGATTGCTCGAAAACAGATTTAAGTAATGGTTGAGGGCTGTGATACGGGCTTTAGTACACAAGAGTAATAATGCACTTCCATACAAAATAAAACCTTTGTCAATTTCAACGTATTTCGTGAAATTGGAACCTATCTTCGTATTCGTGCCTAATTTGTGAAACTGTATAAGAATACTAAAATTGATCTACGTGACTATTTCCGTGTACAATAAAGCATAACTATATCTATAAATTTAAACATTTTTACATAATCGCAAGTAACGTAAACGTTGCAAAAAATTTAACACGTTATTGGTGACTTGTTACAGTAAACCAAATATTCGTATCATGCTTACTGGTTTCTCATATCTAAAATCCTTTGTTCGTATATTGCAGTTAATTTCATTGTTAGGTATGTAGTTTATCGAGCTGGGAAAACCCGACCAATATCTTTATCGAATATTATTTATTAGAAGGCAGTTTTTGCAGACTCATTCCTTATCAGTTTACAAGTATACGTAACATAATTTCTAAGATATACAGGGTGGTCCGTTTAAAGTGGTCCAAAATATACGTGTATATTAATGGTGAGGGTCGCGAGTAACCGATGGATGCGAGACGCACAGGACCGGGTGTTGTGGCGACACTTGGGGGAGGCCTATGTCCAGCAGTGGACGTCTTTCGGCTGATATGTTGATGATATCAATTCGAAGCTAAAATTCCTTTTGAAAATATCATTGATTGATTGTTGACCAAGATCAGTTATTTGTCATGAAGTAATTGGTCGATTTTTGATTGAAATCGTCAATCTCAGGGCACGCCCATACAGCTCTCTATTAACTCAGCCTATTGCAGTCCACTGCTGGACAAAGGCCTCTCCAAAGTTGCCACAACATCCCGTTCACAGTGTTCCGCATTCAATCTGTTACGGCCATCTTTAATAGCTGTACCTACTCAAATCCATATCGCCTATCCAGAGACTATGCGAAGTCTCGCGACGTCGCCTGCCTTTGCGCGATAAGATGGCTGTCATCGAAAATAAAGAAAGGGTTCATGACATTCGTCAGGCATGATGCGAGCGATGTCACGTAACTTCTCGTTATGTCTATGAAAACTGGCTTTAGTCGTTGGTCATCTACAATTTTTGTTTCTAATTGAACTTTGTGCTAATGTAATTTAAGTTGACTTCTGCCCAGTATTAATCCAAGAAGAATATTAATTACATAGTTAATTTTCCTAAACACATTTGTTGACATAATTATTTGAAATCAACGAAGGATGGCCCGGGATGCACCATGCTACGTTTTCGCAAGAAATAGATGTGTGATGCTTACCATTCTACTGATTTGTGATATTCAGAGCCCGCGGAACCGCCGACTGCGTATAATAGTCCGTCCATTACTGCTACTCCTACCTATGAATAAAAAAAAATATTACAATGCAAAAAAACTTCCATATGCATACTTAATTTAAGATTATTTTAATACATTAATGAAAATATCCGTAGTTTTAAGTATATTAATCTCTATTGTTATTCTTTAAGACTCAGATAATTCTAAATCAACAAACACAATACGTTCGATAAAGTTATGCTTGTAATCAATACTTCTCATTCTTGTGTATTATTCAAAGTTCCAATTATAACCATTTTCATTCAAGCGTAAGATAGATAGGAAGAAGAGCACACTTGTAATAATATCTCAATTATGGCGCCTGAATACTTATGTTATTCTTATGCTTTATGAAGACGTATATAATGTTATTGTTTCCTATCTGAACATAGAAGATCAATTAGTCAAATTCGAAGCAAAAAAGTCTTCGAATTTTACTAATGAAAGGTGGACAACAGATGTCCTTCGAGCCGGATCCCATTTTGTCGTGACGATTTTGTATCTTTGCTTTAGTCCATATGAACATCTCTCTTTTCATAAATATTCAAGGGCAATTATCTGTTGTCACGACTCGGGTTGCTATACAGAAAAAAAAATAAGGCGATAACATAAGTAAACAGGTAACTAGCAGCTTCGCTCATGTGGTGTATCCCACAGGAATCCTGCATATTCCGGGATAAATAGTAGCCTATGACACTGCGATAGTGCGTCTTACTATTAGTTAAAGAATTCTTGTAATTGAGTCAGTATTTCCAGAGGAAACAAACAATTTGAACTCTTTACATATTTCGTTTTTGAGCAGTTAAAAATGAGGAGTTGTTGGAAGAAGAAGACATGTTGGGCCGGCCCCGACCCCCCGCCTACAAATGGGTAAAAGTGCAAGAAGGCAGAATGATCATTAAAGTTGACTACATACCCTGTGCCTCGGCGTTGACATAGGACTGCAAGGCCGCCAGTGTTCCGTGGCGGGGTTGTACACGTCCACCCAGTCGCTGTCGTACGAAGAACCCGGCGACGTGTTGCGGCCACCCACTGCGTAGAACATACCCTGTAGCAACAGAAACATTTTACGTTAATTTTTGTTTAGGAATTATTTTTGAAATTATGAACTAATGTGGAGAATAAAGTTAGGATCATAGTATGCCTTGTTCCATAAATTTTATAAGCATAGTTAACGCGTAAATTGTTCCTCCTTGTGGGGTCATAGATGCGTTAGCACGGGTCGAGGGGCTTGTTCCATAAATTTTATAAGCATAGTTAACGCGTAAATTGTTCCTCCTTGTGGGGTCATAGATGCGTTAGCACGGGTCGAGGGGCTTTCAGGATCTGGGGGGCTACTCTCTAACGAAATCCGTAGTTTCGGGCTTAGTTGCGGGCGGGCATTTTCTACTCCGTATCACCTAACCACTGAGAACTAATGATAACACGATTTGACAGTTACTGTGAAATCGTGTTGTCATTCATTCTCAGTTCGGGTTCGGGACTAATCGTAAGTCTGTAGGTGATACGGAGTAGAATACGCCCGCCCGAAACTACAGATTTCGTTAGAGAGTAGCCCCCCAGGACCGCGGATTTTTCGAATGGTCCCAAAGTACTCAAAAGTAATATAGGTGAAATCCGCGGTACCGGCCCCGAAAGCCCCTCGACCCGTTAGCACATTTTCCGGCCTACCCGAAGTAAAAGAAAGCTTAGAGGCCTTCGTTTCTTTTACTTGATAAATTCCCAATACCTAATTTACCTAAAGTAATGCACGATAACTGTACCCCAACATGTATTTTTTCATCTGTGAGTAACTATGCTCAAAATACCCCCAAAATTTTTGAAATATAATAATCACCATTATATAACGAAACGATACGCGGTGTGCGACTGATAAATATAGACAATAAATATTATTTAACGATGACGTTGACAATGTTACATTTAGTCGCAGTCATCCTGACTCGGAAACATTTTAGGCTTTGGCTGGTATTGCGCAGCGCGAATGTACGATCGCCACGTAGTCGCTATGCGTTGACTTTTGTTGTTAAATATTATTTTAAACTTACGTTGAATGAGCTACTCTTGGAACATGGACTTGAAACTACTTCATTTACTTACTTTTTTTTGTTGCTTAATAGGTTTAGGTATTTAAAAAAAAATTGTTAATGCAACACTTTAGGAGTAAATAATAATTTTAATATTTTAAGTGTTTTAAAACAATATCACGCCTATATTCACTGAAAATTTAAGCAGAGTTGTAAACTATTTTTGGTATAAAATATTTCTATATCTATTTTTATATCCTAAGTGACAGAAGGTCTGAATTTGTGCTTGAGGCATCGACATAGCACAAATTCAGACTCCAAATGACGTCCGTATCGTCCAAGTTGAAGGCCTCAAACGAGTCTATCGAATGCCTGAAGTTAATGATACGTTATCAGCTATTATTGGCCTTGTGAACACGGAACCTAGTCCCTAACCCTGAACGTGGTCGCGAACACAGGTTGTCCGAAATTATCGTTCAAGTTGAAGGCTCCAAACCAGTATATTAAGTGCCAAAAGGCGACATATTTGATACCGTGATACGTTATCATACATGACTCTCTGAATCTATATTTTTTCCCTCTCGCATTTTTCACGTTGAGAACCGCAGCTCCTAACCCTGAGCGCGGTACAGTCAGCCTAGGCAGGTTTGTCCAACGGTTATCATCCAAGTTGAAGGCTTTAAACCAGTCTATCGAGTGCTAAAAGGCGACGTATTGACATGACTCTTACAATCGATACTTTTACTACAAAATGGTGGACAGATGTATGAACGTAAACGAAGCAAAAAGAGTTTATAGTTGTAGTAGGGATGGGGAAAAAGGCGTGAGTTTATGTATGTGTGTAAAATGTGGATGAAGGGAGAGAGACAGGGAGCCAAGAGGAAAGATTTTCTGAGGAATAGGTTATTTGACTGGTTTTTAGGGTTCCGAACAAAAAACGGAACCCTTTTAGGATCACTCGGGTGATTGCCTGTCTGTCCGTCTGTCATAGCCAGTTTTCTCCGGATCCACTGGACCGATTCTGTTGAAATTTGGTGCACATATGGACTTCTGTGACCCAAACACGGACGCGTTACGTAAATTATTAAATTTTTAGTATGGTGGTCATTTTTGGGGGTCAAACTAAAAAATTAAAAAAAAAAGTTTTTTAAATAATATCGCGTGACATATCAAATGAAAGGGCTTACTGTGAGGGTTTTAATTGTATTTTTTTCATAATTTTAAAATGAATGGTTTTAAAGTTATTCAAGAAATTAGACGAAAATGACCATTCTCCCCCTTATCTCCGAAAGTACTGAGCCTAAAATTTTGAAAAAAAAAAAAATGGAGATAATAGATCTTTACCTATAGATTACAGGAAAACCTATAAGAAGTCTACAGTGTTAAAATAACATGTTAAAAAAATAAAATTAGTTCGGAACCCTTTGTCCGCGAATCCGACTCGCACTTGAACAGTTTTTTTTTGTTAAATTTCTCAAAGTCTAGAGAGCAGACAATGCGCAGTTAAAAAATTTTTCTTAAAAATTAAAAAAAAAACTGTCGTCAGCGTTTTAAAATCTGTGACAGAGACAGCACTTATTGCGTGTGACGTCACTCACAAGTTCCGCCATATTGAATTGAAGCCATCCCTTACAAACGACATGTGTGACAACCATAGAAGAATAACTTCAAAAGCGTATAAATTTTGTTTTTCAAATCGTACTGTTTTAATAGCATATATCGAATAAGTATTCATTTACGTATATTATTCATAGTAGTCAAATACACGTATAATGACAAAGAAGTCAGTCAAATATGACGTTTAACAGGAGGGAATGGAAGAACAAAAACAAATTGCAACAACCCTACCATGCGACAAAGATAGAAAGATAATAATAATTCAAGGCTCACCTCAAGAAACGCAATGTAACAATCCCAAGTAGCATGTGATAAGGGTAGGACAATTATGATTTTCTACACGGCTCACCTTAAGAAACGCGGCTCCAAGTCCTGAACGTGGAACTGTTAGCCTGGGCAGTGTCGTCCAACAGTTATCGTCCAAGTTGAACGCTTCGAACAAGTCTATCGAGTGCCGGAAGTAGCCGCCCGCGACGTAGATAATGCGAGGAGTGTTTGGTCGCCTTTCTTTCACCACCGGCTTCTTATGTAGAGTGAGATCCTGTAATATGAAAATGAGATTAGAATATTGAAATTTTTAAGTTCAGACGCCAGCACATCAAGGTACCCGAAACTAAAAATTTCCCAATCAACCTTGAACCTAATGCTTTGGCGATAAAGTTGAAAATCTATTTGAGAAAGGAGATGTTCCAAAATGTAAGGAGTCTGGGCCAGGTCCTTGTACACTATACTTAAAAATAGGGAAAGGGACACATTTAAAACAGTTTTTAAGTGTCCAATTTTTAAAAAAAAAGGCTTTGTTGCAATTTCAATACAAGCACAAAGTTTGTATTGAAATTGCAACAATTGTGTGTTGAAAAAACCCGTCATGGCGGTAAGCTGTAAAATTTTGATTAACATTGACGTTTAACATTTGTTTCTGACATATGTATATACCGACAATGAGACGAAAGTGACTGACTAAAGTGACATTGTTGTGACAGCTGACCGTTATCTTTCTATAATCTATGGTTTACTATCATTACTTTTAAGCACAGAGTAACTAAAACGGATTTTTCTCTTTTTTTGAGGTAGTGTACATAGACCTGGCCCATTTAGAAACATCTCCTTTGACGGATTTTTGTAGCTTGATGTGATGGCGTCTGTACTTTTTTCATCAGGAAAGTCATCACCTACTTAGCTTTTCCTAATGAGATAAAGATGCAGTAGAATACCAGTATTTCACATAAACTCTCTGAACTCCACCCGTTAATGGGTACCCTTGGTGAGACTTTTTGCCAAACTTTCGTGTCTGTGATGACCCGAAACAAGCCGCCTCACTTCCTATGGTGCTCTCTGTACCCCAAAATATGCAACAGTGACTTCTGCGTTGCCATCGCCGATGCCCTGGATGAGGCAAAGTTGGAGGGCGCACAAAATTTGAATACAGAAGAATAACGGTTCAACGTTCTCGGTATGCAATGAATGGCCAACTAAAGTCCAAGGAAAAGCGAAACTGACCTTAAATATTTTCGCGAGGTACTCCCGACAAGCGGGCACTTTCTTCAACACGGTGCATGTACTCATCTGCTCCTTGAGGAAGCTGGGCGTGAGGTACTGACACCGCACTGCTTGTAGGATGTGTTCCATGCGCGGGTGTCGTCTGTCTTCGTCGTATTTCACCTGTAGACAGCAAAAAATGTAATTAATTAAACTAAAAAACTGGGCCAAGTGCGAGTCAGACTCTCACACCGGGTAGGGTTCCGTACCATAATCCATTTAATTTAATTTTTATTTGTTATAGCGGTAATAGAAATATACACTCTGTGAAAATTTCAACTGTCTACCTATTACGGTTCTTGAGATAGAGCCTGCTGATAGACAGACGGACGGGCGGACAGCGGAGGCTTAGTTATAGGGTTTCGTTGGTTATCCTTTGGGTATGGAATCCTAAAAAAAGGCAGAGGTGGAAGAATCGAGACCAAACAGTATTTATAATGCTCGTTTTGAATAACACTGGACGAAAATTGTATTAGACTAAACAAAACCCGAAACCGTTCGATTTTCAACGCCCGGCTCAGAGCAGAGAGTTGAAAATCCAACGTGCGATCATGTTGAGATATTCGGTTTCGGTATTAGTAACGTAAAAACAGGCAGAAGTCACGACTGTATGTGACAAAGGAGTAGAGATGTATTGAGCTAGGAAATTTCGCCATTGACTTATAAGTCCATATGGGACTTATTGTCAATGGCGAATGTCATGTGTTACTTATAACATGGGACTTATACGTCAAAGGCGAAATTAAAAAAAAAAGCCTGATGTCATTAAGTTGCTACTAAGCTACTTTTGAGATTTTCCATAAGGAAAAACCATATGACACTATTCGACCCGGATTTTGAACCTAAGATAATATATGAATCAACTTGGCAGTAAAATCAAGTGTTACCTAAACGTGATAATCAGCTAAATATTCATAGAAACCTTTTACTAAACAGACAAGTTTTGTTAGGGTAGGTCAGTTTCTACATAGTCCAGCTTGCTTTGACTGATTGCAGTCGTGATAAAAAGGTAAAGCAACAAAAACTTATAATCAGCCTATCGTTAAATTGAATTTGCGTTTACCGACGTATAAAAAGTAATTGAAACAAAAAACGGCTAGGTCCTGAATCCTGATACTTATCAATTTATTCAACTAATGACTTTTTAGCAACCGGATCTGATTGGTGGTTTATATCCGTCTTTGGTAGGTATATTTTGCAGTACTGCCTTGTCATGGAGATACTGGTTTATCTGAATCATCGTGTAAGGGTCAGATCACACTTAGCGATGCAACGCTGCGTTCAGTTTTTAGGCTGGCGATACATTATTATCTTTATTTTCCAGTCAAAAAGTCATTAAGTTTAAAATAACCCGCGGTATTCGAATTTATTGGAATGTGTACCTTTTTCTTTAGCAGTTAAAGTTCAATATTGTGAGTACATTTTTTCCGTGCTATCTGAATACCAATAAGATTAATTTTCCTCTGCAACATTGCATTAGCATTTAAGTTAATTTTATTGACACAGTCATATGAATGTCAACGAATAACAGTACAATGAGAGCATGAGTATCACATTCTTTATTTACTTATTTGTATGATGTACTAACAATGCGTTGTACTAGTCATAATATTATATGCTCTGTGGAAACAGGCTTATTTGTGCAGAAAATTAGCTAGTTTTATGATGATGATGATTGATGTTACATCCTTTATAATCATTTCAAGTCATACAACTTCTTATCTTATAGAGGTGATTACACCGACATTGGCGCACCCTGGGCTACCAGCAAGCTACCACCTTGCTGAATTTTTATCAAGGCATGAGTTTTTTTCCTATAAATAGCGCCTTTACAAGATAAAAGTCAGCGGTACCTAATCTAAAAATCTTTGCCAAAAATTACTTTAATAAAACCTTAAATAATGACTTACTAATTGCCCAGAGACAAACATTATGGAATTCACAATGACGTATTTATTTTCCGATAAAGTGATTATTTGATTACAACACAAATTTCTTGCCCACGTCATTCAATGATAAACATATCGGTGCGAACGATAAGTGATTTGCGCTGTTTACCTCAAAGCAAGATCGATCATCGTTGAGTGGGCCTTTTTTATAGCATGAGACTACATATTCAATACTGACCCAACACCACAGGCATTATTTGATCATTAGTGTGTATGGTCTAAACATATCAATGATATTTTCATGGTCGATTACGATATTAAAAACTTCGATTTATTTACAAATTTATTATTGTTCCCCCAGTTAGCCTCTTAATTGCTGTTTTTACAAGTCTTTATTTGAAATCTAGTTTACGAGTTGAAAATTCTTAATTAAATGACTAAAATTATGAGCAGACTTCAAAAACAGCTTTAAAACATGCAAAGTAATTGATTGCCAAACGTTGTTTTCAATTTGTTTTCCGTGATAACGAAACTGAGAGTCACGGCTTTACTTAAAATATCGCTCATATAAGAGTTCAACGATATCTGGTGAGATAAGATAGTGGCGAATAATGGCAACATTTACGAGTGGGGCACATCTAGCATTCGGGCGGTCGTTGCTCTACAATCGTAGCATGCAACCAATGATAAACGGATTGACAAAGATTTACAAAACTTGATAATTATTGTCATTTGCGTGGCCTATTGGTAACGACAATTCGTTAGAGCGATGGTGACGTAATGACCTCGTGTTATTGGCATAATATCACTGCTTCTCAGAGCAACTGATGTTGAATATTCTGCGAACCATTACTATGTTTGAACATGCGATAACAGAAGTGAATTGTCAATTTATTTTGTGATATTAACGGATGTGGCGGAATTTACTTATCATGATAGCGTTAGTTGGAGGTACTCTGTAGGTTTTTATTACTGATTTACGGAATATAGAACGAAACCTTAATAATACCGGTTTTTTTTTAAATCAACCGTTTCGATACCTGGCTAGGAAAACTGTTTTTTTCAAAAATTCAATGATACAATTTTAGTATTCATCACTTTTGGACTCGAGGCTTCTTTCAGTGTTTTTCGTTATTCCTGGTGAGGTTCGCGGGTAGCCGATGGATGCCATACGCACAGGACCGGTTCTTGTGGCGACACTTGGGGGAGGCCTATGTCCAGCAGTGGACGTCTTTCGGCTGATATGATGATGACGACTGTTGGGACCGTTGTAGGCTGATGATGATTGTTTACTATTCAAATAGCGACCCGTGACGGCTTCGCACGGATGCAAATTATATACACAAACCTACCTCTTTTATCTTTATTTCTATTAGTGAAAACAGTATCAAAATCCGTTGCGTGGTTTAGGAGTAATGAGTGGAGAATCAGGTAGACAGAAGCAGGCAGCGATTTTGTCTTACACTATTACTAGCTGACCCGCGCAACTTTGTCTGCGTCACATTTTTCATGAATGCTCCGCTCCTACTGGTCGTAGCGTGATGTTATACAGCCTATAGCCTTCCTCGATAAATGGGCTATCCAACGTTGAAATAATTTTTCAAATCGGACCAGTAGTTCCTGAGATTAGCGCGTTCAAGCAAACAAGCAAACAAACTCTTCAGCTTTATATAGTTTTAGAGAAGAGTTACATCATACTATGGAAGTACTAGTTCTAAAAACCTAGTGCCTAATCGTTCTGTATTGACATTAGCTTCCAAAACAAAGAATTGTAATAATGACAGTGAATTATTTCATGATTGTTGCTGTAATTGGTTGAACAAAAACCCGACAACCGATCAAATCTTGACATGGCATTTGACCTTTGGCAACAGATCATAATATTGAACTAGCATGCAGAAACAGGGACTTAGTATTGAATAATGCTACAATGACCCACATTTTGTCGTAATATTCAGTCGTTCATTGAAAATTAGCACAAAATGTTTAATGTATTAGACATTCCTAATGTGTTGCGTAACTAATTATTTTTAATGTTAATTATACTTAAGACAAGGTCGAGCTTTATCACTGTTATTTACATTACCAGTTGACGTTTACGGTGCCTGGGAGCCCACGAATCATTTTCATCGCGCGACGAAATCGCATCGTTAACTCGTACGATCGTTAGCCAATCAGGACGACGCCTAACCCTCCCCGCAGGTCGCCTAGGAGTGTTGTCTACGTGATATAATTAACTTACCCAGCTCAGCACTGCATTGTAGACCTCCCGTTCTTCCCTGACATTCAGTTCGTCTTTCCGAATCATACATATTAATTCTTGAGGCGTTAACTGTAGGAACTCTTCTTCTTGACACACCTGTAACAAATAAAGTTGTTTTACTTATTTGGTAACATTCCTTTCAATTAGAAATAATTGAATTTAGCTTCTAACATAGGTCACACGCTCGAATTTATGTACATGTATATGTGGGTTTTTAACTCCCGACGCAAAAACGACGGGGTGTTATAAGTTTGACGTGTCTGTGTCTGTCTGTGGCATCGTAGCTCCCGAACGGGTGAACCGATTTTGATTATGATTTCTTTGTTTGAAAGGTGAATTAGTCGGGAGTGTTCTTAGCTATGTTTGATGAAAATCGGTCCAAGATGGCCGCCGCCACAAAATGGCGGATTACATATTTTTCCACAACTCCCTCAATATGGGTATTACATGAAAGGACTTGACTAGTAGAATACTATACACTATGACAAATTTCAAATCCAAGATGACCGCTTTAAAATTTTTAATTTTCAGTTATTAGTCAGCTTGAAAATTGGAAGGGTCAAGCAAGGCAGTCCCTTAAGGTTTTGCATTAGGCCGTCTTATTAAAACAAAGTCGAAGCGAAAGTCTAACAATTAGCGTATTTAACTATTTATCTACCCCTATCTGCTCATATCTAACACAACGTAATTTTTAAATATTTCTATCGAGATAAAAAACGCGCGGGTTCGACCAAATGCGATTGTCTTCGGCTTAGACACTGCGTCAATGTGCTTTGGCCTGAAACATTTTGCATCAAACTTAATTATGAAACTTGCGTGTTTTTATAACATAACATCACATCTGTATTTCCCAAAGATATTTGCAAGAGGGCAACCTATACTACACCTACTTAATACTTTTACTTAGCTTTTATCTAAAGATTACATGAAGATAAGAGCCAAGGGAGCAAGAAGTCTTGCCACGCTAACCAATCGATATTATATTTTGAATAAGTGCTCGTTAAACACAAACATCTAAGACATTTCCTGTGATACCGATCAGCATTTAGACTGCTAATGTTAAGACGTCAGCAGATGTTCACTCACGATGTGCCTTATTACGCCTTATCAATAGTACCGAATTCGCGATATGCTCGTTACTAAACAACGCGTCACCTAGGTACGCACTACGCAGTTGCCCACGTCGTGGCGTGACTATGCTTTTTATCCCGGGATACCATTTTACTAGTCATGTCGCACGATGTCACTCACGTTGTAGTGTTTACTTGGATTATCATCACTGCAGCTGTGACTTATGACAGAACACGTGAGCACGTATGAGCTTTTTTTCGTTATATTGGTTAAAATTGAGAATAAATTTGCACCTTATTGGCATTGTTAGTAAATTGTAATTTATATAGATAAATGTTTCGTTTCTTCTATCTTTAGTTAATCTAAATGAGCAAAACGTGTTAACGCTCGCGTTATTTAGGGGAATCCGAAGTTCGATCGTCTTCGTTCGGTCAATAATCGTGTTTAAGTCCGCGATGACTTGACAAAAAATCTACTATACTGCGTATTAGTTTATAATAATTTATTAGATTAGATTACTTTAGTGTAGTTTTTTTTTCGTTTGTGATTATTGTTGTATACATTTATTCAGGAGCTTGGGGTTCTGCTGAAATTCGTTCAAGTATTTTGTTGGAAGATTATTCTAGGTACGATCGGGGTCAGAAGTGCAGTAGCACACTCCCAAAGCTAGAGTCCGAAAAGTTATTTATGGAAGAAGATGAGGACGATGCACTTTTGAGCCTGGTCTGAACAAAATTATTGTTTATTTAATTTAACGCACACAAATTTACAGTTTTCTACCAGATAGACTTTTGGTGATGCAGATACAAATAGTGGTACTTTTGTGTACCTAATTGTTCCAATAAGTACCTGAGTAAAATGCCTCTCAATGAAGTGATGGGCCTTTTTCTTGAGGTCGACGCAGCCGTGTTGTTCCGCGAAGTTGGCGATGCCGATGGCGTTGGACGGGTCCAGCTGCCGCTCCAGGAAGGCGCAGCACGCGTCGATCACGTTCGTTATCTGTCGGCATACAGCTAAAATAAGTGTAGATTGCTAAAGTTTACACATTTACTTGTAAATGAGCTCTGCCAAAGGGATTTTAAGAGAGGAATAAAGTATGTATTATTTGTTTACAGCAATGAGAGAGGGCGGGCCGTAAATCAGCGTTGACCAGTGTTGTAGCTATGTTGCGCACAACTTGAGCCCGCTCCTTTTGTCACACTGAGAACCATTGTTTTGTAAGAAATCTTTGTTATTTTTTTCATAATATTATTTTTTCTACTATTTTGTTTCAAAAACATTTATCAGGATAGTCTTTCCCTGTAGTAATTATATGTATTACTTGAAAAGACCACAATTCTTGGCAAGCGAATTTGTATCCGCATAGCCATTGATTCATCACAAGAGACGTTGTCCGAGACAGTTAAAGTTTTCTCAGGAGAATTAGTCAAAGTACTACACAATTACTGGCTTTTATTGAAATTATTGTTTGTAAGTCACTGCAGGTTCAAGTAAAGTTGAGGTCAATAGACCTTAAGAGGATGGAACTGGCCCAGGGTGACCTGCTGTGGGATGATGAGGCAGATACAATAAAAATAATAATAAAATGGTCGTCTTTCCCTGAAGGGTTCCTATTGCTTGTAAAAACCACGATTCTTGACAAGTAAATTCGTATCCGCATAGCCATTGATCCATCACAAGAGACATTGTCCAAGACAGTTAGTTTTCTCAGGACAATTAGTCAAAGTACTACACAATTACTGGCTTTTATTGAAATAATTGTTTGTTAGTCAGTGCAGGTTCAAGTAAAGCTGAGGTCAATAGACACGTAAGAGGATGGAATTGGCCCAGGGTGACCTGCTGTGGGATGATGATGAGGCAGATGTAATTAGAAGTATTTTAGAAACAAGAACTATTTTATATGGCTAGACGTTAATTGAATGCCAATCGAAAATTTACAGTCTCTATTTAAAAGACAGAACACATACCTACATTCCTACAACACTATAATCAGTATACATTTTGCGTTGTGTCATTTGAATTCTTTTGAAACAAAGAAAGGAAAGTCGATGTAAACAAGCTTACTTAGGTATGCAAAAATTACCGAGAATGTGCATGTATGTGAATGTTAATCAATACGATGATAAGTTCATTCTACACTCAGATAGTATAATACTATACTAGTCCGGTTTGAAGTTAAAATCCTAATATATAAAATTCTTCCGTTACTTAGAGTGACTGACAGGCAACGCACAACCAAAACTCCTGGTCGTAGAAAGCTGAAAATTTGCCTGTAGGTTCCTTGGAGAGTGGAGGGGAGCACTACGAGAGGATTTACGGAATTTTTTATGGGAACGGGAAAATATGTGATAGGCGCGTAGGAAGTCGCAAAAGTTAGTACCTATACCATATTATAACATCAGGGCAAAAGTTAGTACATATTATAACATTAACTTAGGAAAGGGTAGATAAGTCGATGACAATATGATATGGTGAATGAAGTTTTTTATCTTTCTTTACATCATAAACAACTCTGAGTAACGGATATTTGAACACTTATCATTATTGAATTAATTTGAATTCAAATTATTCATCATCAACTTTTGCTGTTTACAGAGAAAAAACCCAGAGTTTGTCATCGATATCAATTTATTTTTTGCCAGTAAGTTTCTTTACGCAGTTAAATAAACTGGTCTACTCCGTCCTCCGCCATGACTATTATAATGATGACGTAGTGAGTTTATAGAGCAAATAGTGAGTTAATCGAAATAGGCGTTTCACTGATTTGTGACTAATGTGGGATTTGCCTGTGTACCTATGGCTTCCTTCCTTTTACAGTACAACAGGAAGCATGTTTTATTTTTTTGTTTTACAATAAAATAACGTTACGCCCCCATTTACCGAAAAGCTAGCTAGGCAGAGGTATACAAGGTGATGCTTTTAATTCATATGTTCTGAAAAACAATCATGTGTGGAACAGCTGATTTCCAAATTGGATCCACAGTAAATGTTAAGTACACAATATCATGAGTACTTCCAGCCGCTATTTAAAACGATTTTTATAGAACAGTAAGCCAGTAATCTGTATGTTATTTTTTGTTTTATTAACACGTTTGGCCACTATCTTACTTGATAGCAAGCGATGGTGTGTACGTAGTACAGACGTCAGCACATCAAGCTACCCGAAACTGTCAAATTTTCCCAATCAACTTTGAACCTAATGCTCCAGCGATAAAGTTGAAAATCTATTAAATAAATTTGACAGCTTGTTGTAGCTTGATGCGGCGTCTGTACGTCTCATGCATAGGAGCCCACATAGCTATTGAAGTATAATCATAACACAACGTATAACTTACTTGGAACATGGTGGCAGCCGGCAGTAGCTGGCAGACGGTGATCTCAGTGATCCTGATCTTGCCAGTGTACAGGAAGTACACTAGCCACGCGATGGCCGACGGGCATACGCCTTGTAGACGTACTCGCGACATCTCGCACTCTTTCAGGCCACTTGTGAACATTGCCTGTGAACAGAACGGCTAGTTAGAACCGAGAAAATAAGGAAGTCTTTTATCATTAAGCCTAGAATTTGAAGTGTCCAATCAATCAATCAATAAGCCTTTAATCCTGAACCATTCAGTAAGTTGTTTACATTATGGTGGTACTCAAAGAATGTCTATGTCAGTGTGCCTCTTGGCATAAGCCTCCTCTAACATCTTCCACTGCTTCCTATCTCTAGCAACTCTTCTCCAGTTGGGACCGGCTGTAAGTTTTAGCTCGTCCTCCCATCTTCTCTCTTGCCTTCCTCTTTTCCGTTTAATATCTCTTGGATACCAGTCTGTGATAATCTTGCTCCACTTTTCTTGGGTCCTACGCAGTATATGGCCTGTCAATCTCCACTTAAGTATATAGATCTGAGATCTTGTAGATAGATCTTAATAAAAATTAGGACAAAATACATATTTTCACTAACACTTGGCAACATGTAAATAGGTGCCGAAATAAAAGCGTGTTATTGGATTTTCAACTTTCAGCGCTCAGTCGAGTGTTTAAAACTCTGTATCATTCTTTTAATAAATCGACTTTGACCTACCAATTTTACAATATTTCCAATTGTACTTTAATCTTGGGTTTATCATAAATATCTGATTTTACTTACAATCTAAATCTTTCAAACAGCAAGTGAATCACTTCAAATGAGTCACGATATGAAAGACAATTGTAAAGACGCATCACAATCACAACAGAATACTGGTTTGATCTAGGTGGGAACTTAGAATCAGACCGTTATGTTTACCTCAATAGTGCCTCTACCAACGAAAATTTTAGCAGATACAAGATTTTATTTTTCTCAATGAGCCTTGTCCCCTCTTGTCTTGAAGGCTGAATGGCTGATGGGTTATGGGGGTAGGGAACAAAGTTCGCGGGCAGAGTTTCCCACTTAGGTTAAGAGCAAAATAAATGTGAAAAAGAGTGTTATTTTTTATTAGCCTATAGTGTCACTGCTGGGCAAAGGTCTACCGAATATCGTCCCAGACACTGTTTTCCTGCGCCTCCTCGAATGAGCCTTCGCGGAGAGCATCCAGGTCAAATCTAATAAAAAGTTATTATTAATTTTCAAACTATTGTATGAAAATGAATAATAACTAGTGACCGTGCAAATTCGACTGTACCTAACTCATGAAAAAATGCTTTCTACCCTCTTTATCCATATAAAATTATAGCTTGTAGCTATGCCAAATCTCACCCTCCTCGTGCGCACAACATACTTAAACAATTAACAAAGTTTTCTCTACACATAACTTTTAATATTTCTCACTTAACTACGACCAACAGAAACATTCCATAGCAAAAAATGTGATGGACAAAAACATATTCTATCGTCAGATACGGGGACTAACCGTGTTTACTAAGTCGCAATGACATGAAAATGTTCAAGTCATCGCGCACGTTTTTAATACTTCAGAAAATCGTTGTGTAGTTACTAACAATATTTGTTGAGCTTAGAGGCTCGCCTATGATAAGGAGTCACTGTTTATCGAACAGTTTTACATGTAGATACCGACTCATTGAGCGGGTGTGAATGAATGAGTAACTGCTCAGTTTATGTACCTATTGGTACGCGATTGTTAATTAGGATTTTATGTATGTATAATAGCCTAATAGACCAATTAAATGGAAGATCGTGAAGACAAATTGGTGATCGTTAGCAATAATAACGGTGAAATAGGATGTAAACAGACATCCAACATCCAATCAAAACCAGAAAATATTTGATACATTTTTTAGGGTAGGATTCACAGAACACACTTTGACATTCATGAGAATATGAACCTTATTGTCATACATTTAATGTCCATATTCGTATGAGTGAACGTGAGAACTTATACGAATGTGCACCATAGTTCATTCAGATAAGGTTCCTAATCGTATTCAACACTTAATTATATCAAAAATTAAAATCTTTTTAAAAAACTGAAGTGTTAATTAGTCTTCATCCTTCAGCAGTAACCAGATGGACTGTCATTATCTGATGTACAATTTTATTTTTATTTGTGTGGGTTACATTCAAAGGATACAGTGAGAATAATAACACCATAAGTCCATAATAATGAAAATTGATGAATGTAGGTATCTAACTAATATTAATATTATTGTATGTATATTTTAATATTATTTATGCAGCATGACTGGCAATTATTTAATTAGCGACGTGTGATAAACATTATATTATAATTACGTGACATCCTGTCGTCGAATTTATAGTACTCTCCGATGAGCTTATTAGAGCCGGCTGAAAACTATGAGCTAAGCTAGGTAGCTGAGGAAATGTTTCATAGTTTTGAGTAGTTTGCGGTCTACATAAAAGTATGAAAAACTATATTTTTAAACGTGAGAAATGGACTTACGGATGTCCTCCGTCCTAGGGCGGATTTGCACGGAGTCTGACAGACCAGTCAGACTCCGTGCAGACCAGTCAATTAGAGCCTTACGGACTAAAACCATACGCTTTTCTGCAGCTACCTTTGTTCGGGGCGCTGGAGTGCTAGCGAATTTCGTCACAGGAAGCCAAATGAAAAATTACCCAGCAAAAAGAGCTATGCGATCAAAGCTAAACTAACTTAGCTCTTGGTGTACAACCGCCTTAAATAGAATAAATTTATCAGTCGTTAATGATTTTCTTGACAGTCCAATCTATACTACTAATATATAAAGCTGAAGAGTTTGTTTGCTTGAACGCGCTTATCTCAGGAACTACTGGTCCGATTTGAAAAATTCTTTCAGTGTTAGATAGCCCATTTATCGAGGAAGGCTATAGGCTATAATCACGCTAAAACCAATAGAAGCGGAGCATTGATGAAAATAGTGACGCAAAAGAAGATGCGCGGGTCAGCTAGTTATCCAATAAGACGAGGTTGTCTAAGTTATTCCCGTACCTACTTTGGTACGACTTCTATCTGTCTGAAATTTTGATTGATGAGAATTTTTTACCGAAATCATCATTGTTTGTTGAAGCAAATCTATGAGCAAATGGAGTATTGTTCTGATTTTTGCCTTGTTTAGTGTGCACGTTATTATGGTTCTATCAGAATTATCTTTATGACGATAATCCGATAACAATCCGACTTCTTTCCACCCGACTTCTGATCTATTATAGCGTGGCTGAAATATCATCAAGCCTGTCTTTTAGGTTTTTCAGTCAGACTGTTTGTTCGCCTATTCGGTTGGGCCTCTTCAATAGGTACTCTCCATATGCGTTAGAGATTTAGACCTATATTCTAACCTCTTTTGAAGGAAACCTCCTGCACTCCAATCGTTTCAGCCACTAGGGAAAAAATCCCGTGTCAATCGGATTGATTCAACTGGAGGAAATGACTTAGCAAACAGGGGTTAGTTACCTATAGTTAAAATACTCACTTTGAAGTACGGACTCCCCGCAGCTAAGACGACTTTGTGAACATGGAACAGCTCGTTGCCGACTTCCAACACGACGTCAGTCAACATGTGGTGAGAACGCATCGTGAACATCATCTGAAAACACAACCCATTGTCAAACTGTGTGAACAAATATTGGAATGCACCCAATGTTCGAATCAAATTATACAACAGAACAAGCGGCTCAATGGTTGTATTCCCATTCCCATAACTCTAGAATTCTTTTTGGAACACGTGTACTAAAAAATCGTATATTTATAAAGTAAAAAAAACAACTGGTTTTGCTGTATGAGCTGGAAAATGTAAAAAAAAGCTGTTAAACTTTGGTAAATTTCAATACTAATTGCACAGCGTAAAGTTATGGCAAGATGTCTGAAACTTTAAATTAGTCATTAAGATTATCTATATCATAGCTAGCTTGGGTTTTTACTAAACGCTCTAGAATAAAACTAGGGCTTTCCAGAGTCAAGACCGAATTCACTGTTTAAATAAGGTCTTAATCTTAAGGCCTCATCTGCCAGTGTCGCGGAATTTGTTCGAAAGAGTCACCGCATCCGCAAAGGGCAATTGGAGGAATACGGGTGGCCTTTAGTCAGTAAGAGTCTGACACTAACTTCCGCTCCACCCAGAGCTAAAGTTATTTGATGATTACCCATCCAAAAAAAAACACTTCGTCTTTAAATATTGACCTGCTTATCACTGATATTTTAATTTTTATTACATGTTTACATTTCAATTAGGTATTTATAATCATGCTCTTATTAGATAATGATTCTTTATTACAACAGAAGACGAAAAAAAATGTTACTATGGCCAAGGCTTGGACCAAACCTCAGCCACACGTATAAAATATCGGACAGTCATTGTTACACAAATTATTCCGCTTAGATAATCTGATTTATGGTCACCATTACAGAGTCCAAGGTCCGTTTGTTGTCACAAACAGAAGACAAGAAAACATGTCTCTTTCACAACAATTTTATAATGGAATTAGGTATTATAAAAGAGTACAGAAAAAATCTGATTTCCATCTCAAACTTATGCAGCAAAACAACTTCTCAACTGACAGCGTCGATAGCAGACGAAATTTACGAGCGTGACTCAGCTCAAATAGTACATCAATAATAGTCTATTTATGTAAGCATTTCGAACTAAACCCGTTACAAAAAAAATACAATCATTTCCATACATATTAGACACTTATGTAAATACAGCTCGACAAAAATGAAGTACCTAGCTATGAAGGTGGCTGTCGGCTGATAAAAATATGCATTGTCATGGTGGAGCGTGGTGCGAACCGGCGATAAAGCAGCGAAGTAACTATGTTTATGTATTGGCTATACATATTATGTAGGCGTTCTGTTCAGCGCGTTTTTATAATATTCTGTTTGCCCATACCGGCTTAGTCTCAAACTTTACGTCACGGACTCATTGTCTCAGTATTCTCTGTCATTGACTGTATAGTATAGTGTCAATGAGGAGAAGTGGAATAACTATTTAGGTATTTTCGGTTATGTTTGAGACGAAATCCATATCCCATCCATAACCATTTCAATTAGCTATTGATGCTGCGATGAAAACCGCGATATTCTTACCATCAGAGAAAAATATGGGTGTCTTGTTGGCATCTATACAAATGCGAAACTAGCGATATAATGTTTAGACTCTAGGGTCATAAAGTGTGACACGCAATAAAAGCTTTGGCATACCATTACAATTGGCTAAAGCATAGACCAAATACCATCAGCAGACATTTTAAAAATATTTTCTACTACAATAATTATTTCTTTTGCATGCAAAAGGACTTTCTATAAAAAGAAAAGGTAGGTATGATTATCATATTATTGACACAATACCTCAACCTTAGATTAATGTCATACCGAACATTATAGGCATACCTAAAATACAAGATAGGTACAAAGTACGATGATTAAGTCCGCCTTTGTACAGTGTTATTGCTAGTGCATCAAGTTTTAATAAATAAATAATATTAATCTATAAATTCGAGCTGCAAAGCCTCTAAACCACGTGGCCGAAGTCGTGAGCAATTACTTGTAAATAACGACATAAAAAATGGGTGTCTTGTTGGCATCTATACAAATGCGAAACTGGCGAAATAAAGTCTAGACTAGGGTCATAAAGTGTGACACGCATTAAAAGCTTTGGCATACCATTACAATTGGCTAAAGCATAGACCAAATACTACAGCAGACTTTTTAAAATATTTTCTACTAAAATAATTATTTCTTTTGCATGCAAAAGGACTTTCTATAAAAAGAAAAGATAGGTATGATTATCATATTATTGACAGAATATCTCAACCTTAGATTATACAATGTCATACATTATATAATCAAAGATCTCAACCGAACATTTTAGGCGTGCCTTGAAATACAAGATAGGTACAACGTACGATGATTAATCTATAAATTCGAGCTGCAAAGCCTCAAACCACGTGGCCGAAGTCGTGAGCAATTACTTGTAAATAAATACAAACTTAACATATTCATTGGTAATTTTGCATGATCATAAGCATTTCGTAATAAAACAGGTTCTTTAGGGTTTATGTAAAGGTATGTTAGTTTATGTTAAGGTAAAAGCCCTACAGTTTGCTATAGAAGATTGATATAATAATGGTCCAAGAAGAATTCTCGAATTCCATGCTAACCACTTACAACGGTGGCACCGACATAATGTAGACGGTAGAGCTACTTTAACATGATTCTGCTAATGAAAGTAAGGCGACGCAGTATTGAATGGCAGTAAAACGTCATGACAGCGTGAGCCAAGGATTTTTCCGCACACAATGATGGTCTTTGACGCGTAGTTAGTCATACGTTCTGCTTTCACGATTCCGTTAAAGGACCAACCATTACAACCAGGCGACGCAGTATTGAATGGCAGTAAAACGTCATGACAGCGTGAGCCAAGGATTTTTCCGCACACAATGATGGTCTTTGACGCGTAGTTAGTCATACGTTCTGCTTTCACGATTCCGTTAAAGGACCAATCATTACAACCAATGTTATACGCAATACACATATCCGAGCAAAACATATTAGATAACCGACATAACCGGAGCGGAGCGGTATCGAGAACAAGGGTTTCCACATGGTGTGGGTATTAAGCCGTCACCATGACAAAGCATTTCTAGTCACGTAGACCAAAACTGAGAGGCACAAACAAGACTGTGATCATAATAATTTACAATGCCACGATAGTGCTACTTTTATAATGACCATTGGATCCGAATTTTAAGTGATGTTTCGAAAATCGTACACAACTCCTTTCTCCTCAAAACCTGTTAAGATAACAATGACCCGTTATCCGGCCGATTCGGGGCCCTTTCCCGCATATACATTCAATAAATATAAGAGCAGACACTTGTCCGGGATATAGCCAATAGGGTATTTGACTGAAAAAAAAAACGAATTAGTCCGTCAGATTCATTTCCAAAAAATATTGAACACATATTTTTTCTTTTTTGACGTAAACAAAAAATTACGAAGATACAGTACGCTGAAAACTTGCGTGACGTGACTACGATAGTACAATTTTACTAGCGACGTGACGTCACCAGCCTCCTCTCCCGAGTTTTGATGCATTTTATCTTTGTCAATATTCATTGATTTACAAAAACAAAAAATACGTGTCTATTATTTTTCAATACTCTAACTGACGCGATAGATTTCCAGTTTATTGATGGTGGAAACTAGCCTATTTTAATCCATACTAATATTATAAAGAAGAAAGAATTGTTTGTTTGTTTGTTTGAATTGAATAGGCTCCGAAACTACTGGACCGATTTGAAAAATTCTTTTAGCATTGGATAGCTACATTATCAGGGAGTAACATAGGCTATATATTATCCCCGTACTCCTACGGGAACGGGACTTACGCGGGTGAAACCGCGTGACGTCCGCTAGTTTTAAAATAAATAACGGAAGCAGTCGCGGCCGCGGCGAACGATGCACTATTTCTTCTTTCACAAATTGTAACAAGTTTAAAGAAAGAAAAAAAAACAAACCGAGACGTGGATTTTAAATTGGTTTATTAAGATGACCTGAAATGTAACTAGAAATATGGAATAAAAGTTGACATTTTAGTTCATCTTTCACCACTCTCTTGTAAAGACAAGGCTCAAACCAAACAAGCACTGTTAGAAGTTGCAGCAGGGTTCAATAAAATACAATAAGTTTTAATGAAGTGGTGCAAAAAGTTTTTTGCTGGTTTTCTGATGAGTCAACAACTTCTAGTGAGATGGTTTTTCAAGATATGTTTATGAAGGTCGTCTAAGTTCAAGCATGTTGGGCTGATAAATATGTATAGTCGCATATTCGTTACGAGTAGTTTGAAGATATTGCAAAGGTATGATATTAAGTTCTTGCTTGATTGCCCCGTGACCAAGATGATACAAGATGTTATGTACTAGATTATTTTTGATCCAAAATATCAGCGATATTTTGAAACTTATCTCCACAATACAAAAAGGGCGGGCAATATTTAAATGTTAACTTGCTACAAAACGATACTACTCGTATTATTACAAAGTCTGTGGACTTTTACAAATTATGCAATGATACTGACAAACAGTGTTTTTTTAATATTCTGTTTTGATATTAACACCAGTTTTGTAATCACATCCATACATTGATATACATATAAAAAACCCAAGATACACACTCAGCATCTCAAAAACGTCCGCAAAAAACAAGCGCAATATGCTAGTTTCAAACAGTCTCGCATCGCTCGCCTTACTGCACTGCTTTATAAAAACAACTTTAAGCGATCCGTGTAAGGTTGGATTTGCAAAAAAAAATTGTTTATAGTATAACTACACACAACTCACACATGACACTTGATACATGCCAGTTTTTGATGACATTTTCGAGTGTTGCATTTGTTCGAGACTGTGCATCTTGGGTTTTTTATATATCAATGCATCCATAGTTGTTTTTAGAAACACAAGATTAATCTTGTATTAGTCAATAACCAGGAAGCACTACACAACCGGATAATTTCGCTATAAGAGGCCAATCTTCAGTGAAGACTGTTGAGAATCAAGAAAACATAAGTCTTGTAAATACATAACAGGAATCCATTTAGCCAAAAAAGTGTTTAACGTGGCTCGAATGCTGCCAGTCATGTTAGTGGTTGCGAAGCAGTCTTGAGAAATGACGTCGCGACTTCGCGAGTTCACGGCCGTTGGACAATCACTGTGCCACTTTATTAACATAGCTCGGCGCTAATGCCCGATTCTTAATGTGTTACTGATTGTCATTGATAAACTTCCTCTAGAGCCTTCTTCTTCTTCGTGTTGCTGGCACGACAGTATCTCAAATTTGAGTGGCTCAAAACACTGCCATTTCAGTACATAGGTCACTGGCTGCATGTTTTGGGCTACGGAAGGCAGGGTAGGAGGTGGAAAGTTTGTCACTCGAATACACACCTAAGCCCTGCTGCTGATCCGTCAACGTAGACCCACTTTGCGAGGTAGCTATTATAGGAGAACAGCATACTAGAGCCGATAGCAGCATACTGCTATTCTCTATAGCTTTACGCTGAAGATATTTCTAAAGAATTAAATAGAGATTTGAAAAGCCACTTGTCTGTGTTACTTTTACTATAGCGCACCGGCGCTAATATAACTGTGTTGCAATTTGCAGTGCAAACCTATGTAAATTCGACTTATTAGCTTCTATTGCTTGAGAAAATAAATCAACCGTTAGATGTGATGTTAAGACGTTTGCATTTAAAGTAAGGAGCAACAGCAGCCTCTTTTGATTTCACTTTGGTTTCCCAATAAAGTCAAGCCCAACTTGAATTTGAAAGTCGTTTCAGGTAAACATGCATGTTATAACGTAAGCCACGATTAATATAAGTAAGTCATTTACTCAAACAGATCTAACTCAATTTGAGTCCAGATAGCTACAACCTGGGAGTCTTTAAGACAAGAGTGAATAGGTTGCTTCTAGGCAAACGTGCTCCATCTTCGACCACATCATCGCTTACCATCAGGTGAGATTGTGGTCAAACGTACGCCAATACAAAGTAGAAAAAAATAAAAGTCAGAGGAATAGTTTTAAATACTTTAGCAGTTATAGAAGTGGAATCCAAATAGAGAATGATCAAATTCTCTGAATTTCTCGATGAGGTGTTTGCGTTTTAACAGAAATGTTAATGTCGATTGTCACTGACCAATTACGACACCTGTTGCCAGAAATATCTGCTGACGTATGGAGTTTTTTCTGATAGTGTCCTAATTACTAGTTTATAAGGTTTATTGAACCTTGTTACATCCAAGGTAAAAACACTGGACTTTAACATCTTATGATTGCAAGATGATAAAAGTAAGTGTGTAAATAATTTGGAACGTAATGTACGAAGTCCAAAATGTAATTTTATCATTAAGATTCTTGAGATAACATGCTTCGTCATGTTAAACGCAATAACGCAGGTTAACACATTTTATGTAGAAACTCATGTGCGAGACCAAAGTCTCGTTATTTTGCGACCGTACTCTCGCTTTGCGGCGTGGTTTTCTCGCATGTCCGCATGCAGTTGCGGAATCCGAAGCATCCGAAAACCCATTGACTGCATTGGCACATTTGGTACCCACTTTTAACCGCATGCGTACCATGAAAAGTTCACATTTATTTTGCTTTTTAACCGACGAAAAAACGGAGGAGGTTCTCAGGTCGACGCGTATATATTTTTTTTGTTATAAAAATCAGGATGATTTTAGTATTGTTGGCAACACATTCAGTTAAAAAACATCAGTACAACTGAACTGCTCAGTCGCGAGTTGCCAACTTGTTAGCTGTTTGTCCCACATAATACGGATAAAACTACTTTTTTCAAAAATTAAATTATTCATTGCGACCAGACTAGGTGTCGCAATATAATAAGTTTCTTTATCATTCGTTTATCGTATTGAATACAGTGCGATAATGTAATTGATAGTGATATAAAATATATTAAAAAAAAAACATTCGATTAGCAGTGTAAACTAATCGGGCAGTTTTTAAATTCTGGGAATTGGCTGCACTAAAAATGTATGAGACGAATTGATTCAACCGATGTGATGATGAGGTTGATGGTCTTCTGAATATCTTTGCCTATGAATATCCTACCCCATGTTTAGTTGAGTGCGGAGGTGAGACGCGCCGAGCAAAAATCTACAATAAACTGATTTGGAATAATTAGACAAATCGAGCAACGAGTCATCATGATGATTTAGTAATTTCGTCTGCAAGCCGGGCTCCCAAAAATATTTCTGCTATGTCAATGACCTATCAAATTTTGACCCTAGGTCAATGAACTATGTAGCAGATTAGAAATGTGGCTCTGGTGTGGTGTTGCGTTGACCTCAATTTTTGGCGCCGATTAAATTAATACCGAAGTTACTACAATTTTTTATTTTACTAAGTAAGGCCGATGTTTTCTGCCAATACACAAATCCGTCGTTTTTACCAGAAAAGATGGGATTCTACCTTCAGCAAGTTCTGCTAGATCAAATGCAGAACACTTGCAGTACGGCAAACGGGAACAGACGCCCAAAAACCCAGTCTGCGTAGACAACTCACTTGTTTTGAAATCAAACTAGAAGTAGATTCAGAGAAATGTAAGAAAAGAAAGAATCACATTTATCTGGATGGAATACAATTTGAGACACTATGTCATCTACTGAAAACACGCCGCCTACTCTATATTTGCGAAAGAAGAAGAAGCTAAGGAAAGTATCGAAGTTTTGGTATAAGAAAGCATACAGCGTGCTTACCTTCATGAAGTCACTGATATAGTTCCCCATGCAGAATGTCAGGTCACCGATTTCATTGGAGCCAGTTCCAACTTCGCCTTCTAGCACGTCGCAGCTGATGGGTGGCATATTATCCAACATGTTGCCTCGGCCCACATCTTCGTCTGTCTCCATACCTGGTGGCCAAAAAACTCCTATGTACTAGGGTTCTATAAACTAAAGAAGATATGGTAATTTGTCCAGCGAGAGCACTGGTTTTATTGGTGACATAAGCCGCTCGCTGACGATGACAGTTATTAGGAATCATGGTAGCTGTCTTTCAGAGAGGCTTAAATACAAGCTAACTTTACACAAAAGCTGTGCGATGAAGTGGAGCGACGAGTCAGGAAGAATCCACCAATAGAATTGCTCCATTATGAATATGAAGCGATGTGATTGGTGGAAAGCCCAGCCTTACTGTGTTTATCCTTATGGTATGGTTGTCCTATAGGTCAACGCGAATTTTGCTTTGTAGTTACCTATTCCAGCCAAATAACGCCACTGTTACGCATAACAGTGCATTTTGTAAGAACTAAATATTTTCAGAAGTGACTGACTAAGGGCCATTTGCCACAAGTAGGAACTGAAGAGACGATATAAAGAGTTCAACGTCCAAGTCCGATGCTCGGGACTTCCATTTTTTTTAGTAACGGTTTCGAAATCCTCATGGTTGTCTTACATCCTGGGGAGAACAGAGGGGTCTGTCAGATTTCTACTGACTAAACCACCTCGTGCCCCCTCGCACACTTGCACCGGGATATACCTAGATCTATCACGAGTAGAGCTAGTAGCTCTACTCGTGGTTGGTCAGACATTACTGAAAGCGTTGTTTAAGCCGCATTGATCTGGTGTGTTCTTCATAGGGAGATATAATGTGGAACTCTACAAAGGATGACAGCAAATGAAAACGTTTGCGATTGATACAATTTTCTAAGCGAATTTTGTATGATACACATGCATAATGCACATAATGATTCTACTTTGAACGTACAGAAGAATATATTTCTTTTATAGTTACTTTTTGTTTATTTCATGTAGTGCATTTTCTGTGAATGTTTAATGTTTTAACTATGATTCATTCGAGCAACAGACCTGATTTTAAATACAGAATATTTCCTATTAGCGAATCCCGAGCTGATTCATGGATTTATAAAATACCCAAAATAACAAATTTAATAATTATAAGGAGCCAGGGGTCAACAGCCTGACAGCATAAAGTATGTGGAAAAAATAAATAAATTAAATGTTTTACCTATGTAAGACGGGTTGCATTGTGATCCGAAAACATTTGTATCTAGTTTCATATCTATCACTTATGGAAAATATGTAATAAATTATTTACTAAATTAAAATATTAATTTTCACAATTTCAATTTGACATCAAATTCACTACACTTCAAAGGATGCACAGCACACACTTCACTATTCCACTTTGCACTTGTTTATTATTTTTTATTCAAATCTATTAAAGCACTTTTGGGCCTACACCACTCATGGCTTGTGTTAAATCCTAGAAAGTGTTGTATTAGCCGCAAGAGTCGCGCGCTCACTGACTGGGCAGGACAATACACACCTTGCACACTGAAGTTTGGGTGCTGAACCAAACGAGGCAAACGTTGCGAGTCATGGTGACTCGGCATAAAACCATATCGCATTTTCAATAACCCCGAATAATAAAAATTCAAAGTCATTGCATACATATTTTGGGTTGGGTTAACAGAACCACCTGAGACAATTTATTTATCTTGTGTATTTTAATACTAGCTGATCGGTCCTGGTTTCGCACGGCTGTCTCAGTATTTGGCAACATCTTGACACAAAAGAAGCGACGGAAAGTTTACATCCCAAATGTGTTTTGAATTACTTGCAACCCAAGTGTAAGCTGTAACATAGCAAGCCAAACTGCTAAACTCGTATTGTAGGCGTGAGCACGCCAAATTTCCGTAGCGTATTTTTCCGATGATGTGTCGCTGCTCAGGTATCATTTTCTTTAGCGTGCTATTTTAAACTATATTAGCCTTGATTTAGTTAATCATCAAATTCCCAATTTATTTAGGTTCATCAGCGTAGCACATCTTCTTCGTCTTTGCCTCTTCTCAGTAGTTACTCTTAGGTTTAGATATCTTATCATTCTTTTAGATATCTTGTCGTTTCTTTAGTCTCCTCCAATCAATGAAAATTGCTTGACGGTTTTGTTGCTCATTTGGAAGCTGACAAAGCTGAGTCCATATTTGTACCAATTTCTCGAACAATACCTTCTCGTACTGAGTGTATGTCTAGGCGTAGACGTCGCTTCGACGCCATGTGGACGCTACGTAAACGTTGCTTAAGCGCCGAGAAGTCATTACTGTATCTAAAACTACGTCGCGTAGTGTCTGCGTTTACGCTGCAAGTCGAGTCCTCACGCTGGATTGGAATTAAAATTGCACCTTACGAGGTTTGTTTTCCCTAACCTATAATGTTGTTCATGTAGGTACTCATAAATACTTTAAAAAATATACTGTTCCATTTTTTTTTTTTAATTCATTTATTTGCAGATAACAAGGAGTTACTAACCCAATGGGGGTTAGTAACAATAGTCTTAAACCTATGTTAGTACTTAATTTATAACACCGACAATGTACAGGTTACAAGTGACCTCACCAACGGGCTGTCATGCCAATCGGCTATAGCGCGTAGAATACTGCTGGGGCTGCCACGGAGTCTCTTTAGCAGCGAGGCCGCTCTCTTACGCCGTACAGCATTGAAGCAGTCGGTACGTGCCTCAGCGAACATAGATGACGCGCTACAGAACCGAGGCAGACGCAACAGCACTCTAAATGCGTTGATATATTGGATCCGCAGAGCATTGTAGGCCTTTTGGGTGTAGCTGAACCACAGGCTCTTCGAATACAGCGACATGCAATATGCTTTAAACTGCGTTATTTTGATCGCCGCTGTACATCTGAAGAACCGGCGGCGGGCCAACATATTAGCCCGAACTGACAATGCTCTGCGCTCCCTCTCTATATCCACGTCGTCTTTCACATCGTCCGTCACCAAGTGGCCCAGGTATTTAAAAGAGTACACCCTGTGCAACTCCACACCGTTCAGTGCCACAGGATGGGACACCGGCTATCGGACTTGAAGACCATGAATTTTGACTTGCCTTCATTGTATACAAGGCCATGAAAAGCAGCATACGACTTGTAAATATCGAGAAGCTAACGGAGCGCACCGACCGAGGAGGCCAGCAGCACCTAGTCGTCTGCATAGCTTAAATTATTCAAACAGATTCCATCAATGAAGCAGCCGACACGTGTGCTGCTGAGTCACTCGATCATTACATTCACGTACAGACTCACGCCACACTGTTATGTATTGACTCGCTCGTTTGACCACAATCTCTCCAGTCGGGAATCCAACTAGTGGTTGACGATGATTTCTTATTAGTTGCGTCGTAAATAGCGGTTTTTTGGGCACAGCAATTAAATTAATCTTCAGTTAGAGTTATTTATCCAATCGTTTATTCTTCAAGTGTTCTTTGTAGATTAAGACAAAAACCGGGATGCCGAGATTGGTTGCAGAATATAGGTTCCTTTCCCTGTGGCTTCAAAGATGAAAAACTAACTTAAACTAATCGCGAAGTTTTCTAAGGTTATTCTGAATAAAATAGGTATTCTTAATTCTTTCAGTTCCTACATAAGCTTTATTAATAAAAAATCAAAAACCTACTGTTCAACACAATCCCAATGTTATGCTTCTTATTGTTCTTGCAGGAGATTGCACGATTCCACATTTTATACGATTTTATTAATTCAAAATTAAATTATAAATGCAACAGTCTGTGTCTTTGTCCGGCTGGCCCGTCTGTCGCAGCTATACTACCCAATTCTTAATACAGATGAATTTCACGCTTAACGAAAGAAAAACATTTGCCTTACTTTGACGTAATTACCTATTGTTTTGTGTCAAGGTTGCAACTGAAATAAATGATTGTATTAAAATATTAGCTGAAGTAATTAAAATAATATTTTCACTACAGATACGAAAACAGCATTAATTAATTTCGATTTGGGTTTAAACAAATTACAAATTACAATGCATTTTAAGGTTAAGGTAAGGCACAGACAGGCGCGACGCGACAATTTGTTACAAACTAGAACGATTTCTTACAAAAGTCTAAAATTACGGAAGCCTTTACGATTAAAATGTAAGTGTGTTTAGAGTATTTGCTAGAACCTAATTTTAATTATTGTTTGCACACAATCCAGCATGTGTTTGTTTCACTATGTTGGTGAGGCATTTTAAGTAGAGGCTGCCCACAGAGTGGGGTGCTGTCATCACTGCTGTGGAACCTGGTTGTAAATGAGCTCATCACAGACCTCAACGCTGCAGCAGTCTGTACGGTAGGTTATGCACATGACAGCAATTCTAACCACTCTCTCCCTCACCTCAACATTAAGTTTCACCTACCATAAGGCAAACAGAGCTCGACATTCCAACAATGCCAGTGTGTCGCTCTAACACAAGCAGCAACAGCCGTAAATATATAACTAGGTACGCAATTAGATTTGATTGTATCTGAGAGCCTGACTGTGCTCAATCAAAGCCAACAAAATAAACAAACTAACTAACAGCTAATTAATATTTGAGTGTCACCTCGCCCTGGAGAGTATTTCGCTGTCAAACAGAATCACTCTTCAGTGTATCAAGGAGCACAGTGGATCCCTAGGCAATGACGCCGCAGACGAACTTGCAAAGAGAGGTTCCGAGATGGCAGTGCTAGGCCCGTACCCACTCCTCCCCCTATTTTCTCATAGTTTCGTACATGGATTCGCTAGAGATCAACTACACTTCATAACAACAAATAGTCACGGGCTACAGACTGCAGGCAGTCAAAAATGGCAATGCCAAGTTCGCGACTAACAAAACGACGACTACTCAGCGTAAGTAGAAATATCCTTAGAACAACAATAGGGACAATTACGCGCCATTGCTTCTGAAATAAACATCTCTTTAACGACCAACTCTGCAGGGGCTGCTTTGACGCCGATGAGTCAGCAGCCCACGTCATCTGCGTCCGGACTGCGAGGCCGTGGCTATCCAACGTGAACAAATCCTCGCAACGGTGAGGTCGCTCCGCGAAGTCTGTGAAGCTGCCAGGACATAGGCCCCGGGAGGGTGCTGCAACCCCCTGGCTTTCAATAAAACTTGCGAAAACATGAAGATATTACAAAAAATATTAGACAAGCGAAATGTAGTAAAAGAAACATAGCAAATCCGAGGCGGGGTTCTTCGAGCTCCCTCGCGTTTGACCTTGTATAAGTCTTCTTTAGTTCTGGGCAAAAGAAAACTTATCCTATTCGAGGCGGGGTTTTGAAGATGCACCCCACCGAAAATGGTCCAGCCGGTTTTGGCAATGGAGCTAGGCTAGCTTACTTTGCCAGGACACGTACGCACAACGGACTGAATGGGAGTCTTTGTGCGGAAAATGGAGTCCCTACTGTACTACTCTACTCCTATGTTGGATACATTTTAAACTCAAACAATGGAGATTTTGTATCGTTAGATGTATAGATGTTAGTCGAGAGTAGGTCCATTTGGCTATGGGCGCAGAAATCACAGGGGGCGAATGCTGGTAAACTTTTTCGAGGCTCAGGGGCTTTTTCTGATGAACTCTTTTTTCCAGAAGAAGCCTCAAAGGAAGTGGACTTGGCGAAGCCCTGATAACGTGACAAAGAATGAGCTCGACTTCGTTATGTCTGATAAGCGCCATATATTCAGAGATGTCTCTGTGATCAACAACTACGGAGACTTGTATGCTCTAAAAACATACCCACCTTAGGCCCACGGCGCAGTTGATTCACGGTCCAGGCTTACACGCCATCTCCCAGACGAGCTTCCTGACATTGACATGGATGAGATTAGAATAGCTCTCGGACAACTTCATAACATCAAAGCTCCGGGTGATGACGGGATAACTACAGGGCTACTCAAGGCAGGAGGAACACCTGTCTTGACAGAGCTTGTAAAGCTCTTCAATTCCGTCATCCACACTGGCATAACATCGGAGGCAGGGCACAGGACCGTCGAAGTACAAGAACAGAGCACAAAACCAATCCAACTGCGCCGATGTGTACGACAGGGACACATCATCTCTCCGAAACTGTTTACGAACGCGTTGGAGGACGTTTTCAAGACGCTTGATTGGAAACGACGAGGCATAAATATCAACGGTAAGTACATCTCGCACCTCCGATTTGCGGATGACATTGTCATCATGGCGGAATCTCTGCAGGAGCTAGAGGTGATGCTGAACAGCCTGAACGATTCTTCAAGGCGGGTGGGTCTCGGTATGAATATAGACAAAACCAAAGTCATGTACAATGGTCATGTCACCCCGAGACCTGTAATCAAAAATAGCGCTACCCTCGAGGTTGTGCAAGAATACATATATTTAGACCAAATTATACAACTTGGGCGGCACAACTTTGAGAAGGCGGGGACCAGTAGAATTCGCTTGCGCTGGGCGGCATTCGGGAAGCTGCGTGATATCTTTGAATCGTCGATCCCACAATGCCTTAAGACCAGAGTCTATCCAGTGCGTCCTACCCGTAATGACTTACGGAGCCGAAACGTGGACACTCACCATAAGCCTGGTCCAAAAATTCAAGGTTGCTCAGCGTGCAATGGAGAGAGCAATGCTCGGGGTTGCTCTGGTGGATAGAATTCGCAACGAAGTCATTTGCCAGAGAACTTCGGTCACCGACATTGCGTGATTGCGCGTAGAATCAGCATGCTGAAGTGGAAGTGGGCCGGCCATGTCTGCAGGCGGACAGACGGTCGATGGAGCAGACATGTGTTAGAATGGAGACCGCGTATGGGCAAATGTAGTGTGGGACGCCCTGCGGCACGATGGATCGATGATATAAAGAAGGTGGCTGGCAGCGGATGGATGCGGACCGCTCAGGACCGGGATGGTTGGCGCTCTTTGGGGGAGGCTTACGTTCAGCAGTGGCGGAATATTGGTTGAAACGATGATGAATGGAGATTTAAGTTTTTTATAACAGAATTGTTTTTTTTGGGTTCTGTTAATTGTGTTTGTACTTTTTTTGCTAGCCTACTCTGTCACACTACAGACTATAAAAAAATGTAAACTTAAATCGTGACCTGCAAAACAGGACATGGGAAAAACGCGTAACCATGTCTGTAGGTATGTTATGGTACCTACTATAAGTTATACAATAACATTACATATTCTAACTTTACCTAATATAATAACACAATGTTATAATAAAGATATATTGTGGCCATTTATTATTATACAATTCTACAATGACTTGCAGAATGTTAAGGTTTTTTTGTGAACAATAATAATGACAATCTTTTATTTAACAAATGTGTTGTCTTTGGCATTGAAACTTAGTTCTATCACCTATGGCAAGTGCCTAACATAAATATGTAGTATAGTGAATTCACATAGCAGAAATAAAATTGGCTTTATTTACTAGCTTTTTTGCCTATGGCTTCTCTCATATGACTGTCTTCTTTTTAGCATTTGATGTCAACAGGATTGTGATGTCCCAGTATATTCCTATTTACAATGCAGAAGTAAATCTGGCTCTTAACTTAACTATAAGTACTCCATATTGTTGAATGAAAATAGGTAAAACAATAATTAGGTAATTACAACCCATTTTAAAAACCTATTTACATAAAAAAGCAAGGCATTGAAATCAAATATTTAATTGCAGTTGGGACCCACACCACATAGAAACTAAGGTGTCAATTGGAAGTATTGGTGAAATACAGGGTATCAACCAGGTATAAGGAGTAGTTTCTTGGATGCTACTTGAATAACAGTCCAGTGGAATTCCTAAATACAGTATTGAGGAATATGTGCATTGCATTCTCATCTCATATATGTATTGGGGCTGGGCGGCATTCCGGAAGCTGCCCGATATTTTTGAATCGTTAATTCCACAATCCCTTCAGACCAGGGTCTATAACCAGTGGGTCCTACCCGTAATGACTTACGGAACCGTAACCTGGACACTCACCACAGGACTGGTCCACAACTTCAAGGTTGCTCAGCCTGCAATGGAGAGCAATACTCAGGGTTTCTCAGGTGGATAGAATTCGCAACAAAGTCATTCGCCAGAGAACTAAAGACACAGATATTGTGTGTAGAATCACATGACATGTCTGTAGACGGAGAGATGGTTGATGGAGCAGATATGTGTTATGAGTGGAGACTGATGTGATGATGATGATTCTAGTTACAAACTGTCAAAAACACTTTCAATTTCCCTATATTTTGTTAACTTTTTAATTATCCCCCTGAGATGATAAATTATTGTCACTTGAACATGAACTTTTAAAGAATGAGAATTGCCATTCAATCTCAAATCAGATGCGCTATTTTCTTTAGCTTTGCATTTTTATGGAGAGGTGTGGCACCAATTACACGCTCAAGCAAAACCTACCAATGTAATGGGTGCCTAACATTCATGGCTGCCGTTAAAAATCAGCCTTGAATGTTGCCATTTGACATTTATTTTGAGCTAAAAATATGGCATAACTACTTATGCCATATTTTTAGCTCAAAGAAAATGTACCTACGTATCAAGATATGTTATATTTATCTGTTAATGTATTTTGTGCTGTAGCAAATCAACAAATTTTCTTTTTCACTTTTAGGTACTTTAATTTTGCAAGACAGGATAAGTTTCATAATAAATTTTATCTAAATAATGTATCACTATTACACTTTGATAGAGTAACAAATTAGTAATATGAGTCATATGATAATTTGGGAAATTTTTCCTTTGTGTACTTAGTACATGTTGTACTTACCGTCTGTTTTAATCATGCATAGTTTGGGATGACGAAGTGATGTTATACCAGAGGGTCAGTGGGTCGTCTTGGGGCAAGTCTGAATATTATGTTTATCTTAAGATACCCCATTAGTTGTTAAGTCATTATACTGGTTATCACAAATTAAGCCTTAAGGATGAGGTAATCAGATACAGGTCAAGGCTAAGGGTATTATAAAAGTATAGTGTTAAAAATACAAATGTTGGAGGAAAATAAAATGATGATGATTTTAACATTGGATTGATAAAACTTTTTTGATATTATATTATTGAGAAAAAGAATGTTGCAACTTTACTAATTAATGTAAGTAGGTAACTGTTAAAAGATTAATGTTTAATAAATTCAATCATTATTTTATAAACAATGGGAGTGAGTTAATCAAACGTAATTATCATTCTAATGGACATTTAAATAATGCAATGCTGTCAGTTGAAGGTATGCAAAAAATAAATACCTACATGATAAGACTAATATTCTGCTATTTACGTCATGTTCGGCTTTAATTCAAGAGTTTAATAAAGACAAAAAAATCAGACCTTTCTTCAGTATCAAATTGGTATAACTTACAATTTATTATTGAGAAGAGACAAGTTTGAAAACTGGTTTCAACACTAAACATATAATACAATGCTTACCTGCGTTGTTTATATTTTAAGTGATGTGATATCAGTAGTAAATGCACTAGTAAAGTTGCAAAAGGCAAGTAGTTTATAAAAAAATCCAAGTAATCCAATTCATAATATAAATCGTAAATACACTCTGAATAATACTTCCGTCACAAACTTGATTTTCACGTCACAAATGCACTGAATTATAAATCTTGTTTCTGTTATGTTTTGATTATTTCTTGTAATTTTCTTTTATTGTAGAAACTAAATAATTACTTTTTTCACTCAAAAATAATTTTGCATTTGCAATTTAGTCCTTCCATTCCTGATTGACAAATAAATGACATTGACAACTCATGCAGGGTTGCCAGTTGCCACTACAAACTTTAGCAATTTACCCATGCCAAATTCAAAGTCTGAAAAGCGGATGATTTACGAAGAAAATAATAAAAAAATAAATAAAAAAAAACCGGTTTAAAAACGTTACAAATATATTGTTTTTGAAAAAAACTATCAGTGGGTCGTCTTAGGGGCAAATAGTTTGCTGTATTCTCGTGTTATACATCCAGCCAACCAACCGTAATGATTAATGGGAATGAATGTGGATCGTTTTTTTGAACAAATAATAAAAAAATGTAGTTAATAAATGCGTGGGCACAGAAAGTTAGTCTCAATCGTCAATTTGAGGCTTGCTTTTATCATAAAATTTATTTTATCTAGAAGAAATGTATGGTGAAAATGAAAAATGTGGAAATAAAGTTTTCCCTGAAATTTAGTAGTTTTAAGACGCTGGCAATTCTTTTAACTTTTATAGAGCTGATCCCTTGTATGCTATCGATTAAAAGTAATTTGGGTTCACCACTATTGATCCGCCCACCAAAACGTTTTATTTTATTTATTGTTTCTCGCCATATTTTGTTGATATCATTTTGCGCATAGTTTAAATAAAATTAGTAATGATTTAAATACAATTATTAGTGATGATAAATAATTTTGACATAATGGTTTTTTTTTATTACTATAGCCATGCAACTAGCATACATATCCTTGTCACTCTATGTTCAGTTTAAAAAAAAACCTACAAATTCGACAATGGCAGACGCAAAGCAAGGTAAGATTTTGCATTTTTGTTAATATCTTGGCTCCTTAGTGTTTATTTCAAGTGTTTTTCCATAAATTTCACAAAAGTTGTTCAGTCTGCATATTTGACCAAGTGTTTAAAACAGATAAACTGGTTTGTTTCACTTTGTCCATGCTGCATCATCACGGAATTCTTTTTTTACTATTTAACACCTATTTTGCTGCTCCTCTACGACAAATGAAGATTTGTTGAGTTATTTAGATGTGCTTGCGCCAGTATTTTGCAGATTTACTTCGCTTTTGAAGAATGAGTAATGTATAAAACGACTTTGATGTTGTTACATTCACCATACTGCTCCTTTTTATGAAGTTCCTACCTACTACCTTTTTTTTTCAGAGCAAACATGGAACTGAGCACTTAACTTTATTATTATTGTGTTTGTGGAAAATGGGACTATTGTTTGAAAACATAGTAATGTTGTGCCATATTATAAGTGTTATTGACTTTTTTTCCATGAACTTTTTCCATTTAAAATGCTATGTTACTTTTGTTGTTCATTGGATTCACGTAAACTATTTTCATAAGAGTTTGTGCATGATTTAATAGTAGAATGCCTTGCATGATTTAATAGGTATGTACTATTTTGTGAAATTATAAATTTTTATAGGAAAATCACCTATTGAAGATTTCTATAATGGGTCATCGCAATCAAGAGTGGTTCTGGCAAAGCCTCGACTTGGTGGCTTTGGCTCCTCCAGTTTTGCATCAAGTTCCAACAAAGCGTGTAATCCATTTGGTAAGTGGAAAATTATGAGATTTGTGATTGTTTGTTTGATAGTTATTTTTGAAATGCATCTGCTAATGCTGCCTTTAATATTCAGGTTCCATCCTACGACCTTCTCAGCTGAAACCTGGTACTAATCCATTTCTAAAAGTTGTTGAACCAGCTGAAGCTTCTGAGGCAACAAAGGAAAAAGAAGAAGAAACTCCAACTGAAGACAGACTGAAGGAAACTAAACCTGAGCCTGAAGCTCCCAAGTTTGTACCTTTGGGAGCTGCTAATGTCACTCCTCGGACTAACAACACAGTGCTCCCTGCAGGACAGCCTGCTCCGGGCTCTTCAGGGTTTGTGTTTGGTCAAAATTTAAGTGAGAGAGTTGTAATAAAAGAATCTGTCAATAATGGGGAAGCATCATCTGCAGAACACAGCTCATCTAATGGAACAACAGAGTTATTGTTCACAAGCGCCGCAGCAACTGTCAAGGATAATCAGGTCAGTTGATTAAATTAACTGGTTTAAAGCTTCAACTAATTAGTCTAGCAATTATAATAATATTTTTTGTAATACATAACTGACGCAATATTTTGCTAGTAATACATGCAAGTTGCTCGGTTCCAATATAGTTTAGTACATTAAATTTGGTCAACATTCTCCATAAACATTACTCTCTCTCTAGGGTAGTCAAGTAAAAATAAGATTTAGGTGTTGCAAAATTCAAATCTTGCCAGGGTCATTTAAGTACCCTACAATGGTACAATGCTTTTAATGAATGGTGTATACCTATTATGGCATATAGGTATACTATAAACATTGAACTTGCTTTTCAATAAATTAAAAAAAATGTTTCAGTAGTTTGGTTTTTATTTTAAAGCAGATACTAGTTTACTAGTGGACAGGGTGCCACAGGAGTGGATTGCTTAGGGTATTAAGTAGTCTTAATCTGGTTAAAATAGTTGTTTATATTGGCCAATGTTCTATGGTGCTGTTGATTTCATCATGAACTAAATCACTGGAGTTAACCCACTCCTGGGCAAAGGCTTTCCTGCATTTCTTCTTTTTGCGTTCAAGTTGTACTTCATTATGCCAATTCTCGAGAAAGGCAACAAAGGCGTCACGCGATTTCTTCTTTGTCTATCGCGACCCCGTCTAGTTGTGTAATTTCACCTTTGCAAACTATTATGTAACTGTGCTGACATTGTGTTGCTAGGAGGACAGTAATCCCGGCGAGTCCACGAGCAGTGGCGACGGGCTGGCGGCTGCGGCGGCCGAGTACGAGCGCTCTCACGCGCGACCGCCGCCGCCCGCCGCCCATGTCAACACCATCACTGGCGAGGAGGGCGAGATCAATGTTCTACAGGTAATCTAATACCTCCTTTAGCAGCTAGCACCTGACTATTTATCCTGTATCACAAAATGCCTGTACACAACTTTAAAACAGGTATATTACTGTAAAATAGTTGCATCTGTTTGACGGGTTTTTTGGTTTCAGATCTTCATAAAAGTTATGAACTAGTAAATAACAAGAAATAGTCAAAGAATACTATAATTTTTATTGGTGTTTTTGATTTGATAAAAGTCCTTCCAACAGGTATACAATACAATAACATAAGTGGTTGGCATTCATAAGTAAAATTCTACATTCCAAATTAAAACCTTGTCGTATTCCCCCTTCGCAGATATCGTGTCGCCTGTTCGCGTGGGAAGCGGGCAGCTGGCGCGAGCGCGGGCGCGGCATGCTGCGCCTCAACGACGCGCCGGGCGGCGGCGGTGGTGGTGGCGGTGCTGGCGGCTGCGGCGCCGCGCGGCTGGTGGCGCGCGTGTCGGGCTCGCTGCGCGTGGTGCTCAACACCAAGCTGTGGCCCGACATGGTCGTAGAGCGCGCCGGCACCAAGTCCCTCCGAATCACTGCTGTTGATTCCCAGCAGCAGATTAAATTGTTCCTTATTATGGTCAGTGTAATAGAGTTGCAAATAGTAATCTGTCCTGAGCAAACCTGCATGAAAAATGAAATTATCCATTACAGGATTAAAATCACTAATTAGGATGTATGGTCTACTATTGTGCAGAAGTTGATGAATACCCGTAAAGCCGTTGAAGCATGATTGATTAACATACAACCAAATTTGCAAACATCTAAACATACAGAGTTTCAAATTTATAATATTAGTAGCTAACTTGTTAGTGAACTGCGGGCCAGATACAGAAGATTTGTTGCTGTTCAAGAGATAACTTACTATGTATTGCATAATGATTAAATATTTGAAAACTTGCAGCATGCTAGCTAGTCAATTGAAAGGCTAGCAGTACTTAGGTAACATAAATAATTTTTTAGATAGTCATAAAAGTTAACATACATTATTTTCAAATTTGCTTGGTCACAGACAGGACATGCAAAGTTATTTGTCTTCACAGTACTTGCTGCACACATATTGTGTTGAAAGTAAGATCAGAATTTTTGCTGATTCAATTATACTCTTGTTTTGATTTCTTCACAGGGCGCTCCAGGAGATATAGTTCAACTGTACCGGGCTCTGACAGCTCGCATTTCTGTGAGTAAACGTTCGACGTCTTCAAACACTGGCTCACAGAACGCCACCTCTCAAAAGGCCGCTGAAAGGCTTGAGGCGGCCGCAGACGAGGAGGACTACCTGGAGAAAGCTGAGCACGATGAACCAGACGGCGCCGCTGACGACATCGCACTCGAACACGACGCCCCAGATACCGAACTAGCCAATAACGAAAGGCTAGAATCCGACCATGAACAAAAGACTGAGGAACACGAGTCCAATGTAGATGGCATGAAGCTAGACAAGGACAGCAAGTCATTGAAGCGGAAAGAACCGGTAGACGACGAGACGTCCCCTAAGAGACAGTGCCCCGACATATTAATAGAGTGATAACTAACTATACTTATGTTCATAACGACGCGTTGTATAAACTTTGTGATGTAAATGTGGACATGGTTCATTTGTTCGACATACGCTAAAAGCTCTGGGTTCAAATAGAAATCTTTATGTAAATGTAACTAATAGATAATGTGTAGAAATATTTATGATTAAATTAATATAGCATTTTACACCATTGTTGATTATTACTAATGGAGGATCCATTTCTAATAATTATAGCGACCGCACACGCATTTGAGTAATAATTTGAGTACAAACTAGAGTGGCCGCAGTATTAAGTAATTATGTGCTATGTAACGGCTCAAAATTTCTGTTCTCACATTCCAATCGTTGCATGTGAACGCAAATGGTTAAGCATGTTCGGCCAGAGCTGAATACCAAATACAATAACTGATGTGGTTTATTTTCTGATAGATTTTTAAATAAACTATTTCACAATAGAACACACATTGTTATTAAAACACCTGTTTCCTGTTCCTTGTGTCCAACATTTCGTTGCAATTTGCTATCTCATATGGACATAAACATATCCCACTTCTGATAAAGCAATCATTATATACGACGTGGAAAGTGAAGGCGCCCGCAGACAGCCGACTGGGGCATAGTTTAGATCATAGAAATATAAAAAATAGGAGAAGTGGCAAGGGGGCGTGTCCGTGTCCGCGCAACATGCTCAAATTGAGCATATTATAGTGGTCGTCTCTGCGAACTAGTGCGCTTTCGACCGCGATCGTGACAATATATAAGAATTCCGTGTTGTTTAGTGTTTTCTTGAAGAAACCGCAGCCTAAACCAAGACAAGCGTAATAGAGAAATGCGTAACTAACTTTCCTAAAGTGAGTTAATTAAATTTTAGGTTCATAATCGGTGGAGTGTTTATAATATTTTTTGGACATGCCGTTTTTTATTTTATTTTAATTTTAGGCCCCAAAAATGTTTTTGTCCAATAATAAATGGAAGATTCGATAACTTTCTGATTTAGTCAATCACTAGCATATTATATCCTTACTTAATATTATAAATGCGAAAGTAACTCTGTCTGTCTGTATGTATGTCGCGCTTTCACGGAGGCTACTTTTTGTCCCGGGAATATGTTCCCTAGGGACCACGCGGGCGAAGCCGCTGGCAGAAGCTAGTACCTATATAAAGCTGAAGAGTTTGTTTGCTTGAACGCGCATATCTCAGGAACTACTGGTCCGATTTGAAAAATTCTTTCAGTGTTAGATAGCCCATCTATCGAGTAAGACTAGGCTATATATCATCAAGCTAAGACCAATAAGAGCGGAGCAGTAATGAAAATTGTGACGCAGACGAAGTTGCGCGGGTCAGCTAGTGTGAAATAAATTGCTTTTGCACAGCACAACGATATCGACCGTTGTTTTTGTGTGCGTAAGTTGTACGGTGTATGGTAAATGCACGCTGTGTTTGACGCAATAAGGTTTATAATTGATTGTGTAGTACGCTCTGTTTTGAGAAATGCGGGTGTATGCGCGACTGCGTATCTATTGCTTTTATTGACGTGCATGTGTAGTAGTTGCCTTATGGAAGGGGAAGACTGGAGACACAGGGTCCCGGTACATTTTCGTCTAACGGGCATATCTCCTTATTTATTATATCTATGGTTTAGATAGATGGACCATAATTTAGTCACTTTCGGCTATACTGACGTCTACAAAATAGTTTCCACAGTACCATTCAACCATCTCATACACCAACTGCGCTCCATCAGACGAGCAACGAAGTGTAAGTTGATTTTCAAGCACCAATCGATTCAAAGTATTCAAACCAACTAAACAACCTAGTTCGATCCCATCGGCTGTGTGCGGGCGCTCGGATTTTTTTTTCTTACTATAGATAGATAGGCATACGTTTCACCACTATCTCACCTGATGGTTAGCGATGATGTGGTCGAAGATGGAGCACGTTTGCCTAGAAGCAACCTATTCACTCTTGTCTTAAAGACTCCCAGGTTGTAGCTATCCGGAAACACAGACTCTGGCAGGGAATTCCACTCCTTAGCTGTACGCAGTACGCACTATGAATGTGTTCCCAAAACGTATGTGCGTGTGGGTGGGATGTCCACCATGTACCGGTGGCGAATCGCCGTTCGTCTTGTGGTCCGATGATGGAACGGGCTTGGCGGAATTAAATCATGCAACTCCGTCGCACTCTCCCCAAAATACAACCGATAGAAAACCGACAGGCCAGCAACTCGGCGTCGATGCTCAAGACTTTGGAGCTTCGACTCGACGAGCCAGTCATTACCAATGATCCTCTTGGCTCGTTCCTCAATTGACTCAAGGGCATCAAGTTGGTATTTGGCAGATCCGTCCCAAAGATGAGAGCAGTACTCCATACACGATCGAGCTTGCGCTTGATAGAGCTTGAGCAGCTGTTTCGGCGTGAAGTACAGTCTCACCTTTTCTAGGACCCCCAACTTTCTGGCAGCCATTTGAGCCTTTGCCTCTATGAAAGGGCCAAAATTGAGGGTATACGTTAACGTAACACCAAGAAGCTCAAGTCGGTCGGTTATCGGCACGGTTACACCTCGAAAAGATGGAGCTGGGTGGAATTGGCTCCTTTTAGCGGAAAAAAGACACGCTTGGGTCTTAGCAGCATTGTACTTGACCAGATTGGCATCGCCCCATTCAGAGACAGCCTGTAAGGACAAGTTCAAGCGCTCAACCAAAGCCTCCCGGTGAGACCGGATCTACGACCCACCAGCTCGTACGTCGGACACGCATCTCTCAGCAACAGTGCTGTCGTCTGCATACCCAAAGGTACCGGGTTTTAGCAGATCATTAATATGCAGCAGGAACAATGTTGCCGAGAGCACCGACCCCTGACGAACCCTGGCATTATATCCAGCAGTCCGGACGAGCAGCCATCTATAACCACTCGGATAGACCGATCCCTCAGGAAATCTGCAATCCAATCACACAATCCGGCGGTCAGACCGAAGGAAGGAAGCTTACTATAAGGCTATCGTGCCAGACCCTGTCGAAGGCCTTAGAGATATCAAGGGAGACCGCAAGTGCCTCCCCGTACTTCTCTATGGCCTCACTCCAGATGTGATTGGCATACGCTAGAAGATCCCCAGTAGAACGATTCCGGCGGAACCCGTATTGTCGGTCGTTAAGAATATCATTCGCTTCTAGGTATGCTAGTGTATTAGAGTGCATTTAGAGTGTATTTTACTGTCAATGTATTATGTAGGTCACGACGTCTCACATGGCGTGGATGTATGAACTCCTCAACATTGGACTGGAACTGACTCCCAGCTGCTCCACATCGGACCCGTACAACTTATCTCCCGGCGCCCTGCATATCCTCTCGTTATAAGGCTTGAGCATTCTCCCGGCACCCGGCAGCAACGTCCCTTTTCTTTTTTCTTATTTAATGTTTTCATCTCTTCACACAAATTCTTTATGGTTTCTGGTTCTAATTCTTCTGTAATTTTTGTTTTCTTCTTCGCTTTCTTTCTTCCAATTTTCCGTCTTCACAAACTTCTATCAGTAAATATCTTCATGATTTCTTCAACTTCAGGCATATTCGTTTACACGTAAGTTGCAAAATTTTAATTGCTGGCTAAGGGTCGCCATGTATTAGAGTGATGTAGGCAAAATAAAAGAGAACTGTTCAGTTCAACGATTCGTGTAATAATGTCCATAATTAGTGTGTGCAGTTACAAATATAAGGTTAGGCGAGCTGCACACTACACTAGGAGCTTACGATTCAGCACGCGTTCCATACTCTTACAGAGTATGGACGTTACCGAGATGGGTCTGTAATTCGACGGGTCAGCTCGACTACCCTTCTTGGGCACGGGCTGCACGTTAGCTTGCTTCCAAGCATTCGGTACTTTTCCAGTCTCAAACGAAAGGCGAAATAGGCGTGTTAAGATTGGAGACAACTCAGGCGCACAAGTCCTCAAAACAATTGCCGGTATCCCGTCGGGGCTACTAGCCTTATTCACGTCTAGGTTACGCAGTACCCGAAGAACGTCCTTCTGATGAATGCGAATGTTCGACATACTCGACTCGCATCCATCAGGAGAAGCAGGGGGCCTCGCGCCACCAGGATCCAGACGCGACGACTCCGCAAACATAGAAGCAAACAAGTTTGCTTTCTCCTCAGCGGAGTGGGCCAGCGACTTACCGGGTCTCAGCAGTGAGGGGCGGCAGAAGTTCGATTCGACCGACTTAGCCAGGGACCAAAAAGCTTTACTACCTGCTGGGTATGAAGCAAGTTTGTTCCCTATTCAGCTAATGTGGTCAAACCGAGCTCTCCGCAACACCTTCTTGCAGGACTTGCCTTGTGAAAGGCTCTCTTCTTTTGACTCACGTCATTGGCTTTGCGCGCTCGGGCGTCGACCCATGCTAGGTACGCCGCATGTTTTATCGCATTAGCGCGATTGCACTCGGCACCAAACTATGGGCGAGCTTCGCCAGACATTGCTACGTCTGAGAATGGAATGTAGTACTCCATTCCCTTCCGCAACACTTCCGTCACGGCGTCAGCGCACGACGATCAGTTGAAGGAAAGCAAGTAAGCTGCCAAGGGTAACATGCGAAAAATGATGCCATCCCAATCTGCTGAACTGTATCGCCATACCCGCGGGTGCCTCTTGGACTAGGATCGGGCGGGGAGTAGACGGACACAGACTTCACCAGACAATGGTCGGAACTACCCAGTGGGGAAGAAATCGACACCGAGTAGCGGTCTGGATCTGTTGTCAGCAGAAGGTCCAAGCAATTGGCTGTGGGCGAATCAACATCCGGTACCCTCGTTGCCCCCTGGACCAGTTGGGTGAGATTTAACGCAAGCGCTAGCTTTCGCGCCTCTCGTCTAGCATGGTCTGTGTGCTGGTATAGGAAAAGACACTCCTGATGATGGGCGTTGAAGTCCCCCAGCAACACCAATTGGGCAGAAGGGTACCGCTGCTGAGCCGCATCCGCCGCCTCACTGAGGTGCTGTATTAGCCCAGTTGCCTCCAGATCACCGCTGTGCGAACGGTAGACACAGGCGTAGATAATTTTATCCAGGCCGGTGTCCACTAAAGCCCACAGCGTTGAGAACCTGGAGTTCTCAAGATTGCGGAGACGCCGATAGCAGATGTTGTCCCGGGCGTACATACATACCCGTGCGTGGTCTGAATTGGTGCTCCAGGGTAAACCCTGGGTATGTAAGATGCGACTCGTCTGACGGACATCCGATCTGCGTCTCCGACAGGAATAAGATCGGTAAAAAAATGTGTCAGAAGATCAAAGGACGATGTGTACTAAAGTATAAGATCGCTATAATCATGTGTATGTTAGCGTCAGACACCCTGGCACCATCTTCACCTACCCACATTTACATAATTAAAGTTATGATTGTCATTTCTACTAAACGAGGCATACGTAGTATTTAAATAAATTACCTTGTAAATATTTCATTAAGGTCCAATTTTCGTCAAATCAGTTTGTTTACAGTGCTTATTAGCCAAACTACTTAATTGATCACTTGACATTTCTACATCATTAACTTAATACGAAGTGTCGCAAAACTAACACCTTCACGGTTCGCATGAGCTACAGGGTGATACAGAGTGTTTTTAGTTATATGATGAGAGTTACCTATCGAACTCTTTTTAGTACCTATAAATGTCTTTTTCAAAGTAGGTAGGTACTCCCCTGCAGCACTAAAACAATCATTGACAAAGTTTATCATACAGGGATTTGAATCTCGAATTTTGCGTTGGCAGTTGAATAACTTGCTGTCAACATGAAAACTATACCAGCGAACTCGTCTGCTGGTATAATTTGTAGGGTGGACCTATGATCAAATTGATTTTAAATTCCAAATTATTAGATAAATTTTAAATAGTTTAAGCAAACAGCCATTCCAAAAGTGAAACAGCCTGTATCTTTCGAGTTAATTAAGAACACTTATGTATTCGAAATATTGACGCCCCAATAGAGATAATTAACAAATATATCCATCTATTTATCCACATAGAAATCAGTAAGTAGTCAACACCTAAGCTGTTGATAGGATAGCATTTTCTACATCTACAATATTCCATTTTTTTTTTCAAAATGGCGGAAATTGTAACATACTCGACATTCGAAGGATTTAGGCCTCATTTTAATGCGTTAGCCAGGGTCGGCTATTTCAAAATAGTTTTAAAGCCCTTGTCTACAACGAAGCGATTCTTGCACAACGCATACCGTTTTATATGTTGGACTTTTATTTTAACTTACAATTTGCAACACGTTATTCGAGTAATTCAGGTAAGGTATTAAATAATAGACTTGAGGAGCTCGTGGCTAAATAATAACAGCTACACGGGTCGATATTTAAGGCTAAGCAACACATTTGGTCTGTAAATGGGTGACCAATCAATCAATCAATCAATCAATCAATAGTCTTTATTTGTAAACATAGGTTACAATAGTGTGTAAGATGTTACAATAGATATTTTATAGTTTCTCTATGTTTTGCCATTTGGCGTACAAATATATTAACAAACCACACCACCACCATCCACCACCCACCATCACCATCTTAACATACCGAGACTTTTTCGTGCCTCGGAAAGCACGGTCCCGGCTGTCATTTGCAGATCTTTGGCAGTAATTACGTACAGTCAGAAGCCAGAAAATCTGCCACCAGTCTTGCCAAAGAGTTATACCGTGTTACCCAGTTAATTGGTTGTGGTCTAGTAAGCAGCCGCTCCTCGTTACATACTGGTATTCAGCTGAATCCGGTTTGACTGAAAGCCGACCCCAATATAGTTGGGAAAAAGGTTAGGCAGATGATGATTTAATAATATACCTATCAGTATGACTACCTACGTCTTGTTGGCATTTTGTGTACGTAATAAAAGATGATGAATAAGGAATGTTCAATTTACCTACCTAGGATTTTGCAGAACGAGGAGAATGTCAGAATTTACATCGCTCTGCAAAATCGTATCGGCCACACATTAGGTACATTGCATGGCTCTGAAAATAATAAGTAGTAATATAATGGACTAGCTGTCCCTAGCGGTATTTTTGGGTTAATATATATATCCTATGACATTCAGAAATAACGTAGCTTTCTATTGGTAAAATAATTTTTAAAATCGGTTCAGTAGATCCAGAGATTACCTCCTACAACCTCACCTACGTTATCTATACAGAATGGTTTATTTCTCGTCTATCAGGTCCGGCACAGCACTAATCTGATAGTGGACACCCTGTTCATATTGCTCACCACTTTGAACGCGCTGGGCAAGCAAGCTGCTTTCAATCTGAGGACCCGCCGCATTGATAATCTCATCGCCATCATTAACGGTTTGATTTTTTTATCTATATGTGTAGACCATACCTGGACATACCTATCCTACCAAATAGGAACAAGCTTTGTCTTTTCTATGGCCTTAGTTAGGTACTAAGGTACCCGCTTATAATTTTGTACTGTGTGCAAATCAAGTCATGCAATGCAAGTCATACAATCTCTCTGCTCGACTCTTTAAAAATTCAATCAAGAGCCAAATTTGCTCAAATTATGAAGTCGAAAATAAGTTCCTAATACGATTCTATGGTCTAGCAACAGGCCCCACGTATGAAGATGTTTGTGCGATCAGTCCCGAGTCCAGGAGTGAAGAAAAAAGTTGTGCTACTGCTATGACTTTTCCAAGGTTTGTTAGAATATTCCACGAAGAGTTTATCATCTCCCGCAGGACCCGTCTTCACAGCCAGCAGGGCCTACCACGTAGAAGTGTTGGAAAAGAACGCATTGGCGATGTCTCGCCTCCTCACTCTGTACCACGTGGCTATATTCACTTGTGGCACCATGTGGACTATCTTTCCGATCGTTAATCGGCTTCTCGGCACTGAAGTACAGTTCACTGGATACTTTCCTTTTGAAACTACGAGCACGATGGCGTAAGTTTAATTTTCGTTTTAAGTACTTTATCCGGTAACTATTGAACTTTTTGTTTTCGGCCAATAACAAAAAAAAAAGCCATCGTGGCAGCTGCTCCTGGAAAGAGTTAACTGTTTTACTCGGATATTACCCATCTACAGATCTAATGCACTAGGCAAGCTACACAGGGTTATTTCGGAGACAGCAACTATATAATATTCGTTTGGCCAAGCAGTAGTAGATAATCAGGATGTGCGGATAAATATTCTAAACGAAGTAGAAACATCTTTTATTCCTCTTCCAATAATGAAACAATATACTTAAAAATAATTTCATCTTAAAATTTTAGATTCTCGCTGGCATTGGCCTACATGATTTTTCTAATAACTTTCCAAGCATACGGCAATGTTACAATGGACTGCACGATTGTAGCATTCTATGCGCAAGCCAAGATACAAATACAGATGCTTAGATATAATCTGGAACAACTGGTGGTGTTTGGAGCCATTGAAAAGAAAACCGCACATTTAATTAAGAGACCCATTCAATACACGTTTTACAAAGACGAAGAACAGGAGAAAGCTGAGCTACAGGACAGACTCAAGAAGTGCGTGTTGCATTATGATCAAATCCTACGGTAAATTTATTTTTTTCTTTATATTTGTTTTATGTTCAGTGGGATCGCTTATCATTGCTTTAATGTATCTATATAGACTTACTTACCTGTCTATCTGGATATCCAGAGCTGCTGTCTGGTCAAGTCTGGTGCAAACTACTAGACAGTCAGAAAGTAAGTGCTGTTGATTTCAAAACAAAGCATTTTATCCGTTGCCCACTATACATATGATTTGCCTGTAAAAGACGCGTCTTATACATTTATGCATTAAGTACTTAAATAACATTCTTCTGTGTTACCAGATTTGCTAAAGAAGTAGAATCGATTTTTGGGGAAGCGATGGTCGTCCAATTCTTTGTGATGGCCTGGGTCATATGCATGACTATGTACAAGATTGTCGGGGTACGTTCCTCATGTATTTTGACAACGGAATACATTACTAGTAGATACTGAACTATAATCTGTAATTTTGTTCTTCCAGTTGAGCATAATTTCAGCGGAGTTCGTGTCCATGGCCGTGTATTTGGGTTGCATGCTAGCCCAGCTGTTTATTTACTGCTATTTTGGGACACAACTCAAAGTTGAGGTAACTGATTGAGACATTAAGTGCACGTGTACCAGTCGACGCCACTTCATTAAGTATGTACAGATGGGCTGCTAAATAAAATCGTACGGTTACTAAACAAAGCGTAGTAAAAGTAATTCATCTAAATTTGGCAGGGCCTTGTGTAATATGTGCGTGCGTGTGTTTTCAGAGCGAGTTGGTGAATCAATCGATATACTGCTGCGACTGGTTGTCCCTGTCCCCAAGGTTCCGGAGACAGCTCCTCGTGATGATGCAGTGCTGTGGCCGGCCGCTGGCTCCCCGCACCGCATACGTCATTCCTATGTCTTTGGACACCTACATACAAGTAACGACGAATTTTTCCAAAGGTTCTTGTTTGACTAGAGTGTTCCGTTTCTTAATGTCACATTTTTTGCAGGTGCTGAGGTCTTCTTACACCCTGTTTACGTTCTTGAATCGTTAAGTGTGGCATAATGAACATAGTGGGTGATGCACGCGGTAAAACCAAAAGCTTTGTAGAATAGGTATAGAACTCTCAAAGCTGACTTATTCTCCAGACAGCATCTAGAATTTTAAGAATAAATGTGTAAAAAACGCAATTAACTACGGCAATAGGAGTGCATTTTAAGCACTCACTAAAGCTGCTGTCGCTGTGCGACCCTTTAAACACGGACACACTTTACACACCCGACGGAGCACCAAGTGACCGGCAGAGAAGATGAGGAAAATAAATACAGTAAAAGGAGTGTGGTTCTATCTTCGGGAATCTTTTACTGAACTAGTAGATATTTTATTTAGTAAACGTCAGACAGAATACTTGAGTTGTTGAGTTTTGTTCGATGATCTCCGTCCGCGCACAACAGTATCAGAGGTCGCTCGTAAAATTGACCACCGTTTGATTCATTGCGCCTATTTACTGCCGTTTTATGGCTCAGCGCCGCCAGAAGTAAACCGTAGTTGATCCCGAATCCTGCATTGTTCTCCGGTGATTTCTTACATCGGTTGTGTATTAAGTATACTACTCTCTAGCTACCAGCGTTTTCAATCTAGTTATTATTTTATTGTGGCTTGGCATAATAAGCTCGACCTCGCTTACGTACACACGAAGTTATTTAGGCGACGCGACGCAAAAGAAAGCACCATTGTTTTTGTGTTCTGTCTGTGTCGCTGAAAAATAAACATTAGAGGCAACTAAAAATAAATATTGGTGTTTTATTTATTCATCGCAGCGTTTTCACAAGCTTGTAATATAATTATTTTAAGCACTGTTTCTTGAGTGAATCGCTTAACTTCGGTCGTAAGGTGCGTGCGGTGTGAGTCACGCGGGCTCCGCCAGACAATCCCGGAGCCCGAATCGGCGAAACCCGCCTCTTCAGTGCTCCGTACGACGTAAGTGCTGAAAGTCGTGTAAAAAGTTGTATCCGGCCGCGAATAGCGCGTGTGGAATTCCGTTTATAAATACGCGAGTGCGGGCGCGGCGGGAGATCTCCGTGCTCGGCGGCTGCGCAGGGCTGTGCTCGCGCGGCCCGCAGGCACCGCAGGCATGCGCGCGCGCCGATGATATTCACGGGCGGGGGGGCGCGGCGCCGCACCTCGCCCGCGCCACGCGCGCGCGGCCCCGCCCGCCCGCACCAGTACCAGCGACTCCATGCCGACTATGTGAGTCCCAGCGACCATTAACTATTTACTAATAATGCTACCTAATACACTTATCAATGCCGTTACAATCGATTGCTGATACGCGGCTACGACTGCAACTACGAATATGAATGAAAATTGAATTATAGTACTTTCTTATTAGAGTTATTCTTTAAGTGGATGAAAGCATGTGTTTTAACTAGCCTTCAAAACTCCTACCTGATCACCAAATGCTGTTAATTCAGAATTTATGAAAAAGCTTAGTTATGAACAGCTGTCATACAAGTTGCTACCAATAGTTTAATGTCAGCACTAAAGCAGCTATTCGAGGATGTCGGCCATTAAACGACTCGAGATATAAATTGTATCCAGCAATTAAACAGACATAACGGATGTAACTAATGCAATAAACAGAGAATCAGAACTATTAATCTAAGTGCGTCACGCATACCGAGTCTAATTGCATTATTTTCCAGAAGAAAATAATGCAATTAAACTGTGTCTATGTTTCCGAACGCATACAACCCTAATCTCTTCAAAATTAGAGTGAACAGGGATCTTCTGGGTACCTAAGCTCATTCCATCAGCATCGTCGACTTTGTTTCTGTTACCTCTTACCTAGATTAGAGTCAAGAGCAAATCCATCTCAAATAAAAAAAAAGAAGAAGCAGTGTTGTTTTAACAGCTCTAAGTATGTCCGAGGAAGTCTATCATCACATCCACGTCTGTAGTCTACCACCAAGCAGTTTTGTTGCGTTCCATTTTGAAGGGGTGTAGGTGTATAACAGGGTTATTATGACGCATTCGCTGATCGAATTGTAGAATCTACCTCCAGACAGTTGTTAAGGTAATTAAAAAAGCCTGAAAATGTGTAACCTTTACTGGGTTGAGGAGGTCAGGATGTGTACTCGCTTGTCGCCATGTCGCTTCTGGTACTCAGTTATTTTCAGTCAGACTGGAAGCCGACACAAATATGGTTTGGAAAAGGATAAGCAGATTGATTGACCCAGTTGTTACCTGTCAAAAGATTAAAGGTACCTAATATCAAAACAGATTTAAAGTTACAGGTACATGGGTAATGTACTCGTACCTCTATCATCCTAATATATAAAAAACTATTTACAAAAAAATATAACCGGCTTCCAAACAAAACACTACAAAGAATAAAAAAACCTTAATTTTGGAAGTCGGTGTTTTTGGTTTTATTTATTTATTTTCACATATGGCTAACACAAATAATAAACTAAGTCCCACAAAACCGTAGTACCTAATGGTTTGACTGTGGGGTCGGTGAGTCTCGATATTTACACTCCTTTGTTTTTTAACACCGTCTTCGTCAACGCAGAAATTGAAATAAGCATAAATGCTTATAAAATAAAACTACTGAACCAAACTGAATCAAATTTTTATGGGACCAAATGGCAAGTAGTGTAGGTATACTGCATCGAACTAAAAAAGAATCACAGAAATCGGATCAGAAACCTCGGAGTAATCGGTGTACATGAAAAAAAACTGGCCAAGTGCGAGTCGAACTCGCGTGCAAAGGGTTCCGAACGAATTTATTATTTTAACATGTTAGTTTAACACTGCAGACTTCTAATAGGGTGTCCTGTAATCTTTAGGTGAAGATCTATTATCTCCATTTTTTCAAAATTTTAGGCTCAGTAGTTTCGGAGATAAGGAGGGGGAATGGTCATTTTTCGTCTAATTTCTTGAATAACTTCTAAACCATTTATTTTAAAATTATGAAAAAAATATAATTAAAACTCTCACAGTAAGCCCTTTCATTTGATATGTCACACGATATTGTTCAAAAAACTTTTTTTTGAAATTTTCTAGTTCACCCCATACTAAAAATTTAATGATTTACGTAACGCGTCCGTGTTTGGGTCATAGAAGTCCACATGTGTACCAAATTTCAACAGAATCGGTTCAGTGGATCCGGAGAAAACTGGCTGTGACAGACGGACGGACAGACAGACAGACAGACACCCGAGTGATCCTGTAAGGGTTCCGTTTTTTTTTCGGAACGCTAAAAATACCCACCGAATTGAGAACCTCCTCCTTTTCTGGAAGTCGGTTAAAAATTCATCCGTGACTGAGTGAGTGACTGACAGACAACGCACAGCCGAAACTATTAGTCGTAGAAAGCTGACATTATCTAAATAAAGCGGAACGGGAAAAAAACGGGATATTCGCGTACGAAGTCGCTGGCAAAAGTAGTATGGCTATGCTTAGTTAAATAGTTACCTCAGTGCTCTAACAACAACCTATATATTTCTTTTGAAGAACAAAATTTATTGTTTCGTCATTTTAAAAGCTTAACATTTTGATTTTCGTTGAAACCCCACTCTATTTAAACCAAGACATTTTTAACCATTTGTCTACTAAACATCCAACTAAATCGATGCTGGATCAATCATCCAGTTTGAAAAACTACGATAAGATGGTCTGCAGACAGTTCTATAAAAATGATCGATGTTATGAAAAATTAAGTTTGTAAGTTTTTATGAAATTATTAAATTAAATTTTCATGAAACTGACATCAGTCGCCGTATCTCCATTTATTTCGGACTGTGTTAAGAAACAGTATAAATTGTAAGCACTTAGATACCGATTTTACGATTGTCGGAATGTTTACTTACAGAGTTACAGATTTATCTTCAGTTCTAGCGAGAAATAGCTGTTGAGCTTCGTGGATTAACATTGCCAGTGGAGAAGTGGGTACAAAAGTAATACACGCTGTGATGGCCAGGTATATTTTTTTTACGTTTTATGCTTGGTGGCATCAAGTCTACGAGCCCAGTGGCCTACCTAACTTATGATAAGTTGTAAAATGCCTCATGACCCTGTTGTACACCAACCCTCTTCAAAATGAAACGCAGTAACGCTGCTTGGTGGCAGATTACAGACAAGCGAGCTTACCCAGGAGCCTGTGCACTCTAACTTTGAAGAGATTAGAGTTGTAAGCGTTAGGAAACACAGACGCAGGCAGAGAGTTCCACTCCTTTGCTGTGCGCTTTATAAAAGACGTTTGAAAACGCTTCGTGCGAATTGGTAGAATAGCAACAAGGTAGCGATGGTAAGATGCAGTGCGTCTGGATGTCCGATGGTAGAAGGGGGCCGGTGGGATGAGGTCGTGGATTTCTTGGGCACACTCACCAAAGTACAATCTGTAGAAGACCGACAAGCCGGCAACCTTACGGCGATGAGCCAAGCTATGTAGCTTGGCATCCACCAGTTTTATGTCACTGATGAGCCTCTTAGCTCTGCGTTCCACCGAGTCAAGCGCGGCAAGCTGATACTTAGCTGAGTCATCCCAAAGGTGGCTATAATACTCCATGCAGGATCGGACTTGTGCTTTGTATAGGGTTAAAAGCTGTCCAGGCCTGAAGTATCTCTTCACTCTATTTAAAATGCCCAGCTTTTTGGTTGCGGTTTGGGCTTTGTACTCGATGGTGGCGCCGAAGTTGAGACTGGATGTCAACTCCATGCCTACGAGCTCGAGCCGATCAATCACAGGAACAGATGCACCCCGAAAAGTAGGAGTTTAGTCAAAACGACTCCTTTTTGCGGTATAAAGATACGCCTGTGTTTTGGTGGCGTTAAAAGTGACCAGCAGACGTACTTAGATTGATATTCAAGTGGGCTAACTTTAACTTTGAAGAGATTAGAGTTGTAAGCGTTAGGAAACACAGACGCAGGCAGAGAGTTCCACTCCTTTGCTGTGCGCTTTATAAAAGACGTTTGAAAACGCTTCGTGCGAATTGGTAGAATAGCAACAAGGTAGCGATGGTAAGATGCAGTGCGTCTGGATGTCCGATGGTAGAAGGGGGCCGGTGGGATGAGGTCGTGGATTTCTTGGGCACACTCACCAAAGTACAATCTGTAGAAGACCGACAAGCCGGCAACCTTACGGCGATGAGCCAAGCTATGTAGCTTGGCATCCACCAGTTTTATGTCACTGATGAGCCTCTTAGCTCTGCGTTCCACCGAGTCAAGCGCGGCAAGCTGATACTTAGCTGAGTCATCCCAAAGGTGGCTATAATACTCCATGCAGGATCGGACTTGTGCTTTGTATAGGGTTAAAAGCTGTCCAGGCCTGAAGTATCTCTTCACTCTATTTAAAATGCCCAGCTTTTTGGTTGCGGTTTGGGCTTTGTACTCGATGGTGGCGCCGAAGTTGAGACTGGATGTCAACTCCATGCCTACGAGCTCGAGCCGATCAATCACAGGAACAGATGCACCCCGAAAAGTAGGAGTTTAGTCAAAACGACTCCTTTTTGCGGTATAAAGATACGCCTGTGTTTTGGTGGCGTTAAAAGTGACCAGCAGACGTACTTAGATTGATATTCAAGTGGGCTAACTTTAATTGCAGCCGAGGCAGAATAGACGCCCGAGCCGCAATACAAAAAAACGTGATGGAGTGTGTTGAAAAACGTCGTTTGATGCACAAGGTCATTTGTCATTGACCTTGTGCATCCTTCGGCTCGTGCGTCTATAATATCTCGACTGCAATGAAAAAGATTACCCAATTGCTAAAAAATATTCAAAATGTGCTAAATTCGGAGCTTCGTATAAGCGTGAAGCCTCAACCTCATACGGAATTGTTCGTGTGGGATGCACCTGTACGTATTCAGAATTTAAGTAATCAGAAAACAATTAAATGATAGCTGATCGCATATCATGATAATATAGTCATAATACTAGATAGACTCACGGATTGCTGGGATTGGCATGGTACAGTCACGTCAAAAGAATTTTCAAAGTAGATTAGCAGAGCTTGGAGTCTCGAGAGACTCGAGTTAGTTTGTTTTCTTTTTCTTATAAAAAAATACTCTACGACCAATCTACATGTAAATATTTAAGTGTTGTTGGTACAAGCTGTTGCTACTACTCGCTCGATACCCAATTCACGATGTTTATGTATCTACGAGTATACAGATCTGTATTATGATATCTATTGTTAGACATTCAATTTACAACTCGCATAGCTTCATTGAAAACTGAAATCGAATGGGAAATATGTTCAGATTTCGAAGAAAAAAGCTTCAGAATTTGATATGAGAGAGCGTATTTCAGTTACGTTAGATAATTATTTAAGCATATTATAATAAGCCTATAATGTTTCCACTACTGGACACAGGACATAGCCTATGTCCTGCGTCCCTGTCACATAGGATTTTCTTTCATAGAGCGTATTTCAGTTACGTTAGATAATTTATTTAAGCATATTATAATAAGCCTATAATGTTTCCACTACTGGACACAGGACATAGCCTATATCCTGCGTCCCTGTCACATAGGATTTTCTTTCATAGAGCGTATTTCAGTTACGTTAGATAATGATTTAAGCATATTATAATCAGCCAATAATGTTCCCACTACTGGACACAGGACATAGCCTATGTCCTGCGTCCCTGTCACATAGGATTTTCTTTCTGAGAGAGGTCCTGGACAGCCTCGGCCATTATTTGCTATTGCTGGTCGCTAAATGTTACATGAACTCGAATTTTTTATTCTAGGACATCCATTTGACTAGGTACCTAGTCAAAATAAGTACCATTTTGCCTGACAACTAACTACTTACAGCCCCAACTTCTGTGAGCATTAAATCTTTGGTGACCATGCGGGTTTGGTATCCATTGAAACTTTTATGCAAATAATACAGCTCAGTAGCTTAGTCTTTCAGTAGATATTTTCAATTCTTCATTCAATTTGACTTCAGCTGAACTTTCTCACCACGCTACAACGTAGGTACCTTACCAAGTGTTTACCAGCAAAAGTTAATGAGCCGAAACTAATCACGACTCGACGTCACTGGCTGTTTTGCACGTACTTAAGAGTTAAGATGTCGTTATTCTGTTATGATAGTGAGCCTGTGATACCTGAATGGGCGCTGACGCACAACTCACGGCGGTAGAGCAGAACCATCGAGCGAACAGTTGGGTTCCGTCTATTTTTACTCATGTATTTACCGCGCAAGCACTCAGCCTTGATGCTCCTCGCGCGATTCTCTCCAAGCCTCGTTCAAGTTTAGGTACTTCACCTGAAAAATGTTTCGCGTGTAAAAATATTTAGGTAGGTAAGTGCTTGTCTGTTACAGCTGTCAAACCTTTCAAAGCTGATGCTATGATATTAAATAATACCCAGTTCCAGGAATTCCATTTGTTTATGTCTCTTTGACCCTATTGTTCAAGAGAATGCGATGATACACAGGTAGTAGCGGCAATGATGGATAGAGTCAAACAAGTCAGATTTATGAGGGCGTTTCTCCACTATTCTTCTGAGAAGTGGTGAAACGTGTCAGTACAATGGCGCTGAATAGATACTGACAATGGATCGGAACGATTTAAATAAATTGTCGGATGACACTGCTGATTGAAATAGCTATTGAAACGCGTGTAGGCACACAAAAATACGGCAACCAGATTCAAGGAACATTACAAAATTACATAAAAAATATATATTCCATAAGTTTTTTAATATAAAATAAATTTATCTTATATTAAAAAACTTATGTCCCTTTTTTAATATTTTGTATTCAAGATTCAAAGCATTCTTTTCAAATAAAACATTTACTTACAGGCACTTTTGAATTGTCAAGGTCGGTCAGTCAAAAACATAAAGCTATTTGCACGTTCAAAAGCGTAGATCTCTGTGAAGAAGAACGTGCAAGAAACTCTACGGACACTCTTTTGAGTCATGTGTTGTACCTATTACAAAACTCTTGGTTTCAAACCAACCAACCAACCAACCAGCTCTTGGTGGGAACCATGTCAGAGGCCCTTGAGGCGGTTTAGAAACTCTGACACTAGGGTGTGGGTCGTTAGACCTTACTGCCCACAAGATAAGAAGAAGAAGAATGTGTGGGCAATGCAAAGTAAAGTAAAGAAAAAATAAACTGTTAAAGACAGTTCAAAATATAAACTAAAATAAGCTAGTGGCAGTTTATAGATGACCAGTCTCAACTGACGGCGCCCAGGGGCCTATTACAATTTGACTGTGTTTTTTGCATAAAATGGCCAACTTTGGCTTTCTTATTCTTAGAAACTGAAATATTTAGACAACTTTGGCTTATTGGGTAGGTGAGAATAGTTATTATGTTGTTGTGTTGTTCATAGCGGTCTCACTTTTCGCATTTTTCTCTTATCTATTAGTAACAAGCCAAAATTCCGAAGTAAGTATCTTATAATATGCGCGACGGCACTTTTTCGAGCTCGTGGATTGAACTACTGTACTAACCAAATGAAATGAAAAATAAATCATAATATTCCTTATATAATGGTTTAGTGCATAGCGGCCTCAGAAATCTATTACATATAAGAAAAGTCGTTTTTGTACATCGAAAATATTTCCAAAAAAAAATAGCTAGGGTGTTAAAGGATAACCAATAGAACCCATTCTCAGCATTTTTGGAATTTTTGTCTTTTTGTTCATTTAGATGTTCGCGTGGTTTCGTAAAATTAACTAAACCATGTTTTTTTTTGTGGTGGGTTTGCTCTTGACTCTAGTCTAGGTCAGAGATGACAGAGACAAGGTCTACGATGGAGCAAGCTTACCCAGAAGGAGCCTGTTCTGTCTAACTTTGAAGGAATTAGGATTGTACGCGTTTGGAAACATAGACGCAGGCAGAGAGTTCCACTCCTTTGCTGTGCGCATTATAAAAGATGTTTGGAAACGCTTCGTGCGAATTGGTGGAATAGCAACAAGGTAGGGATGGTAAGTTGCAGTGCGTCTGGATGTCCGATGGTAGAAGGGGGCCGGTGGGATGAGGTCGTGGAGTTCATGGGCACACTCACCGAAGTACAATCTGTAGAAGATCGACAAGCAGGCAACCTTACGGCGATGAGTCAAGCTATGTAGCTTGGCATCCACCAGTTTTACATCACCGATGAGCTCTGCGTTCCACCGAGTCAAGTGCGGCAAGCTGATACTTAGCAGAGCCATCCCAAAAGTCGCTACAATATTCCATGCAGGATCGGACTTGCGCTTTGTATAGGGTTAAAAGCTGTCCAACCCTGAAGTATCGCTTCACCCTATTTAGGATGCCCAGCTTTTTGGCCGCGGTTTGGGCTTTGTACTCGATGATGGCGCCAAAGTTGAGACTGGATGTCAACTCCGTGCCTAGGAGCTCGAGCCGATCAGTCATAGGAACAGATGCACACCGATAAGTAGAAGTTTGGTGAAAACGACTCCTTTTTGCGGTAAAAAGACAAGCCTATGTTTTGGTGGCGTTAAAAGTGACCAGATTGTCGTCACCCCAATGGGAGACAAGGATTAAGGTCAAATTTATCCGCTCTACCAATGTAGATACCTAAAAATTGTGTATAACTGGAAGTATTACTAAGTTTTTGGTTTCGTCGAAATCGGTTCACTCTATCAAAAGATATTTGTATTTAAAGTTTTAGAGAACAAATTATTTTTCATTATGTGAAACACAAACACGCAACGCCATCTATTGAAATTAAATAGTAATAGTTTAATACTGTTACATGAATGAATGCATGCAATGCATGAAAATAACACCAAAACATATTATTGAGTTATTTGTGAAACTTTTAATAGGTATCAAAGAAAAAATGAGCATTTAGTTATCTGATCATTTTATTTATCGTAACATGTGAGCTTCTAAGTTCAAACTATTATATTCTCCGCTGTTAAATGACGTTGGTCCATATCAAACAAAACAAATTTGAATACCTACGTACTTAATTAGAAGGAGATAATGATACCGAAAAAGAAATAAAAGAGAAATTATTGATGAATTGTGATTCGAATCGACATAACTAATTAACTATAGCAATTAGCAACAGCCGCGTGAGTCGATCTTTAAGATTAAGTAAGCAACGCTTGCCGAGGTCGGTCTGTGGATGGGTTACCATTTTAACATACTGAGATTCCGGACTACGTGTCTCGGAATATGACACCCGCACGGCTAAACTATAACAGCCGCACGGGTTCATCTTCAAGGTAAAGCTGCGCTTGTCGAGGTAGGTCTGTGGATGGGTTACCATTTTAACATACTGAGATTCCGGACTACGTGTCTCGGAATATGACAGCCGCACGGCTAAACTATAACAGCCGCACGGGTTCATCTTCAAGGTAAAGCTACGCTTGCCGAGGTAGGTCTGTGGATGGGTTACCATTTTAACATACTGAGATTCCGGACTACGTGTCTCGGAATATGACAGCCGCACGGCTAAACTATAACAGCCGCACGGGTTCATCTTCAAGGTTAAGCTACGCTTGCCGAGGTAGGTCTGTGGATGGGTTACCATTTTAACATACTGAGATTCCGGACTACGTGTCTCGGAATATGACACCCGCACGGCTAAACTATAACAGCCGCACGGGTTCATCTTCAAGGTTAAGCTACGCTTGCCGAGGTAGGTCTGTGGATGGGTTACCATTTTAACATACTGAGATTCCGGACTACGTGTCTCGGAATATGATACCCGCACGGCTAAACTATAACAGCCGCACGGGTTCATCTTCAAGGTAAAGCTGCGCTTGCCGAGGTAGGTCTGTGGATGGGTTACCATTTTAACATACTGAGATTCCGGACTACGTGTCTCGGAATATGACAGCCGCACGGCTAAACTATAACAGCCGCACGGGTTCATCTTCAAGGTAAAGCTACGCTTGCCGAGGTAGGTCTGTGGATGGGTTACCATTTTAACATACTGAGATTCCGGACTACGTGTCTCGGAATATGACAGCCGCACGGCTAAACTATAACAGCCGCACGGGTTCATCTTCAAGGTTAAGCTACGCTTGCCGAGGTAGGTCTGTGGATGGGTTACCATTTTAACATACTGAGATTCCGGACTACGTGTCTCGGAATATGACAGCCGCACGGCTAAACTATAACAGCCGCACGGGTTCATCTTCAAGGTTAAGCTACGCTTGCCGAGGTAGGTCTGTGGATGGGTTACCATTTTAACATACTGAGATTCCGGACTACGTGTCTCGGAATATGACACCCGCACGGCTAAACTATAACAGCCGCACGGGTTCATCTTCAAGGTTAAGCTACGCTTGCCGAGGTAGGTCTGTGGATGGGTTACCATTTTAACATACTGAGATTCCGGACTACGTGTCTCGGAATATGATACCCGCACGGCTAAACTATAACAGCCGCACGGGTTCATCTTCAAGGTAAAGCTGCGCTTGCCGAGGTAGGTCTGTGAATGGGTTACCATTTTAACATACTGAGATTCCGGACTACGTGTCTCGGAATATGACAGCCGCACGGCTAAACTATAACAGCCGCACGGGTTCATCTTCAAGGTTAAGCTACGCTTGCCGAGGTAGGTCTGTGGATGGGTTACCATTTTAACATACTGAGATTCCGGACTACGTGTCTCGGAATATGACAGCCGCACGGCTAAACTATAACAGCCGCACGGGTTCATCTTCAAGGTTAAGCTACGCTTGCCGAGGTAGGTCTGTGGATGGGTTACCATTTTAACATACTGAGATTCCGGACTACGTGTCTCGGAATATGACACCCGCACGGCTAAACTATAACAGCCGCACGGGTTCATCTTCAAGGTTAAGCTACGCTTGCCGAGGTAGGTCTGTGGATGGGTTACCATTTTAACACACAGAAAGGAGATCTTTGGCAGTTGTTATGGATTGTCGGAAGCCGAAAATCTGACACCTGTACTCTTGCCAAGAAGTACCCACCGTGTTATCCAGTCAATGGGTTGTAGAGGTCTGGTAGGCAACCGCTCCACGTAAGATCCTGGTATTCAACTGAATCCGGTTTGACTGAAAGTCGACCCCAATATAGCTGGGAAAAGGCTAGGCAGATGATGCTTCATGGTAAAAAACTGAAATGACTTTGATTTGCGAAAAGCAGTGAATCTACAGCTGTTAATAAAAACTGCAAGATTGGTAATACTGGGCACAGCAAACGTAATTTTATTTTTGTGAAATCCCGACATTTAACATAATTATATTTTCGTCACATAGTAACCTTATTCTATAGACGGCCTAAGCATCTGCCAGCCTGTTTGTGTCTAATTAAATTAGAAACATTGGCTGGATATAATTTAGGCCGCTGATTAAACCGTCTTTCGATGAAAAGGCCAATAAAATGGCAGATTAAACCAGTTGGCTGTGACAATAATATTAACGATTTGCTTTTTAGGGTTCCGAACAAAAAACGGAACCCTTATAGGATCACTCGGGTGTCTGTCTGTCGGTCACAGCCAGTTTTCTCCGGATCCACCGGACCGATTCTGTTGGAATTTGGTACACATATGGACTTCTGTGACCCAAACACGGACGCGTTACGTAAATTATTATATTTTTAGTATGGGGGTCACTTTTGGGGGTCAAACTAGAAAAATTCAAAAAAAAGTTTTTTGAACAATATCGAATGAAATGGCTTACTATGAGGGTTTTAATTATATATTTTTCATAATTTTAAAATCAAGATATTAGACGAAAAATGACCATTCCCCCTCCCTTATCTCTAAAAGTAATGAGCCTAAAATTTTGAAAAAAAATGGAGATAATATCTTTACCTATAGATTACAGGAAAACCTATAAGAAGTCTATAGTGTTAAAATAACATGTTAAAAAAATAAAATTCGTTCGGAACCCTTTGCACGCGAGTCCGACTCGCACTTGGCCAGTTTTTTTAAAAATATGCCTAGCCTTTTCCCAACTTTATTGGGATCAGCTTCCGTTCAGCACGGCGGAGTCACCGAGACTCCGCCGTGCTGAACGGAAGCTGCATGATAAATAAGATGGTCACCTATCACAGACCAACCTCGGCAAGAGTTGGTAAACCATGACGATCGACTATTATTATTTAGCTATGAGCTCCTCATTCAATCAGTGTCTCTGTCATTCAGTACCTACTAAATATCGATTTTAAAATATCGATTCTATGAACCCGGTAAAACTGTTTACTGTAATTAATCGGTTTTCTATAATCTGCAAATGTCAGTGAAAATCAAAATTAGCGGCAAGTGTGCTTCCCCTCGGGTGACCCCTCGTGCTGTGCTGACGTAATTGCGGACGTGATTCGGCAGGGGCATTCGAATGTGCAACCGGTGCCCAAAAAGGGAGACCGTGCTGACCCTGCATATTACCGTCCGATCGCCATTACCTCCATCCTATGCAAGGTTATGGAAAGGGTTCTGAACAGTAAGCTGCTGATCTACCTTGAAGACAATGGTCTCCTCAGTGACCGTCAATATGGCTTTCGCCGGGGACGGTCAACTGGCGATCTTCTTGTGTATGTCACGCACTGCTGGGGTGAGGCCATCGAGAGACACGGCGAAGCACTTGCCGTGTCGCTCGATATCTCGAAGGCCTTTGACAGGGTCTGGCACGCAGGTCTACTCAGCAAGCTTCCTGCTTATGGCATCCCAGCTGGTTTTTGTAGCTGGATATCAGACTTCCTGAGTGAACGGTCGATCCGAGTAGTCGTTGATGGCTGCTCCTCTGACCTCATGGCTATTGATATCGGAGTTCTTCAGGAGTCTGTTCTCTCTGCAACTCTTTTCCTGCTGCACATCAATGACCTACTTTAGCCTGGTCTTGTTGGGTACGCAGATGACAGTACGGTTTCAGAGAGATACTTGTCCAGCGCAACAACCGGAGGGGATGAAGTTCGTTCTTTGAGAGAGGCCATGGTAGAGCGGACAAATTTGACCTTAAGCCTTGTCTCCCAGTGGGGTGACGACAATCTGGTCACTTTTAACGCCACCAAAACGCAAGCGTGTCTTTTTACCGCGAAAAGGAGTCGTTTTGACCAAACTCCTACTTTTCGGGGTGCATCTGTTCCTGTGACTGATCGACTAGAGCTCCTAGGCATGGAGTTGACATCCAATCTCAACTTCGGCGCCACCATCGAGTACAAAGCTCAAACCGCAGCCAAAAAGCTGGGCATCCTAAATAGGGTGAAGCGATACTTTAGGCCTGGACAGCTTTTAACCCTATACAGGAGCAGACGTAGTTGTGCGGGTCAACTAGTTAATAATAAACCTTAAAATAAACGTAATTGCAAGTGCCTAATTCCTACATAAAGCGATGCGTTGGCACTTTTGTGAGCAAAAACGCAATTTTGTGATTGGCCTCTTAAGGTGTAAGAGGTAATCCCTAGGCTGGAAGATTAAGAAACTTTCACCGATAGAAGTCCACAGTATCGCCGAGTATCCTAGTCTATTTAACCCGTAAGAATCGGTTTCTGAGGTTTGGGGGTTAGGTCACTTGAGCGAAGCCGTGAGAAAAACCTAATACAAAAAAACTTAAGAATTCACAAAAAAATATCTTTTTTTAAATCAGCATAATTAACTTATTTATTTATGAGTAACCGAATAAATAAAACAAACACCTGTGTATATACCATGAAAGTCATGCACTCAAGCGAGAACAACGAACTCCTTGAAGGTTAACTTCTCTGCCTAGGTAAGCATGATGAGGCAAAAATTCGTCAAGTACATCTTTGTATTCATTATTATCTAAGTCAATATCATGATGACTTTGTGTTTCGTAAAATAACAAAAAGATAACTCTTCACTGCGTCATATTTTATATTTCCTACTATTTATGTGATTATAAACTGGTATCTATATGTAATTATTAATTCTTTAGTCTAAAAATGATTACCATAATTATATTGAAAGTGCTACGTTACAATTTATCTCTTAAGGATATTTTAATAAGTCACAGGATGTTTATTGAAAGGCGTTGGTTTTTAGAAAGCCTTACGACTTCTTCGCCATCATCATATCTCTGTATGGTTTCGAGATTTGAGGCTATCTTTAAACTTCCTTCGTTAAATCTTCCTATTTGTATCAATGAGCTTCGAAAGAAATTCCAGGTGTTCTACCCAAACTGTGATATTTACGTCACCAGTTAATTTAAAAAATATTGCCTCAAGGATCTATCTTAGGACCACAGCTGCCACTAATAGAAGTCCTATTTAGGGCTTCGTATTTCTTTCTGAGTATTGGGACTTCTTCCCTAAATCGTGCAAAATTATATCTGTTGCGTTACTGTTAACTGAATTTCTTTTAGTGTCAGACCAGAACTTTGATTTTTGTTCGGTTGATGTGGCTGTCTTGGAGTTTGTTTTACCGGAATTCCTATACCTATATTTCAAAAGAAAAATAAATGCGTTGTGTTTGTAAAATTATAACACACTCTCCTTCACTGCAGTGTAAAATTTTATATACGTCTGGATATTTTAAAGTTTCGCTGCCTACTGAATTGTGCCCTGGGACAAAATACTGAAACGTCGTCCAACAGTGCTTGTAAGAATACAAAACTACACGTTTTATCGTAGGTTGCCGTAATAGTGCACTATGCAGCTGTTGTATTGAGTGTAAATAAACAGTATCAAACTGTTTAAGACGCGATACCACTCGTTTTCTGCGAGCGTTAATTGAAGCTGAATGAGAGTGATGACATTATAATCTGCCAATGTAATTTTCTGTGATGTACTAACGTTTGAATGGAAAATCAATTGGAAATAATATTTGTCTCGAGTCGCCGTCCAATGCCGCGCGGTGTTACCGGCTGCGCATACGACTGCAATCGAGCCATCGCGTCGTGCGATCGGTCACGTGACCGCGCTGCATCTCAACATATGACAAACGAATTCTCAATTTTGGCCATTTGACACTAGCCGTGTATTTCAACTGTAGCCACCCGGATCCATGCCAGGGAATTCGCAGGCCTTGAGCGGCGCCGCTTTCTATACAAATACCGTTGCATCTAGTAGTGTCCCTTCGGCTGTTAGGGCACTACATCGGTATCACAAAATACGATGTTTGTTGGCGATGGCATTTTTGTGCATCCCGGCCGATGGCTGTGACGTCTGACTTGGCGATGTGTCCACACAGCGACATCAGTTGCGTGCGATGTCATCTTGGTTTCGGGTATGTCCAATTTCTCGTTTCGCACGGCATCCAAATTCTTGGCTTTCAAAGAGCTTTACGTTGATACCGCTGAATAAGAAACTCGTAATGTTAATAACCGCGGGCTTTGTAGCGAGCGGCGCGACGCGTGGAGAGGTGGGCGCCCGCACTAATTATACATTAACACATGCTGACTAATATCATAATAATATCAATCAAGGGCTTTGAATACGATTCATCGAATATGTCCCTATTCTAGCGTTTGTGATATTTGCGATATTTAAAAGTTTCTATTTCGTTAAACTGTAACATGGCGTGGGCTAAAGTCGTCGGAACTAAATTTATTAAATGCAAATTCCATTTTCCAGCGCTCAAGTTGTTTATTTTTACTGCTAGTATCTTCTTTAATCTTGATGCGCTTTGAACAGATTTAGATAAATGCTTAGGGGCTCCAAAGAAAACGTCGGAAAGTTATTTTGGATTTCAGAATCTGATTTTCAATCTTTTGTAACACTGAAAATAAATGATTTATAGTCGTTTCTGTGACAACAAAAGGCATCATGCTGTTTTGCAACCGAAGGAGTTATATAAATAAAACTTAGTACTTATGAATAATAATGTGTTCATTTCCCATAATAAGTGTAGGCTGCATCACGTATGGCCGCTGTTTCGCGTGCGGTGTGGGCATTGCTGGCATGCGCTCAAGTCCCCGTAATGAGCGCTGAATGACATAATGCTACAGCGCCTAAACAACAAACATTAATCGCTGCTACTAATGTTTACAATCTGTTGTAATGACGCCGTTTAGAAAACAATGAGGATGGGCGCTTGCTTGCAAGGAATCTACTACTAAACGCTGTTCACCACCTCACATTAAGAATAAGGATTTGTAAAACAAATATATGACACGTAGCCTAATTACTAAAAAAAAAAGATTTTCCATAGTTTCAGCGATTTAAAAATTGCTCAAATGACATTTGTACTTTTGTTATCATATGAGTGAAAGCTTATGATTTAAAATATATATGCGCAGCTAGTCTATTCTGTAAACAACTATTTCGATATCGAGCTTCACCTGAGTGACAAAACTCACAAAATGAGCTTTATTGCACACAACACAAAGGTCTTAATTTGAAACTCACCTTGGATTCGACTTTCGAGATACGAAAATGTTGTTACAGAATAGCACTACAGTTTGTAAATAGGCGAAAGCGCTGCGCCAACGGACCGCTCTTCATCGATGCCGATGCGTAGCGAGCACCAACGACTGTATAGTACAAAACTACAACGCTGCATCTTCAGTCAAAACTTCTCAGAATTACTTGTGACATACCTTTTCTATTAAAAAAAACGAATAATAAAAATACGTGGTCTGGCTGCAAGTGTCACGCTATTTTTATAAATATGCGTAAAACTGTATTTGTGATAAAATACGCAGTGTGTAAAATCGAAACATGCGGAAGAGCCACGGCGGCAATGCGCAGCGCTATACCGATGCATGGTGTGGTGCACAACCGACTGTGTTTACATTCCGATGCGGTGTAAACAACGCTGCATCTGTATTGACTCCCGGTGCATATCGAAACAAAGCTACGTATTATTACTTGCGTCTATATAACATGAAATTGAGATTGACCTCGGTTAAGCACTTGCCGACCAAGAACTAAACGAGGTTAGTTTCAGCGTAGCTTGAATTCTCTATGCTCTAACTTGGCTAGTTAGCTATGGGGTAACATATATCCGTCGGATACCCCTACCTATATCTCAGTGCGGTGCCTCTGTTCATATGCCACACAATGCAGTTTCACAAGTGCCCATACCTGCACTTTCGAGGCAATTAAAGAGAGGCGGAGACACCTGAGAATACGCTAGTATTATATTATCTGTGCCTCACGTCCATCACGTCTAAACGGCTAGTCGTAACTTTTTGGAAAAAGTATAATTATGTTCCATAAGACAATTTTTTAAGGGTGCTATTACAAAATCGAGCGCTTGGCCCGGACTAAAGCTACAGACCGCGTTTTCCGAGATTTATAGTGATTGTAGCGCTGTATACAATAATTGTTTAAAAATATTGTTTGACATTTAAATAGACAATTTTTTTTTCAAGCAATTAACATAGTAACCTTAGTTATTAGTTACTTTTTGTTTGATTTTGGATTATATTTTCACAGAAAAAAAATATAATTTGGGACGAAAAATTATCAGTAACTCTCTGTTTTACGGAATTCTTTTTGGTGTATTACTGTATGAAGCACAATAAATTGATTAAAGCACTCCAAAGTAGAAGATACAGTTGTACCATAAACATTTTTATTAATGATTAAATTATTATATCTTCGGTGTAACAAAGCATCAAAAGAAGAGACAAGGTTTTACTAATTTACGTAAACAAATTGAAATATTTATTTAAAGCACTCCCAAGAAAAAGAATTTATATTTCTTGGCTATATATTTTTTTTTAAATTTGTGGCTTTATATAAACCATAATCACACATCAAAACTCGATCAAACGCTCAAATCCAAGAAAACATGTAATAATTAAAATAATAATTTGATATATGAAAATGTTGAGTTTTATTCGTTCAACATAGTATAATTAATTTGTAAAGTTATGTCTAAAACGGTCATAAAAACGACAATCGGACCAAAACCACCGAGCGTATTTTAATGTAATTTACACCATCTCAAAGACAATTTAAAACTGAATTTTGTGTCGCGCGGGTGTTAAACGTGTGCGCGTTTTGTTCCCTCAAGGTCGCTGGCGTATGTCGTCGCCTTAACGTAATCACCGACTGGGCCCAAACAATCTCGAAAAGAAGAAGGAAAAGAAGGCTTAAAAACATTTTACAGTGTACTCATCTTACTGCAAATAATTGTTTCCAAAGTTGGCTGTGTCTTCTTAGGAGTGTTCTGCTTTTCGTAATCGTTTTTATTACCTACCTGGTGAAATGTTGAATTAATAAAAACATCTCAGAAAATCTTAAATGGAGACAAAAAGTTTCACTTCTGGTAGGAGTAGTTACCGTTTATGACACGGGTTTATAAGTACCTATCTACAGATAGAGATTGGGGATCTTCTAGCGTATGCCATTCACATCTGGAGTGAGGCCATAGAGAAGCACGGGGAGGCACTAACGGTCTCCCTTGACATCTCGAAGGCCTTCGACAGGGTCTGGCACGATAGCCTTATTAGTAAGCTTCCTTCCTTCGGTCTGCCCGCCGGATATGTGTGATTGGATCGTCGATTTCCTGAGGGATCGGTCTATTCGAGTGGTCATAGATGGCTGCTCGTCTGGACTGCTGGATATTAATGCCGGGGTTCCTCAGGGGTCAATGCTTTCGGCAACACTGTTTTTGCTGCATATTAATGATCTGCTTAAACCCGGTACCTTTAGGTATGCAGACGACAGCACTGTTGCTGAGAGATACGTGTCCGACGCACGAGCTGGTGGGTCGCAGATCCGGTCTCTCTGGGAGACTATGGTTGAGCGCTTGAACGTATCCTTACAGGCTGTCTCTGAATGGGGCGTTGCCAATTTGGTCAAGTTCAATGCGGCTAAGACCCAAGCGTGTCTATTTTCCGCCAAAAGGAGTCAATTCCACCCAGCTCCATCTTTCCGAGGTGCAACCGTACTGAGAACCAACCAACTTGAGCTTCTTGGGGTTATATTAACATCTACCCTCAATTTTGGCCCTTTCATAGAGGCAAAAGCTCAAGTGGCTGCAAAGAAGTTGGGGATCCTAGCAAAGGTGAGACGGTACTTCACGCCGGAACAGCTGCTCAGACTCTATCAAGCGCAAGTTCGATCGTGTATGGAGTACTCGTACTGCTCTCATCTTTGGGACGGTTCTGCCAGATACCAGCTTGATGCCCTTGAGTCAATTGAGAAACGAGCCAAGAGGATCATTGGCAATGATAGGGTCGTCGCGACGAAGCTCCAAAGTCTTGAGCATCGACGACGAGTCGCTAGCCTGTCGGTTTTCTACTGGTTGCATTTTGGGGAATGTGCGACGGAATTGCATAATTTAATTCCGCCAAGCCCGTTCCATCATCGGACCACAAGACGAACGGCGATGCGCCACCGGTACATGGTGGACATCCCACCCACGCGCACAAAACGTTTTGGCAACACATTCATAGTGCGTACAGCTAAGGAGTGGAATTTCCTGCCGGAGTCTGTGTTTCCTGATAGCTACAACCTGGGAGTCTTTAAGTCAAGAGTGAATAGGTTACTTCTAGGCAAGCCTGCTCCATCTTCGACCACATCATCGCTTACCATCAGGTGAGACAGTGGTCAAATACGTGCCTATTAATAGTAAAAAAAAAAGATTAAAACGTTATAGTTGACTAGAAGTAATTTTAGTACTTACCTTCAAAAACAGTGTTTTTGGTTGTTTCTTCGTATTTTAAAGCCGACTTCCGAAATTAAAGAACCTTTTGCACGCGAGTCCGACTCGCACTTGGCCAGTTTTTTATGTTTGTTATCTCATAACTCCGTTATTTATGAACCGATTAAAAAAAATCTTGTATACGAAAGGATATACTCGATTGGTCCCCCATCCAAGCGGAAGGGTTCCGAACGAATTTAATTTTTTTAACATGTTATTTTAACACTACAGACTTCTAATAAGTTTTCCTGTAATCTTTAGGTAAAGATCTATTATTTCCTTTTTTTTTTTCAAAATTTTAGGCTCTGTGGTTTCGGAGATAAGGGGGGAATGGTCATTTTTCGTCTAATTTCTTGAATAACTTCAAAACCATTTATTTTAAAATTATGAAAAAAATATAATTAAAACCCTCACAGTAAGCCCTTTCATTTGATTTGTCACACGATATTGTTCAAAAAACTTTTTTTTTTAATTTTCTAGTTTGACCCCCAAAAGTGACCCCCATACTAAAAAAATATGATTTACGTAACGCGTCCGTGTTTGGGTCACAGAATTCCATATGTGTACCAAATTTCAACAGAATCGGTCGAATGGATCCGGAGAAAACTGGCTGTGACAGGCGGACAGACACCCGAGTAATCCCATGTATAAGGGTTCCGTTTTTTTTTTCGGAACCCTAAAAAATACAATCGAAATGAGGAAACTGTAACGTTTCACCAACAGTCCAACGATTGTTGGTGAACCGTTCATGGGCCAATGCCCATGAACGGTTGGTCAACATTATCTTTAATCCATTAACTTTTCATCCAAAGATCTTTTCACTCATCACTCGCGTTTTGCCCACATAACTGGCATCCATCTTCGAACACATCATCGCTTACCATCAGGTGAGATAGTGGTCAAACGCGAGCCTATAAATAGTAAAAAAAAAAAAAAAAAACTCTTCGTTAGTGAATGCTTAACCAACAGAATTTTTTGACTAATAACTTTTAACACAAAAGACTAACAATATAATAATAATAATAATAATAATAATTCTTTATTGGTACAAAAACAGTTAACAAAATAGTGAAACCCTGACTCCTGAGCTAGGTAGAATACCTGTATTTCAGGAGCCAGTGACTTCTTCTATATCAGTTACAATAAAATTAAGCACGTAAAAATTTAATACTACCTATGACCAATTTAAAGTATAAATACCAAGATTATTAGATTAAGGGAAAAAAATTATAGATTAGGATGTCACAAACAAAATGGTAAATCAAAAAAAAACTCACAATTAATCAATGTACAACAACAACTTAAGTTAAGGTAACAAAAATAATTTAAGCTGGAAAAATTTAATCACAATTAAAATACCTAAGAGACACCGGGATAGATGAAAGTAAATAAAAGCTTGTAAAAATGACTTAAAAAATACGATTTTTAAAACTATTGCCATGATGACAGAACGGTTTCAGAGAGTTCAGCGCAACAACCAGCGGGGATGAACTTCGTTCCTTGAGAGTGGCCATGGTAGAGCGGACAAATTTGACCTTAAGCCTTGTCTCCCATTGGGGTGATAACAATCTGGTCACTTTTAACGCCACATAAACACAGGCGTGTCGTTTTACCCTACTTTACGGGGTACATCTGTTCTTGTGACTGATCGGCTCGAGCTTCTAGGCATGGAGTTGACATCCAGTCTCAACTTCGGCGCCACCCATTGAATCCGAAGCCCAAACTGCGACCAAAAAGTTGGGCATCCTAAATAGAGTGAAGCAATACTTCAAGCCTGGACAGCTTTTAACCCAAAGCACAAGTCCGATCCTGCATGGAGTATTGCAGCCACCTTTGGGATGGCCCAGCTAAATACCAGCTCGCTGCAGTCAACTCGGTGGAACGCAGAGCTAAGAGGCTCATCGGCAACGTAAAACTGGTGGATGCAAAGCTACACAGCTTGGCTCATCGCCGCAAGGTTGCCTGCTTGACGGTCTTCTACAGATTATACGTCGGGAGTGTGCCCAAGAACTCCACGACCTAATCCCTCCGGCCCCTTGTAGCATCGGACATCCAGACGCACTGCAACTTACCATCCCTACCTTGTTGCTATTCCACCAATTCGGACTAAGCGTTTCCGAACGTCTTTTATAATGCGCTCGGCAAAAGAAGAATTTTCTGCCCGCGTCTGTATTTTCGAACGCTTGCAACCCTAATCTTTTCAAAGTTAGAGTGAACATGCTCCTTCTGGGTAAGCTCGCTCCATCGTAGACTTTGTCTATGTCATCTCTGACCGAGGGGTTTGCTCTTAGCTCTAGGTTTGAAAAAATGCCTATATAGGGAGAATTTTCAAAGTGTGCCTTCATGACCAAATCCGAAACTATAAGGAATATCGAAAAACACTGAAGAGAATCTCGAGCCCAATTTTGATGAAAACTAAAACTGCATCGTTGGATTTTTGAAAAATTGTTATTCCTACCCAGGAATCGAACCGATTGATTTTGAAAAAAAAAAACCACACCATGTATCACATCCGAAATGTACACCATCCGAAAGTGTAGCTAATAAGGCTCAAATTCTGGGAAGTAATAACATATGGCAAAGTAAAGGAAAGCTTTCATTTTGAACAAATAAGTTTACAAATTTCTGACTAAAGCTTAGTCTAAATTTTCAAAAATCCAATGATCCAGTTGTGGATTCTCGGACCCGATATTGATGAAAACTAAAATTGCATAATTGATTTTTGAAAAAAAAATGATGTTTTTTTGAGAACATTATTTATTTTAATTTTTTTTAATTAAAAAAGTATTTTTTAAGAAAAATAGCTCTTTCCTTATATTGCCATATGTTATTACTTCCGAATCGTATTTTAGGGTTCCGTACCCAAAGGGTAACCAACGGAACCTTATTAATAAGCTTCCGCTGTCCGGCCGTCCGTCCGTCTGTCTGTCAGCGGGCTGTATCTCAAGAACCGTAATAGGTAGACAGTTGAATATTGTGTATTTCCATTGTCGCTATAACAACAAATAATAAAAAGAAAGGTTTAAGGTACGGAACCCTCCGTGTGCGAGTCCGACTCCCACTTGGCCGGTTTTTTAAGTTATTTTTACAAGCTTTTATTTACTTACACTACTATCCCGGTGTCTGTTGGCCAATTCGTCCTTTGGGTTAAAAGTTATTGGTCAAAACATTGTTGGTTAAACATTCACTGACGAAACGTTATGTGGGCGAAACCTTCGTGGTTGAAAAGTTCTTTGGATGAAAGTATTTTTTTCTTTTTATTTGAGATGTGTTTGCTCTTGACTCTAGTCTAGGTCAGAGATGACAGAGACAAAGTCTACGATGGAGCGAGCTTACCCAGAAGGAGCCTGTTCACTCTAACTTTGAAGAGATTAGGGTTGTGAGCGTTTGGAAACACAGACGCAGGCAGAGAGTTCCATTCCTTTGCTGTGCGCATTATAAAAGACGTTTGGTGCGAATTGGTGGAATAGCAACAAGATAGGGATGGTAAGATGCAGTGCATCTGGATGTCCGATGGTAGAAGCGAAAAGTTAATGGGTTAAAGATAATGTTGACCAACCGTTCATGGGCCAATCGACTGTTGCTGAAATCACGGTAAAAATATCACTGTGGTGAAACGTTACAGTTTCGAATTGAGAACCTCGGTTAAAAGCTGATGCATTTTATTGTTTGAATTTCTGAAACAAATAAACATGACGGCTCGTTTTAAACACCAGAGCAAAGTTTACGATCAGCGAAATGATGTCTTATGACTAAGGTCATTGCGTGATCTTTGAACAGAAGCTTAGGGTCCAAATATCATTTGTAATGACCTTTTTGTACTTTCGATGACTAGACACTTTAGTTAAAGCCTGCGAGCCTGTGGTCACCAAAACGTACCTACCGTCATTGCACGAACTTTGTACAGACACCTGGATTTAAAAGTCATGCAATCACCGTAACGTTCGCTCTTTGTACCTTTAATGACTACCTACTTATTCGCCGATACGTGTTAGCTAAATCTGCTAAATATTCTGCTGTACATACGGGCAGGTAGACACAAAATGATAGTGATCCAGAAGAAATTCGAGTACAAAAGCTATTTTGAAGCACTTTTCTCTTTGAACTTATCAAGAGGCTCGTTTTAAAAGCCACGGCAAAGTCTACGATCAACGAAATGATGTCTTAATTATACAACGTGTAACAGAATAAACGCATACCTCTTAATGGGTCATTGTACTCATAATTATGAACAGCAGTCGACGTAGCATCGTCGACAACTCTATCAAAATCAATCTAAAAAATCAAATCTTACCTAACCGCCGCCGCCGCCGCGCCGCTGCTGAGTTCGTGTCCGCGGCCTAAGAGTCGAGTTCGTCTCTCTCTGCATCTTCGTTATGGTCTGCGGCGGCCGTCGCGTCCCTTAGCATTTATATTTAATGGGACCGAACAACTACTGATTCTTTTGACCCACTGTTAATTGAGATGTTATGTTTTTGTGCCATTCCAGTGGTTGCCGGGCGGGGTTTGCGGCGAGGCTGGCGAGGGTGCCATTCGTCGCTCCCGCGGCAAGCGGATCACGCAGAGGCGCGGTGCCATCAAACACCATAAGTAAGTACCCCTCACATTTGAGAATGAGTATTTGCGTCAAAATCTACTTTACCCTGATAACCTGTCAGTTTTTGCATTAAATTAGGGTAGGTACCTACTACAACGTAATTTAGAAATTTACCCCTAGCACGCCCCTAGTGCTGATCCGATCGATAATATTTAATTATTCCTGCAGTTACGCCGGCGTGAAAAGTATTTTCACGGGTTTTATTTTTTTGGGAAGGGAATCCTAATCCTTTATCTGAAATAAATAAAAAATTAAGTGTCTGTTGTATTAAAATATCAGCTTTTTACCAAATGCATATATGTATAAGCATTTACGAAACTTCTAAAAACCGGCCAAGTGTAGTCTCTGCCTTAACTGATGATGTTGATTTCGGATTCGATCATAAAAGTAAGACTTGTTTCTGTGGTTACCAATAATACTTAAAATCACGCTGTCATTCACAAAACCACGCTCACTGGTGACGCAGACATGGGCAATGCTAATTGAACGATTACATCGAAAATTATTGTCTTTTAACAGTAACATGTTTAAAAGCATTAGCGACAATGACACAGCATTCTAAAATCTTTACTAACACTTAGTTGCTAAATGCCTTAGCCCATTTTCGCTCATTGGCGGAAAAAAAATACACCGTCGCTATTAGCATAGACTAAAGGAATGGACTGAGCAATACCGTCACATTTACTACTAGGTAGTAAGAGACAGCCTGACCGTGCGGCCAATACCTATATCTGTCTCTTTCTTAAAACACAGTGAAATTAGTAAGTGCCTGTGACGTGGACCATTCAGCAAAAGATAATTACTGGCCTTATTCACTTTACAACAGGATCTGCGTGAACGCTTAGTCCATTCCTTTATGCTTTGGCTATCAGTGAAGCTGTCACTCTCACCAAGTACCTACTGCATATATTTCTTTCAATCCGGCAATGGCCCTGAATATTTGAAAAACAAATCGTCAAGGGAAACATTAGACTCATAGCATATATCCGTGGTAATATATCACGCCTTCTCGTGAGTGATTTCGTAGGATTTTTTAAGATACTTGGCGCAAGAGTGTGAGCATGAACGGCGGCGACAAAAGACGCTATTACAAGTGAAATTCATACGCTGAAGTGCGCTGAACACAAGTTTCAGATGTTATAGCTATAGCCAGAATTGTCTCGGGACCTCAATCCTATCAGTAAACATTGACGCTTACTGACTCACTAGGTTTGTACTGTATACCTTTAAACGAGCAATTCTTGTATATATAATCTGAATCTCGGAAACGGCTGCAACGATTTTCATGAAATTTAGTACCTATGCAGGGGGTTTCGGGAGCGATAAATCGATCTAGCTAGGTTTCATTTTTAGGGTTCCGAACAAAAAACGGAACCCTTATACATAGGATCACTCGGGTGTCTGTCCGCCTGTCACAGCCAGTTTCCTCCAGATCCACTGGACCGATTCTGTTGAAATTTGGTACACATATGGAATTCTGTGACCCAAACACGGAAGCGTTACGTAAATTATTATATTTTTAGTATGGGGGTCACTTTTGGGGGTCAAACTAGAAAATTGAAAAAAAAAGTTTTTTTGAACTATATCGTGTGATATATCAAATAAAAGGGCTTACTGTGAGGGTTTTAATTATATTTTTTTCATAATTTTAAAATAAATGGTTTTGATGTTATTCAAGAAATTAAACGAAAAATGATCATTCCCCCTCCGAAACTACTGTGTTTAAAATTTTGAAAAAAATGGAGATAATAGGTCTTTACCTTTAGATTACAGGAAAACCTATAAGAAGTCTACAGTATTAAAATAACAAGTTAAAAAAATAAAATTCGTTCGGAACCCTTTGCACGCAAGTCCGATTCGCACTTGGCCAGTTTTTAGAAAACGTCGTAAAAAAAACCGGTCATCCAGGAACTTTGTCATTATGCCAGACGGCATTGTCCGAACAATTCTGAACAATTCCGCAACCTTGACACCCTGTCAAGGTTGCGGAATTGTTCGGAAGGGTTACCGCACTAACCGCTGCCCTGGAACGCAAAGGGTGGATTTTGAAAATGGAACACGGGTGGGTTTTAGTCTGTAAGAGCATGACACTCCCGCCTCCTCCCGCTACGCCCTAAGCGGGGTTTGATGATTTCCAAGTAAAACAAATAAAGACGGCGTTGTCAAGTGGCTAACAATGGCTTCGTCTCGTTCTTTGTGCATGAGATCAGTGCCGCCTACGTTCATGTTGTATTTACACTTTCGGCACAATATATGACACAACTTCTATAATTTATTGAAATGGACTAGAACGACCGTTCCGGTAGTAAATTGCCCGTGTTTTCATATTTATGTGTGAATTACCGGTCGTCAGAACTGAGTGACATGTCAAGAGTGCTGGATCATTCACAACTATATTAATTATTAGCCAGGATGTGAACTAAATTATGGTTGTTGGCTCATCACGTGAATACACACATAATTTATACAGCCCTTTTCGTGTAAAGAAAGTTGTCTGTAGTGATTAAAGATTCATTATTAATTTAAACTTTCAACAACCCAATGGTATTACCATTGGCTTCTCGTATAACTTATACTCAGTATGAAAACAGACCACGTGTACAAAAAGTGTGTTTGATATCTGGATCCTGTCAGGGAAAACCATTAGATGATATTTGGGTCCCTGCCAGGGAAAACCATTAGATGATATTTGGGTCCCTGCCAGGGAAAACCATTAGATGATATTTGGGTCCCTGCCAGGGAAAACCATTAGATGATATTTGGGTCCCTGTCAGGGAAAACCATTAGATGATATTTTGGTCCCTATCAGGGAATACCATTAGATGATATTTGGGTCCCTGTCAGGTAACACCATTAGATGATATTTGGTTTCCTGTCAGGGAACCCCATTAGATGATATTTGGGCCCCTGTCAGGGAACACCATTAGATGATATTTGGGTCCCTGCCAGGGAAAACCATTAGATGATATTTGGGTCCCTGCCAGGGAAAACCATTAGATGATATTTGGTTTCCTGTCAGGGAAAACCATTAGATGATATTTTGGTCCCTATCAGGGAATACCATTAGATGATATTTGGGTCCCTGTCAGGTAACACCATTAGATGATATTTGGTTTCCTGTCAGGGAACCCCATTAGATGATATTTGGGCCCCTGTCAGGGAACACCATTAGATGATATTTTGGTCCCTGTCAGGGAAATCCATTAGACTAGTTATATTCATTCAGTCGTCCCAAAGTTTATTCTTTTTTTATGAGCCTGTGAGAGTTCTGCTGTCCCACAATAGGGCTAAATCTCCCTTCCCTCTTTCCACTCTTTTCTCTCTTCTGATATTTTTGAACTTGGTCAGGTAAATTGAAATTTGGCATACCCACCCACCCATTTTTTTATCGAATTCTTAAGAGGCCCATTGAAAATAAGCGACGATATAAATATACTGTGAATACTAATAAGAATAAATCCTTTACCTACACTAATATTAAACAGCGGGAAGTATTTTTGTATGTTTGTTACGAATAAACTCAAAAATTACTAGACCGATTTCAAAAAAATTCTCACCATTAGAATGCTACATTATCCCTGAGTAACATAGGCTATATTTATTACTAGAAAAAAATAGGGATCGTTAAGATGCAGCGCGGACGAAGTCGCAGGCGAAGTCGCAGACGAAGTGGGGGTAGTTTAACCCTTAATAAGGCAAAGGGAATAGTTTTCTCACCATATTTTTCAGCTCATTAACTAAATAATGAGTTCCTGGTATTCCATTGTTTTACAAATGTTATTTAAAGACTTATCAATCATTCATTAAATATTCAAAGAACATAATTTTTTGCTTAAAAATGAAATTTATAATCTACCAATAATACCTATGCCTATTTGACATTATTTTCCGAATCTCAGATCGTTATGCCCGTTTAAGGGTTAAATAAATTGGACAATACCTAAAAGCTAAACCTCTTGATTCCAGAGTCCACGAGGTAAACGGTCACCGTTTCGTGGCGAAGTTCTTCCGGCAGCCAACGTTCTGTGCGTTTTGCAAGGAATTCCTGTGGGGCTTCGGCAAGCAGGGCTACAGCTGCTCCGTCTGCCAGACGGCTGTGCACAAGAGATGCCACAACAAGCTGCTCGGAAAATGTACCGGCTCCTCTGCACATTCGGAGGCCACTGTGGTGAGGATCACTTTTTGATGTTGGCCTGTAGTCAGGGAATGAATTCTAAACTAATCGTAAATTTATAATTGCGAAAGTGAGTTTGTCTGTAACGCTTTCGCGCCTAAATAGCTGAACCGATTCTGGTAAATTTTAGTACAGAGATAGATGGGGAAATGAACCCTTTTTTTAATACGACCTGTCACCATTGTTCATGAAAGAAGTGCCTATGTTCTATAACATTAAAGAATATGGAGAAAGCGCGCATGACTTGGTGGTTACGAAAATTCTCTTGTAAAAATCTCTTCACGCATCAAACAAACAAAATCAAAAATCCGGTGATTCCGTGTTATCTACCCTAAAGCAGCAGTAGGTGTTCTAGATGGACTTGGAAATGTATGTTCATCTATCTACCCCAGACGAGGAGGATAATCGAAATTCACTTCTGATTTTCCTTTACCCCAAGTAAAGTCATCGTTAAAGTACATTGTTCAAGAATCAACCAGATTTCTCTAACCGTTTTGGTGACAAAATCGTTTTCACATAGTAAAGTACGATTTCGGATTACTTTAACTGTGTAAGTTAAGGAATTTCCTATTAGTCTGAGTTTCTTGATAGCCTTGGGGAATTTTAGGGAAAGATTGAATATGTCACTTCTAAAGAGTTAATATGTCACTTCTTAAGAGTGAATATGTCACTTCTAAAAAGTGAATATGTCACTTCTAGGCAACCGTGCTTCATGTTTCCTTATATCTATAACCTTGAAGTATTTAGGGAAAAGGTGTAAAGGTTACTTTTAGGCAAGCGTTGTCCACGTCATCGTTTAAGGCTGCTCTCTCGAGAAACGCTTAAAAACAGCGTGAACATGAAGCAACTTTTCGTCGGCATTTATTGAGAAATTACATCTGTAAAAATAGGTATTAATCTAATTTGGTTTAGTCGGAATTTATGTACCGGTATCACATAGTAAGAAAAAAATCACCGAATCACCTCCAAATCGTTGAGATGAAACCATTTTACTCCTTCATTTTTTAACAAGTCAAAAAAAAAATATCTACTGCTTTGTAATACAAACGAAAATAATTTGGTTTAGTTACTTTTTTAAAATATTTGTTATTTTTTTATATTAAATTAAAAATGCGGGTAGCGGAGTGGCGTGTAGAGGAGTAGTTAGCTCCGTTTATATGCACAAGGTCATTGGCATGTATACAAGCCATAACATCGGTGATATAATGGTCAAACGTGAGCCTAACAATAATATAAAAATAAAATAAAAGTACCGGCCATTGTCGGAGTTCGAAAAAGTTGCAGGTCGTGCTGCCAACTGCTCTTTAGCGACCGAAAATCTAGTTTCGGCCACAGTTTCGGTTTCGGCCAAAAATTTACCGAAACTTCGGCCCTGCCGAAACTGTGTTTGTCATTGTGATAACAGTGTCGGTCCCATAGTAATAGTTGTTATGATATTAGTGCGGTAAGTTGGTTTTTACAAACGGTCTACTCGTTTGAAATGTAAGCTCGAGACGAAATCGAGGGCTTACCATAGTCACCAGTTTGTAAATACCAATATCCGCACGTATATCATACAACATTTTTCGACACATTTGCGAGAAAAACTGTGAGACTAACATTTTGTTTTTAGATATCAGTCGGAAAGTCGTAACCATCTTTGCAATGTTAAAATGGCTCAAATTTGCAAATTTAAAATTAGAACTACATCTTTCGTCTCGACTCACACACGCATAAGAGCGCTTCCAAGGAGGTTCGATCATTCAGCATATGTCATTTTTAATTATTTTGCTAATATTCCATTTTTAAAACTGAACTTCAAAATACTTAAAATGAATTTCCATTTTTTTCCATTTTTAACCGACTTCTAAAAAAGAAGGAGGTTCTCAATTCAACTGCGTATACAATCCTTACTAATATTATAAATGCGAAAGTAACCCTGTCTGTCTGTCGCGCTTTCACGCCAAAACTACTGAACCGATTTAAATGAATGAAATGTGGTACACAGATACTCTAGATCCTGAGAAAGGACATAGGCTACTTTTTATCCCGAAAATATTTACGGTTCCCGTGGGATAGATTTATTATTGTTTTACAGAGAGCAAAGGATTAACATGATTCTTTGCATAGTGGTAATTTTGAGGAGGGAACGACGTGAGCTACTTTTTATCCCGGAAGAATGTACGGTTCCCGTTGGATATTTTTTTTTTGTTTTTATGGGGCAAGGTATTGGCGTGGTTTTTGCACAGTGGTAGTTTTGGTCTAGTCTGAGAATGACATAGGCTACTTTTATATCCTAGAAAAATGCATGGTTCCTATACATAACAATTGTATCCAACAGGAACTGTGTAATTATAACAAATCTTTTTCACAAGACAAAGCAAAACAAAATGAAACGAAACTAAACAAAACGCAGGACGCAGGACGCAGGACACAGCACGCAGAACGCAAAACAGATGACGACTCCTGACGTCCAATGACGCCGCCTGACGACGCCTGGCAACGCCGTTTGACGACGCCGCCTGACGACGCCGCCTGACTAAGCCGCCAGACGACGCCGCCAGACGACCCAGCCTAACGACACCGCCTGACGATAATAATGCATAAGCGACAATAGTGCATAAGACTCGATGCAATCCACGTAAAAAAAAAATATTTCCATGCCTGGAAAATGGCAGCGAAGAGAGGAATTCTCAAGCGATGTTGTAATGGAGTTAAACTACTTTACCACGGTTTTAGAAGTGCATGTCAATGAAATGGCACCACGATTACTTCTCGAGCTGCGTCAAGTCTACGAAACGCTTCTGCGCCGAGTAAATAGTGGAAAGGGGGGATTGTTCCTTCTTGACGTATCAAGAGGTACGGGTAAGTTTGTGCTGAATCTTCTGCTGCTCCAACTCCGCAAGGGCTGCAATATAGCTCTGGTCGGACTGCACGTTCCGTTTTTAAGGTGCCGCTTAATCTTGCAAGCAAAGATACCCCAACATGCAATATTATCAAAAACAGCGGCCGGGGAGTCCTTTTGCAGCGGTGCAAAACGACGACGACGACGTGTCGCCAAAGAACGAGTGACCTTAACGCCGTTTAATTTTGTTTAGGAATTCTACCGCCCAAATTACAGCGCCCAAAAGAACTGCTTTTATACATTGATCAAATTTGATCTGGCGGTCCGTTCTTACACATTAAAAACAACCCACGCGAACAAAGTCGCGGGCAACAGCTAGTATATATATAATATTATTTATTTTTTTATGTGTGTTCACGGATAACTTCGTCGTTTATGAACCGATTTCGATTAATCTTTTTTATATGAAAGAGTATGCTCGCAAGGTGGTCCCATTGCCACCACGTCAGGATCTGATGATGAAAACCCGGAGAAATCGAGAGCAACTCTCGAAAATTGTAGGCACGCATCTGGTAAAAACTTGATATTCGTGTGTATATCGGGTGATACTACAAAAGAATGAAAGTTTGGATCAGACCTGATGATGGAGATGACAGAAAGTCAAGGGAACTCCACATCGGTATGTAAGAACTACCAAGTGTTTGGGCTTATTTCATTCGTATTGAATGATGTTATGTTATGACATAACATCACGCCGGTACGCTGTGAATACGTTTTTTAGTGGTACGTAGGTACCACTAAAAGGTGAAGAATAAAAAACTTTTTTACAAAAAATATAACCGACTTCCAAAAACAAAACACTACAAAGTATAAAATAACTTTAATTTAGGAAGTCGGTGTCAAAAAACGAAATAACCAAAAACACCGACTTCCGAAATTAAAGTTATTTTATACTTTGTTTGTAGTGTTTTGTTCAAAAAACGCATCCACGCATCGCGTCTGCGTCTGCGAGAGTTTCACAATAAGAGAATAAGAAAAGTTCAGAAGCTAGGAGGTGAAATAAAGCACAGTACTTACCAATGCTTCCGTATATTTTTTAATAATATTCAATTAATTATTATATTCAACTTTCCATGGCGGGAGAATCTCGAATACCACAGATTAAAAATGACCGCCACATGAAACTTAAATTTATTCATTTTATGCAGGTAAGTACTTTAAACTCAACTAAATTAAAAATGGGACATCTGAAATTACTAATGCTTATTAATTTTAAGTATTTTGAATTTCAGTTTTAAAAACAGAACACCAGAAAAATAATAAAGATAACAGTTAATCAGCTCAATGATCGAACCTACTTGGAAGCGCTCTTGCTCAATACCCGTGTCAATACGTTTGTGAGTCGAGACGAAAGATGAAGTTCTAATTTTAAATTTACAAATTCAAGCCATTTTTAAATTTCAAAGATTGTTGCGACTTTCCGACTGATATCTAAAATCAAAAAGTTTGTCTCATTTTACTGTTTTCTCGCAAATGTGTTGAAAATTTTTGTATGATATACGTGCGGATATTGTTATTTACAAACTCGTGATTTGCATCATAAATAACTATTATAGTGATGAGTTCAATATACCTTTTTTCAGGTATTGCGTTTATTCTGTTACACGTTACGGAAAAATATAATTTTTATTATATGACCATAGGTACAAGCTAGTTTCCCACGACTTCGTACGTGCATTTTCATTTTTTCCTGTTTCCGGAGGAATATCGGTAAATCCTCTCTTAGTCCTCCCCTACACTCCCCAAGGAACCTACATTCAGATTTCCAAGCCAGCTTTCAGCGACTAGTAGTTTCGGTTGTGCTGCGTCTGTCACTCACTCAGTCACATAGGTAGTAACGGATGAATTTGATATATTAGGATAAGTTTCGGTTTCGGCCGAAACTCACTGGACCGAAGGTCCGGTTCGGTTTCGGTTGAAAATCCTGTTTCGGTCGGACACTACTATTCTACCTACTTCATTTCGTATTTCAGCGTTGAATTACAATTCAAGATCAGTATCCTTACATCAGCCTTAAAAGCAAGAAAATAAATTGTATTTAATTCTGTTTCCAGTACCTTCGCGAGAGGTTCAAGGTGGACGTACCACACCGGTTTCGGCCGCACCAATTCATGTCACCCACCTTCTGTGACCACTGCGGGGCCATGCTCTACGGGTTTTTCAAGCAGGAGCTCAAGTGTGAAGGTATTTTCGACTTTATGAGTCTCCATATTAGGGTCTGCTTCGGAAGGAACTGCACGCACATACGGTTATCGCGATATTTGACTGACTGATCCCATAGGACTTCTATCGGCTACTTCGGGGAGTGTGCGCCGGAATTGCACAATTTAGTTCCGCCTAGGCAGTTTCATCATCGGACTACAAGACGTACGGTACAGTGTGGACATCCTACTTCCCACCCATATGCACAAAACGTGTTAGGAATACTTTCATTGTGCAGCAGAGGAATATACCCTGCCGGAGTCTGTGTTTCCTGATAGCTACTGTAGCTACAACCTTGTGGTTTTTAGGTCAATAGTGAACAGGTTACTTCTAGGCAAGTGTGCTCCATCGTCACTTTCCATCAGGTGAGATTGTGGTCAAACCAATCAATAATAATGTAAAAAGATGCCAGAGATCGAAAAGTTCACACGGTGTTCGGTACTTTCTTCGAAGGTTCCTTGACTTACTCTGTAAATACTCCACATCAACTTGATAAAGGGGTGGGCGACCTATCTAAAAGTCTAATCACATATTAATTATACTACAAAATTACTTCGTGAAATATCACGCTATAATAAAATGCTTTGTGTGCGTGCAGTCCCTGATGAAGCTTCTTAACTTAGCACAACTTTATTCTGAGTGATGAGATAGCTGGCGTTTACTCGTGAAAACGAGACTTACAATCCAAAAATCAAAGCATCTTTGTACAAAATAATTTCCAATGAACATCAGTTTTCTTAGAAAGTCAGCAACAACAAAAAGATTACGTTGATATAAGCAGTTATATTAAGTATTTATTATTGGAAATCCGAAGCTAATTTCATAGAGGAAGCCAGCACTCATGATCGAGGACCAAGGCCGTGCTAAAATTAGATCAAGTCAATAATAAATTATTGTAATCAGTGTCGTACACGAGAATCAATCGGTACACACAAATCACGATGGATTGCTATTACTTGCGTGGGCAAGAATCTGATGCACCGTGGCAGTCTGTCTCGGATTGGCAAGAAATCGAATTCGTATACAGGGTGATTTTTAATTCGCTTAGAGGTACGTGAACACATCAGTCACGTCTGCGTCGCCGGACAGTAATGTCAAAAAATGTAGTAGAGTAGTATTCGCAGGACATCGGCTCCAAACGTTTCTCACGTCACGATCGACGCGTCTCATGGCGGCACCACACTTCGCTATGTGTTATTTGTTCGTATCTTATGACTTGTGATCATCCACCAGTGTTTTCTACGCGGTCTTTTAGTAACTTTGTACTTATACGTATACAACAGGTTTTGGTAAGATGCATTTAAGTAAAAATAAGTTGCTGCCACAGTCAACATCCATTTTGTTCAACACATATATTTGTAATGATTGGCATGCTGGCACCGACTGTGGATGGCATGTTTGTTGTTCGCTCATATAACAAATGTTTGGGCGGACACGTAGCCGCATAACAAATAACCCATAACGAAGTGTGGTGCTGCCATTAGGCGTTGCCCTAATAGGCAGCAATCATCGCGCGAGTACGCGATAGTCGCGTTAATTTGTATGGTAACCTTGAACGCCTCGTCGCGCTTACAGAGGGCGCCTTCCAGTCTTCGTCTTGCATACAAGTAATTCACATCGGTGACGTGGTAGTGACATGATTGCTGTGTGTAAATGAACCATTAATCTTTAAGGGGGTGAAAGCACTCATGAATATGAAATAATAATAAAAAATAGGCTGTTCCCTACATTTTGTCAAGTAAAGCTAATATAAATATTGTACTAGCTAGAATAGCTGATTTTTTTTTTTGAAAAGTTGTTATTTTTTTTGTGTCTTCCATTTTGTGAAAAATTGCCAATGAATTGAAAATCAACCTGTATATCGAAACAATGTGTATTATTTATTTTTACCTGTGTTTTATTGATGTACACCTGTGTTTTATTTTTAATTGCATGCTTTAAATGGATGCATGGTGCATGCAGGAATAGCCTCTGATATTGTTAGTTTTAAAGGTGAACGTAGACTTTTATATCAATGCCATATGCTTTCATTTTTGTATTTATGTGCTCTGTTAGTCGCTGCGTTTCTTTGATGCTTCTTGTACATTAAAAAAAAATAGGTTAAGATACGATCACCCTGTTTATGGAAATAAATTATTAACGCTTCTTTTATATAAATTATTAAAAATTCATTTAACCAACCACAGCAGCAATGGTGAAGTTGATAAAATTTGTCACATTATTTTTAGATAGTTGTTTTTCCAGACATTGATCCGAGAGCACGTGTTTTGAAAGAATGTGAGGAAATTTCCAACTTTCTGTTTTAATAATTCATGGTGAGGACCTATTTAAAAGTCACCTGGGCCCCATTAACTAAAACTGTGACATATGTAAAAAAACCGGCCAAGTACGAGTCGGACTCGCGTGCAACGGGTTCCGAATCAATTTAATTTTTATAACATGTTATTTTAACACTATAGACTTCTTGTAGGTTTTTCCTGTAATCTGTAGGTAAAGATCTACACATGAAATCAAAATAATGTCCTCTTCGATTTAGCCATTAAGTATTTTTATTAAGAGGACTACAAGAGCTAACTGACCTTGAATGACGCACGCACACATTAACACAATCGACGTGAACGCCATCTAACGATGACACTCAGAGCACTATCGTTTTAGCGAGATTACGCCCGGGTATTTTAATAGATGGCGCATTTTAATGAAAGCGACGTAACGACGTAATGAAAACGAGTAAGAAATAGATCTAACAAACAACTAGATGGGACAATGAATTTATTTTTATTTGTTTTGAGTGTAACTTGAAAATTTAAGGATATAGGTGATAAATAAAACTAATTCAATGAAACTTAAAACATTTATCTCTTAAGTCCCTAATACAAAAATAAATCGAAATGACACCTTTGATACGTTTTTATGGTTAACATATGATTTTTTTTTCAGATTTACATTTTACCACATTTTGTTATAAGTTCTTTTTTCAGGTTTGAATTATACCACATTTAGTTTTAAGCTCTTTTTCAGATGTACATTATACCACATTTTGTTTTAAGCTCTTTTTCAGGTAAACATAATATATAGCACCAAATCAATTTTTAATAAAATGTTTTTCAGTTTATTTTTGTTACTAAAAGCTACTAAAATCTAAGTAACGTGTAGAGGTTATTGTTTGTTGTGAACCGTTTTCCTCGAAATTTGTACGTTCTTCTTTTTCGTTATCTTCATCTTTGGTTTCGCTTTTCTCATTATTTACGCTTTTATCTTCATTTTCATTTTCGCTTTTGTCTTTGTTTTCACTTCTGTCTTTGTCCATATTTTCATCTCTATTTTTTATGTAAGGTTCTCTAATTTTCATATTTCTTGACATTCGGGGATCAAGTATCTCCGGTAAAATACAGTCAAAATAGAATTTTGTCAATTTTTCTTTCATTTCTTTTTCCCAAAATGTATCATCTCGTTGAATTATTTCCGTCTTGAGCTTTTCTTTTTCATTCTCCCATACGGCAAACAAGCAATATTTCTTTTGGGTCACGTGTAACTGTCCTTGTACCTGGTAATACCAAGCATGTTTTTTATTGATGACTAGTTCACCTGTTTTAGTTTTTTGCCAGAAGTTAACTTTTTTGTTTTCAATTGCTGCTGCTAGACCCATTTTGTGGGCTGTCAAAGGACACTTTACTTCAACCACAGTATCTTCTCCAGTTAGTCCATCAGGCGTTGCACCCAAGAAACATAATTCTTGGTCTATAAATAAGCCACAGGGTCTAATGGTTCTGCGTTCTTGTACAGCCAATTGCGCAAGTGCGGTTTTTTCATTTTGTTGGCCATGGCTAATGGATTCCACGTGATCAATTTTGTTTCGATATAGTATGTCTTTTACTAAATTAGCACATGGTGTATTAGTACGCCTTTTTATAACCCTGCCGAAATTGGATGCAGTCAGCAAAGATCTTCTCATCTCTAGCCATTCTCCATTAGCACTTTGTAAAATAGTTTTTCTTTCAATCGTTGCTCGCTCCACATCCGATTTTTTTAATTTCTTCATGAAATCATTTTTCATTTTATCTAGTATTTCTACCGGTATATCAGGCTTTTCACATGACAGGCCATAGTCCTTATCATCTTGTTTTTTACTAAAAACTAGCCGTCTCTTTCTTTTTGTATACCTTTTGCTAAGGACTTTTTGTTTAAGTTTTCTTTCTTCCCACAGTTTCAGTTTACCTCTAGGGCTTTTATTGGTAATTTTCTTATATAGCTTTGACAGTGCATTTTCTTCATTGAATGACACTGCTGAAGCAATGCATCGCGTCTGATATGAATTTTTGAGGGAAAAGTTAACTCTCTTCCCTCCTACGTATTTTGCAATAATGCTGTGATAGCGTTCTACCACGTTGCTGTCCACATCATGAAGTAAACTTCGAGCATGGCCGGCAATACCTTGAATCATAATACAAATTCTCTGCCACAGAGAACTTAGCTCAAAATCATTTGGAATATCATTTTGCTCCAGATTTCCCGTTTTATCACAGAAATGTGTTTTGCATTCAATGTGATTTCCAAAAGCATGATGATGTGCTTGCAAAATGTCATCAAATAAATATTGCTCTTCTGGGCAGGGATCATTTTTATTCTTTTTAATTGCTTTTGTTATGCAGGCTCTCATAGTCATGATTCGTGATGTTGTTAACAGTTTTCTGTGACTTTTTAAATATTTGGTTTCAGTTTGAAGTGATTGCATCTTATTACAAAAATTTCTCAGTAAATGATTTCTACATTCCACCTTTTCAACGGTAATATCTGGATATGGTCTTGCCTGTAAAATTTTCGAATAAGTGCTTGAGTCACCATCAGATATCAGTCGTCCGTATATCAGACCGTGGGTAGCCAAAGATTGCTTAAAACCTTCCACTATAATTTCACTCTCCATCCCTGTAGACGGACCGGAATAGTTTTTAGAGCAGAAATGTTCAGCCACTGTTGTTTTCTTCTTTTCGGCACGATCACAATGGTAGCAGTATTTGTTACGGACTCCCAAATACAAAAGTTTGCCTGTTTTTCTGCCTATGATTGCGGCAGCACCGGATAAAGCCGAATAGTTTTTTTTGTATGACCTTTTACCATACACACCATCTGCTATCACATCTATGATTGGCGTGCTATTCTTTGTAACTCTGCCTTCTGCTATAGCCAAATTCTTCTCTTCTTCAGCTGCTTGGTCCATGGACTGTTGTGCAAGTTGCTGCCAGTTCTCAGACAACAATTTGTGGTTCCTTTGGTAAGTTTTTTGAGACATAATTGGCAAATTCATGGCAGATGAAAATTCTTGGAGCTGAGAATGACCACAACCAATTGAAATGGCACCAGCTACAGCACATGTATTAATTGGCAAACAAATATCATCGTCGTTATTGATTACAAATTGTCGTTTGCACATTTTGCATAAAAAAGTAAATTTGGAAGATAAGCCGTGGAGCTTTTCGCCAACTAATTCGATACAAGATAATCCGCAATCTAATGGTCCATGATTTGAGATCTCATTTAATTTTTCCAAAAAATATGAAACGTTAATAATTCTCCGTCCTATTTGGATATTCTTTTCGGAAGTATAGTTTTCCATCTGTAAAAATAAATGAATACAATTCCATATCATACAATCAGTCAATTCCATAAAAAATAAAATGGAAACCTATTATAATTATAAGTAAGCATGTATTAGCAGAAATACTTACTTCGATTCTATGATTTAACCCATCCGTTTCTTGACTTTCAGGCTGGACATCATATTGACTTGCTACAGCAGCACTAGCTACCTAAAATTCAATCATTCCATTGTTATTTATGAAACTAATTCTAAACCAGTGGCAAGATAATGTTACCATACAACGTGCGGTTGATGTTGTATATATCACCTGTGTACTAATAGCTTCTTCTAGTACTTGCTTAGATGCATATGTACTTTTATCAATAGCTTCACAATCGTGATCACTCTGTGATACCACTGTTTCCAATCTATAAAAAAATAAAAGAATTACGTGAAGATGTCAATTCTAAATTTTTTAGTTCTATGGTTCACAAGACATGTAATTTCATTTCGATTTTTTTATTTGATATTGTAAAAATTGATGCACTACAAGTAAAAGATTAAGTAGTACCTGACATTTATACATACCTACCTAATTACAATTCTTATTTATTATAAACAAAATCGATAAAACTCTTACCTACCCTCTTACCTATAAGTAACATCGCAATTTTCAGATGAATCTATTATTTCGTCATGTTTTTAACAAAAAAAAAAAATATAATTATAGCCTAGATAAAGTGTGTAGGTACTTACGCATTGAAAATAACTTCCGTGTTGATATTTTCGACTTTCTTTCTCCTGTAAAAAATATTTTAAAACTTTTTTTATTGAGGTATTCAAAAAAGTACTCCATAAATTATATCTAAAAACACCCCACAGTACTAATAAAATTAAAAAATGTAAGTCACAAAAAGAAGACTCATGCCCTGATACGATCCAGGGCACCTTTATTTACCAGTCCACACCTTTACAAAACATACTGCTTTTACATTTGCTATAGTGAACGAAAATTGACGGTACCTACTTGAATTGACTGCACATTGTTTATTTAGATGTTTCAAAAATTCGTAGTTTTAATAACGAAATATTTAAAAACACACTTACCTTTTAACATCGTTCATATGTTCGGCGTTTGATTTATATGAACGTTTTTTAGTCCTCTTGACGGGTTTCATTTTATTTCCCATATTTACAAAACTAAAATTGAAATCTAAGTAGGTACCAACGCTATTTGAACTGAAAGTATATTATATTTTAAAGAAAGAGAATATTTTTTGAAAGAAGATATAAAAAAATGAATTTCCAAGTAAAACTTTACAAAAACAATTCTGGTGGAAATAAATCGGCGAAAAGAGCGACACGTCCGTATAGCAACAGGCGTCGGCCGGCACTGTCGGTGCACAGGCGTTTACGCACACATGCGTACGTAATATGTTCGGGAATAAGAATATGCGATTTACAGAAAATCTATTGATTTGACTAAAAAAATAAAACACTATTATGATAATATGTTGCTTGTAGAATAATTTGCCAAAAAATCAGAATGATCGCATGAATTTTAGTATGGTTTTTACTCGTTAAAAGAAATTTTTAGAGATAAGTTCGTGATTTTTTTTTATCGAGTAAAATTCATTGTATTATGTTTTCAACACACTATCTTACTAGCATATATCTTGAAGAATATCATATATTTTTCTGATTTTGTTTATTGCACTTAATCATATGCTTTCAGGCATTATAAAACTCGCGTTTAGCTCCTGTAGTCCCCTTAACCAACTTCCAAAAATGGAGGAGGTTCTCAATTCGGTGGGTATTTTTATTATTTTTTATCTATGTACACTGATTACTCCGAGGTTTCTGATCCGATTTCTGTGATTCTTGCCATTTGGTCCCGTAAAAATTTGATTAGGTTTGGATCGGTTGGGTTTATTTTATGAGAATTTTTGCTTATTTCAATTTCTGCTTAGACGAAGATGTCATCCAAGTACCACCACCTAAAAGTGAAAAATAAAAAACTTTTAACAAAAAAATATAACCGACTTCCAAAAAAAACACTACTAAGTATAATAATAATAAATTGCCTTTTATTCTGAATTGTTTCTGTTTCTCGACAATAAATGTTGTTATAATATGTCCCTCAATTCAGTGTGCCTTTTGGCAAAGGCCTCCTCTAGCTCCTTCCACTGGTTGCTGTCGCGAACCACTCTCCTCCAATTGGGCCCCCCGTTTGTTTGAGCTCATCTTCCCATCTTCTCTTTTTTCCCCCTTACTACGTTTACTGGTTTGGTACCCTTGGATACCAGTCAGTTATTACTTTACTCCATTTTTCTATATTTGCTCTCATCATGTGTCCAGTCCATCTCCATTTTTGTTGATCAATTCTGGTCAAGATGTCTGGTAGCTTAGTTTTTGCTCTCAATAGTTCATTTCTTTCATGATCTGCTTTTCGTACGTTGTCATGCTCCGTTCCATGGCTCTCTGACAGTACTGCAATACTACAAAGTATAAAATAACCTTAATTTCGGAAGTCGGTGTTAAAAAAAAGAAACAATACCACAAACATCGACTTCCGGAATTCAGGTTAATTTATACTTTGTAGCGTTTTGTTTGGAATTCGGTTATATTTTTTTGTATTTTTTTTTTTACAAGCTGTATTTTAAATATTTTCATTCCTGCGTTCATAATAATGGCTTGAGTTCTTTTCACAAATATGTTCGTATTTAAAAATATGTTATTTTTTGTGTTTTTTTTTTAATATATCTATCTATCAGCCGGTCGTTTCTGTAAACATGTTCTAAGTGAAACGCTTGGGTGAAGTGATCGCGACATGCATTCTCCTAGAACATGATCGTTAACGAAACGTATACAATTGTATGTTCCGTTATGATTAACATATTATGTATGCGTAACATAATATAGAACTAAGATTTTAGATGTTAAATATTTCCGCCTTTTAAATCAATATGGGTGCTACGAACTGCAACTACCAATCAGAAGGGCAAAATATATTTTTTTTTAACAAAAACTGAGTATTTATCAACAAATTATATGATATTTATATTATACAAATATAATATAATAATATTATTTTCTAACTATGGCGTTTATTTAGTTACTAAGTGTGCTACTTGCTGCTACGAAAGATCTACGACTTGCTACGAGAGGTCAACAACCTACTACGAGGGACGTAAGACCTGCTACGATGAGTCTATGACGAGTTACTAAGGGTCTATCTATAACATGCTACGAGTGGTCTACGAACACCTACTAGGAATTTGACATGCTACGAATGGTCTACAACATTCTAAAATAAATCGGGCATACTGCTAAGGGTCTACGACATACTTCGATTGTCTACGAATTCTACGAATAGCTACTAGGAATTTGACATGCTAAGAGCGGTCTACGACATTCTAGCATTAGTCTGACATGCCACAAAGTGTCTACGACACGACGAGTACGTGCTCCATAGTATATATGCAAAAAGTGCATACGACATGCCATAACGGGTCTACGACACTCCACAAAGGATCTACGACATGCTACGAAGGGTCTACGACATGCTACGAGTGCTCCATAGCATATATGCAACAGTGTTTACGACATGCCATAAAGGGTCTACGACACTCCACAAAGGATCTACGACATGCTACGAAGGGTCTACGACATGCTACGAAGGGTCTACGAAAGCTACGAAGGGTCTACTAACAGCTACAAAGGATGTACGACCTGCTACGAGGAGTCTACAGCATGCTACGTTACGTCCGGCGTCCATGACGTGCTACGCGTCCTGCAACGAAGGATCTACGACATGACACGAGTGCTCCATTGCATATATTCAAAAAAGTGTATACGACATGCCACAATGGGTCTACGACACTCCACAAAGGGTCTACCACATGCTACGAAGGATCTACGAAAGCTACGAATGGTCTACGAACAGCTACAAAGGATGTACGACCTGCTAAGAGGAGTCTACAGCACACTCCGTTAAGTCCATGACGTGCTACGCGTCCTGCTACGAAGGGTCTATGACCTGCTACAAAGGGTTTTCGTTTTACGAACTACATCTTGCTATGAACGCTGTTATTTAAACAGCCTACCATCAGCTACGTCTTGCTACGAAGGGGCTACACACTGCTACAACTTGGTACAAGAGTATAGCATCATTATGGCCGCAAGAAAAATGTCCATAATGAGCTTGGCACCGAGGGTTTTTCAATGAACATACAATAAGTAGGTAAGGCCAAAAACGGCGATTCTCATTTCCTTCAAGCGAAATAACGTCATTCCCGCTTCTATAAAATCTATCTACTGCATATTTTTTGCAGTGGCTGTTATAAAGTTATTATTTATCGTGAACAAGAAGGAAATCGTAAACTATATCTCTGGACCATAAATCCCGGTTTATTTGTTTTAAAGCTCTCTTATTTCGCTGTGTTTTATTAGAAGTTTAAACAGTTATTTTAGGAAAGCTTAGTGAGACGTCCAACAAATATTGAAGATTAAAGATTCCAGGGCTTCCTGGCAGACATGTCCTACGGTGCCAAGACGTGGGTCTATACTCTGCCAGTGTCGTGGTAGTTCATTTTTGGAACAAAGTTCCTAACCAAACCTTACATATAAATTGTAAAACTTTGCCTTCACGACAGTTTATCGTGTTTCTTCGCTATCTGAAAGTGTTCAGTTGGGTGTAGTTTTTAGGCTTCCATACCCAAAGGGTATAACCCTCCGCTGTCCGTCCGTCTGTCAGCGGGGTGTATCTCGCAAGGACCGGTAGATAGTTAAAAATTTTACAGAGTGTGTATTTCTATTGACGCTATAACAACAAATAATAAAATTAAAAATTAAAGCGGGCTCCCATACAAGAAACGTGTTTTTCTCAGTTTATGGTACAGAGCCCTTCATGTGCGACTCCGACTCGCACTTGGCCGGTTTTACGGCTATTTTGAAAATGATCTTAGTAGCCTAAGGGCTGATTATCACCAGTCAGCGAAACATGGAAATATGTCAAATCACCATATAATTCTTTAAATAAAACTCGGCCCTCCGTTGTGGGTGTTATTCTCGTTCGTTAAAAAAAATGATTTTTAAAACTTTTCTTTTCACGTTATTTTATTTTGCTTGTTATACATATTATTACCTTCTGCCCGCGACTTCGTCTGCATAGCCTTCAGAATAGGTTCAGAGAGAAAGGAAATATGTGTGTCCCCTACTAAAATTGTAAAGTATTTTGTAGTTTGCGAGTCTTAACCGTTCATAATAATTCCAGCTCCGAAAATACTTCTTCATGATTCTGTTATCCTGGAAGTTTTTATGCCTTAACCGTTCGTGATTCCATTTATATGGGGTGACTGCCTATCTGACCTGACTACACAATGTTGTGTGATATAACGAAATCTAACTACCAGCGTACCACCAGTTTAATCACTAAGCAAGCTACAAGCCTTGAACTGACGGTCGATTCTGTAAACATATCGAAGTGAGGGCTTGGGTGAAGTGATTACGAAGTGAGCTGTCATTCCATCTTGATTGCTTGGATTGACCGCTCACTTCGTGAAGCCTTCACTTCGACATGTTTACAGAATCGCACTGCTGGTCTTTATCAAAATATGCCCGCCCCTTTAAAAAGGATTATTACAACAACCGCGTTATTTATTTATCTGATACGAGTATATAACTAAAGAGAAAAGGAATGCTGCTTTGGGGACAAGCAAGTTGAAGCGAGGCAGGAACTTGACCAAATGTCGAGAAGCCTGTTGCAGACGACCTGAATAGCTCGATGCTGGAGCAAAATAATACGATTTATGCCTACTAGATTCACAATCAAGATTGATTCAGAACAACAAAGTCTGACCCATTAAATATCCTTGATAGTTACAGTTTTACTGCTCGGTAAAAATAATAACCGTAACTCCATATCTGTAGTATCAGTGCCAAACCATATTTTGCTGCGGATATAGCGAAGCGAGTTTTATAGAGGAAAATAGGTAGGTACTGGTAGAGCTAAAAATACAAAGCGTTACTACACATTATTCCTTCTTGTAGATTTTAGTTTTATGACCGTAAAGCTCATCTAGACTAATATTATAAAGAGGAAAGATTTGTTTGTTTGAAATGATTAGGCTCCGAAACTAACTGGACCGATTTGAAAAATTCTTTCAGTAATGGATAGCTACATTATCAGGGAGCAACATAGGCTATATTTTATCCCCGTGCTCCCACGGGAACGGGAACTACGCGGGTGAAACCGCGTGACATCCACTAGTTTCTTATAGGTTTCTACATTATATCTATCAGCTATGAATGACTCCTTCCCATTCATGTAATGTTATGGTGATTGTTATGATCCATATATTTTATTTTGCTGTATTGCCCTAGATTATTGGATGTTTGATCATCATTCGTTTTAAAACATGGTACCACATATTACTGCTATAATATTTTATACTAATTCTCCACTTCTTAGCGCAAAGATAAACTGTTTAGGTGACAACTTGGCTTACTCTACATATATGAACTCATTTTTATTTTCGTTGACCCTATTTTTTGTCTTTCAGCTCCAGTAGTTTCGATTATAAGTTTCGAGTTGTGACATTTCAGTTGAATATAGATTTCCTATTTATCAGAGTCTGCTCAAAACGGTAAGCAGAGGGGCACTGTGCTGAAATACTTTGAAATAATTAAGGCGCAGAACCCCTCAAGTAGTTCATTTTAAAATGAGAATCACGTCAAAACGACTTATCGTAATTTTTTCGTAAAAATATAGTTAAATTGGACTATTTTCTTAGTTATTTGATAAATGAAATTTTGAGTTTTATTCGTTCTAACAACTACTACTACTAAAGTTATGTCTAACAGGGATATAAAAACGACAATTCCAAAACCGCCGGGCGTATTTTAACGAAATTTGCACTTTGTCAAAGTCGATTTAATTATCTACATTTCGATATACGGCTATTTTTATAAAGTCATAGTGTAATAAGGAAAGTACAAAAAACTACTGAATTTTCGGTGTGAAAAATGTGCGCGTTTTGTTCGCTCTGGCGTATGTCGTCGTTGTAAGTAGGTATGTGAAAAAAAAAATACGTAGTCAACAAAAAACAAATAAGTATACTAAAAGAATAAAATAAATGCAATAATATAGTCACATAAGCGTAAGATAAGTTTCTTCTTAATTCTGACAAGATTTTTTCAGTATTTCATGTAAGTAGGAATATAGTGACATGAAATACTATACAACTTGTATATTGAATTGGTACAATGACATTATTGGTAGCCAGTGCATCGTCCTGCTATAACAAAAACCCATTTTCCACAACTGACTCACGACTTCCGCGACAAAGTAAACAGCTGATGGCGAACATTTTCTTTTTTTCATCTGAAAAAGAACTGGTTACAAAGAATCTTGTCCCTCGTTAATAAACAAGTCCAGCTAGGAATAGTTATCGTAAGTAGGTAGACAATGCTTGCTTATCTATTAATACGACTAGGCATGTCGCAAGACGCTTTATTTTTAGATTCTCTAATAATAGAACGGTAATAAATGACATGCAAACCGCTTTAAACTTAATCGGTAACGGAACAATGATGGTTTACAGCGTTCAATATTTAAGTTGTGGTTGGTTGTATAAGCTCTAAGCTTTTTGCTGCAATTGAAACGTGAATCATAGGGAAAAACTTTCGTTCAGTCGTGTAAAAACTTCCTTCCGAGATTGTGACAAAAGTCATACGTGTCTATTATTATCTACTTGCCATCATCAATCAATCACCTGGGCGGGCGGCGCGGGTGGCTGGCGAACGCGGGGAGGGCGGGCGCGGTAGGCGGCGCGTACCTGCGCGTGCGGCTCACCCTGCGCGCCGCCTGCGCCAGTCCGCGCGCGCGCTCCGAGGCGCGACCCCGGGTGTCGCACGTCAGTGATTTAACGCGCCATTATGCCACTGTTTTCCGAACACATCGCGAACATGTATTACGGCTCATCATCCCCGTACACTGGATCTTCTTACAGCTACAGCAGTTCCGCTTCGCCTCTGGGATCGTCTTACAGTGCTTCGTATCTCAATCCTGGAGGAAGTTACAGCAACCACTCGTCTCTCAGTAGTTACTCTCGTGCACCATTGTCGTCAAGATGGATTACCAGTGCTGGAAGAAACTACTCTCCTATGCTCACAACTATAACTGAAAGAGGAACTTCTAGTCCTGTAAGAATACATAGTCCCAGAAGAATACCAATTTCATCTAGAACGTATGGTACTCCTAATTATACGCCGCGTCCTGTAAATATAAACACCGCTGATATCGATGTTTCTCGAGATAGATACAGGCATAAGGTAGAGGCATCGACACCTGCTAGGCGTCCCACACCCCCTGCTCCCCCCAAACCTGAACCAACGCAATCAAAAGAGGATCCAAACAATGATAATGAAAGCAGTCCTTTCATGCCCAGGGTAGACGGCAAACCGGAAACTGGTATTGATTCTTCACCAGGTATTGAAAGGAGTACAATAAAACGCGGAAGGACAGTTGTGAGACTTTATACTATTAAAAGAAATTCTCCACGAAAGCCAAATGAAGAGGCTGAATCTTCTGAAGTTACACAAGACCAAAATGACCAAGAAGCAAATGAAGAATCCAAAACAGATGAAAAAGAATTTATGAAATGGAGGGAAAAGCTTTCGGATGATTTAACTTACAAGGATAAGAAAGAAAAGAAAACCATGGGTGCTAAGCTTGTAGAAAAATTCCATGTTAAAAACGACAAAGATTGGGAAACGCCAAATAAGATACAGAAGAAAGAACCAGGAGAATCTCAAAGTTTACCTGTGACCCCGGCGCCAAAAACTGTTCCGGTTGAAAATATATGTTTAGACCGAAGATGTTCCATGGAACTTTTGGCAGAACAGGCTAATTTATTAGATTCATTAATTAGGAGTGAAAATCTCAGCACAGCAACTTTAGACTTGAGCAAAGTTGGTATTGCTGCTGAAAGTAAAAATAATTTGGATACATTTCAGTCTAACAAACGTCGAAAACAAGATTTACAAAACCCTCTCAAGACTACTAAATCTGACCATTCATTACACGATAGTCTGAACTCATACAAGGATGTTAGAGATCCAAGAAACTTTTCAAAAAGGCGAAGTATTAAAAAATCATCATCAGGAAGTAGTATCCGAAGATTAGATTCAATAACGGAATTCCCTAAAGAACAGGCAAGTGTGGAGTTGCCTGCCATAGAAGAAAGCAGATTATCAGTGAAACAAGATAACACAAAATTGAAACCAAAGTTAAAAACTAAAATAACATCATCGGTTGAAGTAATAGAATCCCCAATGAGTCCGCTGAAATTTAGAGTTGAAAATGTTACTGTAGAAGAAAAACCACGTGTGCCAAAAAAAGAAATAACTTACAGCAGTGAAGTAGAAATATTGCCTAAACCAGCAGAAAAGATACCTGAATTTAGTAAGGAAACAAATAACATTAAGAAAACAACTATTAAAAAGAATTCTGGAAATGATCTTGAATCACCTGAGCCTGAGGATGGTAATTTTTGGAATAAAATAGGAAAAAGAGAAACAGTATACTTAGTAAAAAGAAAGCAAAATTTAGAAGAAGCCAGAGAAAAAAATATGCGTTCTTTATTCTGGTTTCCAGAAGAAGAAGAAGTCGATAATAGTGAAGAAAACGTAGACAATAATATTAGCCAGTCAAAACAAACTCTAAATAATGGCACGTCATTAACTGATGCAAACAAAGGGAAAGAAACTGTCGAAAACGTGCCGAAAGTACTCTCACTAAACAGAAGTGAAGAATACATTAAAGATAAGTTAGATTCGCAACAGATGAAAGAGTTTTCCGACCAAAAAAACTTTGAGCAACGAGGTGTGAAAAATTATGATATAAGAAAAGATTTCGACATCTGTAATGAATCTGATTTTAAGGATGAAAATGTGATCAAAGGAGTATCTGAGCTAACTACTGTTGCAACAAAAGAAGTAGAAAAAGATAGTTCGAAATCACTACAAGAATATAAATTGCAGGACAGTGAGACAACATCTGTCAAAACATCATCAATATCTAATGAATGCAAAAGTATAGGAAAAAGTGCGTCAATGGATGCTTTAGATGAAAATAAAGTAAAAAACTCTAGCCAGAAGAAAACAAAATCAGAAAAATCAAAGAAGGTACTAAAAAAAGATGTTAAAGCAGAACTAAAACCTCTTCAGATCGCACTACCAAAACCTAGTGCAAGGACAGAAGTATTAAAATCTCCGAAAAAGATAGAAGATACAAGTACGAAAAGTGAAAAGTTGGTTGAAAACAAAGTGTCAGTCGAAAGTGTTCATAAAATTGCTGAACCAGTCGATGAATCACTTAAAAAAGAAGTTCAAAAACCTTTACAGACGCCTGAAACACAATTTGCTGAACAAAGAACCATAGAATCGCATACTTTGGAAATAACAGATACTGCCGTAGCACCTTCAAAAGATCTTTCTGAAGTAGGGCTCGAACAAAGTGAAATAATTAATGAGCAAGGGCCGCATGATAAGGAACCAATAAGTACAATCACACAATCATCAGAACCATTAACTTCAAGTAATGATGCATCTAAAACTGCTGAACCAACAATAATTACTGAAGTTACCGAAAAACAAGCTACTGCTAAAAGCAAAACTGTTAACACAGGTATAAAAAGCTCACCAAAGTCTAAACCCGTTGATAAAGTAATTTCTCAAATTACAAGTCAATTGCCAGAAGTAAATAAGATAGACAAAGGATTGAATGGCCCTAAGGTCTTATCTGAAAGTAAGAGACCATCGAAAGACACACCGCCTTGTACGTGTAACTGTTCGAATAATGCTGTGCAAAAACCAGTCGAAACGAAAGATCCTAATTCAAACAAAAACTTAAGAGCTCCAGCAAAGTGTTCTCCAGAAGCCAAGTTCAAAGTTAGCCCACCAGCTAAACATATTGTAACTAAAAGTGATAAGACTGATGATGAAGCATTGAAGACAGCTGTTACACCATCAACAAGTGCAGAAATACCGACCTTATCAAACAATGATACAAATTCTAAACCAGCTGGTATATCAGCTAATGTTCCGGCTACGCCAGTAGTGTTACAGTCTCAAGACATTCCAAAAGAAAAAATTGAAGCAAGAGTACAAATTGAACAAAAGACAGGAGAGGAAAATAAGGCTGAAAATATTATTAAAAAAGACGAACAACCAGAAACATCTACCCAAGCTGTGGTCACTACACCAGTTATACAGAAGAAACCAGTGAAGGAAGAAAAAGCGGTGAGACCTTTAATAGCAACTCCACGCCCTTTGCAGAAGAAAGCACCACAAGTGATACATTCAGACTCATCAGAATCGTCTTCAGAAGAGGAATCCTCAGACGAGGATGACGAAGATGAATCAGACGAAAGTGAAGCTTCTGCGGAATTTTATGAGTGTGAAAATAACCCAGATGGCAGGACTTCTACCGGTTCAAATGATTCTGGCTTCGATTCTTCAGCACCTGCGTCACCGGCGACATTTTCCCAAATTAAGAAAGGTAATTAAATTGACCAAGACAATTTAGGGACGAACACATTCATACTTACGAAACTCATTTGTATATTGTAACCACATACCTTACTAATTTTCCACTAAACCGATAGGAAACTCAGCACGTTTGCTTTGGAATGGCTTTCAGCATATTATATTAGATGTAGCATGTCTGCACAGTTGTACAAAACACTTTAAAAGCCTAGAGCCACGCGACAATTCGTAATCTGTTTTAGACTGCGATGTAAACTGCCATCGAAAATGTGAAAAATTGACAGCGAATTTGTGCGGCGTGAACCAGCGTCTATTGGTGGAAGCCTTGGCGTCAAGAACTGCATCTAGAAAAGGTGGGTAGACACTCAAAATAGGAACACAGTACGTCTGAGGTGATATCAGCGATTTTTATGTTATCAGCGAAACGAAACATACCAATGCGAGCGTCATTACGACGTCAGTCGTTCAGCCCAAAATAAAGCAATTTTATTGGCTAGCTATCTAACGTCTGTTACTGTTTCTGTTATTATTAGTTAGGCATTTACTGAAATGGCTGCGATTAAGAATAAATCTTAACAAAATATTCTTGAATAAAGAAACCAGACAAACAAGAATATGTTTTTTCTATTATGGCCATTAGTAAATAAAACAAGGCATTTAATGAAATGGCTGCGATTGAGAATAAATCTTGCGATTAAGATTAAACAAGAATATGTTTTTTTCTATTATAACCAAACTCAATGTTATTCATATCTAAGATTTTCGATTCACGAGTCAAATAATTCTATCTTTCAATAAAGTCAATCTCAAGTGAATGTATTTCTAAAATTGTAAATGTATTGTGCGTATTTGTTTATGTTCAGAAGTACATTGTGGCGTGGGTGTGCGAAGTGGCTGTCTGGACACAAGCCAATCATTTGCTCACCTGTACAAAATTAATAGGATCAATTGCAGCCACAATTAACATAAAGAGGAAGTTGACATTTAGTAAATACGAAATTTCTTTATCCTTCTCGTTTGTATCAGAGTTAATTTTCTACAAGGTTGACAATTCCTTGGTTCAGATTCAAAAGATCATGGGTATCGATGATTGTCATGTACGTCTACCATGACTTTTATCAATCTATACTCGCTAGCGACTGTACTTAAAAAAATGTATGAAAACTTTAAAAAAAACAAGTTTCTAATTTATTTGTTTAAGTTGTTAAATAACAAGCAAGCAAGTTGCAAGTAAAACTTTAATTAACAACTAAAAAAATAAATTAGAAACTTGTTTTTTTTTAAGTTTTCATACATTTTTTTAACTACAGTCGCTAGCGAGTATAGATTGATAAAAGTCATGGATCGGCTGTCAATCATCTTGGAGTAATTATTAGGTACCTCAGAGACATTTCACTCGAATACGGCGGAAGTGTTACTGAACGACATTATAAATTGATCAGTCATCGACGTAGTGGCGAATGACGATGGATGCCAGCGCGTGTCTCCGTCTCACGTGACTAACGGATCGATGGTTTCTTCGATCATCGATTAATTGGCTAACCACTCCTCAAGCGTCACTGCATATATTTTTATTTACAAGCTGACAGCCTGTGGACTTTTGTCAAGATTTTTATGATAAACAGTGTCGTATAAACAAAGAGTAATTTAAAAACTTTTTCTGTTATTCTTAAACGTCAGAAATATTTTAGGATTAGGATTATCAGCAGTGGTTTTGTTTTTTATCTTTTGCATGATAGTAAAAAAGAACATCAATAATATAATATTATTTTTCATGAAAAAATGTTTGTGTCTCCCACAACTTGTGCCGTATCTATTTTCTTCTTTTCATCACGCAAAGTAATATGCACAATTTTCAAAATCATATCTGTTTCATTCTATGAGACACATTACAGTCTACAACATTATGATTTTTACATTTCTATTTGTTAAAAATGATAATTGTTTATATGTATTTTAATAACTAAACAACAATTTTAAGATATTCAACAAATGGGTCACAAAAATTTGGTCTACTTTGATTTTTCCTCGTACTTACAGTACGGGTTTAAAAAAACATGCCTCTAATTTTTATTATGAAACCGTTTGAGTGGTTGATATATTTTCTTAATATTCCAGTATTCGGTTGTTTTAAGTATAATCAAGAGCTATTTGACTTTATTCCTGTGCACAGGTGGCGAGGCTTCTGGGACATCGTCGGGCACTGCGCCTGCGCAGGCCAATAACACCGACCTCTTAGAACAGGAGCTTGGTGAGACATGTTGTATTATATAACGAGTATTTACTGTTCGCTTGTATATGTTCTCTTGTATATACGTTTTTTCTAGATATGGATAGATGCATCATTGAATTTTCTTGATATAGTGTTTCTAGTCTCAACTAAATATTGCTTGCTAGCTACTAACAAAATTTCCATAGTTGTCATGTCTTTCATTTCAAATTTTTTCAAAAATGTAAAAAACCTTCAGAAACTTCTAAAGAAAGAATAAAGGATTTCTTGGCTCACCATTAGAAAAATAAATTATATGTGGTTGTATGTAAATGTTAATGTTTTGTTCAATCAAATATCATCAAAGGTGTGGGTCGGTCCATTCCCGTTCGAGTAATACTCGCTGCAGTCAATAAATTATATTTTGTTTGATAATAAACTCGGATGTTGGCACGATTGGCAAAAAAACTTATTGTATTCTGATCACATCTATAAATATTCGCACTGAAGCGGCAGGACTTTCGCTGAAAACAGAGTGCAGGCCCACGCCCCACTTCGAGATGGGTTCCGCATACCGGCCGCGCGACTGTGAACTTATCACGCTATAAATTATGTAATACACTCGGTACCTATTATATCACTTCCAGATAGCACTAATTAATGAGCCGCTGCTGGATCCGCGCAACAGCTTTATTAAATCATCAGCTGTCCACAAAGAGTAATGTCCGTTGCTATTAAAAACCCAAAGTTACAAACATTTTCTTCCGTCGACGATATTTTAAACTGTAAGTTTTTGGAAATTATGAGCATAAACAATGGTTTTCCTTGCATCAGAACAACGTAAAATACACAAAATTTTCTGTGAAGAAGCGTGACTAAACAGGAAAATTAGAAACTCTGAGAACTTGGAGATGGCTGAGTGATTTATTTCCAATCAAGCGAGACTTGCCAAGTTTTGGCACCACAAAAGGAACATTAATTTTGCAAATTAATGACTCGGTTTCCGAAAATAAAACAAAGAGGTATTGTTAGAATACTTTAAGAGATTCGGAAAACTTATTAAAGTAAGTACCTACTTAAGTATCTACAAGTTCTTATTTAAAACTTTTGGTGTACCTTAATGAACAGCCAGTAAAATGACCATAAACAAATCAATTTAAACTTTCAACGAGACTACTTCATAAAATTTACAAGATAAAAATATTCAAGAAATATATCTAACCATTCTAAATAAACATTACGTAAAGATATAATCCCAAAGACTTCATCCGTGCCAAATAAAATAATTGTGGCCATTATTAATATGAATGATTCGAGTTACAAATTAAAGGAGATTAACATAGAAATAGAACATAAACAGAGATAGTGTGCCTCTTGAATTATAGGTAATGGGGCTACTAGCTAGCACAAAGATAATTTATGAGTTGTGTTACAACAAGCTTCTAAAATATTGAACTCCGATCATTAATGTTCAATTTTATCGGTCGCGCGCATTCAACAGACAATGAATTTCTGCACAAAATAACATCTGTCCATATAATAGAAAGTCTAAAGATCTCAGACGAAGTCGTGGGTAGAAGTTAGTATTGAATAACGTCCCTATTTTATGAATTGATCGCAAAAACAAATAAAATTTAAAAATATGCCGTATGGTGTCGCCGGGGCCGTATGGTGCCATAAAAGAATAATACCATCCCATCACTTCCCGTGGGTGTCGTAAGAGGCAACTAAGGGACTCACCAGAGAATGGGCAGTAGCGTTCTCTGTAAAACGCAACACCATACACTGCGATCGCCAACCCGCCTGCCAAGCGTGGCGATTATGGCAAACCTTTGGGGGAGGCCTATGTCCAGCAGTGGACGTCTTTCGGCTGTTATGATGATGATATTAATATGTAGTATGACAGTATTTTTCCCATTCTCTTGTTTTAGGACGTTTTGCTAATAGGAGGATTTGCTAATAGGACGTTTTGATACGGAGGCGATTAGATCACGCGGTTTTAGACTGTCTTGCTAGAAATTGGCACACTTTACCGCGAATATGCGGTGAGTCTTATAGCTTTTCTAAAACAGTGTTTACTTATACATTTTTGTTACCTAAATCTTGTTTCCACCGTGTTTGCCTCTAATAAGACTATGTCTTTAAGTAAGCCCCTAAAACACTGATATACTTACTAATTATTGATCATTGTTGAACATGAACATGATATATGAACATGTAAGTAGGTACACCGAGGAAAACAATCCTTCCATTTCACTACCACGCAATCAATTTTCTAATGAAAATTTATTTGCAAAGCTCGACTTTTTTCTCACCGAGATTAAAAATACAAAACTTAATATGGGAGGCTTGACTTTGTCCCATCGCGATCTCCATTTCCAACAAAAATACAAAACTAAATAGGGGAGTCTTGACTTTTTCCCACCGCGATCTCCGTTTCCAACAAAATTACAGAACTTAATATGGGACTAGCTCGACTTTTTTCCCTCCTAGATTCCCGTTTTCAACGAAAATACAAAACTTAATGTGGAAGCTCCAGTTTTATCCCACCGAGATCCCCGTTTCCATTTAAAGTACAAAGCTTAATGTGGAAAGCTCGACTTTTTTTCCTACCGTGATCCCCATTTCCATTGAAAATTCAACATTTTATTTAGGAAGCTCTACATTTTCCACCAAGATCCCCGTTTCTATTGAAAACAGAAAACTTAATATGGAAAGCTCGACATTTTTCCCACCGAGATCCCGTGATATCCCTCGAATTAACCGTGGCGACCTTGATATGCCGTCTGAGCAAATATTTTTAGCGACGCTCACGATCTCACCCGAGGTGAAGGAGAATTAATATATCGCACATGCTGTACCAATTATGTCATACTACTATAACGCAACGTAAACATCCATGAACTTGAATCGTGTTGTAAACCAACGACCCGGCGGCGTTTACGAAAAACTGGATAAACAATTATGCTTTGGGAAGGCATGGAGATGTGTTTTGAAAGGATACATAAAGGAGTAGAGAAAATAAAAGGACAAGTGGAGCTTTCAGCCTTCAGAACACACTGATAAATGCATTATATTCTTAATTCCTATTTAGTGATTACACAGTTTAAAAGTTGAGTTTCATCCAGAAACCTTTGAGTGATAGGGCGAGATCACAAAAGAGGGTAGGATACAGGGTACAATGTTTAAATATGATAACACAAATTAATTAATTAGTTTTCTTACACAAGTAAAACTAAGGCTTTTTGAGCTACGAACTTACGAACTAAAGATTTTTTTTAAATAATCAGATAGTTACCTACTCTTATACAGCGTTTTGGCAAAAACAACGTTGTGTTACAAAAACCTCTACAAAAGCAGAAAAGCATAAATTAAGATTTAACGAGTAAAACTGTCGAGAGCATTTTGTAGTTTCAGCCAAACGGAATATTAATTTAGGTAACGATAAAATAAATACGGCTTATTTCATATTTTTATTAATATAGCGAGCTAAACAAATTAGTAAAGTGACCGTGTCGGTGGTCGCACTTGCAAGTGTCACCAGATAAGGATCAGTTGGTGCCTAATGGCTTCAGTAAAGGACGTTTACAGATTTGTATCGCCACAGATGTGGTAAATGCCAAGGGGCCGTTCAAGTATTACGTAAGCAGGATTTTAGTCATTTTTAAACCCCCTCCCTCCCCTTGTTAGCGATAGTAATCAAAGCTCTTACCCGTCCCCCCTATGCTTAAGTGAGCATTGGTATAGTTTTTACTCGCGCGTGACCTATTTCCCCCACTTCTGTTATTTCTTACTTAACTATGAAACATCGCGTGAGAGTAAAACCAATTATCTAGCTATAAACAAAATCTACCAAGATTTGTAAACAAAAAACGTAAGTAAATATTGCTGACGTAAGCACCATTTAAATCCCTCCGTCCCCCATGTCATTTAAAAATGAGCATTGTAACCCCCCCACCCCCCATTGGTGCTCACGTAATACTTGAACGGCCCCCAACACGCTCGTGCCAATATTAAACATTTGAAATTAATTTAAAAAGTTAAAAGGAATGAACCTTGCCTATGCTTCATAGACATCGAAGGAGCCTTCGACAAGACAAACTTTTCCAGCATTAGTGCCGCCCTCTCCAAACACGGTGTAGAACAGGTACTAATTGACTGGATTACTAATATGTTAAGCAAACGGGTGGTTCGCCTTGAGGAAGAGCAGCAGTTGGCCCTGATAGCCAGAGGCTGCCCGCAGGGAGGTGTGCTCTCCCCTCTTCTGTGGAATCTGGTGATTAACGACCTTATCACCAAGCTCAATGCACATCGTTACTACACAATAGGTTATGCAGACGACCTCGCAATCCTCGTGCCAGGGAAGGTGACTGGAACGATCTGCAACCTCACTCAACAAGCACTACGCATCGTGGAGAGATGGTGCGAAGAATATGATCTGTCAGTAAACCCCACGAAAACTGAATTAGTCATGTTCACTCAAAAACGAGCACTAGGTCACTACCGGCTACCTAAGCTCTTCAACACAGAGCTCCAGCTTTCTAACGAGGTAAAGTATCTAGGCGTCCTCCTAGACAGTAAGTTAAACTGGAGCAATCACCTAGACTTCAAACTAAACAGGGCCTGCATTACCTTCTGGCAGTGCAAGAAAATGATAGGGAAGAAGTGGGGCCTATCTCCCAAAATAATACTATGGCTGTACAGCGCAGTAATTCGGCCCATGTTAACCTACGGGGCCGTGGTGTGGTGGCCACGCACAAAGCTAGCTACAGCCATAAACAAGTTACAACACATGCAAAGGCTAGCCTGCATGGCGACGACGGGCTGCATGAGGACTACTCCAACTGCGGCACTGGAAGCCATGCTGGGTCTCCCTCCGCTACACTTGTTCATACAACAGGAAGCGACGATGGCAGCAGTACGCCTTAAAACACTGAATCTCTGGGGTAAGAGAGAAACACGGCACACCGCTTTGCTCGAGGAGCTCAATAATGAACTCCCAATAACAAAAGCAACCAATGACCGGGTACCCAAGCAATTTATCTTCGATAAAAAATACAAAATCCAATTGCATGAGGATCATCGTTGCGAGGGGCTGTGCCCCGCAGAGCTGCGGATCTTCACCGATGGATCAAAAACAGGTACAGGTACTGGTGCGGGAATCTTCTCAGAGGATCTCAACATCCACATAGCCACACCATTGGGGGTCCACAACACAGTGTTCCAAGCTGAATGCATGGGCATTTCTCTGGCGGCATCAGCCATCCTAACCAGGGAAGTTAAAGACCAGTCAATACGCATACTCTCGGACAGCATGGCTGTCCTGCAAGCTCTGAACAGCCACACGGTCAACTCTGGGCTGATTCTCGAGTGTCACCAACGTCTTAATCAGGTTGGTAGACATAATAAAGTAACCATTCAATGGATCAAGGGACACAGCGAGTCCCGAGGCAACGATGCAGCGGATGAACTCGCCAGAAGGGGTTCGAGTATGGCAGCGATGGGACCTGAACCCATCGTGCCTCTGCCTTTCGGGTACATACGCAATCTGGTAAGGAAACGCACCGGAGAAAAACATCACAAGCTATGGGTTGACCATGGTGAGTGTAGGCAGGCCAAAGAGGCACTTCCCTCTATAGATGGCCGATTCACTAAACAAGCCCTAAGACTGACTAAACAACAGTTGCGTACAGTCACAGCCGTAACAACTGGCCACGGGTCTTTTAATAAACACCTCTATGCTATAGGAGTCACTGACAGCCCGCTATGCAGAGCCTGCATGGAGGAGAATGAGACAGCAGCACACCTGCTTCTAAGCTGCCCGGTAGTCGCGGATTACAGGGCCAAGTACTTCGGTAACCCAGGTACCCTCAGTGAGATAGTTGGAAACACCAAGGCTTTGCTGGCCTTCCTTGGGGAGCTGGGGTGGATCGAATGACACATTTGTCCCACCTGCACGCAAAATACGCGCTTAGTCGTGGAGTTGCGGAAACCAGCCCGATTTACATACATACACATACCTTGCCTATGCCGCCGTGTTTATTTGAGTTTTAAAAGGCAAATCGGATAAAAGGACTTGAAATTACATTATGGTTGGGATTGGTATAAGCAAAAATTGAGCTGGATGGAATTAAACTGGGTGGAATAGAACGAAATCTTAAGGGTGCTCTCTCGAAAAAAGCTTAAAAATAGCGTGCAGATGAAGCAGTTTTTTGTCGGCATTTACTAAGAAATTACATTTGAAAAAAATAGGTAGTAATCTACATGATATTATGTGTATTTCAGCCAGAATTTATGTATCGGTATCACATAATAAGAAAAAAAAATCACCAAATCACCTCCAAATCTTTGAGATGAAACCATTTTACTCCTTCATTTTTTATCAAAAGAGTATAAAAAATATATTTACTGCTTTGCAATGCAAACGAAAATAATTTAGTTTTGTTACTTTTTAAAAATAAGTTCTATTTTTATTATAAAAAATTAAAAACACGGGTAGCGGAGTGGCGCGTGGAGGTGTAGTTAGCTCCGTTTGTATGCACAAGGTCATTGGCATGTATACAAGCCTTAAAGCATCCTAAAAAATGAGTGGCCCTGTTTTCGTAACCAGGTAAGCTAAGGAATGGGAATTAGTTGAGGTAACACAAATCATGACAACGACCCACACCAGATCACAAATAAAACAACTTGTTTTTGTGTTCGTTTAAATTACAATCTTCTGTGAAGTTATCATTAATCAGATTATCTGGTTATGTACCTAACAGTAGGTAAGTATTGAACTTTACAGACATTTTCAACTGTTGTAGCTCAAGCACACACAGTCCACTTTTACCGTCGGTAACGTACGATTTCGTAGCCGTGCCAAATGGTCAGAGCTTCCAGCTCTTTCTTTTCTTTTAACCGACTTCAAAAAAAGGAGGAGGTTCACAATTCGGTTGTATTTTTATTATTTTATGAACAACTAATGGCAGATGTTCTGAGATACTTTCTTTTATCAAGTATGTGTGCTTTTAAACAGATATAGGACGCAAGTATTATCTTTCCCAGAGCAATCCACTGCCTACGATATCTTCAGGAAGACTGGTCGGTTCACTCCGCCTGCGCGGTCTATTCCTCGCTTCAGGAAGTATACCGTCGAAGATTTCCAGTTCATCAAGGTGCTGGGCAAAGGGAGCTTTGGAAAAGTAAGTTCATTAACTTCTTTGTTTTTGCGAATCTTTCAGTAATCGATCTTTCAGCTTCCGCGCCATCGAAATTCATTAGTCAGTGGTGTCTGTTCACAATGATCGTTGTATTCTCTTGTTGACCTGAATCTGGCTCAGAAGAGGCAAGTGCCAGATTTCTGACATGAAGCTCCGTTTCGAGGTTTAAAAATGGATCAATATATCACAACAATCAAAGAGATCATCTTATTCTACTTTCAGATAGTTACAAAGTTTTCTTCAAACGTGCCTTTGAATTTTTTAATTCAGAGAGATATTTAATGTAGTAGATATCATGTACATTTTTTTCCTGACCAAAAAAACTTAGCTAATGCTCGCGTCTGCACCTCGGAAGATATAAAATATTATTCTTCCTAATTGCTACTAAGAAAAAGTAATTTTATTTTGTGAAAATCCAAGGTGTGTACGTATTCTCCGTCCCAAAATAAACGAAAACTGAAACAAGGGATTTTGCCAAGAGAAAAAACAGCTCTCGCATACATAGATAATCCGTTGTGTACACATAATGATTTGCAACGGACAGCACTGAACACAGTGTATTTAGTTGCTGAAAGACGCGTCTAATAATACAAATATATATGACAAACTCGACACATTCCACGGCCACAAAAATAATACGCCCATTAATTTTCAAAAGTGTTAAAATGTTTAAAATCTGAAGTAATTTGTTCAATTTAAAACTTAGTCCCTGAGATGACTGTGTCTATTGGCTTTTCTTACTCAATCACGTCTTCCGGATTGCAAAAACTAATGGTATTTTCTTAGGGATTTGCGTAATGCGGAAAGTTTTGTTTTAATCTAGTTATAGATTTCTTATATCTTTCTTATAAAACTTTGGCACGTTTTTATTAATGTCAGAGTTTTATTTATCGGTTTTTCTAGCTGAAACTTATAGTTTCGATCTTGCTTCCAAAATGGCTGTTAATCTATTCTTTTTTTTTTCATAGATCTGACATAATATCCATTGTCACTTCTTGCATCACAGTGGGAACAGTCAGTCAAGAGTTATTCTTACACAGTGGCATAATGGCTTCTCTCCTATGACCTGTATTCCTGTTACACAGTGTCGCCAAAATCCTTATGGTACCTAAGCAAAGTGCTAGTGCGTACACTTTTGTTGTTCAGGCAAAATTTGAGAATTTGAGTGAATCGACACGAAAAGAAGAATAACTTTTAGCTAGATAGTGCTGAAATGCTGTAAGAATTTCTATTATTATGTTATTTGTATTCACGCCAGGAGGTAGGTGTATTTAACTATTACGAGCGCAACAACTCAACAAATATTCTAGTGTCTTGACACCTTAGTTATTGCACTCGAAAACTATGTCAAAGTGTTAGGAAATCATATGAAAATAGAATTAACTACCTGTGAATTCAAGAATAGATGGAACTGGGTCACGAAAGAGTACTTCATGTTCATGTAAGCTCATGACAATTTGAACAGAGAACCTCATAAGTTTTCGACTGGCGTTGCGTTGAAAGAGTTTGATGTAGGTACGCACAAAATACTGCGTGGGCATCGCTCCTATATGTCCCAACGTGCTATTACACGAGTGATCATGGTTGATGACGTCAAGAGACGCGCCCGATACCCAACAGGTAGACAGGGCAGACTACATACGTCATAGCAAGTGGAGCCATCTTAAATATTAGGTGTCTAGTTGAATTTGACAAGTGACGATATAATACTATTAATTTCTCGCATACGAGACGCAGCGGCGAGCGACCAGTTAATGGTGACGCACACAACATCAAAGAGTTAGGAAATGTCAAATAATATTTTTATTTTGCACGTAGCGGGCGATGAACTCGTAAAGTTCTGGACCATAATGAATCTGGCTTGCGTTTAAAGAAATATTAAATGCAACTTTGAATGACCTGAATTTCAAATGAGGCACAGTTAATTACTTATGAATTTTATTGCTGAGTAAATGCTTTCGTATTACCGAGGCTTCTTTTTGAGATGTAAGAATTACTATGGATCAAAGATCTGTTGAAAGAGGATACCTGACTGAGATAACACCTTATTTTAAACTTCAGTGTTCGCATAATAAATAAAGGGGACATAAAGTCAAAGCTCCTATATAGCTGTCAGTGGTGAGCTATAAAGTTCTCTCGTACGTCGCCGTCGCCCTTTCCTTTCAACTCAGGATAAAATTATCTACCGATATTGTGCAACAAACTGTTACAGCTTTGAGCTCAAAATATTTCAGAACCCTGAAGTTTAAATATAATTGTGAGATACCTGTATAAAAGATAAGTTTGGAAAATTATAAAGAACATAAATACTGGAGGATGACTTGTGGCTTGTGGCATTAATAATATGAATTATAATAACTACCTCACCTTATAATAACTGTCTCAGTATATAGTGCTTCGACTTTTCAGGCTGTTGGCCAGACTAGCGTGAAAATAGAAATCAGGACAGATGAGCAGGTCTCACTGTGACTGGTGCAATAAATTATTTTAATAATCGCCCAGTTTCTCAGAATCTGTTTGAAAGCAAATATTGAAATATTGTGACAGAAAAATTAGCACAACAAGACAACAAGCTCATCGGAATTAGGTTGACTCTTTGTTTATTTGGCATGACATTATACATGATTTGTAAGTAGGTAGAAATCCAAAAGAGATACTTAAACAAAAATAAACCACAAACGGTATAAAAATATTGTGGTCAGGAATAGACAACTACTATTTTTATTTTTAGTCATTTGTTGTCTTTGACATATCCGATGATTATGCATTTATGATTTTGGTGTAAATGCAGCGCTGACCGTAACCTCAGCGTGATGATGCGCGATGGCAGCGTGCCACCTGCAGCTTAGCGGTTCCCCGCAGTTTACCTGCGATACTATCGTACTGAAACATTACATTTATTCGCTCTATTTCGGGTGCCGACATCATTGGCCACCTTTCCAACGTCAGTGAGCACGTGTCATCGTCCTCCCTCCGCCCGACGCGACGTTCTGTCGCCTATTAACTATTGTCTATCGTGGCTTAATAGTCTACCATCCACATTATTATATAGCTATAGAATGATATGTTTTAGCCAAAACAACACGAATCTTTCAACGCATGTAGAGGCGCGCTTATTTTCTACAGCGTATTTTTATTCTCTAAACGGATGCGTCACATGAATGTGTTTTCGTCGATTCCTTTCGTTCTTGTGTCAGACCTATTATTTTCTAAAATATTCCTTCATTTTGGCTAGCACACCTGTTGAACTAAGTATTTCATTTTGAATTTTCTCAAAATAAATCATCAAATGTGTTACGTTAAAATTGATTTACGGCTATACCAAATACACGTTTATTAGCGCAAGTGATCCGCGCGTTACGTGAGCCAGAACGCAACGTCTTCCTGGTTTCGCAGAGCTGGCCCAATTGCCTTTGAGAATGGGCCAAGAATACGGAGAAAGCATGATATATATGAATTATAAAATGAAAACTTCTGTCGTGCGGGTGTCACATTCGCTTCCTGCGACATATATCAGCACATAATTTTACTTTGTTTTTGTTAATTTAGGATGTGCAAAGCAACAAATAAAATCAAGAATACCTCTTGAAATATTTGATGTGAGGCGCAACGCCTTGTTATATAATAACCAACAAGATGGAGGATCATCGAGCGACTTGATCTCTTGTATTGAGTCTGCGTCGTCATCTGCATGACTTTTCAAAGACAAATCTTTCACACAGTTCGTTTTTGTGGCATCCGCTAACGATTTGCGTCTCTCTAAATAGAACCGGTATCAATATCTGTTTGTCTCTGTAATGCCGTCTATTTATGCGTGCCTACGCACTGAACTGGAGAACTATAGGTCGACGAACACTGAACCAGAGTTAAAATATATACCTAGGTATTAGGTTCAGGGAATATTCACCAAATTCATCATCAGTTGGGTAAATAAGGTCTAGATAGGTAGGGTGTCTGTAAAGTATCTATGATAACGGTACGATACGAGCGACGCGTCAAATTAAGAAGCTACAGCTAGAAGGTCTAGATAGGATATTAAGGGCCTACCTACTTACGACTGTCATACATAAAAATGACAGCTTTGACCTACATTCAGTGGATTTTTTTTTTAAATATTTCCAGGTGTTATTGGCGGAACTTCGCGACACAGAATATTACTACGCCGTCAAATGTTTGAAAAAAGACGTGGTTTTAGAAGACGACGACGTGGAGTGCACTTTGATCGAGAGGAAAGTTCTCGCACTTGGCACAAACCACCCTTACCTCTGCCATTTGTTTGCAACTTTCCAGACGGATGTAAGTACACCCAACATTTACAATCATATTTCACGCTTCACGATGACATTTGAAATCGCTACATTCCGTCTAGTTTTTGCAGATTTCATTAATTATTATTATTAATACGTTTATTTCAGATTATGATATCCATACAAAGATTAAATATTAATTATAATAAGAAAATAAACAAATATTTAATACAAAAAAAGAAAAATCAATAAAATCAACAAAAAAATAAATAAAAGAAAAATTAAAAATCAAAACAAAATAACAATACTCAAAATAATCAATAAAATCACAATAATCAAAATAAAAACAGTAATTTATTATTATTTATATATTTTTTTTATTAATGATTACGCTTTCATATTTAGGTACATTGAATAAATTGTGGAAAATATTTCTACAAATCTTCATTAATGTAGAAATGGAAGATAGTGAGCGAATAGTATTTAAAGTGAAAATTGGCGCACTACGTGGGCTCTAATAGCTTTAGGACAGCAGTTATGATTTCCGGTTTAAATGTCTTATGCAAAGTGATGAGCAGGGCCATCTAATTCGTAGGACATTTGGTACCTATATAAAGATTCTGAAAGGACGACAGTCAGTCTAGAAAAGCGACGCTTTGGACGGTTCCCAATCTTACGAGAATCGAGTAAGGATAGTCGATTGAAGCCATAGATATATTTCTATGATTGAAGCGGTGATAGACCATGTAGATCTATCTACCTACACCGTATGTTGTGGACCGTTTAATACCTTTTACAGATAGGTACTCTTATTCCTGACTATTTATTTGGATAAATTTGATTCCAGATTTTAATGTTTGTTAAAAATCACACTACTTATGTGAAAATATGAACCGAATATCTAGTTCCTAGTGAGAATAACATTAATTGGTGTCATAATCAAAGTTTGCTCGTCATGCATTTTAGTCTCACCTGTTCTTCGTGATGGAGTACCTGAATGGCGGTGACCTGATGTTCCACATCCAACAGAGCGGGCGGTTCCCCGAGGCACGTGCGCGGTTCTATGCTGCGGAAATTGTATCAGGACTCAAATTCTTGCACAAGAGAGGCATTGTTTACAGGTAATATCAGAGGTGTAGGTATAATTTTAGTTTGAATGAAGTCGCTTAGGAACGTAAGTAGATGTATATTGTAACTACTTGAATAGGCCCTTTTTAGGGTTTCGAACAAAAACGGAACCCTTGTAGGATCACACGGGTATCTGTCTGTGTGTCTGTCCGTCTGTCACAGCCAATTTTCTCCAGATCCACGGGACTGATTCTATTGAAATTAGGTACACATATGGACTTCTGTGACCCAAACACGGACGCGTTATGTAAATTATTAAATTTTTAGTATGTGGGTCACTTTTGGGGGACAAACTAGAAAATTTCACAAAAAAAAATTTTGAACAATATCGTGTGACATATCAAATGAAAGGGCTTACTGTAAGGGTTTTAAATATATACTTTTTTCATAATTTTAAAATGAATGGTTTTGAAGTTATTCAAGAAATTAGACGAAAAATGACCATCCCCCCACTTATCTCCGAAACTACTGAGCCTAAAATTTTGAAAAAAATGGAGATAATAGATCTTTACCTATAGATTACAGGAAAACCTATAAGAAGTCTATAGCACTAAAAAAACACTTTAAAAATGAATTTCGTTCGGAACCCTTTGCATGCGAGTCCGACTCGCACTTGGCCAGTTTGACTCTTTCCGTTCTGGGCAGACAAATGACTCCTTCCGCTCTGGGCGGAGCAGAAGGGAGTGTCACTCTTACTGGTTAAAACCCACCTGTGTTCTTTCAAATGCCATTTGCGTACCAGAACCGCGGTGACTCTTTCAAACAATTTCTCAACCCTGACGGCACTTGCCCATCTCGACGTCCAAGTCTCGGCCCAAGGCTTAATGGGCACCTAAGAACTTGCATCTGTTTCCAGGGACTTAAAACTGGACAATATCCTCCTCGACTTCGAAGGTCACGTGCGCATCGCCGACTTCGGCATGTGCAAGCTGCAGATCTACTTGGACAAGACGGCAGACACTTTCTGCGGCACACCCGACTACATGGCGCCGGAGGTCAGTATAAATCGACCTGCCTAGCCTTTTCCCAACTATGTTCGGGTCGGCTTCCAGTCACAACGGATGCAGCTGAATAACAGCTATTTTACATGGAGCAACTGCCTATTGACGTGTCTAAAAAAGGCCACTTTAGTAAAATCATAATATTAATCACACAACAACCTATCAAATTTCATTTTCATCTTTATTACTAACACATTAGGTTTAAATTTGATTGGGAAAATTTGACAGTGACAGGTAGCGTGATGTGCTTTCTGATTCTGCTAAAGTGGAGTGATAATAGTATTATATATATTATTTATATATTCTTCCCAAAAAAATCTGCTTTAAATTTTATTTATTAGTTGTACACCTACCACAGCGTAGTCTTTTTAACTCAAAGGTTGACTGGTAGAGAATGCCTTGTTGCATTAAGTCCGCCCATGTACCACTACTGTACAAAAAGTTTAAATAAATAATAAATAAATAGTCCTTGGCAAGACTAGCAACAGATTTCCTGGCTTCTGACAATCCTAAGATCTACAAATGACAGCCGGAACCGGCTTATCGTGGTTTCTGACGCTCGGAGGTCCTCCTATGTTAAGATGGTCACGATCCCGATCCCGATCGTCTGACCGACCTCAGCAAGCATTACTTCCCACAAGGAACAACAACAAGGTCTCCGTCAAGGTCCGTCTTATCTACAAGGTTTCCGTCATCCGACCGTGTCATTATTTAGCCACAAGCCGGAGGTAGTATATTTTTATTAGCCTGTGTTGTCCCACTGCTGGACAAAGACCGGAGACCGTTGACGTGTGCTACCACCATGAATTCAGTCCGCAAAAAGAAATGGCGCTATCGATCACGTATAGCTTCATCTCTGTCTCTCACTAGAATCAAGATAGTAAAACATCGTAGACAGGCAACAATTGCAGATTTTTGGATTTCTGTGAATTATTCCAACTGTAGCAATTACTCAAAGCTGTAGTATGATGTATTCATTTCAGTAGATAGTAAATCTCTTTTTAATGAATCAATCTGTCTCCATAGATCTTGTCACAATGAATCATCCATACAGCTGCCAATCCCGTGCTTGGCAATTTGGCAGTCGCGTTAATGGTAATCGTGTGGTCGAATGGTCAAAGGTTGAAGTTTTTCCAATCATAACCCCTTGTACAATTTACCTAAATTTGTTCATTCTGTACTCATCTATAAAAATACGTAAAGTAGACCGGATAGACTTCATAGTTCACTTGTGTTTTTCTTTGTGACTTAGAGAATACTACTAATGCCACAATTAACATAGCCACCCACTGGACTCAAAGTACCGCCAAGTTAAAGCAAAATACGGTCCACTCGCAAAGGAAAACCACAGACCTCTAAAACACGAAAAATTCAAAGTCCCACAAACCAATTTCTCTTGGTAAACTGTGGTCTCGATTTGGAAAAACCCGTCTACTCAGAATGGTGTGATTGATCACAAAACCTCGTGATTTTCGTGTCGTGTTTGTTTACTAAAGAAGTTACGTAGGAAACACATTGTGACGACAGCTTCTGTTCGATGAAAAATCGTCAGTCTAGCTGCGTTGCATATTTATGATATGACACATCTTGAGTACAGATGATTACCTAGTATTAGCAGCCAAATGTCTGTCAACACTATGCAGAACAACAACAGGTTAGTGTCTCGGTCTGTCCTCTACAGCCGTAGGTACAGTGTAACTCGTGGGCTCGTGGTGGACGTCACGCGGGTTTACCTACCTTTTAGGGTTGCTCATACATCACGCGGCTTCAATTAATGTTGTATGATGTAGGATGATGAACAACCTATCTTCCACTGTAACGTAATTTTGACATTTAAAAAAAAAATATTTTAGAGCTAAAATAGAGATCATTAGCCTTGTAACATAGTCAATCCCATAGAAATATAAAAAACAAACTTATTTATTATATCTATGGTCAATCCCCTTTCCATGTATCTACCTAATGCCATGCATCGGCAGTACACTCCTTTTCAACAGCATAATTGGGCCATAGGGCTCGCCTGTGATTTCTCAACGAGCACAATTCCTTGCATTAGTGAGGTCGCACCACGAAGCTTAAGTCCCCAGAAAGCCTATTTGCAAAGCTAGGCTGACCATATTAGCCAGGACCCTCACGTTCTTACATACATCGGGCTGAATAGATCTTTCCAAAATGGACAATGCGAGTCTATGCATGTTGATACATACTCGGTCGAGTCATTGTGCCCAGAGATTTTAAGGGCATCGTCGCCGTGTCGCATCGACATTGATGAATTGATTTGTATTCTTGTTACGATATTAAAGGTGACATGATTTGTCTCCTTACAGATAATAAAGGGCTTGAAATACAACCAGACAGTGGATTGGTGGTCTTTCGGCGTGCTGCTATACGAGATGCTGATTGGTCAGAGTCCGTTCAGCGGCTGCGACGAGGACGAGCTCTTCTGGTCCATCTGCAACGAGATGCCATCCTACCCGCGCTTCCTTTCGCATGAGGCGCTCACCATATTGACCAGGGTATGTTGAGAGAATTATTTGTAAAATTTTTCAACGGGGGATTGTCGACCCCACTGACACCCAGTGCAAACGCGGTGCTGTTTAAACCATATTCCATCGGGTGAAGTATACCTATGAAGTATCCAAAAAAACGACACTGATGCCGCGATTGGCAAAGCCTGTAACTGGGTCTAAATTAGTGAAATATGTCTAAATTATTATATAATTATTATTGAAATATTTATTATATTTAGACACATTTACCATCGGCTCGAAAAAAATATTTCTAGCCAGTATCCATAAGTAGGTACCTAATTATGTACGATCTTTATTCATTATTTTTAAAAAACTTTGCCCCACACTAGTAATTTCCCCTGTATCGTGGGTGCGTTAACATACAATAATCTCACATACACAAACAGCCAGACCCGGAACAACTATCTGTAGGCCATACAAATATTTGTTCCGTGTGGGAATAGAACCCGCGACACGCGTGTCCGTTTCGATGGCGCGGCGATGACGTTTTTTTTAAAAAGTTATGCCACGATTTTGTAAAACTAGACTCCCAAAACCATAAATTTGTCAAAGCTATGGTTAAAAAGTTAGAAGGGTTTGAACGTGACCGCGCGATTGAAACGCTCCGAACCGCGCGGCCACGGAGATCTATAAAACTAAGCATCGCAGAGACCTGAAATTTTGGTAAGTAACAGATTGAATTTGTAAAAAAATTATTTTATTTTTACTGGTTTTGAAAAATTCAAATCTGGGTTTTACAAAAAACTTCAGACGTCTACGTTACTTTTTCAACGATATATCGGCAAAAATGTGTTTTTCACCGTGTCTATGGCACGACCATGGCGTATTAGTCTTATAGCTCCTGAAATATAAACCTAGGATTTTTTGTTTTATTTATACTAGTTTTGACAAATTCAAATCTGGGTTTTACAAATAACTTCAGACGTCTGCGTTGCTTTTTCAGCGAGTTATCGGCGAAAAGGTGAAGGTCTTACAGCTCCTAAAATATAAGCCCAGGATTTTTTTCTATATTTTACAATTTTTTTACAAATTCAATCTGTTACTTACCAAAATTTCAGGTCTATGCGATGCTTAGTTTTGGCCGCGCGGTTCGGAGCGTTTCAATGGCGCGGCCACGTTCAAACCCTTATAACTTTTTAACCACAGCTTTGACAAATTTATGGTTTTGGGAGTCTACTTTTACAAATTTTTACAAAATCGTGGCATAATTTTTTTTTAAAAAGACGTCATGGCCGCGCCATCGAAACGGACACGCGACACGCAGCGCAGCAGTCAATCGCTCAGCCACTGCGCTAACCGTGCCGTCGATCTATGAGAACGGCATTAAAGAATAAAGAAATTTCAGCTATTTATATCAATGTATCTTTGCTTGGGATTAAAAGTTTATTTTAGTTTTGTTTATGATCTTCGTTGTTGTAGCTTTTGGACAAGGACGCGCGGACCAGGCTGGGCGGCACCGAGTGCATGCACGGAGACATCAGGGAGCAGGACTTCTTCCACGCCATCCACTGGGACCGGCTCGACAGGCGCGAGCTGGAGACGCCCTTCAGACCGCGGGTGGTAAGTGCGACATTGCCAACAAGCATCTATGTAGGATTGGAAAATTTTCAGTTCTATGGTAGGCGCCAGATAAACTTGCAATAAAGTACATTGGCGATCAGCGAGTAGCGAGTGAAAAGGTTCGATACTTTTTACGCTCGACTTTCAGCGAGTGCTTTTGTGCGACGGGCTTTTACTCGCAATACTCGCTCCGGCCCGCACTATAGGTAGAAATTACCGCTGTTTGGTGAGTTCCCACCGGCAACGAGCATCGCCGAGCGAGTGTCGCTGAGCAAGTATCTTTGATAGCTCTTGTCGCTACGATCAACTTGAGGTAAGAGCCGCTCGCCGGCAGGGTGATAGCCAGCTATCGACTATGAATGTATGGTCTCTTTTACTCACACGAGATCTATATCTTTTGTTCCTTTCTTCAGCGAGCAAATGGTCGATAGCTACTCGCTTCCTCGCTGGCGGTGAGACAAGTGCCTTATATCCCTTCGTAACCCGAAAAATAAATTTATGAACCGTTTTTCATTACAAGAGAAACAAAGGATCACGATAGATGTCGATTCAGGACAGCTTGTCTTCATTTCTGTTTTTGATATTACGAAAGTCAATAAATGTACGTGGGTCAATTACCGTTATTGCACATTTATCTGGTGTCTACCATAAACCCATCCTATTCAAGAGAAAGGCCCATCTTCACCCGGGTGTTCTTCTTCTTTAGTTAATGATCTTATTATTATATACTTTATTGTACACTTCATATTTAAAGCACACACACACACACGCACACACACCACACCATCCACATCATCCACATCACACAAACACCACAACACACGGACACAACCACCACCACCGCCACCGCCGCCGCCGCCGCCTCCTGGTTGTCCGCCATCTTCCACATTTTGTTATTAATCCGTCCATACTGGTTGCTACCCAAGGATGAATCATCACTTCAAATCGATATTTTGTTACAGAGACACCCGATGGACACTCAATACTTCGACAAAGCGTTCACCGGCGAGCGGCCGCGCCTCACCGCAGTAGAACCGCACGTGTTGCGCTCCATGGACCAAGAGCCTTTCAGAGGCTTCTCCTACACCAACCCCAACACGACGGACCGCTAAACTCAACTCTAGCACATAGAGCGATGGTTGAAATTCCCTTGTTACATTTAGCAGGCGCGGGCGCAGCAACGTTTTCGAGAGCGTTGGGTGCGTGATCGTCGGTGTTATTATTGGTGATTGTAAGTCCCGCTGGACGGTAGTCTTTGGCAGTCAGGTTTTTGTAGTCCTAACGAATAAGTACTTAGTGCCCATTAGTAGAAATTAGAGAACATTCTGAACAGTAGATGCGTATAATCTACTGTTTTACAAAGATGGGTCGAGTTAAAAAGCTGCCTTATGTGTTGTATTCTAAAACGAATGTATATATACATGTAGAAAGTATATTAAATGAAATCAGTTGAAATGCATATCAATTAAAACGTATGTTATTGTGTCTGGTACACGAATATATGGAATAGGTGTTAGGTAAGGGCTGTAATACACACGCTGCATGTCGTCTACAGTTTGTTAGAATTCAGCGATCAGCTTTTAATAAGCGTGTTCATTATCAGCCTGTGTGTTACATGGCTATTTAAATAATTAAAAAAAGAAATATTTGTTCACTATATTCATGTTAATTATTAAAATTGTAGAAATTACAAAAAATATTTTATAAATCTGATTATTGACATAAATGCAAAATTAACAATTTCGATGACCTCATAAGTATTATCCAAATAGAGAACCTTATTGGAATAAATCAATTTTAGTATAAGTTTAATTAATTGAATTCAGAATCGAAGTTTACAATAATGAAACTTAAACAAAGAAAAATGTTAATTTGTTACTGAACTAATGTAATGATTATTTTTATAATCATTTTACTCAATTAAAATATTTTAATATCATCCTTGCATATTAAGAATAAATTATACCAAAGATAGTTTGTTCGGATTGTACATTGTTTGTTGGATAATAAAATACAGATTATAATCGTGTTTTATTATTTATCAAATCTCACAGCTCTTAACATAGCTAGGCAGATGAAGACATGCTGGTCTGGTTACCTCCTCTGCTAGGTAAGTATACATATACATAAGCAGTTATTCATAATACTTTAATATGTGGTACGGATAAGTGATCAAGAATTGTAGAACTTCATGTCGTGTGGCTACAAGCAGGTGATGATGGAACAGTTTGTCTTCAAAAACTTCCACCGCCAATATCGACGGGTCTTCGATACTCCTGTCAAAATCATGCACGTTAAACAATCTGTCCGGCTGACCCTGTCGAGCTGGCATAGTGTGCGGAGTACATATTGCGACCTAAAACAATGTTTTAATAGAGTTTTTGTACGACAAAATAACGAATGTCTGGCAAAAATTTTATTATGATCATAAAGTGACTATAAAGTGATCATTTTGGAACCGATTTCTACCATTCCTGTAAATATCTTTTCACCACCTGCACGAAAACGTCAGACATATGCCATGCAAACACAACCTAAAGTAAGTCATTATTACCCGGCGAGGTATACTGAAATTCAGTACAATATTATTGCCCGGAGGTCAGTAATGTGATTTGTATTAGGAATTTAACTTAGAGACCGACGGGAACTGCTCAGGGGGGCTACTCTCTAACGAAATCCGTAGTTTCGGGCTTAGTTGCGGGCGGGCATTTTCTACTCCCTATCACCTAACCACTGAGAACTAATGATAACACGATTTGACAGTTACGGTGAAATCGTGTTGTAATTCATTCTCAGTTCGGGTTCGGGACTAATCGTAAGTCTGTAGGTGATACGGAGTAGAATACGCCCGCCCGCAACTAAGCCCGAAACTACGGATTTCGTTAGAGAGTAACCCCCAGGCCCAGCCACCTCTCTTCGTGACTTGCGAACAATTTTCTCGCAGTAGGTGTGAAAAGTAGAGAGTATGCTCCTCAGCGATAAAGGTGTCTTAGCCTTGAGCTATCTTGAATCCCTCGCTACATCTAGTATTCTTGTATTAACTCCCTCGCTTCGCTCGTGAGTTTAACTCTCAACGAGTTAACTTTAGAATTCTTCATTAGGTTCGGGATTCAAAGTGACGCCCGTGACAAGACACTGCTTTATCCCCTCGGTACATAATCTGCTATTATAAAGCGAGGGTGCGAATTTACAGTTTATGTATATATGTGAAGGGTAATCTGTGGCCCACTTTACCTATTTGGAAAAATATTTCACTACTAGCTGACCCGCGCAACTTCGTCTGCGTCACAATTTTCATCTATAATATAACTCCTACCCTACTTCAACCCTACTCCTACCCTACTCCTACCTACCTACCTACCCTACCTACCTACCTACCTACCCTACCTACCTACCCTATCTACCTACCCATTTTTTGCTTTTAAACCTTCCCTGTATTTTGGCGAATCCAACAAAAAAAGAATTATTAAAATCGGTCCAGCCGTTCTCGAGTTTTAGCGAGACTAACGAACAGCAATTCGTTTTTATATATATAGATTTGAAACACACATTACAGATAGACATAGGCTATTTATTGCGTTACATATACATATACCTACATTGTACATAACAAGGGCAAAGCTGGGGCGGAGGGCTAACAATAACTTAAATAATTAACATTGTGTTCTGACCGTTCCATCCTTATAACCAATGAACAAAACTTCTCCATGTTCGGTGGCGCACGTCATGCCCCCACATTCTAACCACATGAGGTTCGACTCTGTGTCTTGGCACACTTTCACCCGCTGATCGCTGTTATTCACTGAAACAATATGTCGGTACTACACATTATAAGACTACATTTCGCCCTAATGCCTTCAACGAGACGTTTGAATGGTCAGCCGGATTTGTCATTACCATTGCTGTACCGAATGAGCCAATAATAACTCATATAGAGAAAAAATTTTTTTACAAAAAGTATAACCGACTTCCAAACAAAACACTACAAAGAATAAAATAACCTTAATTTCGGAAGTCGGTGATTTTGGTTTTGTTTCTTTGTTTTTAACAGCGACTTCCGAAATTAAGGTTATTTTATTCTTTGTAGTGTTTTGTTTGGAAGTCGGTTATACTTTTTTGTAAAAAGTTTTTTATTTTTCACTTTTAAGTGGTGATACTTGGTCGACGTCTTCGTCAACGCAGAAATTGAAATAAGCAAATATGCTCATAAAATAAAAACTACTGAACCAAACCGAATCAAATTTTTATGGGACCAAATGGCAAGTATACTGCATCGAACTAAAAAAGAATTATAGAAATGTGATCAGAAACCTCGGAGTAATCGGTGTACATACATAAAAAAAAAATACCCACCGAATTGAGAACCTCTTTTTGGAAGTCTGTTAAAAACTGGCACTGCAGTGTGATTCTGTAAACATCTCACCGTTTAAACTTACGTAAAAATGATCATGAAGTAAGCTATCACACATTTGTATGTTTGACAAGACGGAAGTGAACTGTCATTCCATCTTGTGCCTAAGTAAGCACGGTGAGATGTTGACAGATTAGACCGGCTGTCTAGCTTTATTAAAGGCGCAGACCCACCGCGGCGCACGAAGAGGCTAAGCACGTGTTAAGCTTCGCCTTTCACGTAAATGTAAGTGATTGTCTCCACTGCATCCCACGGACACACTACGCATCAATTGACGTCAATGGTACATGTGTGGCTTGCTCGAATAAGGCGCTCACATAGCTCAAAGCTGTTAATGCCATGCGGTACACACTATACACGACTATGTACAACTGCATCGCAGCACAGTTTTGAGGTACGTCTTGTGGAACGGAGGCGAGAAAACTCCAGTGGAAATGTAGACCCTCGTTGTCAAACAAATGAATCCACATTCCACGTAGCTAAAATGCGCCACGTGCCCGTGCACAGCATGCGCCGCGGTAGGTCTGCGCCTTAAGACAGGTATTACATGAATTTATTATATCCCTTCTGTTTTGATAAATTGGTAACTGAACTTACCAGATATAGCAACTCCATTTTGACTAAACATTTCCAAAACGGTGGAATCCTGAAGGCTAGCCACAAGGTTGTGATTGTTCACTTTGTGATACGTCTTTGTTTCCGGATCTTCACATAATATAAATCCAAGCTTGGTTACCAAGCAAACTCTCTCATTATACACATTCATAGCACATACTGTGTCAAGGGCATTACCGTAGTAGCGACCTCTTGATTTCAGATCCCAATTTTTCCTATCCCATGTAAGGGCCCATACTACGTTATGTTTAGCGAGTATATAACAGACGTCGTCTTCGAGTCTGCAACAATAGTAAAACAATATGGGGATGGCTGTTCGACATGTGACGTGAAGAATGATAGACTATGCAGCTTTGATGAGAATGCTAAGTCGTCATCATCATATAAGCCGAAAGACGTCCACTGCTGGACAAAGGCCTCCCCCAAAAGGGGGTATGCCATAATCGCCACGCTTGGCAGGCGGGTTGGCGATCGCAGTTTATAGTGTTGAGTTTTATAGAGAACGCTGCCCATTCTCTGGTGAGTCTCTTATGAATGCTAAGTATCAAGGGATAGCAATCCCTTTGGCCACAAATCCCTTTCGTGTTAGCGCTCAAATCCCTGATTGTCTTATCGGACTGTTCACAGGTTGACTAATATTGGCTGTGCTCTTACGGACTGGATAAACGTGACTCTGCTTTGTCTTGAGGTTGTACCAACATTGGCACTGGTATTCAAAAAGGGAGTTACTTGGAAAGTTTTCCGGGAGTTTTGTAATTTTACACTTTGACGTGCCCTTCCCGAATTTTCACTTTGCCACTAAAAACTGTTGTTAGGTGCCAGTTTGCCATTATAATGGCACGCATCAAATACATGAGTTGGCAAAGTGTTAAACTGATAATTCAGAAAGAGCACGTCAAACCCTAAGGGAAGGACGGATAAGAAACGAGTACATAAGAGGGAGTCTGAAAGTGGCACCGGTGTCATAATATCTATGTGTAAGACAGGCGAAGGAATAAGGAACATGTCGCTGTAAGATCAAGGGAAGACCAAAGTAAAGAAGAATGATTATGTCATGGATTGTAGAATGATGGTAGAAAGGTGATATGTCTAATAAAAACTTTTTAACAAAAAAAATAAACCTACGTAAGTTAAAATACGTAGAAACAATCAAAAATCCGAATTAAAGTTATTTTTTGTACAAAGGTTTATTATTTTTTGCTTTTTAGTTTTTTCGGAGGTTTAAATTTCTTTTTTAAAGTTTTCTTTTTATGTTTTTTGTGGCTATATTCCACTAATTACTACATGGTTAATTTTTTAGTACTTTTTAAATAGCTGCCTACCTTACTTTAGCTATTAACTGTTATATAATCCTACTTTAACTATTAGTTGTTGTATAATATAAATACTTAAAAAACAGGCTTTATATACCAACATGGGCAGGCCTACAAAAAATGCTACACAACACAGCATTAAAATCTGTGAGTGAACAATAAATCAGCCCTATTTTCCTCCCTTTTTTTTTAAGGATGGGACATCATCAAATGACTCCTCCCGCTCTGGGTGAAGCAGAAGGGAGTGTCAGACTCTTACTGACTAAAACCCATCCGTGTTCCTCCTAATGCCCTTTGCGTTCCAGGGCCGCGGCGACTCTCTCGAACAAATCCCGCAACCCCGGCAGGCACCCTATTTTCCTCCCTTAGGATAGGATTCTTTTCGTCCAAATTTATATGGGACCAACTTCGAGGTATACCCTTTCCAATAAAAAAAGAATTATCAAAATCGGACTAGGTACTCTGTAAAAAGTTATGCGTGGTCATAAATAAAAAAAGAATATTAAAACATATCGTCATTTTGAGAACTGACATTACGACTAATATAACTAACTAGTGGACGTCACGCGGTTTCACCCGCGTAGTTCCCGTTCCCGTGGGAATACGGGGATAATATATAGCCTATGTTACTCCCTGATAATGTAGCTATCTAATGCTAAAAGAATTTTTCAAATCGGTCCAGTAGTTTCGGAGCCTATTCAATTCAAACAAACAAACAAACAAATCTTTCCTCTTTATAATATTAGTGTAGATAAAACCGGCCAAGTGCGAATCGGTTCTCTCAAAGGAAACGAAACGTTTCTTGTATTTTTAGGGAACCCCCTTTAATTTCATATTGAATTTAACTTGTATTATTTTTTGTTATAGCGGCAATAGCAATACTATGTGAAAATGTCAACTGTCTACCTATTACGGTTCTCGAGACAGAGCCCGCTGACAGACAGACAGACGGACAGCGAAGGCTTAGTGATAGGGTTCCGTTGGTTACCCTTTCGATATGGAACTTTAGTAAGGCTTTTGACTAGTATGGAAGGAGACATGTTGAGGCGACCCCAAATAAATTGAGTTGGAGTAGTGAAAGATGATGTGCCAGTTCAACAATTTAAAAACTAGCCAAGTGTGAGTCCGACTCGCGTGCAAAGGGTTTCGGACCAATTACATTTTTTTAACATGTTTTTTTAACATCACAGACTTCTTATAGGTTTTTCTGTAATCTTTAGGTAGAGAACTATTATCTGCATTTTTTTTTCAACATTTTAGCCTGAAGTTTCGGAGATAAGTGGGGGGATGGTCATTTTTCGTCTAATTTCTTGAATAACTTCAAAACTATTTATTTTAAAATTATGAAAATATATAATTAAAACCCTCACAGTAAGCCCTTTCATTTGATATGTCACACGATATAGTCTGAAAAACTTTTCTTTTTTATTTTCTAGTTTGACCCCCAAAAGTGATGGGGTCAAACTAGAAACAAAAAAAAGTTTTTCAAACTAGAAAACTAAAAAATATTTATTTACGTAAAACGTCCGTGTTTGGGTCACAGAATTCCATATGTATACCAAATTTTAACATAATCGGTCCAGTAGATCCGGAGAAAACTGTCTGTGGCAGACGGACAGACACCCGAGTGATCCTATAAGGGTTCCTTTTTTTGTTCATTCAGGTTCATGGACAACTTTATAAACATTTCAAAGCATGTGTAAACGAAACCAGCAGTGCGATTCTATAAACATGTCGAAGTATAGGACAAGTGAGCTGACATCCGTCAAACCATACAAACAAAATGGAATGACAGCTCACTTGTCGTTCACTCCACCTAAGTGTACACGGTGAGATGTCGACAAAATAGACCGGCTGGTCCGGTGACTAACTACACAAATGTTGATAGAAAATGTGTCATGGAAAGCAGAGTATAAGGGACTACTCACATTTATTCAGCTCCATTCGCGTTTCGCTGAACGATTCTGGTCACACTTATACAGTTCTGCTTCTATCAGCCGCGTACAGCGTCGTAAGAATGAAAAAGGCGCTGAATACGCGGCGAAGACGATAAGATTTCCGTGACTACCGCAGGACAGCTCTTGGACTACACGTACCTTAAAAATTGTACTCATTATATCTTCTGAACTAAGACCCGACTAAATCTATGACTTGGCGAAAACTTGCGACTAATTAGCGACTGTTGAGAGAGAAAACAGATCTTCGCTAGGTTTTGAGATTCAAATTGACCAAGCTGGGGTAGGCGCACCCCAGATCGGCCACCTATAAACCCTTATAACTTTTGAATCAGTGATCGACTAATTCTGGTATTTAGCGACTAATTAGCGACATTTTTTTTATATAATTTAAAATAAATTCCCTGATGGCGGCCATGCCAGTGTCAGTCACACAAGGAGTCGAGAACCATCCGTCTACCGCGCTGTTCCGCCGCGTAAGGCCGCGTTCGACGCTGAATGCGGCGGAACAGCGCTGAACTCCAAACAATGCACTCGCATGATAAAAACACATTTGTCCTCATTTTATACTTGTTTGCCGCGAAAGCTGAAAAGACGCGGAAAGCTGAATGGATGTGGACGCATTTCCATATAAAATCGTTGTTTTCTATGGGCATAAGCTGAATAGAGCTGAAAAAGTGTGAGTATTCCCTAAGACCGCAAACTTACCTGTACAGGAGAGGATTCAACATTTCATACATTAAGTCGCAATTTGCTCCATCATACGGGTTCTCTTTTCCGAAAGCGTGGAGCTCGCGCCCATCATTAACGACAACTACGCGCATATAACTGTTCTCTTGAAAATCGATTTCTAAAATGGTTAAATAAGAACAAATTAAGCTTGAACCACAGTTCCAAGTCAGCACTTACTGACCCAGTGTGTAATACCTATACGATGTTGAATTCTACAGAGCAATGCTTCTTAGGCCCGGGCGAACTCTGAAGGCAGTGACCCTGATAAGTGTGAATAAGTATCATCTCTCTCTCATACCCTTCCCAATATATTTGGGGTCAGATTTGAAGATAACGACAGACCGACAGTTAGTCTAGTCAACAAGTGCTTTTTTGGTCAACTTTTTCAGCAGTCGTGGAAAATACGAATGAGGTGTGATTCGGAAAAGTAAGCAGATGATTTTTGAGAAAAAAAAAAATTGTACCGCTCGAAAATATTGCAAAAGTTATAAACAATTTACTGAAAAAAGAAAGAAGTTTGGTCTTTTGTAATCTTATCAATATTTTTGAAATCTAAAAAACAATTCAAATAAAGAGGAGAAAATTTCCTAAGAAAAAGTCTTGACCCTTGGAACTGTAGGCCCAATATTTATAACTTTCCCAGAGGGAACTTCACAACAACTTCACAACAGCTGCCAGGTCAAGGAAGTTGAAGGAGAATTTTTGGAGGTGTGCGAGGATCATCACGTCAATCTGGTGAGCTATTTTCATTTTGTAATTGCTGTGGAGCTGAGGCGCTCAGTAGCTCTTCTATTTTGTTTACGAATAAATGTTTTTGCTGTGGAGACCGAAAGTAAAAGTACGTTAACCTCTTTGTGAGTAAACCTTTGACTAACAAAGAGCTCGTAGAAGTAGAAATTGTGTTTTACTGAGCTATGAGATAGCTGTTGACTGTGAATAAGATACCTGTTGAGTTGATTGTTTGATTTAATGTTTGTTTGATGACTGTCAGTGGTACTTGGACTCGATAATCCCGAATACTAGTAAATCGCGAATCAAACTCAAAACCAAAGCATTTATTTCAATCTTACTACTACTCATCAAACTTCGAACTAACGTGGCCAATTAATCAGAAACATCAAGATAAGGAATAGCACTGTTTATTGAAACGTTGTTGAGAATCTCTCATCTCTACTTCGCGATAGCAAATAGGTGAAATACGGCTTTCAATAAACCGCGTCAAAAAGCTTTATCTGTAGATTTTAATAAACGAAATTGCAAGACCGTTGTCATGAGCTGACAGTAGATGAGTAGTGATGTAGATACCAGAGTCTACATTTATGAGGTCCGAAAAATGGTACCTACTAGAGAGTGATGTGTGGAGTATGATAAGGGAGTACCTACTCACACTTATTCAGCTCCATTCGCGTTTCGCTGAACGATTCTGGTCACACTTATACAGTTCTGCTTCTATCAGCCGCGTACAGCGTCCTAAGAATGAGAAAGGCGCTGAATACGCGGCGAAGTCGGAAAGATGTCCGTGACTATCGCAGGACCACCGACGCCAATCGCTTCCATCTTTAGCACGGGGAGGCACTTGCGGTCTCCCTTGACATTTCGAAGGCCTTCGACAGGGTCTGGCACGATAAAGTTTGTATGTGCGTTCGTTTTCAATTTACGAACTGGGGAAATTAAGTAAATCTATCTTTTGGACCCCACCGCGAAATGAGAGAAACAACTAATTTTGTTAATTATGTACCATTTATCGAAAATTTGTGTAGCTTTCGAGCTACACAAATTTTACATAAAAACCTAAAACGATTTAATAACTTTTTCTATTGAATTTTAAATGGATACATATATATATATTTTGAAGGCATAATATGGCGCCAAAACTCGGCCATTTTAGTTTTTATAAACCCAGTGTCACTCTCACAATCAAGACGAATCTAACGATACCTCTCAAGCTAAAATCCATCGAGCCGTTCAGGCCGCAGAGAGGCAAACCATTATAGAGGGTTGTTTTTCGAGAGTATGTATGTGGCGCAGTCGGGTAAAAACAAGCTTAACTCAGAATAGCAATGAGAATATTAAATACGCAAATAGTCGTAGCGCACAGTCTAAGCGTCGATGCAGTCTTACATTCTTTAGAGCGACGGTAACAAAACTAACTCATAACGATAAAATGTTCGATACCGTAGATTTTAACGTTAAGTATGTTTACGGATAAAATGAGCCAGATATAACGTTAAATGTGATAACGTTAACGTATCAAAAGGCTGTAACGATACCACATTTTTACCGGTATTTCAAGCCCTGCTTGTTCAGTGTACCTATTGTGTGAGAATATTGTAATTGAGACTGAGTGTGAATAATAATTTCATTTAAAAGCAAACGGTGTTTTTATTGCGCAATAACCAACACTTCCCATAGTACGCCCCACTGAAGTTCCAATATCCTGGCTGCTGTAATCTGGAGAGTTGTTGTCATATTTTTTGTTTTACCAACGGGGTTATATTCTGAAACATTTTAAGAAGCTCCATTGAAAGAAAAAAGCCTCAGATTTATAGTTTTACAATTATCACATTTGCAATGTTCATGATCAAGAAGAAAAAGATGGTTAATTAACTGTTGCACAACTAATTAAAAAATCGCGATAAAAACAAATTGCCGGCGGATTATGGTGCATTCATCTATCTTGTGATTGTTTTTTTTTTTAATTTCTTTATTTTGATATTTAATATGTATAAATCAATTTTATTGTTAAAGTAGCCGAAGCTGGCGTGGCTTGCGAAAGCCAGAGTAACCGTTTTCGGTGGTATTTTCACCCCTCTGGGAAAGTTGTAAATATTGGTCCTACAGTTCCAAGAGTCAGACTTTTTCTTAGGAAATTTCCTCCTCTTTTTTAACCTTTTTTAGATTTCAAAAATATTGATCAGATTTTGAGATATTTGCAAAAGACCAAACCCTTCTTTCTTTTATCAGTAAACTGTTTATAACTTTTGCAATTTTTTCGAGCGGTAGTTTATTTTTTTCAAAAATCAACTACATGCTCTTCCGAATCGAATGACACCTCATTCATATATTTCCGAGACTGCTGAAAAAAAGTTGACCAAAAAATCACTTGTTGACTAGGCTAAAGTCACCCACAATGATTATCCATCACAAACTCTCATTTGTAATAAAATGAGGTTTTTCAACGCACTTGCTATTTTACACAGTTAAATAAACATTATTCGCCTACGACCTGTAACAGAATAAACGCAATACATCTTAAGGGGTCATTGTACTCATTATTATGAACAACTTTCACTATGCGACCAACACTGAAATCGCAAATAAAAAACGACTGCCCCGTACACTTTTGCGCGCATAACTCGACAAAATATAGATATTGAACAACTGTTTTTTTTTCGCGATTTCGGTGTTGGTACCTTGTATATTTTTGTAAAAGGTGGTAATCTTGTGATATAGTGACCCAGTTTTTTTTTCGTATGTAGGTGTTTCAATTGTGTCCCAGGGCTGGGCAGAAGCTCCTTTTCATCCTTCCAAACCTCTCTCTCTTGAGTGATCTCTGGCCAAGGTTGCCCCCCATAATTAACTTTACAACAAAAAAAAATCCAACACATCACAGCAGGCATTTAGACATGCAATAGCGTGTCCAGCCAAAAAACTTTTTCAGACGTCCCAAAGTCACAGTAAACAAATAAAGAACAAAAAGTTTTAAGATAGTTAATTTTCAAAGGTGAAATGTACTCCAACTTAAACACACATTTGTCTCAAAACAGTGAATCATTTCATTTATAGGATAAACAAATGAAATTCTAATTTTGAATTTTCGCTTATCACTGCAATGGCCAAACTGCCAGCTATACAATCACGTGATTTTTTCACGGAATGAAACTCTTGTGTGTTAAATTAGGACAGAAACCATAAAAAACGGAAGTGTTTCGATTTTTCTGATGAGAAGTGTATTATTGTTTTTTTTTATTTTTTTACTAGCTGGCCCGCGCGGCTTCGCTCCCGTCCACTGGCTACGCTACCTTTCCTACCTACCCTACCTACCCTACCAACCCTACCTACCCTACCCCACCTACCCTTCCTACCCTACCCTACCCACCTACCCTACCTACTCATTTTTTTTTATAATTTAATACGTATTATGCTATTCCGGACGAAGACTAATCCAAAAACACAAAAACTATGAAAATCGGTCCAGCCGTTCTCGAGTTATAAGTGTTCGAAAAAACCCGACTTTTTTTATATATTAAGATCTGACTATGCAGGTCAATCCGCTTTTTTTTTATTTGTTTTTATTTACTTTTGTATCAGTATCAGTATCACAGAGTGTACTTTGCATACTATTATATAAATTCAAGTTCTTAAAACGTAACAGACAGATGTGTTGCTGGGGAGTTTGTTGGCCACTTCTTCTTCACAGTTAAAACAGTCTTTTGTAAAACATGACGTTCAATAAGTGCTGGCTCTCAGCCTAATTTGAATAAACGACTTTTGAATTTGGAATTTTGAAAAACCGGCATTTTTGTGACTGATTGACTCACTGACCTTTTGATCAAAAACTTAACCCACTTCCAGATGTCCTAAAAAGTTGAAATTTGGCATCCAGCTAGCTGATTGTATGTACATATATCATCGGAAAATGGCAAACTTCGTAAGATTATAAAATAACTTGAGAGACTGTAAACTTTCGTTCAATTGTCAACTGAACATTTGGATCGCTTTTTTACGCATTAAAGTAGTTTATAATTTCTCGAATTCATTCCGAGAAATTGTGACTTACGTATCTATACTAATATATAAAGCTGAAGAGTTTGTTTGTTTGCTTGAACGCGCTAATCTCAGGAACTACTGGTCCGATTTGAAAAATTCTTTCAGTGTTGGACAGCCCATTTATCGAGGAAGGCTATAGGCTATACGGGAATGGGAAATTCCTACGAGAACGGGAAAAAACGGGATATGCGCGTACGAAGTCGCGGGCAAAAGCTAGTAATTTATAAAACTTAGATAACCGATAATAACACTTACTGCTTGTGGAAGCGCCGGCTCAGCGTTCTCACATCATTGTGAACAATTATTGTAACAAATGTGTTATACTAGAGAAATACGTTCTTGTACAATCTTGCTACTTATATTTCGAAATAGGCACACGGTGCGGGGTGCGCAGGGCGGGCAACACGACACATATTGGAAAATTGTAGAACAACGGCATATCAAAAATCGTTTTTACATAGGTCGTTACTGACGCACTTTAATTTTTAGGGTTCCGTAGCCAAATGGCAAAAAGCGGAACCCTTATGGACTCGTCATGACGCCGTCCGTATGTCACAGTCACTTTTTCCGAAACTATAAGAACTATACTGTTGAAACTTTGTAAGTAGATGTATTCTGTGAACCGCATTAAGATTTTCACACAAAAATAGAAAAAAAATTGGGTGGTTCCCCATACTTAGAACTGAAACTCAAAATTTTTTTTTCATCAAACCCATACGTGTGGGTGGGGTATCTATGGATAGGTCTTCAAAAATGATATTGAGGTTTCTAATATCATTTTTTTTCTAAACTGAATAGTTTGCGCGAGAGACTCTTCCAAAGTGGTAAAATGTGTGTAACTTCTAAAATAAGCGAATGATATAACTAAAAAAAAAAATATGATGTACATTACCATGCAAACTTCCAGGGAAAATTAGTTTGAACGAGATCTAGCAAGTAGCTTTTTTTAATACGTCATAAATCGTAAACCGCAATTTACCTTTCATTCAATCAACTCAAATATAAAAAAAAACCTTTTAATTTCATTAACATAAACCTTATGCATAAACCGTGAACCATTATTTTCTAATAATAAATCTGTAATAGGTGCCTAAGTAAATAATAATTATAAAGTTACAACGAACTACAAGAACTTTTATATTATGTTACTTGCTGCTACGGAACCCTTCATGGGCGAGTCCGACTCGCACTTGGCCGCTTTTTTTAATAGTATAAGAGTCGATCTTTAATATAATATAGTAATTTTGCTTAAATCAAGTTTGTTTTTTTTTTAATAATACGATACTGTGTCCATTCTAAAAAATGTTTACTTCAGGTCTGTTCGTTTCAATATTTTAAAATTGATTTCTTTCAAAAAGTTATGATAATAGATATAAAGTGTTATACATTTCTAAAAAGCCCGTACGTAGATTTTAAAGCAACAATAAAATGTTGTAGGTTTTATAATTCTATTAAAAAAACACTTAACAATAAGTGAGGGGAAAAATACAGTTTTTTAACTTCATCGAGACTTTTGACAGTTACCGATGTCTCCCGATGCTTTAAATTTAATGTTGCTTTGTAGCGTAGATATTCATAAATAAAATTTATAAAAATTAGCTGCGGTTACGTGCGGTTTCTGAAGTTATCGTGAAAAGTATGACACAAGTCAGAGAACAGAAAACCTCTATTTTTTGCGGTTTCTAATATGAATAGTTCAGCGATTGGTTTTATTAAAATATTAATTATTTATTTATAATAGGGCGTACTATCTACAGTTTACGCTCATTTTGCGTGACTCATTTTTCGTGAGGAGCCAGGATTGATCATCGGCAAACCACGACAAGTAAGTGGGAATACTAATGACAGTAATACTGCTAGAAGATTTTTTTACAATGCAGGAGTGGATATAAATTTGGTCATCTGGTACAATGGTGAATACCAAAAAATTTGGCAATTATGCCATGGAAACTGCCAGAATCTATGTGAACAATTATGATTGGTACTACATGCCATCTTCAGTACATAAAATTTTAATTCATGGTGAAAGTATCATTAAGCATTTTGCTGTGCAAAAAAGAATCAAAAGTCGTTTATTCAAATTAGGCTGAGAGCCAGCACTTTTTGCGCGGGAACGCAGGGGTTTGGAGGTATGCGGAACAGAGAGTAAAGTCCCGCATATCTCCGTTGTAAAGGGAGGATCCTCCGACCAGGCCGCTGTTGTGCCCGGCGGGCTACTGCCCGATAGTTAATATTCGGGCTGATGTATGTGTTCAAATCGCACGGTAAACTTTGCTTGCGCGATGCAGGATTTTAGTTCGCTGCTAGTTGGATAGATGGCGTCGTGGTTCTTTTTGTTCCGATGTAGATTTGCTTCGTTGGTTTTTCTTGTGGCGGCATTGATGCCGCTACAGGGGCACGTGTTGAAAGATAAATAATAAATAGTTTCTTTACAAAAAGTAGTGATATCCCATCAAAAACATAAATGTGAAAAAGGAAGCCAAAAGTTCAATTTTAATAATATCCGTGACTTGGCTAGTTTTTAGTTTTACCAGCAAATCTTAGAAGAGTAAGATATGTCGACATTTCAGTATAAAAACTGTAATTTGCGTAAGTATAACATAAAGATGAAAAATAAAGCCAGATATAAGATAACAAATGAATGTAAAACTAGCCAACTCGAATCTTGAGCATTAATTATCTTGCTTCAGGATTATCTACAGAACTTGGCGCCCATTTAGATCTCAATTCTGTTTTCGCTAAAATCTACAATCACGAATATTATTAAAATTGAACTTTTGGCCTTTCCTTTTTCACATTTATGTTTTTGTTGGGATAATAATATACCGTACCTGTGCCACCTATATATGGCGTTTGTTGAGAATACGGAATATAAAAGTATCTTATGTAGTCTTTAAACGACGACTGCGGGTCTGTTGTGGTAATCAAAAAATCTGTAAATTGATTAATACAGCATTTAGTTTGGTCGAACTGGAGGAGGAGCTTACGGGCTAAATGAGGGGCGAAGTAGGTGTAAAACATAATGAAAATATGTAACCTACCTTTATTGACCTGTATCCTTAATATGTTCTGCAGTTTGTATGTGTAAACATGTTCCATCTCCGCTAGCCGTACAAAGGACCAGAGCAACGAATTCATCAAAATTTCTTTGAATTCCAATTGAATCCTTGATTTTCTTTGGAAAGTACGACCCTTGTTAACCATTGCTTTTGAAACAATTTTCGGCCAAAGGGAATGCAACTGTAAATAAAAACTTGGTTAGTAATGCTTTAACAAATTATTTGTTCCTTATTTAATGCACTGTATAAGCATTTTGTAGACTGATGACCTGTAGTGCTATTCTGTAAAAACATTTTCGTATCTTGACAGTGGAATCCGAGGTGAGTTTCAAATTAAGACCTTTATGTTGTGTGCAATAAAGCTTATTTTGTGAGTTTTGTCACTCAGATGAAGCTCGACATCGAAATAGTTGTTTACAGAATAGACTAGCTGGTAAGGGTCGCGGGTAGCCGATGGATGTGAGACGCACATGACTGGTTGTTGGCGGTCAGATGGCGTTCACACATTTCCAATGTTGTTTTTATTAGTAGATGAGTCTGACTGCCCCTCATCACGGCTGTAAGGCAGCGAATTGAAGTAGGGGCAATAACATCCCAGGCGCCACCCGGTGGCAACTGGGTATTGTATTCCCGATTGGCACCTGGCGGCAATCCATGAGGGCCCGACTGGGTATATTCGGCAACTGAGCGCCGGCTCTCAGCCTATGCGACACAGGAACTATCCGAAACACTGATGTCCAGAAAGCACTTTTTTTTTAGGTACGTGTGGAGATGGAGGGGTCTGTCAGACTCTTACTCTAAGACTTTTTAAAACCACACGGTGTACCTCCTCGTCATCTGGGGTACAGCGATTCGTTCGCAATCTCCACAATCACCCCGGCATGTAGTTGCAGTTTGCGCTTGCAAACTCTATCTCGGGTACGGGGAGGAGTGAATTTCGCCTAACCCACGGAAACACCACGCGACACCAACTCAGGCTTGCACGCTTGAACGACGGACTTCCCCAAGTCCGTCACTCGGAGGCCACTTTACGGGGGACTGAAGAGGGCATTGTCAGCCATCTCCCGGCGCCCAGTCCTTCGGGCACGGATTGGCAAAGTTAAGGATATCCCCCTCTCCCTTTCCGCAGCCTCTTTCGTTGCCAGTGGCGTGCCTAGGGTTTCAAAATAAGGCAAGCCCAATAAAATTTTAACCGATTTCAAAAAAAGAAAGTTCAGTTTTCGACTGAGTATGTAGGTACCTTCGTATGTATCATCGCAATTTTCTCATAAACTGATATAGATGTCTCAATTCGTTGTTTACCAAAATTACCGAAAGAAACCATTGCACACATGTGTTTATGGGAATTTGCGTGCCTTTTAATGGCGCCAGATATGTTATTTAAATCATTATAACCAGATGTATTCCAAACGGAATCTTCATTCGAAAAAAATAGGCAGCACCACGAACACAACTTATTAGTGTGCGAACAGCCAACAATCCAACTAGTTTTATACACTGATCTATTAAATTTTCGATTATGCGATTTACTAGTTTGAGAAAAACATAGATTAGGCGTCGGTTTTAATGAAGAAATTAACTGTTTTTTCTGAGCAAAGTTTAAAGATTTTACGTTATCTTCGCCAATCAAATTTGAACGCATTTTAAATCCTCACAAGGTACAATTACCTCCATTGTTGTAGGTAAGTCACCAAAACAATTGTATCACTGAGAAAATCTAAGAAAACACACAAAAAACTTTAACAACATAACTTTTCAACTCTCAAGCAAATAAAACTGAAGTGAGTTGCACTCCGGTGTCAAGAACTACTTACGCAGAATTGCAGTGTTGTCATTTAGGCAAAAAAAAGCGCCAGGTATATGAAAAATCTAGCTAGATGTCGCAATTTTTTTATTTTTAAGATATTGCTTGAATATTTATTTTCGTTATTTTAAAAAGTCGCTAGTTTTTATTGTTGCTAAATCTTAAAAAAAGTCACCAAACTCGTTAAAAATCTCCAAGATTTCACAACGTCGCTAAAACGGCAACACTGCAGAGTTGGCAAGGTGACAAGGTCACGCATACGCGTGCAACTTCATACGCATGCACGGCTTTAATCTTCCATACTGATCGATTTATAGACGCACAAGCTTTAGAATTCGTTATACGGCACATCGCTATAAGTGCGAAAGTGACGGAGATAGTATTTGAAAGCCCGGTAAAAGCCGGTACGTGTAAGCGAGATAGCTATATGTAGATGCTGCAAATGCGAAACTCTGCGCGCGAACAATCGCGATGTGTAGTTATGTAGTAATGTGGCATAGGTAGATACTTTGTGTTATTTTGATAAGAATTAAGCGCACGAACTTTTAAATAGTTCGGGTTTGATATTGATTCTCTATCGAGCATTTTAGTAAGGCATGCACGCTTTTGGGCTTATATGAAGGTACCGCCACTGTTCGTTGCCATCACCTCTTCGGCAGATGCAGATACTGCTTGCCATGAGCTCTCGCTTTCGACCATAGATTTGATTATGGTCGGAAGCGAGATATCACCCCTTCGGCAACTAGGGCGTTGCGCTCCTCAACCCAGGCTGGGCACAGCTCAATGGTATGCTGTGCCGTGTCCTCACTACAGTCGCAGTGATGGCAGCTGGAGTGTCACCCCAGCTCCCAAGGAAGGTCAGCAACGCCTTGGTGTTACTATCTCACAGAGGGTACCAGGGTATATCTATGCTAATATATTAAAGCTGAAGCTGAGTTTGTTTGAACACGGTAATCTCGAGAACTACCAGCCGGATTCGGATTTTTTTTTAGTATATGATGGCCACATTCATGAAGAAGGCTAAAGGCGATAAGGGAATGGAAAATACCATTTTTTCTGCCGCTTAGGAAGTCGCGGGCAAAAGCTAGTCAGGTTAAACACGGTGCCATTTTAGTAGTCTTACAAAGACGGCCTATTTAATGTACCCGACATAAACTACCTCTAGGCACGATTATTTAAAAAAAAAAATTAAGATGATAGATACAATAAAAATAATGCATTAGAATTACAAAACACCCTGTTAATGTAACAAAATAGTGTCGCCCTTTCATTGATATTTCATTTAATGAATAAAATTTTTTTTTCGAAGTCAAATGTTCATAAATATCTTTTTTTTTCATGAATGTTTAGTAGTCATTGGAAAGATGAAATGGGCTGCCGTTGTAAGACGACTAAAATGGAACCATCTATAATAAAAATATCAAAGAGTAAAACTGCATATTGACTAAAAAAAACAGCGTATTTTTTTATTATCAACCAGCGGCAGCAGCAATGTTCAAATTTTACAAATTCAGAATAATTTTGAAATAAATTAGTTTTTAGTGTCCCCTGTAAAATTTATTGCTACCGAAGCCTGCCTTTACAAATATTTACAATTTACAACAAACAAGTACTAACGTCATAGAATTTGGCATGCTAGTTATGTTAGTTTAATGGTTAAAATGCTAACCCCATCCTTACTTCCTTACTAATATTATAAATGCGAAAGTTACTTTGTCTGTCTGTCTGTCTGTCGGTCTGTCTGTCTGTCTGTCTCGCTTTCACGCCAAATCTACTGAACCGATTTAAATGAAATTTGGTACACAGATAGTGTAGAGCCTGAGAAAGGACATACGCTACTTTTCATCCCGGGAATATGTTCCCTGGGGAACACGCAGGCGAAGCCGCTGGCAGAAGCTAGTTTACTATCTATACTAATATATAAAGCTGAACAGTTTGTTTGTTTGCTTGAACGCGCTAATCTCAGAAACTACTGGTCCGATTTGAAAAATTCTTTCAGTGTTAGATAGCCCATTTATCGAGGAAGGCTATAGGCTATATATCATCACGCTACGATCAATAGGAGCAGTAATGAAAAATGTGACGCAGACGAAGTTGCGCGGGTCAGCTAGTAATTTATATTTTTCCCATACTGTGTTGTAGTTTGCTAACAAAACTCCAGAAAATTTATTCCCCAGAGGGTTAGGCAGTGTACATAAATACATAAATAACCCCGACCAAACGTGTTGATCCTTTTAATTTAATATAGGTACGCATGGCCAGCCTTAACCATCTAAGCGCCTCGGACGAGTCATGCATTTGGCGCCCTTTTATATTTTCAATTTTGAACCATATTTATTATTGAGTTAAAATTTTAGGTCTGCAACACTAGGTATCTCGAAGATTCAGGCACACCGATTTTATCCAATTACACCCAGGTGTTGGGATATAAAGGAAACATATTATCGGACGCGTCCGATGAACGCGGCTGACAGTCGCGGCTGAAAAGTGTGCACAGGTGCACAGCAGTAGAGTTGCGCAAAACAGTGCGTTTTAAAGTCATGTAATATGACATTACTTTTCGTACCGAGGAATGCTGCATTACACCATGACTCTAAACATGACGCAAAATGACGTGCCACACGGTGATTATTGTTATGAAATGCTCGCGTTGTAGAAGATATAAATCATTCGCGTTATATTATGGTATGATATGACAGTCGCCAAACGCAATGCGCCCGGGATTTACCTACAGTGCGCGTAGTGCGACAGTCATGATTTAAAACATCACGTAACTATACCTCGGCAGTCTGCGGTGTTAATAAAACGTAAACCTTATAACTTGAATCATACGGTTCTAAATAACAGTTCATTTATTTAGCAGCCAGCCGATCGGCGCATGCTCCTTCTCACTTGCACACATGGCCAAAATTACCGAGATAATACGAACACCGAACCTAACAGCGCGCCGCGCGTCATGTTTGAGTGTCATGTGCAATGCTTAATTTAGTCGAGTCATAGGTAATGGAACAGTACGCGGTCGGGTTATATGACGCGCAATGCAACAATCTCATTACTTACACAAGTCTACACAGCAGGCGGAGACAAACTATCGAACGACAGCCTAAGTTGGGAGCCCCGGGGTTCCCGGCGATAAATAACTGGGACGGGATTTTTTATAAGGGTTCTATATTTTTAGAGGTTATTTAGGGGCTTTTTTACAAGTATCGACCCTGAGATAACCCAATCATCTATTTTATTTATTGACCTAGCGACACGTAATGACAATTGCTTGTACTTGTAAGAATGCGAATTTTAATACATAAAAAAACAATATCTGTAGTGTTAACCATAAAAAATAGGTTTTTTTTTTGTCATCTGCGGTTACTTTATCTACGCTTACTGGAAATTAAAAATATTGTTTTTTATTTTATTTTAGGGGAATTTTCAAGTAATTCAAGCGATTAATAAAAAATCTAATGATTCCGACGCTTCTTGTTCCAAAGAAGCATTTAAAATATTCTTTATATTTATAACTATAGAATAATAATTCTTTGCTGCGAACACCCTCGATGAGATATTCTACTTTTAACCGACTTCCAAAAAAGGAGGAGGTTCTCAATTCCGTGGGTATTTTTTTTTTATATATTATGTACACTGATTACTCCGAGTTTTCTGATCCGATTTCTATGATTTTTTTTTATTTCGATGAAGTATACTTGCCATTTGGTCCAATAAAAATTTGATTCGGTTTGGTTGAGTGGTTTTTATTTTATGAGAATTTTTGCTTATTTCAATTTCTGCGTTGACGAAGACGTCGTCTAAGTATCACCACTTAAAAGTGAAAAGTTACGCAGGAGCTTGCACGCACGTGCAAGCGCACGCCGCTCTAGGACGGCCCATGGTTGCGTCCGCGTGAATGTACACTTAACTGTGCAAACTATCGGACGTCATGTCCGATAGTTTGCACAGTTCAGTGTACATTCATTAAACAGATACCTCTAAGTCGCGGCTTATGGACGCGTCCGATCATATGTTTCCACTTTGAGTTAAGCTAGGGCGTGCCGCGCACATTATGCACCCTCCAGTTGCTGGCGGCCCGGGCGGCCGCCCGGATCACTCGGCCCTAAAGCCGCTACTAATTCTTTAGGCCACGCGTCTTCGCCTCGGGAAGCTGCAAATTATTAAGTACCTATATTATTAGCGGTCCCCCGACGCGATGACGCTTGGCGCAAAGAATAGTACCTACATTAAATTAAAAGGATCAACACGTATTATTTTTTACTTTTTTTTTGTGGGGGATTTTCAAAATTTTTAATACATATAATTTTTATTTCATGCTTTTTAAACTTAATTTATTGCTCCTCACACAATCCATCCATCTTTTTTTTCGCCTTCTCCCTCTCCGTCCATCTACAATCGTCCAAACGGCACTACATCCTACATCGTAAACCAAATTATAATATTACTAGCTGACCCGCGCAACTTCGTCTGCGTCACAATTTTCATTACTGCTCCGCTCCTATTGGTCTTAGCGTGATGATATATGTATAGCCTATAGCCTTCCTCGATAAATGGGCTATCTAACAGTGAAAGAATTTTTCAAATCGGACCAGTAGTTCCTGAGATTAGCGCGTTCAAGCAAACAAACAAACAAACTCTTCAGCTTTATACAGGGTGTCCCGTAAATAATGGATCAAACGTAACGGGTAGGTAGCTTACCTCATTTCCAACAACTAATTTGAACAGTAAAAAAAAAACCCATAAGGTAACCAAGATAATTTTTTTTTTCGATTTTTACTATTTTCTGTACCAGCATTCAGTGTTTTTAATGCTGTTGCTGCAAATGGTATCATATTTAGGTGTGATTTTTGTCATACATTTCTGAATAGTTTACTAGTGTTATAAGATACCATTTTTTTAAATAACATTTTATTTGCCTTAGAAAAAAAATCTTGAATTGAAAAGTTTTGTTTTTAAGATGAAAAGACCAGAATTGGAAAAATTCTCCTGTAAAAAAATTGTATGACACCGAAGTGTACCATTATTTTAAAAACTTGTACAATTACTAAGGTTTGCAGATTGGTATAAAACTTACGCCTAGTCTTTGTCGTTACAAAGATATTGCTATGAATCTGACAGAGGTGCAAAATTACGAAATAAAATAAAATTGAAAAAGTGTGCACAATTCAACTATTTTCTTAAAAATGTTTAGGTATCTCAGCGTATGAAAAAACTTAGGAGGTTAAATTAAAAAAAAAATACAAATAAATCGTTTATTTTGTTTTTACAGTAAATGTTCAAACTGACGTCCCCCTACGAGAATGCAAAGTCTGCACCTCCTAATAAAGGAAGCTCTTATCCGACGGACAAAATGGCTGTTGTTTATTTCTGATACAGCAGATTGGATGCGCTGACGTAATTCTTCTTCCGACGTTATTCGTTGTTTGTAAACTTTGTCTTTTAAACATCCCCAATAAAAAAAATCTAAGGGATTTAAATCCGGAGATCGCGGAGGCCACAAAATTGGTCCTAATCGGCCGATCCATCTGTCAGGGTAAGTTTCATTGAGTTGCGCCCTTACTGCCGTCGCATAGTGAGCGGGGCATCCATCATTTTGTAACCACATTGCTTGCCGCACGTCTTCTGGAATATTTTCTAATAACGTTGGCAACTCATTCCTTAAAAAATGCAGATAGTATTCGGCGTTTAGAGTTGCTGGTAGTTCAAAGGGCCCTATTATTTGCCCATTTATTATTCCTGCCCATAAATTTATTTTAAATTGATGTTGGCTCCTGTCCTCTCGCATCAAATGTGGGTTTACCAGCTGCCAACTGTGCAAATTATGCAAATTGAGATATCCATCTCGCCGGCATGAAGACTCGTCACTCCATAAAATTTTATTAAAAAACTGTGGGTCCGCCCGTATCATTCTAAGCATCCTTTGGCAAAATGCTACTCTTTGCGGGTAATCACGTGACGTCAGCGTTTGAACACGTTGCACGTGATATGGGTGCAACCGGTGCCTTTTTAGAACTCGATGTACCGTCGATCTTGGAATACCTGTGCGTTGCGCTATGACGCGAATTATATATATATTAGTATAGATATCGGTAGAACAAGTGAAAGTAGCTTAGCATCTCTCACCAATGTATTCACTCATTTCTCTTTTCTGCTTCATCATCAGGCCCTGATCAAAATCTATTTATAACCTACTAGCTTCTGCCAGCGGCTTCGCCGGTGTGTTCCCTAGGGAACATACTCCCGGGATAAAAAGTTGCCTATGTCCTTTCTCTGGCTCTAGACTATTTGTGTAGCATATAGCCTTCCTCGATAAATGGGCTATCTAACAGTGAAAGAATTTTTCAAATCGGACCAGTAGTTCCTGAGATTAGCGCGTTCAAGCAAACAAACAAACAAACTCTTCAGCTTTATATATTAGTATAGATATCGGTAGAACAAGTGAAAGTAGCTTAGCATCTCTCACCAATGTATTCACTCATTTCTCTTTTCTGCTTCATCATCAGGCCCTGATCAAAATCTATTTATAACCTACTAGCTTCTGCCAGCGGCTTCGCCGGTGTGTTCCCTAGGGAACATACTCCCGGGATAAAAAGTTGCCTATGTCCTTTCTCTGGCTCTAGACTATTTGTGTACCAAATTTCATTTAAATCGGTTCAGTATTTTTGGCGTGACACCGCGACAAACAGACAGACAGACAGAGTTACTTTCGCATTTATAATATTTTAAGTAAGGATTCATTGCAACCATTTAAATGAATAAGAAAATGGAAGGTCTGCTGTAAGTGAGGAGTTGGGTATCCTGCAGATTTCAGTACATGCTTCAGCATCAGGTTAAGGTTACTGATCTAAATATAATCTGTTCATTGAAACCATTCCAGTGAGTCCGAACACTACCTCTGCTGTAACTTCGTGAGGAGTTGGGTATTCTGCAGACCTCAGGTTATGCTATAGCATCAGATCAATACATATAACCATGTTCTTGCAATATCATTGAAGTAACAGAATACCAAATTTTGCATCGATCAGACTCGTAAAAGCTGGTTAAATGCCTTCATCAACTAGAGAAGAGTTGATGATCTTGAAACGGCTCAACCGATTTTGATAAAGCTTGCCTAAGAAGCACCGCAAGGAAACTGGCTTTCAAATGAAAAAAACCGCATCGAAATCGGTCTGTTTGAGAGCTACGATGCCACAGACAGACAGACAGACACACACACAAACAGACAGAGACAGACAGACATCGACGTCAAACTTATAACACCCATCTTTTTTGGTCGGCGTTATAAACACGAACTTTTCGCCAGTAGTAGAAGAGTTAATTCAGAAAAATTGCTCGCTTTTTACATTAATTTATAAGACTACAGGTAGGTACTTTAGAAAGCTGCGGAAACCTCTTTTAAACATTTACCTCGATGTAATCAAGCACAATAGCCTTCCATCTTCTGTTAACGGTCATACAAGATACTATACTTTTCAAGCTTGATTGTTTTAGTATCATCCGTAGTAATTCCTCGGGACAAAATTCCCAGCTCAAATTTGTGGTACCTGGTGCCATCGGAATGACGGACGGTTATCTCCTTGATTGGAAGGTACCGCAAGAACAGACTAAACTTTCAGTATACTTGTAATTGTAAAATTATATGAGATTTTTATTTATTTTTAAACAACACAAAAGTCCGCTAGACGAGACGACTGGAGACGACTGACATTGACATTATGATGCATTATAGAGATGGGCGTTGAATGAACGAACTAGTTAATTCGACCGTCTACGCACAATGAACGATTCGACGATTCAACGTTAATCAACGGACTAGTTGAATTCGACTGATACTCCACTACTACATGCATGTCTACTTAAAGCGACGATCGACACGAGAACTTTATAATAAAAGTTCATTCATCCAAAAAATAATAACTATGGACGAACAACGAGCAAACTAATTTGACCTCTAACTATAACTTCAAAGAGCTGATATTTCTATGGCCCAATTTTTTTAATAAAAGTTACGAGACGCTACGTTATTCCACCTACAAACTATGTTGAATCGTCGAGCCGTCCAGCGCGCTGGAGACGTTGCGCGCAGCGTAGATGTTGCGCGTCTCGTCGCCGCGTCGTCGCAAAGTTTACGTTGTGAACTAGTCGACAAAAACTAGTTGATCGACGCGTCGGTGAACGAAATTGACGGTCTAGTTTCGTTCACGATAAATACGTCGACGACCCATCTCTAAAGCATTATGACGATTTTGAATTTTGACAACAGGCCACTGACATTTGGCGTCAGACGTTACCGAACTTGGATACTTACCTTTTCATAAATTTGAAAACAAAAAACTAAATGGAGTCGTCAAAGTGGCGCTAGTAACGCACAGACCAATAACAAAGCAGTTTTTGACATAGACATATAAAAAGTATGGACTGGAAATACCTACAAAAAAAAATGTGCATACCTACAATTCAGTTGCGCATAAAATGGCTGCCAATGCTAGGATTGTACCATTCAGGAATACAGTCTTACTATAACCATACTATAAAAAGTATCGATACTAATACTACATACTAGTATTAAAAGTCTTACTAAATATCACGTTTGAATCATAACTATAATTTATATTCTAACAATCTGTCGTAACAAAAAAATGAGTAAAGGCTTACTCCTTTCTGTTAATGACAGTTAATGTAGAGATTTTTCTGCACAGATTTTGAAAACACTTTTACTTGCATCACTTTTGCACTTTCACATATAATTATCGCGCATTTCTTGTACTATTTAACAAACGCTGGTAAGTTCGTTTTTGAAATAGGTGTATTGGCACCTATTTCAAAAACGAACTTACCAGCTTCCATTGCTCATACAATGCAGATTATTTTTAAAATATTAAAACACAACCATAAATTGTGCATCGCACTTCGCTTTTACTTATTAATTAAATAAAACCTCGGTAAAAATCAACATAAGTGTTTTATTTATTCAACAAACATTTGGTATGACACTGTGCACTTCCTTGCACTTTGATTTTTAAACAAATGCTACTTTCGTTAATCCCGGTTCCCAATTTACATGCTGGTACCATTTGCTCAAAGTTCTTGTGTGAGTAAGCATGTATTGTAAGTTCGCCTTATATCATTATAGGCTGGGATAAGAATGCAACGTTAATGCGGACTTTCGGATTTCTTCAGAGTATCCTTTCGTTGAAGCGCTTATTTTTTTTCTGTTGATTGACATATTTTTCAGTCTTAATTTTTCCAGTTTGAGCAACCTGAAAGAGAAAAAAACTACTTCAATCCTTAAGTTATATCGAAAACGCTGCTTTGTACCCGTAGTTTAAACCTGTAGAACCTCTACAGAACAGAGAGGTTAAGGTTGGCTCACTATAACTTTTTTATGCTATCAAGTGTGTTCCAAAATAATGCATTATTTGCGAAGGTGTTTTTATAAACATGATATGATATGATATGATCCTTATCCAAATAAATAAGTTATTCATCACAAGTATTTAATTTAAAACAAAAATGCCCTTTCCATCATTCGACTTCAATGAATATCTTAGGAGATATCACAGTTTTAAAATAACGTCGCAGCAAAATAATGATCAAGTACTGCGCGCGCATTTATGATGTGCAACAGCTTTTCATCCTATACAAACATTCCCTGTTAAAATATAAATTCAAAAATCAGCGACGTAAGGATAGAGTTTGCCAGGGCCGTCTTTAAGCTATTGGAGGCTTTGGGCACAGCGGGCACATTAGGATAATGGGACCCATTGGGGTCCCATTGGGACTGGACTACTTTGCTAAAACGTCGACTATAGATGTTTATTGAAGAGCTATTTTCTAGTTTTGAGATATGCAAAATCACACATTACATTCTGGCAGAACTAGGGGGCTCCAATCGATCGCGGGGCCCTGGGCTCGTGCCCAGAGTGCCCAGTGGAGAAGAGGAGCCTGGAGTTTGCACAACCACTACATTCAAAACTAGGTTTTCACATATTTTTAGGGTTCCGAACAAAAAACGGAACCCTTATAGGATCATCGGGTGTCTGTCTGTCCGTCTGTCACAGCTATTTTTCTCCGGATCCAATGGACCGATTCTCTTGAAATTTGGTACACATATGGACTTCTGTGTCCCAACTACGGACGCGTTACGTAAATAATTAAATTTTTAATATGGGGGTCACTTTTGGGGGTCAAACTAGAATATAAAAAAAAAGTTTTTTGAACAATATCGTGTGACATATCAAATGAAAGAGCTTACTGTGAGGGTTTTAATTATATTTTTTCCATAATTTTAAAATAAATGGTTTTGAAGTTATTCAAGAAATTAGACGAAAAATGACCATTCTCCCCCCCTTATCTCCGAACTACTGCGCCTAAAATTTTGAAAATAATGGAAAGATCTTTACCCATAGATTACAGGAAAACGAAACCCAAAAATCCAAAAAAATATGGGATTTGACAGTTCTTTTGCCAAAGCAAGGTACAGTCGCGGAAACATCATACTGCGGTGAAAAGTGTTTTATACAATAAATCCCATCTAAATTCAATAGTTTCCAATTTAATCGTGCCTTATTTAGAAAAATGTGTTTACAATTTCACGCGATATTTTACAATCTTACGGAGTTTGCAATTTTCCGGTGACATCATCATGTCACTGACTTTTATCAGTGTCAGTTATGTTTAGAGATGGGAGAAATGAAAAAAAAATATAGATATTTGACGTATCGGCCTTTTTAAAAAGTATCTATAAATATCGAGTGAAAATTATTGATATAGCGTCAGCTTTAGTAATTCATACATTACATACATATTCCCAAAACATTCAAAGTTTATAAAAGTAATACACATGATGAAAATAGTATTTTTTATTATGCCTGAGTTTAAACAATTATATGCCTTTGTGGTCAATCCGTAGCGGGCAGCAAACAAGCTAGTAATGTTTAATACGAAACCAATTATAAAATATATCGAAATTGATACGAATTCGATACAACTAAATCAATAATTAGATGACACGGTTGGTGCAGTGGTTGAGCGATTGACTGCTGCGCTGCGTATCGTGGGTTCGAATCCCACACGGAACAAATATTTTTATGGCCTACAGATAGTTGTTCCAGGTCTGGCTGTTTATGTACGCAAGATTTTATGTTTGTAAACGCACCCACGATACAGGATGAATTCCTAATATGGGGCAACGTTATTAAAAGAAAAAAAAAATCGCTATATCAATATTTCACCATTAAAAATATAGACAAAAAATATTGATTATTTTATTGAAAAATATCGACATTTCGAAATTTCTCGGTCATCCCTAGTTATGTCACCTGAGTTGACGCTTCTAATTTGAGGTTATGTATATTGTAGTCTTTAAGTTATGTTTTGTTTATAGGTTGTTGAATTGTAAAGATAACTGCATAGTTTTTAGTCAATTATTCGGTGATAACAGTGCAATTCTGGGAAAGCGAACTATTTAAGTGGGGTTGATAAATAGACAAAAATGGTAAGCATACCTACTGTAGTCTATGTAACTGCAGAGTGTTTTAAAAGTGATTCGTCTTCTGGTTGTTTTAGATTTTTATTTCTTCTAGAAAAGTACAAGTTTACTGGCTTTCATCATCGGTCCACGGCACTGAAAAATTAATTAAGAATATCCTGGCTTCCACACTGGTTGATTTTGATGTGCCGTGCTTCACCGATGCTATCGCTTGCTCGAATACTGACAAACGTGACAAACCATCTTCCCAAAGCCGCTCTGCAGAGTAGTTCAGGACCAGGACGACACCACTTTCCGCCTCGCTGTTTCACTATGTTTCGGAGCCCAATGTTGTTATCCTCATCGCTGTCACTGTGGAGTTTGTCAACAGCCTCTGCACCATGGCATTTCTTGTAGTCGGAGTGCGGGCCGTTTTGCACGTCACGCTATTTTAAAATGACATCATCCAACAAGCTCTTGTCATGGTCAGAATTTTAGCTGTATTAGAACCCAATGGCTTGGTACGTTTCTGTTTCCATGGAAGATGGGTAGGCCTTTAGTATGGGACGCAACTTGTGTTGATACTCTTGAACCATCCCATCTTCCTAGTTCTGTGTTGTGCTGGTGCTGCGGGAAACCTCAAGCAGGACTATATTTTTGAGCCATTTGGGGTTGAAACCCTGGGGCTAGGGGGCTCTTGTGTTCATAGCCCTTTCAAAGAAATTTCGAAAAGGCTGGTTGACATGTCTCCTGACTCAAGGGCTGACTTTTATTTTGCCAGAGGCTAAGCATTGCCATACAATGTGGCAATGCCGCCTGTCTCTTGGGCACATTACCAGATGACAGCACATTTGAAGAATAAAAATAACTGGTCTAGAAAATAAGTACAGAAATTTTCAAGTTTGTGTGTGAAAATTTCTGAGTACTCACAACAAAGTGCTGTTGTGAGTACTCCTGTGTGTTCCTAAACTTTATAACAACTTTATTTTGTACAAGGAAATGTGTTTGTTTTATCACCTTCTACATTAATATAAACTAAAAAACAATTTTATCCCCTTTCGTAATGTTGGTTTACAAGTTTTGATAATTCTGATAAATATTATTCCATGACAGTACTGTTTAGTGTAGAAATCAGAAGTCAAATCATGAGGGTTTCTTTCTGTTTCAGGCTCGCAATGCAGAAAAGGCTATGTAAGTATTATGTTAAGTTTATGGGACTGGTGGTACACTGCCATCTACATTTGTGTACAGTGTTGTAAAAACTAGTACAGCAAATGCAGGCTATGGCAGGCATCAGATAAATGTGCAATGACCACACAGAAATAAAGACGTTAAGCTGTCTTTAATCTACTTCTACATATATTGATCCTATTCACGACAGTAGCGTCAAATATTATTATATAACTCGCATACATACGAGCTTATGTAAAACATAGGATAAGTTATAGTTTATATACTTATGTAACGAAAATTAAATTCATAATTTGTTGTTGTTTTCCCCAGGCACGTAAGACGTTCTTGGGGAACTTATTTAGCTGAAAATAGATAGGTAGGGTTACACACTTCCCTACACATTCCTAGTAAACCCTTAAAAGGTATCTGGTAAAAGTCAAAGGTAAAGGAGGTACACAGGTATCGGACATTTCACATATACCGACACAGGACAGCTACTCAAAAGGTAGTAGGGTGGCCAGACAAACCACCATTCACAGACACCTCCCTTTACTAAACATACAGAAAATCTAGATATTTAGGCTTTAGACAATAGGCATTTAAGAGCTCGCACTGAGCCCTATCCAAATATGTATACATCTGTATGGTCAGTTAAGGCATAAAGCCATAAAATAGGAAAATATAAAAGCACCGATTTTTTCCCTTCCGGGCTTCTGACCTCATAGTACTTCCACCCTTAGAGGGGTGGCTTTGTAAGATGTGTATCTATCTGGATAGAGGGATGATGCACCTACCGTAAGACATACATATAGCCCAACAGCCCTAAGGGCACAGTTTTTCGGGAAGTCAACCCTTAATAGTTAACAAGTTCAAACTTGTAAATAGTTCCGATAGATAAATGCAACAAACCCCTAAGTGGGTAGGGTTGAAGGGTTGATTTCCACCCCGTTCGACGGGGAAATTCGGCGGCTTTAAAATAAACTGAAACAGTTAGTGGTTTTTGGGCCTCGTTACGGTAAAGTAACATAGTACGTCAGTAAATAGACAAAAAACATAGATTTGTAGTCATTGGCAAGAAGAAATTTAGAACTTATAACTAGAAAGGAAAGTAGTCGCGAATTCATCCCTTAAACCGCTAGCTGCAGTGCTAAACAATCAATTCTCCATATTCATTAATTCCCTGGTAAGCAAACATCCCTAACCCCAATCTATCCCGAAGACAGCATGTTCGAATATCAAGAAAGAAGAACGGTACACGTGTGGTACAGAGACCTTCGTACAGGTACAGGACGTCAGCGCGGCTGGACGCAGTTGGGTAGTCGCAGTTCACGTCGAAGGAAATAGAAGAAGGATAGACCTACCCAAAACACACCCCCGTTCCAGCCGATCACGCCCGTCTGGTACAGATCCTTTACATTCTATAGTAAAAAAAAAGATTCATAATTAATTGTTTCTATGAAGGGATATTAGGGAAAGGTCAATGTATTTTATTGCAAGTTTACCTGACGCCTACCATATGTATACATATTATTGTACAAATGTACAGTCAAGTGAATTAGTTGTAGATGTACACTTCTATTTCTACACCAAAGCATGCTCTGAAAGACTGAAGGTATGATGACTTTGGCCCCAGACTGTCTTTATGTGATAGACTTTCTGGGGCCTGAGTATTTGAGAGCCAGTTTATGAAAAATGTATCAGACATTGTTATCCTCTTCTTCTGTCCATCATCCCCATTATTGACAGAAGGGGATAACAATGAATCCAGAGATCCCAGAGACTAAAGGGCCTAACATGTTTGAATGTTTTAATGATTTTGGTAGTAGTCTAATTTGAGGCCTATTACAGCTGTAGACATTTACAATTTTATCAAAATGTAATCACCATGTTTCTGCCTTATCCCATGTTACGTGGGATCGGTAAACATTTTTCAAAATGTAATCTTAAATGATAATCTGTTGTCTTCCAGCAAGGCAATTTAAAACTATGAACGTAATGTTATTACTCTTGCGTGGGAAATACTTAAGAGCCCTATCACAGAATTGCGTTTTCACTCACAAAACTGCTGACTCATTGCATTATGCAGAAATTAGGCAGTTGCAATTACGTTTATTTTAGGGTTTATTATTAATTTATTTAATGAATATGTATTAAATTGTCATTTCTTATAAACTATGGTGGTATTAAGGAGAAATTTACAGTTAATTCTGGGCGTATTTAGTAGTTTTTATGGATTTAAATGGGATTTTTTACGGATATTCCATTCTTATATTCCAATTTCTGAGGCCGCTATGAATGAAACCACTATGAAGGGAATATTATGCTATATTTTCCATTTCATTTGGTTAGTACAGTAGTTCAATCCACGAGCTCGAAAAAGTGCCGTCGCACTTTTCATGAGAACCTTACTTCGGAATTTTGGCTTCTTGAAAGAGAAAAAAGTGAGGCCGCTAAACCCTAGGCCTATACTAATAACGATTCTCAACTACTCAATAAGTCAAAGTTGTCTAAATATTTCAGTTTCTGAGAATAAGAAAATAGGCGTTTACGGGGTCCTGACCTCGCCCTTTGTGCCTTTGGTCACCATCACAAAATTGTCAATGGTTCGTTTGCAGGACGACGTTGGCGCGATGGCGCGCTGCACAAGTGCAGGAGGCCGGGGGGCAGCGCGAGCGCCGGCCCTACCTCGCGTCCGAGTGCACCGACCTGCCGCAAGCTGAGAAATGGAGACTGCAGATTGTCAGAGAAATAGCTAAGAAAGTTGCACAGATACAAAACGGTAAGTTTTTAGGCCGTTGCTATTTTGATGACTTCAATAATAAGAATAGTATTTATTTGCAAGATTACGAGTAGAACACGCTACCAAATACAAGTAACAGATTAAATGCCTTTAAAGGGGTAATTGTACTCATAAGTACCTATGCGGCTTTCGTTTTTTTTTTCGCGATTTCGTTGTTTGTCCCATAGTAATAATTTTTCATAATGATGAGTACAATGACCCTTTTAAAGGTCTTGCGTTTATCCTGTTACAAGTTATATTAATTAGGTATTCCGTCATATTCTATCATAGTGTGCAAATAATTGGAGGTTTTTACAAAAAATATATCTTAACACAAAACCCAGTACCCTATGTAGTTTTTTCTTGTTAAATGGACATTTCATATCATAATTTCTGCACATCATGTAAATATTAAGTTTCGTCTTTGGTTTTCCGCTGTCTGGCAGGTTAGCTGGTTCGTAAATAAGTACTAAGTACCTAAGTATTGTGACCACCATAGACACGGGTGATCAGATCAAATGCTAGGAAACTAGCCAACCAATGTAGGTTGGCTTTAGCACACATTATGAACATTGGGACTGTGGCTGGCTGACTGGCATAGATAGACACTATCACTTGGAAGCTATATTAATTGATTGATTTAAAATCTTTGTCATAAATCGGTAGGGCCATGGCTATCACCAAGACATCAATAATTTAAAATGTGAAATTTTTGTTACAATAACACATTTCTCTCTCTTTTTTCATAGTATATAGTATTTAAAAAAATCTTAAATGGATGATGCCGAGGCAGCTTCGGTTCAAGGTTCAGCTAAGGAACCAAGTATAAAGTCAGCAGTGGCTACTACGCCATCCCCGGCGCCGTCTGCGTCGAGAGCGAGTCCCCGGCGCAGCTCCACGCAGGCCGCCCCCATCCCCTCGCCCACGCTTCAGTCACCACTGAAGTCCGCTGTACCATCACCTACTCAATTGCCAGAAAAAGAATACAAAAGTCCAAAATCACAGTCTCCGAAATACGCTGTCGGATCACCAGTTAAAATGCCCGATAAGGAACAAAACAAAACACCAGTGTCACAGTCACCAAAGTACGCTCAACCACCACCACCGATCCAGCTGCCTGATACAGGACCACCGATCCAACTGCCTGACACAGGACCACCGATCCAAATGCCTGACACAGGACCACCGATCCAACTGCTTGACACAGGATACAGTAGCCCAAAAGCACTGAGGACGACACCTAACCAAGGCATTGATAACGATGAGACCGATAACGTACAGTATCTTGCAGGTGAAATAGTGGATTCCAAATCTACTACCTTAACTACCAATATAGATAGAATAGCTTGCATGAGCAGAGCGCTTACAAGCGAAGCTAACGCATTGAGACAGTCTATCAAGTGTTTGACTGAAGATATCGCGCGTACCAAACAGGAACTGTGCTACTGTAAAGCTGAGGATGTTAATTTTCCATATCATTTATTCCTTATCGAAATGATTATAAATAAAATCCATATGAAGTGTGAATGTTTCGACATAAATTACAATAACTTAGTTATTTCAGCTGTATTTTTGGGAAAACCACCCATCGTGTTATATGATTCGTCTTATGGTAAAATTGATAATTTCAGCAAACTTAATGTCGGAAAGTCGACCTTGTTTGCTATGACCTATGATAAAATATGCAGTATTAAGGAATTTCAAATTGTTTTGCTGTTGACGAAACAACCTCCATGTTCTACGTGTGTGACAAGAATAGCTGAAACACACATGGACTTCACGTGTGAATTTATCCAATTAAGAGAAGAACTTTGCAAAAAATGGATGGAGGAACAGCCAACAGACAACATACTGTGCACCACGTCAACACCCCTTTCCAAGAACATGTACTATTTGTCATGCTGTGACGGTGAAAACAGAGATTCGATAGGAGTCATCGAGGTGACAGTTCGAATGTCGTTTTTAGGAAAAGAGATAACCACTGCATTCTGCGCTTCACCTAAACCGCAAGGTACTTCATATCTCCTGAAAGAAGATCATGGTATGACAATGTACTCTTGCCATAAGGTTGAAATGGACGATCAGGGCAAAATACTTCTTGATGAAGAAGTTATGGCAAAGAAAGCTACGATTTGCGCAGGAGATCAACACAAAAGATCGGAGAGTCCACAGTCGCAAAGGTCTAACACAGTATCTAGACGATCTTACGAATGTCCTTCTGTGCCTTGTTGTGACAATGGTAAGTAAGGTATATTATAACCTAAAGTGCCTTATAGAAGTCAATGGTCTTAAGCTAAATATTCATATTATTTTCCAGAGCGATCGCAAAAGTATGACGAAATTTATACCAAAATGAATGTCAATGAATTGAAGATTAGAGTACCGAAGAGCAGTAGAGTAGAAAGAATAGGGAAGTATGATAAGATTCAAGAGTTATGCTCATGTGAAAGTACGGCATACAATACTGGCGAACAAATACAATTCGAACTGCCAAGAGATCCCACATATCATGATAAGACTTATACATCAAACTTGACATATTCAATGCAAGGGCAACCACCTGACAAGAAAGACAGGAGGACCATCAACGTGACACCTACCAACTGCCCCGTACCCGTGGATATGGCGAAAGTCCTGCATCCACAAAAAGATGTGTTCATTTTAAAAATTGGAAAGAAACTCGAAACAAAAGATAAAAAGACTGACCTCGAAATAGAACTTATAACTCCGAAAGCTCCTCCTTGTGATAAATCTATAGACAGTAACAATGCCGGTCAGCAGTGCACTGGTGACGACCTCAAAAAAAAGAAGCCGTGCAAGAAAAAAATTGAAAAAATCAAGAACGACAAGAAAGAGAAAGGAAAGGGGAAAGGAAAGGGGAAAGGAAAAAATGCTAAAAAAGGAAAAAAGAAATAACACGTATTATCAGCTTACATTTTAGCACCCAAAAATAATAATGTTGAGGATATTATGTCTAATGTTATACAACAATAAAAGACCTAAGCTTAGTCAGCATTTTCCACATAATTTGAAACTTTTCTTTTTAAACCATGACCCGCATTTAGAGAACTAAGAATATCGAGTAACCTTTCAAACAAATATAAAACTAAATTAAAACGGCATCATCCGTTTGGGAGCTACGACGCAACTGACAGGACACACAGGTAAACAGTTCAAAGTTATAACTTATTGGTCGCGGCATACGTTGTAAGACGACTAAAATGGCACCTTGTATAAATAGTGAAGCGGTTTATTAATTTATTTTATGTTGTCTTTTATACAGTGTATAAGTTTAATCATTATCTTCCTGCCCTTATTCTATGTTGCTTGAGGTCGCCGCAACACGTTTTTTTCTTCCATTCTGTCCTATCAGCCAGCACGCTATCACTAACTCCCTTTTCTTTCATATCGCTCCTCACACAATCCATTCATCTTTGGCGTTCCTCTCCCTCTCCATCCATCCACATTTATATTCATAACTCTTCTAGTTCATGCGTTTCATCTCTCCTCTTCATATGACCATACCAAGACAAGCGATTCCCTTTTAACTGTGTATAAGTTTAATATGATATATTATTAAACTTATTTAGTCTCAATTTACAACTCTTTTTTTTATTTGTGATGGGTTTGCTCTTGACTCTAGTCTAGGTCAGAGATGACAAAGACAAAGTCTACGATGAAGCGAGCTTACCCAGAAGGAGTCTGATAAATTTTATTCCAGACGTAATTTAAAATTTTCGGTAGTTGTCGCCAGTGAAGCGAAGCCGAAACTGGGGGGCTACTCTCTAAGCCTGAAGTCCGTCGTTTCGGGCTCGTTGCGGGCGTATTCTACTCCGTATCACTAACAGACTTACGGATTAGTCCCGAACCCGAACTTAGAATGAATGACAACACGATTTGACAGTAACTATCAAAACTTGTTGTCATTAATTCTTAGTGGTTAGGTGACACGGAGTAAAATACGCCCGCAACTAAGCCCGAAACTACGGACTTCGGGCTTAGAGAGTAACCCCCCTGAAGCGGAATCCGATTATTCGGTTACGGTTTCAGTTTCAGTCAAAAATCGTTTACGGTCGGATATTAACAAAAATCATGCCGAAACGCGTCAGAACACGTAGGATTCAAGTGCGAGCAAAGCAGCTCTCAAATATAGCACACTCTTTTGGAAACTTTAGGTTTTCTAACATTAAAAAACTTTTTGCAAAAAAATACAACTTGTTGGTGGTGTTTTTGGTTTTGTTTCTTTGTTTTTAACACCGACTTCCGACGTTAAGGTTATTTTATACTTTGAAGTGTTTTGTTAGGAAGTCGGTTATATTTTTTTTGTAAAAAGTTTTTTTTTCTTTTTCCCTTTTAAGTGGTAATACTTGGACGAAGTCTTCGTCTACGCAGAAATTGAAATAAACAAAAATGCTCATAGAATAAAAACTACTGAATTAAATTTTTACGCGACCAAATGACAAGTATACCACATCGAACTAAAAAAGAATCACAGAAATCGGATCAGAAACCTCGGAGTAATCGGTGTACATACATAAAAAAAAATACCCACCGAATTGAGAACCTCCTCCTTTTTTGGAAGTCAGTTAAACGACTCTATTTTTCTGCCTTAGTATATTTTATTTTAAGTTAGTGCTAGCGCTCGCATCGGGGCTAAATAGCTTAAACATCAAGCCGAGTTGCTATAAAGTGTAGCAACTCGGCAACCGTGCATGTATGTATACTGTAGTTAAACCAATTTTACAAAGTGGTCTTAATTATAAGCGTCAGCGTCAGCGCCATGAAATTAAATACAAACCACTTTGTTTTTTCTACCAGCTGGTCTTGGCGAGTTTCGGATACGGGACTTGAACGACGAGATAAACAAACTGATGCGAGAGAAGCGCCACTGGGAGGTGCAGATCAAATCGCTGGGAGGCCCGGACCACGCGCGCGTCGGGCCTAAGATGCTGGATCAAGACGGCAAAGAGGTCCCCGGCAACAGGGGCTACAAGTACTTCGGAGCCGCTAAAGATCTACCAGGTTTGTAGGCAACTCGTACCCTACAGGGGCCTTTTTTCTGGATAGGAATTCCTCAAATAACTCCTCCTGGTCTGGAGTGTCAGACTCTTACTTACTAAAACCCACTCGTTCCGTGTTCCTTCAAATGACCTCTGCGTTCCGGGGCCGCGGTAAGTCTTTCGAACAATTCTGCAACCCGGGCACGACCCTACAGGGGCCTTACCGTGCCATGTTAAAGCCACCATTGCTCCGATATGAGAAAGAGATGGCAGTTCTACAGGACGAATAGCACTATCTCTTTTTCACAACGGAACGGAGTATGTTCCTTTCGAACAAATTTCGACTATCAGATGGACAAAGCTGCTGGCATAAGCAGTAGGGTATAATTAGCTATAGATTCGAATTACCGTATGTCATAAATGATGGTAACAGTATCCTGGTGCATAGTTACCCACTTCTGTGGGTAACTATATACTACTACTAATTTTTACTCTCAGTCTTCTGACTGAGAGTAAAAATTACTGGCTAATGTGGCATCATTTCTTTAAACTAATTTCAGCCTTATTTTAAAGAAAGAAAGCTCACATTTAATTATTATGAAATAAGTCCCACAGCAACTCCCATCCCCTTCATGATGATATCCGCAAGAGAACCAAGGTTACCGACATAGCCCAAAGGATCGCCAAACTAAAGTGGCAGTTGGCAGTGGGCTGGGCACATTGCTCGCAGAACAGATGGTCGAAAAGTTCTGGAGTGGCGACCGCGTACCGGTAGACGGAACGTTAGAATGCCTCCCACAAGGTGGATCGACGACCTGGTGAAGGTTGTGGGTAGCCGATGGATGCGATTCGCGCAGGACCGGTCGTTGTGGCGACGCTTGGGGGGCCTATGTCCAGCAGTGCACGTCTTTCGGCTGATATGATGATGAAGTCCTACAGCCATCGCTTCAGTATTTTGAACATACACTTAGATGGTCCGTCACACTAGAAGGTGTTTTATGACATTGAATGTGAAACTTTACTACCAACACGTCTAAGTTCAAACAACCTGTACAGACAGGTACAGCACTATATTATCAGGGCTGTTTCATATTAATAAGTGTGCGACAGTGTTCGTGCAAATGTGAACTTTATGTTATGGAAGTTGCATTTTTAGGTAGGTAGTTTGCTAACGTGCTATGGAGCGCAGTATTGGTGTTAAATTAACGAATCGCGTTAGAAACACTGTACTGCGCTCCATAACACCGATCGTTGACTTAGCTCCGAAGGCTGCCCAGCTTAAATGGGACTGGGCTTGGACATGTCTGCCGCATGCGCATCGAGCGGTGGACCCACAAGAAAGAAAATTGGTGTCCTGAAATCGCGAGACGGCAGACCACGAAGGAGATGGTGGGTCGACTTCGATGCCTTCCTTGAGAATTGGCAAGAGGAGGCATAGAATCGGGAACGGTGGAAAGAATGGAGGGAGTACTTTGCCCAGCAGTGGGACAGTTCGAGCGAGATATAAGTTGTCATATCATCTAATTTGAACTTTATGCGAGTTGCATTTCATCATTACATCCCCCATGGGCAGGTGTTCGCGAGTTATTCGAGCAAGAGCCTCCGCCACCGCCCCGCCGCACGCGCGCCGACCTCATGCGCGACGTGGATGCGGACTACTACGGTTACCGGGACGACGATGACGGCTTGCTCATGCCGCTCGAAAAGGAAGCTGAGAAAGAAGGTTCGTTTTATACGATTTTTTTTTGCAATCTCATGCCACCCAACAGCATCCTGTCCGTGGTAGCAAGCAGGTTAGATTCTGTGATTGTGAACCACTGCTGCTGGGTTGCTGTTTCGGGTTTTGTTTGTAAGTATAATGTTTTAGAGGGTATGCGGTACAGAGAGTAAAGTCCCGCAAACCCCCTTTGAAAAGGGAGGATCCTCCTACCAGACAGTTGTTGTGTCTGGCGGGCAACTGCCCGATAGTTGATATTCGGGCTGATGTATATGTTCAAATCGCACGGTAAACTCTGCTTGCGCGATGCAGGATTTCAACCTAGTAGTTCGCTGCTAGTTGGATAGATGGCGTCGCGGTTCTTTTTTGTTGCGATGTAGATTTGCTCAGTTGGTTTTTCTTGTGGCGGCATTGATGCCGCTACAATATTACTAACACTATGAGTCTTGTTACTTAAATTAAATGTTTATTATTAGTAAACGATACATAAAGGAGCATTCACCTACGCTTAATTGACCTACGGTTAATTCACCTACAATTAATAGACCTAAGGTTGATTGAACTAACGGACGATTCACCTACTCTTGGTTTTTGATCAAAAACCTGATTTTATCTGTTTTGTGCTTTTGAACCAGAAGAAGACGGTCGACGTCAGGGGCACCCCGAGGTTCGGTTTGGTTAGGATCCTTTAAACCCTGCAGGCAAAAGCGGGGCTCCGCGACCTGACGTCGACCGTCTTCTTTTGAAATATTATAAAAATAAGAAAGTTAAGCAAACAAAAACACATACATCATTGTTTATTAACATACTAGTTGACCCGCGCAACTTTGTTTGCTCCGCTTCTATTGATCTTAGCGTAGCCTATAGCTTTCCTCGATAAATGGGCTATCTATCACTGAAAGAATTTTTCAAATCGGACTAGTAGTTTCTGAGATTAGCGCGTTCAAGCAAGCAAACAAACAAACTCTTCAGCTTTATATATTAGTACTAGCTATTTCCCGCGACTTCGTACGCGCATATCCCGTTTTTCCCGTATCCCGTTTTTTCCCGTCCCTTAAAACTATCCTATCTCTCAAGTTGGATCGAAATGCACATGGTGTGCAAATTTTATTATAATCGGTTAAGTGGTTTAGGAGTCCATTGAGGACAAACATTGTGACACGAGATTTATATATATTAAGATAGATAATTAGATTAAGTTGAAGTCAAATCAGTAATTATTAAAGAAAAGTAAACGGGTTTGTAGAATACTTCAGAAATAAAACAAGCGCGTAGTAATAATAAGCTGTGGGGGAGTCGTCCATTAGGTGTTTCATACATAGTTGAAATATCCAATATCTTCAACAATCATTAGATGAATCGTTCGTTAGTGCAATTTAGCTTAATTAAAATTAAGTAAGTCAAACAGTAGTTCAGTCGATCAATGTGTTTTGAAGTTTTGAACATATGTGAATCAACCGTAGTAAATAGTTATAACAACTTTAGATATTATAAAACGTAACCTGCTGACAGAGTTTCACTCTTCGACTAATATATTTTTTTTTATTAAAAAAAAGACGTGTTTAGTAGCTCTCGCTGCAAAATTAATAACATGAAAAATGGTTTCTCTCTTCCAAATTAGAAATAGCGTAACAGTTACGCTTGACCAATAGTTAATTTCGACTTCTGTTAAAATCTATTTCAACTTGAAATATTGAAATTCTACTTTACAGCAATAGCACAGGCGGTAGACGAATGGAAGAGGAATAAAGAACAAGATAAAGATCAAGATTTACCAGAAGAAGAGGACATTTATCCAGAAGATGTAAGTTTATTGACTTGTTATTATTATTAGGTGGTTTCACATTGACATTTTTACTGGCAATCCAGTTAGGTATACTAAGGGCCCGAACATCGCCGATCGTCGCAGTGCAACACCGTTGTTACCGAAATCAAAATACCTTGCGTTGAAATAAGATCTATACAAATATTATAAATGCGAAACTTTGGATGTTTGTCTTGATGAAATTTGGCACAGAGGTAGTCTGGAATAACACATAGGATACTTTTTATCCCGGGAGTATGTTCCTTTGTGATCATTTTAGACACTCACGCGGGCAGGAGTGTCTTGTAAAAAATGAATCAGTAAAACTGCCGGGTGTAATCGTTCTTTTGCATTAGTGACTGCTCAATGCTGGTACTGTTTTGGCAGTGAAAGCTCTCGGCGCTCTTCACAATGAATCTGCCTCACGTTTTACGAATTACATTGGGGTCAGCCCCGAGTCAAACCGGTACAGCTGGATACCTATATTTTATCATGGGGCGACGCCTGTCTGACCACAACACGATATTCCTTGGCTGGTAGACTGATGTCAGATGCCAGGCAGCCGCCTACTGTGACGACTGTCAAATATCTATAAATGACTAGCTTCTGCCAGCGGCTTCGCCCGCGTGGTCATACTCCCGAGATAAACTAATGGAACATACTCCCGGGATAAAAAGTACTATCTGTGTACCAAATTTCATTTAAATCGGTTCAGTAGTTTTGGCGTGAAAGCGAGACAGACAGACAGAGTTGCTTTCGCATTTATAATATTAAGTAAGGATAGCCGGGTTGGTATACGTGTTACAGAATAACCGCAATACCTGTTAAGGGGGCATTATACTCGTCATTATATAACACATATAACAACTTTTATTATGGGTCAAACCCCAAAATCGCGAAAAAATAGTAATCAGCTGTAATCTGAAGTATATTTTGTTGTGTTATCCACACATAAATGTACGTATGGGGCAGTCGATATTTTTTGCGCGATTTTAGTGATGGTCCCATAATGAAAGTTGTTCATAATGATGAGTACAATGATCACTTAAGAGGTATTGTGTTTATTGTTACAGTTTGTATAATGTAGTCATCCATAGAACGACCTCGGTAAATATTACTTAACCCCGAAGATGAGCACGTGCGACAGCTATATTAAGGCTCTAGTTCCTCGCTTTACTATTTTTCTATTATAACTTCCTAACGAATGAACCTTATTCCAGCCCGACGACAAGCGAATAGAAGAAGACGAAGAAGGCGAGCCAGTCCGGCCAATAGTAACGTCCCACGTAGCAGTGCCGTCGCAGAAGGACATAGAGGAAGCGTTGCTGCGGCGCAAAAAGCAAGAGCTCCTGGAGAAGTACGGCTGCATGGACGTCAAGATGGAACCCAGTTGACAAACGATACATTTGAGTTAATAAATAAGGTTTTTACAGCAAAAGAGTTTATTTTTACCTTCTACTTCCAAAAGACACGAGGTTTTAAAACGTAGGTTCTGCCTGCGTGAAGATGTTTTTTTTTGCACGGAACCCTAATCCTGTTTTCTAAAATATAAGTAGCCTATGTTACTTCTTATAACATCAGCTATCTACTAGTGAAGGTTCTGTCAAAACGGTCCTGCTATTTCCGAGATTACCGGAATGGAACAAAACGATAGACGAAAATTTAAAAAAATGTGATTTCGTTATAAATCTCGTGTCTGCTTTCATATGCATGTATTAAAAAGACATTTCAATATTACTTGTAAATATTGCTGCTTTGTTTTTAATGAATTATTATTTCTGCTATGGCTCCATGGGTGCCCCATTTCAGTATCATTAGGCTCCATTTACATTGCCGCAGAACGGAAGCGTCAATCTGAAACTTAACACGGCAAATTCACGCTTCCAGTGTCAGTCTGAAACTTAACACGGTAAATTCACGCTTCCAGCGTCAGCCTGAAACTTAACACGGTAAATTCACGCATCCGTTCCACGGCAATGTAAATTAAGCCTTAGACGGCGGCTTTAGAGAAACCCAGTTTGCTGACATGCCTGAATTACTTGGACAGTGATGTGTTGTTAGCGGGATTGCGGGACAAAAGGTTATTAAGTAAGAAAAAGTCGCGCAGTTTACTTTTCAAATTACTTTATTTTCGAACAGATTTGTTATTTAGACATAGGTACGTTATCTAAGCAAAATATACACGATATTGGTGACTTCACTGGCTCTATACCATATTGCAATCAACAACAAACTTGACTCTGTTATAGGCCTAACTACATATAAGTATATAAAATTAAGATTCCAAAATGAACTATTGCACGATCAGGGGGTCTAAATAGGCCACTTTAGTAGAATCATAATATTAATCATACAACAATCTGTCAAATTTCATTTTCATCTTTATCACTAACACATTAGGTTCAAGATTGATTGGGAAAATTTCAGTGACGGAGTTGCGTGATGTGCTTTCTGATTCTGTTAAAGTGGGCTTTCGAGACCAGCTGTAATAAAGTCGGATGAACGGAAGCCTCATTCTAAATTCAAATACTGATTCAAATCATTCATAAGATTCTAAAGATTGTTTTAACTTTCACATTTATAAACCACAACTATTTTAACGATAGTGGACATCCGACTACACTTATTTCAATAGGAATGTATAAACTTAACATTATTTTAAGCTCTCAGAGAACTAATTTAATTAACATCTAACAACACAAAGTCCTGAAACCCAAAGGAATTAAATAAAATATGTCGCTTCAGCGTTCATTAGATTCCATGTACCAGTGACCCGTTTTGCATTGATATAATTGCGCGACTTACCTTTGTTTTACCTTATAAATTGGTATCATAAGAATTATATTTTATGCGACTAACGGTACTCACAGGAAGTATCCGAATTCAGCGTCGCATACGTAACAGAAGCGTTCATAAATTGAAAAAATAATACATTATATCCGTTTAGGGTTCGTAATGCGAGACGAACTGATCTACCATCCAGAACAGTTTTCCATACACCTACGTTAAAAGTAGTAGTAACATAATGAAGCGAAATCGCAAAAAAGCAGAATTTTTACTCTTCCCGCAAATAAACATAGCATTTATTATTTATTTTATCGATAACATCGAATGAAAGAATAACTTTCTTAACCGTAATAAACTGTAACTTTGATTTTTCATTACTTTCAAACATTTTAGCTCTCGTGATATTTAATATCTAAAATACATTTTGTTCTATTTTATGTACGTGAATGTACTAGAGTACGACACTAGACTATTAAGTAACGCCCACAAATTGTTATTTTTATGAAGAATAAGTTTATAAAATAATCCTTTATATGCACCGCCCACGGACTCGATTCGTATATTTATATTTAAACAGCTAAACCAACTATATAATGAGTAATGTACAATTTTAACATAAGAAGCTCTGACTCGAGTCGTTGTTTTTGCAGTCGGTACAGGGCGGTTGCGTAGCGACGGCACATAGTAACGTCTGGCAGAGTGAGACAACGCTATACGACAGCTACGCGCCAAAAAGAGTAAGAGCTGTTGTCACACAACCGTCTCCAAAAAGGACGAATGCCATCGCCAAGTGAACGCCCAGTAAATAACTTCTATGTGTATTGCATCGGTTACTATTGCTACGGTATCTACCAAATGCAATCGGAAGACAAGACTGACTAAACGAACTAACGTCTTTAAAATGGCATTGTATGGAAAGTGGTTTCCCAATCATCATGTTTTGATGTTTGGTATATTTCTCGTTTTTTATTGCAATGACAGTTACGTGTTGTTTGTTTATGAAAAAAGGTTAAAGGGTCAAAACTTTGCTACAAGTGTTCAAAACACCGCTTCTGTAAGAACACGTCATTGGATTTAGCTCAAAAAATTGACCTGATTCTTTTAAACATACGCAATAAAACATTGATGAATACGAGACATTTAAAGATCTACTAAGAAGCCTTTATTAATTGGGGCTACATCCAAACATCAATATAAGATGCATATCCACAAAGTTAACATTTGATTTAATTAACTATTTAAGAATTTATCACAATTCTAATTATTTATACTTACTTAGCGATTTCCCGTTAAACTCTAGCAGTAAGACAAATCTGCGACTCCGCGTTAAGCTGTAGATTTTTATATTTCGAACTCGCTCTCTGAATACTCGCCATTAGCAGGGTCTATCTAAGTAAACATATATTCGCTATTATTATACTGTTTGAGTCTCCATTTTAGCGGAGTAATGAACAGATGGAGTGTTAATGTGAGAGAGCCCACGTCTTCAGTCGGCGGTGGGCTCGCAGATACATCCCTCGCATGTTTGGTTATACAGAGAAACATGCGTGTTACATCTCCATTTTGTTATAACTCCGCGTTTATTGTACCGTAATGTTTCAGCTGCACCGTGACGTTTAAGAGAACAAGTTCTGTTGCTTGGCGTCGTTTTCAAAGTCGCTCCACGCGTTATTCAGTTCCATGAAGATCATTTTCGCCATGTTCTCATTGGCGGTGCCCATTTGCTGTAAAGAATAGTGATATTGTAGATCATAATATTAAGAATAAGAGGCAATTCTGTTGTTTGAAAACCTCCATAATTCGCACTTAAAACAAAGTTAAATATTGGCAAACATACTTTACACTATCAGGTTAGAAGTAGCCACAACCTTAACCTTTTCGCTGTGCTTATGCTTAAAAGTGTCGTATGATCGTACAATTTGCTCTCATGGCAGCCGATGCCTGAGCCTATGACTTCTACAATCCACTTACTGCTACAATCTGCAGCCAAGAGTCAAATAGCGTCCAAAAAGTAACATTACCTTATCAGGATGTACAGCGAGGCACGCTTTCCTATAGTTGCGCTTGACGTCGGCGGGCGTGACAAGCTGCGACATGTCCACGCGCGCCCAGCGGCAGTCCTCCCACACCACGGTGTGCAGCGAGCACAGCAGCGCGCGGATGTTCGCCTTCTTGCCCTCCGTCTGTGTCAAACATACAAGATGTCCTTAGTCCTTCAGAATAAAGATCAGATTACACCGACACGAGACGCGACGATACTTGAAGAGTTCAACGGGTCTAAAAAGCCCACTTTAATAGAATCATATTTGGATCATAATATTAATCATACAAAAATCTGTCAAATTTAATTTCTTCTTTATCGCTAAAGCATTAGGTTCAAGTTTGATTAGGGCAATTTTCGGGTAGTTTGAATTGCTGGCCAATTCTACTATAAAAGTAGCCTTTTTAGACCCGCTGTAATTTCGCACATCGTGAAGCCTGTATTTGGAAGCTTGAGGAGTCAGCGTTCAAGAGATCACTAAGGCTCCCTAAAATGTACCTTTTTGTGTAGTAAATAAAGTACAATATTGTATTGCTATCTTAAAGAGTGCGCGCCGCGTCTCTTTGTGAGCTGACCCTTAATGTATTAAATAAAAGTGCTAGTTATAGGAAACGTGCACGGCGTTGACTATGCCATCTAGTGTTGCATATTCGAAACTTTAAGGGTCAGAATACTTGACATTGACGCTTCTATGCTCCCAGCTACAGTTCCTGTACGCTCCATTTAGAGGAATGTGCAAGAAGTAGACTGTGCCATCTAGCGTTACATATTCGAAACTTATAAGTAAGATACACTTGACAATGACACTTCTGTGCTGCCACCTGTTATTCCTGCATGTTCCATATAAGCGGAATCAAAACCTAGTCTACGTCAATCGTTATGCCATCAGCCAAAATTTGATGGAGAATCGTTTTATTCGTTTTGATATGCTAGTGTAGATACTGTAGCTTTTATGATAATGCAGGCGTCTAGGGAACATTTACCAACAGGCATTAACCTAAAGATTGATAAGAAAATAAGGCATAATTGTAACCACCAAAATTAAAACTTTACCAGCATTAACCCCTTCGTACCCTCCTAGATTCCCTCTGGGACTGTGACCTTTGAGTTTCGCTTTTGAGCGTCGTAATGTTGACAAGTTTTTTTTTTTCTGTCAGGGTCCACAGTTGACAAATATTATCTACCATAGAGTTCAATCGTTCAGAAACGAAAAAAAATCTCAAGATGCATAGAAATAAAGTAATAATCAGTTTCTCTTCTGGGACCAATGGCCCCAGAGGGATAATTGAATTTAAATCGGACATGTCAAACGAGACTGACATAAACCACATCATATAAAGATCCACGTTTCTATGCTACTAGCCTATTACCCAGTCACCCAGTTAACTTACCCAGTCATTGATCTTCAATTTCTCCGGGTCAGCGCCATCTCTGACCATTTCCTCTTTCCTCATGGCGTTCATAGTCTTGGGCCCGGAGTCCCTCTTGGCTGCGAACTCGTAGCCCTGGCTGCCGAGCAGGTCGCCGAACACGTCCAGCGGCTTCCGGGGCTTGTCATCGGCAGGAGTCTTCGCTGGCTCGAAGTGGGACCTACTGGGAGTTATATGACCATTAGGATCTAAAAATCGTGTCTGTATGAAGTAATTTTAAGGTTTCGTTATGCACTTAGTGTTCTCACTAATTTGTAAATAGTTCTATTGCACTGAGCTTTGCTGTTAGAGAACCAATTCTGGGTTAAGCTCGCCTTTGTACATGAGTTGTTCTTTTATGTCTGTATGTGTATGTATTTGTGTGCAATAAAGAATAACAATAAAAATAGACAGTTCCGATGCAGTCCGATCGGCAGTATAAACCGACTGGCATCACAACTACTCCAGCTGTTAGTCGATTGCGCAGTCGGTTGGCAGTTTTGATGCAGTTATGTTAACTCCACAAAAACTGCATCCAAACTGAATTTTGCAGCTGGCGTTCAGTTTAAATGCAGCCCGTCCGTTTAGTTAGAACCTTAGGCACACTTGCACAGACCACCGTTAATTTTAAATTCCGAGTTCATTTTAACCCGGTGTCGTTTTGTATGGAATATTTGAGCGCTAAACGACTGCGCGGAGGGGGCTGGCATGGCGCTGCCCAGTACTATCTCACACAACTCACTTATAATCCGGCTGATGAGCGGGCGTATGCGGCTGATGCGCCGGCGTGTGCGCGGGGGACGCGCGGGGGGTGGAGCCGATGCTGCCGCTGGCGCTGAGCGACTGCGCGGAGGGGGCTGGCATGGCGCTGCCCAGTACGCCGAGCTCCGCGAACGGGTCCTTGCGACCCCCCTGGTTCGGTTGTGCACGTTCCAAAGGCACGCTTTGAGGGCGACCTGGATTAAATGATAAGAGTACATTGACTATAAACTCGCAACCCACCCTGGAATCGCACGATACAGGAAACGTGTGTGCGGAACATAAACCACTGGGAAAAAATATCTTAATGATATTGTAAACTGCATCAAAAACAACTTTATTGAAATAATAGGTAACGAAATCAACACTTTACTTTTAATGGGGATTTCAACTTTGACGTCTAAACAAACCAAACTGAAGACTAACGTAAATGTAATTTTAACTACTAACTAGAGCAAGTAGAGAGTAGAATCTACTCTCTGCTTGCTGATAAGCATCGAGACTTAATGAGACCAACCTTAATATTGACTATTTCAAAACTATTGGTGTCGATGCTCAAAGCTTCACAACTCTGAGAGTCTGATACCATTTGCCCTTGAAAAATGCATTTTTGTGGGAAAGGCCGTCATTTCTAAAAAAACTAGTGCAAGTTGTTCACCTTCTTCCTGAATCAGCTGTTGTGGTGTAAGCACGGGTTCTATCTTCGGCAGCGGATCGTTGAGGCCGAAAGGGTCGAAGTTGAGCGGGTCGCTCGAGGTCACGTTCGGCTTCGTTTCGGCTTGTTCCGTCGGCGGGGCGGGGAGGTCGCCAAATATCGACTCCGTTGCAAATGTCTTTAATAATCAACAGAATTAGGTTCAGCGTACACATGGAAAACCGCAATATAGTTTTCTCTGCTAAACAAACTTCACATATATTAATTCAATAACAATAATTGATTATAGATTCGACACTTTAAATAGATGGTTAGTAATTTAGCCACGTATTACTAACCGCGTTGCTATTGTCTCGGATGAATGGAACTTTAACTCAACTGACTTGAGGCTGATTTTGGTTTGTCAGTGAAAACCACGCTGCTTTTAGTCGGTTTTTATATTCTCACAATATGCGCAGACCGGGGCGTTTAAAATGGAGATCAATTGCTGCCTTCCGATTTACCTATTGAGACAGAATCCACGATAAAACATCACAACCAACCTGTACTTTCTCCCCCTTATTTCCAGTGAGGAAATCTCCGAAGCCATCATCAGTCTGCTTCTCCATCATTCCAAAGAAATCGAACGAATCATCATTTTTCAGTTTCTTCTCTGGTTTCGGTTCTTGCGGTACAGCGCCAGCGCTCAGGTTGAGGTTTAGGAAGTCAGCGGTGTTCTCCGAGGGGAGTCCTGGTTCGGGGTGCGGCTGGGAGGGAGGGGGCGGGCGCGCGGGGGGCAGCGGGGAGGGGGGCGCGGGCCGGGACGGACGTGTGGGCCGGTGAGGCTCCGGCTCTCGCGCTGGGTAGTCCGCTGTTACTGTGGAACATAGTTGTGACGTTGATTGGAAGGTTCCATTGGTAGAAACATGAGCGTTTTGGGGCTATTTAAATATTTCCAGGGCCTACACTCTCGACATAGATAACGATCGCGTAGCGACAGAATTTGGTCGTTAAGGCCGCTCTTATACAGTAAATTTCAAACACGATCCACGGATCATACCATTGATTTTGACCGTGGAATGCGTTCGAGATTGACTGTGTACGGGTGACTTTAACGAATTCGGTCGCTAGGCGATCGGTAAGGTGTCGAGACTTCCCGCCCTGGTTAGTCTCGTCAGTGTTGTGCGTTCGATAGAGCAAGCTCAGACACGAATGGCTGTGATGCGCCTGACGCGGAACTGTGTCAACAAGAACATACAAAATGTATGCAAGAATTTGTCCCGTCCCGTTCCTGACGGAACACTGAAGAGACCCTGATCCGGAAATGTGTGTATAGAGCGTAGAGCGTTACAACCGGTAGTTTTCACTACGGATTTTCAATATTTTTTCTACTTTTTGGGTAAAGACCTCGCCCATATTCTTCCAGGAATTCGTTTTACTCAACAAACATTTATTGATTTGTAGTGCAATTTGGACTAATAATGTAAATGTCCATAGATATTATTAAACAGGCATGCATTACCACAGTTTGCATGGCTTAATAAAAACATGAGGAGAAAATGTTGTACATGATAAAATACACACATCTAAAACTGAAAATAAAACCGTGCCTTATGAAAAAACTACAAACGTATGCGCGATTTGTGTGAGCGTCGAATGATTAAAGAGATTATAATACAAGCAAAAATTAACAAATATTTGAGAATTTATAACACTGCGAAAAAACATTCTATAAGTATTTCTGAACAAGAGTATGGTAGGTTAAAAAATGTTTTAAACCACTCAACGTGATAAATACAGTTATGAATGGCGTGCCGACACAGAATTAAGTCGTCCACATATTACGTGACTTGAACCACGAACGCGCACGTAGGCTTCACTGCGATGTGTCGAAATCTTTCAATTAGTTCACCTCTGATTTTGCTACAACTTGATCTTTATTATATACTAGCCGACGTCACGCGGTTTCACCCGCGTAGTTCCCGTTCCCGTGGGAGTACGGGGATAAAATATAGCCTATGTTACTCGCTGATAATGTAGCTATCCATTGCTGAAATAATTTTTAAAACCGGTCCAGTAGTTTTAAAGTTTATTTGTTACATACAAAAATGCAAATCTTTCCTCTTTACAATATAAAAAAAAAACTTAGATTTATTATAATAAACAAAAATACTAATAAATCTTTATTTAGTATTATAGGATAGATATATAATAAAAAACAACTTGTAGCAAAATCAGAGGTGAACTTACTCGTTGCTAGCTAAGGTTGCGGTCACAGGGCAAATTATTATGAAACAACTAAACGTTTTTCATTGTTATGACGCTAAGTACCGCAGCCTAGGTGCGCGCTGATCTTTTGATCTTTTTTTTTTAATTACGTAATGTTCAGCTTACTGCTAAATGAACGAGACGCTTAAACACAAAACTACAACATACTTGTTTTCGGTACTGCGGCGGGATTGTTGCGAAGGTTCGCTGCATAAATAGATAAAATAGATGTACACAGATATACTTAGAAATATTTTACACTGATTTTTAATAAGTACATAAATATTAAGTATAAAATTAAATCGCAAGTCGGCTAATATTGTTCTCTGTTTTTGACCGCACAACCTAAACAAGATAGGTTTAGGTACATAATTTTGAACTTTAAACACTATTTGAGATAGAGCACAAAACGCAACTTCTTTCTGGGGACAGCTATGAAGAAATCACAAAATCAATATTTAAACTTACCAAAGTTATCAATAGTCTCGTCCCTCTCCAAGTTAGTAGAGAACAGTACATCAGGCGTCCGAATGGGGAACGAATGGTCTTCTTCCCAGAGATCAGACCGAGGCTTGCGACGCTCGCCATTTTGAACCACGAGGCTTATCACCGCATTCGTGTTGTTCGAAAAGTGGTCGTTCACGGGCAGGGACTCATCTATACCGTCGATTTCGGACCTAAAGGGAGCAAATATATCAAAATTAACACCAGGGTCAGACGAGGTGTAGATGTCAGACTGCAAGAATAAACTCTTTTCAGAAGTGTTTCAGTTGTAAACATAACGAAATTCTGAAATAGCATTGGGGTAATGTAGGCCTGAAATTGACAATCCAAAATATTGAAGTATCCTTGCGAAACTTACAGATTGATATCTAGGCCAGCCAGCTAGGCCCAGGCTTTTTCCAAAAATATTGGGACTTCCATACAAACTGGATTCACCTGAATACCAGTATTTTACATAAAACTACCTACGAGAACAGGTACTTCCTGGCAAGACTGGACTCAGATTTTCTGGATTCTGACAATCCGCAACGTCTGCCAAAGGTCTACAAATGAGAGCCGGGACCAAGGGCTTAACGTGCTCTCTGAGGCACGGAGGAGTCTTGGTGTGTTAAGATGGTGGAGATGGGACCCTGATCCACAGACCGACCTCGGCAAGCGTTGTTTAACCTTGAAGAACTGTGCGGCTGCTATTATTTAGCCACGAAAATCTTTTAATGTATATTAGTAGTAGTGTGTGTGGTGTGTAGTAGTGTATCTAATACCTTTAAACCAGCAATTCTTGTATATTTGTACCTATATATATAATCTGAATCTCGGAAACGGCTCCAACGATTTTCATGAAATTTAGTATGCAGGGGTTTTGGGAGCGATAAATCGATCTAGCGAGATTTTATTTTTAGAAAACGTAGTAAAAAAAAAACGAGCCAGGCTCGGTCATCTAGGTACAGTTCCCGTCACGTTAGTTTACCTCCCCGAAGTATGTCGCAATCGAATGCGTAGGATGTCAATTTGACAAAAAAAAAATAGGACAGCGCAAGATGGCGGGTGTAATGGCATCTCACTCGCTCGTATACGTTCAATGCATACGTGTGACCCGCTTGCTCAATGCAATACGACTGTTGATGCGAAAAGTGTTACACGTTGTTATTGTTTTAAATTAACTATTTTGGTTATTTCTTACTATTATGATTTTCTTTGCTTTTTGTGTGTTTTTGTGGTGTATGTGTTTGTGGTGTTACTTTTTGAAACTGTTATTGTTACTGGTAGACTTTACTTGTTTATAATATCATACGTATAAACAAAACAATATTCTAGGAACGTAACACTTTTTTACGCGATTGCACCTGCGCGGTCGTCACTAAAACCTAACTTCCGAGCGGTAAAGAACCGTGGTGCGAACTGTATAATAGTGAATCTGACCTATTAAACTTGATGTGATGCTGGTCGAGCGCCAGATAGCCCGTGTGGAAGTGCACGGACAGCACGGGCACGCCGTGCACGCGGCCCAGCTGCTGGCGCGCGTGGTACACGCACACCGCCACGTCGCCCACCACCGTCGTGTCCAGGGGTAGGCTCACCTGCGGACAACCAACATTGCTCTTTAAACAAACTGATATAAAGTTCAAAATGGAATAACTATGTATAGTCAACAAAGCTATTTGGTATACAGACAAAAATATTTTTTTTTTCACTGCACTGCCAATATTTTTTTCTAATGTATGCATTATAACTTCTTAAGCTTATAACATACTAACTAGTGTGTGTGGTGTACAATAATTGTCTACTCAGCACTCACGACATTTTTTAAAAATAGTTACAAGTTAGCTACCTGCATATTAAATGGCTTTGTTGACTGTACATGGATAAAGTGTCAAATTAGTATTTTTTTAAGGTGTAAAGTCAAACGAATGGTCTATAATATGTTACAGAACATTTTAGGAGAAAAACGAACTCACTTTCCCCTCAGCCATGCTATAGAGATGCAACCGGTCATAGTCTTGCATCGTCGACAGCAGCATTCGGTCTTCATTGTATATCTCTATGTAGGGCCGGCAGCCATCGCGCGCCTTAGTGAACAGTGGCACTGGCTGGATGGTCAGCGACACTAGGGTCACTGGCCGGAAGTGAGGGAGGATTGGTTCTGGTCTGAAACAGATGGATTATTTCAGACTTCAGAAGTATGTTAGTGCAGTGGCGTTGCCATCTAGCGCGGATATTGTGGTTTCCCCAGAAAGAAAGATAAATTACGCCACTCCCACCTACCACCCACCCCCGTACCTACGCCACTGGATAGTGGATGTGATCAAAGTGAAATTAGTCTTCTAGGAGTGAACCCTTGCATGCATCCATAAGTCCGTTGTTCAATGTCATCACAAATTCTTGCGCTCTGCGCTCAAGGTAGTTTAATTTCTTTGCATCGGGGAATTTTTGCCTCGTGCGAAACTTCTGTAATAGATTTTCAACTTTATCGCTAAAGAGATTAGGTTCAAGGTTGATTGGAAAAATTTGAACGTTTTGGGTAGCTTGGATTGCTGGCATCTGTACATATCAATATTGTGGTCATCACTCACCTTATAATATTAGAGAGATAGTAGAGGTATCGCAGCTGGCTGGGCGGCATGTTGATGGGCGTGCGCTTGACCGCGAACATCTGCAGCGCGTCCTCCGGCACCGTCACCAGCTTAGCGTACAGGAGCAGCCCGCACACTAACATGCACGACATCTGTTTGCCATCCTGTAAGAGTAGGGAGGCGTTAAACTTGTTATAATGATCACATGGGATTCGTTACGATATAGAAAACTGTATATTTATATAGAATACAGGATGAAAACAGAACGAGGTGATGTAGGCCTATTGCGAAGCCATACGATACATTGACGGTGCAGTGCGACAGCGGAGCGGTGTAGCTACGCCATCCTACTTACACATTACGATAAGCGCACCGCGAGCGACTTGCGACTTGAGAGACGAGGCGGGGAGGTGATGCGCTGCGGCGCCGCAGTGAACGTGTTATGCGCACGCACCCTATATAGCTCGATTTCGCCGCATTGCACCGCCAACGCATTGTGTGGCTTCGCTCATAAGGTCGTGTTGATCACTTTTGGTACGAAACTCTGAATACTGTCTTTAGCGACAAGATTTCTAAATTTCCAACATGTTAGCCTCAATCCCGAACATTATTCAAGTGTTATCGGAACAATAGGTAATAGCAGTCATAGATACCTGGCACGTAATGACAGCTGCTTGCCGGTCATCCTTGCCCAAGTACTGGTACATGTGCTGCAGCAGCGCGTAGGTGGGCGCCAGCAGCGGCGCGCGGAGCGCGGGCGTGGGCCACAGCGCGCGGCACGCGTCCGTCACGGCCACGTGGCGCGGGAACGACAGCCGGCAGCCGCGACACGCGTTGTAGATGCTGTACTTGCCGCCGGGGTGACGACTTTCTAGGTATGCCTGGAATTAGGGCATTGTTTAAACTTAATAAGGACAGACTAGTTTTGACGAATCTGTGTTTATTTCCTTATTGTTTTTTTAATTTCTAAAGGTTGCTTATTTTTAATAGTCGATTATGATTTATTAGTATATCGATCTAGTTAACATATATAACTGACCAATTTCAATTGTTGATGAAGTGATGGCCTGAAACACAGGTTTAAATAAACCTAGATCGGGCAGGTCGTTACATACATTTTAAGTTTCTAGTTAAATATTTTGTACCTGTAATTAATTTTAGCCATACACTAGTTTTAAGTTACGCACTAATTACCTTTATATTAGATTTTTACTATATATTATCTTTATGTGGCTATTTTCAATTGATTTATGAAATTGAAAAAAAGATAATAATAATAATTACAGGTACAGAATCCAGAAGCTGACAGAAATTTCAATAAAATGAATAGGTCAAAACAATAGGCTAGGTTGCCAATAATATTATTGTAATATTTGACTTTTATGGCTTTCGCAAAAGGTTTAAATTAGAAAAATTACGGAAATCGTTCATTGTTGTCTTGATATTACAAAAATCGTGCCTAAAAGACATCAATCAATAAATATTTAAGTAAAATCTTACGCGGACATCATCAATATGGTTGGTTTTATAGGCGCTTTCTAAGCCCTCTGACGGGTAAGGCATCACTATTATACGACTAGTTATGTAGCTTATATCCAAATCTGTTCTAGCTATTGACCTGAAACAAATAAAAAAGTTATTTTTAGATAGATTCAGTGGTCATTATCATTTATTTATGTCTGAGTTAGGAATCTCAATGATAAATGATATTAATTTTGCGAGTATTCCCAGTCGCCCCCACATGGTAAAATTCCCAGTTGCCACTGTGTGGGGACTCGGAAGTTATTGCGCCCACTTCAAATCGCTGTACACAGTGGCGTGGATCGCCAACTCCCCTCATCGCTGTCAGTCTTACGGCCGTGATGAGAGGGTTGGCGGGACATGAAGTGGGGGGAATTTTATTCCCGATTGCCACCTGGTGGCATGTGGGAGCGACTGGGAATACTCGTTATTTTGTAAGGAGGTTAAACATTACATCTTTTTGGTAATTTCAAACTGGTTGAGGCCGGTGTTTCCTTGCTGACGTTATTTTTACATTAGTTATCAATAACGCAAATTCATGGGCATAATGAAGCAACGCTTGGGGGAGGCCTATGTCCAGCAGTGGACGTCTTTTGGTTGAAAGGATGATGAAATAAGAAATTAATTAAATGTAAAACATCACGCACGAAGATACTCACTGTTGCACAGTTTGCATAACCTTCGAAGAGGTATCCTTTAAATTCTTCAAGAAGCTTCCAGCGCCTCCTTTGATAGATGAGAATAGTCCCCCTGAGTTGGCGGGTGTCGCCGGCAGCGGCGGCTGGTAGTGCGGGGCCGCGGGGGGGCGCGCGGGCGGCGGCGGCCGGCTCGGCTCCGGCGGCCGCGAGTTCGGCACCTCCTGGCTCACTGCCGCCGGCTCTTTGCTGGCTAAAACGAGAAAAAAAAATTAGAACACAGGTAGTTAAGGAAAAGTGACAGTTTATTTGGCGCGCTTTATAGTGTCAAATTGTAGTCATTGAATAGAGTTCTGTTCTGTTATTTTCAAAGGACGTGAAAAACGTGAAAGTGAGGAAGACACGTCACCTATGCAAGGATTAACGTCTCATCTTCATTACATAGCCATTTTTAGAAAGTGTTTGAGTTTGTATGTGTTAAAGTTGTATGTATTAAGTTATAAATTAAGTTAAAAAATATAACAGTATGTTTAAAGGTAAATAAAATAATTTAGCATGGCACTCTCCACATAACGATGACTGGCTCATGCGACTATGTGCCATTTATCGCTACTTATGTGTAGTTACCATATATTGTGTACCCACTCTGCTATCCCTTACTCGAATGTTATAATAAATTAATAATAAAAATATGACGATAATATTGGTTAGGTACTTGTGTTAACATTATGCAAAAAGTGTTCTCTCACATCACAAGGTTCCGGTAAGTTATTACAAAAACAACATTATTGAGTACCAGATATTTATTTCTAACATTAAATATCTTACATGTTTACACTTAAACGTCTAAATAGTAACAAAAATATTGCTCGTCTAAACACTATCTCTTTTAAATTAACTATTCGAATATAATATTAAACAAAACCAGTAGGTACTGTTTCATAAAATCACATGTGCATTCAAAAAATTTAAAGAAAATTATTGAATATAATGAAAAATATTTAACATCATAATATACTCTTTTAACAACATAATATTGTTGACATTTTTATAAATAAAAGTATTTTAAAAATAATCAATTTTACTTACCTATTGGTAATAGTGCCTAAAGGTTCATGTTTAAAACACACCATTTTGACGCATTTTCGACGTTCTCTCGCTAAATATGTAATAAAAATTGGGTCGTTAGCAACTCACAATGCGACCTAAAATGTATTCGAATATTCCGCTCAGCTTTGAACTTGTATACGAAAACGCTGAACTTCTAATAAGCAGACTTTAGAACTGGCCAAAGAACGATTTCAAAACCTTTTCATCTGTAAGAAGACCGATTGACGTGCGCAAGCGCATTACCTCATTTATCAATAAAATATGAATTATTTTCAGTCATCCTTAGTTGATTACGGTTTTAATAGAAATTAGAAAATGCGTCAACATGGCCCAGCACACAGGAACCACAATAATAATACTTTTTTTTTAAATATTCTACGGAATACTTGGAACTACAGAAGACTTGGATATTTAGGATAGAAAACTATTTAGATATATTTTCTTTTAAACAGTAAATTCAGTGCTTTAGTGAGCAAAATACTATCATTTTTTTATCTTAGTTTAAACTTGATCTAATAAATTCAAGTTAAGAATATATTTTGACATAAATTGGGGCAAATGCTTATTTTTCTAAACTAAATGGAATATGGTATGAATATAAATTAAAAGCACCTATTAAACATTTATAACTTTTTTAAATAGTATAAAGCTGTTGGCAAAAATATTTGCCAGTGTATAAACTAAACCATTATTTCTGAAGCACGCATTCGTTGATCCTATGCTGTTTAGATACCCCACTGATAAAATCATCTTTTCACAGCGCAGTTTGATTTGGTTTCCTAACGTTAATATTTTTGTTAATTGTGTATTAGGTACTTTTGTTATAAAACACCGAAACACCGAATAAATCTAATGTCGTGATAGCCTAGCTTTGAAATAATTTACGCAGATCTATTTTTATGAGAATTTCAAGCCAAAAACCGAATTATTAATTATTATTTGGATTACTGCTACGACAATGTTTGTAATGCAGATCATGTCAAGTACACATTTAAATGCTCTTTACCTGAATAAAACTTTAAATACCAAGTTGAATACTACACATGGTACTGCCTGAATATAACAGAAACCTTAAATTCGTAATTACATAACAATTATGGTAACTAATTAATTAATACTATCGATCGACAACTTCACTTTTGTACCTTTTCATGGAATGTGCGGAAATATAGTTGGAAGATATTTTAATTATGTTATAGGAGTGAAGCAACATTTACATTAACAATTAGACTATACACTGTCTTTTAATTAGGCTACAACATAAAAGGATATTTGTATTGGAAAAAGTAGAACTATCCTAATATCTAAATATAGGACGGACCTACAATATCTATAGCCTTGAGTTTATTTAAATACAAAGAGAATTGTAATATTATTGTCATCGTTGAAACTTTATAGAATACTATAAACGGTTCTATACAAATCCGTTTGGCGAACAGAGAACTCTGTTCACAAATATAATTAACTGCTCTGTATGTCAAAAATTAGGTACAAATAAATTTTGTCGTCAAAAAACATCAAATTTAGTAAACAAATTATTGGTACATTGCTGCCAAACATAAACAACCATCGAGTGGTTTATAAGATAAAATATTCTAAAGGCAATAACAACATTATTAAATATAGTTAAACATTAATAAATAAAAACAATGAATACTCATCATTGCGAGCATATCCAATGGTTCTAGCAAGCGTCAATGTGTGATGGGTGTCCGATGCAAGGGTTCATGCTAGCGCAGCGGGTCATTTAAACGAGAAAACTATTGGGCATCCGAAAAAGTTGAAAACACCTAAAATGAAAAAGAAAACGTGATATGTATTGCATACACATTAGTCTACAAGACAGAAGACCCTCGCCTCTAGCCTCTAGCGGACATACATCTTAATCAAATCGAGCTGCTAAGTTGCCTCATCAGTGAGTGAGCGTTATCTTTCCACATAGTTAGTACCTACATAATCAATCATAATACAAATCTCAATAAATTTATTGTAAACACTTCAGTGAAATTGTAGTGTTGATTTCAACGAGCTATCTTTATCTGCTACTTCTAACGTTAAATGATTTATTACTAGCACTCGGTGACTTGCAACAGGCGTCGTGGCGCGTCCACAATAAATAAATATTATTAAAAAAATATTTAATTGGTTTTCAATCAGAAAGAGGCGAGGAACTCCTGAAACTATACAAAACAGGTACATGCAATGTGTTATGACCATTCAAAAGAACAAAATATAAAGCACTGATTCCTTGTTTAACAGGCTAACATGCATGGCAGGTTCCATCCATTAACATTGTTTTAAAACAACAAATATTGAAGTATTTCTTATTCATGCCTCTTCATTATTAGTTTTATATTATATCGCATAGCGTCGGGCCTACTTAATAGTTTGTATAATGGTATCTAAATAGTTATCAATTCCAGATTAGATAAAAGTAATAGATAGTTTGTGTAGTGAGTCAGAAATAACATACATTTAAAGATAAAGTAAGGTAAAGTGAAATATAAAAAGAAGTGAAATAAATATATTTAATTTTATATTAAATATATTTTTTTTAATATGAAATAGTAAAAAAATATGAATTAATATGGCCAAGGGAAGTGCTTTCTACTTTGATAGTATAAAAATATTTTACGTTTAATATAGTTATTTCTCCCTGTATCTTTTTTGTACATGTTTCAGTTTCAATTTTGACGATACATAAAAAAAGAAAAAATATAAGAAAATTTGGAAGTGAATTTGAAAACGTTATAGCAGGAAAACTAGCAGAAACATGACATACTTATTACAAAACAAATTAAAATAGACCATGGAAAATAAGTAGAAAAAAAAAAGTAATCTAATAACCATCCGATTCGCAAAAATCTATAGGAAATATAAATAGTGAAACCAGCAAAGAAGTCTAAGTACTAGGTAATATGAAGTAGGAAGCCATAGGATAAGATAGTTATTAGTTTATTTCTCAGTGCGACTCGCTTCCAACAGTTTGACCCAGCCAGGCGAGTAAATCAAGCTCAACTACGCTCCGTATTCAATTATAACACTCCCACGCATCACACATTTTTAGGACTCACTATAAACGAGCCATCATCGCATATAGTTATGTGGAAAAGATTACAATTGGCGTAGATACAGCAGAACATTTTTCTTTGTAGTTTAATATCGCAAGGAAAAATGTTGCGTATAATAATAATAGTTGTTCGGTGAAACAAATAAGTGCCTACATTTTCGGCGAAGAATTGACGGCGATTTATATGAGGTCAATTGTATAAGTTCTGTAGTCAGTTGGTTAAGTTCGTGTCTGTCTGTTACTTTAGCACTCCTAAACAATTGCACTGATTTGGATAAAATCTGCAAAAAAAAATAGGCTGAATTATTTTTTAAGGTGCAAGTTATGTTCTAAGACAAAAAATATTAAAACGGAGGGCATTATTACTGTTATTGATTCTAACGCTAGGCTATTTCCTAACAGAGCTTTGAAACTATGCGCATAAAACAGTCGTCATGCCACACCACATGTGATGACTAGGTATCGTTTAACGCAATACGCCTCTTTTCAGCTACAATAAAAATTAACTGTCTCTCTAGCTGTCCGCCTTTATTCTTCCAGCCTCTGATCTACGAAATACCCATACCTAGTGTTAGACACCCAACAGAAGTAAAAATGAATGAATAAAATGATTCTTAGTAATTTACACCGAATAAATTGTTAGTTGTTAATAAAACTTTACAATCGTGCCTTCGAATGTGCAACCACAAGATCTACAGTGCGTACCATCATGTTAGTTGAAAGCGAACGTGAATGAGATTGAGATCAGTAACACAGAGCATGTTACGAACACATTATACCCACATTTGTCCACACACGGAGCGCCCAACCACAGAACTCACTTTCAATATCTGTGCCACTCGAAATGCGTTAGAAATAAAATCAAACGACGGCTGTGAAGAATATACTCATTTATTTATCTATATTAAGCTCCCACATGACTAAATAATAATATGCACAACAGAAATAATGATTCAATGACATAATATGCAAGACATAGTGTTCATAGAAACACTAACTTTTGTGATATTAACTAATGACATAAGTATGAACGTTAAACATCATGTATTCTATAATATCATATAAATCTACTCTAATTCAATACTTGTACCTCAGTTTAACATATCATTTCCTCATATTGTCTGGAAAGTTTGGACTGATCCATGATTTTAATCATAGTGTTTGATTGCATCAACTCAAATATAATAAGATTGTGATAACAAGCAGTGTAATGGAATACACCGATCTAAGTAATAGACTAGTTATATACACACAAATAACTTAAAATTTAAGAGCGAAAATATAATCTACGTGACAAGTGCGCGAGGGTGCCGAGAACACCAAGCCACCGCAACCGTTAAATGCCAACGAGAGCCGCGGCGCACCGCAACCAATGTTAGTTCACATATACTTCAAACGTGTTATTATAAGCAATATATATCATATAATATACTAGTCAATATCCAGATTTAGTACCACTGTACATTTGTCCAAATACTACTGGATATTTATTTAATATTAACTATTAGACTATATAGAAAAATAATATACCTAATATAGTTAGGGGTTTAGACATTGGTGTGAAATTGTATATATAGCCCAATAAAGTTACAGGAATGTATAGACAGTTTAATAATTACACCTAAAATATAGTAAAGATTCTAACTAGCGACAAGTACCCTATCTAGCTATAAAAGGTATGCATTTCATAAATGCACACTGACTTTTTGGTAATAAGATTATTCAAGAAGAATGTTAGAAGAATTTGCGACAAATGTATTCAATTTTGTCCGGTATCTCATTTCATAATTTTAGTGGTTGTTCTATTATTCTATCACTGTGAATCTTTCAAGTCTTCCTTCATAATCAGACTTAAACATCAAATTAAAGCTTATTAACTTTCACTGTTCATGAAACATCATGGCTAATATTGCACTATGTAAATGCAGTCTGAGCCTCTTCCAAACACAAAGAAATGCTCGAAAATATTAAATTTCTAACTTTTTCAACGTCATGTTAACGCATCTCAGCATTGAAGCAAGATAAATAATCAATTTTGATTCAAGTCAAATAAATGCTATACTACCTTATTTCATTCAGAGAACAATTTATTCAACATTGCCTTACCTTTGGTGATGTTCAATTTTTGGTGATAATCAACATTGGAATGTAAATAAATCTCACATTTCGTTTAATACCTTTCTAAGGAACTCAAAATAAATATATGGAAAAAATAAAAAATTTGAGTGTAAAAAGTCAAAAAATACTTGACCATTTTTAGCTCGAGTATTTAATGCAACAGAACAGAACGATGGTCCGTAGGGGATGGAAGTGAACGCGCGCTCGCAACTCAATGTAACGTTAGGCGACTCTGTCTCGAATGTATCACAAAATGTTGAACGTGTCGCGCCGCGACAGTCTCTTAGGATATGGTAGTGTAATATTTACTTGACTTCTTATTACCTGGCGAGCTAGTGGCCACAGATTGTTCAACTTTTTTACGCTCAAATTTGAGTGGTTGCTTGAGATTGACATTATTGGACTCCGCTATCGCCGCCAATCGCTCCAACACACTACTTATTGTCAAGCGCTCTTCGGGGTTCACTGATAGGCAACCACCTGGGAACAACACACATCACAATCACATAATGTATTCAGACAAAATATAGTACTGAAAGAAGTAATTATACTCACTTATGACTTCATGAAAACATTTATAACGTTGATCATTGGGGTTAAGATTATAGTTTCCATTTAGAATTGCAAGTTTAGCAGAATCTTCAAATGGATGTTGCATATAGCACAGTGTGTAGAGGATGCATCCCAGTGCCCAGACATCTACACTGTGGTCAATTTTACGATTGTCCCAAGTGTCTAACATTTCTGGTGCTCTGTACATAGGAGTGGTGAATTGAGCCAACTGGAAATAAAGAAACAAGAGGTGATTTTGTTATTTCTGTTATGTAAGTAATAGGAGGAAATAGGCAAAGCTAACTAACTAGAAATTAACAAGTTCAACTAAGAAATAAGGGCTACTTACAGTTTCTTCTAACATATTTCTTTGATTTGCACTCCAGGAAGGATTCGGTGAATAAATATCTGTAGTAGCAGAACCGAAATCACATAATTTTATCGTCCCTACAAAAAAAAATTAAAATTAATAACTTTATTTTATGTTTACAACAGTGGTAGCAAGCACATCTTTTATAAGTATGATGCACAAGAGATTACACAAAAAATGTTACCTTCATTGGATATTAAGAAATTTTCTAGTTTGAGATCACGGTGTGCGATAGGGGGCACCTGTGCGTGCATGTGCTGCACTGCCCGGCATGTCTGATAGAACACCCTAAGTATTGTTGGAAGAGGGAAAGCCGTCCCTCTGTTCTGCAGAGCTTCCATCAAGCTTCCCCCGCTGCACAAGTCCGTCAACAACAAATACTCTCCCATGCCATGTGATGTCTTCGCCTTATCAATAAAAGATGCTGCTATATATTTGATTATGTTAGGGTGACCTGACAATTTTTTTAATATGCTAATTTCTTGTATAATGTTTTTGTTTGCCTGCTCGTCAGCTGCCATTAGCCTTTTCAAGGCATATTCGGTGCCAGTGGATACGTCTTGAGCAACAAACACAAAAGCAAAACCACCTGAAATAGAAAGGACTCAGTAGGAATATTGTTGATGGACCAATTCTTCGGTTTTTAAAATCATTTTCCTGTTAGCAGTTTCCTGCAGATGCAGATAAAACAATTTCTTGATTAATAATGAATACATTTCCTGTGTAACTTCCTAGTATTTTATATACAATGGCAATATACTAGGAGAGTTGCAGTAGATTACGGGAGAATTTATGAGAATTTATTCAAAACTTAATGAAAAAACTTATTAAACAAGACAGTTCATTTAGGAAACATATTTGAAAATATCTTAATTATATGAAGCAGCGCCCCTTAAATATACCTCTTATTAGCTACTAAGGTTATAAGCAAAGTGAATAGGCAACAACATTAATGTGTCTTTTTATCATAATATCAATATCATATTGCAAACTTCAATCTGTCAGCTGAACATATGGCATGGAGCACAACTGTCCTATTGAAAGATGGAATCCCTAATCTGCTATACTTGGAATATACAATCATGAATATTTATTTGTTAATAAAAATATCTTCTTGTTAATTTTTCTCGTTGTATGTTCTACTTCTTTTTAAAAATTAACCAGCAGATTGATTATTTCAATCAAATTTCTCTTATACTACTTGGTTGTGTCAACATAACGCAATCAATACTCAGTATGTTTTAGATACTACGGTTACTAGAACCACATTATCTGCTGATAATCCAATCAATTTTTTCATTCACTCTACATTTGTATGAATCAGTGCTTCAAACTAATTTATATGACCTTAGAACATGTAAGATTGAGTTATGTGAAACCTAAATCTTGTTGCTTGCCTAGTTACATTTATTCTCAAAAACTAATGAGAGTAATGAACAATTTTGTTAAGTTACTAAATTTTCACTTTTTCCAGGATGACTATTTCATCATAACAAAGTTAAAGTCATTGTAATTTAAAGGTTCATTCACTTTATTGCAGCGAAATTAGCTCGAGTGTCATAACGGATATGCTCATCATAACGACCCCAAACATTTGTTGGACAATGTACCCTTACGCCCCCAATTTCTGTGACGTTAGTACGTGTACTGCATTATCCTACACGAAAGGCGACAACGCCAATCTTAAGATTAAGTGTTCTTTTAGGCGGAACTTGACAAAGTTACAACAATTTGATACTGACTTACCTTCTGCGATCACTTTTTTAACTCTCAATTTCATATTTCCTATTTCAACAAACTGACCAACAAAATCATTATCACTGCCACCGTTTGCGCCTCCTGAGCTGAAATAGCCCATGGCTGATTTAAAGACGCTCATTTTGGAATCTAATTTTGTGAGATTTCTATATAAATTAAGAAGAAAACTGTGTTTTATCAGCACCCTTTGCCCAGATCCATTTTACAATGGCACATAATGGCAGAAAAAAAAGAATAGGCAGATTTGTTGGCAAATGGCAGGACGAGAACAATGTTGCCAAAATGAAACTACAAACCACCTTTACTGGGTATTTCAAATTCTAAGAGCTAATTGAAAATAATTATAAAACATTATTTGTGTTCATTTTTTATTAAAAAATAATTAATTGTTACAAATACAAGCAACACGTCTAATAAGAATATAAAAATTTTAAATAGCACTCTGTAAGAACACGAACACTGCAAAACATGTGATTGCAAGGCAGGTTTTGAAAATAATATATGGCAGCATTTCCTAAGCAGAGACAAACCTTTGTTTTTTTTTTTTATCACCCTCACTCTTGACGCACAATCCTAAAAGCCCTCAACTGGAGGCACATTAAAAAAATGTTTTCAACTCGACTAAATTACTGACAGACTGCATTTTGACATTTCCTTGTTGATGATACATTTTTTAGTAATATTAGTAATCAGTCTGTGGTGAAGTTGTTAAAAGTCATTTGGAAGGAAAGCAAAGCAAATTGTGCTGATTTTATTATTTGTTATTGGTATTTCCTTCAATTGCAGTTTTATAAATAGTCCAAATTCCGCGCAAGAACACACCGGACTGATGTTTACCAATCCTGTGTGAAAATAACAAACATGGGATTTGAAATCAAAAGATTTCAAGGTGACGTTGATGAAGAACTCATTTGTCCTATTTGTTCAGGGGTTCTAGAGGACCCACTTCAGGTTTGTGTCTATATTCTGTATAGTTTTAGAGGAGGAAGTGTGTATAATGTGTATGTTGTTATGAATGGGTGTGTTTGTGTACGTAGGCCCCTGCTTGCGAGCACGCGTTCTGTCGTGCTTGTATAACGGAGTGGATCAGCCGTCAGCCCACCTGCCCTGTGGACCGACAGGCCGTCACCGCCAGCCAGCTCAGACCTGTTCCCAGAATACTACGCAACTTACTATCAAGGTGAACATTTCACAAGAATGTCATGGTTCCTCATTGGTTTGTAGGTCACACACTGTGATTGTTTTGCAAGGGCTTATATAATAAATATCATGAGTTAAAAAGCAGAAGTGTTGTAATGATCAGATAATGGATTCTGTGAAATTGATTGGATCATGTTTTGAGTAACAATATTAATGTTTATGAATCAAAACATAGATGACTGTTTAATATAGAGATGTTACTACACAATATATAATAGTAATTCATAAACTAACTTGAACTCTTGAGCCATAAAGACTTATTATAAGAAGTTATAATATGAATGCCATGTTTACTTTATAGACTGTGTACGAGTTGTGACAACGCACCGCATGGGTGCAACGCTGTACTGAAACTGGATTCCCTGGCGTCCCATTTAGTTGAATGTATGTTTAAGTTTTGTAAATATGCTATAACATGACCAAGCCACCTTGTCTTCATAATTATATAATATTATGAACAATTCATTATTTTCTTCTTCATAATATAATTATCTTTTTTTGGTAGCATCATACAAAAACTACAATATAGTGTATATTTTTTTAAACAATCTTGAGGATGTAACCTAAAGATTCATTGCAAATGAAGTTGTAGGTAATATAGTTGTTTCACAAAACAGTTCATTTGTGAGATTAAACAATAACACAAATGATATCTATAAAAATCTTAATTGATGGTTAATCTAATCATCTACTCGTTAAGTTATAAGATTTTATTGATAAAATAAAGTAACACAGTTAACTAATTCTATTATCTTGTTTACAGGCGAATACAATCCCAAAAGGCCAATGCCATGCGAAGCAGGTTGCGGACTTGTGATACCGAAAGATGAACTGGCTGAACACAACTGTGTTCGAGAACTTCGGGCACTCATTGCAACACACCAGGGAAAGTTGAATGACTACGAACAGGAATTGGCAGAACAGAGACTTGTGATAAACGAACATAAACGAGAACTGGCATTGTTGAAAGTATGTTGTGTATGTGTATGATTTGATACTTAAGTAAGGTACATAGTTTTTTAGATTTTCAGGTTTTGAGAACCCTATTTTGTTTGTCCTGATATAAATTCTCGAAATCAAAGTAGTCCTTCTAAGTTGTGGTCAATGAACTAACTGTTATCCTGAAAAAACCTGCGAATTCGTTTTCATAAGTAACTAGCTGTCCGCCGCGGCTTCGCTCTTGTGGACTGGCAACTTTCTTATTTTTTTCTTTCATGTGAAAGGGTTATATGAAAGAAAAAATAAGAAAGTTTCCTCCTCACTATAACAAACACAACTAAAAAAGAATTAGCAAAATCGGCCCAGCCGTTCACGTGTGTTGCCGTGACCAAGGGAAATAGGGATTCATCTATACTTCTATACTTATCTATATCTATACTAATATATGTATAAAGCTGAAGAGTTTGATTGCTTGAATGTGCTAATCTCAGGAACTACGGGTCCGATTTGAAAAATTCTTTCAGTGTTAGATAGCCCATTTATCGAGGAAGGCTATAGGCTATATATCATCACGCTAAGACCAATAGGAGCGGAGCAGACGAAGTTGCGTGGGTCAACTGGTTTTTATATATGTATAATAGGAAGATAGATTAGTGATAATATGTATAATATTATTGCAACTGTAGCATTTAGCAGCTGTTTAATATGTCAATGATTTTGTTTGATGTACAAAATTAATTGAATTCTCGATTACAAATGCCAATGCTTGCTTTTTTGCTTTCACACTTAAATAAGTATGACACTATTATTAAATTGTTGTTCACTAGGCATTATTGATATGAAGCACCAGATAAATTTGCAATAAAGTACTTTGACCTCCTTAATATCTTCATTATTCAAATTTATTTGGTGTCTTTCATAGCAAATCAGCAGAAATCAGGAGCAAATCAAATCAGGAGTGAGCATTGTTTTATAAGCTTAGTTAGGCATTTGCTAGGCAAAGGCCTCCACTCTTTCCCACACATCTGCCTTATACCATTGTGTTCCAGTACTTCTCATAATACTCAAGCTCATAAAGTGTATAATAGACATATTTTGAAAAAAGAAAGGAGTAAGTTGGTTTTAGAAACGTCTTTTAGATAAACTATAACTATTGTCATTTCAATTGTCCTTTTATCCACAAATCCCTCTCTTGTGCTAGTGGAATTGTTATTCTTTTCTGTCCTTGGTTTATAGTTTATCTCGGAGTCCATGTCTCTTGGTAAAGACCTTCTGTAACAATTTCCATTGCATTCTGTCCTTTGCACTGTTGTCCTCTTATCTTGTAACTAGTTGACCCGCACAACTTCGTCTGCTCCGCTCCTATTGGTCTTAGCGTGATGATATATAGCCTATAGCCTTCTTCGATAAATGGGCTATCTAACACTGAAATAATTTTTCAAATCGGACCAGTAAGTAGTTCCTGAGATTAGCGTATTCAAGCAAACAAACTCTTCAGCTTTATATATTAGTAAAGATGTGGTGAATCTCTATTTGGTTTACCTTTTTTGATCTACCAATCTGTCAGTAGTTTTCTCCATTTGTCTTCGGGGGCACCATACCATATGACTTGCCCATCTTCATTTCATTTGGTTAATCTTAGTGAGGATGTTAGTTACTCCTGTTCCTCTTATAGATGTGTTAAATTTTTAGCGTTCCCTGTCTGTCCATCCGTTTGTCTGTCAGCAAGACGTATCTCAAGAACCGTTGAAATTTTAAGGTTAAAAAAAGGTAGACAGTTCAAATTTTCACAGTGTGTATTTCTATAGCTGCTATACCAACAAATAATAAAAATTTGCCAGTTTTTTTTCGACTAGTCTTTTTATTGGTATACCGCCGTTTGCCCGAATTTTATTTACCCTAATATCATTTGTCATAATAGTCAACAGCCATAATATTATACGACGTAATATTCATTTGCCCTACTCTCTTCGTGGTTATTTTTTTATAAACCACACAGAAGTAGGAGCCCCGCGAGCGGTGCTTCGTGGACCAAGCCCACCATCAACCATGCATAGAATATTTTCATGTTATGTCTAATAATTATTATGGCGTTTAAATATTATGTTTGATAATTATTATGGCACTTAAAAATATGAAAAACAATACGTATGGCACTCGTATCTTATGGTATCTATGTTTCGGGCAATTAACAGTATGTCATATGTCTTTTAGGGCAAACAAAACATTCGGGAAAATTAAATTCGGTTAAATGAAATTCGGGAATATGATGATTATGGTATATAATCTTCGGGGAAACAATAGATAACCCTTTTTATTGCCAGCATGTTTCTGTCTATTGCTTTCTGACTGGCAGAGGCGGATTAAATGTTGCCAGCGCCCTAGGCAAACCTCATCGGAGCCCCTAAGGTAAAGCACGAGCAGGCGCGGATACAAAATTTCGCTTAGGGGGGTGGGAGGGGGGTATATTTGTCTGTATGTGGAGAAGGGGGAGTTATTAGAAAAAAAACTTCGGCTTGACATTTTATACGTAAGAAAATCATTGCGCACGTAGCGAGCACGAAAAATTATTAATAGAAAAACAGAATGACACTTTGCCCAACCCGGGAATCAAATCAGCCGTGGTTTGTGACCACAAGAACAACGAGACAGTCATAAGCAAAAGAGAGCCATTTTGAATGTCGTAAAACATTTGGTTTTTCAGGCCATGTAGGAGTAGTCAAGTAGTAATAGGGGCGTAATTCGGAATCTCTATACAAATTATGTTTTTTAAATTATGTGGGGTACTTTTTTTCGTGTTAATTTTCCTCGTGCGCCCCTTTGTAATCTGTACGTCTACCATGAGTTTTATCAATCTATACTCGCTAGCGACAATAGTTAAAAAAATGTATGAAAACTTAAAAAAAAACAAGTTTCCCATTTATTTGTTTAGTTGTTAACTAAAGTTTTACTTGCAACTTGCTTCTTCTTCTTCTTCATTGTTTCAATCTTGACAGACGGGTCGTGGTCGTCTTTAAGATTGTGTAGCATGCTTGACAATCCGTCGCCACTCTTCACGCACCTTTGCCTTTCTGGTGCACTCATACAAGAGACCATTGTCTAATGCTACCTTAATTTGGTCGGTCTAGCGCATAGGCGATCTACCACGTGCTCGTTTCCCCCCGATGTTTCCTTGTACCACAAGGCGCTCTATGGAGACATCTCCACGTTTTGATACGTGCCCGAAGAAAGTGAGAATTCGAGCTTGTACGATAGAAGATAGGCGCTGCTTGATACCTAGATCTTGTAAAATGGACATGTTGGTTCTATGCTGGGTCCAAGATATCTTAAGCATTCTCCTCCAACACCACATCTCTAGAGCATCTATCTTCTTTTTCTCACTCTCCCTCAGTGTCCAGGTCTCAGCGGCGTACAGAAATATCGGAAACACAAGCGCTCTGACTAACCGAATTTTCGTGGCTTTTTTTGTGATGTTCCGGTTTCCCCATATCTTTTTGAGAATATCCATGGCAGACCTTGTTATAGCCATACGACGCTTAATTTCGTCAGCGCATCCACCATTGTTCGATATCAGTGCCCCCAAGTAGATGTATGACTGAACGACATCGCAGTTCGCTATTTTTTTGACCTCTGGCGAGTTGTTATTGGTCGACAATTATAACCTTTGTCTTACTTCGATTGATTTTCAGACCAAATTCAAGACTAGTTCGCTCCATTTTACTCAAGAGTTCTTTCATTTGGCTGATGCTCGTTCAGAACAAGGTTGTATCATCCGCGTATCGTAGATTGGAGATTGTGAGGGCTCCAATAGTTACTCCGTCTGTCCAGTTCTCGAGGGTGATTCTCATGATGAGTTTTGTGTAGATGTTGAACAGTAATGGCTATATAATACACCCTTGTCGAACTCCTGCACTAGGGTGAAAATGGCTTGACAATACATCATGTCCTTCATATACCTGTCTTAGGAGGTGTACAAGATGCTTAGCGTACCAAGAATTGTTTCCCACAGCTTTGGCCACTTCACTGAGTCAAACGCCTTTGAGAAGTCTACAAAGCATATAAATGTTGGCATGTTGAATTCTCTAGCTTTTTCAATGATTTGGCGTATCGTTAATATTTGCTCACGGGTACCTCTTCCTTTTACAAAGCCAGGTTGTTCGGGGGCGATTTCCTTGAACAAGTATGATTTAAGTCGCTCATTTAGGATATGAAGTAAGATTTTGCTTGCGTGTGAGATTAAGGCAATAAGACGATAGTTACTGCATATTTTTGTGGAACCTTTCTTATGCAGGGGGACAAAAATGGTATGAGCCCACTCTTGAGGCCAGGATCCTGTGTACCATATTTTGTTACACAGGACTGAAAATACTTCGACACGAAATTCACCAGAAGCCTTTATGGTTTCGATGGGGATTACTTCTGGTCCTGTGGCTTTTCCACTTTTAAGATGTCTGATTGCGGCTCGAACTGAATCCTTAAGAATATTTGGTTCCAGTTCTTCATCTTTTGGTGCTGTTGAGACAAAACTGTGCGATGATGAGTCTTCAAATAATGATTTGCAATATTCTTTCCAGACTTCAGAAATCGTATCCATCTCCGTTACTGTTTTGCCTTGATAGTCCTCGATGGCCCAAGTTTTAGAAGACAGAGTTTTGGTAATCTGTTTAATTTTTTGATGTAGGTCTCGTGTTTCGTGACTTCAACTTCCGCGTATATGCTTTGAAGATGATCGTTACGGTCACGTCTGCACGCAGCTTGTATTCGAGAAGATTTATCGTTTAAGCTCTTTACATCAGCTCCCTGTGCCTTCATTTTCTGTCTTTCCTCTACAAGGGTCAGAGTGTCGTCGCTCATCCAATGTTGTCGCTTGTAAGTGCAGCTGGGTGGTTTGGATAAATTGACTGCGGTCGTAAAGAGCTCTTTAGCACTCTCCCACAGGTGACCGGGGGTGGTGGACTGAGCACTTGCTTACTTGTTAGTTAATAACTACAAATTTTTTTTAGTTTTCATATTATTATTTTTTAACTACGGTCACTAGCGAGTATAGATTGATAAAACTCATGGTAGATGTACTGGCGCCCCTAGGCACGTGCCTACTTTACCTTAAAGATAATCCGCCCCTGCTGACAGTGTTCTTGCAAATTCCTATGGTGACCATCGCCATACCCTAATGAAAATTGTTTTATTTCAGGAATTTATGCGAGCGATGCGTCTATCGAACCCCTCAATGCGCGCGCTAGCTGACCAAATGGAGCGGGAAGAGGTGGTCCGCTGGGCCAACTCATTGGCGCGCGCGAGAGTCACCCGCTGGGGCGGCATGATCTCCACACCTGATGATGTTTTACAGGTTAGTTGCCATCTGGCGAATTGGAACTTTGTCTTGTATGAAATAGAGTTTGTTTTCCCATAATTTGAAACTTTTCTCTAATACATATATGAAATATTCGGAATATTTCAAAAATATGTTGACTAAAGTGCCTAGTAGTCTCTCTAAACAATAACAAAAAACTGCAGTTAATAATAATGATTGCTATTCTTGTTTCAGATGATGATCAAGCGAAGTTTATCAGAATCTGGCTGCCCACCTCACATAATAGATGATCTTATGGAAAATTGCCACGAACGGCGGTGGCCGCCCGGCCTATCCTCACTCGAAACCAGACAAAATAATAGGAGGCAAGTTGTAACACATCTATACTCTATACTAATATACTTACTATAAAGATGAAGAGTTTGTTTGTTTGCTTGAACGCGCTAGCCTCAGGAACTACTGGTCCGATTTGAAAAATTCTTTCAGTGTTAGATAGCCCATTTATCGAGGAAGGCTATAGGCTATATATCATCTCGCTAAGACCAATAGGAGCGGAACAGACGAAGTTGCGCGGATCAGCTAGTTTGTCCATAAAGAGTTATCATTTGTAAATGAATATTGAATGTTAAAGATTTGAAAAGTTGCACTATGACATCTATTTTTGCGGTTGCATTGATCCGGTATCGGTTATTAGGAAACAGCTTTATGCAATAAAGAAATACCTGTACTAGGGTATTTTAAATACCCTATTAATTATTCACTTTTTATTTTAATTATTAGTAAATTAAAACAAAAGTAAGGCACTGCTGTTAGTTACGACGCAATTTCTTGCGTGCACAAAATTAATAAAAAAATATTCTTTTTCACAGATTATATGAAAAATACGTCTGCAAAAGAGTACCGGGCAAGCAAGCGGTGCTGGTGCTACATTGTGACAACACCCATGTAGACGAGCACATGATGATTGAGCCCGGGCTCGTCATGATCTTCGCGCACGGCATTGAGTAGCACGCGATCTGACGCCCGAGGTGCTCAAGTGACAAGCTACACGCACGTGTGGACATTGCGTGACTTGGATGCGGAGGCATTGAGTACCACTCCTATTAGAATTTATCAGTAATGAATGGAGCCTACTATTGTTGTGCTTTACTAGAGATACGAACAGGGTAAACTAAGATTCTCTCACAAGAATCCCCTTAAGGGTTTGATGTAAAGTCAATGTATGTACAATTTTATTTGTCCGTCCACTCAGTGCCTCCGCAGACCACTCGTATTGTCAGGGTCGCCACACTCGAAGGAAAACACGCGCGGCTAGGAAGAGCCGACCTGGATCTCTGAGCGACCACGACAATTTCGACAAACTTCGCCAATATGAACCGTAGTTCTAGAATACAATTTAAAAAAAAAACCACCATGAAAAAATTGTGTGGCCAGCCATAAATAATATGTTGGCATTTTTTTTTAAATATTTGTCTGGCAATTGTAAGACCAATGATTATTGTACAATAATATACAAATCATATTTGATAATGAGTTTTGAAATATTTTTATGTATGAAGTATTTGAGTTTCTAGTATAAATAACATTGGATTGAAGACATTCCGAATAGAAATGAAATAAAATATTTACTAAAAGTTTATATGGTTCAATGTTATGGAATTCAAAATTTAAGTATTAATTAAATATAGTTTTTATAAGTTTTTTTTTTAAATATTGAATTAGTGATTGAATGCTGTGTTATGTTTAAAAATAGTGTGTCATTGTTTTTTTATACAAAACCTTCAACTTACGCTGTGTACATTCTGAGCCATAAAAAGTGAACATGTTGTCTTTCTATGTTAGGTGGTTTAGCGAAATATACAGATAATTATGTACAGCTGCCAAGCACATTACGCTAGAACAAGCTGTCAAATTCCTTTAATAGATTTTCAACTTTATCGCTGAAGCGATTAGGTTCAAGGTTAATTGGGAAATTTGGCAGTTTCGGGTAGCTTGATGCGCTGGCGTCTGTACCCAGCATTATTAGCAGCTTAATTTAATTGTATTATTCCTACTTTACTTGTAACTTCATTATCCTATTTCCATTATTTTTGTAATTGATAACCTATGTTTATGTATTTAGCTCAATCTTTAAATAAATATACCTAATGATCACTAATTGATGGAACATAGTTTTTCATTAATTTTCATCGAATACCATTGTAAATAAACATTACTCAACGCGTTTACCTAACAATGATATTTAATAAATAACTTATTTGATAACATTTGATAACATTTGATAACATTCGATAACATAACAGTGAGACCATGGAAGAATAAGGAACATCAAATATTAGGAGGGTGCTAACTGAATATTACTCTCCAGTCTAAATTCTCCCTTTAGGCTAATGCAATGGTCGAAGTATTATTGAATTCTGGGTTCAATCTCCAGGGTGAACAACAGTGGAGCCCCGTGCTAAGTACGCCGCTCTATAAAACGAAAATTCTTCGGTAGGTATGGTAACGAAGAATCCATAAAATAGTAAGGATGGAAAAGTGAATTCAATAATTAATTTTAGCATTGTCTCGGAAAGGTTTTATATTTTGAAAAAAAAAAAAGTTGCGAGGGGGCTGGCTACAAGAGCACTGTAGAGCTTGATTCTGATACAACCTTCTCTAGTCCTAGTTCCATGGTGCATATTATTTTATTCCACAAGGTCTTAGTTTGCATTGGGCCCACGCAACAACACATCACGATAAAACAATTTAAAAAAAGATGCTGCGTGTAAAAAAAGCGTGAAACGAAACGTTCCACAAGACGTCAAGCAGCAAGCAGCTGTCAAATATTTTTGTTTGTCATCTTTAACACAAACTTTCCGAAGTTATTGTGAATTAAAACCACAAAAATGTCTGAAATGGAAGTAGCAGAGAGTGGGAATGATTGTTCCAATGATTTGTGTAAGTAAAAAATTTCTGAAGTTTTATTAAAAGCGGTTTAAATGCTCGATAACCTAGCTTGTACCCACCGGCTGTTTGTCAGCTTTATTCAATCCTTGTTCTACTACTATTTCCAGTGCTTCTGGATCGCGTGTTCCTGCGTCTTGGTAACGCGGACAGTGATGATCAGCTCGAGAGCTGTCTGAGCCGATTTCTTCCACCTGTGATATTGAAGCTGTCATCTCCTCATGAACAGGTTTGAGATGCATTATTTACATGGCATTGGAATGAGAGGTTGAAACTCTCCCGTTTGAGCTGTTCTTTGTACAAAGTACAGCGTTTTCATGTACATTACTTTACGCAGGCTTATTGTGTTATAGCCTCAAAAGCCTGTTAAAATTAAAATCTAGAATAATGCTTCTATCAGAAAATAATTTAGGTTTGGGTAAGATGGTCCTGTTAAATCTATTATGTTTGACTGCAGAAGATAGTTACCATGCCAACAAAATTGCATATTATTCTCTGTTTTGACATAATGAAATATTCTCTGTGTCCTGACCAGGTGCGCACCAAAGTGATGGAGTTGCTTGTGCATGTGAACAAGAGAGTGAAGTGCCGTGCTGATGTACAGCTGCCTGTGCAGACTCTTCTGCAGCTGTACAAGGATCCCACTTCCAACAGCTTTATTATTGTAAGTATAGTCATGTAGTAAGAATAGTGGGACAAGACAAGCAAGGGTATGGAATGGATAACTAAGCTAAAATATTGGCATTATTTCAATGACTTTGGGCTAGCCTTGAAAAGTGAAGTTGTTTTTGCCTAGTCATCTTTGGTGTTTCTAAATTATGTTAATTAACAGTACTGCTGCCGCTGCTGTAAATATTTTTATTTCATAAATATTTGTGAATAGCAACATTTTTTGCAGCTGTAAATCATCTTTGTATTGTAATACCATGTGTTAGCACTTGTCATTATGCTAAGCTGAGGACATTTCTGCATATTTTTTATTTTGTGGGGAAGGTGTTGTTTCAATGTTCTTTTATGTACATATTATTTGCTTACATATAAGTATGAGAGTGCTAACTGAATTCCTAACACCCTCTCATTCTTTCTTTTCTATGCTCCTAATGTATTTTTTTTAAAGTGAGAGTTAGGAATACTTGAATACTTATTCTATTCTTTGCAGCTTAAAGACTAAGTTTACAATAAAATGAAACTAACTAATATTTTTTACAGAACTTCTCAATCATATACATTACTATGGGTTTCCCGAGACTGCCTCGTGAGCAGCAGCTCAGTCTGGCTCCCTCTCTGTTACAAGCCATTGAGAACAAACCTCAAGGACACCAGGATGGGTGAGAATTTAATATCTTTCATAGAATAAATAATATACTAAACGAAAGATTTATAATATTCTGGGTCCCGTTCCATAGCACAGCTGGCTAATTTTGTTAATGCAGGCCATAGACATTCAAGTGATTTGATCAAACTGTTTGATCAAATAGAAATACGAAATTCCATGTCTTCATGCTATTCCACTCATTTTTAAGGATCCGTACCTCAAAAGGTAAAAAAAGGAACCCTTATAAGATCACTTTCTTGTCTGTCTGTTTGTCCGTGTGTCACCAACGATTTTCTCAGGAACGGTTGGACCTAGCAAGTTTAAATTTATACCAGATACTGAGGTTTATAGTTCCTATTAGGTGTATAAAAAGATATGGGCAAATTTAGATTTCCGTGAAAACTTAGTAAGTACCAAAATTTACTTTAATTTTAAATTATTGGAATTTTCCCTTTACTTGTGCTGTAAGACCTTGCTTTTAACTAAAATTGACAATTCTAGGTCAACGGGAAGTAACCTATAGGTTTTGGGTCGAAAACCTATATGGTAGTTCCCGTTGACCTAGAATCACAAAATTTGGCAAAAAGCAAGGTCTTACAGCACAAATAAAAGAAAAATTAATCAAAAAATTGAAAATTCAGGTAAATTTTGGCAGTTACAAGTTTTCGCGAAAATCTGGGGGGACTGACCTAAACACTTGGTTAATTTAGGTAAAACGAAAATTTTATTCAGCCTAGGGTAACTTAGGAACAGTCACATTTGGTGCTGCCCATATCTTTTTAATGGGAGGCCTATATCCAGCAGTGGACGTCTTTCGGCTGATATGATGATGATGATGATGATATCTTTTTATCGTGTTGACTCAGGACCTTGATTTGTATACACCTAATAGGGTCTTATATGGTGGTACGGAACCCTCAGTGCGCTAGTCCGACTTGCTCTTGACCAGTTTTTAATTAATGCCAATTTTATAAAACAGTTCGAACCAGCCTGTTTAACCATCAAATTATGTACTTGAACGTCTATGGCCCGCATTATACATATTCTGGCTTGAGACGGCGCCGGAGAGTAAAATCTGGAAGGACTTGGGGGAATCCAATGATGCAGTTTTAGTATTCATCAAAACAAGCCCTGAGACTCCTTTGAGTATGGGTTTTTTTTTCTTTGTGGCCTTGCCACTTGAAAAAATCCCCCAATATAACCTTTATTTTTTCTTTGTTACAGTATTTTGATGCTAGTCATGCCACTGCTGGGCAACATAAAGGAAACTGATCTGAATTTGAAGGAGAAGCCAAAAGTTGCCAATTTGATACTGAAGTTTGCCACAGATGTTCTACTCCTTCCATATAGGTAAAATTTTGCCTTGAGAAAAACTTGTTCTGCTTTTATTTTTTATTCTCAGGTTTTCATAAAGAAGCGCTGCAAATTGTAACCTGTAAATAGTCAGAAAAAGTCTTGGGTAAATCAACTATTAATGTTTTAGCTCTGATCTCATGAGCTAATGATCAAAGCAAAAATTAGTATCTTCTAGCGTTTTATTAGATAAACTAGCTTTTGCCCACGACTACGAAGTCAAGTGGGCAAAAGCGTTTTTCCCGTTCCCTTAGGACTTTCGGGAAATCTTTTCTTAGTGCTCTACACTCCCCAAGGAACCTACATGCCAAATTTCAGTTTTCTACGATCAGTAGTTTCTGCTGTGCGTTGTCTGTCAGTCACTCAGCAAGGGAAGAATTTTGTATATTAGGACAACTACTCCAAGAGCGAGTGTATCCCGTAAATATTATAGTACTGCTACGTCATTCTATAACAACATTATAAACGTTTCTCCATACGGCGATTAAATTAGGCGTGCGCCCTTCGCATAAAAAGACGTACTCGCAGCACCCCACTGCAAAACTTTTTCATCAAAAGAGCTGTGCGATTTTTTGTGGACATGCGGCAATACTTCGCTACTTGCGACGTGTAGTTGCGATCACGCGGCGATCCGTTGCGAGTCGCCACGGTATGTACGCCGATCCGACGATAGTAGGACGATTTTCTTGCTCGTGGAGTCGGCGCGTTACATGACTTCACTAACGCTTCTAACCCACGCTGATACACATTCATTCTTATTAATGCGTATCAGCGTGGGTTAGCGGTGTTTTGATGACGTGATAATTAAGTTTTCTAATTTTTCTTCGTACATTGTGTGTGCCAAATAAACATGAAATAACTTTTATTTCAGGGCTTTGCCAAACCCTGGTGAGAGTGAGTTTCAAGTACCACCTGGTATGAGTATGAAGACTTACAAACGTATTGTTGATAAGAACCAGTTGAATCCAAATCAGCTTGAAGAGGTATGACCAAATTGTTTTTTTGACTACAAATTTATAAAGATATTTATTTATTCATTATGTGTTTTATTGAACCCCATATATTATATAAAAATGGAAAATAAAACCAATACAATGGGGGTCTTATCGCATTCCGCGATGACTTCTAGGCAACCTGGAATGGACAGTAATTGCCTTGATATTAAAATGTTGCCAAATAAATACATATCACGAATACTCTAAAGAATACTGTAGTACCTAATGTAGTTGCTAATTTTATTGCCAAATTAATCCGTCTTATATGTTTTTAGATGAAGCTGTCCATAGTGAATTTCATAGGCAAGGACATATTCAATATGAACGACACACTACTAACGCTGATCGTAGCTGCAGCGGACTCACGCTTCAGTGTTGCTAATCACGCAAACAGTCCACTCATAAGGGTTAACAGGTAATATGTTCGTCTTTATTGAATACTAGCTGGCCTTACAGACGTTGTCCTTTTAAAATGTATAAAAAATGCGATTAAAATTAAAGAAGCATTTTCAGTTTTTTAATACTTTTCCAATTTTCCGAGAAACTTACACGAATTATTATAATGATTAAATTACCATATTAGTCCATCCTTTTATTCTGTCTTAAAAGCATTATATTTTTTTAAAGCTTTTGTTTAAAATATGCTATAGCTATGTTCATGTATGTTTGTTTGGTTTGAATCTTGCAACTGAATTTTGTTTACACTGATTATGACTTTATTTCGTTTTATTTCATGAATTGTTTAATAAGGTGTACTTGCTAATGTTACTCAGGCGTTTGACAAAATTTCACATGCTCATCATGTTGTATCTTGTTGTGAGATGGTTGGGTCCCACAAGGTTCTATTCTGAGTCCCCAATAGTTTTCTTCAAAATATAAACATTATAGATAGATCCTACTATATTAATAATACCCTCGGTCATGGCGGCCAATTTTTGCGGACACTTGCTAAAACCACGGGGGATAAAATAGTGTACAAGTGTGTGCGCAAACACAGGTGCACTCTCTCTTTCGCCCATAGTCCGATGGGACACCAATTCGCCACGACCGGAGAGAATTTAGACGCTGAACCAAAGGTTTAAAGGGTTTACCGAGTATCGCGAATGTGTCACTATTTTATTAGGATTGTACAAAATATATATTTTTATTTTGTTTCAGTTCGGTTGACTGGTCTCAGCCTTCAGTGGTTGCTCCACTATACTCCTTATATTTGGGCACATGGGGAGGTATGAAGGCCCCCCCAGATGACCGCAAGGTATTTATTTACACAGTTCCTCCTTCAGAATAAGAGTTGCGTTACGTGTAGAATGTTATATTTAATTGTTGTACTTTCAGGTCCCTGCTTGCACAAGACTGCGTTTGAAACTGATCCAGTATTTGAACAAGGCGACCGGACCAGCCATTATGTTCCCTCATTGTGTACAGGTGATTATTTTTACAAATTGCTGTGAACAAAAACTTGTAAATCATTGTTTAGTTTAAATACTGATTAGTAAATTCTTTATTCAACATTTTCAATGGAGAATTTGAATTTCTTAAACAGTATTTAAACTAAGCATATGTTTAGATTTTTTTTATGAATAAGCCTGATTATGTTTCTACAGTTATTTCGTTTTTCTTCAGAAGTGTGTTGAACTTCTACTTGTATCAAAATGTCCGATTTACATTTTCAGGTTGTATTTTCATCCCTCTTTGACCCGAACACGAATTCTAGACTACGAAACCAGGCGCTAGTCTTTCTCCTAAACGTAATAAATAGGTAAGTTCATATTAAATTGTATTTAAAAATAATCTAAATTTTGTCTCAGGGTCAGTTTTCAACGAGACCTGAAGATGTACCTTATTTTGTAGTAAATAAAGTTTTATATTCTACGTTATTTTAAAAGTGCGCGTTTAGTCGTTTTGCGTCCTGTCTAGAGGTAGGTGTGCCATGTGAGCTGACCCTTTTTTTATGCAAATTTTCTGTACGAAAGAGACAGATTGAGTTGTTGTAGATTAAGAATAGCGCTATCCTATTTTCTCACTTCAAATTTGGCTCCTTAGGATCGATTTAGTAGACTTTTTCGTGATGTAAAATGGAAACCTTTTATTTTAGCGGTGACGAAACCCAACTGAGGAAGGTAGCGACAGTATTCCTTCAGGGATTGCTGAAGCTCATCAGATCTGATGAACATACAGAACAACATCCTAAGGCCTACATGTGTTTGGGTATGTTTATTTTTGGTATAAAATCTGTTGATAATAATGATTTGCCATACTTGGTAACTACATGAACTTGTAATTAAAAAAAACATATTTTGAAAATTTATGTCCAGAGAGGGCGACAAACCGGGAAGATTGTGTTTATAGATCATAACATTCAAACCATTATATAAATGCGAAAGTGGGTTTGTTTGTTTGTTATTTTTTCACGTCTAAATCTCCGAACCGATTTTGATGGATTGTGGTACGGAGATAGATCGTTAGATAGAAGTACCCGTACACGGTTATAGGCTACTTTAACGTGAGCGAAGCCGCGGGTTAAAGCTAGTTAAACCATGTTTTTTTTTTAATGTTGCCCCACTCTAGGATTTTCTCCTTTATCGTGGGTGCGTTTACAAACACATACTCACATCCACAAACATCGAGACCTTGAATTGTTTTAGGCGTATTTTTATTGTATAGTTATGATGACTATAACGAATACCTTCTTCATTTTCAGGTCGCCTAGCAATGAAATGCCCCGACACAATCAACAACCAGTTCGCATTACTAGAAGAGCTGGTCAAGAAGATTCCAGAAGCCGTGCCCGAGATGAAGACTGCGCTCAGGGACGCACTGCTCGATATGGCCGCCGGCTTCAAGATTAATGCTGAAGGTAACATTTTATAAAAATACTTTCAGATACACAATTTTTCTTTCACATGATGCTGGCACTTCATTTTGTATATTATTTTGTCAAAATATTCGCGTTTATAGTGAACGATTAAAAATAAACCTTATTTCGAAAGTCTTAAGGTATATTTTGTATTGCATAAGTGACGAGTGGTATTCTTTATGCCTTTGCAAAAGCAATAAAAAAACGTGCATTTTTAATGTCATTATCACCAGCTACTCGTCATTAGGTATAAAAAAGAAAAATTGTATGACAACCGATTTGCACACAGTTGGCGTAGTGGTTGAGTGATTGGCTGCTGCGCTGCGTGTCGTGGGTTCGATTCCCTCACAGAAGAAATATATTTGTATGGCCTACAGATAGTTGTTTCGGGTCTGGCTGATATTATGGTGTATGTGAGTTTGTATGTTTGTAAACGCGTGTGGGGCAAAGTAAAAAAAAAAAACAATTGTTTCAGTTAAATCTGAAGCGTCTTCAGCCCCGGCCGCTGGCACCTCTCAGGGAGAGAAGATGGATGTAGATGAGAGCGCTAAGACGAGCCCCTTCGATGAACCGCAGGCTTTGGCGCTCTTCGCTTTGTTGGACCAGTAAGTTTATTTTTTTTACTGCATCTATACCGCCACATACTAGAGGTAACTTAACAACTGATGTTGTAGCGACATCTGTACCGCCAAATACGAACGAAAGACCTGACATTACACAAATGCGACTGCAACGCGGTCTCTATGATTTCCGAGCGATTTGAATAGGCAGTTGCCCACTAGACAACACCCGTCTGGACGGTAGATCCTCCCTTTTCAATGGAGGTTTGCGGGACTTTACAGCCTGTTCCGCATACCTCTATAGTATTAGTAATATTATATAGCACAGGAGTCCTCCTAGTTTAAGCCCAGTTGCACATGTTTTGTATCTTGCCATTAACTTATAAAGTCCTATTTAAAAGTACAATAATTGTAATTAGGTTTAAGTGTCTTGAACACATAAATACTGTTTATTATTTAATAAAGAACGTAACGCGAGCATCGATTGTTTTTCGAATATTTTTCGTTAGCACTATCATTCTTTTGAAAGTCAAGTTTGGGTAGCGGGTATGCCTAAAGTTGAAACATATTTTATATTTTGTAAGACGGATAAAAGGTGGCTAGATTTTTAAACTACTACAGCTTTTGTTGCAGTCTAGCTAATTATTCCTCGTTGTTTTTTCGAAGTGCATTATTAGACCGAGAGAGCCTGTTTCACGATATCTCAAATAGCCACTACTACCCTAATTTAGTTCTATTTTCAAATTTATTCAGGTAACTTTGAAAATAGAACTAAATTAGGGTGAAATTTTCTGCCAAGTAAGTAAACGGGAACTTAATTTAGGTGGTGAAACGAGTCCTTATACTCAGATCAGCTTTATTGTTTTTTATTACTTTCACACAGTTACATGCACAGCGAAGAGTCAATGATCCGGTACGTCGCCATGAGGTACTCAGCAGCTGTGTTCCCACAAGATTACGTTCCGTCCAGATATCTGTTGTTACTGGCCAGTGGAGACAGGTAAGAGATTTTACATATTCTATGAACGTGGCACAGAATGATGTAGAATAATGATCCTTATAATCACTGTCCTAAGATGCGAAAGAGTACGCCCAGAGACACATAACAACCGTTTAATGTCTGTAGTTATCTTTGAACTTTAAGTCACTAAAAATAAAGTGTGTTATTGAATGCTATTAGAAAGCCTGCGCAGTGTGGAGGCTAGTAAAATAAAACCACACCATCATCTGTTTAATGAACATGTTTTCCTTTAGCCAAGACGAAATTTCAAACGAGGCTCTAAAATGCTTGTACGGCACATCACGCGCAAGCGAGATAGAGGACGCAGTATTCAACGTATCGAAGAAGGATACAGCAACAGTCAACATAGACGAAGATTCTTCTAAGAAAGACAAGGACAGAGCGACGGAGAGTCATGAGCTGAAAGTGCCGAAGTTTACCGAAGTGGTGAATTACGTGTGGGATCAAATGCAGAAGAGAAAGAAGGGGTCGAACGCTAAACATAGGTTCGTGGTTGGGAATCAAGTACTGCAGTTTCATCCTATGACTTATCAGGAGGTGAGTTATTTGATTGAAGTACTCTTCTTTTTTTAAAGGGTGTATTTAAAAAAAAGAACTTAGATATTCTTTTGTTTTCTTAATGCTTATTGCGATACGAGCAAGCAGGTTTTAAAACGTAAACTCGAAGCTTTTTAGAGTTCCGTAACTGTATGATCTCTTGCTAGACCCTAAATTACTTTTGGATGGGAGATGAATGGAATAAAAGAAGGTAAGTACTAGAACACTACTGTATTGTCCCAAAAGTACTTAAAGATAAAATGAATTAATGGACTGACGGTGTGGCAAATGAAGTGAGTGACGCGGCCCTTGTTGACTGTAACGAGAACGCCTGGCTGACTTGATAGCCCAACGCGAGCTGAACTGTATTATGAGTTGAAATGTATGTGCGGCGTAAACTGCTGAATTGCATTATGTGCGGTTGCACCGTACAGTAACCGAAGGGTGACCAACGAAACCCTATTACTAAGCTTCCGCTGTTGGTCAGACTGTTTCTCAGCGGGCTGTATCTCATGAACCGTAATAGGTAGATAATTGAAATAATCACAGAATGTGTATTTCTGTTGCTACAAACAAAAATTATAATGATAAAATTAAATAAAAAATTAAAGAGCCTTCTTGTATGTTGGCCCCCTTTACAAGCAACGTGTTTTTTTTTCAGTTTATGGTACGGAAGTCTTCGTTTTCGGGTTCAACTATCACTTGTCCGGTTTTGCGTTATGCTTGAGGATACATAGATCGTTCGAATGTGAAATTATAGTAAAAAGAATAAGAAAATGTTTCTAAAAGAAAATATGTAAAAGCATAGTTTTAAATCCTAAGAAGCCATTGATTAGGATCATACTCTCGCAAAATCATTTTACCCTATTTAAATGTTCGTTTTAAAATCACATACTGGAGTATGTTATTTACAAGAACTATAACAAATAAATTATATTATTGAACTTTGTTCGCTAGATTCTCCGCTACATGCGAATGTGTCTGAACCGCGACGCTGACCTGAAGGACTGCTCGAACCATCCGAACGCGACGTCCCCGCTCCTTTCCAAATACTTCTACGACAACTTGCTCGATACGGAAGTGTTGGAGAGATATCTTACTATGATTACTTCGCTACTGAATGCTAGTCCAGGTAAGACTGCATTGTCACTAAATGTTAATTCAGGATTCGAGATAATTAACAAATTTTGGAACAACGAACTCTATGTCATACATGACAAAGTTCAAATTTCATTGCAAACCATACTTGAATTCTTCATTTAAGTGTATCTAGTATTTTTATTAAATTCTATTTTTTGGAACGAAGTTCCTTATCGCGCGTTGTGAAAGGGGGCTAGACGGAAAAAAAATATACGAAAAGTTGTAACGACACTTTTTGCTATAGTTGTAAGCCGTGCGGCGTGCGCGTGTTTCTCTGTCTGTCTCTCTCTATCTCTCTCTCTCTCTCATAGAAAGCAAGCCAGTTATTTTCGTTTCGTCTTTCTGTTTCTGTTTACATTATATTTGTTAAAAATAAAAAAAATATTATTATAACTTAAAAAAATAAATTTTATTACAATTCCTTCACTAATTAATCGAAAAGAACTTCGTTCCATCCGGGTGTCCCTTGACACCTCTCAAGTTGTTTTACACTGTAAATTTATTTTAAAGCATGCGTTTCTTATACGAATTCAGTGTAAATAATTGTTGGGAAACTTAAAATAAATAAATAATAGCTTAAGGCCTGTATCATATTTACCTGCGGGTCTAAAAAGGCCAAAGTAGAATCAGAAAGCACATCACGCTACCCGTCACTGTCAAATTTTCCCAATCAACCTTGAACTTAATGCTTTAGGGATAAAGATGAAAATGAAATTTGACAGATTGTTGTATCATTAAGATTACGATTCTACTAAAGTGGCATTTTTAGACCCCCTGCATCGATTCGCATTTTATTTGTTAAAAATATCCATTTTGTATGAAGATGGCTACTCATTCAAAAAATTGATACATATGTAATTCAGGCCTTAAACTTCTTTACCTAGGAATACATTTGTTTCATAAAATTATTTATTCCCAGAAATAATGCCACTATCATGTTTCCTTGACATCGTTGGCTGCGTCCCCGAAAAAATGGCGTCTAAATACACATCACTCCTACCATTCCTCCGCAACCTATTCACGACCAGTACCAAGGAAGACATTCGCGACATAGCGTCTGTCATTTACGCTATTATAACGGTTCATACGGGCGAGAAATCAGCGATAGATAAGGAGATAAAAGAGTTCGTGGTACAGGGGCAGAATAATAAGAGCTTGGAGGCCCAGTGCGGGTACTTGGCGGCGTTATCGAATATGTGCGAGAGGTGTATCGCGCTGTCGAAGAGAGGCAAGTTTGGCGGGAAAGGTTTTAGTCCGGCGAATTGGGAGCCGTATCAAGAAGGGGCTGTTGTTTTGGGTAAGTGCTGCATACTTTTTCTGACTGAAATCGTTATTTACCTTTATTCAAATTGATAATGATATTTGCAAATATAGCACTACCGTGGCATGACCTACTTCTATGTTACCTTATTAGGTACTTGCGTACCATAGATAAACATATTTAAGACAAACATCTCTATGCCTAGATATAAATAATGTTATAGGTAAATTTCTCCAGGAATGAAGCAAAATGCAAGCATCTCGGTTGAAGACTGTCAAATTAGACTCCTGTTTTCAGTTTTAGTCTAGCTTTGAGGCAAGACAATTCTCAATCCAGTTGTAATTTTAACCTAAGTTATTTGGTTCTGTTACCATGGTGCACATCAAATACTAAAATAGTAACTGTTTTTTCCAGCGAATTTCCTAGCGTGCACACAAACTTTGCTGGTCTCTCTTACCCACAAGACCCTTGAGCTGTCAACCTAACAAGATGCTGTTATAAAGCGATCTATTAGCTACTACTAAACATGTTTTTCTAACATATTTCGAAATAGGAACTACCTGTGTTTCCTTACCTATCTTCTTTTTACCCGACTGCGGTGAAGCCCAAATAGAGAGTTATTAATCCATTGTTTTGATGACACAATATCCGATTTTGTTGGTCTAGTACTCCGAATAGTTTTTTTAGATAAATGTCGATTTTTCAGTCATACGAGAACATAACGTCGCGGAGGCCTGCTAGCGGCTACAGAACTGCACTTTTACACAGATAACCTAAATCTAATTTCTTCAGTCATTGGTCAGTGGGTTTCTCAAAATCAGCATTTCTATTGCAGCTAACTTCCTAGCGAGCACACAAGCCCTGCTGGTCAGTACGTCATGCTCGTCGGTGTCGCTGCTGGCTCGCTGCAGCGGACTGCCCCTGCCCAACACGTCGGCCAAACAAGACGCGTTGATGCAGAGCGAGAACCCTTTCAATATCAATAAGAGTGACACCAATATCGATGATGTTGATGTCACTAAGTTTACTGTTGCTGATAGGTGAGTCGTTGAAAGTTTTCTACGTTTAACTGACTGTTAGATAAATTAAATTAGGGTATCTGATATATATTAAAGAAACACTTGAAAAACCGACCGGAAGGAACGACTAAAATGAAAAATAAAAACAAATAAACTGTTTGATGGTGTTTATTTTAGTTCTGGCAGCATTTATTAGGGTTCCGTACCCAAAGGGTAACCAACGGAACCCTATTACTAAGCCTCCGCGCTGTCCGTCCGTCCGTCTGTCTGTCTGTCGGAGGGCTGTATCTCAAGAACTGTAATAGGTAGCCAGTTGAAATTTTCACAAATTGTGTATTTCTATTGCCGCTATAACAACAAATAATAAAAATTAAGGTTTATGATACGGAACCCTTCGTGTGCGCGTCCGACTCGCACTTGGTCGGTTTTTATAGTACAATCACATATTGGATGCCACGACTGCTTGAAGAATGTCGTTCTTCAAGCAGTCTCATGTAGTTGAGACTGTTTGAAGAACGTCACTCTTAAATATGACCTCGCACTTCTGAAACAACCTGTATATTGTAGTGTGTTGTGTAGCGGAAATCAAGTCCAATTCTTCTTTTTAACCTTTCAGTTGTTTCCTTTATTTTCTTGATAATTACTCAGACATACAAATGTTTTTTGTTAAAAACAAAGTACATTTATATATTAAACTGCTTTTTGTTTGTCGATTTGTGTTCATTAAATAATGGTTCAATTTTATTTACATTATTATTTTTGATTTAGGTTATTCAAGATAGTTGGGAACGCAAAACTGCCATCGAAGTTAAAAGAGAGGGCGCTGTATACGCTTGGCCTTCTATGTTGCGGAGAAAGATTATCTTTCTCCAAACAAATCGTTATGGGATTCCTGCAGATGGCTAAAGATGTAAGTTATTATTAAAGTTCAAGCATGTACTACTCATCATCATTAACCTGCCCTAATTACAATTCATTTTGGGTCGGCGCAACCCAAATTGTATTGGGAATGTCTTTTTACATCCATACTTCTCTTTTTGCTGTCATCTCAGTCCTAGCCATCTCTTTCCTAGTACATCTTTTTCCTAGCCATATCAAATTTCACACAATTCTAATTATCCTATTTTTTTATGTTAAACTAGCTGAACCGTGCCTAATTCGTTGGGCGGAATATGTAGCCTATGACACTCACAAATAACGTGGCTTTCTATTGGTAAAAGAATTTTCAAAATCGGTTCAGTAGATCCAGAGATTACCCCCTACAACCTCACAAACTCACAAACTTATCCTCTTTATAATATTAGTATAGATTTATAATTATTTAAATGAATAACTGTGTGTGTTTTTTTAATCCATTATTATGACGTTGCTAAAAAGAGATGAAGCTATCCGTTCTGTATAGTTCTAAGTCCCTCATCCGCGTTTAAAAACCATGGTTCTAAAACTTCATAATAATACGGCCTCTGTACGGTGTAGTAAAACTTTTTGGATAACCGTTCGATATTCAAACAAATTAATGCTGTCATTAAAAACTTTTCTTTTTGTTTTTTTTTTTAGAGCAAAGAGTTCGAAATCCATTTACAAATAGGCGAGTCTCTAGTGTTATGTGTTGAAGGAGTAAACTCAAATGAAAACAGGGATCTGTGGACTGAATTGCCTAAAGAGGTAAGTTTTTTATTGCAGTCATTCTTTGAATCACTTATTATTTCTTTGTTTTTTTCCATATTTTGAATAAAAAATACTCTATACCTCTATTAAATATCTTACGCGATACTCGTTAACATCTTTGATAATTTTTATTTTGTTTCACAATGCAGGGTGCGGCAAAAATAAAGAATACGGAAGCTTTGAAGGAGAATGACGTTTTATTAGAGTGGTTACTAAAGGAACTGTTCAAGATTGGAAAACATCCACACCCACATTCCAGACAGGTAAACCTTGATACAACTCTTTTGAAAAGAGCTTTCTTTAAATCCTACTTAATATTATAAATGCGGAAGTTTGTGAGGATGGATGGATGGATGTTTGTTACTCTTTCTCGTCAGAACACCTGAAATGATCTTCATGAAATTTGGCAGAGAGGTAGATTATAGTCTGGAATAACAGCGGAGCAGCGGGCGGCAGCTAGTTATTTTTATAAGGTCACAGCTGCCCGCGGCTCCATCTGCGTGGAATTAGTCTTTATTAATATATTGATGAATAAGCTATAGTATTGTAAAGTTTAATCAAATTCCGTTTAAGAGTTTACTGTGATAGAGTAACCAACATATTTTTATTATTGTGCTAGCGTTTGACCACTATCTCACTTGATGGTACGCGATAATGCGATCGAAATTGAAGCACGTTTGACTAGAGGTAACCTGTCTGGACGCACACTGACGTTATAATTAAAGAGCTTTTAAGGTTTAATTTCGTATATCAATGTGAACGATATATTGAATTGAAATATTTTTGTGGCTTTCTCTAGGCTACAAGCATTTGGCTGTTAGCGTTACTAAAGAATTGTCCTGAACGAGAGCCTATCAAGAACAAACTGCAAGTATTACAAGATGTCTTCATGGACTTCTTATCAGAGAACAGCGGTAAGATAAAATAAAAAAAATAAAACAGACTTGTAATACATCAATTTCAACCTGTGTTACTTTCTCGTTTGATTTTGCGGCTTGTGTGCAGTTGAATTGGTCACTAGCGGATAGCAGCCCACAACTGGGACTTATAATGTGATTTCATAAATTTACCCCACTGAGCAACAAAGTACACTCCTTGGTTGCTTTTTTCAAGATCATTTTATTCTCACATTGTAATTTAGAACTAAACGAGAGTGTTTTAACGATTCATGTTTATTTTCTGCATAATACAAATAAACTGTGCCTGTTATTTACAACACAATTTAAAATTGAACCAACATTTTCTCTTACAGATATAGTCCAAGACGTAGCCAGCAAAGGTTTATCGCTCGTCTACCAGAACTCAGATGAGAGTCAGAAGCAAGCACTGGTGGGTCAGATCATAGAGCAGCTGACGAGCGGCAAGCGATCCGTCGCGCAGGTCACTGATGACACCAAGATATTTGAGGAGGGACAGCTGGGGAAGGCTCCTACTGGGTGAGTCACTATATTCTGATGAGAGTTAGAAGCAAGCGCTGGTGGGTCAGATCATAGAGCAGCTGACGAGCGGCAAGCGATCCGTCACGCAGGTCACCGAGGTCACCAAGATATTTGAGGAGGGACAGCTGGGGAAGGCTCCTACTGGGTGAGTAATTATATTCTGATGAGAGTCAGCAGCTAGCGCTGGTGAGTCAGATCATAGAGCAGCTGACGAGCGGCAAGCGATCCGTCGCGCAGGTCACTGATGACACCAAGATATTTGAGGAGGGACAGCTGGGGAAGGCTCCTACTGGGTGAGTTATTATATTCGGATGAGAGTCAGCAGCTAGCGCTGGTGAGTCAGATCATAGAGCAGCTGACGAGCGGCAAGCGATCCGTCGCGCAGGTCACTGACGACACCAAGATATTTGAGGAGGGACAGCTGGGGAAAGCTCCTACTGGGTGAGTCATTATATTCTGATGAGAGTCAGCAGCAAGCACTGGTGGGTCAGATCATAGAATAGCTGACGAGCGGCAAGCGATCCGTCGCGCAGGTCACTGACGATACCAAGATATTTGAGGAGGGACAGCAGGGGAAGGCTCCTACTCGGTGAGTCATTATATTCTGATGAGAGCCAGCAGCAAGCGCTGGTGGGTCGGATCATAGAGCAGCTGACGAGCGGCAAGCGATCCGTCGCGCAGGTCACTGACGACACAAAGATATTTGAGGAGGGACAGCTGGGGAAGGCTCCTACTGGGTGAGCCATTATATTCTGATGAGAGTCAGCAACAAGCGCTGGTGGGTCGGATCATAGAGCAGCTGACGAGCGGCAAGCGATCCGTCGCGCAGGTCACTGACGACACAATGATATTTGAGGAGGGACAGCTGGGGAAGGCTCCTACTGGGTGAGTCATTATATTCTGATGAGAGTTAGCAGCAAGCGCTGGTGGGTTGGATCATAGAGCAGCTGACGAGCGGCAAGCGATCCGTCGCGCAGGTCACTGACGACACCAAGATATTTGAGGAGGGACAGCTGGGGAAGGTTCCTACTGGGTGAGTCATTATATTCTGATGAGAGTTAGCAGCAAGCGCTGGTGGCTCAGATCATAGAGCAGCTGACGAGCGGCAAGCGATCCGTCGCGCAGGTCACTGACGACACTAAGATTTTTGAGGAGGGACAGCTGGGGAAGGCTCCTACTGGGCGAGTCATTATATTCTTATGATAGTCAGCTGCAAGCACTGGTGGGTCAGATCATAGAGCAACTGACGAGTGGCAAGCGATCCGTCGCGTAGGTCACTGACGACACCAATATATTTGAAGAGGGATAACCGGGGAAGGCTCCTGGGTAAGTATAACTTTATTGCATTGAAGCTTGTTCAGCATTGCACAATTTTACTTTGATAGAAGCTGTGAAGTGTGTACACACTATTTAGCGGAGTTCGTAACAATAATATTGCAACGGCCAAACTGATACGATACATTGGTTCGCTGCGAACATGTCTCGCAACACGCGGCTTAGCACTTAGCAAAGCTGTGTGGACTTGTTTTTGAAGTGAAAACTTCTTTAGCGGCGTTGAGCACTTTTTCTGTAATGGGTATAAAATCTTAAACTCGCGTCAGGGTCACGTGACCTAATCGCAAAAAGCGTAAGACGGCTCGCGTCAGGGTCACGTGATGCGAAAAAGCGTAAGATCGAGGGGAAGGGAGAGGAACTAGTATCTCCCACTCTTTCTACCGTACCTGCTCCGCTTAGGTGGCACAGGGCGCTTGCGCGAATGTCCGTCTGTGTTTATGTACAGCGTGCCACGCGTATCCAAGGATACGAAATTACGGAATTACAAAATTATGGATGAAAGTTGATTTTTCTAAGAGATAAAAATTAATGTAATATATAAATAAATAACGATATAATATTATGAATAATAACATGTAAATTGTCATATTTGTGTACGATAGGAGTGGAACTCTCTGCCTGCGTCCGTGTTTCCAAACGCTTACAACCCTAATCTCTTCAAAGTTAGAGTGAACAGGCTCCTTCTGGGTAAGCTCGCTCCATCGTAGACTTTGTCTCGGTCATCTTTGACCTAGACTGGAGTCAAGAGCAAACCCATCACAAATAAAAAAAAAAAAAAAACGATAGCGCAATAAATAAACGTATTCTACCTCATAAATGATAGTATTTTTGTACTTATAATTAAACACAACGTTATTTTTTGTTGTTTTTATGGTTCGTTTTGTTTATGTCAGGAACTGTGTCAAGATTGACATCTGTCACTGACAGTCGCTGTCGCGGCCACACGTCAGTGTCTTTTTGTTTATTTTGTTGTCGGTGGTTTGTCTATGATGTGACCGCGAGAGTAAGGATGTATTATTTACATGTTTTCACTTCTGCCGGCACTCCCGGAGTGCTACCGGTGTTTTTTTTTTTAAAACTGCGGTCCTACGACCATGTCGTTTCATTTTAAACCTTATTACATTAAAGCATAAGAAGTGTTTTGAACGAAAATACGTGGCTTTTTTATACTTATGGTTTGTATTCTTATTTTTTTTTAGCGGCAACCTGTCTACTTACAAGGAGCTGTGCTCTCTAGCGTCAGATCTGAACCAACCAGATCTGTTATACAAGTTTATGCATCTAGCTCACCACAACTCCATGTGGAACTCTAAGAAAGGTTAGTCAAGTTAAATTAATCTTATTTTTACTTATATAAATATAACTAATGTTCATTGTTAGCCAAGCAAAGCGGCTGCATCCAATTTTATTTCATGAAATGTATGCCTTTTACTTACAATCGCCTCCTGACGGGCAATTCCCTATTTTATTCCTCATTTTCAATCACATAAAAATACCTCTGATTTCCCTACATTTTGAAAGTAGTCGAAATTGATTGTTGACGTGATAAGGTTGCGACTTAAATTTTAACGTTATCGCTTTTAGTAAAACTTCATCAGCATTTATTTTATTGCATGTTTTTTGTTCAGGTGCGGCGTTCGGTTTCCACTCGATAGCCTTACAAGCGGGTGCTCAGTTATCAGACCATTTACCCAAGATAGTGCCGCGCCTGTACCGCTACCGGTTCGACCCCACGCCGCGCATACAGAACTCCATGCAGAGCATCTGGCACGCCATCGTGCCCAACACTATGGCTACTGTAAGTTAAAATAATATTCCTCCTGACCGATCCTGGTCATGGCGGCCATCTCAACGGACACTAGCCATCCACGCGGGAGATTTTTTAGTGCACAAGTGCCTGCGCAAACACAGGTTCACGCCTTCTTCCATCCATTACTTTCGTAGTCCGATGCCGGGTCGTTTTTTTTCTTTCAGTAACGATCTTGATAAAATATATTTGAATGAACTGAACTGCTGAGAGTGGCTTTCTATTGCAGGTTCACAAATACCACAAAGAGATCCTGGATGACTTAGTAGCGAATCTCACCTCGAACCAATGGAGAGTGAGGATGTCTTGCTGTAACGCTCTCGCCGATTTGTTGAGGTAAAACATATTCATCACTTTTTCACGATCAAAATATTATAATTTCTGGAAGGTCTGCTAATAAAAAGAAATGCATGTTTTCAAATATCGTTATTTCAAAATATCCTTATTCTGGATTGGTATTTTTTATACTATTGATAGGCACGCGTTTGACCACTACCTCACCTGATGGTAAGCGATGATGTGGTCGAAGATGGAGCACGCTTGCCTAGAAGTAACCTATTCACTCTTGAATTAAAGACTGCCAGTTTGTAGCTTTCAGGAAACACAGACTCTGGCAAGGAATTTCACTCCTCCGCCCAATGAATGTGTTCCCAAAAACATTTGTGCGTGTGGGCGCATCGCCTTACGTCTTGTATTGTACACAAAAGATAAAAAACTATGGTAGACTAACTTAATTGGGTAACAATTTTTTTTTTAGAATAAACAAAATGTTTTATTTATTCTAAACTACCTAAAACAAACCCAGGCCCTTGTTTTAGATAAAGTTTATCAGAACAAGAATATTTAATAGGTTTTGTTTTTTTTTTCTTAAAGTTGCGCTATGGCAACATCGCAAGCGCAAAATAACGCTAAGGTTACTTTATCAATATTATGCTTTATTTCTCCGTAAAGAGGTGCCACGAGTCTACACGAATCGCTCGAACAACTGCCGACGATATGGCTGCAGTTGTTCAGGGTAATGGACGACGTGCACGAGGGTACGCGCCAAGCCGCTACCTCTACTGCCAACGTGCTGTCGAAGGTAAGAAAACGTAACACGTCAGGTCCCTAAGATACAGGTTCTAAAAAAAAGACATTTATTTTCAGGGGGCTAAAAAGGCCACTTTAGGAGAATCATAATATTAATCACACAACAATCTGTCGAATTTAATTTTCATCTTTATCGCTAACGCATTAGGTTCAAAGTTGATTGGGAAAAAAGACAGTGACGGGTAGCGTGATTTGCTTTCTGATTCTGCTAAAGTGGCCTTTTTAGAACCGCAGGTTACAATGACCCATAGATAAATACCTTAACCTAAGTATACATAATTATAATAACAATTGACTGAAGCCAGTTTGTTCTGTGCCTATTTCCACGGGCCTGTGTAACTTCATCCAAATGTAGATAGACCGACTAGAGTCACTATAATATTTTATTTATTTTTCGTTCAAAAGTCTTGGTATAGGTTAGAGTATTGGTCTAGTTGAAATAAATAATTTGACTTTGACTTTTTGACCGCAACGCTTGCAGCAATGTCGTCGGCTCATCTCGCCTTCGGACTACCTACTCAAACTCAAAGTATTTATTTAAAATAAACCATTAACAGGTACTATTGAATTATCAAGGTCGGTCGGTCAAAAAAAAAGATGAAGCTTTTTGCACGTTCCCAAGCGTAGCTCTCTATGGAGAAGAACGTGAAAGAAACTCCACGGACACTTAAAAAAAAAATAAGAAAAAACAATAAAAAAAATAATAATAATAAATTGTTACAAAGTTTTGTTTACATCATGTTGAAATTATACATACATGTGAGAACGATGTAAAAGACGAGCAGGATAAAACCGTCCGTAAAAAATGAGCAATTCAAAGAAATAAATAAAATAAACCATGGCAGCTGAGAAATGACTAGTCCCAACTGACGGCGCCCGTTCACGAACATGACGCATGCGCTAGCAACATTCGGCTCAACCATTTTGAAGGGAGCCAAATGATCCAGCACATACGCCACCATTAGCTAGACTTTTGAGTGAGCATGACATTCCCAACCGCCAGGGTAAATTCAAGTCAAAAACTAACCTAATCAGTTTTAGGTTTGTTTTTGACTAAAGCTTAAGTTTAAGGTACACAGTACTCACACATGCGCCGTTAAATTGGATGAAATTATACATTGCTAAATAGAGTCTATACAATGCAAATATTGGTTTCTTACAATCTTCACCCGGTCCAACAATGTTTCCAAATGCTAACAGATTATTTTGTGCGCCCTAGTGGCTGTGGAGCAGAACCAGCATACACTACACTACTGTCCGTCCGTAGATGCTACTCGATCACTCCCTTATTCAACAAAATTGCATTCATTTTTCCTATCAACTATCCCGCGAAAATACGGAGCAACCAAAGGCACAGTTGCGGTCGTCACTCATGAACAAGTTTCGGAGTACGACTTTAAATCAAGAAGAAGGGGCACGGTCCATACATAATTTTGTATGGACCGTGCCCCTTCTTCTTGATTATAGATACTTCTCTTTGCTGTAGGACGTGGGTTAATTTTGATCCTTCTTCTTTATGCAAAAATATAATGTATATTATTTTATTTTAGCTATGTATCCGCGCAGCAGACGTGAGTACAGGCAAGGACGGCAAGGAAGTGGTGTCTGTCATTCTACCTGTTCTACTGGACACGGGTATCACCAATGTAGTCAAAGAAGTAAGGAGCGTCAGGTATGTGCTAGAACATTTGGAAAAACAATTTCTATATTTGTGAGCATTTTTTCCAAAACAACAATCAAAAAACAACGTTCCAATTCGTTCCCAGTGTAACACTAATTTATTATCATCTTAATTATATTAGCCCGTTATGACCCATTGCTAGGCAAAGTTCTCCCTTTCCCTGTTCCACACACGTCTGTCCTCTGCTGTCATTGGGGCGGCCATCAGTCCTTCCGGTATACAATCATTATGTTTTTTTTTAAGTAGTAAAGTTATTTAAGTCAGCTAAGTATCAGCTTGCCGCGCTTGACTCGGTGGAACGCAGAGCTAAGAGACTCATCGGTGACGTAAAACTGGTGGATGCCAAGCTACATAGCTTGGCTCATCGCCGTAAGGTTGCCTGCTTGTCGGTCTTCTACAGATTGTACTTCGGTGAGTGTGCCCAAGAACTCCACGACCTCATCCCACCGGCCCCCTTCTACCATCGGACATCCAGACGCACTGCATCTTACCATCCCTACCTTGTTGCTATTCCACCAATTCGCACTAAGCGCTTCCAAACGTCTTTTATAATGCGCACAGCAAAGGAGTGGAACTCTCTGCCTGCGTCTGTGTTTCCAAACGCTTACAACCCTAATCTTTTCAAAGTCAGAGTGCACAGGCTCCTTCTGGGTAAGCTCGCTCCATCGTAGACTTTGTCTCTGTCATCTCTGACCTAGACTAGAGTCAAGAGCAAACCCATCACAAATAAAAAAAAATATCGATACATATCCAAACATTGTATCTGTGTCAAAAATGGTGCTATCGGAACTGCATTTATTCGCGGCATTCCTTTTTCTGCCGATAAAATCTTTTCAACGAATTTAGCCAAAAAAAGCTTAGTAAGTGCGATCAGTCCTTACGAGTCTGACTCAAAATAACATCAATATAATACTCATGTAGCACCTATCAAGATTGGAAACTCTACACTCGAAGTTGTAGACGAGTACGTCTACCTAGGAAAAACGGTCCAGTTAGGTAGGGCCAACTTCGAGAAAGAAGTCAACTGTCGAATCAGACTCGGCTGGGCAGCGTTCGGGAAGTTACGTGGTATCTTCTCGTCCCACATACCACAATGTCTCAAGACGAAAGTCTATGACCAGTGCGTGTTGCCAGTGATCAAATATGGAACTGAGACGTGGTCGCTAACAATGGGCCTCATCAGAAGGCTCAAAGTCACTCAAAGGGCAATGGAGAGGGCAATGCTTGGAGTTTCCTTGCGTGATCGTATCAGGAATGATGATATCCGCAAGAGAACCAAGGTTGCCGACATAGCCTGAAGGATCGCCAAACTTAAGTGGCAGTGGGCAGACATTGCTCGCAGAACAGATGGTCGAGGGTGCCGAAAAGTTCTGGAGTGGCGACCGCGTACCGGAAGACGCAACGTTGGTAGGCCTCCCACAAGGTGCACCGATGACCTGGTGAAGGTCGCGGGTTAGTCGATGGATGCGAGACGCGCAGGACCGGTCGTTGTAGCGACGCTTGGGGGAGGCCTATGTCCAGCAGTGGACGTCTTTCGGCTGATATGATGATGATGATGATGGGCGAAGCCGCGGTCATACTTAGAAGCTAGTTAAATATAATATTATAAATATCCTCCTCAGTTTACAGACAGTGTCCAAGCTAGTGACCGCAGCAGGAGAGACACTGAAGCCGTTCCTAGCGCGCCTGATCCCAGCGCTAGCGGGGGCAGCAGGAGAGCTGGAGTCGGCGCGCCTGTCCTACCTGTCCACCGCGCTCGCTGATACTGCCACGAGGGACGTGCTGGACGACATGCGGGCCAGCGCCGCCAGGCATCACTATACTACTGATACTGTTGTTAAAGTGAGTTACGCACTTTTTGTTGGAAAATATCGGTTTATCTTCTTCTAATCTGATATAAAAATCTCGTGTCACAGTGTTAGTTATCTATTTTTTTGCTGTATTTGGTAGGTCTGAGAATAGGTCGTATGCAATTTTTCACATTTATTTTTTATTTTTTTATATGGCAAAACAACTTTTGCCCGGTCAGCTAGTAGCATATTTTGATAGGGCGGGTCTCTTCATTCAATTTTGTGTAAAGAACGTGTAAAACCCTACTGTACGTTTTCAGGCTAAAGAAGAGTTAGAGAAATACTCAACTTCAAATGCTTTATTCAGAAAACGAGTGTTTGAGTATAATTTTTGCATAGCATCATTCTAATTTAAACTTTATGTCCATACTCATAAAAGTCACAATAACACGAATCGTGCTCGTTCTTTACAACAACTTTACTATGTTTATGGTTACACAAAATCGCTGGAAAGTCCAAGTTAAATATTGTAACACCATATCCTTCCCCAGTGCATGCCATACGTCGACATCGAAGTAATGAAAGAAATGCTGCCAAAAATCTTAGAGCTGATGAAGTCCCCACAACTTGGTACTAAAGTGGCAGTCTGTCACTTTGTGGTGCTAGCCGCTCATTACTTGAGGACTGACTTGGAGCCGGTGGCCGGGAAGATCATGTCCAACCTACTCAATGGAACCTTCGATAGGAACTCTACTGTGAGGAAGAATTATGCTGAGGCGTTGGGTCAAGTTTCGGCCTATGCTAAGGTGAGGTTTGGTTTTATGAGAATATAAGTACACATTATAATTTTGGTATCAATAGTGATATAACCAAAGATTTATATCTTTGAATGTAAAAGTTTGTGTTTTCTGCAAAAAATGTGGACGTGTTTGCTACGGAGTAAGTAGAGTAAAAAATATGCTTCATATCGAAAGCACAATTATTCATTCTAAAGTTAAAAAATACCGCCAGATGTCCCATTGCAAAATCCTGAAACTTTCTTTAGATTAAATAAAAAAAAAATTGAAACTTTCTTTGGACTCATGAAATGACGGTAAAGAATTTTTAAATTAAACAATAATATTATAGCTCGAAAGACAAAAATGTTTTTGCTAACCAAAGCTTTTTGAATCAACAAAATTTTACTTACAAACTCTACATTCCAGGTACAATCAGCAGAAAAGCTAATGAAGAAGCTAATAACATTGTACGAGACAAAAGAAGACGATATGTCGCGGTCGGCCATAGCACTCTGCCTCAAGTCTATCTCCAAGGCTAAGATAGAGCACGTCAAGGACAATGAGGATATACTCGCGCCCATGGTGTTCTTGGCTATGCACGGGCCTAAGGACGATGGTGAGTGTCAACTAGTGACCATTTTGTTTTTGACTCTTTAAAATTCACTAGCTTCTGCGCGATTTCGTTTGCGTGGATGAACTGATCGGCATTGAAAATATTCTATGTTTTTTCATAGCCCATTTATCGAGAAAAGCTATAAAAATGCTAAGACCAATAGGACCGGAGCAGTAATGAAAATTGTGACGCAGACGAAGTTGCGCGGGTCAGCTAGTAAACTATATTCGTGCCAAATTGAATTTAAATGCGTTCAGTACTTTTTGAGCGAAAGAGTTGTTAACATCGATGCCGAGGTGGCTGACAGAATATTTTGATTAACGTAAATAATATGGTCTTCCGAAAATTGCGTTTGATTGATTTAACTATTATTATTATTTGTTTTTTTTTTCACGCATTGCGGGTCTGCAATCGCGATCAAATTTTTTTTTTTTGTATGAATTGAACAGTTTGCTTTTGGTAGTGGCAAAAACAAGCCGTTCCATTGATACAAATGAAAAAAAAAGTCAACTTGATCAGAAATTAAAATCGAAATCCTTCTTGGCACTTTCAGTACAGTAAGCAACACAAACTTTACGAATATTTAACTACAGTAGTACCCAACTGATATAACTTACCGATGTACCTGCGCAGAAGATGAATTTTCAAAGCGCGGGAAATGCTATTGACCAATCGGCACGCTCCACGCAACGCGCTTCTTTTTCCTGTACCGCTATTGGTCGGCAGCTGCCGCCATGTTAGCGCGCACCGCGTGGCATGCACGTGACGCGCGAGTGAGACGGAACTAACAGCTGCAGTGTATTATGAACCTTATAGTAGTGATCTAAGGTTGATTGTAAATTTGCTTTCTTTCGTTAATCTTCGGGGCCATACTTTCTTTTCTGTGCGAACGAAGATTCACGACGCGCCTTATCAGTTGGGTACCACTGTACTAAAAGTACTTTTGATTTCCAGATTCGACAACAGTGGAAATGTTCGAAGATATATGGACAGATATAAGTCCGGCGCGGGAAAGCGGCATCAAACAACATCTGCAGGTCATACGGGACGAGATAGAGAAGTGTCTCAATTCTAGTAGCTGGACGAAAAAGATTCAGGTAATTTATTTAGTAGTTGCAATATAAAATTCTCATCCTAACTCAATTTCATTTACAATGTTTGTCATCAGTGTACGACCAAAGTTGCTGCTAGACACATTTGCATTCATGTGCAATGTCATTTCTGACATTTATCGATAATTTGGGCGCTATGTATTCACTTACCTTAGGCGACTGTACTGCACTGTGTATTAGAATTAATTTCCATGCTACCATGCAATAGCTTTATTTTATTTATCACAAAGGTGAAATCTGTGCAAATTTAGGCAATTTCCTTTCCTATCTTCTAAGAAACTTGCAGTAATGTTTCTGCTTTGCGAATTCAATACATAGCCATCAAATTATTTATTTGCATAAATGGTCCAGGTGTTGTAGGGTGACGTTGGCCACATTTATTACCTCAAATTTTTCCATTGTCTTCAAAACCTCCTGTATCAATTCTAGGCAGCGAACGCGATCAAGACGATATGCAAGGACGTATCATCAGGTCTGGGCGTCCACCGCGAGCAGCTGATCCGCGCCATGCTGGCGGCCGTGCACGGGAAGACCTTCGACGGGAAGGAACACGTCATCGAGGCTCTAGCCGAGTTGTGCGCGTGAGTCGATACAGATGTTTGTGTTTCATTGGCTTTTCACCGCGGCTTCGCTTTGCAGTGGGTAAAAATTTAGTATCGTTTGGCAGGAAGAGGGAAGTGGTAGTGAGCGGGGGGAGGGAGGGAGGTCCCCTCTCCCCTGGCACCACTCCCATGAAAGGTAACGCACCATTTCTTCCGCTTCGCGGGGCTTAATGGCTTAAAAAGTAATCACAAAGGTGAGGAAATAACAATGAAGGTATTATTCTCAGCAAACATAATGCTAATAATGAGAGTTTTTAATAACCAGCTTAGTGGCGTCTAGCAGAGGAAAGAGCTGATGAAGCATTTCGCTTAATATAAAAATGTCTAATTATAATATGTTGTATGTGAGCTGTCATCCTTATGGTCGTACCACCCTAAAACTCCTTTTTTATAACCGACAGTGTAAAAGAGAACGAGCCTCCAGTATCACAAGCGCTCGCCTCCGAGGTCATCAACGCACTACTAGTGGAGAGTCGCAAGCAGGAGATGGTGTACAAACGTCACGCGATCACCGCGCTCGGGCAGGCCATCGCCGCCACGCACTGCGACCGCTTCCAGCAGCTCTATGAGATCGTCAAGGTTATTCTGTCGAAGGTAATCTCCATTTATTAAACAACGTTCATACTAAAAGCTCAGTGTAGCACAAGCGCTAGTATCTGAGGTCATCAACGCACTACTAGTGGAGAGTCGCAAGCAGGAGATGGTGTACAAACGTCACGCGATCACCGCGCTCGGGCAGGCCATCGCCGCCACGCACTGCGACCGCTTCCAGCAGCTCTATGAGATCGTCAAGGTTATTCTGTCGAAGGTAATCTCCATTTATTAAACAACGTTCATACTAAAAGCTCAGTGTAGCACAAGCGCTAGTATCTGAGGTCATCAACGCACTACTAGTGGAGAGTCGCAAGCAGGAGATGGTGTACAAACGTCACGCGATCACCGCGCTCGGGCAGGCCATCGCCGCCACGCACTGCGACCGCTTCCAGCAGCTCTATGAGATCGTCAAGGTTATTCTGTCGAAGGTAATCTCCATTTATTAAACAACGTTCATACTAAAAGCTCAGTGTAGCACAAGCGCTAGTATCTGAGGTCATCAACGCACTACTAGTGGAGAGTCGCAAGCAGGAGATGGTGTACAAACGTCACGCGATCACCGCGCTCGGGCAGGCCATCGCCGCCACGCACTGCGACCGCTTCCAGCAGCTCTATGAGATCGTCAAGGTTATTCTGTCGAAGGTAATCTCCATTTATTAAACAACGTTCATACTAAAAGCTCAGTGTAGCACAAGCGCTAGTATCTGAGGTCATCAACGCACTACTAGTGGAGAGTCGCAAGCAGGAGATGGTGTACAAACGTCACGCGATCACCGCGCTCGGGCAGGCCATCGCCGCCACGCACTGCGACCGCTTCCAGCAGCTCTATGAGATCGTCAAGGTTATTCTGTCGAAGGTAATCTCCATTTATTAAACAACGTTCATACTAAAAGCTCAGTGTAGCACAAGCGCTAGTATCTGAGGTCATCAACGCACTACTAGTGGAGAGTCGCAAGCAGGAGATGGTGTACAAACGTCACGCGATCACCGCGCTCGGGCAGGCCATCGCCGCCACGCACTGCGACCGCTTCCAGCAGCTCTATGAGATCGTCAAGGTTATTCTGTCGAAGGTAATCTCCATTTATTAAACAACGTTCATACTAAAAGCTCAGTGTAGCACAAGCGCTAGTATCTGAGGTCATCAACGCACTACTAGTGGAGAGTCGCAAGCAGGAGATGGTGTACAAACGTCACGCGATCACCGCGCTCGGGCAGGCCATCGCCGCCACGCACTGCGACCGCTTCCAGCAGCTCTATGAGATCGTCAAGGTTATTCTGTCGAAGGTAATCTCCATTTATTAAACAACGTTCATACTAAAAGCTCAGTGTAGCACAAGCGCTAGTATCTGAGGTCATCAACGCACTACTAGTGGAGAGTCGCAAGCAGGAGATGGTGTACAAACGTCACGCGATCACCGCGCTCGGGCAGGCCATCGCCGCCACGCACTGCGACCGCTTCCAGCAGCTCTATGAGATCGTCAAGGTTATTCTGTCGAAGGTAATCTCCATTTATTAAACAACGTTCATACTAAAAGCTCAGTGTAGCACAAGCGCTAGTATCTGAGGTCATCAACGCACTACTAGTGGAGAGTCGCAAGCAGGAGATGGTGTACAAACGTCACGCGATCACCGCGCTCGGGCAGGCCATCGCCGCCACGCACTGCGACCGCTTCCAGCAGCTCTATGAGATCGTCAAGGTTATTCTGTCGAAGGTAATCTCCATTTATTAAACAACGTTCATACTAAAAGCTCAGTGTAGCACAAGCGCTAGTATCTGAGGTCATCAACGCACTACTAGTGGAGAGTCGCAAGCAGGAGATGGTGTACAAACGTCACGCGATCACCGCGCTCGGGCAGGCCATCGCCGCCACGCACTGCGACCGCTTCCAGCAGCTCTATGAGATCGTCAAGGTTATTCTGTCGAAGGTAATCTCCATTTATTAAACAACGTTCATACTAAAAGCTCAGTGTAGCACAAGCGCTAGTATCTGAGGTCATCAACGCACTACTAGTGGAGAGTCGCAAGCAGGAGATGGTGTACAAACGTCACGCGATCACCGCGCTCGGGCAGGCCATCGCCGCCACGCACTGCGACCGCTTCCAGCAGCTCTATGAGATCGTCAAGGTTATTCTGTCGAAGGTAATCTCCATTTATTAAACAACGTTCATACTAAAAGCTCAGTGTAGCACAAGCGCTAGTATCTGAGGTCATCAACGCACTACTAGTGGAGAGTCGCAAGCAGGAGATGGTGTACAAACGTCACGCGATCACCGCGCTCGGGCAGGCCATCGCCGCCACGCACTGCGACCGCTTCCAGCAGCTCTATGAGATCGTCAAGGTTATTCTGTCGAAGGTAATCTCCATTTATTAAACAACGTTCATACTAAAAGCTCAGTGTAGCACAAGCGCTAGTATCTGAGGTCATCAACGCACTACTAGTGGAGAGTCGCAAGCAGGAGATGGTGTACAAACGTCACGCGATCACCGCGCTCGGGCAGGCCATCGCCGCCACGCACTGCGACCGCTTCCAGCAGCTCTATGAGATCGTCAAGGTTATTCTGTCGAAGGTAATCTTCAAGGCTCATGTTTGGGCTGAAAGCTTAGTGAAGCACAAGCGCTGGTCTCCGCCTAAGCCTCTCCGTCAAATTTTTGCTAAAGCCTGTCGCAATGGACATTTTCCGGAACCCGCATTATGGTAGATTTAGCCCATGATTGAAAAATCACAAATTTTGATAAATCTGCCTCGCCTTTTCCCAACTATGTTGGGGTCGGCTTTCAGACTAACCGGATCCAGCTGAACACCAATATTTTACATCTACCTGACCCAGTAAATGGGTAATATCCCTTGGCAAGACTGGTGACCGATTTTCTGTCTTCTGACTACACGTATTGACACTTGTGAATCGCAGTAACTTTACATGCATACTATTATTATAATTAACTAGCGGACGTCACGCGGTTTCACCCGCGTAGTTCCCGTTCCCGTGGGAGTACGGGAATAAAATATAGCCTATGTAACTCGCTGATGATAGAGCTATCCATTGCTGAAAGAATTTTTCAAATCGGTTGAATAGTTGTAAGTTTATTCGTTACAAACAAAAATACAAATGTTTCCTCTTTATAATATTAGTGTAGATAAATAATAAAAGTTTTATTTGAAACAAGTTAGATTTACAAGAAACAAAGGAAAAACGAAGATAGGTACAGTTCCCGTCACGCAAGTTTAGCTCCCTGAAGTACGTTGCAATCGATTGCACGGGATGTCAATTTGACAAAAAACATAGGACAGCGCACGCGCGGGTAGGTCGCGCATGCGCGTGTTCGCGCAAGATGGCGGGTGTAATGGCATCTCACTCGCTCGTATACGTTCGATGCATACGTGTGACCCGCTTGCTCAATGCAATACGACTGTTGATGCGAAAAGTGTTACACGTTGTTATTGTTTTTAATTAATTATTTTGGTTATTTCTTACTATTTGATTTGTTTGTTGTGTGTTTTTGTGGTGTATGTGTTGTGTGGTGTTGAGGTGTTACTTTTTTATATTGTTATTGTTACTGGTAGTCTTTGTTACTTGTTTATAATATAACTAGCTGACCCCCGCAACTTCGACTGCGTCACAATTTTAGTTACTGCTCCGCTCCTATTGGTCTTAGCGTGATGATATATAGCCTATAGCCTTCCTCGATAAATGGGCTATCTAATACTGAAAGAATTTTTCAAATCGGACCAGTAGTTCCTGAGATTAGCGTGTTCAAGCAAACAAACAAACAAACAAACTCTTCAGCTTTATATATTAGTATAGATACGTATAAACAAAAAAATATTCTAGGAACGTAACACTTTTTACGCGATTGCACCTGCGCGGTCGTAACTAAAACCTAACTTCGGAGGAGTAAACAACGCTGATGTGAACTGTACAAAAGTAAGATACTTTGGCGCAGCTATTAACGCCCAACTCAATACAGATATAATTTCATTTGTTCTAGACTATCTTAGAGGAAATTAAATTATAATTAAAAAATAATATAAGGCAAAAAAGAAAATACAAATACCAAACTTTTCAGAACCAGAATCAGAATGTTTATTTGCTCAAAATGTAGGTACAATATAAGATAACTTACACAAACACATAGATCAGCTACATTTTACCTTACGGCATGCAAATGCCACTTTTTGTCAGGATGAACTATCAATGAGCAAAGAATCAGACGAGGAAGACAACGAAGGCGCTCGACAGCGGCGCGAGCAGCTGACGGCGCTGAAGGAAGCTGCCTACGAGCTGCTGGGCAAGGCCTGGCCTAAGGAATCTGATACACAAGGTGAGCTGCCAAAGAACTTGACCATATACAACGAGTAATAGAATGAACGCAATATTCGAAAATGGGTTATTGTACTCATTAGTATGAACAATTTTACTATGGGACCTACTCCGAAATCACGGAAAAACAATCCAGTACATTTTGTCGAGTTATGCGTACATAAAATTTGTGGGATAATCGATTTTTTTCGCGTTTAACCCACTATCTCACCTGATGTTAACAATTTTTGGTCAACAGCAGGTGAGATAGTGGGTCGACGATAGAGAACACTTTTCTAAAATTTTGAGACTTATTTTGTTTCACAGAAAAATACCAAGACGTATTCTTCGAGCACTGTTCGAAGTCGTACCCAGTGAGTTCGAGATCTACGCAGCTGGCCATCCTAACGTCAGTGGCGCGCGTGCTCGAGCGGCTCAGCGTGCTCAGCGACGCCGAGCCCATGGAGACCGACGCCGTGCCCGCCACGCAGCGGGACCGCGCTGTCAGCACGGTTACTGGACACGTCGCCGCCATCATCGAGTATACGCTGCGTGAGTATTGTTTATATTGAACTACTAATTATGATGATTTTCGAAATATCATGTGCATAACTGACAAATCGATATTTCAGAAAGTTCCTGAATAATTTCAGTCAATGCAGAGCAAATCCCTGCCTCTTTTTTTTCCTTTGGCCATCCATGCCTTGTCGATGTGATTTGAAAGGTAGTTTTTTCATCCCCCTTTTCTGTTGACTAATCAAAACTCGAATTCTGATTACAGCTGTTGATTACGAAGCAAGACATCACCATGCTCTGAGTCAACCCCTATTTCAATTGCATGTTAATAATTGTTTTTTTGTTCTTTTTTTACAGAAAACAGCAATCAAGTCAGGCACAGAAGGGACGCGCTTAATATTATGGAAATACTTGTTAAACAATTAAAAGGTAAGTCAGGTAACATATTTTTTGCCCAATATGAGCACTGATATTATGTCTTCAGGTATTGTTTCCACTATGGCCTTCATTGACGATCGAATTAAATGACACTAGTCCTAGTATCTACTGCCTGTTCTTTTAAATCGTACATAAACTTCACGTCTATCTATTTCTTACTCGACTTTCACCAGACTTACCGCCAACTAACAGCCTTTATCAAGATCGACGTATAATTGATCTGTCAAGCCTTTTCCCAACTACGTTGAGGTCGGTTTCCAGTATTTTACATGGAGGGACTTCCTATCTCACGTTCATAGCGCATTTATGATATTACTAGCACTTCGCCCGCGACTTCGTCTGCGTAGACTTTAGAGGTGGCGCGTAACTTCTTTGTTCCATTTTCTTATTCTCGGAAATTCATCGTTTTTCATAGTTTGTGAGTTTTTACTGTCCGCACCTTCAGCTCAGGAACTACTTCCACATGTTTCTGATTTTAAAGATAGAAAAGAAAGAAAAATGTTTATTTGGGACTCGTACAAGGCATATATCGCGTATATAAACTTTAGCGCTCATAACTCCAGCCCAGAAAAAACTTCGATATGTTTCGGTTCTCCTAGTATTTTTAAATGCTGTCCACTCACAATTCCAGCTTCGGAAATACTTCGACATGTTTCTGTTTTCCTTCTTCAATTTTGAATCCTAACTACTCAAAATTCCAGCGCAAGAAATTTTAAATCATTTTTCTGGTCTCCTGTTACTTGTGAATCTATAGCGCTTACAATTCCTGCCGAAAATATAATTTGAAATGTTTTGGTACTTTTGTAAGTATCTGTAGCGCTCATTATTGCAGCCCCGAAAATGTTTCTACATATTTCTGATCTCCTGGCGCTTTTGAATCCTAACTGCTCACAATTCCAAACCTGGAAATACTTCGTCATGTTTCTGGTCTCCTGGTACATAATGAATCTTTAGCGCTCATAATTCCTGCCCGGGAAAAACTTCCACATTTATCTGGTAATTTTGAATCCTTACCGCTCATATATTTAGCGCGGAAATATTTTGACATGTTTCAGGCTTCCTAGTATTTGTGAAACTTTAGCATACACAATCCTAGCCACGAAAATACATCGACATGTTTTTGGTCTCCTGGTATCTTTGAAACCTAGCCGCTCACGTTTCCAGCGCCGGAAATATTTCAACATGTTTCTGGTCTCCTGGTATTTGTGAATATTTTTAGCGCTCACAATTTCAGCCAAAAAAATACTTTCACATGTTTCTAGTCTCCTGTTGTTTGTGAATCTATGGTATTTCTAATTCCAGCCTGGAAAAAAACATCGACATACATATTTCCGTTTGACAGTTAAAAAGTTAAATAAGAAATATTCAAGCCCAAAAATACCATCGTTCTGTTCTCCTGGTACTTGTGAATCTGTAGCGCTCATTATTCCAGCCCCGAAAATACTTCTTCACGTATCTGATCACCTGGTGCTTTAGAATCCTAACTGCTCACAATTGCGACCCTAGAAATACTTCGTCATGTTTGTGGTCTCCTGGTACATAATGAATCTTTAACGCCCGGGAAAAAATTTCTCATTAATCTGTTGTTTTGGTAATTTTGAATCCTTACCGCTCATATATCTAGCGCGGAAATATTTTGACATGTTGCTGGCTTCCTGGTACTTATGAATCTTTAGGATTCACATACCTAGCTCCGAAAATACTTCGACATGTTTCTGGTGTCCTGGTAATTTTGAATTCTAACCGGTTATAATTCCAGTGCCAGAAATAATTTGACATGTTTATGGTCTTCTGGTACTTCTGAATCTTTAGCGCTCATAATTTCTGCCCGGAAAAACTTCCACATTTTTATGTTGTTTTGGTACTTTTGAATCCTTCCCGCTCATATTTCTAGTGCGGAAATATTTTGTCAAATTTCTGGCCTCCTGGTACTAATGAATCTTTAGCATTCACAATCCTAGCTCCGAAAATACTTCGAAATGTTTCATATCTCCTGGTACTTTTGAATTCTAACCGGTCACAATTCCAGCGCTGGAAAAATTTCGACATGTTTATGATCTCCTGGTACTTGTGAATCTTTGGCGCTCATAATTTCAGCCAAAGAAATACTTCAACATGTTTCTGTTCACCTGTCACATGTGAATCTATAGCGTTTACAATTCCAGCCCGGAAAAAACTTCAACATACATATCTGTTCGACGGTAAAAAAAAAAATATTCTTGCCCAAAAATACTTTATCATCGTTCTGTTCTCCCGGTACTTGTGAATCTTTAGCGCTCCCAATTTCAGCCCCGGAAATACTACGACATGTTTCTGTTCTCCTGGTACTTTTGAATCTGAAGTACTAAGGCAGCAGAAGCGCTGTGTTTCCACTTCCTCCTCAGTGTTCGTTAAGCGTTGCCTTTTACCGGGATAAAAAGTAGCCTATGTTTGATTCCAGGATGTGAACTATATGTGTGCCAAATTTCATCCAAATCCCTTCAGCCATTTTTGCCTGATTGAGGCACAAACATACAAACATTCACATTTATAATATTAGTAGGATTAACACAGCGATACCCCTTTTTTAAGGATGGGAAATCATCAAATGTCTCCTCTCACCTTGGGTGAAGCAGAAGGGAGTGTCAGACTTACTGACTAAAACCCATCCGTGTTCCTTCTAATGCCCTTTGCGTTCCAGGGCCGCGGTGACTCTTTCGAACAAATTCCGCAACAATACACTCCTTGGGGACCGTCTCTACGAGCGAGAGAATCGCGACGATATTATCGTCGTGCCACGTATTTCTATAACAACTCTATGAACTCGTCTTCACACGGCGATATTATCGTCGTATCACAACTCTATGAACGTGTCCAACACGGCGATATTATCGTCGTATCACAACTCTATGGACGTGTCCCACACGGCGATATTATCGTCGTATCACAACTCTATGAACGTGTCTCCACACGGCGATTCGACGAGTGACAAAACGTCAACTTCGGCGGCGGTGATACACTCGTTCGTGGAGATGGCGCCTTGGCAAGACTTTCCATACCGACTGCCGAAGATCTTGTAATGTTTAATCAATGTTTTTATTTTGTTTTAGATCTCAACAAAACCGAAGAGTTAGATAAACTCCGGACTATCTATCAGTCGTACGCACAAGACTTGTCTAAGGACTCCTCCCACGAAATACGAACCAAAGTGGACAGTATCAAAGTGCATTTTAAATAGTACATGCATCTGTTATTTATTGTCGTGACAAAACCAGTAATTAAATACTATACGATAATTTATACGAGTATTTATTTTATAAGTATCTGTTGTATAAAGCGCTGTAAGCGTCTTGGCCTCGTCTTGGGCCACTTGGTTCTCAAAATAGCGTCGCAAGACTCTGCATTATGGAAAGGGGACGTACAAGCGGTCATTTGACATCCTAAAGTTTCACATTACCGAGATAATAGAAAAACGCCATTAAAAAAAAATGCCGGTTTGGGACGAGGCTAGCCTTCATACGAAAAAGTTCGAACCCTCTTGTTTATACCAGACTGCCCCAGAAGGAGGGTTATGTTTTCGAGGGTATGTATGTATGTCCATTTTTTTGGCACGTCATGTACCCTAAACGGCTGGATAGATATTAATAAATGAAGTATCATTAGATTCGTCTTTATTAATGAAAATGAATGAAATCCTATACGAATTTTGTAAATGGAACAAGATGGCGGCCGCCGTTAGGTAAGTTTATCCGTATTTATTCGTGAATAGTCCTGTAGGGCACTAAAATCAAGGGATGGAGGAGACATAAGGAACTAGTTATTAAAATAAAACACCAGATAACAATATCACATCAGTGTTTAATGCTACCGCATTAAATAAACCTATGGAATGAAATAAAGTATACAATAATAACAAAATTAATCCTCATAAAAACATCGCCTTAGATAAATAAGTAATATTTATGTACACACAAAATAATACATCGTTTAGTGATATTCTTTTAAATATGTACTCCATTACAGCATAGTGATAATCTCGATTAAATAATAATGAAACAAATACTTCCATAGATAGGTACAGTTTTATACAGGTGCTCAGTTTATACAAAGTCTGACATAAATAACGCAAAACTTGAAAAGGGGTTATCTATACTTTTAATATATAAAAATCTCGTGTCACGGTGTTTGTTACCGAACTCCTCCGAAACGGCTCGACCGATTTTCATGAAATTTTGTGTGTATATTCTGTAGGTATGAGAATAGGTGGTAGGCTACTTTTTTTATTTGGCAAAACAACGTTTGCCGAGTCAGCTAGTAATATTATAAAGCTGAAGAGTTTGTTTGGTTGAACTTGCTAATCTCAGGAACTGCTGGTTCGAATTGAAAAATTATTTTAGTGTTGCATAGCTCATTTATCGAGGAAGGCTATACTAGTGTTTTTCGATATTCCTCATAGTTTCGGATTTGATCATGAAGGCACACTATAAAAATTCATCCTGTATAACATCACGCTAGGACCAGTAGGAGCGGAGCATTCATGAAAAATATGACGCAGGCGAAGTTGCGCGGGTCAGCTAGTCCTTACTAATATTATAAATGCGAAAGTAACTCTGTCCGTCTGTCGCGCTTTCACGCCAAAACTACTGAACCGATTTAAATGAAATTTGGTACACATATAGTCTAGAGCCTGAGAAAGGACATAGGCTACTTTTTATCCCGGGAGTATGTTCCCTAGGGACCACGCGTGCGAAGCCGCTGGCAGAAGCTAGTTTTATTATATATTGTAAAGCCTCGACAAAATGTAGGTACTGAACAGCTGTTTTTTTCGCGGTTTCAGTGTGTTTCCCACAGTAAAAGTTGTTCATTATGATAAGATGTACAATTACCCCTTTTCAGCTTTTGCCGTATATCTTTTATACAGTGAGTTTTTGAGATTAGGCTTCAGGGGGCTAGAGTTATGCGAGGCAGGGAACATTTTGGAGAGAGAAATTTATAAGGCTTTTTCAGTTTCTTCAAAATAGATCTTTTAGCATAAGTCTTGACCATATTTATTCACTTATTTTTCTAGATTTCACAAGTACCGTTTCAAAAACTCAATCTGTATATAATTAATTTATAAGTTTATACAAATTCTATACAAGTTTGAAGTGTTAGTAAATTAAAATTATAGAATAAACTCTTTGAATAAATATTTAAAAGTGCATTAGGCCATTTTAAAATAATGAACTAAGTAATTATGTGCGTTTAAGCACTTTATTCATTTAAATACTCCGTGCCTAATGTAAACTGGTGTTTCACCTACCTTATTATGCGATATTAGAACTAAACTACCCTACACGCCCGGTTTCTAAGGTCTAAAACAACTTTTGACATGTCAAAATGATGCTTATGCATAAGCAAATAAAGGTCGATTCACACTTAAAATGACGTTTGCGAAGTTCGCCTTTTGCTGCGCAGTTCCCCACCCCTCACCCCGCTTTCATATGAATTTGTTACTGCACAACGACTGGCGGTGTTCCAAGCTGTCAATACATTGCCGAAATATAAAACAGTATACTGGCTAGTGCTCATGACGTCATGAATCGACGCCATACTGTTGTTTCGTGCGTTGACGTCATAAATTAAAAGTTTTTTCAAAGTCTGATGCACACCGGCCCTTTGACGTTGGATATTCTACTAATACGTCACATTTAACATTTGGCCACACCAGTACACTATTGGTGGCACACTAGTACAATATGGCGTCGAATTCATGACGTCATGAGCACTGGCAAGTATACAGTTTTATATTTCGGAACACACACATTGTATTCTATCTGTACTAGCATGGTTTCTGGCTTACGGGAGGTTTTCTATTAGAGTGTCATCACACCAATCCATCGATCGTCGATTGAGGGTAGAAGAGTTCGGTCTACGTCGTTTGACAGCTCCTACTAATCTTACACAAATCGACCGACTTCGATCAAAGATCGATTGGTGTTATAACACTCTTACCGTTATTAAATTACTGCGGAGAGAAGTTTAAAAAAAAACATTAATCATAGTTAAGTTGAGGAATCGGGCAAAGGTAAGGTTAAATTATGCCAGCTGCCTAACAGAACGTACGACCATAAATTATGGCACCTCTCAATAGGCGACCTAAAATGTTACTAAATTCGAATAATACAGTGGTGGGTACTTAGTGCAATTATATTTAGTAATAGCTTAGAATTTGAGGATCGAAAATATTGTGTTTTAACAATAGGAGTTATTTTTTGGAGCTAATACTGCTGTAAGCATCAAATCTAAGTTTTTCTATTTAAATTGCATTATTAGCAAGCTTCACTATCGATTTTAGGCTGAACTTTATGTTTGATTTCGACGAATTTGACTATATTTAAAAAATGTAAGCAATAATTAATTAATATATTATATTTGTACCTAAAATAAATCAATTGAAACTGTACACATATTCATCACACTTGCAAAATATTCAAGTTCATTTATTTTATCATTATCACTAATAACAATTACTAATACTATTACATAAAACCTAATTACAATAACTTAATTGACCTGTTTTTGTGAAGGTATTACCATTTACTGTCATTAATTAATATTAGCTATGAAAGTGCAAAGGTACAAAACTATTTTAGTAAAGGTCAAATTAAATGATAAATAGATAGATACATTGAAATGCTGTAATCTGTTATGTTCGAGACATTCACAATCACAACTAATCTTTTATATTATAATCGTAATATAGTACTAATTTCTAGACAGCATTCAAATATACAAGGCAAAATTATGAACATTTGTGACGATAAAGACTACAATCGCTAACACATTACAAAAAGGCGTCCCTTAAAGTCTAAAAAATAATACCTTCACAAAAACTCCTCCAATTTACCTACAAAAGTAATATTGCACTCTATACATCATCAAACAGTCCGCGGGGCGGGATGGTCATCTTCTCCCTCCTCCGGTCATCGAACTCAGTTCGTATGGACGGCAGCGTGCTCTCCCCGAAGCGGTGATCCAGTTCATCTTCCAGCGTCAGGCTGGACCTGTTGTAAGGTACCTCGGCTCGTTCGTAGCCGGTGACCTGGGGTTGGGTGCGCTGAGGGCTCGGTTGCACGTAGTAATCTGAATCGACGTCGTGAAGGAGCCCGGTGTGGGCTGAAATGTGACCGACATGCACAATAACCGATAACATTAATGATGGCAGGAAAGAAGGGTCTGTTTGTTGCTGGCTTTTGGTATTTATAAAATCTTATTTAGCTTTATAAATAAGGGTGTAGTCAAGTGACATTCGACCAGCGGTAGTGTGACGAAGGTCAAAAATGTATGGGATTGACCAGTGCCACATTAGGCACGTAGCAAGAGTAGCAAATGCTACGGGCCCCGCGCATTGGGGGGCCCCGTACTTGGACTTACTAAAACATGTCGCTGAAAACCAGCGCCATGGATCCACCACACATGAGCCCTAACTCCTACCATGATGCAATAGCCGTTTTGTGCGCATGAAGGCACTAATTTGGTTTTTTCCTGTTATGGGGCATAATTTTGCGCAAATAAACTCGTTTTCTTTCAGGCTACCATACCGTCTGAAATCTTAACAGCCCCGGATCCGGTCTTTACAGATAATGAAGTCAAAACCTATGAACTTAGGTGCTACATAAGGGCCCTGGGGCCCGAGAGAAATAATGAAAAGGCTGTAATTGTTATAACTGGATATTTTCGTTTTCATTTTACGGAGGTTTTAAGGTTTAGGAGGGCCCTTGGTAAAATTTGCTACAACCCCGCGCTGGCTTGACCCGGCACTGGGATTGACAAACGCTGTCCAAATGTCACGTGATAAATCCCTTTATATTTTGTCATTTCGACAATTATTCGCCGATATAATGGCACTTTGTTAGAGTCCCTGGTTATTACAGGCATTCGCATTATAAAGATTAGCGTCAGCGTCCACGCTACAGTCGAGCGAAGTCTATACGAGGCTGGCCTCGTTGATTTAACCATTAAAATATTTATTTATCATGCTTGCAGTCACATGCAATAAAAATTTTGTATATGACTCGTCGTATAAATATAAGAGTCATCTGCTTCGTTAATTTACTCTCCAAATTAAAAGCAAGCATTCAGTTACTTATAAAAAGGCCAACGAATAATGTTTTAAATCTATCTATAAGTGGAATACCAAGAGCTTACAATAAACAGAGCAAAATAGTAGTAATTTTAAAGGGCAGTGTGAGAATGAGTTTAGTGCATAATGACAGTATTAGTCACAAAGAAAATGAAAGGACAACTAAAATAGATGATTTTTGCAAAATAAATTCAAAATACAAAAAATAAGACGATGATATAGATGAGATTAATAAATCATTAAAGATAAAAAGAACTTGGTTTGATCAGTAATTAATATATTGTATAACTCCATATTAAGATATTTTTCACTGAAGTTTCGTTAAAACTCGTAAAAGTTCATTAGTTAGAAAGAGAAGGCGGTATAAAAAAAATGGCTGATCGTATTACCTCCGTCCTGTGCGTCGCGCGTAGACCTGTATTTTGAGAACCTCTCGCTGTAGTCGCGGCGACGCGTCAGTGACTCTTCGGCACGTTGACGCTTGCGTTTTTCTGTTAGAATAGTAAAAAAAAGACTTTTTTTACATTCTCTGTTGAATGGATTCAATGTGGAAATGGGCTGTGCGCTCAATGTAGGTACTACCCAATTTGAAAAGCAAACAAAGGGAGCTCCTCGCGCCTTCGTGAAAATATATCGGACCAAAAAAGTTGTAAATAACTTAAGTCTAAACAACTTGTAGTAAAAAAATGACGTATAGAATAAATAATACATAACAGAATAACTAAGCTTCAAATACGCGGCATAACTGTAGGATGGGTGGATCAACAGACCGCACTCTTGCTCTATTTGTCTAACTCTATTTCTAGCCCATTAAAGTTCATATTCTTATGAAACACTCACTTAGCCACATAAAGTCAAAGTGCGGCCTTTTAACTGTTTACACCGTATTATTTATTAGTAGTAAGCTGAACTTACCTCTCTTCACAATCTCCCTTCCTTCATCAACAAGGTCGGTAGTGAGCTCATCATCGCCCACGAACTGCTGGAAGCCGCACAGCGACAAGAGTCGACTGCCGAGCGACAAGTACGTGGCCACGCACAGAAGGACGACCAACATCGGGAAGTAGATGTTGAACCCTTCCGCGATGATGCCTAGCACGTCCATGTGACCCATGATCTATGGAGATGATGGAAATATTGGGAACTAGATTTTATTTAGAATTTTTTGAGTCTAATTTTCTTTAACTACCCTCGTCAAAACTATGGGGTTTTGACGAGGGTAGTCAAAAAAAATTAGACTCAAACACTATCGTTATAAATATCAAAATTGAGAAAGGACGAAAGTAATTCAAGTTTAAAAAACTGTTAAACTTCTCAGCTTTTTACTATTGATAGGCTCGCGATTGGCCATATTCTCACCTGTTGGAAAGCGAAGATGTTATCGGCGATGGGGTACGTTTGCAAAACGAGTGGTGCAAAAACGAGTTTACGATTCGCCGTTATCATCTTTAGCCACATTATGGCTTACCATCAGGTGAACTAGTGTCTAAAAATAAGCCTGTTAATAATAAAAAAACGTTAATTTAATGTTTCCTAAAAACCATACCTGCGTATAATAAGTCTCCATAATCCTCTCCTTAATAACATGCGAGTCCATATGTATCAAACTCAAGAAGTTGAGGCACATAGCAGGGGTCAGCCTACAGACCATCATGCCGGAGAATATGAGGCTGTACTCGTTGGTCTGGTGGTGAGGCGCCAGGTAGTACAGATTCAGGAGACGGATCTTCAGCACGGTGGAGTACGCACAGTAGAACATGTAGGCGATTATTACTGTTGAGATTGCCTGCGGAGATATAGGAGGGTAGTTACGTGCGGATAATTTACAGCTGACCATTGGCGAGCTCAGCATAGCTATTTGCTGCGGAATTGTTCGAAAGTTACTGCGAATCTGCAAAGAATATTTCGAGGAACACGGGTGGCTCATGAAGACATGGGCATTATCGTAAGATAGGAACAACGAGTTGCTATACCGTTACATGCCTTTAAACGTATGAATTTCGTATCGGCTCGGAAATTTGAGCACAATTCCAGTTTGGAAAATACTGAAAATTATCAGTAACGTAGTGAAATTAAGAGTCAAGAATAAACATGAAGCCTTTGAAGCGACTCTTGCTTAGCCGAGTCGTAACAACATGGAATATTATCTTGAAAAGTGTTGTGACAACTCCTACACTGAACTGCTTCAAGAACCGATTGGACAAAATAGATATGTCCAAGCAATTTAAAACACACGTATCAGCTTATAGTTGCCCGTGTGTCTTACCAAATAATAATTATTTATCTTAGTATCTCACCTCAATAGCCGAATAGTTGTAAGAATCGGTAGCTGCTATGACAATATTCGCGAATATGGAGAGGACGGGCTTCTTGCAAAAGAATGTCATCTCGGACCACACCACGGCCACGGACAAGATGCCCGTTATGACTGCCATCGTCTTCAGGAAGTACTGCCGGAGGAAACATTCCCAGTACCATTCTGCAAAAAATATGTCCTTTTCATTACATTTTCATGCTACCAGTCTTCTGGGCACGTTTCCGGATGACAGCGATATGGAGGAATACTTTGACGCCTAAAGGTAGGTTTTGACCGGTGTTACGAGCAGTAATCTACCATTTGCAGCGAGCATGTTACGATACGCCGCGGCGTAGTTGCATGCCGTGTCCTAAAATCCGAGTATCATGCGCGTTTGTGCTCGTTTCGACGTACTGACTGCACGAATGCTCGCTTTGTAACATGTTAAATTACGCCCTGTAACACTGGTCAATACCACCTTTAGTGTATTTTCTTCTGAGAGTAGTTAGGTTTAGAAGATATAAATGTTGTAGAACTATTTATCTGTTGTTGTATAACTAATTAAAAATTGTTCATATAATGATGAGTACAATGAACCCTTGTCATCTATTGCAATTACTCTTTTACACGTTGTATAAATTGAAGTTAGTTATGTTCTTAAATTGTTATTTACTTTAAAACAAATACATTGCATGCATACCAACATGTTGATCTTCCCATTAGAAATCTTTTCAAAGCACATTTAATGTTATAAAAAGGCGGGTAAAACCGCGGGGCATAGCTGGTGTTAGATAATATGGCACTAGTCAAGATGTTATTTAAATTCAATATTTTCAATAATGATTAACATAATTACTCAATGTGAATTTTATTTTGAATAGTATAAAGTTGGTAATCAAACAATCTGAATTGCAACCTTATTTACATAAACAAAAGGGCGAATTTCGCATAACATCAGATTTTAAGGGCCAAAATTAAAATATGTGTATAGAAACTGATTTATCCACAAAATATAAAATTATGTTATCGCCGTAACTGGAACGGAACAAGGCTAATTAACTAACGAATTATGCTTGGAATGCTCTCCACTTTAAATACATAAAATACTTTTGCTAATTAGATTAGAATAATATACAAATTATTTATTACAGGATTATTTCATCATATTAAATGAATAAATTACTAAGGTCCGCCAAGAGGCTTGATTTTTGTAAACAAGTCAAGTAGTCTCGTACCGTTTTTACCACTGAATATGGTGCCCTAAAAGCAAAAAAATGCTGTGTCCATACTGAATACGGCTCAATATTGCGAAGCGTATCCTAGGTGCTCACTTACCAATGATTGGCGGGTAGAATATCCGTTGCACCCTTGGTCGTGGCGTGTGGAAAGTGTGTTGGAACCGATGGTCGGGCGACCGTTGGTTAGCCGCGATGTCTTCGAGATGGTAGATGCGCTCCAGCATCAAACCCCATTGCGTTTCCGTACGCTGAAGCACGTGTAGTGCTTTGATAGTCTGTACATAGAAATGGTGGTGGGTTTAGAATAGCGCCCTGCGAAACTCCTATTATTTTCTCCAACCCTGGAAATCTTTATGACTTTATATCGACGGGCTGATCCCATTACTCAAGTTTTAAATAATATAATTGAGAAGAGAACAAATTTTAAATGACATGTTGATGCCATTCCCAGACCAATTTATCGTGGACGACATAGTCAAATGGCTTTGAGAAATCAAATGATCATTGACAGGTTTAAGTTCTTAGTATATGTTTAATAACTATTTTGTATTGTGGAATCTTAGATTTCCATTTGGTCCACTTGTACTTGTTAGGTAAAACTTACCTTTTTATGTAGATTGACAAGTGACTTCAAAGAGGGTGGTGTGGGTCTGTCTGGCGGCGCGCGACCGTTCAGTCGGTCTCGCAGCTGAATTGGTAACTTCTGCACTATGGTATCCACATGACGATACAGAGGATGGCCCGAACCTACTGCTGTTGATACCGCTTTTAGACTCTGAACAGATAACGAAAGAATTTCAGGTGGTATCACACAGCTTCAACTAATGTTAATTTAATAAGTATCTATGAATTACTAGCTAGTATCTGCGAATTTCGGAAATTATTCAAGGGAACACACTCCAGGAATAAAAAGTCTATATAAAATAAGGTTAGGTAGTGAGGTAAACTTTATGAGATCCGAGAAGAATTTCCAAGCAAAATGATATAAGTGACCTTAATTCTCAATCAAGTTATTTTCATTTTATTTCCTATTCAGCTGGACTACCTACATAAATCTATACATATAATAAATCTTTGCTACTAACTTAAGTCTTAAGATAATGAATTTATTACTAACAAAATAAGGACATTACCTAGTCTGAAATAAACAAATTTTATTATATTTATTAATCAAACTATGTCAGTATAACTGATTAGATGCTGATACACAATTATCCTCATTCTACCACCACAACTGCTAGAGATAAATCTTATCTTTTATGCCATTTCCGATTTGCCAAAAAAAAATGTTAGACCAATAAATAAATACTTACGTCCAAGATATCATCAACAGTTTCTTCAGCTTCACACTTATCTGTGCTGAGCTTAGCTATCTTGAAGTAACAATAAGTCAGAGTGTAATTCTTCTTTGAATTATTCCATAGGTTTCGAGGCACTTCAACTAAGGCATATCCGAGTAACAGGATTAATAGGAAAAGACCCCATGTGTTACTAGCTGAAGATGCAATAGCCTTTATCTTTGGGGGGTCTAAGTAAACGCCTGGTTTCAAGGCGATGTATATGAGAAGTATGCCGCATATGAATAGGTATGAACCGTAGTAGATGGCATTGTCGACTAGAGCTGACTTTAGTTTTCCTTTCACTGTGAAGTCACCAGCTTTGCTGTATGACTGCATCATTGGCATTATTAACCTGGAATAAAGAAAAGTGACTATTAAAATTGAGTTTTAGTTTGATAAAAACTTGGCTAAGTTTTAAAAGCATACATAGTTATAAAACTTGTGGCACACACTGGCCGGTTACAATATTATGATTTAGTTTTTGACTAGCTTATTTTATAAGGTAAAGACTAATACTTAAGTCTCATTTAATATGAATTTTACAGAGAGAAGAAACCAAACTTTAAATTATAAAGGTTATTTTTATGAAAAGATTTTAGTTATCATTACATAAACCATTACTTTATTTAATGACATGGTACATAATAGGAAAGATTAAATGATAACAGTAACATTTCAAATAAAAGCCATACTATCTAACACAGTAACACCATTATTGACTTTAATAAATGGAACAGTTAACATCATTTTTCTCTTGTGTCCATTCCACGGACACAAAGCTATTCGTCTGCCTAGCCTTTCCCAACTATATTGGGGTTGGCTACCAGTCAAATCAGATTCAGCTGAATACTACTGTATTATGTGGATCGTCTGCCTATTGGACATCCATAACCGAGTAACTGGGTAATATTGTTGTTGCTTGTTGGCAACTGGTACGGTTGTTGCACTTTTCTGGCTTCCAACAATTCATAACAACTGCTAAAGATCTATAAATGACAGCCAGGACCAATAGCTGTATGCTTTCCAGACACAAATTTATCATAGAAGAATAAACAAAGTGGTAGTTATGTTGAATGCAATAAGTGAATGAGATTACGGAAACATAGCATGTCATCAGAATAGAATGAGAAACAGGACAGCCAACCAAGCTCCATTGAATAATAAAACAAAATAAGACGTAAAAGACAAAGAAGTAACTATCATCATGTATAACAGTTGGCTGAGACAGAAATAATAAAAATAAAGTTGCGTTTTAACCCATGAGCCACCAAGCACACAAGACAATTGAAAGACAATACCATGTGGCCCCAAATAGGGCTTACGGTCCTTGAGAGGTGAAGCCTAGGCTTCATCAGGCACCAAGCACAAATGTTGCATATGGTATAGTTGGCTAGTATCTGCAAGAGCGTATAATATTTTTTTCCCCGGGACAGGTTTATCACTATTAGGTTAAATACTTACCAAGTAAGACATTGCGATGTCCAATACACAATTCTCCAGAGGTTCGGGAACACATCTGAACTCATCAAGCTCCAAGGCTTATGACACTCAACAATTGGCGGAGCTATTGTAGTTGTGCCATTTTGTAGCGCAGCTTGCGTCGTTTCCATAGCTTTTGTTACATTTTCCATACATTGTCGATACACAGTCTGTTGGAAACAAATGGGAATTGAGACATTTGAATGAAGTAGGTTTTCTTAGTATCTTTGAAAGTTTAATAATCCTACAGGCATGCAAGGTGAATCATCTTTTAGTTACGATCTTTAAATGTTGTGAGGTCATTGTGTTAATTATATAGATGTATAATTATTAATTATTCTTATTAGAACAAAGCCCACTACACCCAGATTATTTTCACTCACCGATGATATATCCAGGGGCAAGATGAACATAATCACAAAAGAGAAGTACCATGCTGTCAGCACTGACACTGTTACTATTATGTGGTTCCTGTAGCAGTCACCATATCTGTACAGTAAAGTCGCTGCTAATACGAACGCAGATATCAGTTCTATCACAAACAACGTGTAAGCCATTTTGACACAACACTACACTTATTCACGAACAAAATAAAGTCAGTTTTTCTTCGCAGTTTTCTGCTTCTCTCTCCAAACCCTTGCTGCTTCGTGCTGCAACTGCTCAAACCGAATCTGAGTCGTAGATTTCAAAGGCAGCAATCTAGGCCGTTCGATTTCATACTCCGCTGGGCATTCTTCATAAAATAATACTCCCTGATCGGGCAAAATAGGGTCGAACTCTATACTTTTGTTTTCTGGTTTCGTTTCTGACATATTTTTAGGTACAAAAGATTGACTGTGATGACATCGTAGCAAAAGTTGCACAAAAACTAAAATCACTGTAAAATTATGACAACAAAGAAGTAATGCACTAAAATTATATAGAAAATCTAAATAAGCATTTGTGATATCATCACAAATTGCTATCAAGACAATCAATCAAAAGGCAATGTCTATTTTCCAGACATTTTCCACAAAAAAATATCAATATTTTTCCAGTTTGACAATTTTGCCATCTCTGTCACTCTAGTGTCGATCAGCCTTTAAAATATGAATTTGTCTCAACTGCAGATAACATAATGTTTAAAATCTTGATATTTTTCAACGGAACGAAATTTCACATAGATTAAAAATAATAGCATTTACGACGAAAGCTTTGGAATATTTCTGATGGCACGTCAGCATCAGCATACAAAGGCAATATGTTTTTAAGTTATTTGTTATTTTGCATGTTGCGATGAATGTGAAAACAAACGCCCATTAGAAACGGTTCAGGCTTTGTCCTAATTATTGTATTGTAGTCTGTGGTCCTAATACAAAGTGATCAACGCGAGAATCCAGTCGTGTCATCGGCATCGGGCATCGCGATGACAGCAGGCGGATATGTTTCTGCCATCGTCGGTTTTTAGTTTCGTAGGCTGGCTCTGCCCAATAAACAGATTTCTTGCAAAGACCTTGGACCTCCCGCTCTATTGCGTTTTTATTTTTTTCAGTATTAAAGAGGTGGAGGTCGCTTTTCAAGGATTTGGAGATCCGTCTATTAAGCTGCGGCGTATTTGCCCGCATCGTCTGAAGACTGCAGAATTATCTCCCGTGTTCCTGACGTCACATCGGACCACACACGGCGATACATGGCCATGTACGCCCCACCGCGTTCGTCGTCGTCGCCGCAGCTGCGGCCGCCACTTACTCGCCGACGTCTTCAACGCGCGCACACATATCGGTTATCTTTAACTTGGAATCAGTACCTACAATATAGTTTTTTTAAATATCGAAGTAGTTTTACTCAATAGCCAAGACCACCAGCAGCACACCTGGAGCTTGACACTCAACACCCGTCTCTCCTTCGAGAACTTCAAAGTAGGATCAGAGGGCCTAGACCCGACCGTAAGGACAGTTTCTATGAACCCATCGTTATATTCGTCGACGAAACAATTCTGAAGTTCGAGCTGAAAGCATTCGGGCGGAGCGTAGACTTCAGTAGAGACCTTTTCAGCTTAATATTTAGGTTCAACGTGCCTCTCACCATGCGGTGATCACTTCCGGTTTTCACTGCGTTGATCACAGAGACATCATTGAATATCTGTTTCTTCGTTGCTATGATGAGTTCAATCTAATTTTTAGGTGCACACTCGGGGCTCTGCCAGGTCCATTTCCTGTGCTCACGCTTTCTGAAGAAGGAGGTCATCGTGTAGAGGCCCTCCTACTTCATAAAACTGGCCAGTAGGTGTTCCCGGTGGTTCCGATGTCCAAATATAAATTGCCCCACTCACAGCTCGTCACTGCCTCGTTTGCCTAGTTTCATGTTGAAGTCCCCCATGACCACGAACCACGTGAAGTGAGTTTTATGACCATGCATAGCTTTGGATACATCCTGATACATGACCCTTATGTCATTGTCGGGGTGTGTCGAGGTTAGGACGTTAACCTGTACGACGTTCAACGAATATCTTGATGATATTCTGAGTATAAAGTAAGCCACACTGGTTGACACACTCTCGATCCTCACCACATTGGACACATAAGGGACCTGTGAACGATAAACCCGACATAACCCTGGGACTTCTGGTCACCCTCCCCGAAATAGAGCAGAGTCGTCGGTGTTTGTTGGGGCAGTCGGATCCACTCCGGGGATTCTTAGCTCCCCTTGCCTCGCCTTGATCTTGACCGCTACCAGAGTCACGGGTAGACGGGCTACCGGGCACTATATAGGGGCCGTTTTACATTGTGCTCATCATATTGGGCGGGGGTTTGCCATAATCGTCACGCTTGTCAGGCGGGTTGGCGGTCGCAATGTACTCATTGCAATAGCTTCTCTGTAGAGAATGCTGCTGGCCATTCTCTGGTGAAACCTAAGGGAAGTGATGAGATGGTGTTATTCTTTTACGTCCGGCACCATACAGAACAATACCCAAAATTACCTGTCACACTGAATTAAATGACTAGTGATGTACCTACATAGTCGGCGTTGGTGTGCATTTTATACCTTTGAACTTTTTTTGCACGCAAAAGTTCGATGAGCAATTTTGGTATTACAGTGTACCTAAGACCTCTACGAATTTTCAGCACTGTAAGCACAGGCGGATTTAATGTTGCCAGCGCCCTAGGCAAACCTCATCGGCGCTCCTAAGGCACTTGTCTCACCGCCGGCAAGGAAGCGATCACTTATCGACTATTTTCTCGCTGAGGAAACGGACAAGACAATATATATAGATTCCGTCTGAGTAAAAGAGACACATAGGTACATTTATAGTCGATAGCTGGCTGTTCACACTGCCGCTGCCGGCGAGAACTCTCTTACCAGAAGTTCGTCGCAGCGACAAGAGCTACCAAAGATAGTATTCGCTCAGCGATGCTCGCTTGGCGGTCAGAACTCACGTCGAGAGGTCAACCAGTCATTTCTACCTATAGTGCGGGCGGAGCGAGTGTTGCGAGTAATCGCCCGTCGCACAATCACAAGAGCACTCGCTTATAGCCGAGCGACAAAACTATCGAAATTACACACTTGTTAGCTAACTAACAAAAGTTTATGGCTAGAATTTTCATTCGAGCTACTAATCTTATAGTGTTGATTTCATAGTTTTTTCATCTTTTAAGTTGTCAGTGTACAAGTACATAACAAAATAAAATGTATCATTCTGTAAAAGGGCGGAGCCCTGGTGTCCTGAAATACAGGCTTAGAGCTTAGTTTAGGCACCAGTCTCCCACAATATTAGAAATGTTGTCTGACTGATACCATGTAATATGTATATTGTAATATTGTGGTGAGAAAATAAATAAATATTATTATTATTTTCGTTTATTTTTTTTACATACATATTATATTTTTAAATATTTCAACAAAAACATACAAAAAAAATATATAAAAATAGCCCACCGGTGTCGGGAACAAGGTCCAAGCTACCGGCGGCCTGGGCTCCAGAGAGAGGAACGTCCTAACAAAACGAGCCGTGTCCAGAAGTACCGCTCTCTGAATCAGGCCCTTGATCCAGCTGCCCAACGAGAGCCTCCTGAGGTGTTGGTCGAGGCTCGTGGCTATACCATTGGCCGACACGACTATCGGTACAATTATTGCGGAATCCACATCCCACATGTCGACAACCTCGCGAGCAAGTCAAGATATTTGATTTGTTTATCTTTCTCGAGGCTTTCACGAGGTTCTCATGCGGAACGGGTATGTCTGCAATCATTTTAATTATTATTATTATATTCGACCCTGAATATGGCTTCACACCGTCAAAATCCACTACGGACGCTATCCAGGCTACCCGAATCATTATGGAGAAGCATCGGGCAAACCGCGAAGATCTACTCCTGATCTTTATCGATCTTGAGAAGGCGTTTGACCGAGTGCCTCGGAAACTGGTGTGGCAAGCCATGTGAGCACAAGGTATACCCGAGTACTATGTCACCCTAGTACAGGATATGTACTGTAAAAGCTGCACAAGCGTGAGAGGCCTGGCCGGACTAAGCAAAAGCTTCAAAGTCAAAGTAGGTAGAGGCCGGCAATATGGTAATGGATTACTTAACAAAGGACATTCAGTCTCCCTTACCATGGTGTATGTTATATGCAGATGACATAGTCCTCATAAATAAAGATGCTGAATTACTCCAACCTACCCTCGAAAAGTGGCGACACGCGCTGGAAAACAACGGCCTCCGAATCAGCAGAAGTAAAACTGAATACTTGGAGAGCGCATTCAGTGGTACCACCAACAACTCCAACTTCTTTCACATCAATGGGAATCCACTGCCAAAGGTGTCCCAATATAAGTATCTGGGTGCTAAGCTGACAGCCGACGGGAACATTGAGGCGGATGTTACCCATAGAATTAACGTGGGATGGCAAGGGCTTTGACGGAGGTTTTATGTGACACAAGAATGCCGATTAAAACAATAGGCAACATCTACAAGACCGCAGTCAGACCAGCCATGACGTACGGTGCCGAGTGCTGGGTCATAAAAAAGCCTACGTACAGAAAATGCACGTAAGTGAGATGAAGATGCTAAGATGGGCAGCAGGTGTAACTCGACTCGATAAAGTGCGAAATGAGCACATCAGAGGAAGTTTTAAGGTCGCGCCTATAGCAGAAAAACTCACCGAGAGCCGACTACGATGGTTTGGTCATGTCATGGGACGCCCCGAAGACCATGTCGTAAAACTGGCCTTAGCACTGCCAAATAATAAGAAAAGTAGAGGACGCCCACTAGCCACCTGGCGGTCCACGGTAGCCAAGGACTTAGAGTTTGCCCAAACAAATATTTCGACAACCCAGGACAGACTGTCCTGGTGCCGCAGAACGAGGAGAGCCGACCCCAAATGATGGGAAGTGGCTAGGGCAAAGAAGAAGAGATAAATATAATATCTTAATTTCCGTGTAACTAACTTTTTCTGATACAGTGGCTTTACGGAGAAAAAAAAAATAAAAAACGAAAAATAAAAAGTAATTATAGGTATATCTTGTTTTAAGAGTGTTACAAGGTCGACGATAACTGTAAAACGTGAAGAAGTTCTTTATAACTATGTATTTTTTTTAAATAACTTCCTCGTAGGATTTAATTTTAATAATATCCGAATTTTTATTTCACGATTTTCCAAAAAATATTTTTCGTTAACTAAAGAAAACTGGCACTCAAGGGTTCTACTCTAACGGTATCTATACGTTTTTGTGATAAAAATACTATGTCCGAAAAAAGGGCTTTATAACACACTGTGAAATCGGTGTGGTCCGCCTCGGGCACCGTAAGTGGCGGAGCCATAGGCGGAGTATGCTCTCCTCGCGAGGGGAACAGGGCGTTCACGACGTCATCCACCAGCTGAGACCGGAGACTCTGCGTCAACGGGGGAGCCCAGGTGCGGAGCTTTTTCCGCACCATTTTGTAGGGTCTTCCTCACGTGTCCCCGTTCAGAGACTCCAGCATCTCCTTGCGAGCCAGTTCCCTGGCCCGCAGGATCCCTGCTCGCAGGGCGGCCTTCGCCGCTCTGTACTCCTCGTACAGCTCCGCCTCTCTGGCCTGCGCATCCAGAGGGCGGATGCGGAGCCTGCGGTGCCAGATCTTGCGACCACAAGTGCACCTGGCGGCGGGTGCGTCCTGCGGGTCTAAAAAGGCCACTTTAGCAGAATCAGAAAGCAAATTCACGCTACACGTCACTGTCAAATTTTCCCAATCAATCTTGAACCTAATGCGTTGGCGAAAAAGATGAAAATGAAATTTGACAGATTGTTGTGATTTGTGATTAATATTATGATTCTCCTAAAGTGGCCTTTATAGCCCCCTGGATGGACCCGGGGCATTGCCACATCACATATATAGGACATGGACTCCCGGAACCATTCCACCTACATTGGAACACACCCTGGGTGCAATAAAATACGCATTATTATGCATCAAAACAAATATAAAAAATAACAATCCTAATATATAAAAAACTCTGAGACTAGGGTTTGTGGGGTTGTTATGTTAGACCTTTACTGCCCACACGATAAGAAGAAGAAGAAGAAGAATATATAAAATTCTTCACTAAGAGAGGATTTCCCGAAATTCCTACGGAATCAGGAGAAAACGGGGTATGCGCGTACGAAGTCGTGGGCAAAAGCTAGTTTAAACTAAAACAAATCTCAAAAATACCCGAAATATTTTATTTTTTAATCAGTAAACTAAAACAATTCAAAATTTTAACAGTATTTAGCCGAAATTATATATTCAGTAGCTAGCATGGGTGACAGCCGGGGCGGATAACGTGGTGTCACCCCACAAATGAACCCCCCCCCCCAAATAATTATGAGTTGCACCTTTGGCCTTTAAGCGAACTAGAAAATTTTCGCATCCCACCTCGGATAGGTTTTATTTTCTTTTGATTATGCATACTTAAATAGACATAACTTTATGGAGTGATGCAAGAAAGCTCATTAACTGAGAGAGAGCAGAACGCAAGAGTGACTGAAGCGAGCTCGAAAATTCATGCGCCTCAACTCGGAAAGGTTTTCTTTTGATTATTTCATACACAAACATAGTCATTTTATTGAGTCAGAAACGCTCGAGAAAAAAGAGAGGGTAGAAAGTAAGAGCGAGCGTAGCGAGCTCGACTTTTTTTGCACCCCACCACGGACGGGTTTCATTACGTCGCCCGTTAAGGGGTGACACCCGACCGTGACAAAAAGTTAACGAACGATTGTCACCCCTAAATGCAGAAAACCGAAAGACTAAAGAAATTTTTGCACCTCATCTCGGAAGGGTTTTATTGTATTTGGAACATTCATACTGAAATTGAAGTTTTTTGTTGATTTATATAGAAAAACTCAGGAAGTTAGCGAACGAAAATTTTGCCGACAGGTTTCATTACGTTTAGGGGTGCCACCAAATAGTGACAAAAATCAGTCAACGAGCGGTCGGGTGTCACCCCTAAACGGGTGTCACCCGGTGCGGGCTGCGCCCCCGCTCCTCCCTCGCTACGCTACTGGATATATTTCTTTTAAATCCGTGAGGAACATGTGTAAATATCAGCTTATCGTTTAGTCTTCCCGGAAGAACTTGGTGAGGGTAAAACTAAGTCTATGTCAATTATTGGAAACATTGTTTCATCGAACCCCGTTTCATAGTGCTCCGACTAGTTCAAATACGAACTGTCAATATTTTTACTTTGAGGTTAAATGTTGCAATATATAATCAAAAAGCCCCAATTACGCAATTTACGGATACACAAAATATTACAAACCTAGTGTCAATAGTTCTTCAGTAAAACTAAATGTTTTTTCACTGCAAAAAATTTTCGGCTGTAAAAAAACATTTTTTTTGCTTTTAGAACTCACACGCTAATCTAGTCCTCAATGCAACTAAATCCATGTGTTACTTGAAGAATAATCTAATTGGTCGAGTAAAATGCTTTCGGTTTGAAAACCTCAAGATTTTATTTTGATTGTTTCATTTTGCCCCGTGTTTCATAGATCTCCACTAGTCCCTATGTCAGATTCAGTACGGATGATAGATAGATATCCATGAGTATTTCTATAAGCTAAAAAATATTGAGTACCTATGTTTTATCAGATTACGGCTCAACAAAGGTATAACAACCAAAATATGTATCTACCTAGATTCAAGTAACAAAAGGCTGGCCACTATTGAAAACAAATGGAACGGAAGGCGGGATTATCGGCTTTACCTCGGAGCCTTTGATTGAATGGACTTCTGACATCTTTTGAAGGGAATTCTTTTGTGAAGTTGCTTTAGTAGGACAATGCAAGGAAAACTTCATCTATTTTCTCTTTGTGTCATCGTGATGAGGTTCACTGAAAAATGTGCGTCCAAAAATTATGTTTTTTTTAGGGTTCCGAACAAAAACCGGAACCCTTATAGGATCACTCGGGTGTCTGCCTGTCAGTCTGTCCGTCTGTCACAGCCAGTTTTCTCCGGATCCACTGAACCGATTCTGTTGAAATTTGGTACACATATGACCCAAACACGGACGCGTTACGTAAATCACTAAATTTTTAGTATGGCGGTCGCTTTTGGGGGACAAACTAGAAAATTTCATTTTTGAACAATTTCGTGTGACATCTACACTAATATTATAAAGAGGAAAGATTTGTTTGTTTGAAATGTATAGGCTCCGAAACTACTGGACCGATTTAAAAAATTCTTTCAGCAATGGATAGCTACATTATCAGGGAGTAACATAGGCTATATTTTATCCCCGTGCTCCCACGGGAACGGGAGCTACGCGGGTGAAACCGCGTGACGTCCACTAGTATCAAATAAAAGGGCTTACTGTAAGGGTTTTAAATATTTATTTTTCATAATTTTAAAATGAATGGTTTTGAAGTTAATGAAATAATTATACGAAAAATGACCATTCCCCCCCTTATCTCCAAAACTACTGAGCCTAAAATTTTGAAAAAATATGGAGATAATAAATCTTTACTATAGGTAAAGATTTATTATCTCCATATTTTTAAAAGGCTTACAGGAAAACCTATAAGAAGTCTATAGTGTTAAAATAATACTTAAAAAAAAACAACTGCGTTCGGAACCTTTTGCACCAGGGGGGCTACTCTCTAACGAAATCCGTAGTTTCGGGCTTAGTTGCGGGCGGGCGTATTCTACTCCGTATCACCTACAGACTTACGATTAGTCCCGAACCTGAACTGAGAATGAATGACAACACGATTTCACAGTAACTGTCAAATCGTGTTATCATTAGTTCTCAGTGGTTAGGTGATACGAAGTAGAAAGTGCCCGCCCGAAACTACGGATTTCGTTAGAGAGTAGCCCCCCAGAGTTCGACTCGCACTTGGCCAGTTCTTTTCAGACAATACTGCTAAATCTCTCCCTGAAATCCTTCCAGGTAGTCGTTTAGAACATATTTACCTGGTCAAGTAGGTAAATTGGACAAGTTCCCATAGTGTCAGTTTTTAATTCATCATCATCCTGCTCTTACCCCATGTTACTCGGGGTCGGCGCAACACGTTTTTTCTGCCATTCTGTCCTGTCAGCTGTCACGCCCTTTTCTTTCACAATTCATCCATCTTTTCTTTGGTCTCCCTCTCCCTCTCCATCCATCCACATTTATATTCATACATAATAATATTTGACCAGCTGAATGTACCTAAGTAGTAAAAGAGAGCGAGGTAGGTATTTCGAGCTCCCTTCGGTCGGCCTTGCACCCATCTTCAGTTCTTTCTAAGAGTGAATGGGAAAAAGAAAACCTATCCTATTTGAGACGGGGTTTTGAAGACGCACCCCCTGAAAATAGTCCTGCTGCGCCCATAATTATGAGTACCTACGTATTCCAAAAATTATAAAGATTCACTTTTATTATCTACATGTACACCCTGCACGTGCATTTTTAAATTAAGTTTTCAGTAAATTAACTAGGTACCTCTCTACATAGCTAGGTATAGTTTACTACCTACCAACCGTTACGCTCAAATATCCGCTGTAGATACCAAGATAAAGTTCAATAAAAACTTCGCGGCAACACGAGAATAGCTTAAAACTTATATCTGCATTACCTTTCTCGCCTAAGCCGAAGTGATTTTCCCTTCAACGTTATCACATAAAACTTCGGAAGCGGCGATATCGTAACGAATGTTACAGATAACGCTACGTGTTTAGAGTGCTGAAATAATACCCCAGGCACGATAAACTGCCTACTCGCGAAAGGATATCGAAAGAGTAATTCTTATTGAAACAACGATGAAAAACCGAGTGTCTACGGTATCTCGTAAGGTATTTTATCTGAATTTACGAAGATGTAGGCTTATACCGTGTGGCTGCCATTCGGGATATTCCTTTGTGATAGACATACCTTTGTGGCCAAATCAGTTAGTAGGTAGATAATGTAAATTGCTTTAGTAGGTACCTAGATAGAATAGAATTTTGAAGTGGAATTATTTTATTCGTAATGAATAAAATAATTCCACTTCAAAATTACCACCACTTAAAAGAATTTTTCAAATCGGTCCAGTAGTTTCGGAGCCTATTCAATTAAAAAAACAAACAAACAAATCTTTCTTCTTTATAATATTAGTATAGACTGAGATTTGGTGTAATCCGTAGCCCAAATCAAGGGCGTAACTATAGGAAATGGCGCCTAGGGCACGCATCATTGTTGAGCCCTTTCGTAAAACCGACCAAGTGCGAGTTAGACTCGCCCACCGAGGGTTCCGTGCAAATTTGTAGCTACAAATTACTTTACTTAAAGACTATATGTTTTATGATTTAATTACAAATGTATAGTTTTCAGACTTTACTATAATTGTAGTGTACAAGTATATTTCCCTATACTTGTAGTATAAGACGGTATTACTTGCCAAATTTCATAGTTCTAGGTCAACGGGAAATACCCTATTCGATTTTTTTCACAGCTACAAGGGGGCACAGACTTGAGTATATGGATTTAATTTCAACTCGATAACTCCACGCGTTTCAGAAATAAACGGTCTTGTCAGACAGACGGATGGACAACAAAGTGATCCTATAAGTGTTCCGTTTTTTCCTTTTGAGATACGGAAGCCTAAAAACAAATACACTAAATAAAACCGTCTTAAATCTTAGATAAAAAAAACATTGAATACCTACGTAATATTAATGTCTATACATATAATAAAACAGTAGAGACCATGATTTCTGTACATTAAACAAAAATGCCAAAAATCGAGTAGGGGTGATCAAAAAAAAAGGTATAGAACACAAAAAGAGCATTTTTTTTTGTCTGTCTGTCTGTACACGCTAATCTCCGAAAATACTGAACAGATTTTGTTGGGGTTTTCAAAGTTAGATTAAACTTATTTCTGAGCAACATTTAGTCTTTGTTTTATACAAATCGGTGGCCGGAAAAAAAGTTATGGACATTTAAAGATTTTAAAATTACGTATTTCGACAAGTTTTGTTCAACTTTCAATTATTCGTTCAATTTAGTATAAAATTAGCCTTTAAAAACAGAAATCCTTAGAAATTATAATTATCACGCTATATCTTCTAGGAGCTAAGCAGTCAATAACCATAAATTATTATTATATCGGCTATTTAAATCATATGTCAACTGAAGTCATAGACCCAGCGGTACCTACAATGACTGACTTACGAATGAATTGGTGTAAGTTCGAATTCCAGTTTTCGCAACATATTTTAAATTCTTGTTGACTAATTTTTACTTTTTTATGTTCCTGCTCTAATATTTTCGTTAGCCCCGACTTCGTATGCCTGTACGTTTAAAAATGTGTGGAATTTGATGTGACGAAGTACTGAAATTCCGGATTAGTAGGATAATTAACAGAACCTATTTTCTGTTTTTCTGTAATCTTTTTTGTTCGCATCAATCGCATTATGATAAAAAGTACAAAACCAAAGAAGATAACTTTTACACATAAATCTGATAATTTGTAGCAATGTAAATGAAATGAACTAACTGCGTAAAAAGGTACCTGCAATGCCATCTTTTGACCCAAATAGTACTTTCGACGGCATGGGATTACACCAAAACATATTTTTAGATATTAGTGGTACATTTCTACCTTATGCATGCGGTGTTTACCTTTAAGTGATTGTTGCACTGATGTATAATAATTTATTGCATGTATTTTTAACATTAAACCAGTGTGAACAATTGTTGGTGAACCAATAAATAAATATAAAATAAAAATTTAAAATGTCATAACTCATCTTTTGATAGTTCAACCTCATATTCCATGGATGGCGTTATGCATTTGTACTCATTTTCGCGGTGTTATGATTACAATAGTCGTCAACTTGCGTGCGCTTATTTTTGCTAAGGTTAACAAGCTAAAGCTGCTCAATAAAGGTCTTATTGAGCAGCTTTAGTTATCTCGGTTAATCGGATGTCTAACTGTGTTCCAAAATGAAGGCTGTTGTAGGTAGCATTACAGAGTGATCCACACTGAAGAAGACCGAATGGCTTGGAGACGCGACGTATGTGGTCGCGATCTTCAGCAGTGAGGAAACGACGATGAAGAAGAAGGCCACTCAAATGCGCATAATTTTACGAATTTTACGACTACTGTGGTATACGCTGTCAGCAATTTTAATTGCTGACAGCGTATACCACAATCAAGAAGGTGGTTAAGTTATTTTAGAAGGTAGCCTTTATTGTCCCGTTGCTTCAGCATTAATTAATTTCTTCTGTGTACGGGGAACCACCGACCAAGCAGCAACCATCAATATGCATAATATTGATAAATGTTTGTGGGGAAAAATTTACATGAAAACAGGCATGGAAGAAATGGTGCACATCATCCTATTAAGTTCTATGATTTTTATTTACATATTTAATTTCGATTAACTATTGCAAAAGCACTCGGCTGAAAGTCACATATACCCAACAAACAAACTGTTATAGTAGCTCAAATAAGATTTCGGCTGATTGCTCCGGTGACGATGTGATCATTCCCAGAATCCCCCTCATTCCCAATTATTTTCCATTTATATTCAAAACTGGTAAATTCCCAGTGAGCCTATGATAGTTACGTCATGACCAGCTCAGGGCCACAAATTATCCGTTGCGGGCTTCATCCTCCAGTGGATCATGGGGAACTGTAGATCCCTAGGCAATGACGTCACAGACGAACTCGCGAAGAGGTTCCAAGATGGTAGTGCTGGACCCATACCTATACTTCCTGCTACCTTTCTCACAGTTTCGTACATGAATTTGCCAGAGATCAACCATGGCAGTCAAAAATGGTGACTAACTTAACTACTTCTCAGCCTTATCAGAAATACCTTCCGAATAATAATAGGTATAACCACGGGTCATTGCCCTCTAAAAAAACATTTTTACAACAAAGGCGCCATAGAGCCCAATTTGTAAAGGTTGCTTCGACACCGACAAATCAGTCGCCCACTACATCCTAGAAATGAGGCCGTTGCTTCCCGACGTGAACAAATCCTTGGAACGGTGAATTGAGTCGCTCTGTGAAATCTGTGGAGCACCCAGGAGGCTTCTGTGCATTTAGATGAAGCTAGGCTGGCTAACTTACTTAGCCAGAACACTTTAGCGCAATTATGGAGTCTCTACTCCTTCCGTTGCGGGGGTAGACTTCTTTTCTGGTTGGTATATCTGTGGCCAACCTTATGTAGCTCTATCGCGTGTTAACAACCCTAACAACTTTCTTCAACATCGTGTACAGAAGTTTCTCATTACGAAAATTACGAAAAATTACTAGGGCTAGATGGCATTTTAAACAGAAGAGATGATACAGCCAGTGCCTTGCATAACAGTCTTCCAAATTCCTAATTCTAAGAGGGGTCTAGCAATGTTAGATATTGACTGTTTGTATATCTTATCTTAGCGATCTTACATAGCGACATAATTTTACTATTCGAAATACACGCGAACGAAGTCGCGGGCAACAGCTAGAATTTTATAAAAATGGAAATGGGTGGATGGTAAAGTTTTTACTTTACCATCTCAGATAGTTTAATTATAGATAGTAATAGAAGTGACTTTTTGGGTAATAGAAAAAGGACAAAAGCTGAGAGACCGAAGAATTCAAGAGTGAGCGAAGTGAGCTTGTAAAATTTTTCACCCCACCTCGGACAGATTTGATTTTCTTACACAGAACAGATAGGTAAAAGAAGTCTTTTTAAGTGTTTTGTTACCATACTTACTTATGTAAATAGAAGAAACTATTTTGACTAAACCAGGGAAGTTCAAGAACCTAGACACTTTAGAACGCAAGACCGAGAGAAGCGAGCTCGAAAATATTTGCATACTGGATGAATTATCTTCGGTAAGAGCCGGTCTCTAGGCGCGCAGCCTAGGGACCGCGGGACGGTAGGATAGGCGCCCAAGGCTCGTGCCCTACTTGCCACACCCTAGTTACGCCACCGGCCCAAATACCCATTTGGGCTACTTATCATCAATCATTCATCCAGAATTTTTGAAGTGTGCCTGGATGGCCAAATCCAAATAGAGGAGGAAAACGGAAAACCACTGAAAGGAGGTGTGAGCACGATTTTGATGAAAACTAAAACGGCATTATTGAAAAAAACACACATCCTGTATTATTATTATGATACTATCTGGAAGTGTCATAATACAGTGTCACAACACACGGTTGGCACACTGGTTGAGCGATTGGCTGTCGTGCTGCGTGTCCCGGGTTCGATTACCGCACGGGTCAAATATTTATATGGCCTACAGATAGGTAGTTGTTCCGGGTCTGGCTATTGTGTATGTGAATTTTTATGTTTGTAAACACACCCACGATACAGGAGAAATTCCTAGTGTAGGGCAAGGTTTTTTTTTTAATTCTAAAGAAAGACTGAATTCGCGGACAATAGCTAGCTACCAATAAGAATGATATAATTTCTACTTAAGTACATCATAATCTTCTTGGGGCAGTCGGGAAAAAATTAAGAAAATTTGCTTTGAACTAGGTAGGTACGTGAATACAATAACAATATTTCAATTTTTAATGAAATTGGAAAGTGAGTAAAATGCTTAATGCTGGGGCTCCCATTACCCTGAGCACTGACAAATGGCATTTTTTTCGTCGCAGAGATCTCCGTAATGGAAATACATTTTCAAGCGGAAAAAGTACAGTGGATAGCCATCTTCAAAGAAAAGCATTTTACAAAGAAATTATATAAACATGGTCCAAAAATTGAAAAAAAGGACGTTACAAAAGAAACTAACTACAATTTTTCGTCGCGAAATGCTCAAAATTTTGAGTGGTAACTACCATCTTTTTTGAAACTATTCATTAGGAAATTTAATAAACAAAAGCATTTTACCATAAAAATTTTAACATATCAATGAAAATTGGTTTTATAATGATTTTTTTTCAAATTCCCTGATTTTTGCGTTTTGTCAGTTCAGAGTCCTGCGGTGATTTTCTCTATGCAAACTTCGTAGTTAAGAAGACGACAACCTTTTTTTTTGAAACCGCATGCTCTTAAAGAAGAGTGAGAATGTGCAAATAGCGCTCTATCATATGATACCCCACATGCCTTAGTAGCCCCACTTGGATTTTTTAAGAACCCCTTTCAGCCGCTGTTGCAAAAAATTTGTTATTTGCAAAATAGTTTGCTCAACTATTTTGCAAATAAGAAATAAAAATAATCTAAAACTATTCCAAATTTCAAGTTGATTGCATTAGTAGTTCTTGAGATATCCAGCTGTGACAGACGGAGAGACTTAGTCACACCATAAGGGTTCCTTTTTACCATTTTGTAATGGAACCCTAAAAATACAATATTTTGTTAAAGCTAAATGTAAAACCAATATTTTGTCCTGTAGCCAGCATTACCTCCTTGCAGTGCTCCCTGATTAAATTCCTGGATATTACATTTAAAATGTTTTTCACAAAGATCTGAAGCCTCAGCTATGATTGTGTATTTATGAAAGAATTCAACAAATTAAAGAAAAAGCTTTTTTACAAAAAAATTCAACCGACTTCCAAAAAACAAAACACTACAAAGTATAAAATAACTTTAATTTCGGAAGTCGGTGTTTTTGGATGTTTTTTTTTTTGTTTTTTTGACAATGACTTCCGAAATAAATGTTATTTTATACTTTGTAGGTGATGTTTTGTTTTTTGGAAGTCGGTTGTATTTTTTGTAATAACATTTTTATTTTTCACTTTTTAGTGGTTCACATGTGCTTACCCCTTCACAGCGTACCGGCGTGATGTTGTGATGTTATGTTATGAACTGATGTAAACAATAGACAGACATGAGATTTCAGTAATCCCGGTCCATTTGCTATTATTTATTGAGGAGTTCCGTTGCCTATCTCCGAAGTTCTCCATCACATCTTCACCAAGTTGAAATGGGATCACTCCGAGAAGCAATCAATGTTAATGTTAACAAGATTTTTGTAACACATCACATGGTTTAAAAGAGTGTCCGTGGAGTTTCTTGCACGTTCTTCTCCATAGAGATCTACGCTTTGGAACGTGCAAATAGCTTCATGTTTTTGACTGACCGACTTTGACAATTCAAAAGTGCCTGTAAATGGTTTATTTGAAATATACGATTTGATTTGATTTGATTTGAAAGTATTCTTTCAAAAACTACCCAAACAGCTTCAGGTGTGCCTATAAAATTTGAATAGTTCCCTCTATTTCTCCAGGATCCCATGATCAGATCCTGACTTGATGATCATGGGAAGTCTACCCTTTCAAACAAAAAAATAATTTTCTAAATCGGTCCAGGCATCTTCGAATAATCGGGGAACATAAAAAAAGGTTCCGAAGAATTGAGAACCTCCTCCTTTTTGAAGTCGGTTAATGAAACATTAAAGACTAGCTTTTATTTGTACAGAGGAATAAAGAGAGATTTGTGGTTAAGTAATATCCACGTGTTCATGAGCGCCGGGAGGAGGGTGCAAGGGTGTGCATTTGCACATCATCATCATCATCATATCAGCCGAAAGACGTCCACTGCTGGACATAGGCCTCCCACAAGCGTCGCCACAACGACTGGTCCTGTGCGTCTCGCATCCATAGGCTACCCGCGACCTTCACCAGGTCATCGGTCCACCTTGTGGGAGGCTTGACACACTTACACATCCCTGGCTTTTAAAAAAAGATATGAAATAAAAAGAACATATAAAACATTGGCAAGCGGAATACATAGTCAAACAAATCTATTATTATTATTAGCTATTATTTGCCATTGGGCCAGTTTCGACTTGAGCGTTAGGTACTCCGTCAGTTCTTTTTTATTTTCAATTATATTGTAGTTAACCTCTATAAATCTCGTCCTCTTGTGACGCGCAGGACCGGCCGTTGTGGCGACGCTTGGGGGAGGCCTATGTAGAGCAGTGGACGTCTTTCTGCTGATATGATGATGATGAAACCTCCATAATTATTATTAAAAACATTAGGTATTGTGTTGTACTCGCAAGAAATCAGGCGATCTATTGGTGTAGTGGACCCATAGACCACCCCTCGTATAGACCTTGACAAAACGCCTTGAACAAGTTGATTTTGACATGGTCCGCACAACGAAAGAATCTACGGGAAATTATTAGCATTTTAATAAGTTTGAGGCGAAGATCTCATAAGCGATTTACAACAATTAAATAAATATTCCTGAACATATTTACTTAACTCCTCGATCCATACATACCTACCAGTTTCATCGTGCGTCGCAATTTAGTAGAAAAATAAAATGATTGGGTCTACTTCCATAAATAGTTCAAACCCCTGTTTTTCCAAAGTGAATAAATCATTGATATATAAAAAACCCTAGATACACACTCAGCATCTCAAAAACGTCCGCAAAAAACAAGCGCAATATGTATAATTATGCGCTAGTTTCAAACTGACTGGCTTGTTGGTCTAGTGGTTAGTGACCCTGACTGCTATGCCGGAGGTCGTGGGTTCGATTCCCACCCAGGACAAATGTTTGTGTGATGAGCACGATCATTTGTTCTGTGTCTGGGTGTAATTTATCTATAATATTTATGTATTTAGAAATATATAAGTATGTTTATCAGTTGTCTAGTACCCATAACACAAGCTCTGCTTAGCTTGGGACTAGATGGCGTTGTGTGATAGTTGTGAAATATTATTATTATTATTATTAAACAGTCTCGCATCGCTCGCCATATTACACTGCTTTGTAAAAACAACTTTAAGCGATCCGTGTAAGGCAGAATTTGCAAAAAAAATTGTTTATAGTATAACTACACACAACTCACACATGACACTTGATACATGTCAGTTTTTGACGACAGTTTTGAGTGTTGCATTTGTTCGAGACTGTGCATCTTGGGTTTTTTATATATCAATGAAATAACTCGATAAATTATGGCTACAGTAGTACTACACTATTGATAGTAAAGTACGGCATTTGTTTCTTCATACATAGGTAGCATGAACCGGCAAGCATCAAAAACAAAAGATGGACAGCTTTTTCGGTGAATCGTATATATCCGACGACGCCGCGACGTACTGATTATGAGGGGGTAACGGGTGGAGCAGAGCTTACAAAGGCATGCTGGCTCCCATTGCAGCGTCTTAAGCACCAACCTTTGTTTGCCTCAATAGAAAAGGCTCATGTTTTGATTACAGTAGGTACTGCTGGCCGAAAAGAAAAATAAAAGGTATTTCAGCGAGTTCATTCAAAACCAAAAGGTTTCACAGTGCCACAGATTATTCACTGTCAGTTGCTAGTATCGAAATAAACCCATTTTGTACTCGTCGTATCAGCAATTCCAAGTTTGAAAAATTTACGAATGGGTTCGCGGTAAAAATGTCCGTTGGTGAGATACGGCGGAGGCATTTCCCGACGCGGTAAAAGGGAATTGTTCCCGGTTTAGAAAAGATTTAACACTGCGGCGGACTGTGTTTTACTGCGTTTTATTATCTACTGGAATCCGGTGTGGCCCGGGACGAGCGAGGAGGCAGAATGAATGAGAGTTCTTTGCCGATTTCCATGTTTGATTTGTTGGATGCTTAGCGGAACTTTGTAATGCAAATTAGGCTGTTTTATAGTGACCTTTGTGTTAAGGTGTAGAATGGTTTTGTTTACGAGTAAGATGTGTCTATCCATTTATTTATTTAACACTTTCAGCACACAAATGTACAGAGACGGATGATGCAGAGAATAGTGGATACCTAGATTATGTTCTTTATTTATTTATTAAGAGTACTGCCACATAGCATACCATATAGCATAATGTTCCCACTGTTGGGACTCAGGCCTCCTCTCTAGGAGAGGGAATGGGCCGTAATCCACCACGCGGGCCCAATGCGGGTTGGTGAATGTCACATGTCTTCGAATTTTTGGTTCTAGGACATGCCGGGTTCCTCGCGATGTTTTCCTTCACCGTTTTGAGAGCAGTGGTGATGAAATAAATTACACACAAAGTAATGTGCCTGACTGGGTGTGGGACTCGTAAGTCGAAGCCATTACCACTCGGCCACCACTGCTCTCACTAGTACTGCCACATCACATACATGTAACATTAAAAATATTATATAAGTGGTCTGATGCACGTGATAATAACGGCGTACATAACATTGACAATTCATCGGCTCGGTGATAAAACACAATTATTGAAAAAATATGTATATATAGTACTTATTATTTATATACACTATGAAAATTGATTTAAAATTCAACTACGAATACAATATAAATGGCCAATATAATATCATAGAAATGTCCAATACAATTTAATAGAAATGTCAAATAAAATTTAATAGAAATGTTCGATACAATACAAAAAACTCAAATAAAAATTGTTAGAACTGATAAAACAAAATAAAATAACAATAAAACATTTACAAGCAATTAAACAACAATTTACATTCTGTTTCTTATGTTCTTTAGTTAGCTAGGTGTTACAGCATCACCCATCCATATCAATTTTTAATCCTAATGAGTGCTAGACACGCAATTGGTCAATTTAGAAGACGAAGTATTCCCAATAAATTATCACTTATGCTTTCGAGAATCGAGTCTAGCCTACTTACATGCAACACAGATATTTGTAAAGAAAATCACTTCCATTCATCTGCTTTCATAAAATGATAGGTTGTTAGTAGATCCATAAATAAAACCCAAGTACTTATAGGTAACAGCGAAAGTGCGTCTGCCTATACAACCTGTAACAGAATTAACGCAATACCTCTTAAGGGGTCATTGGACTCATCATTATAAACAACTTTCACTATGGGCCAACACTGAAATCGCGAAAAATAATCGACTACCCCATACTACTACTATTTATGTGCGCATAACTCGACAAAATGTACTGAATAGCTGATTTCTTTTCGCTATTTCGGGATTGACCCCATAGTAAAAGTTGTTCATAATGATGGGTACAATGACTCCTTAAGAGATATAGCTTTTGTTCTGTTACACGTTGTATGTTTGTAACGTTTGCTAAACCGCTGAAGCTTTTGACGAAATTTTTCACACGGATAAGTAGATAGTAGTGGACGGAGATAGGCTACCTACTTTTCAGCCCGTTTGTTAGTTACCCTCTAAAAAAACACTTTTCATGCGGGAAAACCCACGAGCAGAAGCTAGGACCTACCTTATAAAACATACGAAGCGTGTTCACTCAACTCACAAAAACGTGAAAAACTTTTTCTTAAACCAACCTTTTTCCTGGAACAGTGGTTCCCAACCTGCGGCCCACCTGTGTGTGGTCCGCGGACCACTGGTAGTCCGCAACGGACATATTATGATTCGCGAAAGATTATAAATATCAATTTTTTCTCCTCAAAAATTATATTGAAGCAAACTGGTTTTAAGTTTCTATCAGAAATGTTGTGTTTTTTAAGACAATGCTCTTTGCTTTTGATCTCAAAGAATAGTTACCTACTCTTTCACGTCAGAACGCCTGAAAGGATCTACATGAAATTTGACATAGAGGTAGATTATAGTCGGGAATAACACATAGAATTTTTTTTCGTCATTCATGCGGGCGGAGCCGCGGACGACAGCAAGTATTATATAATTTATTATAAATTAGGACAGTTTAATTTTCTTCATCTGGTCCCTGCTAGCATCAAAGATTTCAAAGGGTCCTGGGTGAAATAAAGGTAGAGAACCTCTGTCCTAGAATAACGTGAAAGAACCAGCGAAACAAGTAGGTTGTTAGCAAAAAGTTTCCCACTTGAAATATTTTATTCCTACTACAATGTACCACGTATTCGGAATTACGTAGTAACGTTAAAAATGTCATAACAAGAGTAACACGTATTCAACGCGGAAAGTTTCTGTTATGCATAAAACTTTTTAATAGGGTTCAGTATTTTTATATTCTTTTTTAAAAATAACAGCAGTCTTCAAACATTCTATTTATATACTTCAAGATTATTTAAAAAATTAATCCACTTCAATCTTGATGGCTCTATTTAAATAAAAACGAAAAAAAAAACTTTTTTTTTTTACAAAAAAATACAACGATTTCCAAAAACAGAACACTAAGTATAAATTAACTTTAATTTAGAAGTCAGTGTTTTCGGTTGCTTTTTTTTTTGCATTTTGAATGCTGTATTGTTTTTGAGACAATTTTATTAAAAACCTCTTAGTAAATTAGGTAACCTACATATATGAAAAACTCTGCGTCACATTTTTTATTAATGCATCGCTCCTATTGGTCGTAGCGTGATATAATATAGTCTATAATAAATTAGTAGCCTTTCTCGATAAATGGGCTATCCAGTACTAAAATATTTTCAATTCGAACCAACAGTTCTTGAGATTAGCGCGTTCAACCAAACAAACAAATGGATTCTTCAGCTTTATAATATTAGTATAGCTGTGTTTCTATTATAGTTGTCAAAAAATAAAAGGCCCGTTTTGACAGCAGGATACAACATTGCTTTACTAGTAAGTATGAAAGAGACAAAAATAAATCTCTTTCGCATTTAGTGGTAAAGTAATCTTCTATCCCTCTCTACTTAGCTGTCATATCGACCTTATTAGATTTTGGTGACTTTAAACATCCATGAAGATGACGAACGAAAGAGATTACAAACCCTACTGAACCATTTTATAAAATAATAAAATTCACTCTTGTCATTTTACTGAGCATTATGAAGTTATGAAACACCATTTTCAGCCCGTAAGTGGCTTGTGAGGAGCAATTCGGAAGTTTATTATGAAGTAATAACAGTACCGGGCTTAAGCGGGCTATTTTGAGTATATGTACTTTCTTAACAAGGAATAGGTACAGTTGATGGTAGATAATGTGGAGCACGCCATGTTTTCAAGTAATTCTAAACTCATTCGGTCCGTTGTGCGTAGGTGTCCTGGCTAAGTTAGCCAGCCTAGCTCCGCCCAGAAGCACATAAGTTTCCTGGGAGCTTCACAGGCTTCGCGGAGCGACCGCGCCGTTTCGAGGATTTGTTGACGTTGGGTAGCCACGGCCTCACATTTCAGGATGACGTGGGATGCAGATTCTTTGGCGTCAAAGCAGCCCCTGCAGAGTGGGCTGTCCGTGCTGCCGATGTTAAAGAAATGTTTCTTTAGGGGGCAATAGTCCGTAATTGTCCGTATTATTTATTTCTACTTAGGCTGAGTAGTCGTTTTGTTAGTCGTGGATTTAGCCTTGGCATTGCCATTTTTGACTGCCTGCAGTCTGCAGCCTGTGACCACTCCTTGTTGTGAAGTTCAGTCGATCTTTGGCGAATCCATGTACGAAACTGCGAGAAAGGTTGGTGAAGGAGTGGGTACGGGCCGAGCACTACCATCTCTCCGTGCAAGTTCTTCTGCGGCATCATTGCCTAGGGATCCACTGTGCCCCCTGATCCACTGGAGGGTAATTCTGTTAGACAGCGATATACTCTCCAGGGCAAGGTGACATTCAAATATTAGTTTGTAAACTTCTTATAAAATTAGTGAATTTTGCACAAAAAATATGTATTAACATTATTGCTATCATCAATAAATAGGTAGATACCTATCTACCTAATTTCTTAACAACCTTATAGTCGGGTTTATAATTCAACTTTCAGATTGCTACGAAATATTTATATTTCTGTGCGTTAATGATTATGACTTGCGTAGTTTTCTTTTTGTACTATAGATAGGCACGCGTTTGACCACTATCTCACCTGATGGTAAGCGATGATGTGGTCGAAGATGAAGCACGCTTGCCTGGAAGTAACCTATTCACTCTTGACTTAAAGTCTCCCAGGTTGTAGCTATCAGGGAACACAGTATAAGTTTCAGTTGATTTCACGTTCAAAAAACCATCTCCTTTGAATGTGACACCTAAATTGTTTAGATAGGTCCTTTCGATGCTAACTGTACCTACTGCATCTTTAGAATAATGGTTTTAAGGAAAGCTTATATATAGATACCTAAGTAAATAGTGTTGTTGTTATTTCAGTTAAAAGAAAAATAATATCATCTAGCTACCTGTTTTTTAGGGTTCCGTATCCGAAGGGTAACCAACGGAACCCTATTACTAAGCCTCCGCGGTCCGTCCATCCGTCCGTCCACCCGTTCGACCGTTCGTCTGTCTTTCAGCGGGCTATATCTCATGGACTAATAGGTAGACAGTTGAAATTTTCACAAATTATGTATTTCTGTTGTCGCTATAAAAACAAATAATAAAAATACGATGGTACGAAACTCTTCATGCGCGAGTCCGACTCGCACTTGGCCGGTTCTTAGGGATCCGAAAAAAAGGAACCCTTATAGGATCACTCGGGTGTCTATCTGTCTGTCCGTCTGTCACAGCCAGTTTTCTCCGGATCCACTGGACTGATTCTGTTGAAATTTGGTACACATATGGACTTGTGACCCAAACACGGACGCGTTACGTAAATCATTAATTTTTTGGTATGGGGGTCAATTTTGGGGGTTAAACTAGAAAATTTAAAAAAAGTTTTTGAGACGAAAAATGACCATTCCCCCCCTTATCTCCGAAACTACTGAGCCTAAAATTTTGAAAAAAATGGAGATAATAGATCTTTACCTAAAGATTACAGAAAAATCTATAAGAAGTCTGTAGTACTAAAATAACATGTTAAAAAAATTAAATTCGTTCGGAACCCCTTGCACGCGAGTCCGACTCGCACTTGGCCAGTTTTTCTTTAGTGTTGGTTTTTTTTCTTGTTCTTTGAAGATTTTGATATATGTAGATTTGATAGGCATATACAATAAAAAAGGCACTGAAAGAAGTATACTTAACACAATCCGGATGTCATGATAATCACCAAGTCTATTTCAATTTTCGGCATTGTAGGATGTGACCCAAATTTTTCTAAAAAACTTCATGCAAATCGAAAACAGTTCTCCATATTAAATTATTCCTCATTAATTCCGTTGCTATCTTTTGTCAAAAAGAAAAATAGGTACCGCACAGTACAGTCACTTCACCGTACCTACCCAAAAAAGTTACGTAAACTTATTCAGAATAATTTAGCATTTCTATTTAACTAGGAACGTCACATCACTTTCCTCCTCCCAAAAAAAAATATATGTTTTTAGACGAAGAAAAAGAGAAATAAAAGCAATGTTCCATTTGCATTATGCGTTTAAACGTTTTCACGGCACGCTAGGACGCGTTTACATGGGGAAGAACTTTAAATGCAAACTGCCTAGTCGCTTTACATACCTACACACATAGTGGTACATTCAATGTGCACATTTAAGATAGCGCGAATATCCCGAAATACGGGTTTGAAAATTGCGTAGTGCTTTGGCTTTTACCTTTTTTGTCGGTGTAAAAACTGATAAAAGCAGGATTAGCTTTTTTAGCATTGTTTTAGAAATCTGAAAATGTGGTGGATTTGTAAAGCTAAAATATTGTGAAGGGAGGGCACTCTAGCGCCCCGGCCGAAGGTGCATAACTGTGTGGTTTTAGCCAGTAAGAATCTGACAGACCCTTCCGCCAGCCCCATGGTGGAGGACATCCATGAGAATTTCCACACGATTATGGTGTGTTCGTCTGTCTGAAAGTCCGTCTGTTACAACCGATTTGGTTCCAATTTACTGAACCGATTCAGTTGAAAATTCGTACTTACGAATATGGAGCTTTTAAGGAACAAAATAACTGTGCTAGTATAGGTACTACTTTCAAAATTTTAGAAAAAACAGTTTAAAAATAATTTTAGAAAATAGATGGAAATTTACCACTAAATTTACATTTGCCCCCTTTATCTCCGAAACTATTAAGACAAAATTTTGATAAAAAAACTGGTCAAGTGCGAGTCGGACTCGCGTGCAAAGGGTTCCGAACCAATTTCTTTTTTTAACATGTTATTTTAACACTACAGACTTTTTATAGTTCTTTCCTGTAATCTTTAGGTATAGAACTCTTATCTGCATTTTTTTCACAATTTTAGGCTCAGTAGTTTGGAAGATAAGGGCGGGAATGGTCATTTTTGGTCTAATTTCTTGAATAACTTGAAAATTCTATATTTTAAAATTATGAAAAAAATATAATTAAAACCCTCACAGTAAGCCCTTTCATTTGATATGTCACACGATACAGTTTTATTTTTTTCCTTTTAGTTTGTCCCCCAAAAGTGAACCCCATACTCAAACTTTAATTATTGAAGTAACGTAAATACGTCCGTACGTTTTATAATTTACGTAGTAACGTACTTATGGACTTCCATTATGTATACCAAATTTCAATAGAATTGGTCCAGTAGATCCGGAGAAAACTGGCTGTGGCAGACGGATAGACAGATAGACAGACAAACACCCGAGTGATCCTATAAGGGTTCCGTTTTTGCGGATGTTCGGAACCCTAAAAATGATTGAAAATGGCTCTACTCTCTCTAGTGTTAGGGATCTTATATGCGTTACTTGAAAACCTTTCAGAAGTCCATGGTTGAAATAACATATTTTTCTTGATTCGTTTGACCATAGGTTATAATTTAAATAGCTTGTTCCATCGACTTCGGTGTGGTCTATCGTGTTGCCTACGACTAGGTTAATATAGCAAGTCTATATAGGGCAAGTATGATACTAGGCCTATATACTTAAACAGCCAGGTAGGCCGTTGTACAGCTGTGGCACGGGCATGTAGTGTGTGGTTTGTATACGGGACAGATCCAACGACCTTCTAAACACCATAACGGAAAGGGTCAACCCTTTCTGTTATGTGATGTCTTATTGTGAGACACTGTGTCTGTGACACACACACACACACCATGGTACACAGTTCTGGTGGTGTCCTTTTTAATGTAAAGTATAACTTGAATAAGTGTAGGTTTATGGTACCTGCTAATATAATCAAAATCAAAATCAAAAGGCATTATTCAAACTAGGCTGAAAATCAGCACTTTTTGAACGTCAAAATTTACATGAAGACAGTCCCCCAAATCGCCCAGCCCGTCACCACTTCCTAGTGTTTTAGCTGGGAAGAAGAAGTGGCCAACAAACTCCCCAGCAACACAACTGTCTGTTAAGTTTATAGAACTTGTATTTATATAATATTATTATTCAACATTTTATGATAGATATCGAACATTAAATTTAATAAATGAATGGCACATGTCAGCTAGCACACTCTATTATCTCAACAATTAAATATGAAACAATGATAAAAGTAATTACATATATATATAGGTAATTAAATAAGTAAACTCAAGCATACAATACTAATCAAAATGAGCCTCCAGGGATAAATGGCGTGCCCGCTTACATGTGCAACAATGGAAATTAACCACAAGCTGTGACCCAAAGTCACAAGTGATAAACAGTGATCGGAGTAGGTAGATTGAAATGGGGTCATTGATCCGAAACGTATATATTAATATGGACATTCCTCCGGAATTGGTGGATTTTAAAAAAAAAAACCGGAACTTATGTAGGAATTTTATTCTGCCAGAGTGGAAGGAGTCATTTGATGATTTTCCATCCTCAAAAAAAAAGGTAGGAATTGTAATAAAATGAGCAATATTATTCTATATTATTCTTCATATTTTTTTTAACGGCACACAGTCACGATTTGACAAAACCCAACGACCAATCAGAACAAAGGATCATGGGTGGTACAATAACCGGTTATCAGAACAATGCGTACGCCCGCCGACGACATGCCAGGTAGCTCACTCGTTTACTTCGGTTCGTAGAGTGCGCATCTTTGTTTGTTACTGTGTTGTGAAAACGTTACTTGACCCTGGCTTGTGTACATACTGACTTCTGGAATCTGCTCTAAACCACGATTTGGCTTGAATATATGGACTCAGATTTTTCACTATTGAATTGGATCTACATATTTAAACCAAGCTTTGGTAAGTAATATTTTACTAGTTACAAGGAGTATAAAGCATGTTTGGATGTACTATAAGAATATTTTTAGTATTGTGTTTGTTAGCTTAACCTGCTGAAAATACCATGAGTCTTAATATTGTTAAACCTTTAATAGAGTATGAACCAGTGAGCTTAGTGCGAAACAAAAATTATGAAATTCTAGTAATGTAGTCGCAATTCAGCTAACTCCACTATTAATCGACATTTTACTAGAATCCGTATAGTATAATTTGAATGCCCTGTGTCCTCTTGCAATGTATTGGTAAAATAAATTACTATAGGCCTTATCTACTTCTCTACAAAATATTCTACGTAACAAGCTCTTTCATTTGATACCCATATTGATGGGATTGAAAAAAACTAAGTTGTCCGCCATCTTGTAGCGGCAGCCATTTTGGATTGACAATAATTTTGAATATACATAATTTTATTGTCACCAGAATCAAAGGCGAATACCAAATTTTAGATCAATCGGTTGACAGGAAGAGGGTGAAATTTCAATGACTAAATTTGATCCACGAAAAATAAAACAAACGGAGTAAGCTAAATAAACTAAATAAAATGTAATTTTTTCATGTCTTTGTTTTAGGTGATATACCTATACGAGGTTCCATCTCTACAACAGAGTTCAGATATGGCAAACGTCAAGGCTGAAACTGTAGAAAAATGGATATCCGGTCATCCCGAACTACTTTACGATCACGCTAGTGGTACAATATACTGTTCAAAATGTGAAAGCCATGTGAAAACCATAAATAAAGGAAACGTTAAAAGACATATAGAAGGAGCAGTACACCAGGGAAAGTTTAAGCGGCCCGAAGAGGAATTTTATTTCGATCTTATAAAATTTCTCATTTTGTGCAATATTCCGTGGTCTCAGACGAAAAATACTACTTTTCAAGATTTCTTTAAAAAATATATGTGTAGTACCTGTTGTTGTACGTGTACTAATCGTACTCTGCCAGATGAATCACAGTTACGGAAAGTTTACTTGGACAAGTTTTTTAAGAATAAAATCAATTCAATTCGGCAAAATTATAAAAATGAGAAACTATGGATATCATTAGATGAAACGACAGACTTTTTAGGTCGCTATATAGTCCATTTTTTTATAAAACCATTACATCCTAGCAATTTGAGTAGACCTTATTTGGTAGCATGTAAAATGCTAACTGTAGTTAATGGACAAACAATCACGCAATTTGTGTTAGAATGTTTGGAAAACTTTTGGGAAGATTCTTTTGAATCGAAGGTAGGTAACATTCTTGTCCTCTGCACTGATAGCGTTGCATATATGCTGTCTGCAGGACGAAATTTAAAACAATACTTACCTGAAATGAAGCACGTAACATGTTTGGCGCACTCTCTTCATCGCGTATCTGAGCAAATTAGGTTAGAATATCACGATGTTAACATTTTAATAGCAAATGTTAAAAAGGTATTTTTGAAAGCCCCAAGTAGAGTCAAAATTTTAAAAGAAAAATATCCAGATTTGCCGCTACCTCCCCAACCAGTTGTTACAAGATGGGGCACTTGGTTAGAGGCAGCATTTTATTACGCTCAAAACTTTGAAAAAATAAAAGAAATATTATCTTGTTTAAGCAGCTCTGATGCGGTATCTATTCGAGAGGCAAAAAATATTATAGAAAAAGAAAATTTAAAAGAAGATTTAAATTACATTAAAGACAATTATTTTATAATTCATTTGTCTTTAAAAGAATTGCAAAAGCATAATTTATCGTTGACAGATTCACTTTTAGCATTTGACAACGTCAGAAGATGCTATAAATCAGTGCAATTCAGAAAATATAAAAAATAAAATAGAACGTGTTATGGAACGAAACCCAGATTTAGACACACTTAGAGAATATAGTGAGGCCATTGAAAAAAATGAAGTACATAATTTAATACCTTTTTTAAAATTTGCTCCTTTGTCATCGTCAGATGTAGAACGGTCTTTTTCCATTTATAAATGGATTTTAGATGTTAAAAGAAATAGGTTGAAAATAGAAAATATAGAGAAACTCATAGTTATATATTTTAATTGTAAAGATCAGGATTACCAGGATGCTGAAATTGTAATCGATGAAGATTAAAAATGTGAATAAATGTAAAATGTACATATTTAACAATAAACAATGTTGATTTTTATGTTTTTTCTTTATTCTACCCCTTTTTTTTGGTCCTAAAATCTGACTAAAATCAACCTGTTCCTTCGTATGCCCTTTACGTTTCAGAGTCGTGGTGCATCCTTAGAACAGTCTCACGACCCCAGCAGGCATTGGCCCTCTATGGGGCCCCGTCATTTATTCTACCCTTAATACAAATAACCATGACCACTATGAAAATATTTAAATTTAAGTGCAACAATTTATGTCTATCTATAAAAGTTCTAGCCATAAAAGGCTAAAAATAAAAAAAAAACACCGGTAGCACTCCGGGAGTGCCGGCAGAAGTGAAAATATGTAAATAATACATCCTTACTGTCGCGGTCACATCATAGACAAACCACCGACAACAAAATAAACAAAAAGACACTGACGTGTGGCCGCGACAGCGACTGTCAGTGACAGATGTCAATCTTGACACAGTTCCTGACATAAACAAAACGAACCATAAAAACAACAAAAAATAACGTTGTGTTTAATTATAAGTACAAAAATACTATCATTTATGAGGTAGAATACAATGTTTATTTATTGCGCTATCGTACACAAATATGACAATTTACATGTTATTATTCATAATATTATATCGTTATTTATTTATATATTACATTAATTTTTATCTCTTAGAAAAATCAACTTTCATCCATAATTTCGTAATTCCGTAATTTCGTATCCTTGGATACGCGTGGCACGCTGTACATAAACACAGACGGACATTCGCGCAAGCGCCCTGTGCCGCCTAAGCGTAGCAGCACACTCAGGCACGGTAGAAAGAGTGGGAGATACTAGTTCCTCTCCCTTCCCCTCGATCTTACGCTTTTTCGCATCACGTGACCCTGACGCGAGTCCGTCTTACGCTTTTTGCGATTAGGTCACGTGACCCTGACGCGAGTTTAAGATTTTATACCCATTACAGAAAAGTGCTCAACGCCGCTAAAGAAGTTTTCACTTCAATAAAAATTAAAGCTTCGATCGGAATTCGATTGTTTTTATTATTCAACAGATAAATAATGAATTAATTTAGTTTTGATACCTTCCTTTAAATTTTGAATTGAGTAGGAATAATATCACTACCAACATTAACAATATTTAATTGAATCCGGAAATACCGGAATTACTTTCCGGGAAAATGGCTTATCCATGTTATTCTTTCTGTGTGCATTTATGATACAAGTACCAAAAATCAATCTACCTACTCCGATCACTGGTGATAAACTAGGACCATCGCAGTTAAATTATAACACTTAAAAATTACAACAATAATAAACCACGGTTCGCAAGACGACCAGTCACCACGAGCAGCACCCGTTCACGAGCATAACGCAAAGATCAGACATTACCTCGCTCGCCATATTAGAAGGAAGGAGGTAACCCGATCCCCGAAGCTACCGCAAGCAGCGACGTCTAAGGGAGCATGACGAACCTGCTGCCGGTTTCTCAGACAAAATCATACTTATCAATTTGTCGAGGTCGCTAGTTAACCACATACTGCAATACAACTCATAAAAAAACAAGTTAATGAGAAGGTTATGTCAATAAATAAAATAATAAAAAAACAAAAATGACCTATACGGTTAGAATAATAAACAATGTCATCTTAAGCAAGTAAAGAATCTACGAAAGAACATTTAGCATTGTCTCGTGTTCAACACAGCGACCAACTATTTTTATCGTCGAAGTAATCGTTTATGGTATAGTACGCTTTCGAAACAAGGTTAGATTTCACTTTCGCTTTAAAAGCATTAAAAGGCAAGTCTACAAAAGAAAGAGGTAACTTATTATAAAAGCGGATACCGAGCCCCACAAAATGGCCCTGGACCTTACGAAGACGGTGGAAAGGAGCAGCTTATTTCTGGTGTTAAAGCTGTGGATATCACTAGTTTTGGCATATAAATGTATATTTTGCGTGATATACACTATGTTGGCAAAAATGAACTGTGAAGCAACCGTGAGAATACCTATTTCTTTAAAAAGTTCCCTTAAAGAGACTCTGGACCCTAGCTGGTATATCGCTCGTACGGCTCGCTTTTATAGGACAAATATATTTTGTATGTCAGCAGCTTTTCCCCACAGTAGCATACCATAGGACATAACACTGTGGAAATAACTAAAATACACTAACCGAGCTGTGTGTCAGTAAATTGTCTAAATTTCCTAACGGCGTAGGCGGCAGGGCTAAGCTTTCCCGATAGTGTTGATACATATATGAGAGCCCCATTGAAGTTTAGCATCAACTGTTATGCCCAAGAAAACAGCTGAGTCTACAGTTTCGAGCACCTCGTCACTTAAGATGATATTAGGTCCTAGATTTTTAACATTAGGTAAGGCAAATTTTATACATTTTGTTTTCTTAGGGTTTAGAACTAGATTGTTTTTTGTAAACCAATTCGTAACCATGGTGAGTGCACTATTTACGTCGTCAAAATCGTGTCTATTCCTATCAACTTTAAAAATAAGGGAAGTATCATCAGTAAAGAGAACAACATCACATATATCCTTTAAATAGAAGAGAAGGAATGACTTTACTAATCTTCATGAGGTCAGGAAAAGTTCCTAAAACAACACATTTATTAAAAATAACAGCAAGATACGGGGCTACGATGTCAATTATGTTACTCAAAAGTTTAATAGAAATGCCCCAGTAATCACCAGTGTTTTTAGACTTAAGTGTATTAAAAACATTAACTACGGCACTTGGCGTTACATGCTCGAACCTAAATAATTTACTACATTTAGGCACACTGCAATATAAAAGCTTTCCAGCATTAGACGGTGACGAATTTAAGGAGCGAGTAGTGGTTGGCAAAAAATTCATTAAATGCCTTGGCTGCGTCAGCTGCTGTACTAACTAATTTATTATCAACAATTATCTATACTTGGTTATCTTGTTTAACACACTTATCTGTTTCATTGTTAATGATTTTCCAAGTAGCTTTTACTTTATTATTCGATTTTTTTATCGTTTCGCTTAAGAATTTAGATTTAGCAATAGCACAATGTCGATTGGTACTCTTTTTGCACAACATCAAAAAGGGCTTCATAGATTTCATTAGGATTTTCATGTTCTCCTATGGATGGCGCAATTTTTTTAGCTATATTATGCTTAAACTTATTGCAACGACTAACTGTATAAGCATACTATTTTATGCGGCTTTTTATTTTGTGGCATAGGAAAGCTAACTAATAGTCCACAGTGGTCAGACGTTAAGTCACTTAACACCAATTTATTATCGGCATCACAATTACTATAGATGTTATCTAAACAAGTTGATGAAGATGCCGTGATTCTAGTTGGTTCAAAAAATAGATTAACTAAATTAAAGGACTTAAACAGATTCAGAAGTCTAACGCTGAATGGATTAACTTCTAGAATATTAACATTAAAATCTCCACATAAAATAATATTTTTACACAAATTATAACGTAACGCTCAAGACAACTCAACAGTGCGCTCAATAGAAAGGCTAACTATTTATCTAAACGTTGTTTACATTTTAACTTGTTTGAAACAAGGACTAATGAACCACCGCGAATAGCACTTCTTCTTACAAACGCACTTTGAACAGTAGAGAAATTATCATTAATTAAAACTACTTCATGTTCTTTCAACCAATGTTCAGTTTTTTTAATAATAATAATAATTTTTAAAATAATAATAAACATAACACCTGAACATCATAATTCTCTATAAATAAACTTAACTCTAATTCTTTGCCGGACAGACCTTGCATATTTTGATGTACAACATTCAACATATGAGGCTTTTCCGTTGTCGCTCCTACGAGTTTAAGCTACTAAGGGTACAATAGGAATGTTAGTAATATTACTAACAGGAATTGTTGGTACACTGCATGTACCGGTGTCGCACTGTATATTGTAGGCTAAAAGATTAGCAATTTGTCTTCTACTACTAGGTGGTAAATACATTTTATAATCTGTCAGTTTGTAATCAGAAAGTCATAGTTTAAGCTTTAGGTACTAACAATAATTTATATGGAATAGAATAGAATAAAATAATAATAATAAAGCCTTGTTTATTCCTTAATAAAAAAACAACAAAATTACATGATTTGATTATTAAAACAACTCGAATATTTTAAATAAATTAAATTCAATTACAATAATAAAAAAAACAGCACGAATTTAAATTAATAAAAAACAATTTTCACATAACAAAAAAATCATTTATACATGCAAAATAAATCATTATTACTAAGGACCTCTCTACAGAGTAAAGGCCTCCTCCATTTTTCTCCACTTATCTCTATCTATTGCTATTTCCATCCAGTCGTTTCCCGCTGTTTTCAGTATTTCGTCGAGCCACCTCTCCGTTGGTGTACCTCTTTTTCTCTTTCCTGATGGTCCTTTCCAAATGGTTAACTTTTTTGTCCATCTATTATTTTTCATACGTACCACATGGCCACCCCATTTCCATTTTAGTTTTTTACAGTGTTGTAGAGCATCTATAACTTTAGTTGTATTTCTCAAACATAAATTTGTCCTTTTATGTTTCAATTTAATATTTAGAGTGCTCCGCTTCATGGCTCTTTGGGTGGTTTGTATCTTGTTACTAGTGTGTCTGTTGAATATCCATGTTTCTGATGCATAAGAAAGAGAAGGCAATACACACGAGTCTAGGACTTTTTTTTTCAGTCTTACCGGAATCTTTGACTTAAGAACTTCTTTTAGACTCCAAAACTTGTTCCAGGCCATGTTCACACGTCTAGTCAGTTCATCTCGGTGTCTAGATCTTTTGAAAGATATTTGCTTGCCTAGATATATGTACTCTTCAACATATTCCAGAGGACCGTTGTCGAATAGAATAAAAAACCTACACTTTATTATGTACATCATATAAGTTATAGAAAAGATAGATGAGGAAAACATAACATAGGGTGACCAATGGGCGGCTTTATCGTTAAAAGTGATCTTATCAAGACAACGACAGCGATTTTTTGGAATTATGTTCTGAAATAAATTATACATTAAATTAAATTGTCTGGCAGTAACAAGTAGGTAACCAGTAGGTGACCAGTTAGCCTAGGGGTATACGTACTACTCGGGAGGTTCCTGTGTCGCATAGGCAGGGAACCGGACGCTCGGTGTCACCACTGCGTCGACTGTCGGGAGGACACGACGCGGCATACGCTGGCAGAGTGTGCCGCTTGGGAGGAGCCGCGCCGTGCCCTCACCTCTGTGGTAGGCAGTGACCTCTCGCTGCCGGCCGTAGTCCGTGCTATGGTCGACGGCGAGGACTCCTGGGACGCGGTGGTCTCCTTCTGCGAAACAGTTATCGCGCAGAAGGAGGCTGCGGAAAGGGAGAGGGAGATCTCGACCTCCGTCCCTGCCCGCAGCAGACGCACCGGGCGTCGGAGGAGGGGTTCCCGTGCGCCCCTCTTTGACGTCGCGGGGGGAGTCAAACACCTCACTCCCCCCGCTGACCCGAGGTGGCCCGCAGAGGCGGGCCGGCACCAGCCGGGGATCACGGAAGTCGCAAGTTCTCGCGATCCCCGGCGTAGTGAGAGATGGAACACCGGGGTGGTTTTAGTCAGTAAGAGTCTGACAGACCCCTCCGCCCGCCCCAGGGCGGAGGACATCCATGAGGATTTCCCCCCGTAAAAAAAAAAAAAAAGGGGTGTACGTACTAACAGCAGATACAGACAGAAACAAATATTTGGTAAGAAGAGAAATGCAAAAGGTTTCTTTCTTTAAGGCGATTCCCAGTTGCCTCTTGTTAATTCACATATTTTAAGATTGAAACTGAAACTTCATTGAATTAGTAAGAATTAGGTGAAATAAACGCAGAAAACTAAAATAAAGATTGTTAAGTCGTTCGTAACTACATTGGTACCTATGGCTAACTTTAGACAATAAGTGAAATCACCTTGTGTGTGTTAATTTATCATTGACAACGTTGATTTAATATAACGTAACTATAGAGCAAACAGTAACTAAAGTCTCATTAATTTTAAATACCCCGAAAACAACCATAAATCTTAAAAAGACGTATTAAGTTACAAAACTCATTTCACAATGCTTTTGTATATTCTTATTTACTTAGTTGTGAGCCTTTGTCGTAATTTATATCAAGTAGGTACCTATATATGTTAGGAAAAGCAGCCAAAACAAAAGAATCGCTTTAAAAATAAACAGTAGAACGAATACAGAACATGACCGAGAAAAGGAACATTGAGTTGTATTTTTAAGGGCTAAGAATTGAAAATGGCACACGTGTGTAGTGAATTTTCAGTGCTGACACTGTTAAATGTCAATATTATTATTATTCGAGGCTCTATAAATCTTATTTTTGACGTAATGAGCAATTTTCGTGTGCCTACGCACATGGACAATACAAGCAGAATGGTGACAATAGTGTTGTGTGTACACAGCTTTTTCAAATGTTTTATTTGTCTGAAACGTCGCTGGTTTTAAACAATAAAGAGGGCTCGGAAATTACCAGTATTGTGTGAAACACCGTCGATGTAGCTCACGATGAAGTCTAAAGTGATATTATTTTGCGTGTTGCTGTTCTGCTCTAAAATTGTCGGTAAGTACTAACCTAACACCTCTACAATCGTTTTTATATTCAACATTACTCAAGAATATGATATTTAAATACCAGACATTTTACTGTGCCAAGTGGACTCATAAGTTTGTAACGTAAGTTTGCTCTTCCCACATTTTCAGATGCGGAACCTCATTCAGACGATCTCCGACAAAGAGTAAAGCCGTCATTAAATTGGCAGGTTGCCCAAAATGCACAAGATGCACAATATTTTGATTCTGATTTTACACAAACTCGAAATGTAAATCCAATGACGATTCCGGTAATACAGCAGGATAGTATCCAAGATTATGACTCTAATCACGAACGATATACCTCTAATTACGACGGTTATGGTTATAATAAAAGTCCTGTTGCGTCGCTTTCGGGAAAACAGCTCTTAGGCAATTATAATACACAAATCGATGGACGCAGATTGGAATCCTACCCACCCAGAGTGGAATCGTATCAACATGAAGTCGGATTTGACAGCCAACAATTTAGAAACCCAAACAGGCGATCACAAAATCCATATAGTAACTCCGCTCCAAGCGGAGTTCTTATCACTGACAGTGAAAGGCCTTTGGTGAATACTGTTCAAGAATCTTACCGGGCTCCAGTTCAATATCCACAGCCAAATTACGTACCATCTTCAAACCGAGGATTCTATCCGCCAAACAGGTCATACCTGAGAAGGGAACAATTTAAAAATCCTTTGGCAGACGATGCTGGTGATGGCAAATATATTGCAAATCCCGCTCATCGTTTTGGATCAACTGGCCCCGTTCCTTTTGATAATTTTAGTGAAAGTCAAGCTGGAGCATCTGAAATAAAAACAAGAGGTGGTCAGAGATACCTTGCATCTCAATCTGGAAACATTTATAATGAAGTCCCTGTAATAGGCGACACTTTGGCAGCCAAGTCTGAAAATATTAAATTTCTGGAAAATTACAGTACAACATCAGATTTAATTAGTACTGGACCTTCAACTAATTACGATAATGGTTCCCCAGTGATGTCTGAAGTGGATAATTACAGTTTAGACTCTAGATCAAGCAATTCTCCCGTATCTTACGAAAGTTACAACAATGGTCAAGCCGCAGCATCTGATATGACAGCAAGACTTACTGGTGGCCGAAGACACACCCAGAGCTTTGCACTCCAACCTGAAATTGGTTATAAGGAATCTCCTGCTGGCATTTCCACAGACACTTTGGAAGATCTGAGAATAGATAGATCACGTTCAGATTTAAGCAACGCTGCTCATATAACAAATTACGGTGATGATGGTTCCCCGGATAATTATAATTCAGGTTCCAGATTAATTCAAATTTATGGTGAAGCTCAAGCTGCAGCATCTGAAATAAAACCAAAACCAATTGGCGGTCGAAAATATGTACAGAACATTGCACCTCAATCTAGACTAATGCATAGTAATATTCCTGCTGTTATTGCTACAGACATTGTAGTGGACCAGTCCAAAACGATTAGAGATTCAAGCAATATTGTTTCTGCAACTAATCAAGACGATAGTTCCACATTGATATCTGCAGCAGATAATACCAATACAGATTCTAAACCAAGCAACGCGACTCCTGAGAATATTGAAAAGAAGGCTCCTGTTGACATTAGGAAAATTTTGTCCCATATACCTCTAGCCCGCAGATACGCACATAACTATAGAACAGAGTCTGAATCAAACAACATTGTACGTGATGATTCTTACAATAGCGCTTCTACTGTAATTTCTGAAACTGTAGAGGAAAAATCAGGAGAAAAGCTCGTCCCGTCTAATACGTATTCGGGAACTTCTTCTACATCTACCAATACAGAAAGTGACGTGCCAGCACATGACTCTAGTAGTTCGATTCCTACAAATACTAATCTTAAGAATCACAAGTCATCTTCAGGAATTACGGGTGAGTACTTCCATTGTTTTTCTTGATTAACAATTTAGTTATCTCATTTAAGTAACATGGGTACACTGTAGAAAAATCAGGATACGTGAAAAATATATTATAATATGAAATGCCTTCCTTTATTATTACTTATTACTTTTTCAGATTTGAGTTTAATTGACCTTCTCTCAAAGACGGATATAGAAAAATTTATGGCAGGAAATACTAAACGTTTTTTAGTTATTCATCCAAATAAAACTGTTGAATATGTGGACGACATCGAAAGCGATTCGCACCAAAATTCAAAAGTCCGTCTGTTGAATACAAAACCTAAAAATGTAGTAGATTCGGAAGGTAACGGAGCCCAGTTGCTAGAAAATATCAAAGACAATCCTGTAGATGAATCCGAATCAAACCTGCCAATTGAAGATCTGCCAGAAAACAATAGCAATTTGAAGCCATTGCGTCCACACACAAAACAACAAGTAGGTAGTGGTAGTTTAAAGCCCCTGACTCCATTTTCGAAACCATTAATTCCGCTTGTTAATCAGGAAGCAGATGATGACATACCATATAAGCCATTGACTTTCCCTGAAAATTATCCAGAAGAGAAAAATAAATATTCTAAACCATTACGTCCCAACATACGACACCCAGTACGTCCTTATGAATCAAAGGCCACACCTGTAAATCAGCCAGCATATGGCAACAATTCAAATCCACCGTTTCCGGATGGAAATCAGCTAGCGGTTGATAAAAATTTCAAGCCCCAGCATTCAAATGAAAATCAATCATCTAATGATAACAATGCCAAGACTTTGTCTTCGAAAGAAAATAAATCGGTGGATGATAATAATTTTATTCCATCGAGTCCACGCAAAAGATGGCTAGGACATCATTATAATTCAAAACTACCATATAAGAATCAGCCAACTTACGATCATAATTCTAAACCGCCATCTCCAGATGAAAATCAGCCAGAAAATGAAAACAATTCCAAATCTTCGATTTTGAACGGAAATCAATCAGGAAATGATACTGATTCAAACCCATTGTCTCCAAATGAAGATTCTAAACCATCGCGTTCTTACAAAAGATATGATAAGCCTTTACATATAAAACAATCACCAAATGTTGATAATTCTAACCCGTCATATCCAGATCAAAATCAGCCATCAGATGATGATAAAAAACAGCCAATACAAGGAAATCAGCCAGATATTGAAAAGAATCCCAAGCAACAGCTTTCGAATGAAAATCAGCCAGGAGATGAAAATGAATCGAACTTATCTTCGCCAGATGAAAATCAACCATCTAATGATAACAATGCCAAGACTAAATCTTCGAAAGAAAATAAATCTAATTCTAGCCCATCGTCTTCAGATGAAAATCAGCCAGAAAATGAAAACAATCTTAAGTCTTCGACTTTGAATGGAAATCAATCAGATGATTCTGATTCAAACCCATTGTCTCCAGATGAAGACCAGTCAGGAAATGACAAAATCTCCAAAAAAATGTTATTGGTCGAAAACCAGTCAGATGATGATGTGGATTCTAAACCAACGCGTTCTCACAAAAGACATCGAATTCACCGTAATAAATCGGCAAATGTTGATAATGCTAACCAGTCATATCCAGAACAAAATCAGCCATTAGATCATCAGCCAGGAGATGAAAATGATTCGAACTCATCGTCTCCAAGTGAAAATCAGCCAGGAGATGAAAATGATTCGAACTCGTCGTCTCCAAGTGAAAATCAGCCAGGAGATGAAAATGATTCAAACTCGTCGTCACCAAGTGAAAATCAGCCAGTTGATGATAGTAATTCAAACTTGTCGTCCTCAGAAGAAAATCAGCCTGAAAATGTCAACATGTCTAACCCGTCATATGTTGAAGAACCAGAATTCACAAAAGCAAATCAGTCACAAGATGCAGAGACTTTGCCTGAAAATAACACAGGGGATTATAACAATGCCGATTCATTGACACCAGATGAAAATCAACTAAGAAAAAGTAAAAAGTCTAAACCACTACAACCACGCAAAAAGAAGCGTAATAATAAACGAAAACCCTATGAAAATCAGTCGGCAAATGATGACACTTCCCCTGAAAATATACCAGGAGATGATATCATTTCAAACTCATCATCACCAGATGAAAATGAGCCAGAAGATAAGAAAAAATCAAAACCTTTGCGTCCATATGAAAAACAGCCAAAAGACGATTCAAAACCTACTCCTCCTGTTGTAAGCAAAACTGATGAAAATTATGATTCTACGACAATATCTCCAACTACACCTAATTACACTGCATTGTCTAAACTACAGGTTGCAAAAAAACATAAACACAGATATAATCGTCGGAAATCTACAACCAGTTCACCAAGTGAGTACGATTGACTACTTAACAAAGAACTAATTATGATTATTGTCTTACTTTAAGCCTCAATTATTCGGGGTCGGTGAAACAGTCACCCCCTTTTTAAATATGAATAAATAATATAATCTTTTATAGTCTATCCATTCATTTTGGTATTTCTTTTCTCTTCTAGCTATCTACATTCATACTAAAAAGCCTTCTTAATAAACAAAACATTACTTAGTATCAATATAAATTTAAAACAATGGATTGCATTTTACAGTTGTTACCTCTACTACACCACGTTTGGAAGAAACTTCAGAGGACCAAATTATTACTATATCTCCTATAGAACAGAGAACAGAGAATGTGAGAGGAGTTTCACCAGTGACCATCTCTACTACTACAGCAAAACCTATTGAAACTTCTGGCGAATCAGATACCATCAAGGACGACAGCGTTGAACAAGATGACTATAACGCGAACTCATCATCTGAAGATTTAGACAGCATTTCTACACCGACAGAAAATACAAGCGGCGATAAATCAACAAAAGAAACTATACAAAATAACGATATACAAACTAACGACAAATCTGTCAAAAGCCAAGTTAGCAAGAGGAAAAAGGACATCCAAACAAGTAAGTGAAACTGCATTTATATTTACTATGGATAGGGGTCAAAAATTGCTCAAATGTTAGATAAACATACATGTTTTTGTACGTTTACTGCATAACGTTGCTGTTCAATTTAATTTGCAAGCTGATAAAGCTTCAATATTTTTAGTTCAGTCAGCAGTATACAATTCAAGTGAATTGTTAAATAGAAATACTGATGTTCCGGCCGAAAGTGATATTTACTCGCCGGTTACAACGTCACCTTCAATGCAAAATGATGTAAATACAGGTGACGCTTCTGGTGATAGTACATTAGAACTCGAACAACCCGAGACTGATGTAACAATAACAGTCAGCAGTAACAAAGATAATGATTCGGAAGACGATGTTATCATCATAAATGTTGAAGTCTCGGAAAGTACAGGTGATGCCCCTCCATATTTATAATGATTCTTCGGAATCTATATAAATATTCCTTTGAGTAAGAAAACGTTTATACAAACTCTACTGATGCAGGTTCATCCGGTAACGACAAATCGCTTTTGATTAGCATCGATACAGATGATGACAACGATGATGACTCTGAAACATCGCAAGCTACAGGTATCGGTGGTCAATCCTCCGATTGCAAAAAGGACCACAATGATGATGATGGCAAAGGCAAGAATCTAGAAATCGGTATGGACTCCATTGTCTTTTTTTATTACATGATAAATTCGAATATGTATTGGAGTAATTTAATGATCATAATACGACTAATGCTTGTTTTAGATATGTCAAACATCCAAGGGGAGCCGACGATGTGGATAAGAACAACCAACCAAGATTTTATCGAAAAGTTGACGGAAAAGAATGACACAGCGTTCGATATAGTATACTTCTTCAACATGGTAACCCAACCTATTATAGAAAGAGAGAAGGAAACTACATTTTACTGTAACGGGACTGTTGTCATAACAACTAAGGAAACAACGTATCCAAACAAAGATGGTAATACTGAGTACAATTTTCATTCTGCATTTTTCATTTTAAATATATTTTTTATGTCTTGTTCCACCGACTCTGATTAAGTTTCGGATAAGAAATATGAAATAGGCGAATACCTGGCGTATTGATAAAAAATATTTTACTATAATTATGATATTTTAAATTCAAATTAGAAGATTCTTTACACTTTGTTTAGATAAATGAATTTTGAATCCGCTAATCAGTACATAAACTAAGCAAATGGTTAATTTTTAATAATAAGCCCGATAATGTTACAATCGTATGATTTAAGAAGATGTAAGAAAATATGTAATGTTAACCATGTTTATTTTAATTACAGATTCAACACCGAATGTAGAGAAAAAGACGCAAATGATGCAAATTGAGGATTATAAACGAAGTGGTCTAGAATATTCTAGTGATTAAAAGTTACATACTTATTTACTGGATTTTGAACATACGTACCTTGTTTTATTCAGTTTCATTTGTTTTCCCTTCTATATTACACAGATTAAGTATAAATATATAATAAAACTATATCCATAAAATTGTTAGATGTATTTTATTTACAAAACATTCTCATATATAACTTAATACTATATTTCTCCTGCCCCTAAACGAAGTAGATATTTTATCCTACGTTGAAAAGTCAACTTACAAGGAGTTAATTGCTGGTTTGATTATATGTTTGAGAACGTGGAAAATAATGAGCACGTGTTTTGTTATATCGGCTCAAACTCATATTATACACATAGGTACAATCAAGCCAGTAATTAATTAGCAATTTGCTTGAACAAAACTCTCTACAGAAGTAAGAACATTTATTCAGTTTTCAGTACTTTGCAGGAAAATTGCTCCCAATAGGTTGAGATTGATCAGATAAAAAAATACGTGTCTGTTATTTTTAGACTATTCTCTAACATATATCAAAATGAATCAAATCGGAGCCGGACAGCCCTTCCTTGTTAGTCAAAGAGCTTTTGGAAATATTTTCAACTAGCCACTGACTTTTTCCTATTTAAAAATCTATGGAGCCAGCTGTATAATATACTAGCTGACCCGCGCAACTTCGTCTGCGTCACAATTTTCATTACTGCTCCGCTCCTATTGGTCTTAGCGTGATGATATATATGTGGCCTATAGCCTTCCGCAATAAATGGGCTATCTAACACTCAAAGAATTTTTCAAATCGGACCAGTAGTTCCTAAGATTAGCGCGTTCAAGCAAACAAACAAACTCTTCAGCTTTATATATTAGTATAGATATAGATTAGATATTAGTTATTAGATATTAGTATAGATAGGACACATTATTAGATATTAGTTAGATATTAGATATTAGTATAGATAGGACACCAATGTCCATTATATTATACCTCATAAAAAATGTTTGAAATATAGTAGCAAAAATACTCATAAACCTAATATTTTGTCAAGAGATATCCCCAACGTTTGTTAGAAAAAACTGGCGTATATAGTTGTAGAAAATAAATATTCGTGCTATTATAAATGGTACCTGTCCGGCCCGGCTGTGGGCTCTATAAAAACAAATGACTACGATTAATATTCACCATCCCTCATCACGTAACATTTGCTTTGTTCACATGTTAATCCGATTTAAGATATTTTGTTATATTTTTGACTGTTCAACCATCTCGCGTGAAAAAAATTAGCTATTTTAACTGCTTAATCTATTTCGACTTTTAACTAAAGAATCGCTTCCGAGATTCTCTGTGTGCTTTATTATTCCAACTGGCTAAAATAATACATGTGAAAGTCAGTGTAGTTTATCAATCACGTTTTAACTGATATCTTACGGACTAGTTGACACACGCAACTTCGTCTGCTCCGCTCCTATTGGTCTTAGCGTAATGATATATAGCGTATAGCCTTCCTCGATAAATGGGCTATCTAACACTAAGAATTTTTCAAATCGGACCAGTAGTTCCTGAGATTAACGCGCGTTCAAGCAAACAAACAACCTTTCAGCTTTATATATTAGTATAGAGTATAGATTTATATAAAATTCGGTACCTACACAAGTAGAGCATGGCCTGGATATTTTCGTACATAGAATACTATTTATCTCGGTAGTACCTGCGTTCCCGTAGGTACTACCGGGATAAATAAGTTTAGTATGGAATCGTACATACAAGATAAACAGCTGGTTGACACTTCCCGTGACCCAAGAGCTGGCTTTTAGGTACTTTGGGCAGACACTAAGTATTGCCATTCAACGTGGCAATGCCAATCTCTTGGGCACATTACAAGCTGACAGCGTGGAGGATGAATTATTGATACTATATTTTAGTTTGTTGTATGTTTAGTTCATTTTATTAGCTAATTTTAGTTATTATTGCGATAAAAAGTAAATTAAAATTAATGCGATGCCAATTTGCGTCTTTCAGAAAAAGCTAATAGGGACCATTTTTTTTACGTTTTGAGATAAACGCAAACAAATGCGAGTGTCACTTGCAATAATACTGAAAACCAATCTTATTCAGGCAATTGATTTAAGATGTATTATGGATAATTCGCTCCATTGAAGAAGAAAATTAAAGGGCCTGTCATTCGCAGTCTTTCTAATGATTTAAAACGTTGGTGAGAATGACCCTTAGACAGAGAGAATCAAGGACTTATTCCATTGTTCGCTAACAAAGAAATTATACAAAAGATTACTACAGTTTTGGCATTTGTGTCCTACAGAACTTTGCGTTATAATGACACAACTAGTCAGATGCGAATGGTTCGATGCATCAACGTAATGACGCGTTTTTATAATGGAAATTGTTCCTAAAAGCACGTAAAGTAATATTTTAATGCTTACCACACTCATATTCTTTTTAACATCTACGCCGTATACAAACCTGCAGTAACTACAGTTGTAAACCATTACAACCAACATTTGACAGTTGAATAAATAACATGTTACTTCACAGACTAGACATACAGGCATAAAGCGTAGAACAATCCGCAAGCTAATCTTTACCCTAGCTCAGCATGTAATACCATTATATGAAAAACGTAATAGGTACAGGCAGAATCACAGACAATCGCGGCTCGGGTTACTCAAAGAGGCGAGTTTTGTCAAACTCTACTTAAGCCTGAACACCTGGAAAATTTTGGCTTCAGAGTTCGACACGTTCCTAATCCAAAATATTCATTTTAGAGATTTCTTTTTTTTGTACTTTATTAGTAAGAACAAAATTCTTAACAATTAATTACGATCTAGCCTAAAAGACTAATAAGCAATTTAACTCTAACTTAATATGTTACGTGATAGATTATGTTAAAACTAAGAATAGTGTCCATTTGCACTTTTACACAAGTCCGTAGCACTTTCTTAGAGTCTGATATAATTTATAAAACACTATGTTCATGTGTTATGAATTTAGAGAATGGTCAGACAAAATCGTATCATCCGTTTAAGCGCTACAATGCGGGCAGATACTCGTTCACGGGGCGCGACGTCCAACTAATAACACCCCTATTTTTGTTCAGGGGTTGGTTGCTATGATTAGTTTATCTTATTTATCTTGTGGTGTGGCTTCATTGTTAACATGTATGTTTGAAATATAAATGTGGTTTTCCTTTGTTTAAAGTCGCAGGCAGACTTATAAATAAATTAAGTGTTACCAACAAGTCGGTTCACAAGTTCTTTGTCGTGATTCTTGCAAACAGAACTATAAATCTGGGTCGTTGTAAGGCTCTTGTTTACGACAAACTTGAACAACAACATGTTGTATTCATCAATTTTTGGCAGCCATACAAGCTACTAAACTCTGTTGAATAATATCACGCCTATGTTCCCTGAAGGGGTCATCAGAGATTTATAAAGACCTAAATGTTATCATTCTTGTTGCCTTGTAAAATTGTGGTCGATCTATTATCAATTATCATTTACAAGCACACGTTCCGTTAAGATTTCAAGTTGCTACTGAGAAATACTCAAACAATAAACACAATAACTTGACAATTTAATTCGGAGGCTCTAGACAAAGTGCCATTTTATTAACGAATGCTATTGTCGAAATGGGATTAATCACATGAGAATTCGGCAGCATTTTATCATATTATACACTTTTTTTTTTTAATTTTATGTGTCTTGTGCGAGTCTCAAATAAACATTTTTCTTTCTTTCTTTTTGATGTTTTGGCCTTCGCCACATAAGTGCTCGTTTACGGAGACGCGGGGCGTTGCGTGCTGTGTTGGGCGTACGTCGCCGCGTGCGACGCCGCGTGCGACGCCGCGTTCGACAACGCGTGCGTAAATCGCTTCTCCGTAAACGCTCTCATATAATAATCGGCACGAGTCGTGAGCACACTCGCTATTGGTCGGTTTGGCGACGACAGCTCTGACGCTTCACGTTATTGGTTATTCAGTCAACGCTTATGGACTATTAGGTTTGCCAGTTTCGTTTGCTCACCGTACGTATTGGCGGAATCGCCCTGCTGCATTTATCTATGCTCATGACTCGTGCCGGTTACTATACAACGCCATATGCTTGAATTTAGTGCGGGCTCCACTGCGTGCGACGCCCCGAGCGATGCCGCGGGCCCCGCCGCGTTCGATGCCGCGTGCGTAAATTTCTTCTCCGTAAACGCTCTCATATAACGCCATATATGTTTGAATTTAGTGCGGGCCGCGTAGTCGCATGCGATGCTCGACGCCCCGCGTCTCCGTAAACGAGCACTTACTCTGATAGAATGTCACTTGTCTCGCAGACTCTTTCAAGGCTTATCAGCCGCAGATCATTTGAATAATGATATCACAGTCAGAGCTATGTATCACACACATCGAAAGTTGAAAATTGTATCACCTAAATATTTTAATTTTATCATTGCATGCAAAATTATTGTCATTTCACCATTGCATGCAAATCACCAAGTAATTAATGTGAATATATGTGTGCACACATCCAGTAAATTGTACTCATTTACAACGCGCTGTGTGAGACAAACGTTGTATTATAAGGAACTGTGTAATTTAGGAGAGATCCGTTTGAACGCAGCTGCAGTAATTTGCACCGCAATTGCTGGAACCATCTATCCAGATTCATCAGTATTCCTACGTAAAGCTAGCTCAGTTTTGTGTGTTCTGTACATTAGTCAAGGGGTCACACTCAGCAGTGAAATGATGATGACGTAAAGTGTTTAAAAACTAATCATTCTGTTTGGTTTAGTTGTTTCCTAACTTCCTATTCATATTGGGCGGTAAGCTCTTCGCATCAAGTGGATCGTCAGCGCCAACCAAATGTCTACCATATTTTCTGAAAACTTACCTTCGGTAAGCTATACAAATCCATCCAAAGTTTGTCTTGAAAAGATCGCGTTTAGCGATAAGGCCGCCCATTGTGTCACCCTATGCCACGTGTTCTATCTTTTCTGTAACTTATATGGTGTACATAATAAAAAATATTCTATTCTATTCCAAATATCGAGATACTCGTTTCATGATCCCTCACTTCACTAGATCCCTTAGCATATTTTCCCAAGCAAAAAGCCAACAGAATAACATAAATACTAAATAACTACAAGTAAAAGCCTCACAGCTGTTTGTCATTCAGTAACTAAATAAATAATGTGATTGGCTCTCAGCTCAGTCGTACACAGAACCTTTTTGTTATTCATTGAGAGCCTACGACACTCGGTAGCCTTCGAACAGCTGTAAATTAGGAATTATTTGTTTTGTGTCAAGAAATGGCGGTAGTTTCAATGATATTTATTCAGTAATACCTACACAATAAGAAATTGCTACCTCTACTACCAATCAGAATCAGAATCAGAGCTTTATTTGCTCAAACTGTGGGTACAATATAAGATAACTTAAACAAATACATAAAATCAGTTACATACCATAGTTACCTTATGGCATGCAAATCATTAGGTAAAATAAATAGAAAATGTCAACAATGCAAATAGAATTAACAATAAATAAAAAAAAAACAAACAAAAGAAAAAAAAATATCTCATAGACATACAAATTCATTTAATGTCAAATGTCTAAATTAAAAATTCGCAATATTATGTCCTAAGTAATTATAAGAAGATAAGATATATCTAGACTAATGTTATAAAGCTGAAGAGTTTGTTTGTTTGGTTGAACGCGCTATAATATCATGCTACAACCAATAGGAACGAACGGCGAAGCGCCACCGGTACATGGTGGACATCCCAACCACACGCACAAAACGTTTTGGGAACACATTCATAGTGCGTACAGCTAAGGAGTGGAATTCCCTGCCGAAGTCTGTGTTTCCTGATAGCAACAACCTGGAAGTCTTTAAGTCAAGAGTGAATAGGTTACTTCTAGGCAAGCGTGCTCCATCTTCGACCACATCATCGCTTACCATCAGGTGAGATAGTGGTCAAACGCGTGTCTATTAATAGTAAAAAAAAACGGAGCATAAATGAAAAATGTGACGCAGACGAAGTTGCGCGAGTTAGCTAGTTAATAAGAACAAAAAATAAGGGTACGTTTATATCCCTGCATGCGTCTTTGCGTATCGGGAGATTCACCTATGAAATAAACAGGCAAGACGAAAATACAACCCCTTTTTGACATGTAAAAAAGCATGTAACATTCCGTTCATCCATACCATAAGTTGCCTATACTACACCTTTTTTAAGGATGGGAAATCATCGAATGACTCCTCCCGCTCTGGGTGAAGCAGAAGGGATTGTCAGACTCCTACTGACTAAAACCCATCCGTGTTCCTCGTAATGCCCTTTGCGTTCCAGGGCCGCGGTGACTCTTTCGAACAAATTCCGCAACCTCGGCAGGCACTGGCTCTAGCGGGCCCCGTCTTCTATGCTAACATCTCCCTGAGGTGCGCGTGGAACGCAGCGCGCCGTCGACCCGGGCTTGGTTCTGACCGCAGGCCCGCGGCTACGGTGGCCGGGAATCGCCCTGCGACTCCCAACGCCCGGGGCGTCTTCTTCTGTTGTGGCGGCTGGGGCGTGAGGTTTTCCTCTCTCTCACGCGATCGGCCTCCTCCTTCGCTAGCGAAGGAGGAGGCCGATCGCGCATTACTGATTCGCAAAAAGAGGTGACCGCTTCCCATATCCCCTCGCTCCAGACAATGGATTGAACCAGGGCCGGACGCGAGATGTCGCTGCTGCCGATCGCCTCAATGCCTATACTACTTGTTAGTGTAGCAATTGTAATACAACCAATGCCATTTTTTTAGCATTGTACAAAACTAGCTTTTGCTCGCGACTTCGTACGCGCATTTACTGTTTTTCCTGTTCCCGTAGGGATTTCGGGAAATCTTCTCTTTGTGCTCCCAAACACTCCCCAAGGAACCTTCGCGCCAAATTTCAGCTTTCTACGTATACGACCAGTAGTTTCGGCTGTGCGTTGTCCGTCAGTCACTCAGTAACGGAAGAGTGCTGTATATATTTATATGTTTTAGGCGGTTCATGAAACAAGCACAACGCCGCAAATAAGCTAAAGAAAGATTTGAAACAACACGAAACAATGATAAATTAATACATTCAACCGTAAAGGCTATGTTAGTAAAAACATGCTTGCGAAAGTAGATACATTATAAAAGCAGAATCGATTTTGATAAATCACCTTCTATGTCTCCTTACATTTTTATAAGGCTCAATAAATCTTGCCGTTGATTGATTGTTTTCTAAGTAATTTAGATAGATAGGGGTCTTTTTTTTTGTACATTGTGATCGATGTTACAGCTTTCAAAGTACATGTGGGTCTTAAGTCGTTTCGTTTATTCTTCGAAAAGTATCGGTACATAAATCCACTTATAAAGACACCGTAGAGAAGTGGCAATCACGTCATACTAAGCGGACTAAAACGGATGTCAGATAAAGCATACCTTTTAGTCATCAAATGACTCCTCCCGGTCTGGGTGGAGCGGAAGGGAGTGTCAGACGATTACTGACTTTAGTCCCAGTAGTTTGACCCATCCGTGTTCCTCCTATTGTCTTTTACGTTCCAGGGCCGCGGTGCCTCTTTCGAACAAATTCCGCAACCCTGGCTGAGAAAAAGCATATCTTTTTTTTCCTTTTTTGGATGGGAAGTCATCAAATGACTCCTCTCGCTCTGGGTGGAGCAGAAGTGAGTGTCAGACTCTGACTGACCAAAACCCATCCGTGTTCCTCTTAATGTCCTTTACGTTCCAGGGTCGCGGTGACTCTTTGGAATAATTTCCGTAACCCTAGTTGAGATTAAGCATACCTAGGAAATGAACAACTACTTATTTTTGTAAAGAAATTTATATTTTTTTGTAAAGAAGAGAAAGAAATAAAAATTGGTAAATCCAAGGCTCTCGAAAACTAGTGAAGGTGTTAGGAATCACGTCATTCATTACTACCGAACATAATTTCTTTAAAATAGGTCGTATTAAGCGACGAATTTTTACGCCCACGACTACAATGTGCGTAGATTTAATACAAAAATGTTTACTCTTATCACCCCTTAAATTAAAACCCCCTTTGGATTTCCAAAAAATCATTCTTATTGTTCACCTACATCGTAAAAGGAAGATTGGGAAAAAATGTCATATTCCCTGTTCCAGTAGTTTTGGCTGTGCGTTATTTTGTCAGTCAGTCAGTTAGTTAGTTTCCCATTTACCTGTCATGAAAACCAGAATCTATCCTATATGCCTATATAGGATAGAATTTAAGTGAAGACCATACATCGCACTGTATACTTCATATAAAGCGGTTGGTCAATATAGGCGGAGTCATAATAAACGGATTCCACTGTAGGTATTTTAGCTAAGGAGTATTCTTCAGTGGATATTTTAAGTAACACGCCGCGGGAGGATCCAATCTTCTCATAATGCGGCGTCATCGACTAACGAGCGGGGGTTTATTCCCTTTTTATCCAGAGGATTACATCCCTTCGGGTGAGCGGTCGGGAAAAAGTTCGCGGGAAGCGAGGCAGCTAATGGGACGCCGAGCTCCAATTTACCTACGTAAGGAGGTGGCGAAACAGAAATAGAGAATTTATTTTTGTTCGAGTAATTGCTTCGAGTAATGGAGTTTGTTACTTCTTCGAGTGGAAGCTCTGACGAAATTACCGCGAATGACGCTTTGAAAGCGGGGCAATCAAGAACAAAGGTTCAATGTTGCCAGGCGATGATATTAAATTAGCTTTTGAGAAGTCGGAAATAGGCGACATTTAAAATTGTTTGGTTGCAAAATTAAATTGACTAAAATAAACTGTTATTTAATTCTGTTAACTAGGAGTCATAGACAAAGTTCTTGAAGGAGTAAATTTGTGAGCAAAAAACAAGAAAGAGGTATTTCTTTCGGCCTTCTATGTCATTTCCGGTGAAAAAACCTGCTGACGCAACATTAACTACCCTTAGACTTTGTAAGTAACTCAAGTTTGAACTAAGCTATGTTTCGCGCATACACCGAAAACACTCATTAAGCGAAAAAAAAAATTGTCAAGAGCGTGACCGACTTGCGCACCGAGGGTTCCGTACTGCTATATAAAACTCGAAATGTTTTCAAATTCTCATGGGCGAGGTCTATATTTGTCAGAAAATTTTAACACTGCGGTGTAAATTGCAGTTTTAGATCAGCGCCATCTCTTGACCGATAGTGGAACTAATGTAATTGTTGTTGATGATTTCTGAAAAAGTGTGCTATTTTGAGATATCGTTCTATTTTTCCTGTGATCTTTACATAAACGTCTATCACATAGAATAATTTCAGATTTTTGTTTACGCAAACTTCGGAGATATGGGGAGAATGGTCAAAACTTTTTTCGTCATAAGTCGAAAACCATGCCGCCTAAAAGAAAAAGGAAAAATGTTTGAGAATGTGCAAATAGCATTCTTTCATATAATATCCGACATGCCCTAGAAGCCCCATTTCCATTATTAAGAACCCCTTTCAGTAGCTGTTGCAGAGTATATTCATTTTTATTTTTTTCTTATTTGCAAAATAGTTAAGCAAACGTCATCTAAAACTGTTCCAAATTTCAAGTTGATAGCATTAGTAGTTCATAAGATATCCAGCTGTGACAGGCGGACAGACTTAGTCACACCATAAGGGTTTCTTTTTACCATTTTTGTACGGAAACTGCTAAAAACACCTCACAGCGGGTTTTGGCTTCTTTCAAATAACTTTGTACTTAAGAAAACGGGTCACAAAGCGTTGTGGCAATGAAAAAAAAAGGATAAAGCGTTTTGAGCCCTAACTGATGCAATAACAACGCGATTTTTTTTTATCAATTTAAATGCACAATTTATATGAAATTCCTTGGCTCCTGAGCTAGTATTAAACTATATTACAGGAGCCAGTGCATTCGCCATTATGGATACAGATTAAAAAACATGAAAAAAATACAAAATAATAAATGAATGACAGAAAAAAATAATCAAAACATAAGCAGTAAAAGATCAAAAGTAGCATCAAATATTGAGAAATTTTTTAATAAAAAGTTAAAATCAGATATTACTTCAATAATTAAAAATCAAAATCGTAACCAAACATTAAAACAATGTCACTAATAAGGATCAAAATGATTGGAATTAAAATTGTAACCAACAACTATGTTCAAAATAAAACCATCACCAAAGATCAGAAAATCTCAGAAATTAAAATCTAAATTACAAAAAAAAAAAATACAATCATTAAGTACCAAAAACAAGAATGTCTGAAATCAAAATTAAAATTAAAATTCGATTAACAAAATTACAATGGTGAAATAAAAAAACCGGTCAAGTGCAAGTCGGACTCGCCCACCCAGGGTTCCGTACAAATTTGTAGTGTCTTTGTTTAAAGTAGTAGGCGCATATTACTTTAAATAAAGTCAATTTTTTTTATGATTTAATTACAAATGTATTGCTTTCAGATTTTTCCCTATACTTGTAGTATAAGATGGTATTACTTACCAAATTTCATAGTTCTAGGTCAACGGAATATATCCTATTCATTTTGATTCCTTTGAGTGTCGAAATATACGTTTTTTGCAACATAAACGGCCGTATGTTTTTTACGTTAACTTAGAAGTTTGTTTTTTTCACAGTTTCTAGGTACTGTAGACCTGAGCATATGGTTTTAATTTCAACTCGATAAAGGGAGTTCGATAACTTTTATAATGTGTTGTTATAGCGGAAATAGAAATACACAATCAGTGAAAATTTCAACTCTCTACCTATTACGATTCTTGAAATACAACCCGCTGACAGACAGCCGGACGGACGGACAGTAGAGGCTTAGTAATAGGGTTCCGTTGGTTACCCATTGGGTACGGAACCCTAATTAAAATTAAAATTAGCATACACGTCAGAGTTTGTGGAGAGTGATGTGTTAGAGTATCTGTGTGTGTGTGGTGTGATGATGTTTATTTGCGAAATAAGTTTGGAGCTTTCATATTCGCGGCCACCTCAAACCTTACTACATACGTTGTTGCATAGAGCCAAAGCTCAGAACGTGTCATGGCCGTTTGCAACAAGCTACTAGGTACGCGTGTTTTTTTTCGCTTAATGAGTGTTTTCGGTCTTTGAGCGTAATAGTTATAAATCGCCTGGCCGGACTTAGGCACGGTTGATCCCCTCCCGAGGCTCTCGTTACAGGTCGCAATGGATTATTTTAATGGATGAGACGTATCTGGTTTTAGTTCCCCATGTGTGTACTGGCATTGTTAACGATGTATGTCACTCTAGCGTAATTCCCCTTACCATATTTAGGGCGGATTTCATCAATGAAACTGAACGCGATCAGCATATATAAACCACGTTTAAGAGTTGTCAGTTTTATTATTTTCTGTGGAATATTGACACTGACAGCTCTTGAACTGTTAGTGTTTAGATGTACTGATCGCGTTAGTTTCATTGGTGAAATCCGCTCTTATACTGTGTCGATGTAGTTCGAAAACTGAGGATTAAAACGCAATTTAAGTACCTTTTTGTAGCAAGAAATCAGCGCTGAAAATTTAGTACCTAGTACTTATCAAAAACTTAAATGAAAGTACCTAAGTCTTAAATAACTAGTCTCTTCACTCCCTACTTTATTAATTTAAGAAAACAGATAATACATTAATACCTTTTCCTTTTAAAACCTACAAAGAAATATAAGTAAGTAGGAGTCCTGTGCAAATCAGATAATTTTCTATTCCCAAGAGAAATAAAGAGTCTGAGAACAGCCTCATTTTCCATTATCAGAACACAAAATAATTCAAAAATTAACGAGTTCAAAGAACTCCCAAGAGTCACACATAAAACGAATCTACATCGTTCACGAAATGAGAAAACGTCAGCTCCGTTATAAGATATCAACAAGAACGTTATTTAAAATACAATTTTCTGTGAATTGGTTATAAACAGCCAACGTTATGATATGAAGGAATGTTGCATTTCATTTGAACTCTGTAGATGAGAAAGTTAATTTGTCTGTCTGCAGTGTATGTAGCTAAGACACCCTTAGCTGGAATTCTATTGTCCAAAACATAACTTCTAAATTAGGCTCTAGCTAGAGCAATGGTTATCACTGACAAAATAAGTCATGTGATTTTTTTTTTATTTTTTTTAGGATCATCAAATAAAATGACTACTTTCGCTTTTGGCGGAGCGAAAAGGAGTGTCAGACTCTTACTGACTAAAACCCGTCCGTGTTCCTCCTAATTACTCTTTGCGTTTCAGGGCCGCGATGACTCTTCGGAACAAATTTTGTAACCCTGGCAGGTACTGGCCCTAGTGGGCAACGTCTACTTTGCTGACATCTCTTTTAGGCGCGTTTGAAACACAACGCGCCGTCCGACCTGGGTCTGGTTCTGATCGGACGGCGAGCCACTCAACGCTCGCTGTCGGCAGGCCCGCGCCTACGGTGACCGGGAATCGTCCTGCGATTCCCGATGCCCGGAGTATCTTCTTCTGTTGCGGCGGCTGGGGCGAGAGGTTTGCTAGTGACAATACCCTACATTTTGACTTTGGGACGATAGTTATCGCTGAAAGAATGTCTTTTTGTCTAGAGCCTCTTCACATCTCATCTTACCGTTATCATCCGCAGCCCCATTTCTCGAGGTCATTGCTATCTTCAAGCTCTGAGCCAGTCCAATTAAGATTCTAAGTATACATAACGTCATGTCGTCCATCCATCTCTTACGACAGACTTATACGTATACAGTTCATGACCTCTACTTCGTCACAGCTTGAATGTACATAAATGTACCTACGTCTTACCAATTTTCATTTTTTGTTGTGGGCAAAACCGCATCGATGGAAGCTTGGGTTCCGTCTGAGGAGAACCGAGGGTTATGTCGGACCCTACCACCACCAGGGCCCGGGCGGGATACAAATAAATTCGCACGCACTGGTTACCAGTTATCCTGCCCAATTTAATTAGAGTTCCATTACTCACTTGCTTAATTATTTAAAATCTGAGTGAAAATGGAAACAATCCGGTTTATAGAGAACAGTTTCATTGAAAGCAGCCTAATCCGAGCTGACTTTAATAATGATGATTTCAACGGAACTCATAGCGGTCTAGCCCCGTCCGTCCTGTTACTTTTAATGTCCAGTCAATGACTCAAATCCCCATTCTCGTTGCGAGAATCGTAATACAATGCATTGGGACGACATTAAGCCTCGTTGACATATTTCAATGATAATTTGAAAGCAAAACAACACGTTTTCCACGAGTATTTGTCAAATACTTTCGTGTACACCTACCTGTAATAAGTAGGTACAGGACAAACATTAAAAAAAAAGTGTATTTGTGGTCTTATCGTATGGAGCAATCTCTTACAGACAATGTCCTTTTATTATCCAAGTTTTAATAGTAAAACTATGTAGATTACCTGCTCAATGGTAGGTATTGTCGACGTTCAGGTTAGGGCTTCTGCAACGTCTGGGGATCGTTATAAAATCAAATACTTTTGGTGATTTAAGAGATCATTATATTGAGCTGGTGCTCCAAAGAAAACTTTTACAGTTCTGTCAGAAAAACAAATCAATCCACGTATGTCATTATTTGAACCTATTCTAAATTATGAACTATCCTTTATAATTCTTCTAAAGCTATTTTTTTTTTTAAATTAAGTTGTTGGAGGTCCCCGGAGGGTGAGGCAACCAAGGAGGATGTGCCACAGTACCTTACCCAAATCACGTCAGCTTAATAATTCTGGCTGGGTTTTAAAACCCATTCCAATTTACAGACGGCTGTTGGATGGCAGGCAGTTTACAAGAATCCCGGTACGTCAGGCAGGATCGTCAGGTTCCTACAGTTAGTTTATCATTCATTTCGCATCAATGTCAGAAGCTTTATTCTCGTTGCAAAAGGTTGCTAGTGAGCTTGGGTTACTGTCAGAGGTAAAAATACTATAAATGGGCTGTGTAACAGTATTACAGTCCCCATGTAAAAACTTGAGGCAAAAAAAAATATCGGTCAAGTTCGAGTTTACGCGCGCAAAGGGGTCGTTTCCACGAGCGAGAGAATCGTGGCGATATTGTCGTCGTGTCACGTATTTCTATAAGAACTTGGTATATGAACGTATCTCCCACGGCGAATATTATCGCGGCGATTCGACGAGTGAAAAAACGATAACTCGTTGCGATTCTCTCGCTCGTGGAGACGGCCTTAGTTGATTTCGAACAAATCATACTTGTAATAAGCTGCTTTAAAACCAAAGTTAATTATGGTACTTTGAAACCATAGAGTTCTTATACAGATCTGATTCGAACACAACATTTATTTATTTGCGCGTCTGTGTTTGGGTAACTGAAGCTCATTTATATCCACCAACGGAACCCTATTAAGTATTATTAAGCCTCCGCTGTCCGTCCGTCTGTCTGTCAGCGGGCTGTATCTCAAGGTTCGTTATGGGTAGGTAGACAGTTGAAATTTTCACGGGGTGTGTCTATTGCCGCTATAATAACAAATAGTAAAAATTTGATTAAATCAAAAATTAAAGAGGGCTTCGTGAAATGTGTTTTTTCGGTTTATGGTATGGTACGGAACCTACCGTGTGAGAATCCAACTCGCACTTGACCGGTATTTTCAAATCGACGTTTGGAACCCTAAAAACAAACGCCATATTTTAGAAACACAGTAAAGTCGCGCCATCTGTATCTATTTACATAATGAACCCAGTATTAACTATTCGTGAATATAATTTATTCATAAAAGTGTTGTCTACGAAACGTTGCGTAAATCAAAACGCGAGTAAGTAAACATCGTTAAAATGATAAAATACACAGCTTTGGGGGGAAACTGAAATAACGGCAGACGTGACGTTTGAATAAATCAAAGAATTTGTGAAAACCATGGTCGACAATGGCGACGATGTTCTATTTTTAAAATTGTTTTCATTATTTGAATGTTGGTCATTATTCCTGACGTAAGCACACTGTATATTTTTATTATGCCTATTATTTTTATGACTGGCTAGAGTTTAGAGCTATATTTTCTGAAAAAAAAACTGGCCCTGTTTTGTGGCTATATATATGTGAGTGTTGTCATTATTCCTGACTGCAGATTGTTATTCTGCCTATTTTATGACTGGGGGGGGACCTTATTTGCTGAAAAACTCGTCGTGTTATTTTGTGGCTGTATAAATAGAGGCCTTCGTCCAATTAAAAAAGTCTTTCGTCGCCGTCCGACCGTACAAAACTTGGGAGACCGTACAAATTAAACAACTATTCGTATATTTTTAGATACAGATCAATTCAAACTATGAAAACTTTTTATTTAATTTTAAGAACTTAAATAGTGTTGGCTAATGATATTTCCACTGCGGAGTTAGTGTCGAGAGCTTTTTGTATCACGCTGTTCCGTGTTTATTAGTGTACTTTTAAGAATGCATTAGCAAAGTAAAGTGTGTGAAATAAAAATAAAGCTGATAACATTTCTTTTTTTTTTCTTCTCCTTCTGGTTTTTCAGTTAGATTTTTTTTTAGGGTTCCGTGAGTCCGAATCAGACAGAAGTCTGTCATAGCCAATTTGTTCCAAATCTAATGGACTGATTCCGGTATATTAAGATAGTCACCCATCCACGGGACGACCTCGGCAACCGTTGCTTAAACTTGGAGATCTAGTCGTGGAGCTGTTATTATTGAGCCACGTGTATCTCAGGGAACATAAAAACATCAAGTGAATGAATTGTAAATGAATGATACTGAAATCGCAGATTGCTTTTTGACGAGAGTTGAAACAATTACATGAAATAAATCATTCTGGCTGTGACGCGTGTCAAATAACAAAGGATCCATTAAAATGGCTCAGTGGTTTCGGAATCCGGCAGGACATGATATCTGCAAAAATAAATACAATACTCTTGCAAATTGATTGGAAATTTGAAGAAAATCCTCAAAGTAGGACCCCAACACAGGCACTGTTGAGATTTTACATAATAGAATGCTCGAAGAAAATAAAAAGGTACCTAAAAACACAATACATCTTGGGCATCTTGGCTCTTTGGCATTATATTCGTTAAGGTTTTAATTGATCTTTGTTAGACCGAGTCGTTATGCTGTGTTACATATAATGCATATTTAAACCAAGAGTTGTTGCAGTTAAAGTGATCTATGTCTATAGGTTTACATGTAGTTCTACAGTAATCAATTTATCAGCTTGTCCTCAGCCTTCCTCAAACTCTCCTCTAGCTAGTGCTAAATCACTCCCGAACGATGTCTAGTCAATCGGTCAACGTACACAGTGCACGTTGTTCTAAGCTTCAGTGTTCGATGCAGCTGAATTATGCACGCCACTGGATTGAAGTTTGTTTTGATTGGTCGAGCGAGTCCGGTACTAATAGCTCTCGTGTCTAGAAGCCTCTTTTGTCTATGACAATGATGAATTTCTAATCTATATTTAATCGAATAACTATGATTTGTAATATTCGTGGGTGAAAATTGGTCAATTTAATACCACAATTTTTCGACCACGAAGGTCGACAATTGTGGTATTAAATTGACCAATTCTTAACTCAACTTTTCGAAAAGTTCATCCACTCTACTCGGCCCAATCGCAGTACAACGGAAAAAATTACCTCCGGTGAATTTCAATAAAGAACAAGCTATAAACGTCATTTTGGTTTACTTCAAATTTACAGTTTTATAATAAAATATTTAAGTGACTCTCGTTGTCCATTCGCAAAAAGTAGATTCATATGGAGAACACACAAGAAACTCCATAGTTACTCATTTCAAAAATAAATGTACAATATTCTGTATATATTAATCAAATGATTATATGTGAGGACGATGCACCCAAAATAATACTAATATAGGTACTACTAATACGTCCTACAACAAAGTAATACCAGGAGAAAAACTGCATGCATCCACAAAATTCCCAAGTGAAAAAATCAGGAAGAAAATTCTCTGCGGCTAAGACACAACTCCCAAGTGCATATGCAAGTATTATATTTAAGAATTTATACTCCACTGTTTGCCAAACTATCCGGAACTGACTAAGCAATTTAGTATACCAAGTGACTTAAGCACTTATACACTGGAGTGCAAGATTAATGGGCCGAAAGTAGCCATCCAAGCTGCTGGCAATTCATAAAGCGACCTTAATAAAGTGTAAACTTAACGTTCTCTGTCGTAAAGATCCCGTTGTAAAGTTTTTATTTTATTGGCCATAACTGTATTAGGGTCTTTTGGAAGGTCATATGTCGAGGTACTTTGATATTACGATTAATTTTTTTTGCCAGTTTTTTCGGGACGCTTTTGAGCGATTTAAATGTTGTGGTTCTGGTCAAATAGACCGCACTGATTTATCAGTGCCTGAGACAAAAAGTTTCTCATTGTTGGAGCTGGAAAAAATTGCAGAACGCATTCTGCTATTCTCCTTGTTTTCGCTTTTGTTTTCATTCATATCACTGTTAGATACTACACGAATATTAGTATTTATAATGTAGTAATTCTAAGCACTTGAATATTTTGAAGATCATTTTAGAATTGGCAATAAATATATTACCTACTACACGTCTGTCAGCGCAGAGTAGCGGTAGCCAAAGCAGCCGCTTCGGCTACCGCTAGTCTTGTTTTTTTTTTGTTACCTAATTGTGCAAATGTTTAACTATCAGCTTTCGATGTGTCATCATCGATAAACGTTTTTGTCGATAGCGTGTAAAAATAACGTGACAGATGAGTGGCTTACCATAGTAGGCCTTGATTGATGGACTAAAGTGGATGGAATCTATATTTTCAGCATATTATGTGCCGAGGACAAGAATGAGGTCGTATAGAATTAACAAGTACGAGCGTTTTGGCGGTGTGTAGCAAAGAAACCGGCCATGTGCGACTAGTAGGTTCAGTCCCGTCTCTTGCCCTTCCCAAATCTTCCCCTACGCGTTTATACCTACAAAAATTTCCCCTATCTTTCCCCCCTGCCATAAATCACTCAAACAATTTAAGTTTTTGTACTTAAAAGTAGTCTCAAAAAAATCTAATATGATTCGCAAAATAGAGGAAGCGGACTAAACAGACTACTATTCGCACTCGAATCATTATTTTTTACTAGCTTCTGCCAGCGGCTTCCCCCGCGTGGTCCCTAGGGAACATACTCCCGGGATAAAAAGTATGTCCTTTCTCAGCCACTAGACTATCTGTGTACCAAATTTCATTTAAATCGGTTCAGTAGTTTTGGCGTGAAAGCGCGACAGACAGACAGACAGAGTTACTTTCGCATTTATAATATTATATATAAATATATAGTAAGGATTTGTCGTTGCACTTTCTGTGAAAATTGTCTACCCTATTACGCTCATGAGATACAACTCAGGGACGGAAGGACGGACTGCAGAGGCTTAGTAATAGGGTTCCATTGATTACGCTTCTGGTTCGGAACACTGAAAAATGGTTAAACAATATCCATCGTTTTTAGTTTTTCTAGAAAACATCTGAGTTCACCTAGAGAGCGTTTATCTAGAAAGCCCGACGTGTACCTACTACTATGATACTGACTTATTTATGCATACATACGGTGGGTACTGTCGAATTATTCGTTTAGTCATAAGTCATAAAAATAACACATCATGAATCCCTGGAAACATGTTTTTTTTTTGCAAGTGAAACTTTTTAGAAACAAAACATACGAGGTAACTATGTATGACTACTTTGATGTATAAAAATACTGATTTATGAACTTTATTTACCAACAAATTGAAGCTCCTACAATAAGTAGAGCGCTGTAACGCCGTACAACTTTTATGAATGTAAAAAACATTAAAGACCGCGTTATTGTTGAATCTTTTTTTACATAACAGAACAGAAGTTTCAACGTAAATACAGTAACACTGTCGGTTTATTTCAGCCGCCACTGACGTCGGCAACTATTTATTGGCACGGTAACTTTTAGATGAGTTGCTCAACTTTGCGCCGACTGATTGTTTAAGTTGCTCGAGAAACACCAAAAATGTTTTGTGACGAACTCCTTCTGCTGGTTTTATTGATGTTGTCAACAACAAGGATCATTCAAGGAGTGTTTATTTTTTTATTGAATGCGAGACGCGCAGGACCGGTCGTTGTGGTGACGCTTCGGGGCCAATGTCCAGCAGTGGACGTCTTTCGGCTGATATGATGATGATGATGAGTATTATCTTGACTTTCAGGAGGCTAATTCTCGTACTTATAAAAAGCTTTCTAGTTCAAAATGCAATATCATCTCAGCGATAGTCAATGTCAAAAAAACTTGTCAAAACGGTGGGTATTTGACTGGATTTTTTTTATTACATTTTTCAGAACCTAGGAGCAGACAAGGCGCAATCAAAAAATATTTCTTAAAATTCTCAAATAATGGCGGTGTTATTAGCATTTTATAATCTGTGATAAACAAAGACAGCACTAATGGCGTGTGACGTCACTCACAAGTTCCGCCATTTTTTTATACAATTGAAGCCATCCAATACAAACGATATTTTGTGTGACTAGAATAGTAGAATGACTTCAAGGCGTATAACTTATCTGTTTTTTTTCACCAATTTGTTTATTTTCTCACAAATTTTCCTGTTTTTATAACATCTGTCCAATAAGTATTCATTCATGAAGGTATATTCGACTATAGGAACTAAAATTCCTACTACCTAGTTTAAAATAAAACGGTTTAGTAAAAGTTACTTGACATTAATGATGATTTTCGAAGTCAACTTGGCTATCTAACGTAGAATTAAAGAGTAGGCTATTTCCACTCAATGGAAGTTTCCGAACTTATTTTGGGCCACCTCGAAACGGATGCTCATAATTGAATTCGAAAACGAAGTTGTCTCGACTAAAAATGGAGACCGATTTGTATAACTTTGAGAAACTCGTTGAGCCACAATGGGGCAGATCTTGACAATAAGAGTTTTATTCAAGTCCCATTCCATTTCCTATATCAAAAAGAAAATTTTGCGAACTCAAAACACGTTTACAATATTCATTCTCCAGTTGAAGTAGAAAGTGCTACGCTGCTGCCTTCGAATGCCAAAAAGCAGTAACTCAATATTTTCGAAAATCCTGTTTGTTTTGTGGCTCATCCTAATACCTATCCGTAATTTACTGCAACATTTCAATAAAAAAAAAATTATCTAGTACATGCTACAGTAACACTGTTTGTTTGTTACGTTTTCACGTATAAGCCGCTAAATCGATCTTAATAAAGGGTAATTGTAACTGGCCAAACGTCATTATTGTGACGAAAATTGTTACAAAAGCTCTTATTCTCAGAATTCCCTCGGAATTCGGAGTTACCGCCTTTTTCCTTCCGAGGGAAGTATGAAAAGTTTTAATTTCAATGACATCGCGGTCTTTTGTATGTGGTTTGAAAAAGCGCTGTGAAGCGTCATTCGAATAGAATTTCATAAAGCAGGCTTGTCGTCGAGATTCAAACCGCTTCATATGTATGGCATGTGTTCGACAATTGAACGAGTCGCGTTTTGAAAATAGAATCACTTTTGTGAAGGTTCATTCTATCTACGTTGTGACTGCGGATGATTTATCGAAGCTTAGCAGTTTTTAAAACGGTTGTGGATTTTTTTAATTTGGAAAAGAGTTGATGGAGCTACTGTTTTTTATTCTATGTTTGATTCAATGGATCAAAGATAGATTAGCTGTTACAAAACCCGAACTTTTAAACAAGGTTTCTTCAATGCCAATGGCATCTGCAGCGTGCCTCTCTGCACCTTACCAAGCCCTTGTCTCACCTTGAGTACTCTGCCTGTGAGCTGCGTGTGACTTGGCATCACAACCGATCACAATCGTTTCGGCTTATTACCATCTACCCTAGGCTTCGTTTCTCATGACAGACAATCCTACAGAGGTATGCGGAAGCCAAGGTCGCTGATTAGGTTGAGGGTGATGATAGAGACTGAGGATGCTGGGTACTGGCTGGCTGTATGACTCGTTGCTCGAGAGCTTGAAGTCACGATGAGTAGAAGTGATGATGACATCATGACGAAGTAGTAGCACGAAGGCTGCGCTGACGTTCACTGTTGAGGATCACCAGTATAGAGGTATGCGGAACAGAGTGTAAAGTCCCGCAAACCACCATTGAAAAGGGAGGGCAACTGCCCAATAGTAGATATTCAGACTGTTGTATATTATGTTCAAAAAGCACGAAGAACTCTGATACCGTGATGCAGGATTTCGTTAGTAGTTCTGCTATTAGGATATGTGGCGTTGCGTTTTGTTTTGTTGCGATGTAGATTTTGCTACGTTGGTTTTTTTATTGCAGTCGGGGGACAGAAGGTACTCTGTAACATGTCTTTAACGGTCCGCCGACTGCAATAAAAAAGTTGTTTTTCAGTTTTAAATTATTGGGTGAATGCTTGTTTTTAAATTTTTAGTTCATTTTTAGACATGGCAGGCGTGTTTTTTAATTTTTTTAATTATTTTTTTTCTCCACTTTTTACACGAATAAACACAAAATACCTTGCCACGCGGCCGATACGAGTGCGACCTCGCCGCAAACTCGTAAAACGGGAAGCCTAGCCGTTGTGGGGTCTATGTTGCTAGGTAGTACGGAAGTGCAACATCGCATTTCCGAAATATAGGCTTGGTTAACTGTGTGCATATGGTTAACTGTTGAACATCTGATCCTACGTATACGTAGTGTTTCTTTTTTATTTTTATATAAAAAAAAAACATAAACCGAAAAAAATATATATTTTCCGGGGATTAATTTTGAGCGGTGCTAAAGTTTCAATTTCGTATGTGAATCAATTATTTTCAATAGAGAGAATCTGTATTTTTCTGTAATCAAAGTGTTCAGCGAAACAATACAATACAAAAAGCCATATCTCTGATTGGAATTTCTAACTTTACGTACCCAATAGTTCCTGGAGTTAGTTTTGGACAGCGCTAGAATGTTCCAATCGTGACAAGTTTCAGTTCAGTGTGCACACTTGCACAGTCTGGCAGTGAAATGTGTAAACGTCGCGTAAGATGACTGCGCTCAAAATAAATCAAATACTCTGCTCCGACGAGGCGATACTTCATTGCAGATCCTCTAGGAGATTATATTTATTTAGAAGGTGTTTTTGTCTGTTTAGGACAAAAAACTACATTTTTTTAACCGACTTCTAAAAAGAAGGTGGTTCTCAATTCGACAGCATATATATATTTTATGTGTGTTCGCGGATAACTTCGTCGTTTATGATCTGATTTCGATGAATCTTTTTTTATATGAAAGGGTATGCTTTCGAAATGGTCCCACTGCCACCACATCAGAATCTGATGATGGAAACCCTGAGAAATCGAGGGCAACTCTCGAAAATTGTTGGCACGCATGTGGTAAAAACTTAATATTCGTGTGTGTATCGGGTGATACTACAAAAAAATTAAGGTTTAGATCAGACCTGATGATGGAGACGACAGAGTCAAGGGAACTTCACATCGGTACGTAGGAACTACCAAGTGTTTGGGCTTATTTCATTCGTATTGACGAGACCTTTGCACCGAAAGCACTTACTTACACGTAAGTTTTATTTTCATAACATATCATCACGCCGGTACGCTGTGAATGGGTACGCAGGTACCACTAAAAAGTGAAAAATAAAAAAACTTTTTTACAAAAAATGTAACCGACTTCCAAAACAAAACACTACAAAGTATAACACAACTTTAATTTCGGAAGTCGGTGTCAAAAAACTAAATAACCAAAAACACCGACTTCCGAAATTGAAGTTATTATATATTATACATATATATTATACTTTGTAGTGTTTTTTTCGAACCATGTCTACAGCTGGGCCTACCCCAAGTGATACATTTTGATAATTTCTGTGCTTCTTGCAGTCAACAGTCTCGTTCTTCTTCGTTCCCTTCTAGGCTTCAAAGCTATTCAAATCTTAGGCTACATGACCGCCTCCAGAACCTTTCAGCCCCATCGGCCCTCTGCGAGTATGCCACTGTCACTTGAGTTTCTGGGGATCTCATAATTTATTTTTTTATTTTAATATGATACCTACCTAGGACGAATGGTATTTTGGCGGTGAGTGACGCAACATAACCGAAAAAATATGGGTTACGAAATCAAAGTAGAACAAAAGTCCATCTCAGAACTAAAGAATTAAAGAAATGGGTCAATTTATTTAGTCCACGTATCTCACAAAGAAAAACCAGCTCAAAAACCTCATAGTACAAGTTCACAAAGAAAATTAAAGAATTAAATCTTCGAGTGGATGGAGGACTATTTGTATTCAATATCGGCACTAGCGCATCGTAGAATACTCTTTCGTATTCTGGAGACGCCATCTTGCTGTCAGAGATTGAAAATCAACTCAAACTCCCTACGGATGGATTATATGAAAACTGCAATAAATGAAGTGGATACATACTCTGAATGTTGTTGCTCAACATTCATAGATTTATGTACAGTTGTAGAGCAGGTATCTACTTTATTTTTATAATATTGGTTCAAGGATTCTTTAATTTTAAAGTTGGTTCTTTAAATGCTACATCTTTACAATTCTCTTATTGTTTTATTATTTTTGCTGTTGTTCCGAATAAATGGGATAAAATGTAGGCCATAATATACCTGTTGAGGTGTTGACTTAAAAAGTACGTATATGTATCTAAAAAGCACGTATAATATATCTAAAAGATTACAACTCAGGATTGAATGAGCACGACAGAAATCAATCCATCAACTCCTTGAAGATCAAAGCACAAGCTCTTTCTAGTTCACAACATCTTTTAAGATTAAGATCACGCTTCCATTCCAAGTTCCTTTATAAAGTTCACTCACACAGAAACAGGTAGATAAATAGATAGATAGTATATACTTTATCTACATAACTCTTTTACACAAACTTTTATATGGGTACAAAGGCGGTCTTATAGCTGACAGCGATATTTACCAGACAACCTTGGAATGGAGTCGGGCACCTTATTTTTTCTCATATTATAAGTATGAGTCTGAATGTTTGAATGTAATTTAGCTAGATAAAGTGCCATTCTATTAGCGAATGCGATTCTAAAAGCGAGTGCTTCTAAAATATAAGGGATTGATCACATGTTTCGACAGCGGCTGTCATCCCATACATTTTTGACAAGCGCCTTCGCCACGCTGCCGCTGACAAGGCGTGTGGTCTACTAATATAACCCAGTATACTGATTAGTGCTCAAGACGTCATGAATCCGACGCCATATTGTACTGGTGTGCCACCATATTGTACTGGTGATACAAGTGTGAAGTATATAGTAGTATATCAAACGGGCGTATATACTTTGACTTTGAGGATTTTTTTGTTGTATTATTTGTAATATTTGCAATAATGATTGTTGTAAACGAGCACAAAAACTATACTCAATATGGCGTCAATTTATGACGCCAACGCACTGGCCAGTGTATTTCGGAACGAAACAACAGTATGGCGTCGGATTCATGATGTCATGAGCACTGGCCAGTATACTGGGTTATATTTCGGAACACACACAAAATGTCTCTTGTCTAGAGCTTTTGGATTAGGATACTTTCCGGTGGGATTATTGACGCCTATATCGCAGGCGAAGTCACTGGTAAAAACTAGTAACTATTCTGTAAGTAGTCCCGCATTCTCGCATTAAATCTGATGCACCGCCAAATACCACCAACTCAAATGCCCACAAATTGTTTCGAGTACTTTACACTTGCGGCCCTCAACTTTGTATTGTGTGTTAGTATAAGCTGCTCACACGATGTGGGCAAAGTTCTGAGCCCGCCAGTGTAAGTACGTGCCCATGGCCGAACTACGAAGTGTACTCCGAACAATTCCGGAGATGCCCGAATGCCTATATAGCCGCAAACTGCCCTAACTTTGTAACTATGTGGAATACTTCCTAAGTGGTAGCTGACAAATTTTTTTCCAGAGGAATATATTTAAAGAAATATTAGGTATGTAGCTAATGGCTTTAGAGTTTAGATAAACATTGTAATTTAATCAATGATTCTGCCTAGCTTTTCTCAACCTTTTTTTTACTATTGAAAGGCACACGTTTGACTAATATCTCATCTGATGGTAAGCGTTGATGCGGTCAAAGATGGAGCACGCTTACCTAGAAGTAACCTATTCACTCTTGACTTAAAGACTCTCAGGTTGTAGCTATCAGCCAACACAGACTCTGGCAGGGAATTCCACTCCTTAGCTGTTTGCATAATGAATTTTCACCATGTACCGGTGGCGCATCGCCGCTATATTGGGGACGGCTTCTAGTCAATCCGAACGCAGCTGAATACCAGTATTTTAAATGCAGTGACAAGCTTATCTGAACTCCATAGTCCAGTTACTGGGTAAGACGATACCTAACACAGTATTTGTAACGATTTTTCAAAGACTAGCTTCTGCCAGCGGCTTCGCCCGCGCGTTCCCTAGGGATGATACTCCCGGGATAAAAAGTAGCCTATGTCCTTTCTCATCCTCTAGACTATCAGTGTACCAAATTTCATTTAAGTCGGTTCAGTAGTTTTGGCGTGACAGCGCGACAGACAGACAGACAGACAGAGTTACTTTCGCATTTTTAATATAGTTACTAGCTTATGCCAGCGGCTTCGCCCGCGTTGTCCCTAGGGAACATACTCACAGGATAAAAAGTAGCGTATGTCCTTTCTAAGGCACTAGACTATCTCTGTACCAAATTTCATTTAAATCGGTTCAGTAGTTTTGGCGTGAAAGCGCGACAGACAGACAGAGTTACTTTTGCATTTATAATATTAGTAAGGATAAGCACGGATTTAGAATGAGAGATGATATAGAGATGTTTTGAAAACATTCTAATTATATTTTATTTAATTAACAGCGATTATTTAAAAGTAGGTGTTCAAAAAACATTCAAAGGATATAAAAAGTCTAAAACAGACAGCCCGCCGAAAACACATTTAGCAGAATACGCCTCCATAAGTACAGCCCAGTGAAATGAAAGGTCGCGAGGGAATCCTAAACAAATACTAATTTCACTTTTAATTGAGTTCGCTGCACGAAAAATAAACGTAATTACAAAAGAACAGAATCATTCATTTCTTTTTAATGTAATTACTTCGATTTAAACTTTTGCTTTTAGTCGTGTTTAATTTTTATTGTATTTAATTAAAGGTGCTACGACCTGGTCACTCACCGAGTCGCATAAGTTCCGCCTTGGGGTATGCCAAAGGGCGATGGAGCGCAGTATTCTAGGTTTAAAATGAATTGATAGAGTATAGAACACCACGCTTCGCTCCAAAACAGGTATCATAGACGTGGGAAAAAAAGCTGTCAGGCTGAAATGGGACTGGGCGGGTCACATGCATGGTGACCGCTGGGCTAAAGTCGCCACGCAATGGGTACCAGAGGATGGACGGCGTCGCCGAGGCCGTCCCAGGAAGGGAAGCTGGTTCGAGGTGGCGCCAGAAAAGAGTGTCTGGTAGGATATGAGGAGGCCTTTGCCCAGCAGTGTGATACCAAAGGCTATTAAAAAAAATAACTAAAGGACATCACGCCAAATCACAGACCAAATGATGCCGTTGAGCGTGTCAGTGAGTGTCACCCGTAGAAACTGAAGTAGTCTGTAATAACTAGCTGCAACTATGACAGCTTAAATTTGCGTTGAGCGCAACTCTCCCGGTATATAAATGTATTAGTAATGGCGTCCCTTTTCGGTGACGTTGCGGATTCCGTGGACTTTACTTCAAATAAATACTACTCGTGCAGACAAAACATATATTTTGCTGTTCTTAGAACCAATAGGGATGATTGAATCTCAGGATCAAAGGGCTAAGAGTTCAAAGAAGTTATATTTGGATAGCCTCGTGTAGGGTGAACGTGACCGGAGGTAAGTGTCGACGCAGCGTGGCCTCTCAAGAACACACGTGACTGCGAAGGAATAGAAGATCTAGACTAGGTTCTCAACCTTTTGACAAACGCACCCCTAACTTATTCAAGAGTATAACAATAGGAGCATCTTGTGTAGACAAAGTGCTATTCTATGGGTTACCGAATTGTCATTGCATACTTTTGGCATTTGAACAATCTCTAACGCCGATAGAATGTCATTTTGTTTAGAGTTATTGTAATTTTTTGTGCGCAATAGTTACATTCAAAGTACATACAAATACTGGGTACTCTACACACAATTTGTTACCGGCTGGGGGCTCTGGGATCTTGCTTGGGGTAACGCTTCCTCAGACTTGTTGGCATCAAGACATTTCTTTCAAAAGCCAAAAAATGTATCCACTTTATTTTTGAAGGCACTCAACCCACTCTACGCTCCCAATGTGGGGCACAGCCCTCCGTTTGAGAACCTATGACCTTGCTAGACACTGAAATAGTCCAAATAAAGTAAAAGAGAACGTACAGCTGATTGAACTAGTAATAAACTAAGTTAACTGAGACAGTTCGGCTATAAAAACCGAGAGAATCGAAGTGCACCTTACGCAACATAAAATTGGCACACGTTCGTGTTTTTGTGATCTTCGGACGAAAGTTAATGTCATTTTTTCAGGCCAAACTTTCATAAATTAAAATAAAGTTTACTGGCACAAATAAGTTTGCTGATTCCGTGAAAAGCCAAACCGTAGGTCCCGACTAAAAAAGTTAAAGAGGAAAAATAAAACGAAATGACGTGGACGCGCACCACGAAGGTTACAACGAGGTGGCGCAAAAAAGAGTGTCTGGAAAGTAATTATGCATAACACGGATGGGACAAACACGGGGTACTAAAAAAAAGATATTTTATACCGGTGTGTCTCTCATTCTAAATTTCGATAAATGTTGGCGACAAAACGTAGCACCGTGTGCCACTGCAACGACCGGGACGACAGCGGCTTGCGGGGAGCGGGGGACGAGGGGCAGAGCGCCGCCGCCGCCGTCCGCACCGCTGCGAAGAAGCTCCGCCATTACTCAAACGACACGGACCATAGGCGCGCGTTTTTATAATCGAATATACGAAGCTACCTATATTTACAGTCCGCTATTTTATTTCTACCACCTCTGAGAATCATCAACAATAAATCTATTACTAATATTATAAAGAGGTAAAGTAAGTTTGTGAGGTTGTAGGGGGTAATCTCTGGATCTACTGAACCTATTTTGAAAATTCTTTGCCAATAGAAAGCCACTTTATTTGTGAGTGTCATAGGCTATATATTAACCCGAAAAATACCGCCATTGAAGTGGGAACGGGTCAGCTAGTCATACGTACTATGCGTGCTTGTTTGGCGTGATTTTATACCTCTTGCCTCGGTTGCCTGATAATAAGCTATGGAAAGGGAATATGTCTTTTGATGTGATACATCTATTGGTGCGACTTGGTAGTAAAATGACTTCGTATGCCGTGATGTGACGTCATGTCGTGATGCCCCCTTTACGCCGCCTTTTATAGAAGGCGAACTTTTGAACTAAAATGTGCGAAACTAGTTATAATATGAAATTATTTAATATAGATGTTTCACATCAGCCAGGCGTCCCATGATGGCTATTCAAAAGGAATAAACGGAACCCTTATAGAATCACTTTGTCTTCTGTCCGTCCGTCCGTACCCTTTATCTTGGGAACGCGTGGACGTATCGAGTTGAAATTAAAACCATATACTCAAATCTACAGTCCCTTGAAGCTGTGAAAGAATTAAACTTTTAAGTTAACGTAAAAAAAAACGTATATTTCGACACTTAGGAAATCAAAATTAGTGGGGTATTTTCCGTTGATCTAGAACTATGAAATTTGGCAAGTAATATCATCTTATACTGCAATTATGGGAAAAGTCTGAAAGTCTGTCTGTCATTTGTTATTAAATTAACAAATTTGTACGGAATCTTCGGTAGGCGAGTCTGACTCGCACTTGTCCGGTTTTTTACTATCGAAATACAAGAAACCATTTGAAGAAATTTTAATACTTAATGCAAGTGTGTGCCAAGTAAAATATCAAACCATGCATACAAAATTCAATCTCCTTCGATCCCAGAATCATCCATATTTGCAAGACTTCCAAAGCTAACGGAAACGTAAGCGAACTAAATCCTAAATCTGATCGAATATGGATTGAAAGGCCTCTGAGAGCTTTTCACATTCATTTGAGTAAGTAACTTTTTATATAAAAGCTCTATGGGCTAAGGGTGAAGCGTTACTTGGGAACTTTTTAAAACTTCTGTCCCTTTTCTAATAAAAAGTGTGTTTTGTTTATTCGTCATTATTTTTACCTGACTGCCTCAGAGGGAGGGTAAACACATGACGTCATCAGCATCTTATGCTTAGCCTTTTCCTAATTATATTGAAGTCGGCTTCCAGACAAATCGGATTCAGCTGAATAACGATATTTCATGTGGAGCAACAGCGTATGTGACCTCCACAACCAACCAGCTACTGAGTAACAGATTTCTTGGCTTCTGGCATTCCGTAATGCCATAGATCTAGAAATGACAACCGCGCCCAACGGCGTAATGTACTTTCCTCTCAGTCAGTCTCGGTATGTTAAGATGGTCACCCATCCACAGACTGACCTCGGCTAGCGTTGCTTTACCTTTAAGATAAACTCGTGTATTTGACCCGTTATTATTTTGCCACGAGCCACACACAGTATGGCAGATTATTTTTATAAAACCGTTGACTCCGTAAAATGTTTTTAAAGGGTCTTTGCAAAAAGCAACAGCAGGTAACAGCTTGTTACTTTTAATTTTCCGTAAAAATGTTAAACACGTGTGTTGCCGACTAATGAGCGTTAATGCACTTTTTCGGGCGTTTTTCCTGAATTTATTCCGCCGGCATATTTTTGCAAAGCTGGCCAAAAAATCTGGCACAAAAAGTTAATCGTTGCTAACGTTCCACGCACCCATTTTGTTATTACCAACATTATACATTAACTTTACAGTTTAAGACTTGGCCAAAAGAAGCTGTTAAGTAAGAAAAGAAAATGAAAAATAACGCTACCATTATCCCAATTTAATAACAGAAGCCAAAATTGCCAAACAATTGTCATCTAGATCTAACAGCAGTTATTTATCAAAGAAGCTTACCCACGTAATTGTAAACTGTGCGCTGTGTGTGTACTGTGTGTGGGCTGTGTGTGTGCTGTGTTGTGCGTGTATGTGTTTGTGTGTGTTGTAAGCTGTGTGTATTTTTAAAGCGCCAACGACGCAGTCACTGTGAGATATGGTGCTTATTTAATAATGTGTGGCATCTGTTCCTCGGTCCTAACGTTCATTACATGGCGGGAAGCTAATCCAATTTTACGACCACATACACAGCACTACAGTGATGTTTTTCTGCTCTTGTTGGCTCGTGAGCCAGACTTTGCGAGGGAAATTTTAAGTTAAATTGCACCGCAAACTTTGTGAGAAACTTGTTCCGTGGTTATCTGTTGGGGCGAAATGTAGAATGTGTCGCTTTTGTAAGAGAATTTTAAAGTTTGTTGTAATTAGGGACATTGGAGCAGCGTCTGCTGGTAGTGGGAAAGAACTTTGCCTGCGTTCTTGATTATTGTGAGTTCCATGATTTATTTAACTGTCAATTCTAGGTCACCCTGAGCGACAAAGTGTCATTCTGTTAGCTATGCCAATTGTCGAATTGCCAAAATAAAAGGGATGATCATGTGACTTTTTGACGGTTTGATAAACCCATTTGCCACGGTACCGTTAGCAGAATATCACTTGTCTGGAGTCTCTGATCTTTGATCAGCTTAAATAGGTATGTTTTGGGATTTGGATTGTATCATTATCATCATCATCAGATTTGCCTAGTTAAATGTACTGCTGATCACACCGTATAACTACATCATCTGTATGCTACACTATCTCATCCAGCTACTTTTTACCACCTTGCATCACTGATGTAGAAGCAGATAGATAGAATGTAAGTACTTTTCTTTATACTCCATTTAAGAGCTTCTCCGTTTGCATTTCTTCATGCAAAAAAATAACTTTGGAACTTTTATTAATCACGGCTACAATTTTCATCGAGCCCTTTTATTTTTTACTCTTTCAGTTACGGACTTTTTCTCTTTCCGATTCATCTGCCAATTTTTCTTATTCCTTCTTTAACTCATTAACGAGAAAACTTGGATCCCTCTTCCTTCCCTGAGTAAATCTCAAAATCTTTTCGCTTAGAAAAATCTGAATATATTTTTTTAAATCGTTAGCAAGTGAAATTAAATCCGTCTGATCAATATTCTAGAATATTCGTTCGCACTCGTTTCCTACTGGTTATTTGCATTTTATTCCCTCTCAAACCATTTTCATTCAATTGAAACTTGGCAATCTGAAATAATAACAGAGATATTATATTCGCGTATAATGGATTGTTTTGCTCGGAGGTTTCAGCTGTGGTTTTGCGAAGTAGGTAATGGCAACCATTCCTTGTCCAACTGCCCGCATGTAAAAGATATTGTACCATATATATTACACGTCTACTGGGTTTTTTAGGTTAGATAGGCAGTAGCTCCATGTAAAATATTAGCTTTTGCCCGTGACTTCGTACGCGCATATACCGTTTTTTCCCGTTCCCGTAAAAATTTTGGGAAATCCTCTCTTAGTGCCTCTAGGGAGTGTAGGAAAGCTTCATGTCGAATTTCAGCTTTCCACGACCAGTAGTTTCGGCTGCGCGTTGTCCGTCAGTCAGTAACGGAAGAATTTTATATATATTGATTGATTAGTTCTCAGCTTCATCCGCTTAATCTGGCAACCGCCTTTTCTCAGCTATGTTCACCCCAAGGCTATGCAGATTGATTGACTTTCAATTAAAGTTTTATTAATTGTGAGCTCACATGGGGGATATGTGATAACATGCTCCCCATGTATGTAGTAGGGGAATACCCCTACTAATGCTGGAAAGTCATTAAGGCTGGCCGCACACAGGCCACACGCGACAGCCATTAACGCCGCCACCTGAAGCTAGAAGCGGCTACAAAAGTAGCTGAAGCCTGCGACAGCCACTTTTGGTCGGTGTTAGACACTTGCTTGCGGGTATGATTCGTGGGGATATTCGTCGGATTTCGTCTAGATTTTGTCTAAAGCCGTAGGACAGATAACATAGAAGCGAATTCCGGAGAACATGGCCTGTCGACAAGCTCGTCTAGTGAACTCTCGGCTTAAGACATAGCCAGTCTCGTCAGTTCAAATAAGTAAGCAATTTGACAAACGGTTGAAATTATGAAGAGAAGCATAAAAGAAAAATAAATGTAAAGGGTGACAATATCGTCGTCTATAGGCATACGTTACTGGAATCCCGAACATTCGTTTATCAGAAGATTTTCCGGCAAATCTTAGGATTTACTCGCAGCTCACGGTAAACGTTATTTATTTTTTGGATAAACACGAAGTAAGTCCTTTTTCTAGGCCTGTAGCGATTCGGTTTGGATAGCTTGTAAAACCTTTCAAATAGTTTGAGCTAGATTGATAGTATGAGCTCGTTATAGACAAACACTAAAAATATAGGTAAACTTACCAATATTGAACGAAATTAAATGAATGTGGATTATTTTTATTTCCCTCACATTCCGCATCAGCCTTTTTTAAATCTTTTCAAAAATTCATAGCCAATCCTAGTTATTTTCTTCTACAAAATCTCGTGAACGATACCTATTACGTTACAAGTAATAACAATTTGTTGTGAAGGTGACTCTTTCCCAGTCCATTCAATTTAAAAAAATGCGCCGAAAATATGTTTTCTGCATTACTACACTGCTTGTTAGTTATAAGACAGAGAAAGTTTTATCAAACATTGCTGGCAATGTATGTCAAAATTGCTTTGTGTACGGCTTTGTAAAAAATCAGGTGCAGAGACTTTGGTGTCGATTGAAAACGTAAGTGGCCTGTGAAATGGTCCCGCGGAGGTATGGAAAATTGCATTTAACTTTATCACTGGCGAGTCAAACTGGAATTTTCCAGTTTCGACACAGCTTTACGGATTTCGTTGTAGTTATTGAGCGGACCGTATTCAATGGGGACAGCTGTTTGTATGGACGCGCACGTTACTTCTTTTGTTTGAGCGTTTCATTCGGTCTCGTTCCATTTTTAAACCGAGCATATTGAGTGCACGCGGTATGAAAACTTTTGAAGTCAAACCTTTTGATGTTTTGTGAAGCTTGATTTGCCATCTCTAGTTCAGAGGGCCTAGTACATATGTTTTGACGTTTAATAACGTTAAGGTACAATTCAGCGGGTCTAAAAATACCGCTTTAGCAGAATCAGGAAGCAAATCACGCTACCCGTCACTGTCAAATTTTCTCAATCAACCTTGAACCTAATTCGTTAGGGATAAAGATGAAAATGAAATTTGACAGATGGTTGCGTGATTAATAATAATATTATTAATCACGATTATTATGATTCTCCTAAAGTGGCCTTTTAAGCCCCCCGATCTTGGCAACGGCGACGCGCGACCGCGACCAGATGACCAGGCGCTCATGGTCGCCTGTCGTTAAGCGACCCATAGCAAACGAATCCTCGCGACAGAGGCGCGCGACGTAACACTGGTTCAGGCTCTTGCAGTTGCTTAGCTAGATGATTAGTAGCTTTTTGGTCGGTAAAGCGTTAGCCCTTGAGCAATTTTCAATTTTGGTTCCAAACATATTTTCTCACGATGTTTAATTTATTTGATTCTTTCATCACACATACGTGGTTATTAACATATCATTCTCGTATAAAAGAAACGCTACCATTTAATGTGCTTTTCGACTACGTCGCGCGACCATACTGCTCCCGGCGCGACATCGTCGCGGTCGCGCAGTCGCTCGCAGGCCACGCCCATTGGTCGCGCACCTCGGTCGCGCAAGTGTTCTATAGTAATTCATACAAAACAGTGGGTTGCGGTCACACGTCATCGTCGCCGGTCGCGGTCGCCAAGATCGGAATTGTACCTTTACAGTATCATAATTTTGGTGAATTTTGAATATAAAAACTAAAATCCCACTGTATATTTGTTTAAATTTATGCGACATACACAATCTGTCTCATACAAAAATATGAATATAATATCCAATTCAAATAAATATTATGTGCGAAACGAGTTTTATACAACGTGTTGATTTGCATCCTAGTCAAATTCAAGGACGTTATTATGCTAATGATTCTCGACCCAAATCAACAATGAAATGGTTAGGTATTTTTTTTTTTTTTTTTCTTATTTACGGAAATCCGTAAGTGTAAACCAGCCGTATTTAAACGCGGCCCGTCTGTTACTAGCCCTATAACCGCGCTTCCACACACAAACAAACGCAAACAATACATACACAACGCATACGCAACGATCATTCGATAAATTCGTAGGTAATCAATCGCACCCCAATCACAGTACGGGGACTCTCCCGCGCAAGCTCCTAGCCACGCCCCCGCGGCCTCGGAACTAACAGTGTGTTTGATGTCGCCGAAGCGTGCGAGCGCTTTGCGAATTCCGCTTCTCCGTACATCGTTGAGACGTAGGTACAAAGTGCAAGATGACTGACAATTATTCCAATGTCGAGTTGGTGGAGATGGTGCGCCTTTATGCCATCAGTGGAGACAGCCTACGTGGAGCCAACCAGATGTTCACGGAAATGTTTCCCGGTCGGGAACCCCCATCACAGAGCGTCATGCTGGCTGCTACGCAGAGACTGCGGGATCATCGGCAGTTTGACGTTCCCCGGCATGCTCATGCTCGCGGCAGCGTAGGCCTGCCTGTCGCCTTGCAGGAAGACATCCTGGAATACTTCCAGCGAGAACCACGGGCAAGCACGCTGGAGGCTGGTCAACACTTAGGAGTGCACTACACCACAGTGTGGCGCCTACTAAAGCGTGAACTGCAACACCCGTTCCACTACCGCAAGGCACAACCTCTACTTCCAGCAGGACGGCGCTCCCCCTCACTATGGTGGGCAAGTACGCGAGTACTTGACCGAAAATTTTGGTGACCACTGGATCGGTCGCGGGGGACCTGTGGCCTGGCCTCCGCGTTCTCCAGACCAGACGCCTCTAGACTTTTATTTGTGAGGAGACATTAAAAGGTTAGTTTACACGGAGGAAGTGACAAGTGTAACAAAATTACATGCAAGGATCATTAGTGCTTTCGACACTTTAAAAACGAATGTGTTAGTGTTACGTAAGCTGAAGGAAAACCAGCTACGTTGTGCTCGATTGTGCGAAGAGTGTGATGGTGGCAACTTTGAACCATACCTAATAAGGTAATTTATTTATTAATTTGTACATTTTGTAAATACGTTGTAAGCTTAATCAATTTTACTAGTGTAAATAAGTTGATTTCAAATTTTTAACTACGCCAATAATACCTAAGAGTCGAAAGTATCACCACGTACTTACACTTAACTAGCACGTCTTTCCATTTCCATCAAACGTAGAAAACATTTTTAGACTTAGTAGATCGATACTCCAACTAAGGTAGGTATTCTTGCCGGTCCTAAACCCGAAGGAGAATTTCAAATCAACCAATTTAATATCCACAAATAAAAACAAAATCACTACGAAAACTTTAGGTTGAAGCATGAAGCAAAACTAACATTTTATTAATCATCTGATAACAGGTCAGTGAACTTTTCTTTGGCGCACTAGTATTACTGTCATTAGTAAGATTTCCGTATTCCAATGATGCTCAAAGATGAGTTAATTATCAAGCGAAATTTATGACAATAATGTAGGTGATTTTCGAAATAAAATTAGGTAAAATTATTGCTACCGGTCATTGATCGGTCGCGCTCGCGCGCGCTAGCATTTCGTAGGTAAGACGTCGACACTCACGCACACAGCTGCATTGTCGCTGTGTGCGTAGTCGGGTGATTCTGTTTTATTTGTATTGAATTAAGGGCTTAATTCTGAAATACTGTTAAATTTCAACAACAAAAAAAAGCAGCGCTTATTAGTTATTGCCCGCTACCGTACTTTCGACTGATTATTTACGTCTTTTATGACAACCTCCTGAAATTTGACGAGGATGCAAAACAACACGTTGTATATGTGGTAACATTTTACGCTACGTTACTATACGACAAAAATATTCGTTCTAGGCCCTCTGTTTTGATTAAAATAATCTTTAAACTTTCCGTTTGAGTTACGATTAATCCTAATACAAAGTTCTGAGGATAATTTTAAGTCGTTACTGATCAAGCAATCTTTGGAAATTTGTACTAAAAAATTAAGAAGGTGAAAGAGGAGGAAGGAAAAAATATTAGATAATTATCTTAAGATCTTAAGATAATTATCTAATAAAATAGTATTTGTTGGGAATTTAACCCACTATTGAATTTTCGTAAAGGTTTAGATGACCATAATAAGCAACGTCAATGTGACAGTTAACGACAGGGAAGAATGGACAAAGAAAAGTTGTTGTGACGACCACAATGTAACATCCAGGGACACAGAACGAGGAAGTTCAATAGATCTAATAGGTAAATGACACTATTATTTATTTATTTATTTGAACTTTATGTACAATAGTGGTACATGGCGGACTTAATGCAACAAGGCATTCTCTACCAGTCAACCTATGGGTTGAAAAGACTACACAACATTTTTTTTTATTAATATATTGAAATATATTAATTTGTCCAAAAGAATAACTTACGTTTAGGTGAATATGATTGCTTTATTTTGTAACATACATACATAACATGAACCCAAATAAAACTGTTTGTAAATTACATACCATACTTATTAACACACCTGTGTCACCTGTGTTTGACGTAAAAGTGTTGACTTAAAGCACACAGACCATTTATAAAAGTTAACCTGCCATGATCTATTGTACCGTAATCAATTATAAGAAACGAACATAATTGGAGTTTTTGTGTTTGGCTAACCAATCAATGTAGTGTATGTGTGTACCTACGTAACATAAAATTATATCACTTGTGTTTCGGAATGTAAAGGCTCTCAAATACCTAATATATTAGATATGTTTTGATTTGTAAATTTTATTCATTCATTAATATATCTACTCTTCTACTCTAATATAAAAGAAAAGATTTAAATTAAATTTAATTTTAATTTTAGATTTAATTTTAGATTCTAAGAGGAAAGATTTGTTTGTTTGTTTGAAATGAATAGGCTCCGAAACTACTGGACCGATTTGAATAATTCTTTCAGCAATGGATAGCTACATTATCAGGGAGTAACATAGGCTATATTTTATCCCCGTACTCCCACGGGAACGGGAACTACGCGGGTGAAACCGCGTGACGTCCACTAGTATTAGATATGTTTTGATTTGTAAATTTTATTCATTCATTAATATATTAGATATGTTTTGATTAGTAAATTTCTAATTTTTATATTTAACAAATCATTGTTGCAAGAAAATAACTTAGTTTGATTTATTGAACGTTTATAAAATAGCTTACAGAGCCTTGTGATTCAACTGAATTATCAAAACGATGTTCGCTTTTTAGGGTTCCGAACATCCGTAAGAAAGGGAACCCTTATGGGATCACTTGGGTGTCTGTCTGTCTGTCGGTCGGTCTGTCTGTCTGTCTGTCTGTCCGTCTGTCTCAGCCATTTTTCTCAGGATCTACTGGACCGATTCTGTTGAAATTTGATACACATATGAATTTCTGTGAGCCAAACACGGACGCGTTACGTAAATAAATAAATTCTGTGAGTATGGGGGTCACTTTTGAGGTCAAACTAGAAAAAAAAACCAGTTTTATGAACTGTATTCTGTGACATATCAAAAGAAAGGACTTATTGTGAGGGTTTTAGTTGCATTTTTTTTTTCATAATTTTTAAATATATGGTTTAGAAGTTATTCAAGAAATTAGACCAAAAAGATCCATTCCCCCCTTATCTCCGAAACTACTGAGCCTAAAATTTTGAGAAAATGCAGATGATAATTCTTAACCTACAGGTTTTAGGAAAACCTATAAGAAGTATTAAAATAACATATTACAAAAACAAAATTGATTCGAAAATTACTTAGGACATATTATAGCGAATTTTTAATTTAGACACTTGACATGTGACTGTGATATTTTTTTTTACTTTTGTTTGTTTTTCTTTTACTATAATTAATTCTATTTGCATTGTTGACATTTTCTATTAATTTTATTACTATACCTAATGATTTACATGCCGTAAGGAAAAATGTAGATGATGTTTATGTGTTTGTGTAAGTTATCTTATATTGTACCAACATTTTGAGCAAATAAACTTCTGATTCTGAACCCTTTGCACGCGAGTCCGACTCGCACTTGGCCAGTTTTTAAGACAGTTGTTGTTCTAATAGTCACAAGCGCTACTGTTGAACATGAGGTCCTGGGTACGATTCCCGGTACGGGTAAAATTTTATTGCGGCATCTGGAATTTGGAATTTGGGCAGCCCTAAGTTTAGATGCCCGATTGAAGGCAATGGGTTCGCTCCCATGACATTACCTAAACCTAATTTTGGGGCTTACCTACCTAAATATAATTGTGGAAATGTGCAATTGTATTAAATAGGTACGTACACTTCTGTGGAACCCTTTTAAGAATGTATAAGCATGAGTTTATGTTAGTTAGTCCTTTAGCAACTACTGTTGCCAATTCTAGACACACAGAAGCTACTATTTCCGAAAACATATTAACAAACACTCAACGTACCATAAAATTGGTTGGCCAAACTATACAGTATACATAGAAAGTTTATACAACATTCTCTTCTCACACAAAAGCCCTCAGGGGCAAACCTTTTACGACGGCGTATGACAGAAGTTGGTCATTGTTCTGCGATGGGCTACGAGGCCGCCACGTCATCACATGGTCGGTTAGAAATTGGATTTTTAAATTGAGTTTAACTAAATGTTGTACGCCGTGGCTGGTTTGTTGAGGAGCTAAGTAATAACAGTCGCATAGATTGATGTAAGAAGTTAAGATGAAATGCGGGCCGGATAGACTTTGTATGGAAAAAGTCAGAATTCGAAGTCTGGCTCTCGCCTTTTTCCTCCTCCAATATTTGACCGATTTAAAAGATATTTCACAAACTGAATAACATGGATGTAGACTGTGTCTCTATGTTTTTCTTTTTTCATTAATAGTTGCCAAAATTTATACACTAGGGCTTTGTTGACAGCGGTTTATCTGACAATTTTGAGCATGTTTTGAAGGTTCTAGTGCTTATACGGTTAATATATCGTCAAAAAAGAAAACAAAGGTACACAGTATATATCTTTCTTATTCAGTTTACGAAATGCTAGCTGTGCCACGCGGCAGGACTAACTTCAAAAAGCGCTTGTTACTCGCGCCTTACGTACACTAAACGAAGTCACCGAAGGGATTGACATTTTTTCCTGTTCATTGAATGAATTCACAAGAATAACTGCATATCATTTATGTTACAACTTGTAAACTAGCTAAGTACCACCCTATCGCTTTGGGATATCCTGTAATGATAGAATTGTTGTGATAAATAATGAAATAAAAAAAATATCTTGTAAATTGGTCCAATATTGAAGGAGAAAACAGACGAGAGCCAAACTCGAATTATGACTTTTTACACATATAATGTACTGGTTTATTTATTTAACAGTTTATGTTGTTGTTGTTTTATGGTTGTCACACAAAAAGCCCTCAGGGCCTTTTGGCGAGACCTTTCATGACGCCGTATGACAGAAGTTGGTCATTGGTCCACTACGAGGTTGTCACGTCATCGCATAGACGGTTAGAAATTGGATTTCAAAATTGACTTTAAGTAAATATTCTGACCTGGCGGGACTCTGCTAGATGCGAGACGCTCAGGACCGGTCTATGTGGCTACACTTGGAGGAGGCCTATGTCCAGCACTGGAAGTCTTTTGGCTGATAAGATGATGATGTTGATGATTTATTTGTCTTTTTTAAATAATATCAGCCGCACCGACCTGTCGATAACTTTCAGTTCTATATTATGATTCCTCCGTGCCTCAGCAGCAAGTGCAAGCACTTTCCGTCCCGGATGTCATAATGAGTTTTATTACTGACTATACGTTCTAAGTGTGGAGAACATTTTAAACTTAGTTGCAACTGATATCTACCTAATATAAAAGGCGATGTCTTGATCAACTCATCCATAAAAGATACCTGAGAGTTACCTAGTAGATTCTCGTCTTAAGTGCAGAAGTGACTAAAATAAATCGACGAACGTCTGTCTTCGACCGTATCCCGTGTCCCACTTAGATTTCATTCGTCACAAAGATCGTAAATTGGATTCTATAATGTATAGACGTAACTAAACTTTGATTGGAGATGAGGAAGGTCATAATTTACTATGAAAGTCATTCTAAACTGGAAAGTGCTAAAATTACTGTCGTTAACTTGAACAACTATTCATAATATGCTTTGTTTTACACGTAAATACTGAATCTGACGTGCCAGATAAACTTGCAATAAAGTACATTGACCTTTCCCTAATATCCCTTCCCGTAGATACCCGAACAATGAATTATGAACTGTTTGCTTCACAAAACAATGTAAAGGTTCACGATAGAAGTCGATTCAGGACAGCTTTATGTCTTTATTTCTGTGTTTGATATTAAGATAGTTAATAAATGTATGAGAGTCAATTACCGTTATTACACATTCATCTGGCGCTTAACATACTATTAAGAAAACGTATGAAGTCGGTGGCATACCAAGAGCAAGGTAAGTTAGGTTAGCATGAACGTATAACTTGCAGTCTGCACACACGTATGTAAAAAAATTATCTCAGCTATGCGAGCTAAACAGATCATGAGGAAACCTGGAGTTATGGTTGATTAGGGGTCCCAACAGATGTTATCCTGCTCGAATGTTGGCTTATCGTAAAAAAATCTGGAACTCGATTGAAGAGCCTCCTTTTTATGAAAGGGAAATCATCAAATGACTCCTTCCGCTTCCTTCCTGGGCAGACCAGAAGGGAGTATCAGACTCTTACTGCTCAAAAACTACCCGTGTTCCCTCAAATACCTTTTGCGTTCCAGAGCCGCGGTGACTCTTTCGAACAAATTCCGCAACATTGAAGAGCCTCCTACCAGGTTCGGTTGTTACTAAACCATCCAAGGATCAACTTAATCACACACACAATGTCATCAAAAGCGTAAACTCCTATCATACAGAAGAATCTTACAATCGCAAGTTATTAAAGAGATATTGAGGAGCTCGTGGCTAAAGAAAAACATCCGCATAAGTCGATCTTGAAGGTTAAGGAACGCTTGCCGAGGCTGGTCTGTGGATGGGTGACTACCTTAAAATACTGAGATTCCTCCGTGCCTCGGAAAGCACGTTAAGCCTCGGCCACGGTCCCGGTGGTCATTTGTAGATATTTGCCAGTCGTTACGAATTGTCAGAAGCCAGAAAATCTGACACTAGTCTTGCCAAAAAGAACCGCCTTACCCAAGTAAATGGGTTGAGGAGGTCTGGTAGGTAAAATAGTTGGATAAAATACTGGTATTCAGCTGAGCTCCCAACCCCAATATAATTGGGAGAAGGGCTAGGCAGATAAGATATAAAGCGAAAACATATTTTGTTACACAAGCACGCCAGAACGGCTGAACCGATCTAGATGGGCACAGATGTAGACAGTGGTCTAGAATACCACATAGGCTACTTTATAATCCGGGAGAATTTTCCCATGGGACAATATCTGACATTCACGCCGCAGAAGCTGCTGGAAGAAGTTAGTAAATCAATATTTCTGGATTGCCAATGAGCCGTGTATGAAAAGTAGTCATTGCCTTACAGTGCTACAGTAATAGTCTGGTATGGTCAGTTGGTCTGTAACCAACTTGATTTCTACAGTATTGACAGTTTGGTATCGTGCTTCTCTGGTCTATACGAGTCTCATCCAGGCCTTACCATCAGTCCTTTATAGGTCATCCACCTATCTGACAGTAGTTCTGCCATAACCTTGTAACACATTCTAAATAGCAGGCTAGTATGATACGCTCCTATTCCAAATAGCTTTTATTTTGGCACTTGAACAATATTCATCATACCGTGTGTTTTAAACCTCTGTTGTATCTTTTAAGCTTCTTTTCAAAAGCAGATTAACGAATGTAATTAATTTTCACTTCGCAAAATTAAGTGATTACGTTTGCCAGTACGACATGTAATTAGGAGGTGAATTGGGAACCTACGTGCTGCAGTTGATCCTACTAAATATTTATATTCAATTACGTTTACTGTTTGAACAAGGTATGCCTGTAGTCTGTAATCCAGGGATTCACATTAGACATACTTTTGTTTTAAAAAAGGAAGGAAAATGTTCTGTTTCGAATTGATATAAATAAATAGAAAAAAAATGTTTATGCTGCTTGAAAAAAGGTATACCATTGACGAATTCCTTTTTGACAAAATAAGATAAACTAAATGATAATTATGTATTTATGCTTGACAATTAAAAATCTTGACATATTAATCGTATTCTAAATGAAATTTATTATGAAACAGATTGTATTCTAATTATTAAAATGTATGCTAATTTGTATGTGATGTCGATTTTATGTTCTTAAATCCTAAATAGTGTATGCCCTAATGGGTAGTTTTTTGAGTTAACATAACCTAATTATTAGACCTATTGTATCACCAAAAAATACACTAATAAATACGTTACTTTAAGTAATATACATTTTAAGCAACAATATGATGTTGCTTAAAATGTTAATAGAAAAAACAAAACTGTACAACGTTTAAACCATATCAGGGAAATTTCTCCCAGCTTTTCCGTCATCGTGGTCACATTATAAACATAACACATTGTCGTATTGTCTTGACTAGAAGCTTTGGGTTAAAAAACCGGCCAAGTGCGAGTCTGACTCGCTCACCGAGGGTTCCGTACTTTTTAGGTATTTATTACTTTAAAAAAAGACTATTTTTTTATGATTTAATTAAAAGTGTATAGTTTTCAGACTTTTCCCTATACTTGTGGACGGTATTACATGCCAAATTTCATAGTTTCAGGTCAGCGGAAAATACCCTTATACATTTTGATACCCTTGAGAGTGTCGAAATATACGTTTTTTTGCGACCGATTTTTTTTTTACTTTAACTAAGAAGTTTGATTTTTCACAGCTTCAAGGGACTGTAGATTTGAGTATTTGGTTTTAATTTCAACTCGATACCTCCAGGTGTTCACGAGATAAAGGGTCTTGACAGACAAACGGACGGACAACAAAGTGGTTCTATAAGGGTTCCGTTTTTTCCTTTTGAGATACGGAACCATAAAAAGTAATTAAAGTTTAACAATTACATAGGTATTAAAATATGGCAGGAAACGACACCCTACTAAATTTCTTCAGCTGCAGGTACTACATGCAAGTAACGATCTAAAACAATACAAAGCAGTAATGTTGTAAGCAGTCAAATTGTGATATTGAACCATCTCTTGACAAAGACGTCCGTACCGGGACGTACGGCGACAAAGTTTGACTCGCGCCAATTGAGAGTGGCAAGGAGTGGCAACTTTGACATGGGTGTTATAATTAATCCACTAGCGACTGTTGGATTTGATATTTACATGATTTAGTTAATGTAAGTTAAGATGGGGGCCTCGTTGAGGTATATCCGCGAGGTGAATTTTTATCATATTAGTGTCTCTTTTATCATATTAGTCATAATAAACACTAATCAATTTTCTTTGAAGTTCTTAGGCGGTAACTTTAAAAAATTAAGGCATCGTATCAAGAACGCGTCACGTTCTTGGTCTGTCCTGATTGCAGCAATGTATGAGGTCAGAGATGAAACAAATTACCCTATAATATCTAGATGCCTGTCCAGTCTTTCTCGAAAGGCTCTTATAGATGGTGGTAAGGCTAAATGCTGGCCGAGAGTTCCGCTTTAGTTGTGCGCATCATGAATGTTAAGGAGCAGCGCCAAGTTGACTTGTAGGGCTATCAATCACGATGACAAGGTTGGTGAAGGCCGCTGGATCCCGCAGGATGGGAGTCGCACAGAACTGGACAAAATTCTGGCGACCAATTCCAATTTAAAAGATGCCTTTCGCCTGAAATGATGAAGTAACTTATGAATAGCGTTATCAACTAGTAAGCCCCTTTTCCATGATATTTTATGGCCTGAAGGGAAGGTACCCAATTGAGGCACGTCTGTACTTCCTAGTCACTTATCACAAAATTAATACAGCGTGTTAAATATAGTTCAATAGCAACGTATCATGATGTACTAATTACTAAGTGTTGCACGTTAAATACTCCGCCAAGCACTTAATAGTGTGCAGGCAATAATTCACGCCTAAATAGACGCTCTCCATTATTTACGAGACACAAATTTGCTTAATCCGGAGTATTTAATTTATGCACACGTTCTAATAATTTCTTGCTTCTATTTGCTTGCTTAGTGACACACGGCTACAAATTATAGTGAGCATAGTATAGTGGTAAGATTTTAATGTAGTTTCATTTGTTTTAGGGCTATTTTTTAAATGAACAGATATTCTTTAACTGAAGAATAAAAAGGGCTGTTTCACTATATTCTTTATAAAAAACTGCCAAACCGTCCTTTATTCATTATTTAATTCCTCAGGTAAAACGACAGGGCAGGGGTAGACGGTGTGTCTTCTTTTTAATTTTTAATTAATAAATTTAGTTATAAGCGAAATTCTGTTACAAACAACCTTGCCTATAAATGGACATTTTTTGTTTGAAATACTTTTTTTTTAAAGTTATTCGACTACTGAAAAGTTGGCCTTTTTTGTAACAATTTTTTTAGGCATACAAGTAAAGGCAGATTCCTGCAATCTTACTACAAACTTGGGTGAATTGTTAAATGAACAACGATGACAAAGCTATTGATGACCAGATGCTGAATGATAATGAAGTCGTGATTTTTTTCCTACATAGAGTTTTCTACATTGACTGAAACAGTTACTAGCACCGTCTTTGTACCTACACGATGAGATTGAGTAGCAAAGATTGGAGAAACTTTTCATATGAAATACTAGCATTATACCGTGGCCTATCCGACAGGCAACGTGCCTTTGTCCGGGATAAAAAGTAGCCAAAGACACTCAGCAATAGTGTAGTTTTCTGATATGACTTTAAACAAAAATATTATGAACAAACAATTTCATCTCTACAATATTAGTGTATGTAGTTGGCAAACATGTTTGTCCGTATGTATTCAAATATATTAATTAGAGTTAGACGCCGGTGACGGTCGCGGAATTCAACGTTTAGTTGAGTGCTGCACCGTTTAATGTAATGAATTTGCTCATGTTATACACACGTAACACACGTAGCTACATGCTGGCTAAATATTGTGTGTGCGAGGAATATTATGAGAGGGAAATGTTCAGGTAAATAAAAATGCATATGAAATATCTGTTGGCATAGATTTTTATTTTTCTATTGATTGGCACTATCGGGTTGAAAGACATTGGTCAAGTCAGATATTCGTTAAGTCGGTAATTCGTAAAATTTGAAATTGGTCAAAGCTAGTGTAGTGTAATTCGCAAATCGTCTTTTTGTCCAATTACGAAATTTGCCAAGTACGCTATTGGTCAAGTTATTTAGGTACAATCAATTATAGAAATGAAAGTAACACCGTATGATATTTTTTTATTAACTCACTTACTTATTCAACACAACTGTTTTAAACACTTTAACGCATCTATTTTTCCACTCAATGATTTATCTATTATTTTTTTTATTTTGGCATATTTTGTGATCTTGGTTGTTTTTCAGATTATACCTGTGTTTCTTTTCTGTTGGTTTTTGTTGTAATAAACCAAGGTGAGGACCTATTTATCTATACAAAATTTAAAAAAAAGTATTTTGAACAATATCGTGTGACATATCAAATGAAAGGGCTTACTGTGAGGGTTTTAATTATTTATTTATTTATTTATTTATTTATTAAGGTTCACCAACAGCACATACATATAAAACATACAATGGTAGATCGTACGGTAATGTTCTAATATATATGCCAATTACAGGTACAATTATATTTTTTTCATAATTTAAAAATAAATGGTTTTGAAGTTTCAAGAAATTAGACGAAAAATGACCATTCCCCCCCCTTTATCTCCGAAACTACTGAGCCTAAAATTTTGAAAAAAATGGAGATAATAGATCTTTACCTAAAAATTACAGGAAAACCTATTAGAAGTCTGAAGTATTAAAATAACATGTTAAAAAAATTAAATTCGTTCGGAACCCTTTGCACGCGAGTCCGACTCGCACTTGGCCAGTTTTTTTAACAACGTTTGCATTCGCCTGTCAGCCTCAAATTGTCAAAAAAGCCTTAATTTTCATGCATTTTTGACAGATTGTAATTGAGATGCCAATGCGTACGTTACTTGAAAATTAGTAGAATTGGCACTCTGATGATAAACAATAGTGTGGGCGACGAATAAAATGTTTGCTCAGGACTAACCTATTCAGGGTTGTCATCATCATCATCATATCAGCCGAAAGACATCCACTGCTGGACATAGCCTATGTCGAAGCGAGGGAGCTAATACAGTAATGAGCGAATCCTGAATCATCATCATCATCATATCAGCTGAAAGACGTCCACAGATGGGCAAAGGCCTCCCCCAAGCGTCGCCACAACGACCGGTCCTGTGCGTCTCGCATCCATCGGCTACCCGCGACCTTCACCAGGTCATCGGTCCACCTTGAGGGCGGCCTTCCAACGTTGCGTCTTCTGGTACGCGGTCGCCACTCTAGAACTTTTCGGCCCCATCGACCATCTGTTGTGCGAGCAATGTGCCCTGCCCACTGCCACTTCTTTTTCTTATCGTGTAGGCAGTAAGGTCTAAAGACCCTACATACAGAGAACCAAGGTGGCGATCCTTCAGGCTGTCCTTTAGCCCGAAGGATTCGCCACTTTGGTTCTCTTGCGGATATCATCATTCCTGATTCGATCACGCAAGGAAATTCTAAGCATTGCCCTCTCCATTGCCCTTTGAGTGACTTTGAGCCTTCTGATGAGGCCCATTGTAAGCGACCATGGCCCCAAGTCTGCTATAACAATAGTGTCAGAATGGTCTACTATTACCACTGACACTCCATTGAAAGAAATGGCATAGAATCTTGTCAAAATCAACCATTATGAAATCAATGATAAACCATTCTGACACTATTGTAATAGCAGACTTGGGGCCCAGGATTGTATCAAGAGAGTATTAAAATTTGTGAGTTCTACAATTTAGTTATTACTTAAAAAATACAGATTTGATTTTTGTTTTTTTTTTTGAGAAGCTGATTTTGTTTTAGATAAAAACGAAAACAATCTGACGAAAGTTGTGATAGTTATGTTTATCGAAAATTACTTAATTTTTATAAATTGAGTTTTTTACTTAATTTTTATAAATTGAGTTTTTTACTTAATTTTTATAAATTGAGTTTTTTACTTAATTTTTATAAATTGAGTTTTTTACTTAATTTTTATAAATTGAGTTTTTTACTTAATTTATAGTATATCGTATTTTTAAATGAATATAATGATTTTTTTTAACGTATCAAATTATATTTTAAACTGTTTATTGTATTCATATTTTTTGTAATGTTTAATTGTTGTTCTATGATCTGCAATAAAGTTTATTTTTTTTGATTATTTGTATGTAGGCTGGTAACCTACTGATAGCTTTTTTTGGGCCAATAGCTTATTTGACCCAAATACGCTATTTAACTAAAACAGTCCTTAGTTAAATTTCAAAATGATAAAAATATGCTATTTCATAACACTCATATTTACTTGCAAAGTAAATAAAATTCGAAAATATAATAACCAAAATAAACCCACGCTGTTGATTCACGTGGTCAATGTTGATTTACATAAACTGTGAAATTAAAAAAAAAACTCATACGTAAAGCAAAATGTATTTAAATAATATAAACGGGTTCCCGATTACGTACATCAATCGAATGTTAATTACTTTTATATGAAAACGTCGATTCTGCGTATCGACTTAAATATTTGCTTCATATTAGATTCTGTAACAAATGGTATTATGCCAGTAATGGAACGTGCTTAGCATTGGTAATAGATCTTATGATTGTAACACGGGAACGCGCCCGCCATGGCACTGCCCTTCTGGACAGAATTGTAAATGAGGACAAACACATTGTAATTACGAATAATAAATAATAAATGTGTAACATCACCAGTTTAGTTTTAATTAAATAACAATACATGGCGCAGTCGACGAAAGAACCGTAGCAGTAAAACCAAAAGTAAGAAGAAGCAAAAAATTTCAAACGGACAGTCATTTTCATACAGATTGTATGCAAAAGTTCTGGTTGCTAAAATAATATTCGTTTAGAATAGTTTTTTTGTATTAAATACTGTTAACGTGGTTTTTGCAGTACTACAAATAATTATCAAGGGGTGTACATCTATTTTAACATGGGTAGGCAGACGATACAGTTCACTACATAATAAATAAATAAGCGTATTAGTGCGAGAAATAGTAGATTATGCAACGAGGGGATAAACCAGTGTCTTATGTCACGGGCGTTATGTTGAATTCCGACGCAATGAAGTATTCGGGAGTTAAGAGAATTTCACACCACCAGCACGAAAACGACAAATTATTTGCCATGCAAACCTAAACTAAAGTACGTCATTCCAACCCGCGAGCGGTTCCCTTCCGTCTCCGCTGCTACGTGTAGCGAGCGCAGTCAAAATGCGTTCCAAATTCAAATCACATTATTGCCCGGCCAGTTATAATGAAATTCAGTACAATATTTTTACCTGAAGGTGGGCTGTAGCCGCAGCTTAGAACGAAAGGACGTGTATAACTGTCCGTAGATCGTCTCGATCTCTCTCAGAAGCTCCGATTTGGCGGAAATGGTTCTGCCATCGGCGGTCTCAAGTTTCGTGAGCTGGCTCTGCCTCCTGAATCCTGAATGCAGTGAGGGATTCAAGCTAGCCCAAGGCAAAGACACCTTTATCCCCGAGGAGGATACTCTACTTTTCACATCTACTGCGAGAAAATGGTTCGCAAGTCATGAAGAGAGATTACCAGATGATGATGTTCCAGTCGGTTTCAAAGTTGAGTTCCAAATTCAAATCACATTATTGACCTCCGGGCAATAATATTGTACTGAGTTTCATTATGACGCGCCGGGCAATAATTAGTAACTTTAGGTTGAGTCTGCATGACATATAATGTGACGTTTTCGTGCAGGTGGTGTCAAAAGGATTTTATTATAGTAAGTATGAAATGTTTGCATGATTGTTCAAAGCCAGCAAGCACCGTGTAAGTTTTTTGCAGTATACAACCTTCTCATTACCTACATATTCATTTTGGTCCATACTCGTTCAAAGTTTTGTTTAAAAATATTATACATATATTGCGGCTACTAACCTGACCTCTAGGGGTCCGAAACAAAATGAGTATGGATATCTACTACAAGAAATTACGACGTTTTCACTTCGTTACATTGCGTGCTGGTGTACCTATTTACCGTTTGGGGATCGATCGGAGGGAAGCGCCTTAATGATATTAGACACGCGTGATGCGGAACGATCCTACGGGGATTTCTTGCTAAAATAAAGTACCAGGAATGGTTCCTTTGAGTATTTGCTAGCATTAATATTTCAGGTGTCGGTATTATGTACTGTAAAGGTTCTGTAAGCTCGCTAACCTACTTCCATAGAATATCCCTGGAGACTGACTGAGTGACTGACAGACAACGCACAGCCGAAACTACTGGTCGTAGAAAGCTAAAATTTCGCGTGTAGGTTCCTTTGGGAGTGCAGGGAGCAGGTTTTTCCGAAATTCCTACGGGAACGCGAAAAAACAGGATCTGCGTGTCCGAAGTCGTGGGCAAAAGCTAGTCCTATTATAAATTACGTAATCCTTACTAATATTATGAATGTCGAAGTGAGTTCATTTGTAACGCTTTTACGCCTAAATCACCGCACCGATTTTGACGAATTTTGGTACAGGGGTGATAGGACCCTGGGAGGTTAGGTACTTTAACGAGAGCTACACCGCAGGCAAAAGCCAGTGCTAAATATGATTAACTAGCTTCTGCCAGCGGCTTCGCCCGCGTGATCCCTAGGGAACATACTCTCGGGATAAAATGTAAACCAGGTGCTATTTCAGAATAGAATATATCTCTGTTCCAAATTCCATTCAGATCCGTTCAGCCTTTCTGACGTGATTGAGTAACAAACATCCATCCATTTTAACTTTCGCATTTATAATATTAGTTAGAAGTTAGATTAGATAGTTATATAAGATAAGATTCGATGTTAGATTAGATGTAGTATGTTCAATAAAATTAATAATTGAGTTTTAAAATGTTTCATTAATTACAATGCCAACTGGCCTATTGTTATTATCAATCAAAATCAAAAGTGTCTATTTTTTTCAAACTAGGCTGAAAATCATAACTTTTTGAACGTCAGAAATTTAAATGAAGACAGTCCCCCAAAACACCCCGCCTGTCATTACTTCCAGGTGGTTTAGCTGGGAAGAAGAAGTGGTGCAACAAACTCCCCAGCAACAAATCTAGGGTTTGTTCATTTGACTAATGCCGCAGTCGTGGCTATTAAAAATACAATGCCATTATCACTTTTACAGTTTGTAAGAAAATGAGAGACGAACCATTTGCTGTCACATATTACTTGCATGCATGGGCAAGTTTCCAGCTGATAGTGTTGATATTTGCAAATCTTTATAATAAAGCAGCGTGAAAATAGCAGTTCAAATAAACGTTCTTGTCGAGAGATTACTTGCTGAGTTCGGAACTTGCACAACCGATATTCCGCTTTGAAACCTACCTTCCTACCTATGGTAGGCGCCAGATAAACTTGCAATAAAGAACAATGACCTTTCCCTAATATTCCTTCGTAGATACCCGAACAATAAATTATGAATTTACAATACTAGAGAACGTACAGGATCATGATAGAAGTCGATTCAGGGCAGCCGTTATTAAGAAAGTAAATAAAAGTATGTGGGTCGACGATCATTATTGCACAGAATCAGGCCTCTACCATAGTTATAAGGCTAGTTCTGAGAGGTACACTAACCTAAAAGCGAGTTCAGTAAAACCTGTACTCGGCAACACGCCAAAACACGAAAAAGGGGAACAATAAACTAATACTCTAAAAACAACGGACTGGCGTGAATTATACCTTGTTTGATAACAAACGATTATTCAAGCAGATTTATAGGCTGCGTACATAAGGACTGGAAATAATTCACACTTACACCCGTATTACAATCGTGATCGGAGAATTTCTTGTATCGGGTTTAAAGACTGTATATTTTTCTTTCCTTGCCTCATTTGGTAAACAATATGCGTGCCTACCATGGTTTAAATTTTGCGAAAATTATTGTGTTTTTGTACCAGTTTGTTCCCATGGTTTCTTTCGGTGTATAGGCCACAGAGACCGTGTTAAAGTAACCTATGGTAATGATTATGTAGCTTTCTATCAGTAAAGAAATTTTCGTTATCGGATCAGGGCCCATCGCAAAAAAGAAATGGTGCTATTTTTACTGTATAGCTCCATCTCCTTCTGTCACTAGAATTATGATGGCTTCAATACGTCACAGTAAGGTTTCAGTACTTTCAGATATTATTGCTTTACCTGTTCTAAAATAAGTTTATATTCGTAGCAGTTTAATTTACTGTACTTCTTTATTCTTATGGAGACCTAGACGTTCGTACCTATCTTAAAATGTGTGATTGTTGCTACTAGCAACTAGCATAAAAGTATGCTAGTAGCTCGCATGCCATCTTCGCATCCACCAATTAAAACATGCTATGGCACAATGGCATGCACGATGCTTGCACGCTTTTGTGCGAGTTACAGGCAATTCTGTTTAGGCTTTATTCTTAATACGTTCTTTGTTTACTAAGTTAGGACAACAAGGAAAAACACTATAAGTAGTTTCATTGGAAATAGTCCGATAAGTTTAAAACTTGGCCATTTGGGGCTGTTCGCTTTGCATAAAGTTTGTTCTCGTCGGCCGTCCGCTCCTGAGTCCGTTATAGCTGTACTGGGAGTTCGGAGATGTATTAGATAGTTTTGGAAATGAATAAAAACTATTTTTATGCGTTTTTTTTTTGCTATAAAAACTTGAATCGTTCTAGTTCTAGGTAGTAACATAATCTAACACCAAGCCTTTATACACAGAAAATGCTGGCAGAAAATTATGCAATCTGCTTTTAAAAACCAGTATTTGAATTTAAAAAATTTAGAACATGATTTGAATTTGATAAGATAGAAAGTTATTTATTTTAAGCTTTTAAGCTGTCAGATTTTTAATAGCTCTCATGGATATAAAAAAAAATATAATTATCTAATTTGTCGAGTATTAATAGAAAGAAACATATGAGTCGCACAGGAATAAGTAAGTCACAAGCTCCTGTGCTACAGTATCTACGTAGTTACACCTACATTTCGCCAGTTATAAATACTTAGGTCGTGTATAAAAGTGCGCAAGTTTATTGCCATCAACAGGGTACAAATCCGGGCTCTGGACTGCTACTGAGTGAGCAATTCAGTTTAGTAATGGCTAGCTTTTGCATGCGACGTCATCCGCGCATATCCCGTCCTCTCCGGTTGGAATTTCAGGAAATTCTCTCTTGGTGCTCTCTATACTCCTCAAGGAGCCTACATGCCAAATTTCAGTTTTCTACGACCAGTAGTTTAGGCTGTGCGTTGTCTGTCAGTCACTCAACCAGTCAGTAACGGAAGAATTTTATATATTAGGATTGATAATAATTATCCAACTCTTTTGCGACAAATGGTCATCACTTTGTGTGGTTTTATTTGTGGAGCTAGCTACAACCTCTATTCAAGTCAGGACTTCTTTAAGTCAAGATTGAATAGGTTTCTTCTACGCAAGCGTCCTCCATCGTCTAGCGTGTTAACGCATGCCTGTCCGTCAATAATAATAAAAATTTAGGGAAAATTTACATAGTCTATGTCACCCGGAATATTTTTACGAATCTTTTGATAACCCATTCATTAAAATCAGTTCAGCAGTTTAGGCAATATGGTGGAACATATATACATAGACATCTAAAATCATAACCGGTGGTGTTTATCACGCATTGTGCCAATCTATTGTTGGTATTATGGTTATATGGTATATTCGTGTTATATTGTATTGCATGCTGGGGCGGCGTAGTTAAAACCACTTTGAAACCGCTAGAAATAGCACATAGGGCAATACTGAAAGTAGCCACATTTAAACCCATTATGTACCCAACAACAACGCTTTACAAAAATTGGAATATACTTAACATCAGACAGCTTTTTATTTTGCAGACTGTTCTTTTACAACACATGCAGACCCCATTCAAAACAATTTTGAAACGCCGTAAGGATAGTATATACACTATTCCACGGCCGTCTTTCAGTTTCACCAAAAGATTATTTTACTATCTCGGCCCATATCTGTACAACCGACTCAATGCAACCCTACCTTTATATGGCCTAACATACACAAAATGCAAAAATACCGTTCGCTCGTTCCTGGGGGGCTACTCTCTAACGAAATCCGTAGTTTCGGGCTTAGTTGCGGGCGGGCGTATTCTACTCCGTATCACCTACAGACTTACGGTTAGTCCCGAACCCGAACTGAGAATGAATGACAACACGATTTCACAGTAACTATCAAATCGTGTTATCATTAGTTCTCAGTGGTTAGGTAATACGGAGTAGAAAACGCTCGCCCGTAACTAAGCCCGAAACTACGGATTTCGTTAGAGAGTAGCCCCCCTGCTCTCCAAAACCTACGACGAGACTGAGGCACTGTTGAAATTTCTCTCACAACAAAGCATCATTACTATTAATTTATTATCCCAATTTTATACCATCAATTCAAATACACTACACTCACTATCACCCACTCAGACACGACTCTCTAAAACTTTTGATCTTTGTTTTTAATTGCATGTTTACGTCTAGTTTTAAGAATATTTATTTATAATACTTTTTAAGTAAACAAACAAATTGTTAAAATTCAACACGTAGCATATAACATAGTAAACCTTATGTAGGGAGGCAAACTGTTTTTCCTTAATACAGGTTGATCAGCAATCTAGCGAGGAGAATAGCAGCTCACCCAATAATTTGTAATCTCTATGCACATTTTCTTGTATACATCTGTGTTTACTACAAATACCTTTTTTAGCAATAAAAGACTTTATTATTATCATAACCCTTCCTTTTGATTTTGCCGTAGTCGAGGAATAAATGTACTTAGTAGGCTGTAGGTTAATATGTTGATAGGAAGCTCACTGGATTTTCCTTTACCCTATAGGTATTTAACCTCTAACTTTTGGAAACTTATACCTATGGGTTGTACAACAAGCATCATCATCATCTGCCTAGCCTTTTCCCAACTATATAGGGGTCGGCTTCCAGGTAAACCGGATTCAGATGAGTACCAGTATTTTACGTGGAGCGGCTGTCTACCAGACCTATGGGTCCTACAACAATAGTTTTGGTTTTCGATCTGAAGTCCTATCTCAAAACTAATCCTGTGGACGTACCCACAGTTGCTATGGAAGGTATTTACGCGACCCTGTAATAGACTCGCTAACTCGGCTTAAACTAAGCCGATTTCATGTATACATTCCGAAGTTTATATATTCATATTTTAGGGTAGTTGTTTGTCTATGATAATCTGTTATGTGATAGAAAAAAGCTTTGGGAATATGTAGATTCCATTTTAGTATGACGGTTCAGTCAGCCGATAGTTGATAGATTTTATATGTAGACCTTACGTACCTGAACTTGCTTTGTTATTGAAAATTGTTTCTATAAAGTAACCATTTTTTTTCAATATAATTAATTTACTTAGTGTGACTAAGTTACGTTACAAAGGATTTCTATACAACAATGGGTGCATTACAGACACAATAAAAATAGTTGTATTCAATATTTGTGTACTTTTGCGGTATTTTTGGTGTCAATGCGTGCATTGAACCCTGCACTCTCTGTTTGCACAATATGTTTTTTGGTAACTAGACAATATAATTAACGACAATTGTATTAATTGACATTTTAAATGTTGTAACCTAAAATTACTCAAAGTAAACCATTTCATCCCTCATTAACTCTAAATTCAGATGAAATGTCGAAGCAAGTTGGGAAATGTTGTCATTGCTGCTGAGATGAAATAAATGCTCACATATATCCAACGACGTTTTTCAACACACTAACTCGAATAAATAAATTTCAAACGTGAGCGGATGTTGGAAAAACAAATTAAAAAAAGAAACACTTGTGTGAAATTAACAAGATTCTGAACTTAATAGTACGAGCCAGTTTTCGAGTAAGTCTGTTTAAAAAGATTTCCAAAAAAATTCTTCAAACTTCTTCTTATCTTGTGGGCAGTAAGATCTAACGACCCCACACACCCTAGCGTCAGAGTTTCTAAACCGGCTCAAGGGCCTCTAACATGGTTTATTTCTTTTTAAGGAAACGGGGCTTGAGCAGTCCCGATTGACTAGGAGATAGTCTAAAATCTATATACATATAATAAAATCGTAGACTAACCGTGTCTGTACATTGAATATTTTTCCATGAAAATTACACAGAAAACTCAGGAAAAAGGTATAAAACACAAAAATGCAATTTTTGAAATTTTTGTCTGTTTGTCTGTGCGTTTGTGGGAGCATCACGCATAAACCACAGATTGGATTGCAAATCTAAGTACTTTAAAATATTAAGTGATAACCCGAGTAACATTTAGCGTTTATTTCATCAAAATCGACCCTCAAAATCAAAAGATATTGAATTTTTAAGTTTAGGAAGAAACTTCCTTATGTATTCTGATGAGTCAGAGCGCCATCTATTGAGAAAAAAATAAAATGCACGAAAGCATTCAAAATTGTTGTGTTATTCGTGAAACTTTTAATACGTGGCAAAATAAAAGTGACCATTTTTATACCTTTTCGTTATTTATCGTTACAATCTATCCACAAAATCAAAATATATTGAATTTTTAGTTTAGTAAGAAACTTCCTACTGTGTTCTGATCAGTCAGAGCGCCATCTATTGAGGAACCAAAAAATACATGTAAGCATGAATGTTACACCAAAACACATTCATTGAGTTATTTGTGAAACTTTTAATACGTAGACGTAGCAAAATAAAAGTAAACATTTTAATACCATAACGTAATTTATCGTTACATACGGGCTTCTTATTTAACGTCTTCTGCTGCCAAATATTTTGTCAGTTTACATGGTCGATAGATGGCGTTGCATTGATGACGCGTTTTTCTGAATTGCGGTGTTAAGATTTTCCGCTGGAGAATGACCTCACACGATTATTAAACACTGTCGTAGTTCGTAGGAATTTCGGTTTGGTCTCTGGAAGGTCTTAAACGAATAGGAGCCAAAATTGCTTAAATCTCTGAGTTGTGCTGGTTTCGTTTAAAGTGCTTTTATCGTAGAGTCTTAAACTGATTTAGAACTTTGTGAGAGTTTTGTGAAGTAGTGGACGGTTCGACTTGCGGATCAGGCCTGTAGGGTTCTTCCGTACCAAAGGTGCTGACAGGACCCTACTTCTAAGGCCTTCCGCGATTGATTCCGTTAGTTCCGAAGTCCGTAGTTTCGGGCTTAGTTGCGGACGTATTCTACTCCGTATCACTTACAGACTTACGATTAATCCCGAACCCGAACTAAGAATGAATGACAACACGATTTCACAGTAACTGTCAAATCGAGTTATCATTAGTTCTCTGTGGTTAGGTGATACGGAGTAGATTTTTTTTTTTACTATCGATAGGCATACGTTTGACCACTATCTCACCTGATGGTAAGCGATGATGAGGTTGAAGATGGAGCACGTTTGCCTAGAAGCAACATATTCACTTTTATCTTAAAGACTCCCAGGTTGCCCGCAACTAAGTTTTTAATTCGTGCTAAGTATCAGACGGTTCGATTTGCGAGCCAAGGCAAATTATAGGGTTTCGTGCCAAAGTTGCTAATGGGACCCTATTATTTAAGCCTTCGCGTACGATCTTGATTCGTGCGAACCAATTCGATTTTTAGGGTTCCGTACCAAGGTTGCTAACGGAACCCTATTTATTAATAAGCCACCGCTGTCCGTCTTCCTTCAGTTTATTAACCGACTTCAAAAAAAGGAGGAGGTTTTCAATTCGACTGTATTTTTTTTTTATGTTTGTTACCTCATATTAACCGACTGGATGAACCGATTTTCATGATTATTTTTTTATTTGAAAGCTGGTGCTTCCCGTGTGGTCCCATTGCGACCACGTCAGGATCTGATGATGGAAACCCTGAGAAATCGAGGGCAACTCTCGAAAATTGTAGGCACGTATTTGGTAAAAACTTGATATTCCTGTGTATATCGGGTGATACTACAAAAGCATGAAAGTTTGGATCAGACCTGATGATGGAGACGACAGAGAGTCAAGGGAACTCCACATCGGTATGTAGGAACTACCAAGTGTTTGGGCTTATTTCATTCGTATTGACGAGACCTTTACACCGAAAGCACTTAGTAAGTTTTATTTTCGTAACATAACATCACGCCAGTACGCTGTGAATGGGTACGCAGGTACCACTAAAAACTGAAAAATAAAAAAAGTCAGTGTCAATAAGCGAAAAAACTAAAAACACCGACTTCCGAAATTAAAGTTATTTTATACTTTGTAGTGTTTTGTTTTGGAAGTCGGTTACATTTTTTGTAAAAAAGTTTTTTTCGTTTTATTTCTGTCTCGCTGATATAAAAATGTCTTCTAGAAAAAGGTCGAATCTTTCACAATATAGCAAAATTCTCAAAGTCGGGTTTGTTCGAACACTATTCTAACTATCTCGAGAACGGCTCGACCGATTTTCATAGTTTTTGTGTTTTATTCGGGACGAAGACTAATTCCTTCGTCCGGAATAGCATAATAAGAATTAAAATACAAAAAAAAATGAGTATGTAGGTAGGTAGGGTAGGTAGGTAGGTAGGTAGGGTAGGTAGGTAAGGTAGGTGAGGTAGGGTAGCTATGGTAGGTTGGTATGGTAGGTAAGTAGGTAGGTAGGGTAGGTAGGTTAGGGTCGGTAGGTAGAGTAGCCAGTTGACGGGAGCGAAGCCGCGCGGGTCAGCTAGTATTAAATAAATATCGTCATTGATTCCTTTCTTAATTACCACTAAATGATTTTTCGAACCCCAAGTAGTGCAAAGAGTCAACGGGGAACATTATACTAGCTTAAAAAGATTAGCGACGCTTATGTTGTTCATTGTATCAGTGGGAGCCGCTCTGCTAAAGCGCTGGACGTTCACAAGCCGCTGCAAGTGAATTCCTATCGGAGTTTAGATTGGATCTGGCTCTAGCAAACTTCCGCGGTTGATCCACTTCCAGTATTAACATTCAAGGAAGTTAGAGCTCCCTAGAACATTAGTAATGCATTAGACAATGTTACTAAGTTTCTTTACTAGTGTATTTTAGTAGACTATAGGTTCAACGCCTATCTGCAGACAAGTAGGGTGTATAGTTTTTGTAAAATTATTCAGTAAAAAGAAATTATGTCAATTCAGCTGCAGTCGTGTCATCGTGTGTGTGTACTACAAACTGCCGTTCAGTACATCTGTAGCGGAATCAATGGCCGCCACAAGAAAAAACAACGTAGCAAATCAGCATTGCAACAAAAAGAACCACAACGCCATCTATCCAAATAGCAGCGAACTACTACGTCGAAATCCTGCACCGGGCAATCAGAGTTTACCGTGCGATTTGAACATATACCACAGCCCGAATATCAACTATCGGGCAGTTACCCGCCAGACACAACAACCTCCATTGAAAAGGGAGGATCCTCCGCCCAGATGAAAAGGATCCTCCCTTTTCAATGGAGTTTTGCGGGACTTTACTCTTTGTACCGATTACCTCCAAACATACAATAAACAGTAAAGAAAACACAAACATACTTGCTGCGTTCGAACAAGAAGGAGGGGCTGGAGAAAGGATAAGTCGTAGATAACTTCCGGGTATGTAGGTTCAAGTTAACGAAGCATTAAATACCCCTACTTAAAACCAAGCGCAGGTAAGCAAGGATTACAGATATACCCAAATATTAATTCGCCCCAAAAGGTGTAAAATATTTCTTGAAGAACCCTTATATATCAGGAAAGTGATGAAAGTAGCTTTTGGGTGGTTTAAACAGGTAATAACCAAGATTTAATATCCGGCAAGTGAGTAACCAAACACATAAATCCATATTTCATCCACATAGATCTTATATGAAAATTCGGTGAGCTTAGGAATAAGGAAACATATACGTAAATACTTACACGCAGGTGCTGTTTATTTTACTCATGAATCTAAGTTTATGTTCTTGTTTTTACGACCACTTCTGAAGTGTGAAATATGCGCGATTTCATGAGACCCCTTCAAATTGTATACCTATCTTTAAAACTTCTCGATTACCATGAGACACAAGGACGCCTTCCATCTTGAAGGAAATATTAGCATTAAGTAAACGTTTCTTGTGACCAGTATCTAAATATTCCTTTAAACTTTATGTACAGATAATATAGTAGTAGATTATAAATAACCTACTCTAGATTTCGCATGGCTAACTGTTCAGGATAGCCACTAATCAACTTTCTTTTACTTATATAAAACTAGCTCCTGCCAGCGGCTCCCCTGCGTGGAAGACGAAAATTACACCAAGGAAACATACTCCTGAGATAAAAAGTATCTTATGTCCTATTCCAGAACATGGTTTACCCGTGTACCAAGTTTCATTCAAAGCCATTGAGACGTGAAGAGGAAACAAACGGAAATAATATTTATATTTATATATAACCAGTTGACCGGCGCAACTTCGTCTGCTCCGCTCCAATTGGTCTTAGCGTGATGATATATAGCCTTAAGCCTTCCTCGATAAATGGGCTATCTAACACTGAAAGAATTTTTCAAATCGGACCAGTAGTTCCTGAGATTAGCGCGTTCAAGCAAACAAACAAACTCTTCAGCTTTATATATTAAGTATAGATATAGTAGTGGATTATAAATAACCTACTCTAGATTTCGCTTGGCTAACTGTTCAAGATAGCCACTAATCAACTTTCTTTTACTATTATAAAACTAGCTCCTGCCACTGGCTCCCCCTGCGTGGTAGACGAAAATTACATCAAGGGAACATACTCCCGGGACAAGAAGTATCTTATGTCCTATTCCAGAACATGGTTTACCCGTGTACCAAATCTCATCCAAAGCCATTGAGACGTGAAGAGGTAACACACAGAAATAATATTTATTTATAACTAGTTGACCCGCGAAACTTCGTCTGTTCCGCTCCTATTGGTCTAAGCGTGATGATGTATAGAGTTTTGATTTTAAATATGGAACGTTGACATCTTGTATCCATGACGTTAAACCCGTACCGCGAACAAAGCTAAACAGGGGTCAGAGGTTGTGTTTGCAGATGGTACACAGCCAAATAAGTGAAACCTTCTAGAGTCAGCATTATGTTGCGGTCCCCTTTAGGGTTGTTATGCGCTGGTTTTAATAACTGCTGATAAGCCAGCCGGCTGGTTGATGGAGCCATGTTGACTGGCAATCTTTACCTGATCTGGATATATTTGGCGACTGTTTATTATTATCACTCAAAATAAGGCGTTCTTTTTTCACCTCAAGACTTTTTCTTAGGCAGTACACAGTTTCATGTAAATCTCAGATAATCCTTTTTATATCGCAAATGCGGAAGTGTTGTGTGACATGAGTCACTTTAAATCCCGGAAAAATGTACGGTTTCTGTAGAATATGCTATAGGAACAACGCCGCGGCTAAAATATAGTCACATATGTTTTTGATTGTTTACAGTTTTACATACGTCCAAGTTTCCGTTTAGGTACTAGTTTCTTGTTTAAACGGTGCCATTATTCATAAGTTGTAGTTGGTAAGTTTGTGAATCGAACTATATACAGTAGTTTGACTCACGTCCTTGCGATTGTGAAATAACTGACGTATCTGCTTCATTCGAAGCCTGTGCCTATGACTTGGTGTCTTTAATTAATTACGCCAGTACTTTTCAGAGGGGCACGAGCATATCACGCGTCGCCACCTCGGATCCGGGTGAATGCGGGGCGATGGACATCTCCAAGAACGCCACGCCTAGAGCCAGTTAGGGGGACAGAAGAGGGCAGCGTATGTCCTTAGACGCTCGTTGAGCGTGCTGCGGGCCGAGAGAGAGGTAACTATCTCCCTCTCCCTTTCCGCAGCCTTCTTCTGCGCGATAACTGTTTCGCAGAAGGCGTCCCAGGCCTCCTCGCCGCCGAGAGTTGCCATGCTAGTTTTTTTTTTTAACGGGGGATATCCTCATGGATGTCCTCCGCCCTGGGGCGTGGGGCGAGCGGAGGGGTCTGTCAGACTCTAACTAACTAAAACCACCCCGGTGTTCCATCTCCCACCTACGCCGGGGATCGCGGGAACTTATGCGACTTCCGTAATCCACGGCTGGTGGGCCGTCTCTGCGGGCCACTGCAGGTCAGCGGGGGGAGTGAGCTGTCTGACTCCTCCCGCGAAAGAGGGGCACACGGGAACACCACGCGCTGCCACCTCGGGCCCGGATGGATGGGGGCGACGGACATCCCCAAGTCCGCCGCCCCTGGACTCAGTTAGGGGGGCCGGGAGAGGGCAGCGTATACCCTCCTCCAACGCGTGGTGCGCCTGCTGCGGGCCGGGAGAGAGGTCGAGATCTCCCTCTCCCTTTCCGCAGCCTCCTTCTGCGCGGTAACTGTTTCGCAGAAGGAGACCTTCCTGTCTCCATAACCCAGTAACTGGGTATCACGATATCCGTTACCAAGAATGGTCTCAGATTTCTTAGTTATTAGATTACCCGTACTGACTGTCAAAGATCTACAAATGAAAGCCAAGATCCACAGGTCAGCGAGCTAACTGTGATTTCTGAGGTATAGGGGAATCTCGGTATGTTAAAATGGTCATTCATCAATTGGACAGTATTTGAATAATTGACATGCATAGAAGACGCCTGATCACTGATTAAAACAGAAAAACCATGACCTGGCTTATAAAATATAGAATACTAACTGACCTGTGCCCACTTCGTTGGGCGGTATTTTTTAGGTTAATATATGGTGTATGACACTCACAAATAACGTAGTTTCTATTGGCAAAAGAATTTGCATTATCGGTTCAGTAGATTTAGAGATTACCCCCTACAACCTGTATAGATAATGATACTTTCATCCCCGGACGGTAGTTCGTTTATTTATTTTTTTTTCGAATTTTAAGAGCGCTGTAGATACTGTAGCTTTTGTCAGCAGCAAAAGCTAGTACAGCAATAAAATGGCTGCGTCTGACAGTAATGATCAATACACGCCTACGCTTGCTTCGCTAATAAAGCAATTCATGAAAATGTCACTCGCGTTAATTTGCGGTTAATAAGCGTGTGTCATTAGCGTGGCTTTGACGCGTGTCTCTCTCAAGGGAATCAAAATTTATAGGTACTAGCTTTTGCTCGCGATTTCGTACGCGCATATCCCCTTTTTTCCCAATCCCGTGGGAATTTTGGGAAATCCTTCCTTAGTGCTCCCCTACACTCCCCAAGAACCTACATGCCAAATTTAAGCTTTCTATGACCAATAGTTGCGGCTGTGCGTTGTCTGTCAGTCACTCAATCAGTCAGTAACGGACGAATTTTATATATTCGGATTTCTTTTCGACTCAAGAATAAATTGTCAAATCAGAGGTTTTCCTCTTAGGTTTTGTTGTTAACCTCAATTCATAAAAGACAAAAGCGAAACTTCCTAAATAAGGTCAAAATTAACAAACCGAACACATTGGAGAGTCAGTAACTCATCCCGAGATTTGGCAGTAAAACGGCATAGTAATTACAATTATGTAATACTAGCTTGTGCCAGCGGCTTCACCCGCGTGAATGTCTAGAACATAGGGAGACCATTATCTATCAATGTGCAAAATTTCCTTCAGATCCGTTCAGCCGTTCCGGCGTGATTGAGTAACAAACATCCAAGTTTCGCATTTATAATAGTAGTAAGATCCTATGTTTTTGGCCAAAGAAACGTTTTACTCATTTATATTTTAATTCGGATTATATTTTTCTTTTCTCATTTTCACTTTTATTCCTTTTGTTGGATATTTATATAGATTTTAGGTTTCCGAAACACACTTTAAACGTGGCTTTAAGCTTAGGTTCATATCAAGTGTGGTTAATCGGATGTTAATCGTTGCTTAAATCAAGCAAAGTTTACAAACCAGCCTCTTAGCAACTCTCTTGAAAACGTATAATCTTATAATATTATTAATAGGTATAAACAAAATGAATATTTAAATACGACTCGTATTTATCACTATCCAGCGAAAAAAAAACGAAACGTTCATTTCACTTTTTTGACGTTAATTTGACAGAGAAGAATAAAAAATGTCAGGAAATGCGCAATGAGTAGAGAGCAATCATCTTAAAAATAAAAAAAAAACAGAATTACAAAATGTCGCATAAAAAAAGCGGAAGCGGTTAAACAAATTTAACACAACACATAAAACCAACTTGTAATTCTGCGGGAAGTCGCGTAAAAATGTCAGCATCGTGCAATTTTACATAAATTACTGTACAAAAGGAGTCGAGACGGCTGTCGTTCGACCGAGCACCCTGAGTTACGAGCGGGCTATTTGTAGATGCCGCCAAGAATCGCTTTCATTAACAAATCGCGATAAAACACCCCCTCAGCTCAGTGTCGAAAAAGATTTGATGTGAAGCGAGTCGGCGTCACGCCTGGTTATTAATTAGGGTCCCACAAAAAGGTGTCGAGGTCCAGTGGTTGTGACGCAGGCTCCTGCGGCAAAGCATCCAGTACCCACCCGACCGTGGTCGCGCGCGCCCGCGCCCGACGCGTCCCGGGACATCGCAGCCTCGAACCGCGAACACCTTATTCCAAAATCGATCTCAATATAAAATTAGAATTTAGATTTTTTCGTGTAGTTCTCTCTTGTGCCAGTACTGTCTACAATTATGAATTGATGGTTTTAAAACTTTTTGTTTCACATTATGTAACGGATTCAAACTTTAATTGCTGGTATGTTATAAATTATAAGTAATAAATATTCATGAAGATATATTTGTTTATGCAAGTAGCATACATAAACTGAAAGTTTGAGAAATGTTGGCTAAGTATTATACATATTTCATGGCTTTCCGCGTTTAAGATGTAAATAGCGAGTGTTCGTTTTAAACGAGCAGACTGGTGTAAAGTTTTGTGGCAGGAAAGTGTCATAATGCGTTTTTGGGGATTATTTTCAGTCGGGTCACGTCATGTGGCGAGGCCTGGAGGCTTAACTTAAGCCTGATTAAAGTCATCGATGGCTCGTGCCTGTATCGGGAAATGGAAAACATTAAACCGGGAATCTGTAAGTCCTGACAATTTTGGGATTATGGTTTTACATCGTACGTAATTTTATTTTTATTCCTTACACATTTTATTATTATTGAGAAAACGTATCAACATTAAAGGTTTAGAATCGGTTAGTTGCTAGTAGATGACATTAAACTTAATGTTTACAATACGCCTGCAAAGTTAAAATTCCAGAAATTTCCTAGAGCTTACGTAAATGTAGGAAGAAAAACAGCGTAGCATAATAATTAGACGTTCGTATGCAGTTAACCTCAGCTTCCTTACGACTGTACTAAAAAGTAATAACCCATTAGTAACTTGACTCCCGGGAATTGTCTCCAGCGTTCAAACAAAAAACATTCCCGGGAAATTACGCGAACGAGGCTCGGGGACCAGATGTTTACAATCGCTTGCTTCGGCAAAGTCCCCAAAATTATAAAGAAGGTCCTTGGCAAGGATGCGAAGCTTGCCCGCTTCGGTAAATACTTGGCAAGTTCTCCGCCAAGTCACCGCACACCAAATTAGTGCTGCGCTCGTTTTAATTATAATCCGATATCGATAATCGATTTTAAATGATCTGCTAATTAATTTCGTGGTGGCGATGGAATGTCATTAATTTCATAAGAGAGTTTGGACGCGAATGGATTCCAGTTAAGAGCATTATGTTTAATTAAATGGGTATTTCATGAGGACCTCCCACACCTAGTCTATTAAGTTTGTATTCGCGAGGGTACGGTTAAATTTTAATATTTTAGATGCAGTCATTTTAATCAAAACATTTTGTCCAACAAATCGGCTACTATACCAATGGTATTCAAACTATACCCTCGCAGTTATTCATATTTGCAAACAAAATAAAAATTGTATTCATTTCATAGCTCCCAGAAATTTGTTTTGAATAATAAATAAATGCTCATATCCATCTGGCGCCAAAAACATGAGTATATTTAAAGGTTTTATTCATAGAACTATTAAAGTAAAGCGATCATTTTTATGGTGGAACTCAGTCTTGTCGGCGCCTTACAATAACACATAAAGCATGTTTTCATTTGCATGTAATATGCGTTCCACATCATTAATTTGTCCGTAGAACGTCTGTTGTCTACGCCGTAGAGGGTCTACGAAAGTACTACGAGGGCTACGAGATTTTCGTAGCAGTTTGAATTGTTCTAAACTTCTCAATCCACCGACCAATTTTTATCTCTCTGTACACTAATCGTACTTATATAATAAATGCGATATTATTTCTGTTTATTTATCTATGTACTTGTTATGGTTCCACTTCTAAACGACTGAGCAGATTTTAGTGAAACTTGACACACTCAGACATTTCTTGAATTAGGACATACGATTTATATTTTATTATGTTTCTTTCGTATAAAACACAATAATAAAGTTTTTTTTTAATATTTTAGATGTTTCTGAATTTTCCCTCAATTGTATTTAATGCCAGCAATAAGTATAGCAAACCCACCTACCAAAAAAATGATCTAGCTTGTACGCAACGTCCAACACAATCTATCTCACATTAAATGGTCATAGGATCACAAAGATTAAATTCGTATACTTAGTTTCCCTTTATTATCATAATCCGCTTTCTAGCAATAAAGGGTCCCGATATAGTTATAAAATTAATTCTTAAAGTTGAACTACCAACCTGAACCGTAATAAAATTAGGATTAAATTGTACTACTAGATAGTTATACAAAAGAAATAGTTAGCATCGTACGTGAACGAATTGCAAATATGCTGAATTGAAATATTTTTGCTGACGGTCGAGCGGTTATAGATTTTTTCAGGAACGTGAATATATTTTTAATGAATCGCAGAGTTGATTTTAGTAGGATTTTGATTAACTTCGTATGTTGTATTTGAAAAATGTGTGGCCTATGACGCATTGTATTGTCACGCCTATACTCCCCAAAGCGTTTAGCAAGTATCAGTCATAAATGTTTATATATCAAATACAGACAAATAGTAAATGGGAAATAATCGTCATTCTCTTATTTCGCTGTCGTCAATTTAAAACTGAGAGGTAGTATTTACTAAACGCTCATTATGTCAAAATTTTCAAGAACTAATGAAGCAGGCAAGCCCGCAGGCAGTAACTAGTGAAACATAAAATAACGATTGGAAACGTGTACCTACATTTTGAAGCGACCGCCTTTTGGCACACGCTGGCGGATCCATTAGGAGTCCTTGGGGGCGAAATATTTGCATGGCTTTGGATATTATTTTCAGACCAGAATATTTTATACTAGCTTCTACCAGTGGCTTCGACCGCGTTAGTGTCGAAATTATCGCAAGGGTACATCATCATCATCATTATCTTATCAGCCGAAAGACGTTCACTGCTAGACACATGCCTCCAAGCGTCGCCACAACAATGGGTCCTGTGCGTCTCGCATCCATCGGCTACCCGCGATCCTCACCAGGTCATCGGTCCACCTCAAGGGAAAACGCTCGCGGAAAAAGCCTATAATAGAAGTGCTATTCAAGACTATAGTCTTTCTCTGTGCCCATCCAGATTAAATCTGCCATTTCGGCGTGATTTTTGTTAACTAACAAAAACCCATCCAAATCGCAATTATAAGGGCGCCTTCAAATTTGTCGCAAAGTGCCTCACGACAGCAGCAAGGCTGCAGCGCTGCTGCCGCGCTGCTTTGTTAAACCATACAAATAATAAACACGCGGCCGCAGCGTTTGCGTTTATTATTATTTGTATCGATGCGCAGTAGCAGCGCTGCAGCGCTGCAGCCTCGCTGCGGCCGCGTGTTTATTATTTGTATGGTTTAACAAAGCAGCAAATCTTTGCGATAAATTTAATAGTAGTAATTAAGATAATTATAATTGTGGGTAGAAGTGGTCTACGTACTGCTACAAATTGTGTATCCTAGTTGAAGTATAAGCATGGACCATCAAAAGTTATTGATAGATGAGAATAAATATAGAAGACTATAAAATCTCCAAATTGGCCTATCAGTTTGCTTTTATTGCAATATGCAGAACAATTTGAACTCATAACCCACATATCATATCACTATGAAATAAAAGTGATTTTCTTCTTTAATCATAAGCGATAAGAACAATTTTTCATTGTGTCGCATTGCAATCGGATTACTTTAGTAGTTTGTGGAGTTTTACTAAGTTGACTTTTGAGCTCATGATGACCCGCTTAGAATAAGGGACATTCTATTAGCCATGGTGATTTGAAGGATAGGCAATGTCAATCCTATGCATTTTCGACTTTCTGACAATCGTTATTATTCATAGAATGTCCCCATAGGCGGGTTTCTGAATAAAGTATTTTGAGTTAAGACCGGATCAAACTCTGTTTATGACAAATTTCAACTGCTTAATTTAGAAATCGTGGGTTTCTATAGAGCCCTAGATACCGCTTTGCTCGAACTATAACCGTGGCTAAACTAACCTTAAAAACGCAAACGTAGCCTTTCACGTTTGTTCTTTTCAATAAAGTTTAGTTTTTTCTCGCCAAAAAAAGCCGCGCGTTGGTAATTCTCATGGGTACTGTAAGATGGATGGCTAGTAGAATGAAATATTGCACCCATCATTTTCTATAGCCCATAATATTTTGTTTGCTTACAAATAAAATATATTCTAATAGATATATTTAGGTAGGTATGTAGTTGTAGATAGTCTCAATAATAATAATGATGATAAATGTATGTAGTTGGAAGATAGTTTGTACTTTTTTTAAAGAAAAAAAAAAAAAAACGTTGCTCAACGCGTGGTCTATCCTCTGTATAAGCTTTTCCCAGCTATGTTAAGATCGACTTCCAGTCTAATGAATATAACTTAATACTACTGGTATTTAGTTGCATTCAGTTAAGGTCTTTGCACACGGCGCTTTACTAACGCGCCGAGGACGCGCAGATGAACGCGGTTTAAACGAAATTTAGACGCAGACGGTATCTACTGCTTTTCGGTCATATCTACAGCGCCGTGAGCGCGCGTTAAAAATACGCCGTCTGCATAGGCTCTTACTATTAAATGGAGTATATAGCATATCTGAATTTCACAATCCAGGGGCTGGCTAGCACGATACCCCTTCGCTTTTTTAGGGTTCCGTAGTCCTGACAAGGAACCCTTATAATAATAACTAGTGGACGTCACGCGGTTTCACCCGCGTAGTTCCCGTTCCCGTGGGAGTACGGGGATAATATATAGCCTATGTTACTCCCTGATAATGTAGCTATCCAATGCTAAAAGATTTTTTCAAATCGGTCCAGTAGTTTCGGAGCCTATTCAATTCAAACAAACAAACAAACAAATCTTTCCTCTTTATAATATTAGTGTAGATAATGTTTATTTATTTCTCCTCACAATAAACAGACCTTTATAACAATGTTACTTATATCTATTTAAACACAGGTATGTGGATAGTCTAGAATATGTGAGAAGCTGGTGTCTGAGGTAGGCATGAAAATGCCTGCCTTATAGTTTCGTTATGTCTGTCTGTCTGTCCGTCTGTCCAAGGTTTTGCTAAGAGACCGTTAGTACCAGAAAGCTGTAATTTCTGTATCTGTAGGGGTGTATATCAATTACGCCGACAAAGTGGTAAAGTAATTTTTTCGAAAATGTCTTTGTTTCGTCGTTTTCCCGATCGTGTGGGTATCGTTGAATAGGTCTTTTAAAATGAGTTCGGGGTTGTTTATATTATTTTACGATTTGGTGCTCCATTTACGAAATATTAAACTGTAAGTTGCAGGTTTTGTTCCAGGCTTGAAAAATCTGGAAAAAATTATGATGATAGTGCATTTCATGAACTTTAAAGGAAAATTATAGCGGTTAAGATAACTTTATTAATTTAGCAGTAATAGTCGTTGAACTTGGGTGTTGGATAATTTGGTACCAAATATAAAATCCTTAGAATAAACCAATGAATCGTTCTATATTGTGATAACGGGCTACTACGGAACCCTGCATTTTTTTTTAATTTTCTTTGCTTCGTTAATAATTGTAATTTATCTTAAAGCCGTTTCTTTGTTAAGATAAATAGAAAGCCTTGGTTTTTGGTGAGGCCAACCGTAAAATTCTTTGGACTCAAATTGAGATTAATTTGTATACTGTGGGTCTGAAGTTCATGAGCCTGAACGTGGAAATGAAATACAAATTGCTTTGCCCTTGTGAAATAATTAGGGTACAATAAAGGAATAAAAGAGGAGCCGGGAAAGGGCGCCTTGATGATTTAGTTAGAACGTTTTGAGAGAGATTGGTAGACGAGTTTTAATAAAAGTTATATATGAAAAAACTGGCCAAGTGCGAGTCGGACTCGCGTGCAAAGGGTTCCGAACGAATTTTATTGTTTTAACATGTTATTTTAACACTACAGACTTCTAATAAGTTTTCCTGTAATCTTTAGGTAAAGATCTATTATCTCCATTTTTTTCAAAATTTTAGGCTCAGGAGTTTCGGAGATAAGGGAACACAACACACAAGAAATTAGACGAAAAATGACCATTCCCCCCCCCCGGGAATGGTCATTTTTCGTCTAATTTCTTGAATAACTTCAAAACCATTTATTTTAAAATTATGAAAAAAATATAATTAAAACCCTCACAGTAAGCCTTTTCATTTGATATGTCATACGATATTGCTCAAAATTTTTATTTTTTATTTTCTAGTTTGTCCCTCAAAAGTGACCCCCGTACTAAAAATTTAATAGTTTACGTAACGCATCCGTGTTTGGGTTATAGAAGTCCATATTTGTACCAAATTTCAACAGAATCGGTCCAGTGGATCCGGAGAAAACTGGCTGTGACAGACGGACAGACAGACAGACACCCGAGTGATCCTATAAGGGTTCCTTTTTTTTTCGGAACCCTAAAAATCTTTTTTTCTTCTTCTGTAGTTAGAAAAACTTTTTTGTTTGCTTCGTGTTCACGTCATCTCATCTACCCTGTCTTTTTGTAACTAATAATAATAATAAAATATTTTATTGACACAAAGAAGGTTACATTTTGAGTTGAAGCCCCGACTCCTGAGCTAGGTGGTGCCTGTGTTACAGGAGTCAGTGTCTTCACCCGTTAGCAGAACATTTACAATGTATACAGTAAAATAAAATTAAATAATTACAATTAGTGCAAGCTTGCTCTTCTTCTTCGTTCTGGGATTTTATCAGAGACTGTTTGCCTACATTACTACTATTATATTGTTACGAGTCTTGTTCTTTAAATATGTTTAATCCAGTGTTTTAAGCCATGTGTTTAGTTTCATCTTCGTTTTCTTTTTAGTTAGGGGGCTGAAGTTGAGAATTGAGGGTGAGGGTTTGTTATATATATGAATAGCTAGGTAAACTAAGACTGTTTTGAATTTGGTTAAGTTTGTTATATATATAAATAGTTAGGTAAGTAAGACTGTTGCGTCGGTTTTTATTCTAACCAGAAGAAGTTTAATTCCAGTATTTAACATGTGGTTATCTGAAAGCCAATTTCTCGTACTCAAAAAACCTTTTTAATTGATGTTTTATCATCTCAGCGACAATCGGTTTGAACTTGTAAAAATGTAAAGGAATTGGAGCTGTTGTTGGTTGTTGAGAATGCTTCTTAAAAATACGAGAATAAGCACTTCTGACCTCCGAATCCCAGTTACTGAGTAACACGATACCTTTGTCTTGTTGACACAACTCGTCAGCAAAATACGAGCAAAAGCGACTTTTACAAATAAAATCAAATAATTATTTAAAAAAATATAACCGAATTGAGAACCTCCTTCTTTTTTTGAAGTTTGTTAAAAATAAATTTTGGCTCTTTATCTCCGAACAATTTTGTGCCTATAAAAATAGCAAGTGAAAATCCTTATATAGGTTTTTACAATCTGCGCTCCTGCGTCCATATTCCTGAACCTGAACGTAACATATTGGCTATAGACATTTGTTCTAGTTCGTGATTTATGGGTGTAATACCCACCAGGATGCAGGGGGTTCTGCCAAAATTACTGCAATCTAAATATTTATTTTTAATTTAATTGATGTTTGTTTATTACCGAACAATGTAAAGCCTATAAAACTTGCAAGTTGTAATCTAATATAGGTTTTTACAATCTGCGCTCCTGCGTCCATATTCCTGAACCTGAACGTAACATATTGGCTGTAGACATTTTGTTCTAGTTCGTGATTTACGAGTGTAATACCCACCAGGATGCTGGGAGTTCTGCCAAAACGATTGCAATTTGATTGAAACTTTTTGATCTTTACTGTATAGTCTGGACGCACTTACAGTGCATTTTTATATTGGTAATCTTAGAGTAAGTTTTTGTTCCGTAGTTGAAACTCAACGAAGAATCAAAAATTGAGGGTAAATTTCGTTAAAATGCAATTTTCAATCAATTGTTAACCTGGTAGCAGCTGGATGAGAGTTGCCGGAAAAAAACTGGAATGGCGTGCACTAGGAGAAGCCTATGTCAACAGTGGACTACTAAAGCCTATGTATGGGCTGATGATGGTGTTGATGATGTTAGCCTGACCAATAGCTAGCCAAATAAATAACTAATCTTCTTTTTATCGTGTGGGCACTGGAGTCTAACGACCCTATACACCTTAGTGTCAGAGTTTCTCTGACATGGTTTATTTGACGACCGCCATTTGGCGGCCGGGATCACCGCCTTATACGTGCCTTCCGAAGCACGGGATCGTCTTTTTATCAGACAATCAGGTGATTTAAGCCTGCAATGTCCTGGCCAAACTGGAAACAAGTTTACAAAGTATACTTCCCGTGGGAATCGAACCCACGACCACCGGGTCACAAGGCAAACGCCTAAGCCACTCGACCACGGAAGAGGTTAAATAAATAACCAATAATAACAATTGATCGAAAAACGTATTGAACGAAGTTTACCCACAACTTTTGATTATTGGTTGAGTTATAAATACGAGTAAAAAAACTCACCCTTACTTGTCTAAAAGAAGTGTGCATAAATCGTGTTTTCAACTCCACTTTCTTCTTCACACTGCGTGTCAAGCTGAGAAAAATAGAGCGCACTTTGCGCTTGAAATAACGGTGTAACACAAATAAATTTTATAGTGCAATCTCCTACAGTGAAGTTCAATAATGATATTAAAAGCACTTAACGGGGAAGCACTAGCCTGTAAGTAGATACTTTAAAAATCCATTTTGGTCTGCCTTATCTTATTGGTTGTGGAATCAAGAAGCACATTCGATATTTTTATATAATTCCCAGTTCAATATGGGAACAGAAATAGACGTTCCATTTTGGAGTACGAAAATAGTGTTCATGTGGGAAATAAGCTTTGGAACATCTTGTGCTTCCAATTTGTCGGTAGACAGCTACGTACCAGGCAACTATTTCGGTGAACAGACAAAAGCAATTTTAGTTGTTTTGCTTGGGTATTTGATATCAGTAAATAATAAAATTCTTCCGTTCCTATGAGTGATTGACAGATTACGCTCAGCCGAAACAACTGGTCCTAGAAAGCTGAAATTTGGCTGGTATTTCGGGAAATCACCTCTTAGCACTCCCCTACGGAGTGTAGGGAAGCACTAAGAGGATTTCCGGAATACCTACGGAGACGGGAAAAAACGGGATATGCGCGTATGCGCAGGCAAAAGCTAGATTAATTAGGTTTTTTTTTTACTTATCCTAGCGTTCATAAAAAGGATGAACACTATTTTATTACAATCTAGCCTTTTATATAGACTAATAAGTAATTTAATTAAAACCTAAACTGTTAAATTGTCTTTATTAAGAATGTGTCCAATAGCACTTTTCTTATTGTCTCTATTAAGGCGAATACACTTCGTTCTTGTGTTTGTTTGGTAACACTTGTTTCACATTACACTATTCACTAACACTGAATAGAATAGAATAGAATAGAATAGAATAGAATACTCTTTATTATGTACACCATATAAGTTACAGAAAAGATAGATGAGAAACATTACATAGGGTGACACAATGGGCGGCCTTGTTGCTAAAAGCGATCTTTTCAAGACAACCCTTGGATGGATTCTAAAGAAAAAAGGAGATACAGTACTGTAGGTAGTCTTAGGTGTACTATTTATACAAACATCAATATATACTAAATAGATAAATTTATACAATGATAATTGTGAAACAATAGCAGAGAACTCTAGTAACAGACGCTTTAAAGAGAGAGATAGTGGTTCTTGACCAAAGTTTTAAAAATGGACAAAGATTTAGCCCGCCTTATCGACACTAACTCAAACGGTTTTGTTCTTTTTAGTCTTCTCACTATGTCCGTGTGGTCGAGAAGCTGGATCGCTTCGACGTTCACATGCTGATGAAGTCTCTGTTCATGAGCTTCTGCAGTTTTTTGTATCACTTCTTTGATGAATTATGTTTTGATGCATGTGCGACTGGGTTCATGGTGCTATGTTGTGTGCTGACATTTTATATCAGTTTATATTTAAAAGAACTATAATTAGCATGCAGTAGGGTGTTATGCGGTGATATTTATATTATGTTTCATCTAGGTATGCATTTTTTCTATTCATATTTGCAGAATGAATAAAAATATTTTTTAATAGTTATTTTTTTAACATTTATTTATAAATGCAACATAGGTAACTAAAAGGCAAAACTTAGGTACGTAGCTCTTTGTTGTTTAAACATTTTCGTTCGAGTATCGATAAAAAAAATATCCAAAGTATATCCTACTTTGTTCCACGTGTTTTGATCCGGTCTGGCCATCATAAATATTTCATTAATCAATCTGTTCACGTTTTAACCAACACACACCGTTATCGATGACATTCTCACTTCAAATGTTTGCTTTTCTGACATTTCATTTGCGCTCTGTATGTGCCTGCCAGTATTTCGAGTTGTCAAATGACCTACTATTAAACTTTTTTTAGAGATTATATTTTCATTACATACATTTAGGATATGACGATACGTCGTGTAATAGGTAAAATGTCTTTTGTTTTAAAAGAATGTATGTATCTTTATTTGTATTCGAAGTAATTACAATCCGTAGGAATTATTAGAAAATAGCTATAAAAAGTATTTATTGGCTGCAAAGGAATTAAAACCTTGTCTTGTATGACCTTGTATATTGAACGTGTATTGACTTGTATACCTTTTGTTGTCCATGCCCCACCGAACTGCTGCATTCCGTGGGAGTTTTAAATTCGCAGCTTCTCGTTGCTGGAACGACCTGCCTCCGCCGTTTCGTGCTATAAAAACAATTGGTACTTTTAGCTCAAGATTCAAGCAACACCTACTCCGCATTCAAAAATAAACTACATAGAAACAACTTACTTACCCAGGGTATGCACGCAGCTAGTATTGGTGAATTTGTCCCATGTTCTCAATATAACTCTTTCTTGTGACAAAACACTACACCACACAGTCCTCAACTGTTCAATCATATTTATTTTTAACCTTACTATTTTAGACGCACTCGATAAGTCTTTTGTTTTGTTTTATTTACATTGTTTGTTGTGTTTCTGCCATGTTTTAATCTCGATATTGCAACCTTTGTGAACCATAGTCTCCAACAGTGCGCCCGCGCGTTCCGTCATTTGTCTATGACATTGACAAATGATACTGGAGCACTGGGCCATTGAGATTTGGTTAATATTGAAATTTTTTATTTATGTATTCCACATTTTAAATTGTTTTATCTTTATACAAATTATTATATTCATTATTTTACTTGTATATATATATTAGTGTTGTGTTCCGTATGTGTGTCCGTGACATCACATCAGGCCCTGTCATAACACCAGCGCTGTGATATTTATTTTTTTAAATATCGCAGCATATGCTGAGACAGGGACCTTTTTGGCCTCGCACAAATTAATTTTAAGACGCCGCTTATATGTATGTATTGATTGATATGTATGTCTTGTGCGAGTCCCAAATAAATATTTTTCTTTCTTTCTTTCTTTCTTTCTATGACATAAAGTTTGTTCTTAAATTTGTCACTTATCTCGAATTCTGATTTCAGATATCAAGGATTGATTTTGCGCAATTTATTGTTTCAAACTCTATCAATAATAATTCCTAATCTACGTGTCTTTCAAAATGAATTTATGAATACTTAAACGTTTTTACTTATTATTTGAGTCAGAAGTCAAAAAGCTTTAGCAAAGCCACACAAATCTAGGCTGACAACTTTAATTCACGAGCTAATCTAATTAAGAACAAGCGCGGTGACATTTTTGGCACAAACAACACTGCTTCCACCCACACTCGCTGTTGTATTTGGCAAAAATATACCGAAAGACTAAAGAAATTAGCCTCATACGTTATGCGTTTTGGCATAATGCTTTCCACTAAAATGCTAATAATATCTGCACTGGCCTGGCCACATTTTGTTCGAGGTCTAATATTCTGAATTACTCTGACTGGCCGCAACGGCATATGCCAATAATAAGGCTATTTTATGAGGCCATATGTGATGCTGTTGGCTGCTCTAGTGTGTGGTAATAACAATAGACAGCTGAGAACTATGTGATTATGCAATTAAAAAGGGTTGGAAAATCGTATCAAAATAATTTAGGTATATGGTTTGAGCTTACGAGGTAAGTTTTTCGAATAATATAAAAAAAACCAGATATACGAGATTTGACAAAAGACAAGGACTGAACTATTACTCATCCCATAAACATATATTAACAGACCCATTTACTTAAAAGTCGTGACTAATGAAATATCCAGACTTTCCACAATCAATCAAACTCAAACTCAAAGTATTTATTTCAAATAAACCATTTACAGGCACTTTTGAATTGTCAAGTTCGGTCGGTCAAAAAAAGATGAAGCTATTTGCACGTTCCAAAGCGTAGATCTCTATGGAGAAGAACGTGCAAGAAACTCCACGGACACTCTTTTTAAAATAATAAATTGTTACAAAGTTTTGTTTATATCATGCTGGAATTACACATACATGTGAAAACGATGTAAAAGACGAGCAGGATAAAAGCGTTCTGTAAAAAAAAGAACAATTCAAAGAAATAATTAACATAAACCATGACAGCTGAGAACTGACCAGTCCCAACTGACGGCGCCCGTTCACGAACATGACGCATGTGCTAGCACCATTCGGCACAACCATTTTTAAACGAGCCAAATGATTCAACGGATACGCCACTATCAGCTAGACTTTTGAGTCAGCATGACACTCCCAATCACCAGGGTACATTCAAGTCAAAAACAAACCTAAAACTGATAGCTATAGCTTAAGTTTAAGGTACACAGTACTCATACTCACACATGTGCCACAGTCACTGCACGCTACTTTATCTATCAGTCACATCCTTGACTGTGGTTAAACTGACAGAAAAACCTATCCTGTAATGGGCGCCTAAGGTATTGTGAACTATGACTATATGGTACTTTACCATAATAGATTTTTATTCGCTAAACAAAAACTTTTTTTTTGTACCAGGAACAGTTTAAATTAGAACAAAACAGCTTTTGTTATACTTTTAAAATCATAATGACGGAAGTCGACGGTCGGAATGACTGTACTTTACAAGAAAAAGAGGCAAAACAAGAAAAGTAAAAGTTTTTTTTTTGTTTTGTTTTCCTGTTTTAATTATGATTCATAATACTGGCAAACAAAATTGAAACTAATTCGTAAGCACAACGTCGTTAGTTCAAAAAATTCAAACAAAAAAGCTATAAGTATACCTGTTTACGAAGTTTTTCAAATGATGGAAAGTAACAAAGTGGAATTCTGTTGCCCGTAGAACTTGTGGAAACTTTACGACACAATAAATAAATAAATGGATAGTTGCGCTGTAGCAGCGCCTTACTGAAACAATGAAATTATTTACACAAAAGTCCATATCTACCTATACCAAATTTCAACGGAATCGGCCCAGTAGATCTGGAGAAAACTGGCTGTGACAGACGGACAGACAGACAGACAGACACCCGAGTGATCTTATAAGGGTCCCTTTTTTACGGATGTTCGGAACCCTAAAAATAAATAAACTGGTCTTGTTTTTGCGTAAGTTTTGGCGTAGTTTGCTGTGGGTCACGGACAATAAACACTTTTAAAAAACTGGTGTTGTATTTGATGTGTGATTGCTAATAATAATAAGCGTTTATTTAAAAAAAACATTACAAAGTTTTTTTCATCAATTAGTGTCCGTTGTGTCTTTCACTCACATTTTGGAACAATCAGTTTTTTAGTTTTCAGAAAGGTTTTCCATGATGGAGAAAGTTTATAGTACCTACATACTCGTATATAATTTTCTCGCCATAGTGAAACAATGAAATTGTTTACAAGGGTGTTTGAAGTGCTAATAAATGTACAAAGGCAAGGACGGCCTTCGCGATCTTATCTTGTCCCTAAGACAACGGACCTCAATCGATTCCCGTGAGGATTAAGAAAAAGAAACTGTTTTTCAGAGATTAAGTATAAAGAAAAATAAACTGGTCTTCTTTTTGCGTAAGTTTTAGCACCATATTTGGCGTAGTTTGCTGTGGGTTACAGACAAAAAACACTTTTACAAAACTGGTGTTGTATATGATTTATGACTCCTCATTAAAATAATAAACGTTTATTCCCAAAAACATTACAAAGTTTTTTTACATTAATTAGTGTTTGCGCTTTCACTCACATTTTGAAACAATGAGTTCTTTAGTTTTCAGAAAGGTTTCAAAAAGTTTTATAGCTTGTAGAAGGTTTACGACACATACATATCTAAAATAGTTACTTGTCTTAGTACTCGTAAAACAATGAAACTGTTAACAAGGGTGCTTAAAGTGCTAATAAATGTACATACGCAAGGACGGCCTTCGCGGTCTTATCCAGTCCTTAATACTACGGACCGCAATCGATTCCCGTGAGGATTTAAAAAAGAAACGGTTTTTCATAGATAATAAAGAAAAATATAACCAGTCTTGTTTTTGCGTAAGTTTTGGCGCCATGTTTGTCGTAATTTGGTTTGGGTCACGGACAACAAACACTTTTTACCCGTCTATGGCGAAGGAGAAAGAGTTATGATTTTTACATAACCAGATTTGTATTTTTTTGAAACGTGTTATTTGTCTCTTATTTAGTAGTGCTAGCTGTTTCACTCACATTTTGGAATAATCACTTCTTTTGTTTTCACAAAGTTTTACAGCTTGGGGAAGTTTACGACACATAAATACTCGTATAAATGGATGCTGGTTTAAGTAAAATAAGGAAATTGTTTACAAGGCTGTCTGCAGTGGTAATAAATATACAAAAACAAGGCTTTTGCGGTCTTATCTTATATATAAGACTACCGTTCTCAATCAATTCCCTAAGGCATTGGATAATGTGGTAAGAAAAGGTTTTACAGATCATAAAGAAAGATAAAACCGTCTCTTGTTTCCTTGTAGTTTGGCATTTTGTTGTGGACTATAATTTTTTGGGGTCCGTCCGTCTGTTTGTCAGCGGGCTTTATCTCAAGAACCGTAATAGGTAGACAGTTGAAACTTTCACAAAGCTTTAATTTCTATTGCAGCTGTAACAACAAACAATAAAAATTAAAGGGGGCTCCCATACAAGAAACATGTAATTTTCGGTTTATGGTACGGTACCCTTCATGTGAGAGTCAACCTCGCACTTGGCTGGTTTTTATAGTAGCCTCAGTCTGAGGCTACTATAAAAACCGGCCAAGTTTAGCTCTCTAGCTCATATCATATCAAAGACTTTAGAACTTCTGTAAATGATACCAAATTAGAGAAATGTACAATATATCACTTAATTGAAATTGAAAATATTTATTTCAGACCAAGCACACAGTAATTAATACAGGTCCATATTATGTTAGCAGGTAGATACTTATAGCGATGTTAGTAAAATTTAAAATAATAATTATTTTGCACATGCATGCGCGACCACTGTCTCAGGATTTGGCTGTCCACTCTGTCCGACACTACGCTCAGAAACGAGTTGGTGCTACCTTTTACCCGGGACCACAGTGAGGCCGTTCTTTTGCGAAGCACCGTTCATATCCGCGGTTTTACTCACTTCAATTTATAACCAAATCAGATCGATCCTTGATGCATTACAAGAATTTTGATTGAATGGAATTTTAGTCAAGACGAATCTTTCAAATCAGTTCAGTACACTACCATCCGATTTTAAGATTGAAACTGTAGCAGAAGTGTTAATAAAACTCTAAAGGCTGGAAAAGATTTCCACTGTAAATCGTCGTATCGAGACCAAATAGAAGGCTTCTATTAGTTCCCTTGGGCTTCGAGCGAAGCGTTCAAACAGTGGAGTGAGATATATTTACAGTTTATTAAACTGGAGAAAAATACGTTTTCTACACTTTGAAGCTTAGAGAACAATATTGGCGGTTTTTGGCCATCGAAGAAATATACATTTAAACAAAAATAATTCTCGAAGAACAGTACCCTCCCTTTGGGGCAGTCGGGTAAAAAGGGTAACTTATGTACCGCGCATTCAACAAAATACATGAATGATGAATAAGTTAAAGAATTATGCAAGAATGGCGGCATGTATTTTTTCCTTGAAGGGAAAATATTTGATGTATGAATATAAATAGGTTCTATGCATATGTAATTTAGTTTCATAAACGATTCGTTAACCAAACAGTCTTCAGTAAAGTAATATTTTGGTTGAACACATTCACTATAGTATCTTGTTCCCAAAAAACTACGAATATGTTGCACGAAGGTTCGTCTAAGCCAAATTTTTTGTACTTTTTTTAGTAAGAGTTTAGAGTAAGAGAGGCTGTGGGCCACAGACAACAAACACTTTTACAAAAATGGTGTTGTATTTGATTTGTGATTCCTAATAATAATAAACGTTTATATCCAAACAATTACAAAGATTTTTTTTTTAAATGAATTCGTGTCCGCGCTTTCACTCACATTTTGGAACAATCAGTTCTTTAGTTTTTTTTTGTACTTTATTAGTAAGAACAAAATTCTTAATTATTAATTACGATCTAGCCTAAAAGACTAATAAGCAATTTAACTCTTACTTTATATGTTCCGAGACCACATCATCGCTTACCATCAGGTGAGATAGTGGTCAAACGCGAGCCTATAAATAGTAAAAAAAAAAAGATTATGTTAAAACTAAGAAAAGTGTCCATTTGCACTTTTACACTTTCTTAGAGTCTGATATAATTTATAAAACACTATGTTCATGTGTTATATGTATAACACAACATTGTTACTATTATTCATTCACTTTGCACACTAAGCCAAATGAACACGTCTAAGCCAAATGAACACACGTCGCATTTCGTTCTCGTTCTTCTTTGTTTTATTTTGGGGTTAGTCAAGTCGTTTAATCAAGTTGTTGTTTTTAAGTACTTTGGGGTTAATGTTTCTCTACAGCAGTACATAGTAGCAATAACGACATTGCCCCTTTCATATAATGACAGTTTTACCCCACCCTATACAGCCAATTGAACCGTCTACTTCCCTTCAAAAATAAAACAAAGCTTGCCGAGCCGAAAACCAACCGCGACTCGACCAGAGCTAAGGCCTAACATAGACTTTCGCAATTACGAGTCGGTCGGTTAAGCCAGGGGAGTAGTGGGCTAATTAGGCACATTACTGGCTTATCGTGTGAGGAGGAAGTTGGGGTATCGCGGGTCAGTTGCGGCGTGGAGTTGTGTTGCTGGCCTTAGAGCTCATTCACACTAAGACGATTAGTTTTTTTTGACGCATCGTCTTTTTTCACGATTCGTTTTTATTTTTTACGGTGGCTATGCTTTTTAAATGCCTGTGTTCACACGCATCACGAATCATGAGAAATGTCGGATACATCTTAAATCACGTATCGTCTTTTAAAAAACATGTTCGGCAAAAACTCACGAATCGTGTTTTTTTGTGACGGATTTGCATATATTCACATCCATCGTGGTCGATAGTTCATCCAAGACTAAGCTTTGAATCACGAAACGAATGTGAACATCAATTCCGATATTTTGCTGAACCGTGATAAAACGATTCAGTGTGCAATGAGAACGACCATCCGTCATGACGTATCGTGTTTTATGACGAATCGTCAATGACGGAACCCGTGTGAATGAGCCCTTATGTAGGTTCTGTTGCAAGGATTAGTGTGGAGTGTGGCCGGGTTATAGTTGTTTGTGGGTATGTTGTATCTGTAATGATGATGAAGTAATCAAAATTAATGGCAGGTCAGTGCTTCGAGTATACGAGGTGTCCTGTTTTATTAACATGGAATTTGGATATTTTTCTGTTAACCCTTGGGTCCACCACCTCCAAAAAACTGACCAAGTGCGAGTCGGACTCGCGTGCAAAGGGTTCCGAACCGATTTCATTTTTTTAAATATTATTTTAACATCACAGACTTCTTACAGGTTTTCTTGTATATATGTCACACAACATAGTTTTAATTTTTTTTTAATTTTCTAGTTAGACCCCCAAAAGTGACCCCCATAATAAAAAAAAAATATTTATTTACGTAACACGTCCGTGTTTGGGTCTCAGAAGTCCATATGTATACCAAATTTCAACAAGAATCGGTCTAGTAGATCCGGAGAACTGGCTGTGACAGACGGACAGACAGACGGACACCCGAGTGATCCTATAAGTGTTCCGTTTTTTACGGATGTTCGGGACCCTAAAAATGGTTCTCATGAAGGTTTCCCTTTCCGTTTTTGTTCGGAGCAGCAAAGAAAGTATCTACATTTTTATTTTCAGTCTTGTGTTTAGTTCTGTCTTGCCCTTGTTTTAAAGTGGTACATCAGAGAACCTAACCCTACAAAACATATAAGAAAGAAAGGGATAAGCTCATTTCTGATCCAGTGTCCCAAAAATATCTATTTATAGAGGGGGAAATTGAATACATACGTCAAATATCTTAAGTGGGGTTTATATAAAGCTTAGGAACTAGGGCCTGACAGATGCTTAGCAAGATAAATGACCAGGCGACCCGACTGATGTCGTAACAAGGATCTAGTGATCCTTCATGTTTGTGATATTCAAATAGTTTGTATCCACACAATTTAATCCATGTTTAGGCGTATTATCAGGATTGGATATTTTAAAGTAAAAAAGTAGGTAGTTTACTTATTAATCAATTTTATTCGATTAACTCACTTAATTTATAATAACTGTGAACTCAATTAATTATCATATCATAATTATTAACTAAAAGGTATTAACACGATATTAGCAAATCTAGGCGCTATGACAACACGTGTATCGGATCGAGGTCTAGAATAGAATGCCCCGATCGCTCCGCGCGGTCTCCTTTTACGTCCGAGCACAAACAAGTCGAGTAGTGGGGGAGGTGGGGATGGCGACATCGCCTGATCGGTCCGGTGCACGTGCCGTGTACAACCGTACGATGACGTAGCGCCGTCACATGTATTGTAGGTATTTAAATGGTTTGTACCTGGCAGCCCCAGGAGGGTAATTATTTTCGATATAAGTACCTATGTATGATTTTTTTGCGTATTTCTATGCCATACCCTGTAGCCTAAAAAAACTTGTTTTTTTTTTCTTTCGCCACTTTCTAGTTAACATAGCTTTATCAATGCCGGAAAACTCTGTCATTGGCTTTAATAATAATTGTCATCATCTCACTGTCACTGTGCAGTGTGTGCTGTGCAGTCTGTAACAGTGTCTCAGTGCCTCAGTGCTGTCTAGTAACTTTGACGTAAATGCACTAGGCTGTTCATTGATAGTGACATATCCTTGAAAATTCAAAAGTGCCTGTAAATGGTTTAATTGAGTTAGAGTGAGGAGGACATTCATAACTGATGTAAATTAATAAAAAGCTGTTGAGTTCCAAATAAATAAATGGCTAGGTACAGTTCCTGTTCCAGTTCCTCTATAATAGGCTATGAGAGCAAGCCACGGAAAAAACAAGTATTTTATAAAACACGTTCGCGCGGGTTTCGCATTGCAATTTTTGTAGGGATCCCTATTTTTTAAACACTATATATATATAAACTAATAAAGCCTATGTTACTCAAGGTTAATGTAACATTCTAATGAAGAAAGAATTTTTAAAATCGGGTCATTCGTGAAATGAATCACCCGATTTTAAAAAGAATGAATTCGAGAGTTCATTCGTTGTAACGAATAACATACAAAAATACAAACCTTTCCTCTTTATAACATTAGTGTAGAAAAATAATCTTATTGAAAAACAGTCAACTGTAAAAATTATCATCCTTATTTAAAAAGTACGTACGTAATTTTGGCTAGCTCTTTTCAAAATCAACAGAAAAAGAACAGGTTTCCACATGAAAATACTTTTTACCGTATGGATCTTTGAAGTTCGTATCAAAGCTCAATTTTTTGCACGAAATATTCGGCTTTGGCTGATATTCATGCTCATAGCAAAAATATTACTGAGATATTGGCAAAGTAATCATTTTTTCATATATCGATAAACTAGTTTCTAACCGCGGCTTTGAGCTTATGAATGACGAACGTTATGCGACGGAACTACACACCCAGGAAAAACTTTTCCAACTGATTAAACGATGCATTTGTCATGTTATCTCTCCAGTACCGTTGGCTGCCTGGTAGCGACTGCCTGGGGCATTAAGAGGGGACTCTAGTCGATATCTCTTGAACCTTTTGTCCATACAAACGCATTCCGCTGTTTTCTTCGTGGATAATGCTGCTAGAGCAATGATTTTTTTTCCAAAAAATCAAGATCGAATTAATACGTGCCTTTATTATTTTCTTTTTCCCAACACATTATTACTTAAAGAATTATGACAATCCAAAATCCCGAAAAAACAGCCCGTTTTTACCGACATGTTCAGATGACTATCAGACAAATTTGACAAATTTTTAACAAAATAGAAGCATAGATATAGTCTTCCTCTAAATTTTGATATATAATTTTTGTAGATCAGTCCAGTTTTGAAGAAGAAAGCAGCGGAATACAAATCGTCTTTTGGTCAAGGTTTTTATAGGTAAAATCAGTCTCTGCTGCAGTTGTCGCTTTCGCATTTTATTTGATAGGGCACAGCGCGACGGCATCGGCAATAGATTGTTAAAATACCTATTTTTCAAATTTCTCAGGACTAGAGTCCCCTCTTAAGTCTGCTTTTCATGAAGTCTAAATATTACCTCTATGTAAATACTGTCCTATTCCTGACCTTGGTTTAACTTCATCCCGATCAGTTCAGTCTTTAACATTTACAGACATACTAGCTTTTGCCCGCGATCGTACGCGCATGTCCTGTTTTTTTTTTTCCAATTCCGTAGTAATTTCGGGAAATGCTCTCTTTGTGCTCCCCTGCACTCCCCATGGAATCTACACGCCAAATTTCAGCAATTTTGTTTTATTTGTTATGGGTTTGCTCTTGACTCTAGTCTATGTCAGAGATGACCGAGACAAAGTCTACGATGGAGCGAGCTTACCCAGAAGGGGCCTGTTCACTCTAACTTTGAAGAGATTAGGGTTGTAAGCGTTTGGAAACACGGACGCAGGCAGAGAGTTCCACTTCTTTGCTGTGCGCATTATAAAAGACGTTTGGAAACGCTTATTGCGAGTTGGTGGAATAGCAACAAGGTAGGGATGGTAAGATGCAGTGCGTCTGGATGTCCGATGGTAGAAGGGGGCCGGTGGGATGAGGTCGTGGAGTTCATGGGCACACTCACCGAAGTACAATCTGTAGAAGACCGACAAGCAGGCAACCTTACGGCGATGAGCCAAGCTATGCAGCTTGGCATCCACCAGTTTTACGAAGAATTTTATATATTAGGATAAGACATAATGTCCTGAACTTGGGCATGGTCTGCCTTCATCCCAATCAGTTCAGCCGTTGAGGCGTGATTGATTAAAAACATCCGAACATTTTTTTTTTTACATTACTTTGTAATAATGTAAAAAATGCAGCATGTAGTTGGATATTAGGAACAAAATGCCGTTCTTCTTCTGTTGATTTGACTCAAATGTCCGACCAATACGTAGCTATCTGGTTAGTTATATCCTGCTCATTGTCACCCTATGTAATGTTTTCTTCGTCTATCTTTATCTGTTACTTATATTTTGTACATAATAAAAAGTTAATATATATAGCTATATATATATAAAAATATATATACAATATTAACTCTTTATTTTATAGTTAATCTAAGAATAGATATCTATTCTATTCTTGCTTGCCTAAGGGCAAGGTTGGGATGTAAGCATCCCAACATACACTAAATACACAGTGACTGAACACGAGCTTTCATTCAGAGCACTATTTAATTACTCTCTCTACTTAATTACTATCCCTACATCACACGACTATTTCCTTTGTCTCAGTTATTACTTAAAGGAACATCTCTATGAAGCACTTAGTCAAGATTCACTATATTGTGTATCATAGAGCAAGGATAGTTCCTTGCTAAATAACGTGTAAATGACGTGTCGAGGTAGTCCTTGACACATCATTTGATCCACAAATTTTTGTAATGTAAAAAAAATACTCATTTAAGCATCGTGTAATTTTTACTCTACTAGGAAACACTGGCCTCATCTAGCTTAAAAAAGTTTGACGTGCAAGAGTGTTATGTCCTCCTTAAAAAATAAATATCATTTATCAAAAAAAAAAACAATATCTCTGTCTATCTGTTTGTTCCCGCTAATCTCCGAAATGGCTATATCGAATTTGACTTATACTGGCTGATAGCTGGTGATATAATGAAAAAGAATTAGAGTACCTCTTACTGGTTTGTGTAGAAAGTTTAAGTCGTGTCACCTTACCAGTGCCCGCTTGGGTGTCTCCACGGTCTGTGTTGTATACAGTTATCAGAGCACATAAGAGGTTCCTTTATGTAAAATTTTCGGAATGAATTGCGAAACGTAATACGCGAGTGGAAGGTTGCAAATATTGAGGAATAAAATATGCCTTTCCTCATATTGTTATTATGTCATAAATCGGAACTATTTTAGTGCGCGGATTTTTATGAGGTTTTTAGGACAGTTGGAAAACCTGAGTCAAAACAATTTAAGGCTGCCGGCAGACCGGTACGATACGATAGTTTTATAAATCTGTTTAATGACAAGCCAGTAAGTATATATTTTTCGTAGCTGATATATTTTACAGAGTTGCTACTATAAAAGCTTTAGCGAGTTTGAACGTAATCATTGATACGAAATAGCTATAAACATTTGCTATAGATTTATCAGTGATGATCTTTCGTTTCGAAAAATCTAATATCACAGCCCGAACCAGTAATCGAACTCAGAACTCCAAGCTCAACGTTTGCTCTTGCGACCACAGAACCAGACACTCGATGTTGGTTGTGAGAATGCATAAAGCGCTTGCATGAATGTCATCCGATCTTCATAACTCTTTGTGTAAAGGAAACTAGTGTATGGCAGTAAATTAAGTCCTTATATGCTTCTCAGAAATGTGTAGTTAGAAGCGACTTTACGAGCACTTAGGCAAGATTAAGTAGGTACCTTCTCTGTTATCAGAGTACGTTACAGGCGGTCCCTTTATGTACACCGGTCGGGGACTGATTGCAAGACAGATACGATATTATAAAGTAATGAAGGTGTACCTTCTTTCACAGACACATGTTCTTCTCAGTCGATTTATAAATTGAATAAGACGGATGAATGTTTCTTAACTTAACTCAAAGTTGAGTTTGTTTCCAAGCAAACTATGTCTTTGAATGGTTATATTTTTGTTCTTATTTTTCGTGTATTGTATTGCAGCATTGTCCTTAGACTATTATTACTATTTCGAACAAATTGGTTTTCTGTATTTCGTTCTGGACGTTTAAGGCGTAATGTTATGCTCGTTTGAGTTATTGTATCAATTGGAAATGCGTCGGTTAATTGTACATTGAGGACGCCAGCGCCACCTGAGGCTCTAGACAAGTCGTGGCTGAGGCGATTATCAAAACGTCACAAATGTATGTGATTGACAAATGCTGTCAAAATATTCTGTAATCAATGCATTGATATATAAAAAAACCCAAGATGCACAGTCTTGAACAAATGCAACACTCGAAACTGTCGTCAAAAACTGACATGTATCAAGTGTCATGTGTGAGTTGAGTGTAGTTATACTATAAACAATTTTTTTTGCAAATTCTACCTAACACGGATCGCTTAAAGTTGTTTTTACAAAGCAGTGCAGTATGGCGAGCGATGCGAGACTGTTTGAAACTTGCGCACAATTATACATATTGCACTTGTTTTTTGCGGATGTTTTTGAGATGCTGAGTGTGTATCTTGGGTTTTTATATATCAATGAATCAATGCCTTTTATTTTATCACTGTTGTCCATCTGCCCCATCACTATTCGATTGGTAGATTCATGGGAACTAGGAAATAGGACCCGTGATACCGCTGATACACCGTTGTATGGATTTGAAGACCTGGGGGTGCCACGGGTCCGAATTCAAGTTCCTGTGGCACCCTCAGGGGTGTCCTACAGGAGTGCCTTGGGTCCGGAATGTCGACCTTCGACAATCCCCATCGCTAATAGAGTGGCATGTTGTCTAAAGCCTTAGAGGCTCTCCAAGTGTAGAACATGGTGCTCGACCGAAGCTTAGTTCAGATTGTTGGTGGTAAAACGTTTAGAAACTGTCGGGCGCACCGTATACTTGCATTGTGAACTTATCGTGTCAAAGAAAATTGTTAAAGTGATTTTGAGTGAGAATTATAATTTGTTTTAAAAATCAACGGTTTTTCTTTTGTGCAATAATCAACACTTCCGATGACACCAAGTGTTGGTCAAAAGACATTTTCCATGGTTGGTTACTAATTCCGAAATCCACACATACCTAAATATGACCACTATAAAAGAGGAAATTTAGGCCTCAACAAAAAAAAAATATCAAAAGCGGCTGGAAAAACATCCGAATGTACTTGCGGCTAATCTACTCACGCGCAGCTATCATAAACGTCTCAAGAGAAAAGACATACTATAGTGAGATTTCACTATATTACCTACTAGCTGACTCGCGCAACTTTGTCTGCGTCACAATTTTCATTATCATTACTGCTCCGCTCCTATTGGTCTTAGCGTGATGTTATATAGCCTATCTAACACTGAAAGATTTTTTCAAATCAGACCAGTAGTTCCTGAGATTAACGCGTTCAAGCAAACAAACAAACAAAGAAACGAACAAACAAACTCTTCAGGTTTATATATTAGTAAGTATAGATGTATAAGTATAATGAGTAGCTGTCCTCGCCGGAGGATGCACTTGACCTGAGAAAACCTCACAAACTATTTACTTATAGTAGAGCACTGATTGCAGATTAGCACGGAAGAGAAAAAAAAGGCTGATGATACCGAGAGAGATGTACCTGGTACATTTGATGTACCTGATACATTTGGTGTCTCCGATACATTTGATCAGATCAATCATATAAGGACCATAAACTAGTTGACCCGCGCAACTTCGTCTGCTCCGCTCCTTTTGGTCTTAGCGTGATGATGTATAGTCTATAGCTTTCCTCGATAAATGGGCTAACTAATACTGAAAGAATTTTTCAAATCGGATATAAAGCTGAAGAGTTTGTTTGTTTGTTTGCTTGAACGCGCTAATCTCAGGAACTACTGGTCCGTTTTAAATCAATTAAGAATAACAGGATATCCTTCAATAACAAATGTTTTGCATATGAAGCAAAAACAAAGAGTCTATTTATAAATCTTGATTTCCGTTCACATTTTACGTGAGTCGAATTTGTGACAGAATTGAGTAAAATATGTAAGAAACTAAATATAAAAGAGTTATGTATAATAAAAGATAAAAATAATGCTAGCTTTGTTAAAGACTTAAGTCAAGAAATTGAATCAATGAATACTTGGTCCGGACCACGAATTCATGTTTTAAGAGGAGTTAAGAGAATCACGGATGATGACGATATTAAGTTTATTTTACATGACTTTCATTTACTGCCAACTAGCGGTCATGCTGGTGAGCGCAGAATCTATATCTATACTAATATATAAAGCTGAAGAGTTTGTTTGCTTGAACGCGCTTGAATCTCAGGAACTACTTGAAAAATTCTTTCAGTGTTAGATAGCCCATTTATCGAGGAAGGCTATAGGCTATATATCATCACGCTAAGACCAATAGGAGCGGAGCAGTAATGAAAATTGTGGCGCAAACGAAGTTGCGCGGGTCAGCTAGTAGATAAGATAATTTAGTCAACTCGTACTTATTTCTTTAGATAGTACACCACTTGCTGCTTATGCTTCGTTTACAGTCATATATTGCTAATAAATTTAATACGAGTGTAGGTATCGTTTCATATCTGAAATAATATGATCCTTTGTGTATGTGAGTGGTTAGTAACAAAATAATAAATTAATTAGCCATTATATTAATTGACTGCATTCAGGACGATTATCCTCAATTATGAATGGTTTTAATAATTGCACCATTTAATTAATAATGTGATCAACGATTTTTTTTTCTTAATTGGGACAATCCAGCCACACATTCCCAACCACTGCAACTCCTGAAAGCCAGAATCAACAGTGGCGACCACCAGAAAAACGCCGAGCCAATGAAGCCCGACGAGTCCCGGAGAAACGATTTAACTGTCTTGGATCCTTCAACGAATTTAATCAGAAAAGTACAGCGGAGTAGTAGGAAAATAAATATATATATAATTTCCACTTCCCTCCTTATCAAGCAGGAGACAGAATAGAGCTAGGCCAATAGGCACCAAGGGACATATACAACTGGGTTAAGCCCAGTTGTCAAGCACCACGGACTATATATTAATTAAAAACTAATGGGTCCTAAATTGTGAGCTACTTTTGATTCCAGTTATAGGTATGGCAAAATCGCCTGAAAGCACGGAAATTTGTTCTGGTTTCTACAAGGTCCGTGTAGTAAACTACTCCAGATGTAACCTGAATACTATCTAACATAATATTGCGCTCAGTTTGCCAAAGAATACACTCCCATAAGATGTGGTGTGCGGATTGTTCGTATTCATAGTCGGCTGTAGAACATTGACATAAAGGCGAGGCCACAAGCCTAAAGGAAAATAATTTACTCTTAAAGTTGCCATGACTTGTGAGAAATTGGGCAACACAATGATCCACCTCCAGCCATGTCCTATCCAGCCGCTCACGAACGGATGGAAAAAACTGGTGGAGGTGTCGGCCTTTAATGGAATTTTCCCACCTACATTGCCATTCGGATAAAAGTTCCTCCCAGACGACAGTCTGAGGTTTTAGTAATCTACAGATCTTAGCACGGTCGCGTTGCGGTAAAAACTCTGGGTCCGTGATCTTTCTAGCGTAGTAGTACATTGCAGCACGCCGCTGCACGATATTAGCAAAAAAGATATTATTGTGGATATCTTAATTTTTATTATTTGTTATTATAATAAAAATTAAATAATACACAATCTGTGAAAATTTCATCTGTCTATCTACTACGGTTCTTGACATACAGTCCGCTGACAGACAGACAGACAGACGGACGGACGGAGAGATGGACGACCGGACGGACGGACAGCGGAGGCTTAGTAAAAGGATACCCTTTGCGTATGGAACCCTAAAAAGGCAAAATCGATGTGGAAACGTCGAAAATGACAGCTCTCGATAGTGCGTTTCATAGTGAATGATTTCTGAAGATAAAATATTGGAATATCCAAAGTATAACTACTTTTTCCCGTGTCTTTTCTCTCTTGGCATTTCCCGCAAAAACCATTTTCATGGAATTAAAAGAAGCATATGGTACTCAACAATAGCTTACTTGTGGAAATAGTTAAACAAACGGATTAGTATTTATGTCTAGGGAAATACATGTTATAAACATCAAAACAAACAATTTTCTTCTTTTATAAAATTGACATTAGATTATGGGCCTTCTTGCTGCATACAAGCACATACAAGCAAACTTTCTAACCAAACACGTTACATAATAAGAGAAACCGCGGCGCAGAGTGATGCAAATGTCGCGTCCATATGAACCCTGGAGTGTGTACACAAAGGAACATATTCGGCATAATCTCACAAAACGCGGGGCCTTATTATAATTTCATAACGTGCCTTCGCGGTACTAAGCTTTTCTTGTGGCGCGGTTACAAGACTAGCGGGGCGGGCAGCGGAGCGAATAATGGAGAAAAGAGGAAAACATATTATATTAAAAAATATTTATGGCCAGAACTGACATGCACAAATTATAAATCTAAACTGAAATCAAGTTGCGGAACTTGTTCGAAAGAGTCACCGCGGGCTTGGAACGCGCTGGGCATTTGGCGGAACACGGATGGGTCTTAGTCAGTAAGAGTCTGACACTCCTTTCCGCTCCGCTCAGAGTGGCAGGAGACATTTTTAGGGTTCCGAACAAAAAACGGAACCCTTATAGGATCACTAGAGAGTCTGTCTGTCTGTCTGTCCGTCTGTCACAGCAAGTTTTCTCCGGATCCACTAAACCGATTCTATTGAAATTTGGTACACATATGAAATTTTGTGACCCAAACACGTGACGTGACGTAAATTATAAAATTTTTAGTATGGGTGTCACTTTTGGGGGTCAAACTAGAAAATTTAAAAAAAAGTTTTTGGAATAATATCGTGTGATATATCAAATGAAAGGGCTTACTGTGAGGGTTTTAATTATATATTTTTCATAGTTTTAAAATAAATGGTTTTAAAGTTATTTAAGAAATTAGGCGAAAAATAACCATTCCTAACCCCTTATCTCCGAAACTACTGAGCCTAAAATTTTGAAAAAAAAAATAATGGAGATAATAGATCTTTACCTATAAATTACAGGAAAAGCTATAAGAAGTCTGTAGTGTTTAAATAACATGTTAAAAAATGAAATTGGTTGAGAACCCTTTGCACGCGACTTGCACTTGGTCAGTTTTTTTTTATCGTTTGTTATTTCCATTCTTTGGTGAGTGAGAGGAGCTCGTGGCTAGATAATAACAGCCGCACGGGTCGATCTTCAAGGTTAAGCAACGCTTGCCTAGGTTGGTCTGTGGATGGGTGACCATCTTAACATACCGAGTTTCCTCCGTGCCTCGGAAAGCACGATACGCTGTTGGTCCCGGCTGTCATTTGTAGATCTTTGGCAGTCGTTACGGATAGTCAGAAGCCAGTAAATCTGACTCCAGTCTTGCCATGAAGTACCGCGTTACCCAGTTAATGGGTTGTGGAGGTCTGGTAGGCAGCCGCTCCATGTAAAATACTGGTATTCAGCTAAATCCGGCTTGATTGGAAGCCGACTCCAATATAGTTGGGAAAAGGCTAGGCAGATGATGATGGTGAGTAAGAAATACTATATTTATCTCGCCATTGACAAAGGAAGTGGGGGTAGCTGTTATGTGTTCATATAATATTGTTTTCTTTTTTGTCTTTATTTTATTTTATTTATCTGACTATGTAGGTCAATTCGTTGTTTTTTTATATATATACGTTTCTATCATTATCAGTATCATAGTGTGCTAGCTAACAAGTAAATTTTGTGTCATGTATTAATTCCTTAGCATACGTTTATATAGATTCAAGTTCTTAAAACGTAACAGACAGATGCGTTGCTGGGGAGTTTGTTGGCCACTTCTTCTCCACAGCTAAAACACTAGAGAGCGTTTTGGGGGACTGTCTTTTGTAAAATTTGACGTTCAAAAAGTGCTGGCTCTCAGCTTAATTTGAATAAAAGACTTTTGATTTTGATTTGTAGGAATCCTAATATATAAAATTCTTCTGTTACTGATGAGTGACTGACAGACAACGCACAGCTGAAACTACTGGTCTTAGATAGCTGAAATTTGGCATGTAGGTTCTTTGGGGAGTGTGGAGGAGCACTAAAAAAGGTTTAAAGAATCTTTATATATACTTCTATACTAATATTATACAGAGGTAGTTTGTGATGTTGTAGGGGGTAATCTTTGGATGTGGATTTTTAGCAATAGAAAGCCACGTTATTTGTGAGCATCATAGGTTCTATATTAATCCGAAAAATACCGCCCAACGAAGTGGGCACGGGTCAACTAATTTCTTATAAGAACATGATATATATCTATACTAATATATAAAGCTGAAGAGTTTGTTTGTTTGCTTGAACGCGCTAATCTCAGGAACTACTGGGTCGATTTAAAAAAAAAAACAGTGTTAGGTAGCCCATTTATTTGTAGGCTATATCATCACGCTAAAACCAATAGGAGCGAAGCAGATGAAGTTGCGCGGGTCAACTAGTTCACTTACATGAGAAATAATTTTTAACATAATGGTCGTCTAATGACGAAGAGATAATAGAGGTTACCACTAAGAGAGGATTTACCAATATTTCTACGGGAACAAGAAACAATTGGATAATATGCGAGTACGATGTCGCAGGCAAAAGCTAGCATATTATAATATCGATATTATTTTTATCCAAATAAGTATTTCATTTCATTTATTTATTTACGTCAAGGAAAAAGCGAACAGGCATTATCGAGACGGCCGATTGACGTTTGGTGTTGAGATTTATGAATACGGAAAACCTCCAATACTCTGTACCGTTGGAGAAAACAGTATAAAACCCTTGACACACTACGAAATACTTTATGTTACGTAAAGAGACGTGCCTTAAAGCGTGAATAATGGGTCGGTACTATGTGTATGTACAAAACTCAATTAAGGATGTGACTGTTTTGTAAGCTCTAGTGTGTATGTAATAATTATTATGACTTTGTAAAATATTTTCAGTAATATCGTCAATTGTAAACTGCAAAGAAAATGCGTGAATTCCACTCTGCAGCAAAATATACGCCGTGCTACGAAATCGTAGCAAACTCGCTACGCCATGTGCTACGCGGTACTACGGCGTAGCAGTTTTAGCTTGAGTGTGAACAATTTTCATATCAATTGCAACAACCGTGGTATTTTTGTGAGCACAAACCATGGAAAATATTTGACTTAATTTTGGTAAAGTGGAAAAGCTTTTAGATGGTTAGTGATTGGTACTACAATACATAAATGATATTTTTGAAATTTCTCGAGACCCTTTGGAAGGCGTACGAGGAGCCAACACAAACTGGTAGAAACGCCCTCTAACAGTCAGATATTTAGTCAAATATAAAGCGCTTGTAAGGGTTAGGCACTAAATATAAATAAATTATGTTATTATTATGTTTCTATAGACTTTAGCCAAAACACTTGTGTGTGGTCCAAATTGGGTTATTTTCGAGTTATCATTTCCAAGTTTTTCGGGTCAAAATCTTTACAAGTCAGCTCTAGGACAACCCATTTCAAAGAACGCTTTCAACCACCAGTCATCCTGAATATTTCTTATCACCCCTTTCCCAAAGTTAAACTAATCAAAGTCAAAGTCAAAACGTTTATTCTATTTAGGCCATTAAACAGCACTTTTGAACGTCATTTCAAATAATATACAATACTAAAGTGATTCTACTGACCATTCGGAAAGGTAGATTCTTATGGAGAATAATGGACAAGAAACTCCATAGTTACTCTTTTCAAATAAATCTTTTACAATATTTGGTATACAAAAATTTAGTTATATGCGAGGACCATGCATCTAGGGTATGCAGAGGTAGACTTATAAATTTTCCAAATAAGTACATGATACTCACACATTTACAGATATTGGAATCACTAATTAACAGTGTGTGAGTTAACAGAAAAATACACACAAAAAGAAACAGAACCTCTATAAAGTTCTTACATAAAGCAACCAGTTTGATTTTGTTCACAACATTGATTGTCCTATGGAGCAGGACCAGGATGCAAAATTTTCGTCTCAAAATCATCCTTTTATGAAACAAACCGCCCTAAATATCTCTGAAAGTTTTCCTATCTTGCATGTTATTAGCAAGTGATTAATTTTCAAGGCACACACTGGTGCCAAATTAGCATGTTCATTAACAGGCGTGCCGTATCTACACCGCGTACGCCTCGTACGCTGAATACGCTACGTATTTGTTCAGCCGCTGGAATAGAAGGCGGAGTTAACTGGCGTACTTTATAGGATTATGGTGTAATGTTTGAGAAGTTTTTGATAAGTAGATTTAATTTTGATCGTACAGATGTTGATGCCCTTGTTAGGCACAGCCATGAAAACGCTTGGCAATTTTGAAGCACAAGCCTTTCCGACATAGCTAGAGCAGTGTCACCTTTTTGTACTGTCATTGCCATTCAAAATTATGTCAATATCGTAGTCGAAAAAACAAAGTGAGAGCCAAGGCAAAAACGACTGTCAAAAAGATCTTGTCTCACATGCGCAACAAAAAAACCAGCCAAGTACGAGTTGAACACGAGTCTATATCGCACATACTGTAATAAAAAAAAACTGGCCAAGTGCGAGTCGGACTCTCGTGCAAAGGGTCTGAACGACTTTAATTTTTTTAACATGTTATTTTAACGCTATAGACTTCCTATAAGTTTTCCTGTAATCTATAGGTAAAGATCTATTATCTCCATGCTTTTCAAAATTTTAGGCTCAGTAGTTTCGGAGATAAGGGGAAATGGCCATTTTTCGTCTAATTTCTTGAAAACTTCAAAATCCCTTATTTCAAAATTATGAAAAAATACTTATATTTCAAATCCTTACAGCAAGTCCTTTCATTTGATATGTCACACAACATTGTACAAACAACATTTTTTTAAATTTTCTAGTTTGACCCCAAAGGTGACCCCCATACTAAAAAAATAATAATTTACGTAACGCCTCCGTATTTGGGTCACAAAAGTCCAAATGTGTACCAAATTTCAACAGAATCGATCCAGTGCATCCGGAGAAAACTGGCTGTGACAGACGGACAGACAGACACCCGAGTGATCCTATAAGGGTTCCGTTTTTCGTTCGGAACCAAAAAAATGTGTTTATCATTTGTTATCATAGCGGCAATAGAAATTAACACTGTTTGAAAATCTCAACAGACTACCTATTACGGTTCATAAGACACTTCTCGCTGACAGACAGACGGATGGATACCAGAGGCATAGCAATATGGTTCCATTGGTTACCCTTCTGGAACTCCAAGTTTGAAACATTTTGGATTTCAGTAATCAGATAACGCTAATAGATCTAAAGTCCAAGATACCTCTCAGGTACCTGGAAATAAGGAGAAATCAATTAATGCAGCCGTACACGTTTCGATAATGTAACGACTAGTTTCAGTCTCAAAGGCTTGCTAATGTCCGCAGCTGTTTGTGAAAATGTAATTCAAACTATGGGAACTCCGTCTGTGCATAAACTAGTCAGTGAGTTTACGAATTGTATTACTCGTGAGTGCAGCTGTTAAACAATTATAAACATGAATTTGTGAAGTGGCGAACTATATACCTCGTTAGTCTTATAGTGGTTATTAGCGCTATAACTTAGCCTGAGATTTTGGGTTTGTTCTGAAGTGTTATTGGGTTTTTTCAATAAGTCTTGGTTATTGCCCGGTTTATGCCAACAGGCTCACCAAGTTGGCATCGAGAAGGCAACCGCTTTGATCGATGATTTAGATGCAAACCTCAAATGCATTATTTAATGCTAGCATGATTCAATCACGCGCGCTTATAGTGGGGACTCTGTTCGCTCACCGAATGATTCCAAGGTAAACGGTAACATAGTGATCACGTGCTGCCGGACACATTGCGGTTTAGGGGAGACCACTTTACAGTCTATTCAAGGATGTGTCCTATCAGCCTCACAGGCGGCTTCCACAGTGGTAACAGAACCCTGTGCGGCTAAGGGGGACCACTTAACAGTCTCTTCAAAGATGTGTCCTATCAGTTGTACAGGGGGCTTCTGCTGTGGTAACATGGCCATGTGCTGACAGTGATCACTGAAATGGTTTCAGCGACGTAAAAATCCCGCACCCCCGGAAAATAAAACCTCTCTACCCATTATATGGTTCCTAAAGACATAATAATGTCACATAATACTGGTTGTAATACGGACATATTCTTCGGTATGCATTCACGGAAGCTTACAATTATTCCATTACCAATTCCAAAGCAAAAACAGAACAAAACCATCATTAAAATTCGTAATGAGTATAATATCTTCCCATATTTTATTTCAGAGGTATAATCAAAAAATAATTGCCCGAGTTAAGCTCCTATTAAAACGGTACCTTATCATCAAATAATTGTGGTCATTAAGCTGAAGCGGTTCAAGATTCGGGGGCGAAGGAATAATCGTAGCGTTTTGATAATTATCACAATTCGTAACAACCGTTGTTAATGATCGTGGTACGATTACTAAACGTTTAATAATGATTATCCTGAATTAATGATTTTAATAACGACCTTCTTTTATGAAATGGTTTTAGATTTATCTGGGTGGGTAATGACCATTTGAAAAGTAAGCTGGCAATTATAAGAATTTATAATTGAATTCCCTTTTATATATAGACTAGCTTTCGCCCGCGACTTCGTACGCGCATGTCCTGTTTTTTCCCATTCCCATAAGAATTTCGAGAAATCCTCTGTTAGTGCTCCTCTACGGAGTGTAAAGATACATGCCAAATTTCAGCTTTCTTTGACCAGTAGTTTCTGCTGTGCGTTGTCTGTCAGTCACTCAGTAACGGAAGAATCAATCAATGTATATAAAATTCTTCTGTTACTGTCTGATTGAGTGACATGTAGGTTCCTTGGGGAGTGTAGGGAGCACTAAGAAAGGAATTCCCAAAATTCCCACGGGAACGGGATAAAACAGGATATGCGCGTACGAAGTTGCGGGCTAAAGCTATTTTTATATATTAGGACTAGCTTCTGCCAGCGGCTTCGCCCGCGTGGTTCCTAGGGAACATACTCCCGGGATAAAAAAGTAGGCTATGTCTTTTCTTAAGCTCTAGACTATCTGTGTAAGAAATTTGATTTAAATCGGTTCAGTAGTTTTGGCATGAAAGCGCGACAGACAGACAGACAGAGTTACTTTCGCATTTATAATATTAGGTACATAAATAAGGATTAATATTGCATTATAAAATCATTGCAAAGCTTCCGGCGGTCATTTGTAGATCTTTGACAGTCTTTACGAGTAGTCAAAAGCCATAGACACCAGTCTTTCCAAGGGGTACCGTGATACCCAGTTACTGAGTATCACAGTGGAGGACAGTATAAAATGGTCCGGCAATTTTTTTTTTTACTATTTATAGGCGCGCGTTTGACCACTATCTCACCTGATGGTAAGCGATGATGTGGTCGAAGATGGAGCACGCTTGCCTAGAAGTAACCTGTTCACTCTTGACTTAAAGACTCCCAGGTTGTAGCTATCAGGAAACACAGACCCCGGCAGGGAATTCCACTCCTTGGCTGTACGAACTATAAATGTGTTAAATACGGGTACTCAGCTGAAGCCGGTTAAACTGAAAGCCGATCACAAAATTGTTGCAACAAGGCTAGGCAGCTTGATTGAAAGAATTCAATTAATATTGAATAAAGAATACGGTCAGAGACATTCAATTCAATGGAGCAGAAAACATTTTTTTTTATAAAGGCTTGTTTATTTGACGTCAACCTCTCAAGGACCGTAAGCCAAAATTATGCCCAAATAGTATTTATTGTCTTTCAATTGTCTTGCATGCTCGGTGCCTCACGGGTTAATATTCACAGTTTTATGCTTCTAAGCGCAATGTTTTTCGTATTTTTCTTAACAATGTTATAAGAAAGATAACATTATCATTCATACTTCTTAACATTTCACTATTCCATTTCCTTAACTTATCTCCTTCACACCTAAATACACCGGCGCACCAATAAATATCCTGAACAATTCCCATGCTCGTACATTTAACACATTAAGACGATGTTACATGACACAAGACTAAAACCATAGAGCACCGCAGTGAATAGAGAAGCCATTATGTATACTAATATTTTAAACTGAAGAGTTTTTAGTTTAAGTTTCTTTGGTGGAACGGGCTAATCTCAGGAAGTGCTGATACGAATTTTTAAAAAATAGTGCTGGATAGTAGATTTATCGAGGAAGGTTATAGGCTGTATAACATCACGCTACGACCAATAGAGGCGGAGCATTAATGAAAATGTAACGCAGAAAAAGTTGTGCGGGCCAGCTAGCTAATCATATTTGTGCTCATACTAATAAGAAAGTTAGCTTGTTACCTCTAGACGCCTTATTATCTAAACGAATTTGGATGAAACTTGGCACGCGAGTAGACCTTGTCGTGCAATAGGACATAAGCCAATTTTTGTGACAGGAGTATGTTTCCTAGGGATAAGTATCGACTTTCAAGTGGGCGGCAGCTAGTAGTATAACGAGTTAACCATCGACTCAAAAATGAATTTTTTTTTGTCTCTTCTTTTATTACAATCTGTCTCATCCGAGAATGAAAATTTGAATGTTTTGACAATGCCTTCTCTACCATTAGCCGGCGAGGAATCTCGGTGGTCTATGACAGTAACCAAATCGACCGGCACGGGTACGTCTAACCCGGCCGATAAATTTCCCTGACGCGAAGGGCGAACTTAGGTCTGTACATCACGATCGCTTCTCGGATAACGTTTATCATATTAAATGGCGGGACGAGTTGTTTACCGATGCCAGTTAGAAAAAAGAAATGTTTTTGAATTAAGAATAGTCTTTGGTTCCAATGATTCAAGTTCATGTGAGATTTATCAGATCATATAAAATCGGTGAAACTCTATATTCAAAAAAACCTTTTTATAAAAAATATAACCGTCTTCCAAACAAATTTAAATGAAACGGTGTTTTTGGTTTTGTTTCTTTGTTTTTTAACATCGACTTCCGAAATTAAGCTTATTTTAAACAGTGTTGTGTTTTGTTTGGAAGTCGGTTATATTTTTTTGATAGATATTTATTTATTTTTCACTTTTAAGTGGTTATATTTGGAGGACGTCTTCGTCCACGTATAAATTGAAATAAGCAAAAATGCTCATAAAACAAAAACTACTGAGCTAAACTGAATTGAATTTTAACGGGACCAAATGGCAAGTATATGATATGTTTATGATATCATAAACATGTCTCGGTTCATTCACAAAATTCCATTTTCTTCATTTATCTAACAACGAAATATGAAGACCAGATCTCTTTCTAAGAACGGGGTTGCACACTTCTTGCCTTTTTTCAATCACAAGTTACAAGTTATATTTCGCTGAAATTAATAACGGAGGATTTTGACATCGAACAAAAAAAGAATCACACAAATCGGATCAGAAACCTCGGAGTAATCGGCGTACATACATAAAAAATACCCGCCGAATTGAAAACCTCCTCCTTTTTTGGAAGTTGGTTCAAAATTGATGTTTGTTTTATAAGGCCACTTGCACAAACCAGAGTGCCAATTCTACTAGATTTTAAGCAATGTTTGCATTCGAATGTCAGTCGCAAAATGTCAAAATTGTTTGGAAAGTTAGGTTTATCTGACAGATTTCGATGCGCATGCGAAAGTTGCTTAAAATTATTAGAATTGACCCTCAGAATGATCTTTTTAGCATAGCATAGTCGGCCTTATAATGTCCCACTGTTGGGACTCAGGCCTCCTCTCTAGGAGAGGGAATGGGCCGTAATCCACCACGCGGGCCCAATGCGGTTTGGTGAATGTCACATGTCTTCGAATTTTTGGTTCTAGGACATGCCGGTTTCCTCACGATGTTTTCCTTCACCGTTTTGAGAGCAGTGGTGATGAAATAAATTACACAAAGTAATGTGCCTGGCTGGGTTTGAACCCGCGACCTACAACTCGTAAGTCGAAGCCATTACCACTCGGCCACCACTGCTCGTTCTCGGCCACCACTGCTGGTGCTCGGCCACCATTGCTCGTAGAATTATCAGCAGAATTATCTTTTTACTCTGAGTTATTTATTATTTATTTATTATACACTTTATTGTACACCAAAAGTATGAACAAAAAGGAAACTTAAAACTAAACACACACAATGGGCGGCCTTATCGCAATCCGCGATCTTATCCAGACAACCTGGGATGGACAGTATTTGCCAGGACATGAGATGAGGCTGTCATTGAGTTGCTAAGCCGGAGCCATTACGTACGAAATTAATTATTAGATAGGTAATTCTGCTTTGCGCAAGTGGGCCTAAGTATCTTAAATATTCACAAGGCGCTTTATTCGCTAAGTGAACAATTATCTTCTTTTAGTATAAATAAAGAATCTTTAAACCCAGATCTTTATATGACTAAGTATTAGCGAATAATAGTCAAGTGGGTTAGATAATTTTGGTCACAGACTGTACTGTTCTACTGTAGGTACAGTCAACAAAGCTATTGTGTATGCAGGCAGCTAACTTGCAACTACTTTTAAACAAAGTTGTGAGTGTGCTGAGTAGACAAATATTGTACAACACACTCGTAAGTATGTCAAAAGCTTAAAAAAATATAATGCACACAATAGAAATAAACATTGGCAGTGCTGTGGAAAAATTAATATATTTGCCTATATATCGAATAGCTTTGTTGACTATACATAATGTACTATCACGTAGATACTTGGATTCAGCGGATAAATTGATTAGAATTGTATCAAAGGACCCAATACCTACAGATGTTGCTAGAATACTGAAACTATTGTGAAGTTAGACGGCGAGCACTTTAATTGTCTGAATACCAATGAGAAACTGTTCCTCTGTGTCTCGAAATGAACAAACGCTTCAACGTAATTCGATACAAATAATATTGCTTTAAGAGGTATTGTATCATTTCTCCTTCACTTAATTTAATATACATTTGTGTAACTATTCTATAATTCGTAGAATTACATGGGATATTACACATAACATCAAGGAGACTCGAGTATTTAATATTAACGAAACCACAGATTTCCTGTACGTGTTCTCTAATCTTTAATCAAATATATATTTTTGTACTAGTTGACCAGCGCAACTTCGTCTGTTCCGCTCCTATTAATCTTAGCGTGATGATATATATATAGCCTATAGCCTTCCTCGATACATGGGCTATCTAACAATGAAAGAATTTTTCAAATCGGACCAGCAGTTTCTGAGATTAGCGTGTTCAAGCAAACAAACAAACTCTTCTGCTTTGTATTTAGTATATACTAACTGACCCGCGCAACTTCGTCTGCGTCACAATTTTCATTACTGCTCCGCTCCTATTGGTCTTAGCGTGATGATATATAGCCTATAGCCTTACTCGATAAATGGGCTACCTAACATTGAAAGAATTTTTCAAATCGGACCAGTAGTCCCTGAGATTAGCGCGTTCAAGCAAACAAACAAACAAACTCCTCAACTTTACATATTAGTATAAATTTTTATGCTCAGTAGTTTTGGAGAATATGGGTAGGAATAACAACTGAATCGTTCCAGTAGATTTCGAGTAAATAGGCTGTGACGTCAGACAGAGACACGATTGATCCTATCCGTTTTTTCATTCGAACGTATGGAGCTTCCCACATTCCCCGAAGGGCAGAAGTGCACCTATACACACAATTCGCCGGAAATGGGTAAGTCTCTTATATTTATAAAAAGAATAGCCTATTTTAAGGCAATATTTTGTAAAAAAAACTCAGAAGCTGTTGAGTTTGTGTCGTACAGGTATACTTTGAAAAAAGACATCGCTATTAAGCATTTGCAAAAAATAAAATCGTAGGTACAAGATAGTAAACCAAAGAAACTTCTGGTAATATTGAAAATCGATACCGAACGGTAACAAAAACAGGATTTAATCACGCCAAGTGAAAGGATTCCTTTTATCCTGAAAGAAATAAAGATACCTACTTGACAACAGTTCAGTAGACAGGAACAGTCGAGTCGTTTATACCTTGTTCAGTTTTCAAACGCAAGTAAGGTTGACTTCCGTCATGGTTGCGGAATTCTGCCCGAGTTGCGGGATTCTACCAGGGTTGCGGAATTTTGCCAGAGTTGCGGGATTCTACCAGGGTTGCGGAATTCTGTCAGAGTTGCGGGATTCTACCAGGGTTGCGGAATTCTGCCAGGGTTGCGGGATTCTACCAGGGTTGCGGAATTCTGCCAGAGTGGCGGGATTCTACCAGGGTTGTGGAATTCTGCCAGGGTTGTGGGATTCTACCAGGGTTGCGGAATTCTGCCAGAGTGGCGGGATTCTACCAGGGTTGTCGAATTCTGCCAGGGTTGCGGGATTCTACCAGGGTTGCAGAATTCTGCCAGACTTGCGGGATTATACCAGAGTTGCAGAATTCTGCAAGAGTTGCGGGATTCTACCAGGGTTGCGGAATTCTGCCCGAGTTGCGGGATTCTACCAGGGTTGCGGAAAACTGTCAGAGTTGCGGGATTCTACCAGGGTTGCGGAATTCTGCCAGAGTTGCGGGATTCTACCAGGGTTGCGGAATTCTGCCAGAGTTGCGGGGTTCTACCAGGGTTGCGGAATTCTGCCAGGGTTGCGTAATTTGCCCGAAAAAGTCACCGCGGTCCTAGAATGGAAACTTGGAGGAACACTGATGGGTTTTAGACAGTAAGAGTCTGACACTCCCTTCCGCTCCGCCTAGACCTAAGAAGCCATTTAATGATTGCCAATCCCAATAAAAAGTAAGATTGACTTGAGGTACCATCAATGTCTAATTGATATCAAGTTTAAACCTTCTAGAAGACAAGGCATTTTATGAAATAGAAATCCTAATGCAAAAATGAGTCAGTATGTGCCAGACTCTTACTGACTAAAACCCAACCGTGTTCCTGCTAGTGCCCTTTGCGTTTCAGGGCCGCGGTGACTCTTTCGAACAAATTTCGCAAAGGGTCCCAACCCTGGGGACGGTTTTAGACTACTGAAAAACTATAAAATTAAAATACAATTTTTATTTGCAACTGAGAGTCTTTCATGGACATTGACACTATGGACAGCACTGCTGACAGTTAAGGCACATTCTATGGCACGTTCAACTGTGAATAGAACAAAAATAAAGAACAGACCACACGATGAAGCCCCGTTTTACCTTTCCCAAGTATTCGTCGGTTTCTCAAGTATTTGAAACTGATCTAGAACAAAATATTATTTCATGAATGTGGAGCGTGTGAATTTAATTCAAAGCAAAGAGGAATGTCTGAATAGTTTGAATGTATCTCAGGAATTTGTGTGAACGAGAGAGGGTAACGAGTTTTCTGTGAATCTGATTTGTATGTGGTTGTAACGTGTGTTAAACCGATATATGGTAAAGGAAAAAAGCGGAGAAACAGACAGAGGCAGACAGTGACTTTTTTAGGGTTCCGAACAAAAAACGGAACCCTTATAGGATCTCTTCAGTGTCTGTCTGTCTGTCCGTCTGTCACAGCCAGTTTTCTCCAGATCCATTGGACCGATTCTGTTAAAATTTGGTACACATATGGACTTCTGTAACCCAAACACGGATGCGTTACGTAAATAATTAAATTTTTAGTAGGCTCAGTAGTTTCGGAGATAAGGGGGGGAACGGTCATATTTCTTGTAATGTCTTGAATAACTTCAAAACCATTCATTTTAAAATTATGAAAAAAAAATATTTAATACCCTTACAGTAAGCCCTTTCATTTCATATGTCACACAATATTGTTCAAAAATCTTTGCTTTGAAATTTTCTAGTTTGACCCCCAAAAGTGACCCCCATACTAAAAATTTTATGATATAACTCGTCCGTGTTTGGGTCACAGAACTCCAAATGTGTGCCAAATTTTAACTTAGTCGTTAACTAGTAAAGCGTACTTAGCTTTGATAGTATTTCTTTTAAAAAAATGTATGTCTCCAAGAACAACCATTTAGCTGGCAAAGATGGGGCTTGACTGTAACAAAAATTAGCACTTTAAAGCTTAATATTTCGCAAATGGATTGTTGGATGGAAAAATAGTTTTCCCACACTCACAATATTTATAAACGACCTATCCAACGACACCCCAAACCGTGGGAAAAGCGATAAAAAAATCATCGCCACTTTACGTGCAGGGGGAAGAAATATTATTTCAAGGTTTTATTTTATCACTTGGTTTTATTTATATTTTACTCTGTGATATTCACAGGAAGTTGTTAAGTAAACTTTATTGTTAACTAATTGCTGACTCATAAAACTTTTTCATATCTGGAAGACATATACGTGATCATTTTATTCAGTGGTTAATTAACGCACGTACGCTGGACCACACGTGATTAACATGGCGGGTTCAACGATCATTACAGCGGCGTAACGGCACACACGAAACTTATTATTTTCACCGCTTTTGTCCGGTTAATCACCAAGTTTCAGTTGACCACATAAATCTATACCAATATAATAAATGCGAAAGTAACTTTATCCGTTTGCTTTTAACGTTTTTATGCCAAAATCTCTGAATTTTGTTTATGAATTTTGATATAGAGATAAATATTGGACCTTGAAAAAGGACATAGGATAGTTTTTATACCGGGAGTCCGTTTCTTTAGAATAATTTCCGGATTCTACTCGTAGATCTCTCTAAGTCACTGTTAGAAGTTAGTAATGCTCATATTATAATTTATTTTGATGATAACTTTGTGTTTTTGTTTTTTAGATTTTCACGATCAAACCTCTGAATTAATTTCTTACCTTTTATTTCGAAATTCTCTTGGGATGACATGTTTTTCCTCACTTTTAACACGAGTGAAACCACTGGAAAAAGATAGTAGTAGATATGTGTATTTTTTATTGGCTTTATACGATGAAAACGCATTAAATTCAACCCATAAATCGTCTAAATTCGGGATCAGCAACTGTACGTACAGCGGGAATCCAATTTCGCTACGTTTATTGTTCTAAACAATGGACAATTTCTGAGATAAATATTGTTTTAAAATGCTCTTGGGACATCTATTAACCTACTAAACTAGTATTTTGGCAAGGATTTGCTTCTTTAACGGGGTCTCGTAAATTGCGGATGAACTTGGCCATAAGAGTGAGAGGCGTTTCGCTTTCAATCTTTTTAAAAATGAAGATGAAGAAGATAAGAAAGAATGGGAAAAGAGACTTAGGTCAAGTTAGGTCATTCGGCATCGAACACTTACTCGTAGCTGTCACAATTTGGAACTGACCTAAATAAAGAGCCTAGACTTTTATTAATCAATTTATTCCACACGATTTGTCGAGTAATGCAAGCAAAAATAAAATAAAATTTGATGTTTTAGATCTTTTTAAGAATAGATTTTTGCATGAATGTTGTTTGTTGTGTTGTTGTGTTTGCATTTCTTTGCAAGGTGATAGATAAATCTGCCAGTTTATTATCCTTACTATATACTATGATATTATAAACCCGAAAATAACTCTGTCTGTCTGTTTATCTGTTGCGCTTTCACGCTAAAACTACAGAACCAATTTAAATGAAATTTGGTACGCAGATAGTCTAGAGCCTGAGAAAGGACATAGGCTACTTTTTATCCCGGGAGTATGTTCCCTGGATAAAAAGCTAGTTGACAATAATTGGAAGGTGGATAAATCTTTACTATGGTATTTATTCACCTAGGCAAAAAGTTAAACGAGCAATCCGAACTAGAAACATTTCACACTAAAATAATACTCACTTAGAAACCCTTACAATACAATACACAAGTTGTATCTCAAACATACGTATATTGGTAAGATATTCCGCTCCATTGCCGCTGTCTGCGGCAAGTCGGCTAATAAAGAAGCTCCTCGCATTCGCTTTATCGGCCCTCTGAGATCAAACGCCACTACGCCACTAACCAGGCCACCAGCTACGAGGCGTTCTCACGACTCGGTTACCATTAACGCCGCGTTTCTCACTTACGCCTCGTAATATCTACGGTTCACTTTATGACAATATAAATTCTTTAGCAGTGCAAAGATGCTTCGAGCTCTTGATTTTATTTTTGCGTTGATGATGTGCGAAATTTGTAGGCTGTCATTTGTAGATCTTTGGCAGTCGTTACGGATTTTCAGAAGCCAGTAAATCTGATTCGTCTTGCCAAGAAGTGACGTGTTACCCAGTTAATGGGTTGTGGAGGTAGGCGCTGCACATAAAATATTGGTATTCAGCTGAATCTGGTTTGACTGGAAGCCGACCCCAACATAGTTGGGAAAAGGCTAGGCAGATGATGATGATGATATCCGAAATTGTGCATTGTGAAAGAAACAGAAAAAAAAAGATCTGTTCATTTTCGGTGCATTTTCGATACCAATGACATTCAGAATTTGTTGACAAAGTATGGTCTGAATTTTCTTTAACTTATGTTCCATCCACAAATGAAGATAAAAGCTTTTTGCAAAAGCATCCTAATAATATTAACGACTTGAAAAGAGAAATGCGCTGCGACATTATCGTGTGAATAGGGTTATAAAATCTAAATTGTGTTACGGTAAAATTTTATCACATTACACACACGTAAAATTCAAGAGAACGGCAGTCCCAGGAGATTAGAATATATCATAAAGGCTTGGATAAATTATGATTCTCCATCAAATTCTCTGAGGAGCTCATTCGTGTTCCTTGGAAACGATACTACGAATGAACACGGAAGTTAATTTAGAAAAGGCAATTTCTTCCTTTTGATACTTTATCTTGTAACCTATTCGGCGAATTGGCTCTGAGAAACACGGTTAAAATGCTGCTCCATTGGATGGATATTCTTACAAAATCGAAAAGTTTATTTTATTAGAATACAAGCACTTCTCTCGCGACTTCATCCCTCAATTTCCTTAGAATCCCTAATTTTTTCTAGTAATAAATGCTGCCTGTTTTACTCAGGAATAACGCATCAATATAATGGCGAAATAATTTTTGAAATCGGTCTAGTCGTTTTTGAATTTATTTGTTTAATCAAACAAAAATACAAATCTGTCCTCTTTATAATATGGGTGTAGATTTTAAGACATGACAAGACGTACCTACCTAATTATATCACAATAGCTTTAGTCCCTCTATTAACTTTTCTCGTTGTGTAAGCAATAAATCCTAACTATATACATATGAATATACAAAAACAAATACACTCAGGCGTCGAAGAATTTCTCCGCATCGCTAATATAATTATATTAATTTGATTTTTCATGCTAATTCAATGATTGTCACTAACAGCTTAAGGAACGATTCAGTAGCTTTACAATAGCAAAAATATCACGGTATTGTCGTGATGCTGTCGCTGGTCTTATGTATCGGCACAGATACAATTGCGATGCAGTAACCTGTCTGTTTGTGCCTTCGCAGTCTTAGCACATCTCAACCTCAGAAGCGAAGCTAAGTGGATAATATGCGTATTATCGCTTTATTCTTTCATTGCAAATGTGTCAAACGGCCAAAAGAAGCGATACAGTGGCGCGTTATCGAAACGTGCTACTGAACTACAGAATCAAGCAAATAGTCGTCGTAGGAGACCTCCCTAATAATAAAAACTATGACAAATGTCTATCTACGCAACCTGCAGTAACTTCTGCCCACTGTACCGAATAATGGCGTGAGTTTTACTTCTACAATATAATTCTTAAATTTCAAATTAAACCCACTATAATTAATGAAACTACCTGAACTCACACCATTCACCACATCACAAGCCCCGCATCCCAAAACATCTGCCCATTTTTATCTTCAAAATAAAATTTCGTGAAAAAGAGTTTCTTTCCTTCGTCAACTCGTTAGCACTGTAGTACTAGAACATGTCGTTTTTGTGCCTACCTGTGTCGTAATCACTTGGTTACGACATTTACGAGTCCTGTTGAGCTAAACGGTTACCTTTAGGCGACCTAGAGTACCTAAATGTGTGTTGTTTTTGTTAAACGTCTGCTTTGTGAATTGTAGACGTTTTGCTTGTCAACTGTTTATGCCGTTTGCTGGTTGAGGGTTTATTTTGAGTCTGTGTTGTGTTGTGTTTTTGCCAATCGTTTGAGGTTACATTAAGAAGAAAGAATAAGAATCTTTATTTGTAAACATAGGTAGTTACATGGTGTGTGAGATGTCATTATATTAGATCGATTCTCTATGTTTTGCCGTGAAGCGTACAAATACCAACCTTATATTGGATTTCCGTATAGAACTGTGTAAATATAGTGTTTCTTTTACATGCTTTTGTATGTATAACTAGCCGTGTATGCAATCAAATCTTGCTACCTAATTTAGACCATTTCCGCCTAATCAATTGAACTTTTAAATCTTTCGCTTCATTTTAAGGGATGTTTCCAACTTAGTGACAAACTTTGAACTTCAGAACTAAACCAAACCTCAAGTTCAGATACAAAACGGGGCAGTCATAAGTAAATTCGCTCCTGACTACTCGAGGAACAAAGTTGTCATCACATAACCGGGCCAATAACTAATATCTTCCACCAACAACTTAATCAAAGAAAATCCCTATTCACGCCTGACTCACAACCGTGCTCACACGTGCCAACAAGCAACAAAGTACGACATAATTTACGGACAACAGTTCACAGGTCGTGCGGCTATAAGGGCGGCTACAGACTGGCTACACGCACGATTTACGACTACTATCGGCATAACTTCCTAGCGGTGCCGTAGGGACACAAATTTCGGGGATTACAGTGCGTTTCGGCGACGATGTGGTGCAACGGAATGAGGGCTACCGCGTTGAATTCGCCACTAGAGGCGCTATTGCAGCGTGAGGTCTTCGTAATGTCAAATTTTACTGTTGGTTGCCTTTTGACGCGAGTTTTTTACTTATTTGTTTTGATTTTTGTGTATATTTTACGAAAACACTCTGATTATGGCAGATTAAGTTACGGTTCTATCGACTACTGCATTGAACTTCTTCTTTTGCCGGAAACATGTATGATACGTACTTCTTTTTTGCATTATAGTGAGTCCACATAACTATCTATGTTGTTTCAAGGCGCACGTTTACGGTATCATACATTATTTTCCTTCTGACTTTGTTCACATGCGTGTAATAACAACTTTAATGCTACGATTAAGGACCTCACTCGACAGTGGCGCCAACTGGTGAGTACAAAAACGGTAGCTCTCATTCGGTTGCGGGGTTTAAATGATGTTTATGCTGCGTTTAAGGACTGTGATGAGGAGGGATGAAATGTATGAAACTAATATGTATTGTTTTTTGCGAGACTTTAAACAAACTTATCTTCAGGAACAAAAAAAGTCAAATGAATATTTGTTCCAGGAAAATTGGTATCAAACATCCATTCGTATCGTTGTTGGTTTGACTTTGATATAGACACTGTGCTGGTGTTATTTAACGAAAACAAAATGTTTATCAACAATTTACGAGTAGATACTATTGGTACTTATAACTCCCAAGCGGTGACGCGATAAGGACACAAATTGTCGGGTGGTACAGTGTGTTTCGGCAACGATGTTGTGTAAAATGCTGTTTTAAGATTTATTAAATGTTGTTTTTTGAAAGTGTGTAAAGTATGCTTGGGATTAAAAGTATATTCCCGCGGCTTATCGGAAAGCAACCGTACATTTTTTCGCGATAAAAGTACTCTATACTCTAATCCGCGGATTTACTGGTGAAGTATTTGAAGTTGAGTATTTCTCAAACTCTATTTTGGCCTGAAAACCTGTTAACACTTGGCATTAGAGGCTAAAGTAAAATAATCAAAAGGTACAAAATACCCTCCCAACATCGTCAACGTAGGTTATATCAGTGAAAGAGTGTATAATTGGATCAGCGGGTCTAAAAGGCCACTTTAGCAGAATCAGAAAGCACATCACGCTACCCGTCACTGTCAAATTTTCCCAATCAATCTTGAACCTAATGCTTTAGCGATAAAGATGAAAATGAAATTTGACAGATTGTTGTATGATTAATATTATAATTCTAATATGATTTTCCTAAAGTGGCGTTTTTAGACCCGCTGTTCTTCTAGAATAAAACAAAGTCAATTTCACTCACACAAACAAATAATTTTAACTCTTTCAATAAGAGTTTAGATTAAGAATTCAATATAAGTTTTTCAATTAATAAGGGATTAAAAATAAAACGAAACAGCTGTTCTTAAAGTTAAGTTATTTAAGTTAATGGCTCACTTAGCTCCGCGACACCAAGTACGTAGCACATTAAACTTAAGCTTTCTACTTTACTTGAGAGTAGAGAACAATGCTTAATCTTGGACTAGTATTCAAGATAAGAGCGTCATTATGATGGGGTTAGAGATACGTTGGAACAGACATCTATACATATACATACGTACAATATACAGTTGTAAATCAAAATAACAGCTTTTTAGTGTTCCGTATTCAAAGGGTAACCAACGGAACCCTTTGAACTACTAAGCCTCTGCAAATAAATAAATGATTTCTGATTTCCGCTGTCCGTCCGTCCGTCCGTCCGTCTGTCTGCCAGCGGGCTGTACCTCAAGAACCGTAATAAGTAGATGTGGAAATTTTCACAGATTGTGAATTGAGGTTTATGGTACGGCACCCTTGGTGTGCGAGTCCGACTCGCACTTGGCTGGTTTTATACTAAATGCGTAATATGAAAGTATATACAACACTTGAGCTATAACAGAAACACATTTTTTCCGATTCAATTCACTTTTAATTTTGCACGGACCACTAAAGCTGCGAGCAGATGCTAGTTATTTAGGTATAAGAAATAAAAGCAAATAAAAATACTAAAATTCTACCAAATGTGGGGAATACTTACTGTAACAAGTCAAGCATCACCACTGTTAACTAAAGCTTTTAGGAGCTGCAGTGGTTGAAAATAATGAGAAGTGCGTGTCTCAAAAAAATGAGTAGATACGACTTTACCCTCTATTTACATAACACTTCGGAGAATTCAGGCGTTATTTTTACCTGCCCAAGTATCGCAAAAAGAGAGTCTATAAGTGTTTTCTTTGGCCCAAAAATACCGGTAAGAAAACTTTATCCTTTCCGTGCAGGTAAAAAAGAAAAAGTTGGTCTGGAATACTTAAGCAGCATCTTCTCGAGCGAGTATCGCGATTCCGTCACTTGTTTCCTGGTAACTGGGGGATAAAACAAAAGAAAGTAGACGAATTGTGTGTCGGTTGATCGCGGATAAGCGAAACAAGTGTGAGTTGCTTTAGTAGAGTCAGTGCTACTCGCCTTACAAGAGTTTACTGTCATGGCAAGTTGTACGTTCGCGATTTATACGCCCGATAAAAAGTGTATTCCATCACTAATTTGCGAGATAAAACAACAGACGGTGTACACGTTGTGTGTCGGTTGATTGCAGATAAGCGAAGCGAGTGTGAGTTGCTTTAGTAGAGTCAGTGCTACTCGCCTAACAAGAGTGTACTGGCACGGCAAGTTGTACCTACTGTCGCGATTTATTCGCCCGATAAAAAGTGTATTCCATCACTTATTTGCGAGATAAAACAACAGACGGTGTACACGTTGTGTGTCGGTTGATTGCGGATAAGCGAAGCGAGTGTGAGTTACTTTAGTAGCCATTGCTACTGGCCTTACAAGAATATACGAGTAGTAGTTCAGCAAGGCTACTGTCGCGATTAACTCACTTGATAGATAGTTTCAGTATTCATAGAAAAAATAAAGTTAATTTCTTTTCTATGTATGTATTTCGTATTTCATCAAACATTTCTAAGCAAACTCTGGCATAAAACAAAAGACGGTGGACGCGCTGTTCTCAGTTGATCGCAGAAAAGCCATTGCTTCTCGCCTTACAAGAGTTTAGTGGCACGGCGAGTCTAGTGATGTGATTTACTCATTTGATAGAAAGTATGATTACAGTATTCATACAAAAATTAAAGTTAATTTCTTTTCTATGTTGTTTGTATTTCATCACTTATTTGCAAATAAACTCTAGAATAAACAAAAGACGGTGGACGCGTTGTGTCTCTGTTGATCGCAGATAAGCGAAGCGAGTGTGAGTTGCTTTGTTAAAGCCAGTGCTACTCGCATTACAAGTAAGCTATTGCCGCGATTAACTACAGTATTCAAAGAAAAATTCAAATTAATTTCTTTTCTATGTATTTTGTATTTCATAAATTATTTCCAAGTAAACTGCGGGGTAAACAAAAGACGTTGTTTTGGTATTACTTACTACATAACTTCCAGTCAGACCATCAACTTGTAAGTTCATTTAAATCACATTTTCCCATTTTGTACCCATATAAGCCACAAAAATATTATCTACCGTTATTTAATATTTCTTTCCGACAACTGCCCACATGTTTTCCTACGGATATAAGCTTCTTATTCCGTGTGTCTGCAACATACCAGATTTCCTCCGGCCTGTACACACAGCGACGTATCCCTCTATACATTCCAGTACAGCCAGACTTCGACTTGTTTAAGCTTTCCGTACTATGAGGGGTCAGTTTATCCTGGATTTGTATAGGATGATATTTTCTCTGCGGGTACCACACACGTTTATGAGTGAAATCGACTTTCCTATCACGTTTCTTCTTTATTACAGACGCTATCTTCAATTTGCTTTGTAAAATATTTCCGTGATGTATTTTAACTATTACGGGTTATGAATAGCGGTTGGTTTTCTTTTCAATTACGTGTTTATTCCGAGGGTTATATGTATTTTTGGGTATATTTATGGTATTGAATTTTTGATTAGTGTCTGTAGCTTTTGACTATCCAACTGGCTGTGCCTGTAGAAGTTCCAATAAAATGAGTGGTATATATTTGTCTCAGGATTGTATGAAAAATGCTATAAATATTTCAAAAGTCCGGGTTTTTGGAAACTCGGAAAGAGTTGCGTAATCGTAGGACTACCTCTCATGAGTTGCAATTATTTTACGACATATTCTATCACGTTGAATCAAATCTACCTAATGTTTAAACCATGTTTATATTCTAAGTACCGTTTCCAATTTAAAGCTTTATAATTCAACAACATCTACTAAGACGTACTCACAGTGTGAACAACAGAGCAATTGATGCAGCCGTAAAAGACGAAACGGCACGTCGCGTCCATTCACAAGACGTTTGGCACGAAACACCGCCGTTTCACACAAGGCCGTATAACTCACATACCTCCTTACAAATGACGGATAGGGAAAAAGCAAATCACAACAAAAACATAAGGAGGTATGAAACCAACGTAAACATGTATGCCATAATATGTTAAGGCCAAACTAAACCCTTTTTTGCGGATATGAAATCATAAAATGACTCCTCCCGCTCCGAGCGGAGCAAGAGGGACTGCAAGACACTTACTGATTAAACCCACCCGTATTCCTTCAAATGGCTTTTGCGTTCCAGAGCCACAAAGTCAAAGTTTATTCCAGTTAGGCCATTAAACGGCACATTTTACATTCACATTTCAAATAATATAAAATATTAAAGTGACTCTACTGTCCATTCGGAAAGGTAGATTCTAATGGAGAAGTACGAACAAGAAACTCCGTAGTTACTCTTTTCAAATACATCTTTTTTAATATTCGGTATGCAAAAATTTAGTTTTATGTGAGGACCATGCACCTAGGGTATGCAGAGGCAGACTTATTAATTTAATTTTCTAAATAAGTACATGATACTCACACATTTACAAATATTGGAATCACTAATTAACAGTGTGTCAGTTAGCAGAAAACCACGCCACCACGGTAACTTTTTCAAACAATTTCTCAACCCTGGAAGGCACTCGCCCCAGTAGGCTAGGTCCAGTATACTGACATCTCTTTGAGGTGCGCGTGAAACACAACGCGCCGTCAATCCCGGGCCTGGTTCCTTATCGGACAAGGTGAACTACCTATTGCTTGCCGTCCGCAAGCTCGCGTCTGCAGTGACCGAGACTCCGCCCTGCGACGCCCGAAGCCGGAAACCTGTCTGTGTACGCAGTTAGGCTATTGGAGTTTGTAAATCATAACATATTAGATTCAAAGCAATTATTTCTTTAAAGAAACTATTTACAGGCACTTTTAAATTTTCAGGGGGTTCATTAGCTTCATGTTTTTTTATCTTGAAGTAAAAAAAAAAATGAAGCTAATGAGGATAGTTGCACGATCCAAAGCGTAGATCTCTATTGAGAAGTAAGTGCAAGAAACTCCACGACACTTTTTAAAAACATGTTATGTATTACAAAAATACTTTATACGATTCTTGTTGCTTCTTAAGTATTAAACAAAACAGTTATCGCCTCATCAAGTTTTCATACAATATTTTTAGAGATAAACGAAACTGAAGGCCAATCTGATCATATACGGCCACCTTAGGAATGAGAGATTCGAAAAAGTATATGACTACTCCAACAAATACGCCTCACGTCCTCAAAAATGACGGATAGGACAAAAACAAATGACTGCAAAAAATATGACAAGGACGGTGAAAACGGCAGAAGCACTCCCCTTTCGCAAATTGTGAGGAATCCTTTTTATAGTCCAGTGATTTGTTAGAAGGTCCCTCAATTTGAATTTCATCCCCGGCCTGCGATTTCGTCTCGTTAACTTGCAGATTTCAAGATTGTCCGAGATCCTTTGCGGCACTTTTGTAGCTAGCCCCTAATGTATCTTTAGAACTTTTGTATTGAATTAACAGAAAGCTGTCTGAGTGATAGGCGCTTTGGGATTTGACTTGATATTCATGGGACGAAAATGTTTAAAGAACTTTTGGTTTTCATTTTATGAGACGACACTTACTTTAATACGATACTTATATTTCAAAACATTTATTTATTTATTTAAAACTTATTAACGCCTTAATAATAGCTTTTTAGAATCATCAATATATATCAAACTGGTGACTGCTGACTGACTGAATGACTCACAGACAATGCACAGCCGAAACTGCTGGTCGTAAGAAGTTGAATTTTGGGATGTAGGTTCCTTGGGAAGTGTAGCGAAGCACTAAGAGAAGATTTCCCAAAATTCCTCTGGGAACCAGAAACAACGGGATATGCGCGCACGAAGTGAGAGTTATAATTTTTGATTAAGATAAAGATTGTTTGGTATAATCTCAGGAGATTAGAGCGAACGAAAATAATTTTTCAATTCGAACCAGTAATTCCTGAACTACTGGTTCGAATTGAAAAATTATTTCAGTGTTGGATAGCCGATTTATCGAGAAAGGCTATATATAACATTACGCTACGACCAATAGAAGCAGAGCATTATTGAAAAATGTGCCGCAGAAAAAGTTGCGCGGGTCAGCTTAACTAGTTATAACAAAACAATTTTTTATTATCGTCGTAGTTTTATGCTCAAAGTAAAGCGCTTAGATACTGCCAACCGAGTCGTCAATCTAAAAGATTAATCTGTTTTCATGACAGTCGGGTTCTAGATTCATAACAAAAAAGAACATTCTAGAACAATCTCAAACACCATTAATTTTCAAAGAAGATCGTAGCAAGATAGTGGAGCTAAATAAATTACACTTATTTACAAACTTATCTCTACGGAGGCTATTTACACGAGTAGTTTAGTGTACTTAGATAAAGTTTCGTGAGATAATAAATTCATTGTAATAGGAGTATTTTAGCCTCTTTATTTGTGAAGCAGTGTTTGGAGGCCAGTGGTTTCAGTAGCGGGATTGTATATATCAAGTTTTGGGCAGATAACGTGCACTAACATTTGCAAGGCAATGGGCAAGTCACATTGACTTATAGGGGTATATAGTAAGAAAGGACAGGGTGGACCGGGCGTTTTTCTAACGCCAGACTGAAGTGAGTTTCCACGCGGTCGGCTATCTTTGGGAGCGGTCCTGTGCACTTGTATTCATGCCAATGACCTTGTGCATATAAACGGAGCTAACTACCCCTCTACGCGCCACTCCGCTACCCGCATTTTAATTTTTTTTATAATAAAATAATACATGATTTTAAAAAGTAACAAAAATAAATCATTTTCATTTGTGTTGCAAAGCAGTAAATATTTTTGTATACTCTTTGTTAAAAAATGAAGGAGTAAAATGGTTTCATCTCAACGATTTGGCGGTGATTTGGTGGTTTTTTTTTCTTATTATGTGATACTGATACACAAATTCTGGCTAAACCAAATTACGAATCATATCATGTAGATTACTAACTATTTTTTTCAGATGTAATTTCTCTGTTAGTGCCATCGAAAAGCTGCTTCATCTGCACGCTATTTTAGGCATTTTTTTAGAGAGTAGTCTTAAAATTTTAAATTTTTATTGAATGACGAAAACGTGTAATCAAATCTTTATAGTTTAAATTTAAGGCAAAGTGTAATTTCCTAAAATACATTCTTCTTTTTCTTCCGGATACCCTGAATACCGATGCTGCAGCTGTTCCGAAAACAGTTTAGTTCTATTACAGTAATTTGGTGTGACAAGCGTGAAATTGTTTTAACAACGCGAAACTCTGTTGGCTTCGCGTAAACGTACCCTGAGACAGCACTTCTATTAGAGTATCTTGTTGATTTATATAGGCATTTTATCGCTTTAAGTGGTGTGCCTAGACATTAGCCGGTAAACAGCGACACAACTTAGCATGTTTTATCTACATACCTGCTGAAAGGTATACTTTAGAATCTAAAAGGTGAGGCAAATATTTATCACATAAATAAGTTCTCGTATGACGGGCAATTATTTCTTATGATAGAAACACTTCGTTAAAAACTCGTTTTTTTTATGTGCATTTTAAAGTAGATATACTGGCCGTGAGGAAATAATAACTTATTTTTTTAATATTCAAAATGTATCATTTAGTCTCTCTTCACAAATTTGATTAAAAGTTAATGTCCACAAAAAATGTCTCAGCTGTATTCCACCTTTGTGAGAAACTGGTGGCTGATATAGGTTTTTGGAATATAAAACCTGTGTTACAGAGCACCGGGCCCTTTCCACGGCTAGAATTAGCTTACAAAGAGATACTGTACAAGAGTCGAAGTTAACTAATATGCATAACAAAAATAAAAACTAAGTAAGACTCAAAAATATTCTGTAAAAATCTGAGCTCTTTCACTTGGTGTGTTTTACAGAATAATACAGCATTTCATGGTAACTAAAGCCGAAGCAGATTTTTTTTAATACTTTAACACCTCAACTAAGCAAAGTAGAACCTGCTATTTATCACGATCGTGCTCTAGAAGTTAACTTAGTCTGCTCTCTTACTTAACAGAATTTGCATAACAGTGAGGATTCCATATTGAAACAGAACAGTAGTTATAAAAGTAGTCATAATAAGTTAAAAAGGTATGCAAAAATAAATAAATTCATCAAAAAATGTTATAGATACAAGGAGCAGTATAAACACTTTTCCAAGAATATTCCACTCAGGAAAGAACGTGTTGAACTTATTAGTAAATTACATAATTATCAAATTAAACTTGAGGACAGCATAAAAATATATGAAATTGATACACAGCACTTACAGTCTGAAATACAAGTACTCGAGGCTTCACTGAGTTCACTTAACTGTAAATATATTCAATCTCAGAATCAAATAAAAGAACATATTCTTGCTGCAAATGAGTTAGTTATGTGTCAGTGTACTTGCCAGACAGCATCAAACCTTGATGCCGTCCAGCCTGAGGCAACGGTGGTCCTGTCCCAGGTACAGATTTTGTCTCAAGACTGTGTCATTGAACAAAACTTAATTGATTCTGAACAGGATTTAACTCAAATTGATCAGCTTGAGATTGGTGGTTATTTTTCTGCGAATAGTGGTTATCATTCAATTATGTTTTCAGACAGTATAGGAAGAGGTTTAGGGAAATTAGTTAGTAACAACCTGAGTTATTCTACACAAAATTATTGTATGCCAGGTTCATCATACAAACATATTATGGCATCATTAATAAATAATAAATATAATTCTGATACCAACATTACGGTGTTTATAGGGAATAGTTTAAATGTAAGAAAAGCAGATATCACAGACAATCTCACTGAGATGTTAAAGTTAAATTGTAATAAAATAATATTGTGTGCTTTTCCATATTTTGATAAGATGTCAATTAGACAAAATAATTATATTCATAGGTTAAATAAACACATGCATTTTTTAGTTAGTCATTATAGTGACAAGTTTATGTTTTTTGACACAAATATTTTTGTGGAACATTTAAAATCGACTAGGGATACTGTGTATTTGCCAATTAGTTTTAGACGCACAATAGCAAGGCTATTAGCTTATTATATTAACTCAGACATAAGTAGTATGTCGAAGTCTTGTGTAATTAAATCCACAATGTTTAGTAATTATACTAAGAATCAGGTGGAGGGCTTAAATAACTGTAGCACTATTGCTACAAATTCTTTTACAAATTGTACGAAGGAGGTTCCATGTATCACTATGGAAGTCTCATTGTTTAACGTGGGGGCCACAAGTAGTTACAACTCACTGCCAAGTGATGATACTGAGTTCTTGGGGCAATCTCCGGATAATCTTTTAAACTAAGTCTTAAGACAACAGAGGATACCAATGACAGAATAGTTATGCCTACCAAAAACAATGTATCTTCTTGCTCTCTGTTAACTAGATGTCAGAAAGGGGGTAAGCAGCATGCCTTGAAAATATTTCATCAAAATATTCAATTTGTCTCTTCCAAAATATTAGAAATTGAAATGTTTTTAGAGAAAACAATGAATGACATTGTATGTTTTACTGAGCACTGGTTGAAGGATGCTAATTAGTTATGAAAATTATAGTGTGGGCAGTTGTTTTAACCGCAAATCTAAGTCGCGCGGTGGTTCCCTCATCTTAGTAAAAAAATGTTTAAAATTTAAGCAACGTAATGACATTGTTAGCTTGTCAGTGGAACATTGCATCGAACTGTCCTGTGTTGAGCTAGATAAGCATGTTATAGTGTGCGTGTATAGACCCCCTAACCCTCAAAACTTTACGTTATTTGAAACAACAATGGAAGATGTCCTTGCGAAACTTGCAGCAGGTAACAAATCCGTGATTATTTGTGGAGATTTTAATATTAATATTTTAGAAAATAATTCAAATAGCAGCAGATTTTTAAGTCTTTTTAAATCGTTCAATCTGTCTAATGTTTTCACAGAACCAACTAGAATAACTCCAACTTCTGCAACATGTATTGATAATGTATTCTGCGATTGTGATTATTTAGATAAAGCTATAGTTAATTACCTTCAATCTGATCACAGTGGTCAACTGGTAACATTTAAGTATAAAGCAGCCTTGCAAAAAGTTCAAATACAATTTAGGCCAATAACAACTGGCAAACTAGCAAAATTTAATGGGTCCTTACAAAATAAGTTAAATGCTCTAGGCCACAATATTGAGGATGCGAATAAATTTTATGATGGTTTCTTTTCAGTGGTACTAAAAGAATTCAATGCAACTTTTGAAAAGAAGTCCAAAGATACTTTCCCTAAGTTTATATTTAGTGATTGGGCGACTAAAGGCATTAGGATAAGTAGGGAAAGACTATATGATCTATACGGCCTTAAGTCTTTCATAAACACTGAATCCTTTAATAAGTATGTAAACAAATATTCTAAGGTTTTCAGAAATACTTGTAAAGTAGCTAAAGCCCTGTTCATAAGCAACAAGATCAAATTGGCAGATAATAAAATAAAGACAGTTTGGAAAGTTATCAATAATGAAACTAACAGAAATAAAGTACGAAACACTGACTATTTACTAGAGACTGCGCATGGTGCCATAAGCTCTAATTTAGAAGTAGCTCAAGAATTTGTAAAATTTTTCACTGATATACCATCAAAAACAACTGAAGCTTTAAATTCTTCACCCGAGGTCTCATTTGATTTATTAAGAGCAAACATTCCAGGTTGTACGGTTGAATTCCAATTCAAACATATCAACCCTATGACAGTTATTAAAGCTTTCCGGCAAATCAAAATTAAATTGACTGAAGACATATGGGGAATGTCTATCAAAGTGTGCACGTCCATATTTGAGACCATAGCACCATACTTGGCACTAATATTTAATTTATGTGTTGACCAAGGGGTCTTTCCGGATATAATGAAATATAGTAGGGTGATACCACTTTTTAAATCTGGAGATAATAAAGATACTAATAATTATAGACCTGTATCTGTATTGCCGGTTTTCAGCAAAGTGTTTGAAAAAGTAATGCTCAATCAAATGCTCAATCATTTTAACACCAATAAAATCTTACACGAACAACAGTATGGTTTTACCAAAGGTCGTTGTACGACTGACGCTGGAGTCACGTTGTTAAAACACATATATACAGCGTGGGAAGAGGCGCAAGATGCCATAGGAATCTTTTGTGACCTCTCCAAGGCATTTGATTGTGTAAATCACGAAACCTTGCTCCTAAAACTAGAACATTACGGACTGGGTAAACTTGCACTCAGTTTAGTGAGGTCTTATTTAAATGACAGACAGCAGCAAGTTCAAATAAATGGTGTCAATTCACGGGGTCTGAAAGTTAAAATGGGGGTACCACAAGGCTCAATATTGGGTCCGTTCCTCTTTCTGGTATACATTAATGATCTTCCCCATCTTTTAAAAAATCAAACTCAAATGGTGTTATTTGCAGACGATACGTCCTTAATTTTTAAGATAGATAGGCGTGCCACAAGTCTTGACGATGTAAATAACGCCCTTCAGCAGGTCCAAAATTGGTTTACTGCTAATAATTTAGTTTTAAATGAGAAAAAAACAAAGTGTATCAGATTTGCATTACCGAACGTGAAAAGTATTAATTGTGACATAGTATTGAACCAAGAGAAACTTGAATTCGTCGATGACACAGTTTTCTTGGGGATCACGCTTGACTCAAGGCTACAATGGGGTCCTCATTTAACATCTCTTGCGGGACGGCTAAGTTCAGCAGCATATGCTGTCAGAAAAATCCGTCAATTTACTGATATAGATACCGCGAGGCTGGTCTATTTTAGTTACTTTCATAGCATCATGTCTTACGGTATCTTATTATGGGGACGTGCTGCAGACATCGAGTCTATATTTTTTCTGCAGAAAAGAGCTATCAGAGCCATTTACAATCTCCGCCGGCGCGATTCCCTAAGGGAACTGTTTAAGGATATTAACATCATGACGGTACCTTGTCAATACATATATGAAAACATTATGTATGTTCGGAAAAATCTTCATCTTTTTAGTAAAATTAGTGATAGGCATAATTTTAATACTAGAAATCGGAACAAATTAGATCAACCCCGATTCAGACTAGCTAAAGTACACACTTCTTTTATGGGGTACTGTGTTAAATTTTATAATAAAATACCACTTAATATTCTCGAACTGAATGAGAGAAAATTTAAAACATGTATAAAACGCACATTATGTAGACAAGCATATTATAAACTGGAAGATTATGTCCTGGATAAAAATGCTTGGCTAAATGCCGGTCCTGCTCCACAGCCACAGCAGCATGGGTCCACTTGTTAGGTTTTCGATAATTGGAAGAAATGCTTACCCTTTTTTTTGTTCTCCTATACAATCATTTATTTATCATTTCTTTGCATTATTGTATTAGCAAAGTATACACAATAAAGCAGCCTTCTTTTTTTTTTCTTTTCTTAGTTACTTGAAACCATAGTTTTGTATAACGTAGAAGCATATTTTAAAATTTTTGTAAATGTGAGCACTATGGAGCCATTTACATATGTAATTATAGATTTCGTTATTAAATTAGTTTGACATGAACGAGCGTGGCAGTTGAGAGCTTGTCATGCTCACACAAATGTTTTGCTGATGGTGGCGCGTGTTTTGGATCATTTGATTCCCTTCAAAATGGTTGAGTTAGATGGTGCTGATGCACGCGTCATGTTCGTGAACGGGCGCCGTCAGTTGAAACTGGTCATCTCTTACCTGCCACTGGCTTATTTTAATCTGTACCTGCATTTTGAATTGTTTATATGTTTTCTTGTTCTTTGCATTGTCCTCACATATAGAAGCAATCAATGTTAATGTTAACAAGATTTTTGTAACACGTCACATGGTTTAAAAGAGTGTCCGTGGAGTTTCTTGCACGTTCTTCTCCATAGAGATCTACGCTTTGGAACGTGCAAATAGCTTCATGTTTTTGACTGACCGACTTTGACAATTCAAAAGTGCCTGTAAATGGTTTATTTGAAATATACGATTTGATTTGATTTGATTTGATTTGATTTGAGTGCGGTGTCGAATAGGAGTGAGGTAACCTACGACATACCTATCTATGTACTACGTAGCCACTTTTTTCTGCATATTTCTTGAGCACAAACTTCAATATTGTAAACATTCAGTACATATGGAGGAATAGCTACAGCTCTGAAAGGGGAAAGGGTTAGACACCGGACAAAAGACAGACATAACAGATATATTTACAAATTTTTATTTTCATTTTTTTCCGCTTGTGCAATGTATTTTCATTATCCATTTATAATTTCAACCCATTTATAATTTTGTTTTTACTAGATTTGATGTTTAATTCAATAGTTTTTGATATGCATCCGTGTCTTATTGAGTAGAAGGATTTTACAATCTCACGCGATTTATTGTAAACGTACGGTGTTTGCAAAAATCCGGCGAAATATGCAACAAAAAGAAATCATAAAAAATCAAATGCTAATGTCGAATTCCAGGTTATTGTGTAAGGTACACACAAAAACCTGGAATTAAATTTTAATTCATTAAAAATTAAAGTAGGTAAGCAATTAATGTTTTTAGTTCTTTTCAGTACAGGATTTCATGGCTAATAATAACATCCTTACAGATCGATTTTCAAGGCTAGGCAACGCTTGCGAGGTTGGTCTATGGATGGGTAACCATATTACCATACCGAGACTCGTCCGTGCCCTGAAAAGCACGTTAAACCGTTGGTCCTGGCAGCCATTTGTAGATCTTTGGCAGTCAACAATGAGAAGCCAGCCAGAAGCCAGAAAATCTGACACCAGTCTTGCCAAGAAGTACCATGCTACCCGGTTAATAGGTTATAGAGCTCTGGTAGGAAGCCGCTCCACGTACGTGGTATGCAGCTGAATCTGGCTTGACTGAAAGCCGACCCCAATATATCTGGGAAAACGCTAGACAGGCACTGCTTTTCAGTACCAGTAAACACACGATATTCCTATGTAATTGTTGGATTTAAATCTGAATATATCTACATCTACACTAATATTATAAAGAGGAAAGATTTGTTTGTTTGAATTGAATAGGCTCCAAAACTACTGGACCGATTTGAAAAATTCTGTCACCATGGAATATTTTCAAAAAAGTTAGGGATCCGTATGAAAACTTCGATAATTTAACCCAAGGTGTGAAAAAAAAAACCAAAAGAAATCCTTATATCGTGTACGCTGCATAAACTATTGACAATAGAGCAAAGTGATGTACTACAGTTTTATAAAAGACATCAATATCTACAAAAAAGTCTGCCAGGTTATATATCTAACTATTATGGTTAAGTCACAACGACCGCTTTTTGTTCCAATTATTCTCGCAAAACCCGGGTGGAATGGAATAGTGGTGATTTTGGTATCATGGTATTAATTCTTATCCATTTAAACTGTTTGATAATTAAGGTTGGTTGTATGTACATGTAAATTAGGAAGAGTATAAAAATACACTAAGTAAGAAAAATGTTGCGGTTTCAGCGAACTGCCTACGTTAAGAGGGTAAAGGGGAGACGAATTTCGTGGCGTACCAACTAAATCTGCGCAAACGATGTCGCGGGAAAAGTGCTAGTGTATTCTATTTCCGTCATTAAGCTATCATAGACATTGTAATGTATCCTTATTGTCTTAACGATGAACATTACATGGCGGCGACACAGCTTTAAATGTTGGTATTAGTTCAACCATTATATTTGATTGTAGCCCATATGAATGTTGTTTAAGGGAATAACCCTAGGGGATTGTTGAAGCTGTTGTTTCTTGACAAGACTTGTTTTAGTTTACAGTAGTAATTTAGTGCCGGACTTTGTTTCTGTTATCTCTGCTAGACTAGAGTCAAGAGCAAACCCATCACAAATAAAAAATAAATAAAAAATATGCGTAGCAAAGAGCTTTAGGGCGGATTTCTGAATTGCGTATCATTATCCTGCCTAACCTTTCTCCATTTATAGAGGGTTTGGCTTCCAGTCAAACCATTCAGCAGAATACCAGTATTTTACATGCAGCGGCTGCCTACTAGACCTCTACATCCCATTAACTGGGTAACACGGTAGCTCTTGGCGAGACTGTAGTCAGATTTACTGGCTTCTGACAACCCCTAAATACGTTCAAAGATCTACTAATGACAATCGAGACCAACGGCTTAGTGTGTTTTCCGAGGCACGGAGAAAACTCGGTATGTTAAGATGGTCACTGGTCACCCATCCAAAAACCGACCTTGGCAAGCGTTGCTTAACCTTGAAGATTGACCCGTGCGGCTGTTATTCTTTTGCCACGAGGTCCTCATATGTTGAATAATAATAAAAAATGCCAATTTTTTACAAGTTTTCAGATTACATTGAATTGGAGAAATACTCAAATTCAAATGCTTAATTTAACTGAAAATGTGGAGTCGTTATATATGGCAAAATTTGTCACAATTTACAAGCCTGTTATTTTTCCCACATTGTTTAAAGCAAACAGCAGCAACCAAAATGAACAAACATTCTTAATGAAATAACGTCACAGCCCTCACAAAACAAACGCTAACAATTTCGCTCTGGCCAGGTAAACCCTGTAAAACAAACTAGTTTAGAATAATAAATGGAATGTATATAGAACAGGCTTATGAAACATTCATGGTGGCACCGTATTTTACATTACAGCCAAACCTTTTACTCCAGCGTAAGAAAACTATTGACTTACTAAATCTCACGGAGAATAGATTCCTAGAGGTATTTTTGGAGACAGATTTAGAAGTTTTTCCGACTGTTTTTCGGGGAGGAAAATATTTTTTTGTCATACGTGTTTACTAGACAAGTCTAAGGCAACTTTTATTGCTGGGAAAGTTACCGATAGTCCCAAGGTTTTGCAAAACATTCAAAGACACTTCCTTATACAAAATTCGATGTTTGAGTATAAAATATCTCGTAGAATTACATCGCCTCGTGAATATGGGACGCCATCTTGAGAATATAATTTTACACTTCACTTGGTGGCTCATTTATGAGCTATAAGGAAGCCTAATCGTAAAACGTTATGAAAAGACATTTCATCTGGAAAATTGAGGCGTATTCTTTGAAACATATTTTGGAAATAAATTATGTTTCTGGAAAAAAAATGCCTTAGCCGAAAATGCACTGATAGGCGGCTCCTGTAGTACTTAGTAATAGACGATAAAAGCACCAAGCGCGCGGAATGCGACCGGTTAGATTGTTTGTTTTACTTCGCTATACACTCACTCGATTAGTCGGTGTCGCTCGGTCAGTGTGTTTTGTTGCCCTAAATATTTGTTCTTAGTCTGATCTAGCTTCTGCCAACGGCTTCCCTCGCGTATAATATGCTGAAAATTATCCCAAGGGAACCTATTCTCGGGTTAAAAAGTCCAGTGTCCTAATTGAACATGGTCTAGCCGTGTTCCAAGTTTCATCCAATCTGTTCAGCAGTTAAGACGCGAAGGTGTTACAAACAGACGTATAATCAGAGCTACTTTCTCATTTATGATATAAACAAATTATTAATTTCTGGTTTCTAAAGTTCTGGTAGAAAAAAATATTCGGCAAGCAATTGTATTAAACGTATGACCCAAATAAAAGTTACATACACGCTCTCATCCGTTTATATTTGTGGCTGTTAATTTCGTTCCACTCCAACACAATCACTTGCATGGCGTACCGTTTTTCCGACAGTTGTTTCCAAAGTCCGGATATTTTGCGCGAGCTGACGTTTACAATAGCACACACACTTCAAAGTTCTCTTGCACAGACCCTCACACACATATGGTGTTATACCTACACATGTACTGGGTGATACACGTACGACACGGGAAATCCTGGCGGGATGCAAACAGGTGTGGAGCGCAAAAACAAACAATTTAAATCTGCTTTACGATGAATTTTTCAACGAGAAACCTAGTGTTGTGATCGTTGGACCGTATTTCATTGGATCACTTGTTTTTGGTTACAAAGGTGCTCAGGGTTCAGTTCAGGAAGCTCACCTGCGACGTAATGTGTGACCGATCAGCAGATATTCACACCTCTATACCTGTTCCCGTAAACTAGTTAATAATGATACAATCTCATTGGAGACTAGCCATCGGCGTGGGACATTACAGTGCACAAGTGTGTGTATTCTAACACAGGTGCACTCTCTCTTCTATCACTCTCGTATACCGATGTGATGACAACTGGACACGACCGGAGAGAGATCTGTCGTAGGACCAACGGCCTTAACGTGCTTTCCGAGACACGGCCCACCACCCACTTCTAAACTCCGGGCTATCTCCGGGCTGTGGGCTTGAAAACTTAGGAGTTTCTCCGCAGAGCACGCCCCATTTTTCATCTTGTGTTATCGTAGCTGAATAAAATATTGTTATTTGCTATAGACAAGCTTACCCGATGATCCTACCCAAAACTTATATTACAAGCAATTCGAATAGCCAGCAAAACTAAAAAATATTGACTTAAGGTCCTTTGACCCCTAGCTGGGGCAGAGAGCGTCCACAGCGCGAGCGGTCTTGAGCTTCACGCTTCACTTCACTCCACATCAGTCCGATGCTCGTCTCTTCTGCCAACACGGTGCGTCGCCTGGTTTGTCGGGGACGGCCACGCTTCCTTTTCCCTTGAGGATTCCAATCCATAGCCTGTTTGGGAATATGATCGGGATCCCTCCGGAGCGTAACTAAAAAATACTGCAAATTTGTTTTCCGATCTGATTCAAGAAATTCCGCTTCCAGATTACTGCTGTATGCCTGTATCGTAGGTGTTAGAGTTGAATCTCAAATGCTCACTGAACCAGACGTGACAAAAATACCTGTGGAATGTAGGGCACACATATCGGAGTGAAACTGTGACCTCTTGGCACAGAAAGACAGGGCTTATGCGCAAAGATTCGATTGCAAATTCATAATCTATTCGATTTTTTTTTGTTCCACATTCAAACCTATCGACTGACATACTTACCGTAGGAATATCCCTGTTATTAGTTTTCATTTTTTATTTTTAAAGTCTGGCCATACTTTTGTCTCGGAAGTCCCGCCAACACATAAAAGAATACTGGAATGTTCATTAAGGGAGAGATATTTCTCATAATTTTTCGACAAAGCTCAAGGGAATCATAAAATTAATCAAGATCAAAGAAAATATATATAATTGAATATTGATTTGACAAATTACCCAAATTATGATAATCATAGAAAATAGACGATTAATTCCAGCAATTTCAGTTATAAATTCAATTAATTATTTCAGCAGCATAATAATTTAACAAATTATGAAAAAGTCGGTTTATTTCGCACCTGTAAAAAGGTTTGGCTGTAGAGTTCTTTCACTATTCATCTGAGTCCAGGTTAGTAGGTCGAAAAGAGTGGACCTACACGACTGAGCAAATTTAAGCTGCCTACATTTTTAACACACAATTTTTGAAAAATATATTTCATCATAGTAGACCTTTAACGACGTGAATATTTGTGGCGTGTGTAATTTTTAAAAAGTTCTCTTTTCTGGTGTGAATAATGTAAGCCGCGGTTTTGTTGAGGGTGGGGAAACTTGGTAATTTTATTACCATGAAGTGTCGTAAATTGCTTCCTGTGCGGAAGTAATAGGGAAACACTTCTATCTCTGGGGTGCGCGTTGAATCTGAAGGTATTCAATGTCAAGGGGTTTTTTAAACAGAGAGGGGCAATTATTTTTATGGCAACTTTCAAACTGAAATCGCAGTTGTAATCTGTTAAGCCCCCGTTCTCTTAACTTCCATAAGTTCTTGACATTAATTGGTACTAAGATAAATATTGCGACTTTGTATTTGAAAGTGGGATACGAAACCTACACCTTCGGACTTCATATAACATGACAAAATAAAATAATATCCAATATATCCATTCGCATAAATAGAAACAAAAATGCAATATATTAAATGTTTTTTGAAATGCAAGTTGTTTATCATACAACATGATCATTCAAGTAGCTTTCGAAGATTAGTTTATATTTGAGTCGTATTTTTATTCAAGCTACATAAATTACGGTTGGACTGAAATTCTCCCGATAACAATCTTTTTTTTTACACTGCGGTCTGCGGTTTGCGACGGATAACAAAAAGCTGCACTTAGCAAAACTAGGAATTCGTTCGACATTTTCCAGTTGTTGGAATATTGTTTGATATATGTAGTAGGAAACCAGGGAAACATTTGTATAGCATTTACTTTCACAAGAAATTATTACTACTGTGTCTAATTTTGGAAGGAAAATGTGACCTTGCCAGTGTACTTAGTATTAAGGTTCAATAAGTTACTACATGAAATATGAATGATTTACTGAATGTTGAACGATAGAATACCTTCTCCTCCTTCCTGATGAGTTTGTGATTTTCACAAAATAATCAGAAATTATCAACAACCTACTAGACATTACCTAAATAATTAACCCTACACTATCCGATGTAAATACAGTTCAAAGTTAACTGGAACGTTCGTACTCAAACCGTATAAATCAGAAGGTTTACTCAGATAATGGATCCATAATACGTCGAGATTGGCCACCGATTGGTTTGATATAACGCTCCCGGCACACTAAAATGGAACCAAGAGTTCCAGACGGGTTCAAAATGGCGCCATCGGAATACGACGCTAATAGCATAGTCAAGTTAGAAGGGATAACGGCTAAGTGTTTTTCTTTTTACTCAGCCATTTCAAAATGGGGTTTTCGCATAAAACCGCAGACCTTTTCGCACTTGGGTTTTATTGCATTTTCCAGGTAGTTAAATCAGAGTAAATGGGTCAAGTTGTTCAAAATTTGCTCTTCTTTTCGGCACCACACTCCAAGTACCTAATTCGTTTACCGACATATATTTTGGTTAGCTTTGGCTTTAAATGGGCCGCTACTATCTTTTTCGATTAAGTTCAACTCAATTGAATCGTGTGAGACTGGGAGTGAATCATTCAAAGCCGTGCATAGGTACACTTATTTTCTACGCAATTAAAATAAAGTAAATCAATGTAATTGAATTACAAGATTCAATCAAATTCTTTGGCTGAATCACGGTTTGTTTTAAAAGCATTTTGTTCCTCACAGTGCAGTGTTACATGCGAACTTACAAGTCCTTATGCTTGGTAATAAATGAAACTTGGTACGCATACTTTTAAGCACCTAAATCTATGAAACTCCTTCTCCCTCTGAGGGAGGAGTAAAAGCTCTTAGGTATCCTTGTCAAATCGTTACAAAATAATGTTACCATACAAAAAGTATACGAGTACAAGTCGCTTCCATGCTAAAACATGTCGATTCGACACAGACGTGTAATCGATTCGGTATGTTATCGGAAAGTTCTGTATAATATTAGTTCGGGTGTTTTCGCACATGAGACAGGAAATTCTATATAACGTCGAAGTGCCAAAGTGAATCCTATATCCGTTTGTTTAGGATGACGGCAGCTGGGCCCCTTGATGACTTTCAGTCGCTCCTAATGCATTTATTATAAGTTGCTCATTTAGAGCCCTTCTCGTCTTTTCTTGTATCGATAAAATAGCTCCACGGTGTGGTAAAAATATTGGCGAGTCAGCATGTTAAAGAGCTGGCTATCTAAGGCGAACTAGACGTAACTACATTCAGGTTTTGCCAAGATACTAATTCGATTTATTTAAGATTCTTAATTTACAGATAAATTGTCATGAAGAATAATTATCAGCTGTACTATTCTGATTTTAACCTACACTAGCTGACCCGCGCAACTTCGTCTGCGTCACAATTTTCATTACTGCTCCGCTCCTATTGGTTTTAGCGTGATGATATATAGCCTATAGCCTTTCTCAATAAATGGGCTATCTAACACTGAAAGAATTTTTCAAATCGGACCGGTAGTTCCTGAGATTAGCGCGTTCAAGCCAACAAACAAACAAACAAACTCAGCTTTATATATAAGTATACAGTATTAGTATTACTATAAAGTTTCATCAACATTCGTTCACTAGTTTTTGCATGAAATATTGAAAAGCATCAATTCAGCCTTGATCATTAAGTAGGATAGGGTGTAGGGTAATTTGTAAAAGTAAATTTAAGAATATAATTTCAAAAAACAAATCAAATAAGTGGTGTGAAGCATTTTTTATGCGATTTTTTTTGTCAAAGAAAAAAGGGTTGGACTTTCAGTAATAGGATGGAATTATTGTACAGATATAAACACTGTGGGAACGTTCGCACGTTGTACAGGTTTTATAGGCCGTTAGTTTGCTGGGATAGCCAATTGGTGAAGATATATGAGAGTAACGAACAGGTTTCGAAATCGAAAATAAATCCATGAAAATTGTTAAAATATGTTACCAGCCTACTGACATGGTTATTAAGTGGTGCTTCACGGTTATAAATAACATCGTAAGGAAAATCAACCTGGCTGCGGAATTTGTTCGAAAGAGTTACCGTGGTCTTGGAACGCAAAGTATACTAGGAGTAACACGCATGGGTTTTAGTCAGTAAGAGTCTGATACTCCCTTCTGCTCCGCCCAGAGCGGGAGGAGTCATTTGATGATTTCCCACATTTTGTCAGCGTGGCGAAGATGATTGACAGAACGTCAAAAATTGGGACTGACCAACGCTGTCAAAATGTCACTTGATCAATGCCTTGCATTTTGGCATTTCGACAAACGCTTTTGCTGACAAAATTGCACATTTTCTAACGCCTAAGGTTGTGAAATGCTAACGTAAACGAACATTAATGTTTGAAAAATATTTTTTTTTTGTCTATAGTTTGCTATAGTATATACAGTCTCTAGGATTCCTGAAATCTGTACAAATTGTCATCAAAATCGGTTCGACGTAAAATCGTTACAACCAAACTCACTTTTACATTTATAATCTTTGTCAGGATTACGAATTTTAATTATTAAGTATAATTAAATTCATCTAACTTCATCCATCCGGGATGTGAAAGTTTAAATTACGCTCTAGGGGATCCTATGGTTGTGGTTTTGAAAGAGTAACGTGAACATGAGATTAGATGTGATGTGAATAGGAAAAAATAACAATTTGTTATTTTTATTAAATTAAATTAACAGAAGCTGCTATCTTACACGTTCTTCTCACGACAGACCTATGCATTTTATACTAATACTATAAATGCAAAAGTACCTCTGTCTGTTTGTTACCTCTACACATCTTGACGGCTGAACGTATTTGGATGAAACTTGCCACATGGGTAGACTAAACATACTTTTCTTCCCGGCAGTATGTTTTTTCAGGATAATTTTAGACTTTCACGCGGACGAAGCCACTGGCAGAAGCCTTTTAACAATATGAATATATATTACAAAACTCTTCGTTACTCCCACAGTAGCAGAGAGTTTTATAATATTTAATACGATACTTATATTTTAAAACATTTGTTTATTTATTTAAAACTTTTTTAACGCCTTAATAATAACTTTTTTAAAATCATCAATATATATAAAACTGGTGACTGGTGACTGACTGAATGACTGACAGACAACGCACAGCCGAAACTACTGGTCGTTCCTACACTCCATAGGGGAGGGAGCACTAAGAAGAAATTCCTATAGGAACGGGAAAAAACGGTATATGCGCGTACGAAGTCGCGTGCAAAAACTATTATACTAATATTGAGATTTCAATATACGGAAATGTTGATGTCTATTTTTTTCCCTGACTACACAATTAGAGCAAAATGATAACAAACATCAACGCCACAGAATTGATATCAAAACATGGTGTTCGTATATAAAAGCGAGATAGTATAAACAAGATGAATGTGTATTCTATTCGGTTTGTTTGGGCACTCCGTCAGAGCCCAGATAAGCATTCTTCATACGATATTATGAATACGGAAGGGTCTTGTGGTCCATTGGTCATTGTAATGGATGCGCATCGCATTATGGTGAATAGTAACGGATAGATTTCATTCTGAGAGCTTCGAGATTGAATGAAATGTCAGTTTGAGAGCTACTAATGAAGTACTGGAAGAAGACGTGTTGGTCAGCCGACGGCGAGATGGACGGATGATATTTTTGTCATCGCAGGTAGAACATGACGTTGGGCGGCTCGCCGCCCGATCAGAACCAGGGGGGCTACTCTCTAAGCCCGAAGTCCGTAGTTTCGGGCTTAGTTGCGGGCGTATTCTACTCTGTACCACCTACGGACTTACGATTAGTCCCAAACCCGAACTAATACTGAATGACAACACGATTTGACAGTAACTATTAAATCTTGTTGTCATTAATTCTTAGTGGTTAGGTGATATGGAGATGAATACGCCTGCAACTTAGCCCGAAACTACGGACATCGGGCTTAGAGAGTAGCCTCCCAGGCTCGGGTCGACGGTGCGTTGTGTTCAAAGAGATGTCAGTATTGAAGACGGGGCCCGCTAGGGCCAGTGCTTGCCAGGGTTGCAGAACTTGTTTAAAAAAGTCACCGTAGCACAAAGGGCATTAGGAGGAGCATGGATGGGTTTTAGTCAGCAAGAGTCTGACACTTCGCCCAGAGCGGGAGGAGTCATTTGATGATTTCCCATCCATAAAAACACCTGAATGAGGCTGGCACAGGCACGTGGGGAACGGCACAAGAAAAGAGAGGCCTATGCTCAGCAGTGGGCGAAGTCGGGCTGTGAATGATGATGAATGAAGAACTCTGAACTGGAAGACGCAACGTTGGAAAACCTCACACAAGGTACATCTACGACCTGGTAGTCGCATAGGACCGACGATAGTCCAGTAGTAGATGTTTCTTGACTGAAACCGCAGGATAATTAATGAAGTTTTTATTAATAAAGCTACGCAATTCTATAACCGGACTATAATTTCCCGTAGAGTTTCTTTTGGACCAACGTGACGTCATAAGAAATAATATAGAATATTTGCACTACGTTTACACAGCTGTATAGACGTAGTGCAGAGGGGCTTAGACGAATGTTTTGACGTATAGTAACGAATTTTTAATATAAAAAGTATAACCCCATAGTATTTTGGTTTAATTTTATGCGACATACACAATTTGTATCATACAAAAATATGTAAATCCAGCAGTGGACGTCTTTCGGCTGATATGATGATGAGAAATATGAATATAGTATCCAATTCTAAGTAAATATGCGAATTGAGTATTTTAGTTACGTTGCCATACGATACGTATGTGGTCGCTAGACCCTACTGCTCACACGATAAGAAGAAGAAGATCGCCACACTGTCATAAAGTGTGGCGATATTTGGCTATAGAGGGGCTTCTTTAACTATTTGACAAAGAAAGGTTAAATGATAAAAATAAAAAATCGTGATAATTATTTTCAACAATTTATACCGCTGATCAATTTGGCATATTTAGAAAACAACAAAACATTTAGGAACCTCAGAGTCCGTTCAGGTATTCCTAGTTAACTCAATTCGTTCTCAGGTTTCAGGTAACAGTCTAATTAGCATACCTTGTAATTATCAAGGTACTTAATTGAACAAAGAGTTCGTATTACAAATATTACACGAATGTTAAGACAATTGACACCGACATCAAGATGATACTCGTAGGGTCCAAAGCATCTATTAAATGATCATGTTTCATAATATTAAAATTATAAGGCCGAGAATATGAGGAGGGTTCTGAGACGCCTGACCACTGATCCTGATGGGCTTGGCCATTTGATCTACGGTCAATCTTATGGCTTTGGGGTTGCTCAAGACCCTTAGCAACTATCTTACGCAATAATAACTGCTGTATTTTAAGATAAGGTTGCGGGAAGCGTCGTTAACTGTTGTCTGTCTGGTCCATGGCACATTAATTTGTGAAGGCTTGTAAAATAACTAATGTAGGGTTGCTGGTGGAATAAAAGGCCCCGTTGACGTTTAGTCATACATTTATTAATACTGGCAACTATGGTACAGTTAGATACAATTAATAAAATGGCAACCCTAAAGTGAGGAGTGAAAGGGTCTGCGTGGCTATCGCCCTTCAAACCTCCCTAGCTGGCTAATTCCTGAAGACCGCTAGGCTATCGAACAGGAACTAGTCTTACTTAGGCTCAGAATTGGCTGCGTGGCTACCGAACTCTGTCCCTCTAGCTAGTCGAATGATGAAATGTTCCAAGGCGTCGCTCGTTTTAAAGTCAGCCAAGGCTTGTATGTGTGCACAATATCTACACATATTCGTGTGGTTGTGATGCGAAGATTCACGAGCGGCGCCGATCCACACTGCTGTGCTCGTTATCGCCGACGACGGGTAGTGTTACACGAATGCAACACTAGATGGCGTTGGTAGTCCGTTACACTAAGGAAATAAAATGAACTTTAATAAACGGAATCAATTTAATAAAATTCTTCTTTAAACTAGAAAATTTAAAAAAAAGTTTTTTGAGCAATATGGTGTGTCATATCAAATTAAAGGGCGTACTGAGAGGATTTTAATTATATTTTATTCATAATGTTAAAATAAATGGTTTTGAAGTTATTCAAGAAATTAGACGAAAAATTACCATTCCCCCCTTTATCTCCGAAACTACGGAGCCTAAAATTTTGAAAAAATATGGAGATAATAGATCTTTACCTATAGATTACAGGAAAACCTATAAGAAGTCTGTAGTGTTAAAATAACATGTTAAAAAATAATTTCTTTCGGAACCTTTTGCACTCGAGTCCGACTCGTTCTTGACCAGTATTTTTTTGTATATATATGTACGCGAAAAAAGAAAAAATGCGTGTCCTTTATTTTTCGGAAATCTATATAGCAGACAATTTTTTTTTTTTTTTAGTATAAATACCTTATTAAGAAATCTTGACTTGGGGTTTAGTCAAGCGAGTGCAAACCTTTTGATATAAGGATGGGTCGCTATTATAGCTGCTCATAAATTGTTCCTTCTTCAAGCGATCTCCTACAACAATGTGGCGACGTTGGTCCCCAGTGTGTGGTAACTGGTCTAATGTGCTAAGTAATTGTCGACTTAATTGGCATAATGATCGTTCGTATTACGTAGAATATGTGCCAGTTAGTGCTACTAATTGGCACATATTCTGCTAGGAACATCGTTAGACATGATGGAGGACTTTGACGTTGGAAGATATTTTAGTGGGACATAAGTTTACGGCGGCCATTTTGAATTTCCAGTAGTTACTCGTATGCAGTTAGGTGTGGTCTTGAATAGTTATGAGTGGATGTGACATTGACGGATGATATTAATCAAGGTTTATTCTGCTAAGGTGGATTCTAAGATGATTTAGGAAGAATTTTTACTATCATTAGAAAAATCTAAAACGCGTTCAAGAACTATCAGTGTCATTATTCTACAATAAAAGAAATGCTTCTTAACAGCTTTTGAACGCGATATTCGCCCCTAAAAATGACAAGTCATTCTTTTGGGTGCTTGAAATTAACCAGTCAAGGACCGTAATGCCCGATTGGGGTCAAATGGTATTGTCATTCAAATGTCTTGCGTGCTCGGTGCCTGACGGGGATGATAGAAGGGATCTAGAGTAAATAAAACGGAACGTCTTAACACTACAAGCTATTTAATCACAGACTAAAGAAAGAACAGGCTACAGGTCACCACTCTATACATTTGTTTATAATACGGTTAGCTTAAGCTACACATAACTACATGTAAAAGGAGCTCGTGGTTGCTAAGAAGCTTGGCTTAAAAGTATAATAAACTAGCTTCTGCCAGCGGCTTTACCCGCGTGGTCCCGAGGGAACATACTCCCGAGATAAAAAGTAGTCTATTATCCTTTCTCAAGACCTAGGCTATCTCTGTAACAAATTTCATTTAAATCGGTTCAGTAGTTTTGGTGTGAAAGCACGACAGATTGACAGACAGACAGACAGAGTACATTCACATTTATAATATATGAATTTTGGAGTCGTTGTGGCGACGCTTGGGGGAGGCTTATGTACAGCAGTGGACGTCTTTCGGCTGATATGATGATGATAATGATGGATTTTATGTAACTAGGGGTAATAATGGACGCTATGTGGATCATAAAAATTAAAACTTTTACATTCCCGCTGGCAATTGTCCAATTAATCTGGCTAGTTTTTTCCCAAGCATAATGGGCTCGGCTTAGTCTTATCGGATGCAACTGAATACCAGTATTTTACATGAAGGGGCTGCCTATTGCCTTAGCAAGACTGGTGTCAGAGTTTCTGGATTTTGTCTAGGTACCCGTAACGACTGTCAAACATGTTCAAATAACAGCCGGGACCAACTAACGGCTTAAACCAAAACTTTAAATAAATTCCAAAGTATGAATAAAAATCACAAAAATATACATATATTTTTTTAAAGTTCAAGTGTGAAAAAGCGGTACATTTCGCTTTGACGTAGATGCGTAGGCAGGAGATAATGACGATAATTTAAAATGTACAATTTCATTCCGCGGCTATCTGATCTCGCCCTGGCAAGTTATTTGAATATCTGCTACGTAAAGTGTTACAAATATATAAAAATGAATGTATTTCACAATGAATTTATCTGATCGGTAAACTTCAAGCCCATTTATCGAGGAAGGTTATAGGCTATAAGCGTCCGATGTCAGGCTATCTCAACGTTGTTCCTACTAAGCTTCTGGTTAGGTTTTCGTTCATTTATTCTTATATAATAACACGCTGCGGCTAGTAGAAGCGGAGGATTAATGTAAAATGTGACGCAGACGAAGTTGTGCGGGTCAGCTAGTTAAATAATATTGTCCTTCCGTCCGATGTCAGGCTATCTCAACGTTGTTCCTAGTAAGCTTCTGGATAGGTTCTCGTTCATTTATTCGTATATAATAACACGCTGCGACTAGTAGAAGCGGAGCATTAATGTAAAATGTGACGCAGACGAAGTTATGGGGGTCAGCTGGTTAAATAATATTGTCCTTCCGTCCTATAATAATAATAATATTTATCATTTATTTCGGACATAATTAAAAATCCATAATGATTTAGTAACAAAAAAACTTACAACTATGTTAGTTACCTTAAACAAAATAAATTAACCAAAAAAGTTTAATTCATAAACTTACCCTCTGCACCGGGCCAGCAGGCATGCCTACGGGGCCAGGAATGGGCAGTTAGGATGCTGTTGGGACTCCCACGTATCCTACACATCAAGGAGGCCGCCCTTTTGGGCATGATAGCCTCAAAACTATCTATGCCTGCCTCAGCAAATATGCCCGACGCGCTACAGAACCGTGGAAGCCCCAGCAGCACCCGGAAGGAGGCTATCTCAACGTTGTTCCTAGTAAGCTTCTGGATAGGTTCTCGTTCATTTATTCGTATATAATAACACATTGCGACTAGTAGGAGCGAAGCATTTATGTAAAATGTGACGCAGGCGAAGTTGTGCGGGTCAGCTAGTTAAATGATATTGTCCTTCCGTCCGATGTCAGGCTATATCAACGTTGTTCCTACTAAGCTTCTGGATAGGTTCTCGTTCATTTATTCTTATACTAGCTTCTGCCAGCGGCTTCGCACGCGTGGTCCCTAGGGAACATATTCCCGGGATAAAAAGTAGCCTATGTCCTTTCTCAGGCTTTAGGCTATCTGTATACCAAATTTCATTTAAATCAGTTCAGTAGTTTTGGCATGAAAGGGCGACAGACACACAGACAGAGTTACTTTCGCATTTATAATATTAGTAAGGATAATAACACGCTGCGACTAGTAGGAGCGCAGCATTAATGTAAAATGTGACGCAGACGAAGTTATGCGGGTCAGCTGGTTAAGTAATATTGCCCTTCCGTCCGATGTCAGGCTATCTCAACGTTGTTCCTACTAACTACTTCTGGTTAGGTTTTCATTTATTTATTCTTGTTCATTATTACTTATATGAGTGTAAATCATCATTATCCTGAACTAGAAGGGATGGGAAGGATCTAATGTGGCACGAAAAAACACGTGAGCGTGACGGCCATACAAAGAGTTGGGGGGAGGTTCTGAACATCGATCAAATTCAGAAATTACTAGTAGGAACGTACAAGACATAACTATGTAGGAACCTAACTTGTACAATGATCCATGAAGTATTTTAGCAAAATTATTTGAGGAAAATAGTTGATAGTTGTATCGTTTCTCCTCCACTTTCGACTTATCGAAATTCATTGACTAGGTGGTTTTCTGGTCGCCACTGTTGGTTCCGGCTCTCGAGAGTTGCAGTGATACAGCCACTGCTATTATCGATATCTTGACAGTCAGCATTGAAAGCAGATGTACTAATAACAGTGTGGCGACGTTGGTCCCCAGTGTGTGGTAACTGGTCTAATGTGCTAAGTAATTGTCGACTTAATTGGCATAATGATCGTTCGTATTACGCAGAATATGTGCCAGTTAGTGCTGCTAATTGGCACATATTCTGCTGGGAACATCGTTAGACATGATGGAGGACTTTGACGTTGGATGATATTTTAGTGAGACATAAGTTTACGGCGGCCATTTTGAATTTCCAGTAGGTACCTAGTTACTCGTATGCAGTTAGGTGTGGTCTTGAATAGTTATGAGTGGATGTGACATTGACGGATGATATTAATCGAGGTTTATTCTGCTAAGGTGGATTCTAAGATGATTTAGGAAGAATTTTATATCATCAACAGAAAAATCTAAAACGCGTTCAAGAACTGTCAGTGTCATTAAGAACTTTTTTTTACGGAAAATAAATGCAAATAATTATGTCAAACTATGTCTAACTAAAGTGAGTACTAAATTGCGTTTTAAATGTACTTCCCTTTGCCCTCGTGAGTTTTCAGCATCGAGTTTAAAATATGTTCTGACCTCAGATAGAGGACATTATGACTCCATGTTGTTTACTGCGTTATTTTTGCGGCTTTTCATAAAACCGTCGTTGTCTAAAGCCTAGCCGTAACTATAATGTTTAGCTATAAAAGTGCCATAAAGTCGGGTAAAAATGGCGAGTAGATGAGTGTGAGTTTGGAGATAAGTATGATGTCATTGTTGGCTTTTATAAACTTTTCTTGGATCCGCCGCTAATGGCACAAATAGTAGTATCTACCTAGTTACAAAAGAAACAAAAAATCGTGACTAGACTGCCTGCTTTATGTTGTTTTTTGTCCCTATATATTTTTGTTATAATTTTAATATAAATATAACGCTGGATTAGAATGACAATAGCCGTCTTAAAATACTAGTTGTAAGTTGTTTTCATAAAAATTATATAGCACATTAGCTGTCCTATTGTATATGTCTCTATCTGTATGATTTGTTTTGTACACACATAACATAAAGATAATTTAGAATAAGAAAATAAATAGAAAACTTAATAGCGTCTGCTATTTTATCATTGTAATATCTGTCTGAAGTTGTCTACCAAAACCTTTAGTGAATTTCGTAATAATAAGCCTTAAAAATCTTACCGACTGAAAATCAACCAACATTTCACCAATATTCGTCTAAAGCTACTGAAAATTTCCATTCACATTGTCTCACAGTGATATAAGCCTGAAAGTGACCTTCATCGTAGAATAATACGTTTCATTGTACTCAGATTTAACACTTGCCAAAATGGAGGATTCAGAATTAGGTATTAGATCGTGTAGCCTGAAATTCAGCCTGAAATTAACAAAGGTTGGCTATTGTTACCTACAATTTCACTGTTTGCTTCTCTATGCTAATTCGAGCTAATTTATGCTAGCTCATCTATACAGTATCTACCCTATAAATATGTATGATAAAATCGTTATAGCGCTGTTTGTGATAACAACATTGTAATGATTTTTAAGAATATTTAAATAATCTGTTTTTTATTTAGGGCAAGTGTTGTATCTAAAGACAGAGTAACGTGTGGACGGACATATTTTATTCTAAGAAAACTTCTATTGACTACAAAACACTATCTGTTCAGAAACTACTGTACATTTAGTACAGTAATAAAAGATAACCATTTATGACTGCGATTCCAAGCAAATTAAAATGTCCACTAAATTAGAAATCCAACTGTCACGTAGGCTAAAGACCAGAATGTCAATTTCACTAATTTTCAAGCAGCTATCGCATTTGCATCTCAGTATTAATCCTTTTGTCAACTTATGAAAATACACTCATTAACACGAAATTATATATAAAAACAAAATAAATCATTGGGCATCAAAAAAATAATCCACATCGCTGTCAGTGGCAAAAGTGCCCAGAACACTGGCAGCATTGCCGCGTTGAATGGCAATGCTGATTCTTTGGCCGAAAAAAAGCCCAGCCCTCTGGTCACGTGAACAGTCGACAAGTTGTTTGCTAATGTCCCGAAAGACTCGATGCGCACTCGCTCACTCACTCCACTTTTGTTGTTTTAAAGCGCTAAGTGACATTCAAACTTTAAGAGGAAATGCTGGCGGAGAGACTTTGTATGTAATGTAAAAAGTCATAATTCGAGGTTTGGCTCTCCACTGTTTTCTCCTCCAATATTGAACCGATTTAAGAGATATTTTACAAACTGAATAAGTAGAATATTTACTGTGATCCTATGTTTTCCTTTTTTGATTAATAGTTGCCAAATTTGTACACTAGGGCTCTGTTGACAGCGATTTATCGGACAATTTTGAGCATTTTGTGAGGGTTCTAGTGCTTATACGGTTAATAAATCATCAAAAAGGAAAATATAGAGACACAGTATATATCCTTCTTATTCAGTTTGTGAGATATCTCTTAAATCGGTCCAATATTGGAGAAGAAAACAGTCGAGAGCCAAACCTCCAATTATGACTTTTTACAAACAGTCTCTCCGCCAACATTTCCCCTTAAGTGATGAACAGTTAATTGACTTGTACCTGAAGACCACAACATTGCTACCAAAATGTAATTTGATCAATCCCAAAAATTTTGAACTTAACACAACCCTTATCCGTGATCGGATGTCATTTCTTCTAGAACACCTGGTACATCTAAACAACCGGTCGATTCTAGAAAGGGCTACGCCAGGGTACTAAAGCTATTAATCACAAATGAACATGTCCAAATCACAACTACATCTTATACCTTCGTGTAGCCGATCCGTGTTCAGCTTTGAACACGTCACGATGACGTCAGCTGAACAGTACACGGCGCGTAGCTAGTTATTTTTAACACAATTCACTAGAAGAGTTTTATACCTTACTAGCTTTTTTCTGTGGTTACGCCCCCGAAGCCTTATACCGCATGATCCGTTTCATGTGCCAATTTTTCATGAAAAAAAAAAACCGGCCAAGTGCGACTTGGATTCGCACACGAAGGGTTCCGCACCATAAACCTTAATTTGTATTATTTGTTGTTGGAGCGGCAATAGAAACACACAATCTGTGAAAATTTCAACTGTCTACCTACTACGGTTCTTGAGACACAGCCCGCTGACAGACAGACGGACGGACAGAGGAGGCTTAGTAATAGGGTTCCGTTGGTTACCCTTTGGGTACGGAACCCTAAAAATGTGCAGTGGGACTTAGCAAAGGTCTTCGCATCAGTGTTCGCTTATTATGCAATTCGTATGGAAGTGAAGCATAGACATAAAGCTCACAGTTTTTTAATTACCACTGTAATAGAAATTGTGGAAATATTTCGGACTAGTGGACGTCACGCGGTTTCACCCGCGTAGGTCCCGTTCCCGTGGGAGTACGGGGATAATATATAGCCTATGTTACTCCCTGATAATGTAGCTATCCAATGCTAAAAGAATTTTTGAAATCGGTCCTGTAGTTTTGGAGCCTATTCAATTCAAACAAACAAACAAACAAACAAACAAACAAACAAACAAACAAACAAACAAACAAATCTTTCCTCTTTATAATATTAGTGTAGATATGAGGTATTTAATGGCTTATTTTTGAAAGCTTTTTTTATAACGTCAAATGTGTTCCACAAATAAAGAAATACGTTAAGTCTTTGTGTTTGATGTTTACAAAAACTAGCGAACCAGAAAAAAATCATTTCTTTTAAAAAATCTTCCATACGTCGCATCACTGATACAATATGCCACACGGTAAACCAATTTTGCAATTCTTTACTCTGCCAGTTATAATGGCAACGACACATAACTTAAAGGACAGGATTGCTTCACCCTCATCAAATATGATATCCTAGTCGACATCAATAGAGGATTCTTTATGGTAAACATGCTGTGGTATGAATAAAAACCCTTTTATATTTCTCGGCCATATTTTTATTGCCGATAGAAATGTAGAAAGAGATAACGCTATACAGGGCTTGCAGCGCCATCTTTTTTCCGCACTAGAACTAAGATGACTTTAACACTTCCCTATGGCCTCAGAATTATGTAACTCCTTTTAGTATTATTTTCACTTATCTGTGGTAGATGGTATTGGGACTTATCAATATTCTTTTGCGTAGGGATTTTCACACTGCATTGTGTTTAGGTTCGATAGGGAAAATGTTGTCTCGGAATAAAAATACTCGGAATATGATTCTTTTAGTTTGAATAAGATTCTCCACGGCAATCGTTATAGTTAATCTATGAAGTCGTTTTACGTTTTGATCAGATGAACAAGTGTTTGGAATGGATCAAATCAAATGTTTAATTAGGTACAAAGACTACGTATAAAATAAATTATAAAATTCTACATTTAAATTCTGAACCTATCCACATATTATGGTGGAGTCAATAGTTTAAAATTATTCCTTCAAGGGTGGACTTAATATAGTTCTTGTCAAAATTTCTTAAGTGAACTGTTACTGTGTTTACTAACTGAATTACGAGGGAAGCGGAGGTTGACTGGACTACGGAGGTAAAGGGATTACCTACAGACTCCAACTTAGACATGAGAGTTGCGTAGCAAAACATTGGTAAAAGCTCACCCTTAGCAAATCGTGGATCGTGGGTAGGTGTGTACCTACCCACGAGCCATTCATAATTATGAACAACAACGTCGAAATCGCAAAAAAATCCCCTCTTCAGAACATTTTGTAGCGTTATGCGCACATAAAGTTATCAACCGTCGAATCCGACTCCGGCTGGGCAGCGTTCGGGAAGTTGCGTGGTATGTTCTCTTCGAACATACTACAGTGTCTCAAGACGAAAGTCTATGACCAGTGTGTTGCTAGTGATGACAAATGGAACTGAAACGTGGTCGCTCACAATGGGCCTCATCAGAAGGATTAAGGTCACTCAAAGGGCAATGGAGAGGGCAATGCTTGGAGTTTCCTTGCGTGATCGAATCAGGAAAGGATGATATCCGCAAGAGAACCCAGGTTACCGACATAGCCCGAAGGATCGCCAAACTTAAGCGGCAGTGGGCAGGGCACATTGCTCGCAGAACACATGGTCGATGGGGCCGAAAAGTACTGGAGTGGCGACCGCGTACCGGAAGACGCAACGTTGGAAGGCCTTTTTTACGGGGGGAAATCCTCAAGGATGTCCTCCGCCCTGGGTTGGAAGGCCTTCCACAAGGTGGACCGATGACCTGGTGAAGGTCGCGGGTAACCAATGGATGCGAGACGCGCAGGACCGGTCATTGTGACGACGCTTGGGGGAGGCCTATGTCTAGCAGTGGACGTCTTTCGGCTGATATGATGATGATGGTGATGTGCTCATAAATGTATGGAGCAGTCGATTTTTTGAGCGATTTCAGTGTTGGTCCTGTAGTAAAAGTTGTTCATAATTATGAGTACAATGATCCTTTTACAAGTATTGCGTTTATTTTGTTACACATTGTATAACATACACAGTATTATGAATTAGAAAGAAAGAAATAAAGAAAGAAAAATGTTTGTTTGGGTCTTTATCTCTGCCTAATCCATAATTTTACGGTAATGTAGAATCTATTACTGATATTTCTGTAGATAAATTTATGCTTACAGCAAGCCTATGCTGTAAACCAAACCCTTACTTACATAACTTCCCTTTCGCTTCATTTTCACGGGATTTGTAATTGCTAATCCACATACGATGACAGGCACGCACTTCACCTAAGCTCATTCACAGGGTGCGTTATTAGTGTTATTACACAACAGCACGGCTGTGCTCATTTCTTCTGTGATCTACTCATTACTGTGACGTTTGATATGTCGTCAGCGTCAGCGTATATTTACCATGCGTCGCATCGTGCCACTTTCCATTGCCAGTATCGTAATCACATTAAGTAGGTTATTTTGCTTGCGTTGACTAGTAAATAGACATAGAATTTGGAGTAGGTATGCCACTTAGCCAGAGTCAAATTATTATTCCATTCTTTATGTACAACTTAGGCTTTTAAATTATAAAAGCATTTCTATATGTAGAAGAGTTATGAAATCCTGTAGTCTTGTATCCATTAAGAATACTACACACATAAACTAACTATTGAATGTGGTTTTCAGAAAGTGAATTTGCTACGTGTTAAATTGACTTAAAGTTTAGCACAGAGTACAAAAATATTGAAAGAAACTGAAGGAAAAGAAAATTACAAAAGTGTTCAAAAAATTAAACAGAAAAACTGCAAAACGTCGAAAAATAGTGTTCAATCTGAGTGACAAATACAGTGTAATAAAATAAAGGACTTCAGCCCCATTGTAATGTCAGTGAATAGCAACGTCATTGGTGCAAAAATGCAATGGGCCGGTGGGGGGGAGGGGGGCGTTCTGATTGGCTGTCACAGTGATTCATTGCATTCGATACTTAACTTCCATTAAAAGCGGACGTCTGAACGCCAAAATGTCAGCAGGTAATTCTATGGTTGTTGTGAATTGTACATGTGTGTTATGTATGTTAAATGTTGTAGAATGATTGGATATAATAAATTGGCTTTTTATGTCTCATTAAAGAAGTCCAAAATTTCTAAATTTTCAATTTTATTTTAATAAACGATCTCTGTCTTTGATTCTGATCTGTATAAAATAATCAAAAGACATCGATCGCATTTTGTCTTTTTACTGTATTTTATTTGCAAATTGTTGATGTTGACTTGAACAATATTTAATTTCATCTTTCAGATCACGAAACTAATAGCAAAATAACAATAGGTAACTATGGGCCTATTTCTATGTTCATGTTGTATTGTATTCATCATTGTTTTAACAGGAGTTATTCCTCAAGCAGGGTCTGCCGTGGCCATGATCGGAGCGAACCTTCGCTTCGGTTCGGCAGGCGCCACTAACTCCTCGGTGGTCAATAATACGCGGCATTGTCCGCCAGGAGGCGCTGCTAGCGCTGCGGCTTTGCTCGCTCTCTCAGGATTGGGAATGTCAGCCAATTTAGCGCTGATGGCTGTGATACTGAGCAAAAAACAGCTGCGGAGGTAAGTTTACCAAAATATTTACCAGTTAAGAAAAACTGTTTGTTTGTGTCGCTAGTGAGATCTCTATCGCAAGAAGGAAAACTAAATCTTAATAAATGGGGATAACTTTTCTTTGTGTAGGTATATCTCGATTCATTGAGCACTTTTATCATAGACGATTTATGTAGGCCTCTCACAAAAACCTGAATAAGAATATTAGAATAACATTAAAGACCGTAAATCACGATAACTGGCTACATTTGAATACCCATAGCCTCCATGGCAATATTATCAAACATTGTCGCCGAAAAAAAAAACAAACATAAATCAAGCCGGTATACTTTGCAAGAAATAAAGGCTATAAATAACAGCGGCCGTTTCGATACGAAGAATGAGAAAACAGGAAAAAATGAATGTTTATCATTATTCAAATGTTGCTTATTTTACGATACTGTGGTTCTTTTACAGCCGTATAACATGTTACGACAGTCGTAGACATTACACCGTTGACATTAACGTTATGTTTCACATAACATGTACGTCTCATATGTGTTATTGTTGAGCGAGCGATCGGCGCCACAGATTGGGCACGTTTGTATTCAGGAACACGGAATACTACTTACGGGATCACTGAATCTGCATTTTATATGGCAGCGATCTAATAAGTGTTTAGTTAGGCACGATTTTATCAGGCTCGAACTTGAAAATGACTTGGGAGGTTCGAACGTAATTAGATAATATCAGGCGTTCTCTGCTTGAATTGAAAAAATCTTGTTCATCCAAGTAATAAGAATCCTTGTTCTTATTACTTGGATGAACAAGATTTTTAAGCAAAAGGACTGTGTATGAAATACTTCCATTAAAAATGTTCAGCTCATTTGCTTCGAATATTTTTTGTTGACAAAGGTAGCTTCGAATGTTGTAGTCACTCCGACGATTTCTTAAATATTGCTTTATAAAGTTTCAAGGACAGCCAAGTTTCCACTTCGATAAATAAACTACATTAAGGCCTAGACATTTCAATAACTACTCCTAAGTAAGTCCCACTTAAGAGTATTTCGGGCCTCCAATACATAATGGGCCTAGCTAACAAAGTTTTAAGTATTCCCAAAAGTTGTGGGCAATCCAAAAGCAGATCTAATGTATAACGATCATACGTAAATATAATACTTATAATAAGGTAATCTGCCGTATGGTGTCGGCCGGTGCCGTATAGTGCCGTAAAAGAATAATACCATCCCAGTGGGTGTCGTAAGAGGCAACTAAGGGACTCGCCAGAGAATGGGCAGCAGCGTTCTCTGTATAACGCAACACCATACACGCGATCGCCAACTCGCCTGTCAAGCGTGGCGATTATGGCAAACCCCCCCCTCCCCAACATTTGGGGGAGGCCTATGTCCAGCAGTGGACGTCTTTCGGTTGACATGAGTGAGGTAATCGAGAGAAAAACGGCATGTAATTTTTTTTAAGGATGGGAATTCATCAAATGGCTCCGTACGCTCTAGGCGGTGCGGAAAGGAATGTCAGGCCGCGGGCACAAAGTCAGTGGGTGGAGGGCGGCGCGGGCAGCGGCGCGTTCAAATGCATAGATTTATAAATGGAACTGGCCTCGAAGCCAGCGGCACGGGAAGCAGTGTGGCGGCGGCGTACGATCGGCGCGCGTCAGTCGAGCAGTGCCCGCGCGTCTGCAGAGACGTAGTGTTATGCATTTTTTTTGCTTTACAACGACCGAAGTTTTAAAATGCGTTTCAGAATTTGTATCAAAAAGATGTTTTCGTCGCTGTTTAGACATTTTGTTCGCGAACAAGACACTCGTTTCTCGTAGCACTACACTACGCCGCTCTAGCGTCGCGCGATCTGCCCGCTAGTTTCGTGACCGGGTCTGCGCCGCCGCGCCACTGCCCACACCACCACCGGTCCTTCGTGCCCGCAGCCTCAGACTCTTACTGTCTAAAACCCATCCGTGTTCCTAATGCCATTGCCTTCCAGAGCCGCGGTGACTCTTTCGAACAAATTCCACAAGCAAAAACCAACAATTCGAGGTCACTACTCCGCCGCTAACACTACACCACTAAACCGTATTGGGCCCATATGGTAGATTACCGCCGACTCCTTCTCACAGAGAAGGGACCTGTATCCCAGCAGTGGGAACGTTATAACCGTAGCAGTATGTAGCTCAGGGAAAATTGGTCATCAAATATGAACAAACTATACTCAAATATAGGTCACTAGAGTCGCCTCTACCTTAAGTAGTTACTTATATGTCTTCTATTATAAGGCGTCTACTTTACCCAATTTTCTCTGAGTACCTTTATCCTCCGGCTACTAGAAAATAAAGCCGCCAGAAATATGATTTAACACCGGAGGGTTCTCAATTTGCTGCGAAATCAAATTACCGAGACACTAGCAGTAGTAATTCAATCAGGAGCTATTTAAATCAGATTGAATTTGTCTTTGATAAAATAGCTGATAGAGAAACTGGCATAGCGTAGTTACCCTTAGCAGTATCTTTACTAATATCTTAAAGTTGAAGAATTTGCTTGTTTGTTTATTTGGTTGAACGCACTAATTCAGGAACTACTTGTATCAACTGAACAATTGTTTTAGTTTTAGATAGCCCATTTATAGAGGAAGGCTAAAGGCTATAATAACATCACGGTGCGATCAATGGGAGCGGAATATTAATGAAAAATGTGACGCAGACGAAGTTGGGTCAGCTAGTAAGCATATAAAAATAGTTGAAAAAAAATAACAGACAGCATTAGCTTTGTCATTGACATCTTACAAATTGTCTTTGGCTTAAAAGACAATTTGTTTCTCTATTCAAGTTTAAAATTAAGTTATATCTTCATTTCAATCTTAGTTTAATTCTATTTCAAGAGATTATATGGTTTAATTAAGATACAGATCTCTTTTGATTAAAAGATAATACGTATTGTGAACAAGCTTAGTTTATTTATAAAAACAATTAAGATCTAAAACAGTCCCAATTTCGAAGCTAGTTATATTTCTAAAACTATCCAAGTTTAGTCGGACTCTCACATGAAGCGATCCGTACCATAAATTTGCACTTCGTCTTAGACCCAGCGGTCAATGAATGAATTTAAAATTTACATTAAGAAAGTTTTTAGGGTTCCGTACCCGAAGGGTAACCAACGGAACCCTATTACTAAGCCTCCGAAGTCCGTCCATCCGTCTGCCTGTCAGCGGGCTGTATCCCAAGAACCGTAATAGGTAGACCGATGAAATTTTCGAAGAGTATTTATGTATTTTTTATTGCCGTTATAAGAACAAATAACAACATTTAATTAAAAATGAAAGGGGGCTCCCATGCAAGAAACCTGTTTTTTTTCTGTTTATGGTACGGAACCCTTCGTGTGCCGGTTTTTTACACACTATCAATTTAAAATTCGTTCTTTATCTTTTAAATTCTTTGTCTAGTCAGTAGACATAACCTAGATTAGTTCGAGACGATAGACATGTCAGTGTAAAAAGTATTTCTGGAGCTTTATTTTAGTCTTGTAAGGCTGCCGGCGACGACGCGAGTAAATAGTAAATCTAGATATATTTAGTATCAACGACTGGGGAAGATCGATTTTCAGTGTATGTAACTTTTACAGATAGGCAATTTTGTTTTGTCTCAGAGTTTATGTAATTTTCTACTACCCTATGGATGGTTGGATGTTTGTTACTCAATCACGCCAGAACAGCTAAACGGATCTATATGAAATTTGGAACAGAGATAGATTATTATCTGGAATAGCACAAAGACTACTTATTATATGTATTCCGGGAGTATGTCCCCTAGGAATAATCTTCGACTACCATGCTGGCGAAGCCACTGGCAGAAGCTAGTACTTAATATATGCCTTAATATATGGTTTAGAAACTCTGACACTAGGGTGCGTGGTGTCATTAGACTTTACTACACACAAGATAAGAAGAGAAGAAAATATTTTTTTCTTTTTTTTTCTGTAGATAGGCATACGTTTGACCACTATCTCACCTGATGGTAAGCGATGATGCGGTCGAAGATGGAGCACGTTTGCCTAGAAGCAACCTATTCACTCTTGTCTTAAAGATTCCCAGGTTGTAGCTATCTGGAAACACAGACTCTGGCAGGGAATTCCACTCCTTAGCTGTATGCACTATGAATGTGTTCCCAAAACGTTTTGTGCGTGTGGGTGGGATGTCCACCATGTACCGGTGGCGCATCGCCGTTCGTCTTGTGGTCCGATGATGGAACGGGCTTGGCGGAATTAAATCATGCAATTCCGTCGCACACTCCCCAAAATGCAACCGATAGAAAACCGACAGACCAGCAACTTGGCGTCGATGCTCAAGACTTTGGAGCTTCGACTCGACGAGCCTGTCATTACCGATGATCCTTTTGGCTCGTTTCTCAATTGACTCAAGGGCATCAAGCTGGCATTTGGCAGATCAGTCCCATAGATGAGAGCAGTATTCCATACACGATCGAACTTGCGCTTAAATAAATAAAAGTGAACTAATTAAGGTTATTTCACATGGTCCAATTAATGATATAACTATATTCAAAGGTGTGGTAAAGAAGACATACCTAGGTCTAAATTGAATGCACGGTTTCATTGCGTTGTTCCAAATTTGAGATAAAATACAAGTAACATTCTATGAATATCTAGTCTCTTTTTATTTTTTTTGAATGCTTTTGTTAAGTACTCAAAGGTATTGTCGTCACTAACATTTTAACGACTAACAATGTTGCTATCAAAACTTATGTTAGCAACATTTTAATGTTAGAAACTTCAGAACAATGTTACTAACATTGTTATTGACATTGTTGCTAGTACACTGGCGGCAACAGTCTTGTTGTTAGTACACTGGCTGGCAAAAGTTTAGCAAATGTTGGCTGTAAAATGTTTTGAATGTTAGAGGTAACGTAGGTTTACAGCATGTTCTACTTAATTAATGCTTTGTGTTAACAAGCAGTTTTGGTTTGTGTATAATGCTGGAAAAGAAATTAAACGTTATTGTCGCAGAAGCTTTTGTAAGCAGTTTTGATCGCGTGATTGCTTATAATCTCCCACAGGAACGTCCTACCTGGATAATAATAATAATAATAATAAACATTTATTTCAGACCAGGTCCATATTTTGTTAGTAACAATATACTTAAGAGCTAATGTTAGTATTGACAACACTAATTAAACTACGACATGAAGCCGCACCCATCTTTGCAGCATGGGGGACTCCCATCTATCTGCAAAAACACTCAGTATAGTGTTGGTGCTGCCGCGCACGCGAGTGAGTAGGGAGGCGCATCTTTTCCTGATTATGGCGGCAAAGCCATCAACCCGCGCCTCAGCAAACATCCCTGACGCACTGCACCGCCACGGCAGCCCCAACAGTACCCTGAGTGCATTATTATATTGGACACGCAGGTCGCTGTATGCCCGCTGCGAATAACTGACCCACAGGCTGCAGGTGTAGAAAGATTGACAAAATGCTTTAAAAAGCGTAATCTTCACTGAATTCGTACACCGTGCAAACCTGCGGGCCAGCATGTTACAACGGACAGCCAGCGACCTGCGTTCCCTTTCAATATCTGCATTATCATTTAAATCGTCGGTGACCCAGTGACCCAAATATTTAAATTTGGAAACCCGACGCAGTGGAGTGCCACAAAGTGACACACTCGGAAATGCTGGGTAAGAAAAACCACTTGCTTTAAAGAGCATCAGTTCACTCTTAGAAACATTATATTTGAGCCCATGGGCCACCGCATATGACTCACAGACTGACACTAGTCTCCTCATGGCACTGATTGATGGACTCAGCAACACCATATCGTCTGCGTAACTAAGATTATTGGTACACACTCCGTCAATATAACACCCGACCTTGGTACTGCTGAGCTCAGCAATCAGCTGGTTCATGTACAGGTTGAACAGGCGAGGCGAGCTTAATCCTCCCTGCCTCACTCCGCATTCCAATCTGTACACACTCGACAAGGAACCGTTCCACCTCACACAATTGCGTTGATTGCTATACCAATATCTAAATATTGATATAACTTCAACCGGTAAAGAAGTTTCAGATAGCAACTTATTCCACAGCACATCATAATTTACAAGATCGAATGCCTTCGATAGGTCCAAAAAACAGGCAAAGACAGGCGTTTTTCTTTCCTTGTAGTACTGCACCGTCTGCTTTAGACACATTATAGCGCTTTCAGTGGACAGCCCCGGCCTAAAGCCAAACTGAGCGTCATGCAGCACGAGATGCTTAGCTAATTGTGTGTCAAGCAGACGGTCCAGCACCTTGGCTGAAACAGTAGCCAAGGATATAGGCCTGTAATTGGAGACATCAGAGGCATCCCCAGTTTTATTTTTAATAACAGGCACCACAACAGTAAACATGAGGTTATTCGGTAAATAAGAGTGACTGATACACAAATTAAACAGCATGGCAAGTACGCGTGGCAAGTGCACCCCGGCGTATTTCAGATGTTCGATGCTGAGCCCATCGTGACCTGGTGACTTCCCTCTTTTCATTGCTGTTACCACCGACGCAACTTCCTTTGGGGTAAACTGAACGTTTATGTCCCCAGAGATGGTCTCAGCATCGACAACCCGAGCCGTGCTTGCAAGTGGCGACTCAAACTTAAAGTGATGCTGAAATAAGTTTGCTATTTCTGTTGGCTCGTGCACGCCCGCCACGCTCACCGGAAAACTCGACCGTGGATTTAACTTATTTGTTGCCTTCCAAAATGCACCAAATTGCTTGTCTGACTGGTTTTTAGCTATTATATCCATTTTAATTTGTTGTGCATTATCTTGGCAACGTTTTAGCTTGTCTTTAAAAACCTTTCTGGATTTACACATATTTATGTACATATAACCCGATGTGGGTTTATTATGTAGCAACCACGTCTGATAATGCATGCGAGCCTCCCTGTGAGCGTCCCGCACGTGCACATTCCAACCAACCACATATTTTCTTTTACAGTGCCCGTTATCAGTACCTACATACGTACTAACTGCACCTTCTTTCAAAATACTCATAACTGTATCATACAACTCATCTAACAGTCTGTGGTGACTAGTATCAGAGCACATTCCACGCGAACAATTACAAAATTCCGTAGGAAAATCTATTAATCTTAATTTTGCATGACAAAAGTTTGAATATTCCTCAATTTGTTTAACATTTCTTTCACCCCAAACGACCTTATTATATATTATACAAGATTGGGTTTTATTTATTAACTTAGGTATTATTAAATTTATATTGCACTCAATAATCAAAGGAATGTGGTCAGACGAGTAAACATCATACAAAACCGTCGCTTTAATTATTAAATGTCTCGCTGAACTACTCACCACACAATGATCTAGCCAGCGCAGCGCACCATTAGCTGTATACATAATAAGTATTCTTAGTTCTTACCTTGGTCATACACTATCCCCCTTTTTATTTTTTTTTAGTTGATCCAAATTTCGCCAGACCGCCATTTTACTCATAGAATTAAGTTAGTGCAAAAGAGTTATGTACCTATTTTTGGTGTACAACAAAATATGCAGATTCTTATCTATTTTATGGTCTACCCATGAGCTACTATTTATCAGGAACCCGTTCAATCGTTGAATAGAGATTTATTAAAAAAAAACATCTGAGTGTCGATTCTACATATAAACGGAGCTAACTACGCGCCACTTCGCTACCCGCATTTTTAATTTATTTAAAAAAAAATGACACATATTTGAAAAAAAGTAAGTAACAAAACCAAATTATTTTCGTTTGTATTGCAAAGCAGTCAATATTTTTTTTTAGACTTATGTCAAAAAATTAAGGAGTAAAATGGTTTCATCTCAACGATTTGGAGGTGATTTGGTGATTTTTTTCTTATTATGTGACACCGATTTACAAATTCTGGCTAAACCAAATTACGTATCATATTATGTAGATAACTACCTATTTTTTTCAGATGTAATTTCTCAGTAAATACCGACGAAAAGTTGCTTCATCTGAACGCTGTTTTTAACCATTTCTCGAGAGAATAGCCTTAAGCAACGAATCCGAAAATTCGCATGACAGTGGCAATCTGTCAAAAATGTATGAAAATTGAGGCTTTATTGGCAGATTACGATTGAAATGCGAACGTTGCGCTCTCAGAACATCCAAACTTTAATATTAAAATATTAGTGTGAAGTACGATAGGATCCAAAAACAAAACAAAACTTTCTACCTCAATTTAAAGAAACCGAAGAAATATTCCTATTAAGAACACCGTCAGAAAAGGTCCAAAGGAACTTCAAATAAACTAAAACTGTCCCTTATATGAAACTTGCGAAAAATACCCCAAACATTCACCTGCTGTATTATTTAAGTCCGAGATTCAGAGGGAAGGGGCCCCTCGGGCGTTGCCCCTCTCCGGGGGACCCAAAGTGCGTGACACTTTGGATGATTGATAAATCGCTTATCGAAATTTTATACCTGTTACTTGACAGAATGAATTATAATGTTTATCTGGCTCTGGGGAACGTCTGGACGTGTAGATTTTATAGAAACTTACAATGTTCAAGATACGTCATATCTATGGATTTTTTTAAATGTTTCTACGGTTTTTAACATGGCAATTAACAGTAGTAGGCTGGTAGACCAGATTACGTAACCACCGGATTACTTGGAACTTGCAGACCAGTATTACATTGTTTGTTGTTAAAAAAGTATTACCTACCACCGAAACAAATTATTCTATATTGGTTACTCTTTCACATTAAAAAAATACAAAATTTGACTGAACAGATTTTAATGATACTTTACAGTAATGTAGCTTACACATCAGAACAGTACATATGCTATCTACACTAATATTATAAAGAGGAAAGATTTGTTTGTTTGTTTGTTTGAAATGAATATGCTCCGAAACTACTGGACCGATTTGAAAAATTCTTTCAGCAATGGATAGCTACATTATCAGGAAGTAACATAGGCTATATTTTATCCCTGTACTCCCACGGGAACGGGAACTACGCGGGTGAAACCGCGTGACGTCCACTAGTCATTTATAAATGGGAGAAGTACTAATTCACCCATATCGCGGCAACTTAATACCTCATCATCATCATCATATCAGCCGAAAGACGTCCACTGCTGGACATAGGCCTCCCCAAAGCGTCGCCACAACGACCGTTTCTGTGCGTCTCGCATCCACCGGCTACCCGCGACCTTCATCCGGTCAACTTAATACCTGTATTAATTAAAATCATCGTTTCATTTCTGTATACATAGGTATAAGATAGACTACAAACCGGTGTAGTATTTGAACGCAGAGATGGTGTGTAATTTGTCGGAACACACACAGCTACAGATTAATATTTACCTCAATATTGACATTTAATTAAGTCTGTCCGTTACCTGAAATAGGTCCCGTAATCAATTTCGTGTTGGGTATTCAACGGCCATCGCTTTCAACGGGTCCATCATTGAATATAATAGTTGAAAATTAACATCACATTGAATGGTAGAGACACATATAATATAATACTGTAGAGAGTAGAAATACTTGGAATAAGAAACTAGTGGTCCGCCCCGGCTTCACCCGGATGTATTGTTTTTTTTTTTTATTATTTTCTTTAATATAAACCTCGCCCTGACAATTAGAAAACAACAAAAAAGAATTATACAGTTTGGGTCAATCGTTTCAAAGTTATGCGCGTACATACATTTCGGCGATACATTGTTATTTATGAAATGTGTAACAGTAGATAGTTATAGGCATAGTTATGGCAGTACTTTAATGAGGATTTTAAACAAAATACAGAAAAGAAGTGTAACAGTCACCACGTATCGACAAATAAGCTTTCTTAGTATTTTGATAAAGTCACATCGGCGACAACGACGTTCGAAGAGTCAGAAATTTGACAGGCGTAACAGAAATGTAAAGTACGGGGTCAATCCCGAACATTTTGGCATTTCAAAAATCACCAATAGAATCAAGAATGTCTCGTAGTCTTTTCAAAACTGCATTCCCTCGGCTCCGCTTCCCACGGCGCCACCCGCGTGAATGTCGAAAATTATCTCAAGGGAACATACTGCCGGGATAAAAAGTACCCCGTGTGTTATTCCAGACATTAATATATAATTTACCTCTGTACCAAATTTCGTCATGATCCTTTCAGCTGTTCTGACGCGATTGAGTATAGAAGAATAGATTTATTTAGTAGCTTTCCCGCGTGGCGTATTCCATAGAAACTGTGCAATGTTTAGGAGTTTTTGCATTCCCATCACAGTCTCAAACTGTCAGACACACCTCTAGTTTCCCTACATCTTGACAAGTATTTTATATTTATTGTCGCTGGAATTACTTGACTTGAATTCGGAAGCTTTTTAAATACCGTCAAACGGTGTGAATAGGGACGCGAGGTTGAATGGGGACAAAACTTTGATGACAATTTTCTCGTTATTTATTAATAGTTTACCAGTTTTGGCGATTCCAAATTCTAAAACCATTTAAATTAAAAGAAATAGATGCTTTGTTTGAAACCAATAATATGATATTAATTTGAAAATCCCAGTCAAATTTTTATCCCTATTCACCCTCGCATCCCTTCACCCCGTTTTACCGTACTGAAAATTGGCATTCAGATAGGGGTTTCTAGATAATTACTATCCTACAAACCATCAAACAAACAGTTTTATCTTATAGGTACTTAACATACGTATATATTTGATTTAATAGTTTATTTACTTATGAATGTTGTTCTAGATGGTCCCACGGGCTGTTGTTCCACCAGGCGATAGTGGATCTGGCCCGGGCGGCCATTTTGCTGCCCCTTGGCATAGCTGTGTTTCGCTGCCAACCGGTGTACAAGTGTTCACTGGTCGAAACTGCCTTTTTGTTACTGGTAAGATTAAAAAAAAAGAAAATATGTTTATTTGGTACTCGCACAACGGCACAAGCTAAAAAAAGGCTACATGATTAAAATATCAGTGCAAGGCCAAAAAGGCTAGTATATCAGAACATCCTACGATTTATAAAAAAAAAACGGTATAATACAAAACCAAAACAACAACGGTAAAACATTATACCGTTTTTTATTATAGCCTAAAATAGTACCTTATTGTGCCTTAGTACATACCTTATATATAAATAAAAAAAAACAATACAGAAATCTCTTTTTATAACTAAATTCAAACTTTCTGTAGATATTTGGAATTTAGAATCTGCTAATCAGTATTTAAAGTTACAGAATTCTAACCAGATGGTTAGCATTTCTTTTTTGATTAAATAAGGAAAAGAGGCCCTCAGTGTGATTAAAAATTCTTGATTAGGTTTTTTTTTATTCAATTTATTCTAAGAACGGTATTTAAGATTTAACAACAGTCAGACAAAACTAAAAAGAACAAAAAAATAAATTTCGTATTCAATGAAGTTTTCGGGCAACTCAAGAGTAACTTAGAAATAACTTTAAATAAGCTGAAACAATGTCAACACAGATAAACAGCAATACTTGGAATGATTGCGTATTTATAAACACAGACCCAATAACGACACTTAGAGGCCCAAAAATAAACATAGTCTGTTTATATTTTTGCCTCCCTACGTGACACACTTTGGTCACACGTATGACAAGCAATCCAACATGGCTGACCGAACGAGATGAACCTACACGTACACAATCTAAAACTACCCGACTGTTAGAAATTAAATACCGCATAGGCCACCACCACACTGGTCGTATCAGCTGTTTTTTTATCCCACTAAATTTGTGCCACGGTCAGACAGCGTTTTTGGAAACAGTACAGAAAAATTGGAACTGGGAATTCGAAGTGTGGTACTGACCTCACTTATGCAGTCACTGCTTCAATGAAAAAGAATCGTGTAATTATTTATTGCACAAGGCAAACATTTATACGAGTAAAAACAGTGAGCAATGGGCGGTCATATCGCATAGGTCAATCTCTCACAGACACTCTTTGGATGAACTGAACAAAAGGAGATAGAACATCATACATAATATTATCTATACTAATAAGAGTAACGCAAACGAAGTTGCGCGGGTCAGCTAGTTTAGACATAATAATGCTACATGAATTGCTCAACGAGTAGATAGTTTCTTTTTTAAGACTAAAGGCTTCGGACAACCTCCGAAAAAGACTATACAAAAATAAAAAACAACAGTTTCAAATGATGACCTAAATAATGTTATTGGAAATGGTTGATACCATTAATATAATTTCTGAGTTGAGAGAAGAGAGAGTATGAGTTGGAGACATCAAGTCCAATCTGTTGACGTTACGTTGAGATAAGTATGTATATTGGTTCCGTATCCGAAATACCACAAAAACGGACAACGTAAGCCCTTTTTAAACAAAGTGACTTTTTCAGCTGAGTCCGGCGTTTAAAAACCTTTTCGGATACAATGATACAATTTTATCCAAAAAAGATCCGTAATGGGAGAGTCCATTTGGAATCAATAATGTACTCGTCCACATTTAGAAATGGACGATTCCTATTGGCTGGTAGCATTTGCGGAAATGTTTGCAAATGATTATCTTGATGAACGGCCTATAACTTGACCATTCGGCCATATGGCCCCATTAACTTGTATGGGCCATTGAATGTTCATTGGGCCATAACTTTTTATCTTTGTGAATGTCGCTGTTTACGTTATCAGTGTGTGGAATTAGCTCTTAGAGGGCTTTCTTTTGCCTTTTCTGGTGAGGGTAAGTGCAGAGTTACGAGCAGACATATCCAAAGCCATTGTCTATGTCAGTACATAGACTCAGTAGTTGTAACCGGATGTTCCCGATCTCTAATGCCCGGTTTTTGGCTTTATCGGTCATTTATCTGTCCGTTAACGCTGTTTGTCATAACGTCATTGGTTGGTTAGTGGTTCACTGACAAATGAATGACCGATAAAGTAACTCAGAAAGCGGGCATAAGTAATTATTATACAATGGACATTACTCTCCTATTCAGCAGTTCAGAAGTAATGCTTGCTTTAGTTAGTCTTTAGAGCTTTCATTTGCGAAATATTTCTTATTTTGTAGGTACTACAAAGATTTATTCTAGAACTTAGGTGAGAACAAAAACAACCACCTTTGTAATAACAAAGGAGAATGTTTCAACGTCACAGTCGCAACGCCTTTTTTGGATACCAAAATGAGCCTGAACTCAAGTATGTAAAAAGTAACTGAAATCTTAACTGACAAAAGTATTATTACAGATCACCGCTATCACTGTTCAAAAACAGGCTCCGAAGTTTTTTAACGCATAAAGCATACTACACTGTCAGCGAATCCTTTACTGAGAAACAATTTTGAATAAGTAGTGTGTACTGATCTAAATGTGAATTGCATTGAAGTGATCTACATAACTTGTGATTTAAAAGACTATTCAATATATTTTTTCATTGTACTTATTAATTTTTAGCGTCAAATTAGTATTTTGCATGCCGAATGATAAAATATGGCTGAACCTACCTTTTATCTTTTTATCACCATGTACTGTACCCATATTTGCAAAAAAATGACTTACTTACTTAATGCTTGCTTCAGTTTGTCAATACAGTTTTTATAAAAAAAAAAACACCGGTAGCACTCCGGGAGTGCCGGCAGAAGTGAAAACATGTAAATAATACATCCTTACTGTCGCGGTCACATCATAGACAAACCACCGACAACAAAATAAACAAAAAGACACTGACGTGTGGCCGCGACAGCGACTGTCAGTGACAGATGTCAATCTTGACACAGTTCCTGACATAAACAAAACGAACCATAAAAACAACAAAAAATAACGTTGTGTTTAATTATAAGTACAAAAATACTATCATTTATGAGGTAGAATACAATGTTTATTTATTGCGCTATCGTACACAAATATGACAATTTACATGTTATTATTCATAATATTATATCGTTATTTATTTATATATTACATTAATTTTTATCTCTTAGAAAAATCAACTTTCATCCATAATTTTGTAATTCCGTAATTTCGTATCCTTGGATACGCGTGGCACGCTGTACATAAACACAGACGGACATTCGCGCAAGCGCCCTGTGCCGCCTAAGCGGAGCAGGTACGGTAGAAAGAGTGGGAGATACTAGTTCCTCTCCCTTCCCCTCGATCTTACGCTTTTTCGCATCACGTGACCCTGACGCGAGCCGTCTTACGCTTTTTGCGATTAGGTCACGTGACCCTGACGCGAGTTTAAGATTTTATACCCATTACAGAAAAAGTGCTCAACGCCGCTAAAGAAGTTTTCACTTCAAAAACTAATTTGAATGGTACCAAAAATATTTATTCTTGAACTTAGGTCAGAACAAAAACAATCTCCTTTGGTTTTCCAATCTCCATCAAAAGTCAGGCGCAACGTCTGTCGGATACCAAAATGAGCCTGAACTTAAGTATCATCAAACTCAGATGAGCATCAATAGAATGCAAAAAGTAACAGATCTTCACTGACAAAAGTACGATTGTTTGGAACTGGAGGCAGTTGGCACATAAAACTGATTTATAGGCACTTAACTTCAGTTGGGATGGACGAGAAAAGTGCCAAGAATAATCTTCGATGCTTAATTTTGATTGTATCTTATAAGTTCTGAATAGTTGGAGTGTTTGTTTGTAGACGAATGTGTCTGGCAGTCTAGAATTATGACGTAGATTAAGAAAATAATCTAGTATTATTTTCCTAACTAGGTTGGAGAATATTCTGAAGTAGTCATTTGTTTGCTGAGCTTGTTTTCTTCTTTATTTTATTTCATCCACGATGATAACAAGATGTCTTTTAATTAATTGGCAATGTTTCAGAGAGTAAAACTCTAAAGGGACAAAGTCTCGAAAACAGCTGAGTTTCTATTTTCACTTGTCAGGATTATTCTATCGTAAAAGTTGTTCAAAATTATTCATGAGTATTTTAATTTACTTTAACATTGCCAATAAATTACAACTCCACATGCCTTTGTAGTACGTAAAATCATTTACAAATAGTCAGGAAATAATATGTGATATTTTTTGTTAAAGTTTTAATTTTAGTCATGAATTTCTAACATCCAAAAATATTTTAGGTGACGGTGTCAACAGTGAACATGCTCACAACAGTGCTCAACGACAGTCCAATTTTCCCCGAAAATGAGGAGGAGCAAGCTGATTTATCAGCGCCATTACTGATGGACAGCCCACAGGTAAAGTTTTGATCCAGTCGTTTCCTTTACGACCCTTGCCGTTATTTTAATTCGCCCGAGGAGAAAATTTCAAAATTGTCAAAGATAAAAACACCCTGTTTCCTGTTCTTAATTTGAGCAATTTTAAACAGGTTCCCAAATGAAATATTAAGCTCATTCAAATATTTTGTGAGCCAAAGTAAAGTGAACCCTTTGTTACAGTGCGTCCTTTTTGGAACATTCATGATTTGGTTCGCATCAATAACGATAAATCTCGGGCCTACGTTCTTATCTGGAGCTTTAGCTGCCAGTGCAGGCTCTTACGGGTCTTACGGACCCGCCCCGTCGTGTCCCTTGGTCCGAGGACCCTTCAGACATTATGTGCTTAACGCGCTCTGGATAGGCGTTAATGCAGTGTGTATTGGATTGACACTTTTCCACTTGAAAAAACTCCACCGGGATCTCACGAAGGTTTGTATGTCATTAATCACACTACACTCAGCGAACACCCTCGGGACCCTATAACAGATGGCATGGAGAGGTTAGTTTCACGTGAACTAATAAAAATTAATGCTTTGTTTACATTGTTTGCTTCATCTTCCATTCTCACAGAACCGACTTCTCCATGATCATCATTGATTGTGAAGTAATTTGTATCCATGACATGTCATCCACAGCTTTATGAGAAATGGTACTAGCTATAGCCGTTGTTTGTATGACATGTAACAAGTTCCGTAGTGTTATGCAGTTCACAGTTGCGAGGACGCAGAACTGGCGCGCTCCAAAACTCGTTGAAACTCACGAAGTCATCCGCATAATTCCGAGTCGCTGGACAATATTGTGCATATATCCTAGTCTCACGTTGGCCGGTATAGGAATTTTTGTTGGTACCTTGCCAATATTCCTTGCGGTGTACCGCAAATAAGATTTAAATTTTCGGAATTCGCCCTACTCGAAAGGAACGTTTGCATTTTAGAAGTGCACGTCCATATAAATTGTAAACAACAAAACCATACTCAATGCTTGCCGTTGCCAAAGTGCGGTTCAGATTTAAGTATTCGATAAATTTAAATCTTATCGCATGCAGGCTAACGTAGAAGCAGTACGGGTAGCCGGTTTAGTGACCACGCTTGTCAGCATGGCAGGAGACAACAGGCGAATGGATAACCTGCCCAACAGCGTGGGACCCAGGGTAAGGACTGTGTTGCATGCTTGTCTCATCTCGTAGATCTTAGGCAATTTGTATTTTGAGCTTCTTGTTGTCTTTTTAATCTGTCTTGCTATATATATCTGTTCCATTATTCGCAGATTTACTAATTAAACTGATTCTACTCTCCTCAAAAACATCTATAAATAAGTATGTCTATTTTATTAACTTCCCTCCACCAATCTCCGTTTCTATTTAGCAAACCATCAAGGCTATCTAAATAGAGCTTCTAAATTACTCGAGGGTGACGTCGATTGACGGTCTCTCATGAATTGGCTTTTGTTTCTGAATTATTTGATTTCACTAGGCACAATTGGCTGGTTTTGTTTTTGGTATCAATTTTTTTATTATCTTTCAAAATTGGGGCTTTAGTAAAACCTTCGTCGCTCTCGACCTGTTCTAAAATCACTTTTTCTTTCATAGACTATTGACGGAAATATGTCAGATGGTCATTGCCGTCCGTCAGGCAGTAACAACCTGCCTCTGGGAGGTGGTCGTCGTCTCCGAGGCTACTTGGCGCGAGTGGAGCGTGAGGGCGTTCGTCGTGTGCGAATGTTCCTGGTCATCACGGCAGCTTATGTGCTATTCTGGGGGCCATTGTTCCTCATCACCTTGCTGCATCATCCGGCTTTGACGTCGCATATAGCTTATGAAGTAAGGACGAAGCGATATCTATGTTTTCTGAATAAATGTTTTAATTGACAGGTAGGCAAACAGGGAACTTGCGCCAGGAAGTTTGTATGTGCCTTTTTGGTTCCAGATGTATTTCCAAATCACTCTACATATCTCGTATGTGCACGCTGCGGTCAACCCGCTGCTGTTCATGGCTTTGCATCGAGCTTTACGAAGAGCAGCTCTGCAGCTGTGCTGTGGTTGCTGCGTGCACTGGAGTCAGTTTGTGCTGGCTCTGACTGCTGCTGGTAAGTGGACCTAGAGGAAAAGCTTGACTCAAAAGACTATGATCAGGAATAATCCTAACATCTCAATCTTTTCTTCTTAGCGCAATCGCCGCTAGCGCCAGCCTCTTTCTCGCCCGCGGCCGTATCTCCAGAGCCTCCCCCCGCGCCGCCGCCGCCGATGGCTCCTCCCGCTCCCCCGGCGCCGGCGCACTCCGCGCCTGCGCCTCACACGATGATGGTAATTACTTCTTATATGTAAGTGTTGACACCGTAATACGTGGTTTAACTCACTCGCACAATCCCGCACGTCAACTCCCTAGACCCCGCGAGTCATAGACTAAGATTGCCTGCGAGCTGATTGCATGACGAGGATGAGAAACTTACTGTCGCATAGTTTCCTCTTTCGTGGTAGTGGCGTCCTAGTCCTAGCTGCCCTACTCATAGTAAAACAAATGAAACATCTCGCTCTCAGAGTTGGGAAGTTGAGGAGTGTGATGCTGAGAGTATGTCGAGTGCGCGTGTGCAGGGAGACGAGGATATGATGGGGGAGGCGTGGAGCGGCAGCGTGCGGCGGGTGCCGCGCTCGCCGAGCCCGCTGCTGCCCGCGATCTGAGCGCGAGCGGCCGCGCCGCCCGCGCAGCCCGCGTCGCCCGCATCCCCCGCGCCGTACGTGCCGCACGCGCCGCGCTCGCCGCACGTGCCGCGCCTGCTGCACACGACCTACTCGCCGCGCCCGCCGCGCCCGCCGGCCCGCGCTATCTTCCCCGACATATCCTACATGTGGCCGCCGTAGTCGTCCGATACAAGATCAACCTGTAAATATTAACAAAAACATTAACGTTCTAAAATTGTACATAAAATCCTTGAAGTGTCTCTGTCTCAGTAGTCGTGATGCTCTCAAAATATTGATGTATAGAAAGGGTATTTATAAATATTACGAATTTATGTTTAAGGTTATTTTAAATTCGTTAGATTGTTGTACGTGGTTAAATACGATTTATTTAATTAAAAAATAGGTTTTGAATTGTACATTGTGTAATTTCAATTCTATTCTATAATTAAGTCAGCATAGAAAGATAAATTCTAAAAACACGAGTTTGTAGAAATAATAATTATATTTAACGGCACTTCCAGATACTTATATTCAGTAGTGACCCGAACACAACTAAAGTACATTACAATATATTTTTGTGAAGATAAGTAGATGATGTGTAATTCTCATTAAGTGGAACACCAAGTAGATAGGTATATAAAGAAAAAAAAAGTAGTTTAGGAAGAGAAAATAAATGTTGTCATTGGGTATCATTTCTAGATCACGTTTGTATTAATTGTGTAGCTGAAAAAATAACTTGCCAGAATTTGAGAACTGTTTAAAGACTGAATATTTTTTGGATTATTTTTGATAGGTTATCTATTTCAACTATCCAACACGTTTTTGTTTGCAAAATGCTATATATAGGTATTTCAGAAACAAAAAATACTATCATTTATAATGTTTATTTTGTATTCATATTTTGGTAACTACTGCGCCAAAGATTTTTATTTGAATTGTACAAAACTGTGCCAAATCCAATGTATAAATAAATACCTACTTATGAAAATAATTGTGAAATAGATTTTAAGGCGATCAAAATATAGCGGGACTTCTTATTTTATTTTTATTGTTTAGAACAAAACACTTCACTTGATATTGTATAAAGTTATTTTGTCAGGAAAGATATGTACAAGATTTGTACATAAAATTAACAAAGGTTATAAAATTAGATATTTATTCTTGAAAAATTCTAAATAAAAGTTTTCTTCGTAGCAGTGTTATAAAAACTGTTTGGTCTCTATAAATTTTCTTTATAGGTGTGTATTAAAATGACTAATAAAACAAAAAATAAACACAAAACGTAAATAAAGTCGTCCCGTTTACAATTATTTATAATAATATACAATTTTATTGATAGTTAGGTTGTAATTTATTGTAAATCGGTGTATTAATGATGGTTGTAAAATAAGTAATTATGTTGTAAAATAAAAAGATATATGAACTAACAGAAGATTATAAAATTGTGTTCTTCAAATTATAATAAAAAGACGAAAATAAAATATTAAAAATAAAGGGATTTATTAAATGTTTTAATTTTTTTGTTAATTGTGCTTATTTCACTATCACCCAGAATTCCCACTCAATAAGTATATTAAAAAGCAAAAAAATACCACTTAATTTAACATGTTATTCCACCATAATTCCAAATCAATCAATCAAATAATGAGAGCAATTCAACTTTGAGGAAGGCCACCAAACGAGAATCACGCAGTAGGCAAATATAAAAAATATATCTTGAATACGTATGCAGGAAGAGAAAAAATATTTCCTTATTTGTACGTATTTCGTTGTAGGTAAAATAAAATACGCTGAATAAAATAGCTTGACAAATCTCCGTAGCAAACAAACATTTGACATGGTCTCCGCAAAATATTGTCGTGTCATGAAGGATAACAAAATATAGCGTCATGAGAATTGTTGCCAGAATTATTTATTTCCTACATCTATTTTCACATCACGCTTATTTTTTAAAGGGTTATGTCAGTTGCTGGTTTTGTAGGTAAAATTATTTTATATCTCAACTAGTTGACCTGCGCATCGCTGGTCTTACCTTTGACCTTGAAAAAAAATTTCAAATCGGACCATCAGTGGGATTCTGTAAACATGTCGAAGTGAAAACTTGGGCGAAGTGAACGACAAGTGAGCTGTCACGCTATACAAACAAGATCGAATGACAGCTCACTTGTCGTTCACTTCTAAGTGACACGATGAGATGTCGACGGAATAGACAGTAGTTCCTGAGATTAGCGCGTTCAAGCAAGGAAACAAACAAACAAACTCTTCAGCTTTATATATAAGTATAAGTATAGATATAGATAAGTAAAGATGCTTGCCAAAGGGGTTCGAATTCTTTTCCATAGGAGCTGGCATAGCTCCCAGCCGCTCGCACTATTTTTTCTTCCAAAATTGCTGCGCGCGCTAAAATATCTATACTAATATATAAAGCTGAAGAGTTTGTTTGTTTGTTTGCTTGAACGCGCTAATCTCAGGAACTACTGGTCCGATTTGAAAAATTATTTCAGTGTTTGATATTCCATTTATCGAGGAAGGCTATATCATCACGCTAAGACCAATAGGAGCGGAGCAGTAATGAAAATTGTGACGCAGATGAAGTTGCGCGGGTCAGCTAGTGTATTTATATATGGCTACAGAAAACTTAAACAAACTTGGAGGAGCACGAGGCTAAATAATAACAGCCGCGCGGGTCGATTTTTAGCAACGCTTGCCAAGGTGAGGTGCTGTGGATGAGTGACCATCTTAACATACCGAGTTTCCTCTGTGCCTCGGAAAGCACGTTAAGCCGTTGGTCCCGTCTGTCATTTGTAGATCTTTGGCGGTTCTTTGGCGTCGTTTGCCAGTAAATCTGACTCCAGTCTTGCCAAGATGTACCGTGTTCCCCAGTTAATGGGCTGTGGAGGTCTGGTAGGCAGCCGCTCCACGTTAAACACTGGTATTTAGTTGAATCCGGTTTGGCTGGGAGCCGACCCCAATATAATTGGGAAAAGGCTAGGCAGATGATGAGAGGAAACTTAAACAAACAAAAAATCATGGTGTCCCAAAGTGTCACGTTGCTGAGATACATGTAGAGGAAAAGTCGCCACGTCTTATATTTTAACAGTCAGACTTTTATAACTAAAGAATAGGTATCGCTGTTAGACATAATTAATAATACACCTAAACCGGTCAAAACTGCTATTTTATTCCTTAAGTAAAAGTGCTCTGACTGTTTCAAAATCGGCCCTAACTTAATATCATTCTGTAGTCTGCCCTGTGGCACCAAAAAGGCCACTTTAGCAGAATCAAAAAGGAAATCACGCTACCCGTCACTGTCAAATTTTCCCAATCAACCTTGAACCTAATGCGCTAGCGATAAAGATGAAAATTAAACTTGACAGATTGTTGTGTGATTAATATTATGATTCTAATGTGATTCTCCTAAAGTGGCCTTTTTAGCCCCCCTGAAAATAGTCACCAAATGCCCAGTGTTAGTCACAGACTGTCTGACCTTAGAAACTAAATAAGAAACCCACGCCAAGCCAATCAATAAAACCGTCTCACCTTTTTGTCCATTTTCGACGATGTTTACTGTCCAATAGGGTATTTTACTGAAAAAAATTAATTAGTCAGTCAGATAGATTTCTAACAAATAATATTGGACTACGATGGTACAATTTTTACCAGTGACGGACGTTGTCACGCTTGTTTTCAACGCACTGTATCGTCTTTATTTATTGTTTAGCTGAAAAAAAAGGAGTCCAATATTTTTTGAAAATCGTTCTGAAGGACTAATCAGATTTTTTCAGTAAAATACCGTATTTAACAAAGTGTTTGGTATATGTAGAGGAAAAACGGCAAAACTTTAAATAACTGACGACTAAGCATGCTTTTAACCTTACTCGATCATTTAAAAACCGTAAAACATTTAGTACACGATCAGCTGTCGTCGCAAGTATTCCCACAGTCCTTTATAATTCTTAGAGTAGAAATGGTTCGTTCAATCTATACATATAATAAAATCGTAGACTAACCGTGTCTGTACATTGAATATTTTTGCATGAAAATTACACAGAAAACGCAGGAAAAAGGTATAAAACACAAAAATGCAATTTTTGAAATTTTTGTCTGTTTGTCTGTTTGTCTGTTTGTCTGTGCGTTTGTGGGAGCATCACGCATAAACCACAGATTAGATTGCAAATCTAAGTACTTAAAAATATTAAGTGATAACCCGAGTAACATTTAGCGCTTATTTCATCAAAATCGACCCACAAAATCAAAAGATATTGAATTTTTAAGTTTAGGAAGAAACTTCCTAATGTGTTCTGATGAGTCAGAGCGCCATCTATTGAGAAAAATAAAATGCACGAAAGCATTCAAAATTGTTGAGTTATTTGTGAAACTTTTAATACGTGGCAAAATAAGAGTGATCATTTTATACCTTTTCGTTATTGATCGATACAATCGATCCACAAAATCAAAATATATTGAATTTTTAGTTTAGTAAGAAACTTCCTTATACATTCTGATTAGTCAGAGCGCCATCTATTGAGGAACCAAAAAATGCATGAAAGCATAAATGTTACACCAAAACACATTGATTGAGTTATTTGTGAAACTTTTAATACGTAGACGTAGTCTTCTATACATATAATAAAATCGTAGACTAACCGTGTCTGTACATTGAATATTTTTCCATGAAAATTACACAGAAAACGCAGGAAAAAGGTATAAAACACAAAAATGCAATTTTTGAAATTTTTGTCTGTTTGTCTGTTTGTCTGTGCGTTTGTGGGAGCATCACGCATAAACCACAGATTAGATTGCAAATCTAAGTACTTAAAAATATTAAGTGATAACCCGAGTAACATTTAGCGCTTATTTCATCAAAATCGACCGACAAAATCAAAAGATATTGAATTTTTAAGTTTAGGAAGAAACTTCCTAATGTGTTCTGATGAGTCAGAGCGCCATCTATTGAGAAAAATAAAATGCACGAAAGCATTCAAAATTGTTGAGTTATTTGTGAAACTTTTAATACGTGGCAAAATAAGAGTGATCATTTTATACCTTTTCGTTATTGATCGATACAATCGATCCACAAAATCAAAATATATTGAATTTTTAGTTTAGTAAGAAACTTCCTTATACATTCTGATTAGTCAGAGCGCCATCTATTGAGGAACCAAAAAATGCATGAAAGCATAAATGTTACACCAAAACACATTGATTGAGTTATTTGTGAAACTTTTAATACGTAGACGTAGCAAAATAAAAGTTAACATTTTAATACCTTTTCGTTTACCATTTTATTTACCGTTACATACGGGCTTCTTATTTAACGTCTTCCGCTGCCAAATATTTTGTCAGTTTACATGGTCGATAGATGGCGTTGCACTGATGACGCGTTTTTCTGATTTGCGGTGTTAAGATTTTTCGCTGGAGAATGCTCTCACACAATTTCTAAACACAGTCGTGTTTCGAAGGAATTTCGGTTTGGTCTCTGAAAGGTCTTAAACTGTTAGGGACCATAATTGGTTAAATCTCTGGTGCTGGTTTCGTTTAAAGTGCATTTATCGTAGAGTCTTAAACTGATTTAGTTTTGCGAAGTTCTGAACGGTTCGACTTGCGGATCAGGCCTGTAGGGTTCCGTACCAAAGGTGCTGTGCCGACGGGACCCTACTGCTAGGCCTCCGCGATTGATTCCGTTTAGAGCAAAGCAACGAACGGTTCGATTTGCGAAACAAGGCTAATAATAATAAATAAAAATCTTATATTTCAGACAGAGTCCATTTTTTGGTTAGTAGTTAGGTTTAGGTTTAGTTTAGGTTAGTAGTTTGGTTTTTTATAATAAGGTATCGTACCAAAGGTGGTCACGGTGACGGGAGCGATCGATTTTGGGAGGCTACTCTCTAAGTCCGAAGTCCGTACTTTCGGGCTTAGTTGCGGACGTATTCTACTCCGTATCACCTACAGACTTACGATTAGTCCCGAACCCGAACTAAGAATGAATGACAACACGATTTCACAGTAACTGTCAAATCGTGTTATCATTAGTTCTCATTGGTTAGGTGATACGGAGTGGAATATTTTTTTTTTACAATAGATAGGCATAGGTACGTTTGACCACTATCTCACCTGATGGTAAGCGATGATGCGGTCGAAGATGGAGCACGTTTGCCGAGAAGCAACCTATTCACTTTTGTCTTTAAAACTCCCAGGTTGCCCGCAACTAAGTTTTTAATTCGTGCTAAGTATCAAACGGTTCGATTTGCGAGCCAAGGCAAATTATAGGGTTCCGTGCCAAAGTTGCTAATGGGACCCTATTATTTAAGCCTTCGCGTACGATTTTGATTTGTGCGAACCCAGTCGATTTTTAGGGTTCCGTACCAAGTTTGCTAACGGAACCCTTTTTTTTAATAAGCCACCACTGTCCGTCTTCCTTCAGTTTATGCGTTTTATTACTGTCTCGCTAATATAAAAAATGTCTTCTAGAAAAAGGTCGAATCTTTCACAATATAGCAATATATATTTAAATATATATTTAAAACAAATATATATATATAGCGTAATATATATTTAAAACAAAGTCGGGTTTGTTCGAACACTTTTCTAATTCGAGAACGGCTCGACCGATTTTCATAGTTTTTGTGTTTTTGGATAAGTCTTCGTCCGGAATAGCATAATAAGAATTAAAATACAAAAAAAAAGAGTAGATAGGTAGGGTAGGTAGGTAGGATAGGTAGGTAGGGTAGGTAGGGTAGGTAGCTAGGTAGGTAGGTAGGTAGGTAGGTAAGTAGGGTAGGTAAGGTAGGGTAGCTATGGTAGGTAGGATAGGTAAGTAGGTAGAGTAGGTAGGTAGGTTAGGGTCGGTAGGTAGAATAGCCAGTTGACGGGAGCGAAGCCGCGCGGGTCAGCTAGTACATAATATTATCTTACATAATATTATCTATACTAATAAGAGTAACGCAAACGAAGTTGCGCGGGTCAGCTAGTACATAATATATTATTTCAAGCAGCAGTACGTTTTTACGCAACTACTTTTAAACAATGTTGTGAGTGTGCTGCGTAGACAATTATTGTACAACACACTCGTATGTCAAAAGCTTAAAAAATTATAATGCACACATTAGAAATAAACATTGGCAGTACTGTGGAACAATTAATATTTTTGCCTGTATACCGAATAGCTTTGTTGACTGTATAACCCAATTCATTTGAAGGGGTGCGCGTCCCATGGCCGCCCCGCGCTCGCTCGAGCTCCAGGGGTTGCAAAGGGTCATGACCCTGACCGATATAGCCACCAATTAAGGTTGGAGTGACACGCTCCTGCCATAAATAAGGACTACGTTAGCGAGATATCATTTGATGAAGGTATAGTCTGGTGGTTGAATGTGATCAAGTAGTTTTATGTCAGATTGTGTTTAAATGCAAGCCTCAAAAATAATGGTACAGTGAAGCATTGATCATTAAGATATAAAATTTAAACATTATCATTAGGTAGAGTAGAAATGAGTACACTGTTGTCGGTCGCAAATTATTATCTTTTTTTTATTTTAAGAGGCCTATTAAAATTTTACTGTGTTTTTTGCGTAAAATGACCAACTTTAGCTTATTGGGTAGTTGAGAATAGTTATTTGTATTGAACATAGCGGCCTCACTTTTCGTATTTTTCTCTTATCTATTTGTAAAAAGCCAAAATTTCGGAGTAAGTTTCTCATGAAAAGCGCGACGGCACATTTTCGAGCTCGTGGATTGAACTAATCTACTAACCAAATGAAATGAAAAATATTTCATAATATTCCTTATATAGTGGCCTCAGAAATCTATACATATAATAAAATCGTAGACTAACCGTGTCTGTACATTGAATATTTTTGCATGAAAATTAGGAAAAAGGTATAAAACACAAAAATGCAATTTTTGAAATTTTTGTCTGTTTGTCTGTGCGTTTGTGGGAGCATCACGCTTAAACCACAGATTAGATTGCAAATCTAAGTACTTAAAAATGTTAAGTGATAACCCGAGTAACATTTAGCGTTTATTTCATCAAAATCGACCCACAAAATCAAAAGATATTGAATTTTTAAGTTTAGGAAGAAACTTCCTAATGTATTCTGATGAGTCAGAGCGCCATCTATTGAGAAAAATAAAATGCACGAAAGCATTCAAAATTGTTGAGTTATTTGTGAAACTTTTAATACGTGGCAAAAAGAGTGATCATTTTATACCTTTTCGTTATTGATCGATACAATCGATCCACAAAATCAAAATATATTGAATTTTTAGTTTAGTAAGAAACTTCCTTATATATTCTGATTAGTCAGAGCGCCATCTATTGAGGAACCAAAAAATGCATGAAAGCATAAATGTTACACCAAAACACATTGATTGAGTTATTTGTGAAACTTTTAATACGTAGACGTAGCAAAATAAAAGTAAACATTTTAATACCTTATCGTTATTTACCGTTACATACGGGCTTCTTATTTAACGTCTTCCGCTGCCAAATATTTTGTCAGTTTGCATGGTCGATAGATGGCGTTGCACTGATGACGCGTTTTTCTGAATTGCGGTGTTAAGATTTTCCGCTGGAGAATGACCTCACACAATTTCTAAACACAGTCGTGTTTCGAAGGAATTTCGGTTTGGTCTCTGAAAGGTCTTAAACTGTTAGGGACCATAATTGGTTAAATCTCTGGTGCTGGTTTCGTTTAAAGTGCATTAATCGTAGAGTCTTAAACTGATTTAGTTTTGCGAAGTTCTGGACGGTTCGACTTGCGGATCAGGCCTGTAGGGTTCCGTACCAAAGGTGCTGTGCTGACGGGACCCTACTGCTAGGCCTCCGCGATTGATTCCGTTTAGAGCAAAGCAACGAACGGTTTGATTTGCGAAACAAGGCTAATAATAATAAATAAAAATCTTATATTTCAGACAGAGTCCATTTTTTGGTTAGTTGTTAGGTTTAGGTTTAGTTTAGGTTAGTAGTTTGGTTTTTTATAATAAGGTATCGTACCAAAGGTGGTCACGGTGACGGGAGTGATCGATTTTGGGAGGCTACTCTCTAAGTCCGAAGTCCGTAGTTTCGGGCTTAGTTGCGGACGTATTATACTCCGTATCACCTACAGACTTACTATTAGTCCTGAACCCGAACTAAGAATGAATGACAACATGATTTCACAGTAACTGTCAAATCGTGTTATCATTAGTTCTCATTGGTTAGGTGATACGGAATATTTGTTTTTTTTTTTTACAATAGGTAGGCATACGTTTGACCACTATCTCACCTGATGGTAAGCGATGATGCGGTCGAAGATGGAGCACGTTTGCCTAGAAGCAACCTCTTTACTTTTATCTTAAAGACTCCCAGGTTGCCCGCAACTTAGTTTTTAATTCGTGCTAAGTATCAAACGGTTCGATTTGCGAGCCAAGGCAAATTATAGGGTTCCGTGCCAAAATTGCTAATAGGACCCTATTATTTAAGCTTTCGCGTACGATTTTGATTTGTGCGAACCCAGTCGATTTTTAGGGTTCCGTACCAAGTTTGCTAACGGAACCCTTTTTTTTAATAAGCCACCACTGTCCGTCTTACTTCAGTTTATGCGTTTTATTTTTGTCAAGCTAATATAAAAAATGTCTTCTAGAAAAAGGTCGAATCTTTCACAATATAGCAAAATTATTAATCTTCTTAATATATTTAAAACAAAGTCGGGTTTGTTCGAACACTTTTCTAACTCGAGAACGGCTCGACCGATTTTCATAGTTTTTGTGTTTTTGGATTAGTCTTCGTCCAGAATAGCATAATAAGAATTAAAATACAAAAAAAAGAGTAGGTAGATAGGGTAGGTAGGTAGGATAGGTAGGTAGGGTAGGTAGGGTAGGTAGGTAGGTAGGGTAGGTAGGTAGGGTAGGTAAGGTAGGGTAGCTATGGTAGGTAGGATAGGCAGAGTAGGTAGGTAGGGTAGGTAGGTTAGGGTCGGTAGGTAGAATAGCCAGTTGACTGGAGCGAAGCCGCGCGGGTCAGCTAGTTTGAAATAAGAATGCAATATCCGCAAAAAAATCCCATTCAAATCCATAAAAACTACTCAAAACCGCTCAGAATTAACTGTAAATTTCTCCTTAACACATTAATATTATTACGTAAAATTTATACTAAAATAAACCATAGTTCTTATGAAATTAACCAATTGGAGCGGAGCAATAATGAAAAATGTGACGCAGATAAAGTTGCGTGGGTCAGCTAGTTCAATAATATAAGAAGTTAGACCTTTTTACTAAATTATATACAGAACAAGAGTACCTTTTCGAAACTAATATAGCAAAATTATGTCTACTTCTATGACCTGTACTTGTACTATTACACAAGATTTAAGTGCTCATCATTGTCCCAACCGCTGGCTCTTTGAGACTTTAACGTGAAGGTACGAGAGCATTGCTAACTTAGTTCACGGTAACATTGTATTATCTGTGCTCACAAGTACAGTAAGGTGCATAAATCGATAACTCCCACGTAAAAAGTCGTAACATATTTTTTTGGCAAAATGAGATTTAATGAAATATTAAATCTGTTTGTTTTGTTTTTTTTTTTTAGTTTTCAATTATTTGTTTTATTTTTGCTTTTTTTTAAATAAGTACACATCTACAAATACAAACACAAAATCCTTTATTTCAAATAGACCAGTTACAGGCACTTTTGAATAGTCAAGGTCTGCCAGTCAAATAGATGAAGCTAATTCTACCGCGCTAGCTACAAGAGCAGCAAGTTGCTCTGTAGCAGAACGTATTCACCGACCCTATCTCCAGCGCTTCACGTAAAATGAAGTTTCTAACCCGATTTTTTGCGGCTGATCAATACAAATATAAAGTTAAAAATCTCCCTCCCGAAAAATCACAAAATTAAAAATACGATCTAATGCGCGGGAGGTGTCGAAATATGGTGCTTTTTATTTTTATTTTAAAAAGTGATTTTTTAAGATTAACAAAATGCCACATATTTATACACCATCACAGATGTCATATTTTTATTCATTATCGTCGATATCGTTTTGTGTCCACATCAATTGCGTTTTCGAAAATACTACATCCAAACTTTTTAGCTTAAGGAATACTTCAAAATATCTAGTAAAATTCTGTATTCCTCAGCATTCAACATTGTCCTAAACAGCTTGCAATTTAGCTGCCGGTATACGAATATCTTTGTTTGACTGTACCTATTTCGGAGATAGAACATGTTATAACATGTCAGTCTTGTAGACCTGAAATATACGAATATTGCGTGACCCTCGCATTTTGTGGTTATAATATAAGGGCCAAAGTCGGTATTTGAGTTTCTGTGAACCGATTATCACGAGACGAATGGAGGACGATATTGATTTCAGGAATTAATAATACCAAATCTAGCATTTGGTATCTATTTGTGAGGGAATTTCCAATTTACGAGAATTTAATATACATGAATGATATGAGAAGGGAAGACCTCCCGTAAGGTGGACCGATGACCTGGTGAAGGTCGCGGGTAGCCGATGGATGCGAGACGCACAGGACCGGTCGTTATGGCGGCGTTTGGGGGAGGCCTATGTCCAGCAGTGGACGTCTTTTGGCTGATATGATGATGATGAATGATATAAGTATGAGGACGAGTATAGGATCAACCTTAAAAAATAAAAAAAATCCGGACAATTGCGAGTCGGACTCGCACACGAAGGGTCCCGTACCATAAACCTTTATTTTTATTATTTGTTATTAAAGCTGCAACTGAAATACACAATCTGTGAAAATATGATCTGTCTACCTATTATGGTTTATGAGATACAGCCCGCTGACAGACAGACGGACGGACGGACAGACAACGGAGGCTTAGGAAAGAAGTTGTTATTTAGTCCATCTTTTTTATGGATAGAAAATCATCAAATTACTCCTCCCGCTCTGGGCAGAGCAGAAGGGAGTATCAGAATCTTACTGACTAAAACCAATACGTGTTCCTCCTAATCTTCTTCTTATCGTGTGGGCAGTAAGGTCTAAAGACCCCACACACCCTAGTGTCAGAGTTTCTAAACTGCCTCAAGGGCTTCTGACGTGGTTTATTTCCTCCTAATGCTCTTTGCATTTCAGGGCTGCGATGACTCTTTCGAACAAATTCCGCAACCATTTAGTCCATCAAGTTCCCATAACATAAAAAGATGTAGGGAGGCATTTGATTTCGCGATTTCAGTGTTACTCTCATAATAATTTTTGTTCATAATCAGTATTTTAAATTTTGTTTTGTCTTCCCCTTAAATATACCAATTTAATAAAAGACATCCTGTATAGGTCGGTATACTGATATTCTCAGACTTAAATATTGCGCTAATCTATCTATACTTATACGAGCTGACTCGGCAACGTTGTTTTGCCATACAAAAAAAAATACCCCACCACCTATTCTCACACCTACCGAATATACACACAAAATTTCATGGAAATCTGTCGAGCCGTTTCGGAGGAGTTCGGTAACAAACACCGTGACACGATATTTTTATATATTAGAAAATTAGATTAGATTAAAAAGCTGAAGAGTTTGTTTGTTTGAACGCGCTAATTAATATCTGGAACTAAGTACCAACTGAATTAGGATAAAATTCTTCCGTTACTGAGTGACATAAGTGACTGACTGATAACGCACAATCGAAACTACTGGTCGTAGAAAGCTGAAATTTAGCATGTAGGTTCCTTGGGGTGTGTGAGGGAACACTTAGGATGGATTTCCCTAAATTCCCACGGGAACGTCAAAAAACGGGATATGTGCGGACGAAGTCGCGGGCAAAAGCTAGTTCTTTATATAATTCTTTAGCTAGTATAAAATGTAATGAGAAACTGATCACTGAGCTGATCTGACTGGTCTTTATCTTTTCTTTTTTTTCTAAAAAATGTATATTGTTATTATTGTTAAGAAATAAATGACTTATGACTTAATCAATAAATAAATATTCTCTTACAGAAGATACTTCAGCAAAACATACCTAATACTTACTGTGAGACAACAAAACAGTCTATCTCAAACGCCTACCTGTCAAAACATCAAAAGATTACAGAATAAATAAGATAGTATTTGACGTCCCCAGAAATATCATTGTAAAAATAACATTTTCTGCGACAGTAATGGAATAGTCGTAATAATTTCTACGAACATTTAATACATATAATAGGCACAACTAGAGTGTTTTCTGAAAAGAAAACCAACTATGACCTTTATATATTCTTACTATGATTTGTTTTTAGTGTTCCGTACCCAAAAAGTAACCAACGGAACCCTATTACTAAGCCTATCCGTCCGTCTGTAAGCGTTCTGTATCTCAAGAACTGTAATAGGTAGACAGTTTAAATTTTCACAGTGTGTATTTCTATTGCCGCTAGTCGTGTAGTCAAAGTAGGGACCCCTGATTAAAACACATTTGCGAAAGATGTGGGTCCTCTACAGTACGTTATAGTAGGTAAAAACTATTCTGGACTCTCACTCGGAATAATTAAATGACTGATTTGCAGATGGGCAAAAGTAAAGGGTTCCGTTTTTGTCATTTACGTACGCTATCCTAAAAACTATCGTAATGTCTGATCTCAAGTAATCAGTTCTTGTAAGGGGATCAAACCTATGTCTACCAGCAAAAACTACTTAGGTACTACAAAGTTGGGTCGACCTTCGAATGTGTCAGGAGCAAATTGAATTATCTCGGCTTCACTCCGTTTTATCTTTGGTGACATCAAAGTATGATATTCATTGTATGTCCAGACCTCCTAATTAAGTTTTCGGGTTACCTAGACAGGTGAATATGAATATGAGTCTGTCTAGACTCAAGATTTATACGGATCTAATAGGACATAGTCTGTCTATTAATCTATGTTGAATTACATCACATACACACCTAAATGTGGAGTTGGAGTTCGAGTTAACGTTTTGGAATACGGGCCTTAGGCTCTACTATGACAAAGTGACATTATATAAGTGCCCGTTCCCACTTAGACGGTAGTATTCATTAACTGTCGGACCTCCCCTATTAATGTTTCGGGTTACCTAGACAGGTGAATATAATAAAACTAGATATACATGAGTTTGTCTAGACTCAAGATTTATACGGATCTAATTGGACATAGTCAGCCTATTAATCTATGTTGAATTACATCACATAAACACCTAGGTTCTACTATGACAAAGTGACATTATATAAGTGCCCGTTCCCACTTAGACGGTACTATTTATTAATTGTCCAGATCTCCTAATTAAGGTTTCGGTTGACCTAGACAGCTGAATATAATAAAAGTATAAAAACATGAGTCTGTCTAACTCAAGATTTATACGGACCTAATTGGACATAGTCTGGCTATTAATCTATGTTGAATTACATCACATACACACCTAGGCTCTACTATGACAAAGTGACATTATACGTATATAAGTGCCCGTTCCCACTTAGACGGTAGTAATCATTGTATGTCCAGACCTCATAATTAAGGGTTTGGGTTACCTAGACAGGTGAATATAATAAAACTAGATAAACATGAGTCTGTCTAGACTCAAGATTTATACGGATCTAATTGGACATAGTCTGGCTATTAATCTATGTTGAGTTACATCACATGCACACCTAGGCTCTACTATGACAGTGTTATTATATTAGTGCCCGTTCCCACTTAGACGGTAGTAATCATTGTATTTCCAGACCTCATAAGTAAGGGTTTGTGTTACCTAGATAGGTGAATATAATAAAACTTCTATTGGACATAGTCTGGCTAATAATCTATGTTGAATAACATCATATACACACCTAAATGTGGAGTTGGAGTTCCAGTTAATGTTTTGGAATACGGGCCTTAGGCTTTACTATGAAAAGTGACATTATTATAAGTGCCCGTTCTCACTTAGACACTAGTATTCATTAATTGTCAGACCTCCTAATTAATGTTTCGGGTTACCTAGATAGGTGAATATAATAAAACTAGATAAACATGAGTCTGTCTAGTCTCAAGATTTATACGGATCTAATTGGACATAGTCAGGCTAGTAATCTATGTTGAATAACAGCATATACACACCTACATGTGGAGTTGGAGTTCGAGTTAATGTTTTGGAATACGGGCCTTAGGCTTTACTATGAAAAGTGACATTATTATAAGTGCCCGTTCTCACTTAGACACTAGTATTCATTAATTGTCGGACCTCCTAATTAATGTTTCGGGTTACCTAGATAGGTGAATATAATAAAACTAGATAAACATGAGTCTGTCTAGTCTCAAGATTTATACGGATCTAATTAGACATAGTCTGCCTATTAATCTATGTTGAATTACATCACATAAACACCTAGGTTCTACTATGACAAAGTGACATTATATAAGTGCCCGTTCCCACTTAGACTGTAGTATTTATTAGTTGTCGGACCTCCTAAGTAATGTTTCGGGTTACCTAGACAGGTGAATATAATAAAACTAGATATACATGAGTCTGTCTAGACTCAAGATTTATACGGATCTAATTGGACATAGTCTGCCTATTAATCTATGTTGAATTACATCACATAAACACCTAGGTTCTACTATGATAAAGTGACACATAAGTGGCCGTTCCCACTTAGACGGTAGTATTTATTAATTGTCCAGACCTCCTAATTAAGGTTTCGGGTGACCTAGACAGGTGAATATAATAAAAGTATAAAAATATGATTCTGTTTAGACTCAAGATTTATACAGACCTAATTGAACATAGTCTGGCTATTAATCTATGTTGAATTACATCACATACACACCTAGGCTCTACTATGACAAAGTGACATTATATAAGTGCCCGTTCCCACTTAGACGGTAGTATTCATTAACTGTCGGACCTCCCCTATTAATGTTTCGGGTTACCTAGACAGGTGAATATAATAAAACTAGATATACATGAGTTTGTCTAGACTCAAGATTTATACGGATCTAATTGGACATAGTCAGCCTATTAATCTATGTTGAATTACATCACATAAACACCTAGGTTTTACTATGATAAAGTGACACATAAGTGGCCGTTCCCACTTAGACGGTAGTATTTATTAATTGTCCAGACCTCCTAATTAAGGTTTCGGGTGACCTAGACAGGTGAATATAATAAAAGTATAAAAATATGATTCTGTTTAGACTCAAGATTTATACAGACCTAATTGAACATAGTCTGGCTATTAATCTATGTTGAATTACATCACATACACACCTAGGCTCTACTATGACAAAGTGACATTATATAAGTGCCCGTTCTCACTTAGACGATAGTATTTGTTAATTGCCCAGATCTCCTAATTAAGGTTTCGAGTGACCTAGACAGGTGAATATAATAAAAGTATAAAAACATGAGTCTCTCTAGACTCAAGATTTATACCGACCTAATTGGACATAGTCTGGCTATTAATCTATGTTGAATTACTCATAGGCTCTACTGACTATGTCAAGGTGTTATTATATTAGTGCCCGTTCCTACATAAATAGATATGCCAGTGTCACTTCAATTTATATGACAAGGCTTCTTATAGATTGTGTTGAAAGTTTTCTTTCACCGACCGTCGACTCGTATTGTACCTACAGTATTGTTTGTAAATGTTTTTATTAAAACAAGCCACTGAAAATAAAGAACTGATTGATTGTTCTGTTAAAACATAACAAAAACATTAATTGAAAATTCAAATTACAACCAGATTCTTTATTATTCTGAGTGAAATGTGGGCTGAAGAATAAACATAGACTTTATTGTTTGTTGTGAGTAATATTACCAACTACGCGTTGGCCAATTTCGAAAAACTTTTCCATGAAGTAGTTAAATAGTAGTTTTTATAAAGTACTAGTGGACGTCACGCGGTTTCACCCGCGTAGTTCCTGTTTTCCTGTTCCCGGGAACACGGGGATAAAATATAGCCTGTGTTACTCCCTGATAATGTAGCTATCCATTGCTGAAAGAATTTTACAAATCGGTCCAGTAGTTTCGGAGCCTATTCATTTCGAACAAACAAACAAACAAATCTTTCCTCTTTTTAATATTAGTGTAGATTTGTTTGTTCACATGTGGCTCCATTACATTTTTTTTAAATTCAAACTTGTTCTTATTAGAAATTGAAAATTAATAAAAAAAATAAGGCTACTGTCGGTAACTACATATTCACAACAAAGACTGTCCAAGATAATCATTAATGAATATCGCATGTAATTAAAAATTCTAGCAACGTAAAAATCCGAACCATTTTCCACGTTTTAACGAAAAATATGAATATGAATGCGGAAGACAAATTCTTCCACGATTTTCACCGAAAGCTACTGTCGTCGTAATAAATATTTCAGAAGCGTGAAAATATCTTTTACTTAGCAACAAATTTCTTAGAATTAGGAGGCATCTAGATGAATTTTGCTCTAATAGAAACCTTCCAGAATATATTTGGGATTGATATTAGTTTGCCTTTTTGACTTAATTTGATATTTCAAATAACATTTCTAGGTTGGGAATTAATATCAGCTGTCTAGATTTTTTTTCTTTTCATTTCAGCTATTACATAATGTTATTTACAGTTTTTAAGCATCATCGTTCGCATTGGCATCTCAGTCGAGATATGTCAAAAATGTCTAGTTTCCATATATTTTTATTGTTTGTTACTTAAAAATTAGTAGATTTGGCCCTCGGTTTAAAAACGATCGTAGCCAGGTATATAAAGAATAGCCAGTATTTTTTCTAATGTGAAATAATATAAACTAAGTTCCGTAAATAATAGATCCATTTTATATATTATCGTCTTCGTAAATTGAGGAAAACAGAAACCCAATATTTTCCTTATCTTTGTGGCTTTTCTTTCGAGCATTGATTCGATACGTTTGAGGAATTGACACTGATCTAAGTGTATTGGTTCGAAAATAGACTTACCGCGATTCTTATTTCAAATTCGATTATTTTTGGTTGTAATCGGAGTAAATGTCCAGTCGGCCAGTCCAATTTATATCAATTTGACATAAGGTTGGATTTGATGAATATAGACTCCTCTATACTTATCCCATTTATAGAACTTCCACCTTAACATAACGAGTTTGCCCCGTGTCTCGGAAAGCACGTTAAGCCGTTGGTCCCGGATTTTATTGCGGATAATCAGAAGCCAGAAAATCTGACACCAGTCTTGTCAAAGAGTATATGCCGTGTTACCCAGTTAATGGATTGTGGAGGTCTGGTAGGCAGCCGCTTCACGTAAAATTCTGGTAATCAGCTGAATTCGGCTTGACTGGAAGCCAACCCCAATATTGTTGTGAAAAGGCTAGACAGATGATGAAGGTTTAACCGAGCAAAATTTTTGGTCCGGCTGTGCATGCGTTATACACTAGATTTAATGAAAGAAAGACAGTATTCATAGCGATAGAACTATCATGGACCATACTTTAGACATCAAATCACACTTGAATTTAGTTAAATTATAATTTTAATTGAAGACTGAAAAACCGTTTATATTACCATTCATTAAAATCACAGTACTTTTATCATCAATCTATGATTCTATCATTAATCAGGTAAATCTTCTTTTTACCTTAATATATCAACTGCCGCCATGACACTTATAACGAGGGGGGGCAAAATGAATGGTACTATACAGGGTGGAGATTAATTTATTAAGGTTTATCCTTGGTAATAAAATGTCGCATAAAAAGTAAGCTTGGCAAGTCATTAGAGGAGGGGGGGGGGGCTAGAAATGAGGTTATATACTACATAGCAACTATGTTATAATGTTTATGACAAGACGAGTAATTTGAATGGCAATCTGCGATAGGCCCGAATTTTTACTGTTCTTTTTTATGTTTTTATTATTCAGTGACATAACTTTGTGAGATTAGAGAATGGTATGACTAAAATGAAATATTTTGTTGAGGAAAATATTTCAAATTATTTAGAAGCGCCGTTTGTCATGGCAACATTTTATTAAACAAATAACTTTGTTGTCCTGGAACGTGCCGTGCCGGAGTGTAAGAACGGGAGCCAGTGCATTTTACAGGAGATCGTGGACTCGCCACTTTCTCTCCCCCTTGTTTTAAAACATGTTTTTTTTTTTGTTAGTCAAAGCCTATTTTTTTTTCAATGAACCCCTATAATTTTAAAATATATGTAAGGTATTTTCAAATAGCTTAATGTTAAAGTTTTCAAGGTGTAAAAGTGTGTTAAGTTCTAAGCAATAATTTATTTAGTGACATGCTAAATAATAATAGCCGCACGGGTCGATCTTGCACGGGTAGCGGAATTTGTTCCAAAGAGTCACCGCGGCCCTGGGACGCAAAGGCCATTAGGAAGAACACGTATGGGGTTTAGTTAATAAGAGTTTGACACTCCTTCCGCTCCGCCCAGAGCGGAAGGAGTCGCTTGTTGATTTCAAATACTTATCGATCGGTCGATCTTCGAGATTAAGCAGAGCCTTCCGAAAGTGCAGTCGAGTGCTCAAATGATTTGGTTGAATCAAAAATGTTCACATCCATAATTAGTAACTTAAACGCGTCTCGCGTCTCGCGTTTGTCCACTACAAAAGCCACTTACGGATTGAGTAGTCGGTTGTTACGAATACTAGGCATGCCTTTTAAGTTGTGTCGTTTCCATATTTACCGGCAATTTTGAATTTGAAACTGTTCTATATTCGAATGTGTTTAAATTTAGAATCTCAAAACAGTTGAAATTATTAGGATTAATGTTATTGTTTAGTCACAGCGTCGATTGGAATCTGTCAGGTTACGTACGAAAATGAATCTTTCTAAGGAAAATGTTCGTGCAATAATTTTCTACAACTTTAGAAGAGGCCTGACACGGCTTCAGTGTTTTGAAGAGCTAACATCTGTGTTCAGTGATGAAGCTGCATTTCTGTGGACTGTCGAACTCTGGTATTTAGAATTCCAGCGTGGAAATACTAGTGTTAGTGACAAATTTCGCGAAGGACGTCCAAAATCCGCCTTCACTGAAGATAACATCATTGCTGTGAGACAACTAATTTTCGAAGATCGTCATGTGACGTATCGAGAGATAGAGGCTCTATTCAGAAGATGAATTCTATTCAATTCTATTCATGAAGCGCTTGGTGTGAGAAAGCTAGTTTGCCGTTGGATACCGTATCTGCTTTCCGACGATCACAAGGCGGCCAGCGTCAGATGGTGTAAGAAAACTATGCAAAGGTTCAACCGAGGAGAGTCAAATCACGTCTACGACATCATCAGGGGTGACGAATCTTGGATCTATGCCTACGATCCTAATTCCAAACAACAATCTACAATCTGGGTCTTTCAAGACGAGCCAAAGCAGACTAAAGTTGTTTGTTCTCGAAGCACTTCAAAGAAGATGGTGGCCACGTTCGTTGAAAAAACCGGCCATGTTGCGACTATTGCACTTGAAGATCGTAGAACGGTTAACGCAGAGTGGTATACCACAGTTTGTTTACCACAAGTCATCGCCGAACTTCGAAAATCTAACTCAAAGCGACGCACCATCCTGCACCACGACAACGCAAGCTCACACAGCGCTCGTCAAACGATTGATTATTTGAAGCAGGAAAAAGTAGAAATTCTTGACCATCCTCCATACAGTCCTGACCTAAGCCCTAACGATTTTTTTACATTTCCTAAAATTAAGAAAAGTCTTCATGGTCAAAGGTTTCAGTCCGGTGAAGAAGCAGTCGACGCTTTCACGTCATCATCAAGTCCATTTTGAACACCCCCACTTTAGAGTGGAATAAATGTTATAATAACTGGTTTGAGGGAATGGAAAAGTGTATTAAGCTACGTGGTGAATACTTTGAAAAACAATAAATAGTACTATAAGGTTCTAGTTGTGATTTTTTCTTCAAACGACAAAACTTAAAAGGCATGCCTCGTACTTGTAAGTAGTAAACATCAGCCCCGGATCTACGATTTTTCCGAACCGGGGCAGAAACACGATAGTGGCGCCCCCCTCTCTTCCACGTTTCTGATATTGCTTTTTTATCGGTTGTAAAAGGAACTTTAACGACAACGACGAAGATCAATTATACCAGTCATTGGCATCAATTTTTTTTCTAGACCTTACATGGGAAACCATTGGTTCTGGTGATATTAAAGAAAACCTTACCTAGGTTTACTTAGGAGTTATTTTTATGCTTAAATGCAAAAATAGAAATCCAAGAGATTGTATAATTCAAGGGCGAGCGAAGCGAGTCCGAAAATTTTAAAATTTTGGCACTACACAGCTATGACATCAAATAAGTTTTTTTTTTCAAACATTTGAACTTGCCGCCCGGGGCACGTGCCCCGGTTTGACCACCCCCTCCCCTTGATCTGGGGCTAGTTATCATAACATTTTTTTTTTGTATACTAAACTTTACAAAATGAAATGAAAGAATCTTATAACTTACAAATAAAACAACGTTAACAAATGATACATTCAAAAGATTTTATATTCCCTCGCGACATCATTACGGTGACAGTAACATACTTATCATGTTTCAAGTTCATGAGAGTTCTACAAATGTCAGTGGAACGGGAAATATGAGCGAGTCGGAAATTAAAGTGCAATTCAATGAGGCCAGCTCGCTTCTTCGCTTCTTTTTTTGTACTTATCTTGTGTATTTTGTAATATTATGTTTGTAGAGGATTAAGTAGATAGTAGAGGCAATGTATTTTATCTTTTTTTTTCTACGAGCTTGGAAGAAAAGTAGAATTGAATTGTAAATGAGTTGCCATAAGGTTTGCATTCACAATTCTAGCTCTTGCTTAGGGGATACGTTTTTAGGGTTCAGCACCCAGAGGGTAACCAACGGAACGCTATTACTATGCCTCCGCTGACCATCTGTCCGTCTGTCTGTCAGCCGGCTCTATCTCAAGAACCGTAGTAGGTAGACAGTTGAAATTTACACAGAATGTGTATTTTTATTGCCGCTATAACAATAAAAATTAAGGTTTATGGTTCGGAACCCTTCGTGTGCGAGTCTGACTCGCACTTGGCAGGTTTTCTTATTTGTCATTATTTTAGCTGCCGATGTGGCAACATTCAGGGGAGGCCTATATCTAGCAGTGGATGTATTTTGCCTGAAATGATGATGGTAACCTTTTCTTAATACACTACCGCGGCTAGATACATGTCTTAAGAACCGATCTCTAAAATTCCGTGTAACTCATTTAACTGGTTTTTATGTTTTTCGGAACATGCATAACGGAAAAAAATGTTAAGTATGTTTTCAAGAATATGGAATCTTATTGGCTAATCGCTATGCGTGTATCCTCCTCCTTGCGTCGTATTCCTCAGTGCTGAGAGTAGTGACCTCCCTTCTGTATCACTTTCACACGTATGATGTTTCTCCACCTGTTTCTGTCCGTGGCGGTGTGGAGGGCGTTGTGAACGGTAGTGTCAAGGACGGTGCGAATCTGGTCAGACCAACGTATTGGACTGCGTCCACGAGGTCTTTTTCCATCTTCTTTGCCGGTCACGATGAGCTTCTCGAGGTTGTCATCTTCTTTCCTCGCAATATGACCGAAGTATTCAAGGACTCTGCGTGTATACTACACGGCAAATTTCTTTAAAAAAATACTTGGTAATACCTATATTGGGATTTTATGTATGGAGAATATCTATCTCGAAAAAATTGTTCTATATTGTTTGATCTTCCAATAGTCTATAGCATAATTAACATGACGTAACATATTTGCATGCTGACGCAATGTCGTGTCATTTTCCGCTGTCGAGAATGTCCGATCTCGCCGAGCTAAACGGTGCTAAACGACTCATGAATACCACAATATACTATGTAGGTAGTGGACACAAGGTTACAATAGGGGAGTGCGATGAAGTGGAAGTTATGAAAATTAAGCGTGGAGTGTAAACTTGAAAGGGAATTGTGACTTAGCTTGCGTTATTCGATGTAAATATCATGTCTAATTATTTTAATCTCTGAATGTATAAATTAAACGGTAAAGTTTTTTTAACACTAATTCGTGATTTACAATGTAGCGGCATCATTGCCACCAAAAGAAAAACCAACGGAGCAAATCTACATCGCAACAAAAAGAACCGCGACGCCATCTATCCAACTAGCAGCGAACTACTAGGCTGAAATCCTGCATCGCGCAAGCAGAGTTTACCGTGCGATTTGAACATATACATAAGCCTGAATATCAACTATCGGGCAGTTGCCCGCCAGACACACACTGTCTGGTAGGAGGATCCTCCCTTTTCAATGGGGGTGTGCGGAACTTTACTCTCTGTACCGCATACCCTCAAAAACAATATAAGTATGGAAAGAAAATAAACGTGATACTTAAAGGAGTGACATAAAGTTATGGAGAGATTTTAGACAAGTGCCAAATTTATTTATGACTATGTTCAATCAATCTTTTTTTTTTTTAAGGATGGGAAACCATCAAATGACTCCTCCCGCTCTGGGTGAAGCAGGAGGGAGTGTCAGACTCTTACTGACTAAAAGCCATCCGTGTTCCCTTTGCGTTCCAGGGCCGCGGTGACTCTTTCGAATAAATCCTGCAACCCCGGCAGGCATTGGCCCTAGCGGGTCTCGTCTTTCATGCTGTCAGCTCTATGAGGCGCGCGTGGAACACAGCGCGCCGTCGAACCGGGCCTGGTTCTGATCGGACGGCGAGCCACCCAATGCTCGCCTTCCGCAGGCCCACGCCTACGGTGGCCGGGAATCGACCTGCGACTTCAGACGCCCGGGGCGTCTTGTTCTGTTGCGGCGGCTGGGGCGTGAGGTTTCCCTCTCTCTCACGCGTTCGGCTTCCTCCTTTGCTAGCATTACTGCTTCGCAGAAGGAGGTGGCCGCTACCTATGTCTCTTCGCTCCGGATCATGGTTTGAACCAGGGCCGAATGCGATGTTCAATCAAACTGCCACGAGCATGTTGAGGACAACTTCCAGTCTAACCTGCAGCCGAGTACCAGTGATTTAAATGGAGCAACTGCCTGTAAGGCTGACGCTACAACCTATTAGTGGATTACACAATATCCACTAACAAGAGTGGTGCCAGATTTTCTGGCTTATAACTGCCTTGTCGAAAATCTTCAATGGAAATCCGGGAACAATTCCGAGGTACGAGATTCCTTCTCAGTATGTGGTCACCCACTACAAATGGAAGTAAGAAAGTAAGCCAACCTTGGAAATCGAACTATGCGGCTGTTATAACTAAGCCACAACTACAAATTACGCCGACAGATTGATCATATGTCATTGAAATGAAGCATTTATATTATTATCGTAATAATATTCAAAGCGTTGTTGTAATTGTTAATCACATCGACAATATACTCATGCACCATCAGTTTACGAGCTAACAGGCAGATACCTATTGTTCCAGGAATGAGTGGAGTGGAGACAGAGCTATAAAATTTTATTTAACGATTTTTATTGAAGCGAATTGATATTGTCATTGAAAAAGGGTGGCTTTTGTAGCTTTTCCTTGATGTGAAATTGATATTTAACGTCAGTATGCCTCATAACAATGTGTTTTCAATATTTTGGACGATTGATTTTTATACAAAAGCCTTGGATTTTCTTGTGCTATAACTTGATTTTTCCGTGGCTCCACTTTGGTTTCCCTCTCCCACAGGAATAATAATAATAAAGGCCAATGACAGTTTACGGTTACAGTTTTTTTTTTTACTATTGGTAGGCACGCGTTTGACCACTATCTCACCTGATGATAATTTCAGTAATCGGATCAGTACTTTCACAGATTACAAACAAACAATTTTCTAACTCTTAAAATTTTAGCTACGCTGAGAGTCACTGAACTTACGAGTATCAGCAGTGGAACAGTATTATACATTCCTTTGTGTATCATTTATTTATTCGTTGGAACTGTCCCACTCCCGGACAACGGCTTTCCATCATTTCTTGAACTTCTTCTTAAAAATTTCGCCAAAAAAAATCAGCTGTTCAGTATATTTTGTCGAAATATGCGCACTTACGTACGTGGCAATCTTTTTTATCGCGATTTCAGTGTTGGTTTTATAGTAAAATTTGATCATAATGCTCAGTTCAATGACTCATTAAGAGGTATTGTTTATTCTGTTACAGGTTGTATGTTATATCATTGGATTCCAGTATTATAGACTGAGGACCTTACATTGTGTCTGCTGAAGCGGTCAATATTTAGCTACAAACACAGTAATCACTTGAGAATTTTATCTCTTCTAAAACTATCTCCTGCACAAAATGTTCTCAAACGCTGTCCTAAAGTAGCTTATCTAAATAACAAAGCCCGAATGTTTACATTGAAGTTCCAAATTCCAAAGTGATATAATATTCCCTACAGAACTTCCCTGTTTATAATTTATCTGCGATAGAACACGTAGGTATTAGCATTTAGTTTGGAACTAGCTGGAGCAATAGTAATGAATCACATTAATATTCATAGATCACACAAATCGTGCTTAGTTACTGAGTAGTAACGTGATTACATGTAGGTACAGTCACGTGCATTAATATACACGTTGCCATGTCAGTCGCCCACTTCATCTATACAAAGACTACTACACATTTATAAAAAAAAAGATATTAAATACGAACATTTGAATTCTTAAGAAAAAAATATTCATTATCATGACGCATGACGTAGTTTGAGATATCCAGGAGTGAGCGCATTCCGAGCCGTATATTCCAAGGATGCGCGAAATGGAACGGCGAGGAATCTTCGTAAAAAAGTTAACGAAAACCAGCTGTCAAATCATCATCAGTCCCAGGGAGTCTTTTGTTTTAGTAAATTAAGCTATCATTATGACTATCATAAATAATATTTACAGACTACATAACACACAAAATACTGCTTAGGTCTCTTGTGTGTTTGTCATGTTTTTGCATGTACCTGTACTTTACTACCAATATGCAAATTGCTGTCAACTAATCTGAACTTCCTAGTCACTTTACCCCACGAATGATAATGTGTTTTCAAGATATTCAAGGTACAAATGAATATTCTTTTGCATAAGACCGGTTAATTAAACATTTTAATGAAGTGTCTGTTGCCTGGAGAAACAGAACACTGGAAAGTCTTCGGGCTTCAAACTTATTTAAGTAACATTGTGCAGCATTATCGATTATGTAACTTGTTACAAGACTCTTCAAAAAATTTAACGGACGCCTTTATCGCATTCCGTGTTCTCTTCCAGGTGACCTGGAATGGCTGTCCATTTCAGGTCGCCTGGATGAGAACACCCAGTCCAGACAATCTCTGTAGATTGTCTGGACTTTTTTTTTGTTATTGAGGAATGAGCTAGCTCTAGACCTCGATTACGACTGATGGGAAGCGATGGATGAGGTCTATGATGCGAGCGTGCTCAGAAGATGCCTGTTCGCTTTTGCTTTGAAGGCAGAATTGGTTATATGTGGAAGGGAAAACAAACGCTGGCAGAGAGTTCCACACTTTGGCTGTGCGCATAGTAAATTGGTTATTTTATTGATGTTAATGTCTAAAAATAGTTGTATCGATTGCAGTGTTTAGGGTGTTTGTCCATTTGCGCGGAGCGAGGTAGCGGAGTGGAAAAACGGAGAAATATTAACCATTCATGTCAGTCAAAATTTCAGTGACTCGCGTGGTGCGAAGATTTGATGCAATTCTATTGGTTAAAATTTCTCCGTTTCTCCGCTTTGCTACCTCGCTCCGCTGTAATGGACAAGAACCCTTACTGCCTTTTTCCCTAATTGAATTCTTCAATATTGATGATGGAAGTGTAATTTTGAGCTTGAATAAATAGTATTCAACAGCAAATGTATCGATGCAGCTTATCAATAGTGCACCAGGTTTCCTTATACTGTCTCCACTTGCATCTTTCAATGCTCAAGATAGAAGAAAATTCCTAGTTTAAAATTAAGTTACAACGCTACCATCATTTTCGTGCAGAAAATACTGCAATCTTTCAAACTCTCATTACTAGCAGCGAAAGTTTTGTGGGCAAGATACCAGCATGACGCAGATTGACGATGCCCAAACTTTTAGCTCAGAAACATCAATACGAATATTACTTAACTTTGGCTACGGCCATCTATAGCCAATATTGATCTGCGGAGGTCCACAGTACACCTAAAGTTGACTAATGACCGTATTAGGACCCAATGTGATGGATGGGTTTCTGGATTTATCGGGGACATGATCAAAAGTTTGTGACATGACTGAAATAATATTTTCGTTTAGTTCACTATTTAATTTGTTGATAGAAGCTGAAAAAAGTTTACAGTTGCTTTTTACAACATTAACTCGGATTTCTCCTGCCCGGATAATGTAATAGCTCGAAATGTGTATAAGTTTATAGTCTTATCGTCAATCAAACAATATATAAATAAATATTCCGTTACTGAGTGACTGACTGACAATGCACAGCCGAAATTACAGGTAGTAGAAATCTAAAATTTGGCATATATGTGAATTTCAGCTTTCTACGATCAGCAGATCAGATCGAGATCAGTTTCGGCTGTGCGTTGTCTGTCAGTCACTCACTCACTCAGTCACTTAGTAACGGAAGAATTTTATATATTTTGAATTATTGATAGTACGGATGTATCTTTAGGTTAAAATATTTATTGTCTGGGCCATGTCATGTATGAAATAAATGGTTAAATTATTTCAAAGCATGAGAACTTACAGTTAGACAACATCTTTTTCTTGTACACATCTCTTGAATTTATCGCAATATAGTATGTGATGCAACACAGACACTTGAAACTTGCAACTCACTTGAAATATCTTCAGCCCCTGCACCTTATAAAATATATTTGCCCATATTTACACATCAGCATACTGAGTAATATTTTACGACTGCGTATTTATTTTATTCCACACTTGTGAACGTGGTGCTGAACACTCGAGGTAAGCGTTCTCGCCACATTTTATAGTTCTAGTCGTTATTCCTGCGTTTTTATGATGAGTACACATGTAGGTCATAACTACAGGTGTCACGGTACGCACTTAAAAGGAAATGCGGGCGGAGAAACTTTTTTGTAAAAAGCCATAATTCGAGGTTTGGCTCTCGACTGTTTCCTCCTCCAAAATTGGACCGATTTAAAAGATATTTCATTAACTAGTTAAGAAGGATATTGTGTCTCTATGTTTTCTTGTGTTTATTTTGATGATATATTAACCATATAAGCACTAGAACCTTCAAAACATGCTCTAAATTGTCCGATAAACCGCTGTCAACAGAGCCTTAGTGTACGAATTTGGCAACCGTTAGTGAAAAAAGAAAAACATAGGGACATAGTTTACATCCATCTTATTCAGTTTATGAAATATCTTTTAAATAGGTCCAATATTGGAGGAGGAAACAGGTGAGAGCCAAACCTCGAATTATGACTTTTTACATACAAAGTCTTTCCGCCCGCGTTTCCTCTTAAACGTGAATGACAATGACTCGCTAGACAAATCTGTGTTGGAACCAAGTTTAAGTTTCGATTAATTAAATAGTGGGGATCTGAAGGACAATTCCCGTACTTTTAAGAAACGTTTTCATTTGCATTGAAGTTGCAAGCTGTCAAAAACTCCTCTTATTTCCCCTACTTTGATAAGTTTTTGACCTTTAATTTGAACGTTTTAAAAGTAGCAGAAAAAAAAAAACTTACGACTTTAAGAGCTGTACGAGTCTATTTGAATCTGATTTATTTTAAATTTAATAGAATGGCTAGCTAGAAACGCGTTATTGTACAGATCATACTACGGTGTAACGGAACAATCGGTATTACTCAAAGCAGTCACGGGATGCCACATTGTAAAAAAGGCCGCTACTACCGTTAAGCGGTGAAGAATTCATCTATAGTATCTATGTTGAAGACACCACGACGATATCCTATTAAATAAAGCACAACAGACAATAGTATGAAATAATTTAGTAGGACAACAAACAAAGCTTAACATCCCTACCCAAGAGCACTACAGACTACAGACGATGTAAAACCAATTTCCTTTAACTGTAAAATATATCTCTGACATCACAAGTCATGTCAGTTACAACCACCATTTCTAAAATAGACAAAGACCGTGAAATTTATAGGAGGATGCGCGTCTACTGCCAGACGAATCACGTAGAAGTACTAAATGCGGACGCATAGTTACAATGGAGTAAAGATAGATCAAAGGGTGGGGCATTCTTGTATACCTCGTAGTTAAGATATTAAAGAAAAAACTTTTGTCGTGATTCTGTAAGATATTTCGAGGTATTTGGTGTTACTATGACAACGGGGACGTGGAACTTTTAGGTAGGCTTATTTGCGATTTGATGTAGGATTTATTCTAAAAAGTATTTTCACTATTAACTTTTTAATTAGTTGAATTTGTGTTTTTGTGAACTAAAAGTTTTATCTCAGCAGTATTATAAAGCTCAGGATAACTGTAGCCTAAATAATAACCGCTGCCCGTGTTGATTTTCGATCGGGTTGAGGTTTAGCAACGATTATCAAAGTTGGTTCCCATTCATTGTATACCGGGATTCGCTGTCATTTGTACATCTTTGATAGTGGTAACGGGTACTTAAATACGAGAAAATCTGAAACCAACTTTCTAAGGCATTTCGTCCAGTTACTGGGTTGTGGGTGTATTTTATAGTAACCGCCTCCATTAATCTATTAAGTTAGACGGTTACTATACATAAAATACTGGTTATATATTATATAGTGGTTTGGTTGGCGGTTTGGTTACTTGCCTCTTTCGAGATTGATCCCAAGTCACTTCAAAACCTGATTTTAATATGATTAAATAAGTTTCACTATACACTAGCCTTTTGCAAACCGCAAGCTGTGATATATATCCGTATGAGTTATGAGCATGACATTAATTTCGTCTGTGGAAATTCCAGCGAAAACTGACTATTTTATTTTCAGGTCCTACTTCATTACGTTCCAACGCTACCAGTCTGAAGCCCGAGTTTTTCAGCAACAAGATAATTTAATCTCCTACTCCGCACTCCGAGTCTCCCTGAAAACGTATCCTCCTAATAAAAATAAATCCGACAAATTGTTTTTATACAGGGTTATTTGTAAAACACCAGCAACCTCTTAGGCAGTGAAAGTACACATGATTATAAACAACTTTTACTTTGAGAAAACTCCAAAAACTCGAATAAAATATCAGCTGTTTCATACAAAATGCAAAATAGACACAAAATAGTAACTTGTTATGTATTAGTGAGAGTCTATTGTTTTTCATGAATATTGTATTATTTTGACCTTGAGTGGGCAATGCCGATGCTGAGGTGGAATGATTAGTCGTTCAGAGACGCTATGCCATGAAAATCAGACAATAACACCACGCCAATATTAAAATGTATTCAGTCAAATCTATATACTAATTTATAAAGCTGAAGAGTTTGTTTGCTTGAACGTGCTAATCTCTGGAACTACTCGTCCGATTTGAAAAATTCTTTCAGTCATAGATAACCCATTTATCGAGAAAAGCTATAGGCTATATATCATCACGCTAAGACCAATAGGAGCGGAGCAGACGAAGTTGCGCGGGTCAACTAGTAATAATATAAATTTTAAACTACATAATTATACCCAGACTGTCGCATCACTGTAGTTTATACCCAGACACAAAAAGAGGCCTATCTAAATAATCTAAGGGCGATAATATTATGCAGTCCTGACAAAAAAATAAAGTAGAAACCTGCGAAATGTAACCCTGTGTGGTAAATCCTTGCCGTCGAGTATAATGGCTGCCAATTACTTACGCACAAGATATCGGTCTCGTCTAGTCATACCACTAACGTACCTATGTCTAAACCTCATCTTTCAAGACTTCTTTTTATTCTTGAGCTCTCTTGCTAGGAATTTTTTAAATTTTCTGTCATATATCAAGAGCATTTTTTCATGTCGAAACTTCTTATACTTTAAGGTATGTTATTTCAAGTGGCAAAATTTGTTTAACAGTTTCTTGGCCATTGATTGTTTCCTCATTTCATATACTCGTAGGTCGTTCGATACAATTCGCGCAGGGTTCTCCCTCGTGTATATTGAGGGTGCACTGACAAGCCGACACTCTATCAGCCAAAACGATTGTCAAAATGTTTGATATGTACTACCACGATTCCGCTAATTCAATTCCAGTTACACGCGAATGTGAACCTTGTTTAAAAATTAGTAGAATTGGCACTCAGGTTTGATTTGTACAACCATTCATTTAGAGCTTTTGACAATCGTTATAGCTGATCAAATGACACTTTGTCTAGAACGCAAGGAGGTGTTGAAAGTACTATCAGAGCCTTCAGTATGAAATTAAAATCTCAGCAACAAACATTTCTACCGGCAAGTTATCGCTTTTTCCTAGACAAGCAATTCATTCCAAACGTCTCCAACACGCAATGGGTAAGATCTGAGTTTTATGACAGCAAAAATACGTGAAAATGTTCACGGCTAAGAAGATTGAGTGACACCCTGCCGAGACCCAAATTAATGTCTAGCATAAATACAAATACTCCGCGATCGTCTGACTTGCAACTTTTTTATTACGGAGAGCATAGAACATGGAATCACTGTGGCGGCGGTTAGCAAAGAGTAACGCTATTCTAAAGAGAGTGTAAGTTTTTTGAGTTTTTGTATTTATGTGGCACTCCATATAAATTAATGCATTATACTTTTCACTGATAAAATAGAATCCTCCTTATTATGTATACCATATAAGTAACATAGATGAAGGAAACATTACATAAATTGACACAATCAACCCAGTTCTGCTGAGCACAAGTTTCAGCTGACACATGCATAGTATCAGAATCGTTACGATCTGTCAGTTTCAAAAGTTGACATCCATTCTCACTGAAAAAAATTGTACTAGGTATGATGTATACCATAAAATGAACTAGTAAAAACAAAACAAGACAGAAGTGAAGTAGTGGTACACGAATGTTTACAATGCAGTCTCAAGCAGCCACTGGTTCGTCACCATACTCTGTGACGGTGACGAAAATTGCGAACAAGTTTCTCCGAAAATTGTTTTACGACAAAAACAAGATTTACTTCTAGAAATGTGGCTGAGAAATTAGGTTTTTTGGTGCTCGTAGTTATGCTGGAAGACAAATGTACAGTAATTCAGTGTAATACTGTGGTATTATTGTATTTTATTTTTGTTACGTGTTGTTATTAATCTTGTTGAATAGTTACATTTTTTTTATTGTAATTGGCTGTTTATTTCATTTGAATGTGATACATGAAATTTTCTGAAAAATATTGTAAACTCTTAAAACACATAAACTGATACGGAATAATTAGCTACTCAGTGGATATATGTAATACAAAAACACAAAAAATGATCATATATTAAAAATGTGTTTAATATATCTTCATCGCACAGGAAGATTTTATCAATTCCTATGTACTTACCTACAATCTAGATAAGATTACAAAGTTAGGCCACGTACTCTTCTTATGCTATCCAAAAGATATAATAGAAGTGCCAGCCACTTCAAGTCAAGTAATAAAAGCAAATAGTTTCCGCTACGGCGTAGCACGTTTACATCGTAGCTTGCTACGGCGTAGCACGACTACGGTATAGCACGTCTACGGCGTAGCAGGTCTACGAAAATTCCTTTCAACTAATGTTACGAGGCTATTACGTACGTTTTGTGTGAAACTGGTCATGTTAGTGAAGTTGAGAATAATTTCCGATACAAAGGTCTTACCTTTATGTTGTGTGTGAGTATTTTCCTTACCTTAGAAAACGGTTTGGCTTGTACGTATTTCTTTCAGCAGGATTTTTTTTTCAGAACCATTAGACTGAGATGGTTTTTTAAATGTCTTAAATAGTGCTCAGATTTAAAATAATATACATAACCCCACGCTTTTCATAGAAGGAGACACAATTCTGCCTGTTGTGTAGTACAGCAGCATTGAGCTTAGTTTAAATCGTGCGTGGGCCATTGCGATCAATATTCCCACCAGCCTACCTCCCTCCAAAATGAAGCAAAAGGTATAAGTAGGGTTCGAAGCAGCAGCGTTCTGAAGCTTCTACTTCTCCGTGTATAATATCAATAATACCAAACGACCACCAAACCAACATCAAAGTGCCAATTCTACAAATTTTCAAGCAACTTTCGCATTTGCATCTCAGTCGCAATCTGTCAGAAATGTATGAAACTTATGGCTTTTTTGACAATTTGCGATTGACATACATATGCAAACGTTGTTTAAAAATTAGTAAGATTGGCTCTAAGGTTTATGAACACAATATTGTCAAAGTTTAAAGGCCAATTTCCTCTCAAAATTTTGACGTACAACGTGTCTCTTAAATCGTAGACCGACACCGTCATATGTCATGTTATTCTTATCTCTAATTAATATTTAGTGCGTCGCGCCCACGGGCTGCGATAATCTGTCAGGCGGAGACATGTTTATGGCTGTTGGTGAAGAAGGAGGATAGTTCAGAAGGTTGGTATAAAACAATGTTCGGGATATGTAGGTATGATAGGCCGTGGGCTAGCCTAGTTGGTAAATAAACTCACATTTTAACTTATACGTAACTGTCTATCTGTTTAAACTACAAACCAATTTTGATAATTTTGGTAGAGAGATAGATCGGACTTTGGATATGGAAGCCACTGACAGAAGTTAATATGATTTTATACAACGTGTAACAGAATAAACGCAATACCTCTTAAGGGGTCATTGTACTCATCATTATGAACAACTTTTACGGACGGGACCAATCCCGAAATCGCGGAAAAAAATCAGCTGTTCAGTTCCTTTTTTCGAGTTATGCGTACATAAATGTATGGGGGAGGCGATTTTTTTTTCGCGATTTCAGTGTTGGTCCCCTAGTGAAAGTTGTTCATAATGATGAGTTAAATGACCCCTTCCCCTTGGATCGCCAGAGCGCTAAGACGTGTTTTTAGTGTTTTATTGTATTCTTAAAGATTACTTTTAAACAAATTTAAATTCAAATAAAATTACCCGACTACCAGGCGACCATAGCGTCACAGAGTTATCACCCAAACTAAGTGAGCAGCGGCAGTGCGGGCGCACCGAGTCATCGAGTGAGTAATCCTTCACACTCACGCAGTCACGCACACTTCAAACCTCGAGTCCCCGCCCCTTCACGTCCAACAATTCGCGTGTGTGTTCCTACGCACACACTAAACTGTATCGCGCTTCTTCGTGTCGACGTTGCTTGCGCTCACTATCCTACACGTTGCTGATCGCCTAGTACAATGAGTCGCTCACCACCCAAGTGTGGATCAGAATCGGATATAAATGCAATGCGAGATACTACTCCATCGCCAACTCAATTTGTTAGTTCGCGTTCATTAAAACGATGCCACGACAACGTTACAAGAGACGATTTTGAGGACTTCAAAGAAGAAATCAGACAAATGTTTGCTTCCATTCAGGACAAGATGGACAATTCACTGGCTTCCATCGAGAAGAGCTTAGAGGCTATTTCTCTTCAGCACGATGAATTCCGCACTAAAATAAAAACACTGGAAAAAAACTGCCTGGATAATCACAAATATATCATTACCCTGGAAGAGAAGGTTGAGGAGTTACTTCGTGTCTCAAAATTGACTACGGTAGAATTGAGAAATGTGCCTTATAAAGTTAAGGAAAATAAAATGGACCTTTCAAACTACGTCACAAATATATCGAAGTCGCTTAACATCAACGTTCAACCATCCGATATTTACGACATTTATCGCCTACCGGGACAAAAGGATTCCAAGAAAGACTCAAATAGACCGATTATTATTCAGTTATCACATCTTTACGTGAAAAATACGCTCATTAAAGCAGTCAAAGACTTGAACAGGTCCAACCAGCACAACAAACTTAACATGAGTCATGCAGGAATCGAAGGGAATACAAGTCCAATTTACCTCACAGAAAATCTTACCGTAACCGCAAGAAAACTATTCTACCTTGCGCGCCAGCTGAAGAAACATAAGAAAATTAAGTACTGCTGGATTACTGATGGTAAAGTGCTCGTGAGGAAGATTGATGGTGACCAATCTATACTTGTCAAATCCGAATCTCAAATTGAAGCACTGTCAAAGGAAGCCTGACTATGTCATTATTTCGTATTCACCTTAATTATGTTTAAACTCTTTAATGTTTATGTTTTCAAATGTTTCTTCAGTTTTGCATTCCACTACTTATTTACGACAGGATTTTACCTGCAACTTAACGCGTTATGTTTTATCTGTCCCTTGTTACGATTCCAATATACAAAACCCTTTTATACACCACTATATTACTACACCAATATTTACAAATCTTACACTACACAACCACTCTTACCCATTGACACTCACACACTTGATACACATAATCTCACTTGCTCTCCCGCGGCCAAAAAATCTCCTACCTCCTTGAGGGAACAGGCTTGCCTTAACACGGTAAATCACTCTATTTACTTAGTTCGCAACACATACTATCTACATAAACCATTAATAATACGCATTACAATCCTATGTAAAAATGGTGGATAACATAATCGAGTTAAACGATAACATTGATCAACTCTCAGTCTCTACATCATTATGTTGTAAGCCGGAGGAATGTTCTTCACATATTAGAGACCCGTTTAAACAGTTAAAACTAGTTACACAGAACATCAGGTCTATTAACGCTAATTTTGATTCTTTTCTAACGCTCTTAGTCAGGCTTAATCTTGATATTGACATTATCGTTTTAACTGAGTGCTGGCTGAAGCACAGTAGTTGTATTATACCACCGATCGCGACTTATTCCCAATATCAAACAATGCTTGTCTCAAACCAGAATGACGGAGTGGTGATTTACGTTAAAAACATTAACAACTACATTGTTTACGAACCTCAACTCACGGATGCAAGCTGTCTAGTGCTCAAGATTGGCACCGAAAGGGCTTTCGTATGTATCTATAGGTCCCCTTCTATTAATGATCCTAGTAACTTCCTAAACTCCCTTAATTCACTATTAGAGGACCTCTCGTCTCTTCCAAATGTAGTTGTTGTAGGTGATATAAACCTGGATATCAGTATTAAGCCCTGCTCTCACCACATAGCTGAGTATCTAAACCTTATAGCGTTTCATGGTTTACTTCCAGCACATTCCTTCCCTACTCGTGAAACAGCCTGTCTGGATCATGTTATGTTAAAAAGCAACATGTCAGCGATTGCTATCGTAATGGATTCCTCAGTTACGGATCACAATTGTGTGTTACTCTGTCTTCAGTCAAAAAAAGCCTATAAACAGCAAAGTACATTCTCCAAAATTGACTATGTTGCTCTCGACAAAAACATACACTGTCTTGACTTTCAGCCCCTTTATGCATGCAAAGACCCAAATGAAGCCTCCAACTTACTACTCAATCCTATATCTGCCCTCATATGCTCCTACTCATCTATTATAAAAGTCACTAACCACAATCGCTTGCTCAAACCTTGGATGACACTGGGTATGCTCCGCTGCATGCGTAATCGTGATGAAATGCATAAAAAACTCAAGCTATCTCCGAATAACGCTGTCCTCCAAACTACTTATAAAAGATACAGAAATTTCTGTACTAAAATCCTCAAAAAACTTAAAAGAGACTATGAGAGGTCCGAAATTAGGGAGGCTGCTAACAGTAAAGATAATAAAAAGATATGGCAGGTTATAAAAAGGGTTACCTGTACAGCTAAGCAAAAATCTACTTCGACTGATTTGCTTTCATCCTCATCTTCCCCCCAAGAGTCAGTAAATCAAGTAAACGACTTCTTCGCTAACATCGGGGCTAACCTGGCTGCCAAATTTCCAAACCATAATGACAGTTTATTGTCCCGCAATTCTGAAAACTCGGTCCCTCATTCGTTTGCCATGTTAGATACCGACGAGGGTGAGGTTGACACAATTATTTCAACGTTAAAATCGAATTCTGCCGTTGGCTGGGACAACATACCATCTAACTTCCTCAAGCGCTACAAACAGCTGCTCGTCCCACCTCTTACGTACTTTTTTAACGTCTGCCTTCGCACTGGCACCTTTCCTGAGTCTCTCAAAAAGGCTATTATCCACCCGATACACAAGAATGGGAATAGAAACTGTGTCGACAACTACCGGCCTATTGCAGTATTACCGTCCATATCCAAAATTTTAGAACGTATTATTAAAAACCGTCTTAATATTTACCTTGAGGACAAGGGACTGTTGTCTCCAAATCAGTTTGGATTTAGGCATAAAACATCAACTAGTAGTGCGGTCATGGAGCTAACTTCCCACATAGTTAACAAAATTGACTCCAAGGAAAAAGTTCTCTCAATTTTCCTAGATCTTCAAAAAGCATTCGACACGGTCTCAATTCCCATCCTCATTTCAAAGCTTGAAGGGCTAGGCATACGTGGTGTTGCGCTTGACATATTTAAAGATTATCTACACAACAGGACACAATGTGTTAAAATACTTAATTTTATAAGCAATGACCTTCCTGTGACCTTCGGCGTGCCCCAGGGAAGTGTAGTTGGCCCCTCTCTCTTCCTGGTTTATATTAACCAGCTGTGTAACCTCCCTTTGCAAAATGGGAAAATAACGGTTTTTGCCGACGACACTGTCCTTACCTTCTCAGGTGCTACCTGGCACGAAGCTTTTGAGGCAGCACAATTAGGGTTGAACATTGTTGTCGAGTGGCTGCGTAAACATCTTCTCACTCTGAATGCGGAGAAAACAAAAATTCTGACCTATAGTTTACAACAATCCACACAACCACCTGACTCTCTTTCACTTGTGGCACATTCTTGCCGTTCGTCTGAGCCTAATGCGTGCAACTGTCCCGAGTTGAAACGAGTTCGCACAATAAAATATCTAGGTGTAACACTGGATAACGGCCTCACCTTCTCTTCGCACATAGACCTTTTGACCTCAAGAATCAGGAAACTGATTTACGTTTTTAAAACGCTTCGCCATGTCGCTGAGGGAGGGATTGTCAAGAGAGTTTACCTTGCTCTTTGCCAATCCCTAATAACGTATTGTATCTCTGCCTGGGGAGGGGCGCCTAAAACCATACTTCTTAAGTTAGAAAGAGCCCAGAGAGCCGTATTAAAGGTGAGCACCTTCCGTCCTATGCTATTCCCAACTGACGAGCTATACAAAAGTTGTGGAGTGCTCACCGTGAGGCAGCTCTTTATCTACCTTACTGTAGTCTCACAACACCTTAAAACCCCTTACGTCATTGTCACCAAAAGACGTAAAGACGCGGTCTGTCAACCTCAAAGATGTAGGCTAGCTTTCACTAAGAGGTTTTATTGCTTCTTAGGCCCACATTTATATAACAGACTAAATAAAATATTAAAATTCTACTCATTTCCTAGCATCACTCTAAAAAAAACTGTCACAAATTGGCTACTGGAACAAAATTATACAGACACAGAACGGCTTCTTCTTTCTGGAGACAAGTAGGTATTAGTAAACTGCTACTTTCTCACACATACACAATAAACACACTTCACACTCTTCACTAACACACCCCATCATCACATTCATGTTTATAATTGTATATTGGTTTCTCCGTAGTTCCCATTTTATTTTATTTTATTTTTATTTCTAGGTTTTAATTTAACTTTAATGTTGAGTTTGTCGAAAATATTAATTGCTTTTATTTTATATTGTATCGCCTTAAATATGAAACAAGGGTAGGGACTGGTGCCCTTAATACAAGTTATCCCGTTAACTTAGCAAGGGTACTAGTTACGACAACTAAAGTCTATCTGTACTATATTTAAGTCTAACAAGTATGTATTGTTAATAGCTGTACTGTTGATGCGAATAAATACTTATTCTATTCTATTCTATTCTATTCTACTTAAGAGGTATTGCGTTTATTCTGGTACAGGTTGTAGATTAGTTTCTGTCTGCGTATTTGCCCGCATTTAACTCGGAATTTACCTTAAGGAAATATAATTCCGGGATGAAAAGTATACTTGGTCCTATTTCAGACATGGTCTACCTGAGCGCCGCAAATTTCATCCAAATCCGTTAGCCGTTAAGACAAAGAGTTGACAACGGACGATCTATTATGGAACCTTGTTTATCTAAACAGCCTGCCACACGATGTTACAATTAATATCTAAATAGGGTTAATTATTGATTCTGATCCTCACAATATGACTCCAATTATGGCTTACACTTCTGTACTATTTAAAATCACTAAAATTTCAGGAATTATACAAATACTTAATAAATAATTATACATGAGGAGAAGCGTCGAAAATTACTCACCCTAAAATTTTAAAGCATTTTATGTATGGGTTTTCTAAACAAACAGGTTATATGACAAAAGGAAAAGACGCTTGTATTGTAATATGTAAAGCGGATATGAAGGAGGTACTTCAAGCCTTTAAATTGCCGTAGTAATAACAATAAAAAGGATACGTTGGTATTGTCTGTATATGCGTCGGTTGTTTATTTAGTGAAGCCCAATGTTTATTGCTTGCTATTGTGTTAAAAGCTTGGGGCAAACAAATACGTGGGTGGTAAACTTAGTTATAGTTGATTAGTTATATTGTACTAACTTTTCCCTCGGTTTTACTCCCATAGCTTTTGCCACAAGGAAGCTGTTTTTCGAGATAAAAAGTAGCATAAAGATACTCAGCGATAATGTTGCTTTCAACTAATCAGATTTTTTTTAAACAAGCTTTTATTACTTGTTTATAAAAAGAACTAAAAAGTTAAAAGTTATTGGGTACCATTGACACGTATGCGGTGTTTTTTGTGGCACTCGTAAGTAATTCATAAATAGGAGTGCTAATAAACAATGTTACCTCTTTATTATGTTGGTTTAAAAGTATAGATTGATTGTATATTGATATTCATAAAATGATTTGGATACAGTATACATAAAATAGAAAAACAAATTTGAATCTCTTTTTTGATGACAGCTCGGATTGATATCCCCATCTGTGGATATTCCCAAAAGTTTTAAACGTAAAACCGTGTTATTTTTGTTTCCACATAGAGTAAAACAAATAAGTTTGTTTCGCCAAAAACGGAATGAAAAAGCAATCTGTTTTTAAACCTTATGTTTATTTAACAGGTGGGTTATATTTTCACAATATTTGCGAATTTTCGTGCAAAAGGGTTAAATGTAGAGACCTTGTTAAAGATTTGGATGTGAAACAAAAGTGGGTAGTCATTGTTTTACGGGAGATGTGCTCGCGGCTAATTACCTTTGTATCCTTTCGTGACAGTGAGAAAGGTACATTAGAGATCAATTATTTTGTTGAGATGGGATGGTACCGTTCAATATGTTTATGATAGGGGCTTTATCAGGGTGTAAGAGAAAGATAATTTGGCTGTTATTTTGTAGGAAAATTTAATTAATCTTTGGAGTTTAAAAGTATTTAACGAACACTTTGGGGAGGTCGCTTTTAGGGCATTGTAACTAAATACTTGCAAAGCTGTAAAACATATTAATTCAGGAAAGGACTTATTTAATACACTAAGTATTGTGATAAAATTGCATGTCAACTAAAAATATTCCAGTTTTGTAATCAGCTCATGATAAGAGAATATGAAAGAAGGAGACGAGTTGCGTCAACGAATAAAAAATGGAATAAGGACAAGATAATCTCAATGATATTTGTGTAAGTAGCACAGGTCAATATATGTTTCCAAATGCAACTTTAATTTCTTGTTTTATAAATTAAAGATATCTGATTATTGTCACCGTAAAACTTTGGATGCATTTAAGCGCGACGCAAAGTTTGCTGTGACTACAAACTTCCTAAATGTTAATCCGGGCTGGCCATTAAGAAGCAAAGCAAAAGTTTCGCTTAATCCCGCTTAGTCCCAGATTACACGGTTTTTTGTGTAACTAGTTCTTATCCAACAACTCTCAACTTTTGGTTTGGCTGTGGCTCCGACGTAGAAAGATAAGTACAGAATTTTACATCTAAAGTAACACTGTGAAGTGGTATATGTACGTAGAAGGTAATATCTAGCAGTTCAGCTCCCATGACGTACCAACGCCACTATGATTCCGTTGTGAGAGATACAGAGCTATATACGACAAATAGCACTATCTCTTTTTCACAACGAATACATGATGACAATTTTACGTCATAGTAAGGGGCCTGATCTGATAAAAATATAAATTATAAAAAACTTATGTTACCAAAACAAATCTGCTAGCACTATATTATAACTGTTGCTGGTTGAGTGGCATGGGCTACTATTTATTTAAAAAAACATCTCAGTTCCAGCAGATTATGCCAAGGATGTGAAGTCACGGAAAATGGCTATTTTTTTGTGTGACTTCAATGTTTTTGTGCGAGAGTTGGATTTTTCTGGTGCAACATTTTAAAGATACTTTCAAACTTAACGAGCGTGCACTCAAAGTTAATGTGTTTTTTAATTAATGTAGCCTGCACGTGAATAAGTTTTTTTTTAGCATAGTTACTTCCACGTGCTGACTTTTTAAATACATTGAGTATTGTCATAAAAGCTACCATGCTACAATGGAATTGAGCTGAGCATACTTGACTCAATGGGTTTTTTGACATAGCAAGCGAAATGGTGGCAGGGCCATGTGAAGTTTTCGGGATGAGCTGGAATGCAATATGAGATTGATATGCGCTACCGAAATGCCTAGTGATAATGACCATTTCCATATAGTTTTGGCATTTTGACCATTTTTTTCGCAAATGACCAGCTTGCTGCACTCGACTCCGTGGACGCAGAGCTAAGAGGTATATCCTAATATATATAGAGTATATCCGCTTATAATCCTAATCAATGAACAGGCTTCTGGGTAAGCTCACTTCATCGTAGACTTTGTCTCTGTCATTTCTGATCTAGGCTAGAGTCCAAAGCAAACCCATAAAAAAAGAACATTTTGATTGATTGATTTTGTCTAGAGCTCTAGGTACTTTAAGTCTCCTACTGTTTTTAATAGGTATACCTTGACCTTCGACGATAATTCATTTAGTGTCCCTACCGTTTAAGGGACAAGCAAAAAGGCTTAATCACAGGCACGTCTTCGTCTTCGGTAATTAGTTCGTAAAGAGACGACTTAACTCAGTAGTCATTAGTTTTATTTGAAAACTGTTGAGCCATCTGGATTGGTTGTAATCAACCTTTGAATAATATTTTGAATATTATTTAATTTCAAAAGCTCATTAGTCCCTCTGGTCTTTTGATTTAAATTACGTAGTCTAAGGCGAAACTACGGATTAAAATGTAATACCTATGTTTACAGACTAGATCAATCAATTAGTATCAAAAGCAAGCGAGCTACTGACAGTGTAGGGTTACGGAACCCTAAATCCAACTTTCTAGTGCTAAGCATCTCTGAGCCGAACCGCGGACAGATAGATGGACATGGCAAAACTATAAGGGTTTCTCGTTGACTATGGAATCCTTAAAGGTACCTAAGTTTGACTTGACTGGAAATTCGATAGGGTGCGTGGAAGTTAAATTCTTATCACGTTCAGTTTTTGTATAGAGGTACCACAGGTAAAGCTGTCCTTATGTATAACATTTCCCACTAAATAGAGTACCGTAAAGCCGGGTTACTTTAGCTCTGGAATACAACTTCGGCCCAAACTTTTAGCCAATCGGGATAAAGTTACGTAAACACAGTTTCCAGTGTTCCTATTGGTTAACGAGTTAAGGTCAAAGTTACCTTCCAGAGCCAAAGTAACTCGATTTTACCCGGTACATTTACTATTTTTTTTTACTATTGATAGGCAATAGGCATACGTTTGACCACTACCTCACTTGATGGTAAGCGATGATGCGGTCGAAGATGGAGTACGCTTGCCTAGAAGTAACCTATTCACTCTAGACTACTTTATATTTGGAATTTTGAACACAGTATTAGAAAAGTAAAAGAAAAGATAACTTTTTTTGCTGTAGTAGTTACAAAAGCTGAAGTGACACCGAAAGAGTAGATAAAAGTATGAAACTCCGGTCAGTCGATCATGGATCTTACCAGCGAATAAACTTAGATTTATTAGTGTTTATACACCTAAAATGCATAGCACAAAAATACTGATGCACTCACCAAATACATTCATACATTATGGTGTGTCAGTAATTATGTCCATCCGGCAGCAATATGGTCGCCCATATTCTGATTGGTTTACCACTACAATATAATCCAGAATTGAAGCTGAATTTGCTTTTGTAATCGGCTGACGTGGCGTTTAATCCAAGTTCCGGTCAGGCGTAATACTACGAAACATAATTATACTGCCTCCGTGGTCGAGTAGTTTAGGCGTTTGCCTTGTGACTCGGGGGTCGTGGGTTTGATTCCCACGGAAAGCATACTTTGTAAATATGTATCCAGTTTGGCTAGGACATTTTAGGCTTGAATCACCTGATTGTTTGATAAAAAGATGATTCCGTGCTTCGGAAGGCACGTATAAGCCGGTGGTCCCGGCCGCCAAATGGCGGTTGTCAAATAAACCATGTCAGAGGCCCTTTAGGCGGTTTAGAAACTTTGAAACTAGGGTGTGTGGGGTCATTAGACCTTACTGCCCACACGATAAGAAGAAGACTACGAAACAATACTACAACATGTAACATCACTTAAACCCGTCACTAACCAAAATCGAACATCCTGTACGCACGCGGGCAATTTCTGAGAATAGGCTTCGTACGCAGCGCGCCAACAATACGTATGGCGAGCGAACTACTGGTTATATTGTACCGAGACTTATTAACAGTCTACCCTCAGAAATAAATAATTGTATAACAGATAAAAATATCAAATTTAAGCTTAAAGAATATTATTTAAGTATTATTTAGCGTTTTTATATATATTGATAGACTCCTAATAGCACGGGTTTAAATCTTCGTGGTTTTTGGGTGCTATTTTATAGAAATAATCCTGTACTGTGTTTTGTTTGATTGATAAATAAAGGAAAAAAAAAACCTATTAAAAAGACCTACCACATGACATTTCGGTAGCGCACCTATTGCGCTGTGAGTGGACTAAAAAAGAGTTTTCAACACACTGTATCGTCTTAATTTTTTGTTTACGTGAAAAAAGGAAAAATACGAGTCGGATATTTTTTGGAAATCTATCTGACGGACTAATTAGATTTTTTTAGTCCACTACCTTATAGGGTAGTATACATTTAGGACTTATTGGAAATCGTTTTAGACGATTTTTTCCGCTCTGGGAAGGGAGTGTCAGACTCTTACTGACTAAAACCCATCCGTGTTCCTATAAACGCTCTTTGCGTTCCTGGGCCGCGTTGACTCTTTCGATGAAATTATGCAACCGACGACTAGGCTGCCTGTCTTTTTAAGGGATGTTCGCAGTTTCAATGGTGTAGCTAGCCATTTCAGCCGACAATGTATGATACATGGAGGATCACTTATTTTAAAAGTTACATTAAATCTAAAGAAAGAAAAGACATTGTTAAGCTGTCGGTTGAACACACCATTGAATTGTCCTGTGTTGAGCTAGATAAGCATGTTGTTGTATGTGTCTACAGACCTCCAAGTTACCAGAATCTATCTGTGTTTGATTCTGTAATGGAAGATGTGCTAAGAAAAGTTTGTACTAGCAATAAATCAATAGTTATATGTGGCGACTTTAATATTAACTTATTAGAAACTAACTCGAATAGTATCAGATTATTGAGTCTATTTAAATCATTTAATTTATCAAATGTTTTTATTGAACCTACCCGAGTAACAGCTTCGTCTGCGACTTGCATAGACAACATATTTTGTAATTGTGATTATTTACATAAAGAGATTGTGAATAAGTTGCCCTCTGATCACAGTGGACAAACAATAACGTTTTGCACCTACATACCTTTACAAAAAATTCAAATTAAATTTAGACCAATAACAGATAAAAATTTAGAAAAACTTAATAGTACTTTGGCCAGTAAATTATGTGTTCAAAATTTTAATAACATAGAAGACCCAAATGTGTTTTATACCAAGTTTTTTTCATTACTCAACACTCAATTTAATGATAATTTTCCAATTAAGTCTAAAAGTATTTACACTAAGTTTATATTCAGTGATTGGGCGACTCCAGGCATTCGAATAAGTAGAGAAAAGCTATACGAACTATATGGCCTAAAGCAACATGTGAATAACATAAGCTTTCATAAGTATGTTGCAAAATATTCAAAAACATTTAAAAGTGTATGCAAAATAGCTAAGGCTCTGTTTATTAGCAATAAAATAAAATCAGCAGATGACAAAATAAAAACCACCTGGAAAATAATAAATAATGAAACAGGTAGGAAGAAAAAGCGTGAAACTAAATTTAATTTAAATACCGTACGTGGTCCCATAAACTCAGATGCAGAGGTAGCTCAGGAATTTGAAAACTTCTTTGCTGATATTCCACGTAAAACTACACAAGCTCTTAATTCGTCACCCGCGCTCTCTGCTGCCTTTTAAGGAAGAATGTCAAGGTATGCCCATCAGAGTTCAAGTTTCAACATACGAACCCCTTAGCCATTATAAAGGCTTTTAAAGATCTTAAAATTAAATCAACAGAAGATCTTTGGGGAATGTCTGTAAAAGTCTGTAGATCTGTTATTGAAACTATTGCTCCCTACTTAGCTCACATATTTAACTCTAGTGTAGACCAGGGAGTATTTCCTGATCTCATGAAGCACAGTAAAGTCGTTCCACTGTTTAAATCCGGTGATAGTCAAGAACCCAACAATTACAGGCCGGTGTCAATCCTGCCGGTTTTCAGTAAGGTGTTTGAAAAGTTAATGCTTAGCCAGATGTTACTACATTTTAATAAGAATTCCATCTTTCACGAACAACAGTACGGTTTCACTAAAGGGCGTTGTACAACTGACGCTGGTGTCACCCTAATAAAGAACATCTTTAACGCCTGGGAGGATTCACAAGACGCCATTGGAATCTTTTGTGACCTCTCGAAAGCGTTTGATTGCGTTAACCATGAGACACTTTTGTTGAAACTTGAGCATTATGGGATTAGGAATACATCCCTTGATTTGATTGGATCATACTTGAAAGACAGACAGGTTAAAGTACAGGTAAACGGTGTAAACTCACTAGGGTCTGAAATGGAAATGGGCGTTCCGCAAGGTTCAATATTAGGTCCATTCCTCTTTTTAGCATACATAAACGATTTGCCCCAATTGTTTCAAAAGGAACCAAAGATGGTGTTATTTGCTGATGACACATCATTGATATTTAAAATAGACCGACGGTCACAAAACCTTGATGATGTCAATTACTCTATTCACCAGGTTCAAGATTGGTTTACGGCAAACAACTTAGTACTAAATGAAAAAAAAACTAAATGTATTAAATTTTTTTTACCTAATGTTAAAAGTAATGAATGTGACATCATATTGAATGGACAAAAACTGGAATTTATTGATCAGACGGTTTTCCTGGGAATCACTTTAGACGAGAAATTGCAATGGGGACCTCACATAACATCTCTTGCGGCGCGGCTAAGCTCAGCCGCTTATGCTGTTAGAAAGATAAGACAGCTAACAGATATAGAAACCGCGCGTTTGGTCTATTTTAGTTACTTTCACAGCATTATGTCGTATGGTATTTTGCTGTGGGGTCGAGCTGCTGACATTGAATCCATATTTATTCTACAAAAGCGGGCTGTCAGAGCCATTTATAATCTTCGTCGCCGCGATTCTCTTAGGGAACTCTTTAAAAAGATTAATATTATGACAGTCCCTTGTCAATTCATCTATGAAAATATTATGCATGTAAGGAAAAATCGACATCTCTTTAGCAAAATTAGTGATAGACATAATTTTAATACTAGAAATAGAAATAAACTAGATCAACCATTTTTTAGATTATCCAAAGTACGAACATCTTTCATGGGGTACTGTATTAAATGTTACAACAAAATTCCTTCTGAAATATTAGAATTAAATGAAAGAAAATTTAAAACGTGTGTAAAAAAGACACTTTGTGAACAAGCATATTACAAATTAGATGATTATATTCAAGATAAGAATGCTTGGAAACATGCTAGTCCTGCTCCATAGGACAATCTAGGGTGTAGTAGACATAGTGAAACTGGTTGATATGTTTGTGTTTATTGTATTAATATTTACTATGTAAACAGGTGTATTTACTGATTTTTGTATTTAATTTAACTCACACACTGATCATATAAATCAATAGTGGCAAAAATTTGTACGTATGTGAGTATTATGTTCCCTTACTAGCAAACTTATTAATTTTACCTCTGCTGGCGTTTCTTTATTGTACCTATTAGCAGTATATAAGTGTTTTTTTGGGAGCATCGTCCTCACATATAATCAACTGATTAATGTATGCAAATATTGTAAAGCTTATTTTTTGAAAAGAGTTACTATGGAGTTTCTTGTCCGTTCTTCTCCATAAGAATCTACCTTTTGCGAACGGACGACTAGAGTCACTATAATATTTCATTTTATTTTAATTTGACGTTCAAAAGTGCCTTTATTGGTCTAGTTGAAATAAATCATTTGACTTTGACTTTGACTTCAATCTGCCGAAAACACGTCTAGTTTCCCAAGGTACATTTTGAAAATTTCTTGGCGTTAATTGTCGCTTAGATGATATTTATTGTAACTTGAATTTGAAAATATTTTAAGTACGAGATCTATGCTTAAATGTTAGAAAATAACAATTATTAAAAAAAAACATCACGCCCTCTATATTATGTACCAAAGTACATAAAAACTATTTTCATCACTAAATGTCCATTTTGCCCTATTTTATGTTACGTCCGTCTGCAAAATGTGCGAACACGACATTTTACTTTGCGACTGCTGCTACACAGTTGCCTTCGAAGAAAGCTGACCATTACACCGTACATTTTTATGGTAATGAAAAACGAAACTTGGAAGTTATTCAGTTCTTCTTGGTAAGTGATAAGTATGTAAGGTGCGACGGGTTAAGCAAGAAGCTTTGTTGAGTATTGCATAGAATGCACAGCGTCACCAACTGTTTTTTTTCGCAATTTAAGTAGTTACCTGTGCTTTTTAATATAGCAATGAACAATTTGTACCTGCTTTCATATACATATCATGCATATTTTTGGCAATAAATACATTATAACAATGAACTTTATCTTACGAAACCATGGTGTTCAAAAGGTGCCGTAGCTCAGACTCCTTTTGCCCGCGGCTTCACTCACTCGAAAGGTGTTTTATGCACGGCCATTGCCTACCATTCAGCCGTCGAAGCGTGATTCATTAGTCGTGATTTTGTATGGGGTACTGTTGCATGAAATAAAGGAATAATAATAATTAAAGTTATTTACAAAACCCACACATTATCACTTTCACATTTATAATATAAGTAGGATTACGCAACGGTGTGACAGTGTGCCGGGTCCTCAACTCCTCAGCAAGCATGTTGTTTTATCCCTACATTGTGGCTGCATTGTATCAGACTGTATCAAGCTCTCGTTGGACAATTAGTATTATTTCCACGAATGTGCTGGTTGGACGCTATCTCTTCGGGTTAAACCGAGTTTTTAATGCCTCCATTTTATTCCGACGTAAAAACTCTGTGTGTATGTTTTGTCCGAATACATTTTCAGGGTTTGTTATTTTTTTATAAGATAGTTGCTGTTATATGGGTTTCACAGATAACGGTTCAACAACTAGACTAAAAAAAACTCGGGCATCAAAAAATTCATCCACATTGGTCAGAAGAAAAAGTACCCAAAATGCTGGTACCGTTGCTACGTTGAAGGGTAATGCTAAATCTTTCTTTCTAGCCTATTTTGTCCCACTACTGGAAAAAGGGCTCTCCTCTCCTTTTTCCACACAACTCTGCCCTGAGCTATATCGGGGCAGTCGTTTCGATAGGAGTCGAGCTCGTCCTGCCATCTTCGTTTTGCCAGCCGCATGTCAGATAAGAAATGGGTGAAAAAAGAACCACCAAATGGGTCCCATTAATTGCGGCTGAAGAAAATATTCAAACCTTCTGATCACGTGGAGAGTCACTTAGCTATTTACTGATGTCTCGAAAACCTCAATCAGCACTCGGACTACATCGGCCTAATTTTTCAACAACAATCGGCTCAAACATACATCCCTCTCTCTCATACTCCCAATAAAGTTATGTTTAATTCTCGGCACAAACATAACAATGTTTGTTCCGAGAATTAAACATAACTGGCAAAGTGTAAATGTACAAGTAGTATACTTCTGATTAACCCTTTTCGAAATACAGACGTCATATTATGAAAGAAGATTTTCACATATTCAAAAGTATGAGCAATAAGAAAGATTATGTACAATATTAAACAAAGCAAACAGGTAGACCGTGGAAACTTTACACGCAGTTAATTTTACAAAGGTTCTCAACCTGAAAGTTATGTTATGGGGTGTAACTTGAAAAGTTAATTAGCCTTTTGTTTCAGAAAGAGGGCTTTGTAATAATTATTAAGACGCTTGCACAGTTGTGTTCGTGTTAATTCAGAACTTTTCATAAAACATCAAGCTTCTATTCTCTAATGGGTTAGGTAAAAGAGGTGTAACTTTAGTAAATCAGTATTTCATCAGTAAGACCCATGAAGTAGGGACACGTGTAATCCATAACCTTTCATCCTAAAAATACCTTATTATCTAAACTAATACCTTCAAACGAGCAATTCGTGTATATATCTATTACTAATATATAAAGCTGAAGAGTTTGTTCGTTTGTTTGCTTGAACGCGTTAATCTCAGGGAACTACTGGTCCGATTTGAAAAAATATTTCAGTGATAGATAGCCCATGTATCGAGAAAGGTTATGTATGTAAATCGGGCTGGTTTCCGCAACTCCACGACTAAGCGCGTATTTTGCGTGCAGGTGGGACAAATGTGTCATTCGATCCACCCCAGCTCCCCAAGGAAGGCCAGCAACGCCTTGGTGTTACCAACTATCTCACAGAGGGTACCTGGGTTACCGAAGTACTTGGCCCTGTAATCCGCGACTACCGGGCAGCTTAGAAGCAGGTGTGCTGCTGTCTCATTCTCCTCCATGCAGGCTCTGCATAGCGGGCTGTCAGTGACTCCTATAGCATAGAGGTGTTTATTAAAAGACCCGTGGCCTGTTGTTGCGGCTGTGACTGTAAACAACTGTTGTTTAGTCAGTCTTAGGGCTTGTTTTGTAAATCGGCCATCTATAGAGGGAAGTGCCTCTTTGGCCTGCCTCTCACCATGGCTTGTGATGCCTATCTCCGGTGCGTTTCCTTACCAGATTGCGTAGGTAACCGAAAGGCAGAGGTATGATGGGTTCGGGTCCCATCGCTGTCATGCTCGAACCCCTTCTGGCGAGTTCATCCGCTGCATCGTTGCCTCGGGATTCGCTCTACCAACCTGATTAAGACGTTGATGACACTCGAGAATAAGCCCAGAGTTGACCGTGTGGCTGTTCAGAGCTTGCAGGACAGCCATGATGTCCGAGAGTATGCGTATTGAGTGGTCCTTAACTTCCCTGGTTAGGATGGCTGATGCCGCCTGAGAAACGCCCATGCATTCAGCTTGGAACACTGTGTTGTGGACCCCCAATAGTATGGCTATGTTGATATTGAGATCCTCTGAGAAGATTCCCGCACCAGTACCTGTACCTGTTTTTAATCCATCGGTGAAGATCCGTAGCTCTGCGGGGCCCCTCGCAACGATGATCCTCGTGCAACTGGATTCTGTATTTTTTATCAAAGATAAATTGCTTGGGTACCCGGTCATTGATTGCTTTTGTTATAGGGAGTTCATTATTGAGCTCCTCGAGCAGAGCGGTGTGCCATGTTTCTCTCTTACTCCAGAGATCCAGTGTTTTAAAGCATACTGCTGCCATCGTCGCTTCCTGTTGCATAAACAAGTGTAGCGGAGGGAGTCGCAGCATGGCTTCCAGCGCCGCAGTTGGAGTGGTCCTCATGCAGCCCGTCGTCGCCATACAGGCCAGCCTTTGCATGTGTTGTAGCTTGTTTACGGCTGTAGCTAGCTTTGCCACCACACGGCCACCACACCACGGCCCCGTAGGTTAACATGGGCCGAAGTACTGCGCTGTACAGCCACAGTATGATTTTGGGAGATAGGCCCCACTTCTTCCCTATCATTTTCCTGCACTGCCAGAAGGTAATGCAGGCCCTGTTTAGTTTGTAGTCTAAGTGATTACTCCAGTTTAACTTACTGTCTAGGATGACGCCTAGATACTTTACTTCGTTAGACAGTTGGAGCTCTGTGTTGAAGAGCTTAGGTAGCCGGTAGTGGCCTAGTGCTCGTTTTTGAGTGAACATGACTAATTCAGTTTTCGTGGGGTTTACTGACAGATCATATTCTTCGCACCATCTCTCCACGATGCGTAGTGCTTGTTGAGTGAGGTTGCAGATAGTTCCAGTCACCTACCCTGGCACAAGGATTGCGAGGTCGTCGGCATACCCTATTGTGTAGTAACGTTGTGCGTTGAGTTTGCTGATAAGGTCATTAATCACCAGATTCCACAGAAGAGGGGAGAGCACTCCTCCCTGCGGGCAGCCTCTTGCTATCAGGGCCAACTGCTGCTCTTCCTCAAGGCGAACCACTCGTTTGCATAACATATTAGTAATCCAATCAGTTAGTACCTGTTCTACACCGTGTTTGGAGAGGGCGGCACTAATGCTGGAAAAGTTTGTCTTGTCGAAGGCACCTTCGATGTCTATGAAAGTGCCCAGGCAGGACCCTTTCTGATGAATCGCTTCTTCAATCTGGCTCACCACCAGATGAAGAGCGGACTCTGTCGACTTACCCGAGCTGTATGCGTGTTGGTTACCATACAGTAGTACTGTTTTTAAAACGCCATCTCGTAGCTCCCTTTCACATAGTCTTTCCATTGTCTTCAGTAAGAATGAGGTCAGACTTATAGGTCGATAGGATTTGGCGTTTGTGTAGTCACTTTTACCTGGCTTCGGAATGAATAAGACTTTCACTTCCCTCCATCCTTTAGGAACGTATCTAAAGGCCAGGCACGCTCGCATTAAGGGGACCAGTTTTGTTGCAACAGCGGTATCTCCCCATTGTAGTAAGGCAGGAAACACACCATCGGGACCTGGTGCCTTGAAAGGTTGGAAGCTTTTGATGGCCCACTGAAGTTTTTCCAGCGTAATCATCTTTCCTGCATAAAGCCAATCATCTACTGATGGTGTTTGGATAACGTCATGCCATTCATTTACCTGCGCGAATACGCTGCCTGGGATGTGAGTTTCTACTAGGAGGCGTTGCGCTTCTTCAGGTGACGTGGTCAGCGTATTATCGGGTTTCCGGAGCGTGGCGACCTCAGGCGTATTCTGTTGTGCCAGTATTTTCCTTACCCTGTTTGCTTGTTGGCATGATTCAATGTTACCACAGAATTTACGCCATCCTGTAGTTCTTCTGAATCTGATGCATTTTTTGTAGCTGGATTTGGCCGCGTAATACGCGTCCCAGTCCTCATCACTACATGTGTTCATGGCTCTGTTGAGAGCCTTCCTTACCTTACCGCGTTTGCGCTCTAGATCCGCACCCCACCAGGGTTGTTCACCGGGCATGCGATTTGGTAGCTGTTTATCAGCGATTCGGTGAGTTGTGATACTTGCGCGTCGATCTGTGCCGTGTCCGCAAGAGACTTCGAATCGCCTGGTGGCGCAAGCCTTAAGGCAAGGTTGCGTGTGTATACCGATATATTCGTGTTGTGCGGATTACGCCTACGTTGTTTGGGTGGTATACAGACCTGAATGTCGAAGCGGATCCACCTGTGGTCTGAGCAGGAAGCCTCATTTGAGACCTGCCACCCAGTGATGAGTTCCGCTGCTCCCTCCATTGCCAGAGTAAGGTCTATGATTGTACGACTGCGTCTGGTTACGAAAGTTGGTTCCAAACCTGTGTTTAGTAGGGATAGGTTAGTTATAAACAGGTAATCAACTAATGCCTTACCCCTTTCGTTTTGCGTCTCCATCCCCCAAAGTGGATGGTGTGCATTTGCGTCGGTCCCGATGACCACCTCATCCCCGCCACTTTCACAGTGTGTGATGAGGCGGACAAGGTCGTGTGGGGGCGGTTCCTCCGCCTCAGGCATGTAAGCCGAGGCGAAGACGATCGCCGACATTGTGGCTCCACGCTGTATATACAGCCTAGCTGCAGAGACATCTCTGCAACACAAGTCGTTTAATAGCTGTGCTTTGAGGTTACCTGTGACATAGATACACGATCTAGGGTGATCATGGTCCGTAGTAACAAGGAGCTTACCGCCAAGATTGGAGAGTCCTCGTATGTGGCCGCCCCTAATCCACGGCTCGTGGATCAGGGCAACGGCCGTGTGTTGAACCTCCAGCCACTTCCGGAGTTGAGCCGTCGCGGTCTGGCTGTGGTGGAGGTTAGCCTGCACGACTTTACAGGCCGACAAAAGGGACGCCATCACAGGCGAGACCCTCCTCGTCACCCTCCAATCGCAGCCCGGCAAACAGGTCGCCCTCGTCGAAACCGTCCCCTCCCGGGTCCGAAACCGGGGACAACATTACGTCGTCCGGCTCCCCCCCCGATGAAAGGACGGCACCCACGGTGGCGACAGGGGCGGCCGACACTGCTGCTACAGCAGGTTCAGCCGCAGTTGTGTGAAGTAGTATTCATGATATATAATCCTGTGTTCTATTATAATAAACTCAATATTGTAACAGCATTCGTTGTATCATTTACTCACCTTTAATTCGCCCTCCGTACATGGCGACCGTGACAGTAAAATATATGTTTACATTCCATTGACCAAAACGGCACAAGTGGTATCATAATGTATAGCATCGGAACCAATCTTCTGTCCGAACTCGGCACAATAACTGTTTTATTTTGTGAAAATTTTACAAGTTCTTTTCAAAATGGGAACTACTAATACAAAGGAAGAGGTTATAGTTCCACAAAATGCAGCAGGTGGAAGTAACGTAGCAGATATCAGGCAGCTGGCAGTGCACGCTAGCACAACCAATATCATCTTGATCGTGGTGCTCTTATTAGTATCGTTGGCGTTTTTGTACGGTGTCTTCAGAATATACAAAAATTGTCACAACCAATGGATTGAAAACGGAATCAGAAGGGATAGACTACGATATTCTATTTGGAAACGAAGAGCGGATGCGGACAACGAATTACGAACCAATGCGAGGAGCAACAGAAAGGACGGCGGAGACATCGTTTAAACCTTTAGTGTGTGGTAACGTATCAGTGCGCGAAAATTCTAAGTGTTTTGTACCAGTGCGCGAAAATTCAAAGCGTTTTGTACCAGTGCGCGGTTACTTAACGTGTATTAAGTACGTATATCGTCTATTCGCTATGTTCGTGTAATCACCTATTAACATAAGAAAATATAAGTGACATTATTAAAATATGGACTTAGTTAAGTGATTAATATGAGTAAAACGAATACTGGAATTATTGCAGAACAAAATGGTATGTAACTCAATATTTTAAGAAAATGAAAATATAATTAATGGCAGAAAAATTAAAAGCACTGTACGATAATCTATTTGAAATTAGAAAATATTTAATAAAGATTTGTCCAGATATGAGAAAAGGTAACATAGTTGTTGTAAAGTTAGGAGAAGCAGATAATTTAGTGAAAGAGTATAAAATATTTTTAGAATACTTTTTTAATACTAAATCCACTTTAAGCAAAAGTGAGTGTTCAATTATCAACGAACTTTGTATTAATTTTGATCAGTTATATGAACAAATATTAGATTTGTGCTCTCACAAACCCATTGGATCAATCAAAATGGCAAATACATGTACATTTGATTTAAAAACTGTTTTAAGTTTATTACCAGTTTGTTCAAACGATGAGGTTAGTGTAAAGCAACTAATAGACGGCATAGAATATTATAAATCAGAGTTAGACGAAACTTCTCAAGCGAAACTTTTAAATTTTGTGTTAAAAACCAGACTCACTCAGGCCGCAAAATTAAAACTATCCCCCACTTATGCTAATATTAACGAATTGATAGCCGAAATGAAGGCCCAATTATTGCCAAAAAAAAAAAATCTGCTACCGCAATTCAACAAAAACTGCAAAATTTTAAGCAGAATGATTTAACGATAGATGATTTCGGCACACAAATAACAGAATTATTTGTTGATTTAACAATATCCCAATCAGATGGCAACGATGCTAATTTTAAAGTTTTGAAACCAATAAACGAAAAACAGGCTATCAAATGTTTTGCAATGGTTTGAGAAGTCGACGTCTAGGCACAATAATTACAGCCCGAACTTATACATCGTTAAAAGACGCAGTGCAGGCGGCTATCGATGAAGATATCTCTGGTCCATCGACTTCTAATATTCTTATAATATCCATGAATTATAGGGGTAGGCCTTCCTATAAATGGCCGCAGACGAGAGGCCGCTTCCCGCATACAGGTCGAGGACGCGGACGTGGTTATTAGCAGCCTCCCCAGAACCAGGGTGAACAACAGGATCGCGTTGAGCGAGGATCCCATGCAGGTCGGCGCAGGTCGACCCGATCATTTTATGGAAACAGAGGTAGGTACAATTTTAATAATATCGGTACATCGGGGAACCAGCATGTAAATACTTTGGAAAACTCGGACTCGCAGGAAAATTCAATAAGCGAAGAACAAAATGAAAATCAGTTTTTTCGTGACTAATAATTTTATTTTGTCATGTAATAGCGTAGGTTACGTAAATATAAGATCACTTAATAATTACTCATATCATTTATTAGTTGACACCGGCGCATCCATATCTGTCGTTATGTATAAACATATTCTCAAACAAAACATTCCAATCCATAACGAGAGCATAGGATATGTTTATTTAAATTTAGTTATTGGAAAACAGACACTGCGCCATAAGTTCTGTGTTTTCCTTGTAAGGGTAGTAGCATATTGGGACATGATTTCTTGAGCAAGTATAAATCGGTGCTAAATTACGGAAACCAAACTCTTATGCTATGGAATAATAACTTAAAGGTATCTTTACCATTGATAATGGCAAACAATGATATTAATATACCAGCGAGATCAGAGTCTATTCATTTCATTAGGACATGTGAAACGGAGGAATGCTTAGTTAATGCGACAGAAGTACAAAAAGGAATTTTTGTAGCGAGTACTTTAGTTAAACCCACAAATGGGAAAATACCCATTAGAATCTTAAATACCACTGACTCAGATTTAGTCTTAAAAACAATAAATCTCACTCTTCAAAGAGCAAGTGAGTATGATGTCTGTGCGTTTCAAGAAACAAATAATAATGCCGATCGAGTAAAAAAAATATTCACTTCTTTGTCGTTTAACCATCAAAATAAAGAGGAGCAATTGTCCATAAAATCAATATGTGCAAAATATTCAGACATTTTCTTCCTTCCGGGAGATAAATTAGGCACAACCAAATTATACGAACATACGATAACATTGAAAGCAAACGTGGCACCAGTATACGTTAAGCCTTACAGAATGCCACATTCCCAGAAAGATGAAATAAAGAAACAAGTGGATAATTTATTAGAGCAAAATATTATTGAACCTTGTTCCAGTGAATGGTCTAGCCCAATACTCCTAGTGCCTAAAAAATCAGACACCGGGGAAAAGAAATGGCGGTTAGTAGTAGATTATCGTAAGCTTAACAATTGTATACAGAATGATAAATTCCCCCTGCCCAATATTACGGACATATTAGATTCTTTGACTGGCTGCATTTACTTTACACATTTAGACTTAAATCAGGGATTTTTTAATATATCACTGCAAGAAAACAGTAGGAAATATACTTCATTTTGTGTAGATAGTGGTCAGTACCAAATGACAAGAATGCCAATGGGGCTTAAGACTAGTCCAAGCTCATTCTCGCGAATGGTGACCATGGCAACGACTGGGTTAACCTATGACAAAAGTTTAGTTTATTTAGATGATCTCATATGTATGGGACGAAGTCTCTCCGATCATATCAAAAATTCATTACAAGTATTCCAAAAACTGCGCAGTGCGAATTTAAAATTAAATCCTTCTAAATGCGACTTCCTAAAAAAGGAGATCCTCTATTTAGGCCATGTCGTATCAGGCAACGGTATATTGCCCGACCCAGACAAAATTAAAATAATGAAAAATTATCCAGTTCCCACAAATACGGACGAAGTTAGACGTTTCGTTGCATTTGCGAACTATTACAGAAAGTTCATAGATCATTTTGCAGACAAAGCATATCATTTGAATCTACTATGCAAAAAAGACTCTAAATTCATATGGGATGATAATTGTCAAACGTCTTTTGAAACCCTAAAAATTGTTTGATGTCGCCGCCAATTCTCCAGTACCCAGATTCCTCAGAACAAAATCAATTTATACTTCAGACGGATGCATCCGGGTACGCGATAGGGGCAGTTTTATGTAACTCGAATGGTTGCCCCGTAGCATTCACCAGTAGGAGCCTCAACAAAGCGGAAAAGAATTACCCCACTATAGAGAAAGAGCTCCTAGCTGTGGTCTGGGGGGTCAAATATTTTAGACCGTATTTATGTGGTCGTACATTTAAAATACTAACTGACCACAAACCCCTTGTATACTTATTTAATTTGAAAGACCCCTCCAGTAGACTTTTTAAATTTAGATTAGTTCTCGAAGACTATGATTATGAAATAGAATATGTAAAAGGGAGCGAGAATATCGTTGCCGATGCATTATCGAGAATAAAAATTTCTTCAAACGAACTGAAAGAAATGAATGAACGTTTGTGTTCAGTAATGACGCGCGCTCAAAAACAAAAATTAGATGCTGCTGGCACAAATGATAAACTGACCGCCGAGACCGACGATTGTGCAGAACAACCAAATGTCGTGGAAACTCATATCAAACTGCGAGACGCAGTAGAGTTAAGATTTTCAGACAAAAATAGTTACAAACATCACAAAAATAAAAATTTAATAACATTAGAAACTGAAATATTGTTTTATGTAGCCCAAATGAAAACTATATTTATAAAACCAGCGTCTCAATCGCAAATTACGCGAGCCGAATTTGTGAGAGACCTGAGTGATTGTTGTGAAAAACTTAATATAGTTGAAGTATATTTCATTAAAAATTCTAAAAATAAGATTTTTGTAGAAAAGCTAACCAGCGAAAAAAGGGCAGAAAGCAACTGGAAAGGTCCCAGATTGTGTATATTAAAAGATGTAGAAAGAATAGAAGATAAAGACGATAGGAAGGTGATACTCAATGACTTTCATCTTTTACCCACTAGTGGTCACGCGGGCGTGAGAAGAATGTTGACCAATATAAAAAAATATCATTTTTGGCCAGGTATGGAAAGTGATATCAAAAATTACGTTAAAAAATGTACTCAATGTCAGAATCATAAGTACACAGTGCAGGTAAGAGAGCCCATGGTTATCACGACGACAGCTCAATCCGCTTTTGATAAAATTTACTTAGACTTGGTAGGACCATTAGATAAAGACAGTAACGATTTTTCCTATATACTTACACTGCAATGCGAGCTAACAAAGTATGTGTGTGCTTACCCCCTTGTCACCATAACCTCTACAGAAGTGGCGCGCACCTTCGTAAATAACTTTATACTTCAACATGGTGTACCGAGGGAGATTGCTACTGACCGAGGCACGGAGTTCATGTCCGAGATCGTCAAACAGGTTTGTGAATTACTACATATTAAGAAATTAAATTCAACTGCGTATCATCACCAAAGCATTGGAGCGTTAGAAAACTCTCACAAAAATTTAGGTGCGTTTTTACGAATTCAAACTGAAGAAAAACCCGAATTGTGGAGTCTTGGTTACCGTTCTGGTGCTTTGCGTATAATGCAACAGTTCATACGTCAACAAAATTTTCACCTTTTGAACTTGTAAATGGTAGAAAGTGTAACCTACCCAATAATTTGGCAAAATGCGTAGAGCTACTTTATAACTACGACAACTATCCCCTTGAACTTAAGTACCGTCTTCAAGTTTCTCAAACGGAAGCGAGAAAAAATTTGATAGCCAGCAAGATAGATAGGAAAAGTAGATACGATCAATATGTCAATCCAATACATTATAAGCCTAACGATCAAGTCTTAATAAAAAATGAAACTGGTAAAAAACTTAAACATTTATATTCTGGACCATACAAAGTAATTAGGGATTTGTCACCTAATGTGGAGATCGAATACAATGGAAAAAATAATATTATACATAAAAACAGAACGAAACCATACTATGGATAAAAAAAAATGTAACATAGGTTATCACTAGAATTTAAATTGCATATTAATATAATGTAAGCATGTACAAACACTTATGAAAGTTACGATGACGAATGTAACCAGAGACTACTATATTAAGATCTCTAACCGTATAATTATGTTGTCAATGAAATCATATTCTATAATATTGTATACTTACAGCGCATTTCATATCAATGCGTCATAATATTAATAAAATAAATTTAAAACCTTTTTTTTATTGAATTTTAGGGGAAAGATGTGAAGTAGTATTCATGATATATGTATAATCCTGTGTTCTATTATAATAAACTCAGTATTGTAACAGCATTCGTTGTATCATTTACTCACCTTGAACCTCCGTCGTAGAGGATATCAAAAGTTATGACTGGTCTCCAGTGCTTGCAATATGTGATCCTAATCAAGCTGCTGATACATTAGTAGGAATTATTTCATCTATCACAAAAAGACACACACAGGAATATACCGTGTCTAGGAGTAAACATAACCTGAAGCCCTGGATTACGCCAGGCTAACTCCGCTGTATACGTCACCGTGATCGTATGCATACCAAACTCAAAAAGTCTGAAGATAATCAATTATTAAAAATTACATATAACCGGTATCGCAACTTCTGTAATTCCCTCTTAAGTAAACTCGAACGCGCTTACGAAAAAGAACAGTTTACCAAGGCAAAAAATAACATTAAGGCGACATGGGATGTTATTAAAAAAGTATCAGATATACAGACACGTGGCCCTCCCTCTTTTGAGCTGTTGCAATTAACTGATACCCCAAAATCTTCGTTAAATTACGTAAACAACTTTTTTGCGAATGTCGGCAGTAACTTAGCGTCTAAAATTAAACAACCCGTCATAGGACCCAACTATGTAACTAACTCCAATTCTTGCAGTTCAATGGCTCTCCTTGAGGTAACTGAGGAAGAAGTTGATTCAATAGTTTTGGGCCTCAGGTCTGATTGTGCAACTGGGGTGGACTGTATACCCTCTAAAATTATAAAAGCCTCACGATGTGTTTTAGTTCCGATTATTACTCATGTTTGTAATATATCTATCGGTGCTGGTGTCTTCCCGAAGTCTTTTAAAAAAGCAATGGTTCACCCTATCTATAAGTCTGGGTGTAAAAGTGATGTTAATAACTACCGTCCAATTTCGATATTAACGGCTATGTCAAAAATATTGGAGCGTGTATTGAACAGACGTCTGACTAGTTTTTTGAAGGCAAATAGTATCCTGGCCGATAACCAATATGGTTTCCAAACCGGAGTAAGTTCCGAAGACGCAGTTATGGCTTTATCCGATCACATAGCTAGGGCACTTGACAGAAAACGCAAGTGCTTAGGAATTTTCCTTGACTTATCGAAGGCGTTTGACACAGTTTCGGTCCCAGCCTTATTAAAAAAAATGGAAAACATTGGAATTCGAGGTCTCCCCTTGAAAATCTTTGGAGACTACCTCAGTGATCGTACCCAAACGGTGAAAATCGGTCCGCACGAAAGTGACGATCTCTCCATCACGTATGGTGTTCCGCAAGGCAGCATATTAGGGCCTACACTCTTTCTCATCTATATAAATGACCTATGTCAACTACCTCTAGAAAATTGTCGGATTTTTACGTATGCTGACGATACCGCCCTCATAATAGATGGTCCTGACTGGTTGCAGACATATCACAACGCCGAGGCTGCGCTATCCAGCGTGATGATCTGGTTGGCTGATAATTTACTCACCTTAAATCTTGACAAAACGGTGTACATTCCCTTTTTCATTAGGTCAAGTCTGAGCCCACCAAATTCCCTTACCCTCCAAGCTCACACATGTATGTCTGTAACGCAATGTAGCTGCCTCTACCTTACTAAATCTTCTTGCGTAAGGTATCTAGGAGTAGTCATTGATCAGCATCTAAAGTGGCACCCACAAATTGACAAAGTCTCGACACGAATACGAAAGCTGATCTACGTGTTTAAGAAGCTTCGAAACTCTGCTGACCGAGATACCCTTAAATTAGTATATTTTTCATTGTGTCAGTCCGTCCTAACATACTGTTTACCTGTATGGGGAGGTGCCACTAAAAACTTTTTCATCCGCCTAGAGAGGGCGCAGAGAGCTGTCCTGAAGGTGATGTTCTTTCGTCCACGACGGTATCCCACTGTGCAGCTCTATGCTGACTGCAAGGTACTCACAGTCAGGCAACTTTTTGTGCTGCTAACGACTCTTCGCAAACACTCAACACGTCCCTCTACGGAGCCGACTGGCAGACATAAGCATAACGTTTTCCCATCGGAACGACATAGAACAGCCTTTGCCAAACGTCAGTACTATGTTATTAGCGTTAAACTGTACAACTGCCTAAACAAAAAATTGAAAATTTATTCGTACACAAAATCCCAATGTAAAAATGAACTTAAAGATTATCTTCTAACCCTTGATTTTGATTACACTGAGAATCTTCTGCTGGGTACTTTACAATGATACGTACAAAAATTACAAATCACAGACACATCTTACACACAAACAAACCTTATCATACGCTTTATTTTAAATTTAACTGAATGTTTTTCTTTTTTATGTTATTATTATTATTTTTTTTTAATTATTCATTATTATTGTAATCCTAATCATATGCTATTAGAATTTTTTTCCCTTTTTACACCATTTATTGTGATAATCTTAAAATGACAGCAACATTTATATTTTATGGCTTTGTTACCACGGAGGATCACTGACTCCTAAGACGCAGGTACATACACCTAGTTTAGGAGTCAGGGTATTTAAAATTACCTACAAGTGTTTTAAGCATTGTTTTAGCCCTTATGAGAAATATCTGTAATTTTTTTTTCTTTTGGTGAAATAAATAAATAAATAAATAAAATAAAAATAAAAACCTTTAATCCGCCCTCCGTACAGTTGCATCCGGGTTGTTTGGCGCGGCATTGGTCACCACTGCCTGTTCCAGCGGTTGTTTCGTGATCGGGTCCCACCCCCGAGAGACGTCGACGAACCTGCCATTCGGACCCTGGAACTTCACGTACACCGATCCCAAACCAATTGAGAGTCGGCGCTCGGCGCTCATCAGGGTCGGAACTTGGTCCTCGGGGATGGGTATCCCCGCGGGTAGCACCACGAACCAGCATGCCTTCTGCTTCTTGGCGTGCAGCAATACCCACCTCTTCACGTTGATCCAGCGATTCTGGTAACAGAGGGCTCGTCCAATGAAGGTCGAGTCCTCGTAGACTCTCTGGTCGTCGGGAATGGCGATGCCGCAGCGTACCCGCTTCTGGATCTCTGTCTGGCTCTTGACGACTAGCGAGGTGCTAGCCGGGAGAGCCAGGTTAGAGACTGTCTTCTTCAGCCAGGCTAAAGTGTGGTCGTTACCGCACCACAGCTTGAGGACTCCACCGGCGAACAGCGGCTTCGCGTTGAAGGCCGGTCCTGGTATGTCCTGCATAGCGGAGCAGGCCTCAATGATGATCTGCTTGTGGATAGCAGCTAAGACCTGGTCCGATACTCCCTGGCTGATGATTCCCCTCCGGTCGCAGGTTATCGCGACATTCAGGGACGCACTGGCAGCTTGGGCGTAGCTTTTGTTGGCAACCCGCTGGGACTGGTCAAGTCGCGGCCGCTTGTGCTCTCCACGGGGCGAAATCGTTTCGTTGAGAGCCCGCTTGGCCGCAGCCTGATCGTTCTCATCGGATTGCTGCGTTGTGGTTACCACCTCGGCCGGACCTCCTGCGAGGAAGGTTATAGGCTACATATCATCACGCTAAGACCAATAGGAGCGGAGCAGACGAAGTTGCGCGGGTCAACTAGTGTATATATATATAATCTGAATCTCGGAAACGGCTTCAACGATTTTCATAAATTTAGTATACAGGGGCATTCGGGAGCAATAAATTGATCTAGCTAGTTTTCATTTTCAGAAAACGTAGTAAAAAAAAAAACGAGCAAGGCTCGGTCATCCAGGTACTTAATATTAATATTGTGAAAGTTTGTACATATGGATGGATGTATGTTACTCTTTAATGCAAAAACTACTGAATGGATTCGGATGAATTTACCACACATACAGTTTATAACCTAGGTTAACACATCGAACTTTATTATTTCCCTTGACTTTTTATTATTGTACGCTAAACGCGCGAGTGGAGACGCAGGCGTCAGGTAGTTCAATAATATTTGTACACGACTCAACGAATTTTCAAGCACATAATACTGTTTTACGAAGCAATTAATCAAAAACTTGGTTATGGAAACCAATCCCTCGGCACCCACTGCAGCCACAATACCAGCGAGTTATTCGCATTTTTGAATCAATATCACCACACTGAAACAAAAAAAAAGAAAATGCTGGAACATCAACACTTTGATATAAAACCTTTGTATTCATGCGTCATGTTGACAACGGCTACCAGGCGCACATAGCACTGGGAGAGCTTTCAAACGAATATTATTTGTTATTGCACTGTCAACCGTCATTCTTTTAAACGAGTGAAATATTAGTACGATTTATATCACTTTGTATAGCTTGTATGTGTACTGTACGCAAAAAAGATGTGTTTGCGGGACACCTATCATTTGTACACTATTCAGAAAATCTTATGGTTATTTTTAACATTTTGATGCTCTAAAATGTACTTTACTAAGACACGATAACTCACACTCAGTTTCAGAATCCAGAGTATTATAATTAGAGCTCTTGCCTATTTCGATGTATGCATGCTTATGAAGACTTACTTCATGTATTTACCACACATAATGAAGTTTGCCAACTTGTTTTCAGAGATATCTCGTTAGTTGTGATTAAAAACTTATTAATGAAGCAGGCAGAATTTCATCCACCCAAACGTTCAAATTCATCAATGTGTATGTACACGATAAATTATATTTATTATTCAAATTGGTTGTAAATAACAGGTATACTTTTACACCTATATTTTCGTAAATTTATGGTTGTTAAGGCCGGTGTTTTCTAGCTGCCTGAGAAGAAACAACGAAACAACAATCAAAGGTAAACATGAAATCACGTCATAAGTCTTTTGACGACCTATGTGAAGATACGCGTAGAAATATATTTAACTAGTTTAAGAATGACCTTTGAGTTTGTAACGAACCGAAAACCAAATTGTTTAGCGTATTTTACACGACCGCCATAGACTATTATTTATCATATTCGTCACGGGCAGTTACGCAGATCAGAGAAGATATATTTTTTGTGCGATAATATCGGTCACCGCAGATTTTCTTTTCACATGTTCTATTTGGCGTTTCCGGTCATCGGTGGTCCAATTTTTTCGGGTACAATAATATGGTGGTTGATATTCCCAGTATTTTATAGAAAAACAGGTCTCTGAAATTAGGCTTCTTTTTCTACATCATTTTTTCTTAGTTAGGTAGTACGTACAACTTGTAAACTAGTGCGTGACCGCTTTTTTAAAGATTGAAGAAATGGCTTTTAAGTTAAAAAAATACTTGACTATTTTAGACAGGAGGCCAAAAGATTGGTTGGCGAGTAGTTTATTTAATAGGAATAATTCCTGTTCAAGCGAAATAACGTCTGTTATTTATGCGGTTCCTTATAGTAGGTATCTATATGTTTATTTTTTGGTTGCAAGTACTATCGATTTGTTCGCGTGAGTTTTTAATTGGTTGCCATATTCCAAAACATACGGTAATGAGAATGGGCTGCAACTCTGTTGTATCTAAAGAAACAAAAAACGTATTATTTTCCTTGAATAAACTCTAACTCTGTTTGGACCTTAATTTGTTACTCGAAACAAGGACTTAACTGAAGTGCAAGTTCTTGAGCTTGTTAACACTATCATGATTATCACCTTGATCGGCATTACCCAATAACTGTCGTAAATGTTTGATGAGAGGGAAGGATAATTGATACTCCATTAGACTATGATTATACGCATAAGAGCGGTTAATATTACCTACGAGACTCGTTATATTCTATACAGGTTGACTTTTTAATTTGTTGGTTTTCTCAGAGCGTGAAAAATTTATGAAAATTAACACCTTTCACACATAGGGGAACTCTAAAAAAAAATCTGCTGTTCTCGACATTTTGTCGAGTAACGTGAATTAGCATAATAGCTTATTTATATTCAAAATTAGAAATAAACATCTTGAAACTGAATTAAAAATAGGTGCTATCCCCAGCCGGTTGAACTGCAAAATTGCATCATTCTAAATCCAATATTGTTGACTTCCAAAGATGGCGGACCAATTATTTTTTATGTACCGCCATGATATGGCTATCAAATAAAAAGGTTTGCTGAGAGGAAATAAATGTTTTTTTTTATTTCATATTTCAGACGTCATTCCATCGTAAAAGTTGTCTAAAATATTCATCGACACTTATTTTCACATCAACCGCGCCTGAACGTTACCAATGAACAAAAAATCATCATGTATGTCATGTGTTAGCTTGATACTATAGCCAGTCATATTCTGCCAGAATCTACTCCGAAATCGAACTCAGGGAGTTGGCTAATTTTAGGCGGGCACGGCGGCGCTGGTGAAATTAAGAATGAAGCAGTGCCATTTGAATTTTGAGTCCGATTGTTTTTGGTCGATTCATTCATTGTTCAAGGTTGTAATTTAGGTACTCTCGATTTTTTAATATCACAATAATCGATTGTGAATTAACTGTGATATATTGAGGGGGAGAGAGAGGTCAAAGGAAAATGAATGGATTGTGTGAGGAGTGATATGACAGAAAAGGGTCATAGCGTGTCATTGTATAGTGAACGGACATGAAGGAAAAAACGTATTGAGCCGATCCCAAGTAACACGGTTGAAGACTGAAGATGTTGAGTTACGGGCAGTCTAGCAAGGTATTCTAAGCAAGATTTCGTACGCGCATATCCCGTTTTTTTCCGTTCCCGTTGGAATTTTATTAAATCTTCATGCTCCCCTACACTCCCAAAGGAACCTAAATGCCAAATTTCAGCTTTTTACGACCAGTAGTGTTTGCAATGGAGAGGGCAATGCTTGGAGTTTCCTTGCGTGATCGATTCAGGAATGATGATATCCGCACGAGAACCAAGGTTACCGACATAGCCCGAAGGATCGCCGAGCTAAAGTGGCAGTGGGGACATTGCTCGCAGAACAGATGGTCGATGGGGCCGAAAAGTTCTGGAGTGGCGACCGCGTACCGGAAGACGTAACGTTGGAAGGCCTCCCACAAGGTGGACCGATGACATGGTGAAGGTCGCGGGTAGCCGATGGATGCGAGACGCACAAGACCGGTCGTTGTGGCGACGCTTGGGGGAGGCCTATGTCCAGCAGTGGACGTCTTTCGGCTGATATGATGATGATGTGATGAGTTTTGGCTGTGCGTTATCTGTCTGTCACTCACAGAGTCACTCAGTAACGGAAGAATTGTATATATCAGGATTGTAAAACAGCACTAAAAAAACTCAAAAGCGAAACTTTACTTAGTTACGGACGTGGCCTCTACAATTATAAACAAAATAAATTATATTTAACCTTTCTAGCCATGAGGTGTCTGCTAATTAACGTTAAAAACTGTAGCATTTCCTGAAAGTTGCTGAAACAACAGAATTACCTGCGACTCGAGGTTTTAATTAACTACGAGAGATTGCACTTTATGCTATTTAAGGTGTAGGGAAAATTGTCTCTTGAAGTCCGAAATAGACGACTTTTATAAAAGGATTCTTCATCATTTAAAATAGACAGCGCTTTCAACCTCTTTGAGATGCTTTCTAAAATATTTAAGTCTTAAATACGCATTTTTCTTTGAAATAAAGAGATATTTATTTTTTTAGTTTTTATTTCGGCCTAAAAACCATATTGTAGAAAAAAAAATGTATAATTTTTGACTTTGCCGTCTTTGCTGGTTTTATTTTAGGCATCGGGTCGACATGTGTAAATCCCAGTGTCTAACAAATGGACTTTCAAAATTAACAAAAAAAATATTATTTAAGTTGTTAAACTAAGGCTAACTTTCCCTTATCGTGTCTTCAAGAAAGTGGTAGGTTACAACTTGGTAAGAGTTATATTGGTTAAGTTAAAACACCTCAGGCACATTGTACTTAAAACACCGCGGAGTCAAAGTGTATCATGATTAATTCGGTATGTCTCTATAGATGGCCTTAAACCAGTTAAGATCTTTCAATAGTATGCAAGGACCCTGTGGAGTTTTTGGAGGCTTTAGCAAACCACCCCACCTTTTCCATCACTATGAATGGCAAGCCGTGCTCTTGGGTGAAGCGAGCTTAATGTTTTGGTGTGCTCCACATAGCCACTTCACCTTCGCTAAGCACATAAGGCAGGCACGATAAAAAGTTATTTATATAACTTATACATCTTTCTTAAGAAAATAGTAACATACTGTTGGCCGATATCCGAAAGCCTGTACAGACTCTAGCTGTACATTATCAGGTGGTATAGAAGTCTTTGTCTGTAAAGAAACACCCGGTTTATGGAATATTGAAGGCAAATGTTATGGTTAATGTTATGTAATGTTATGTTATGGTGTACATAATAAAGAGTATTCTATTCTATTCTATTAGCTTCGTGTGAAACTTTAAAAACTTCTTCGAAATGGTCGAAGTAAGTACTCTTTGATTAACATCAGTTTTAATTAACTGGGACTCTTGAGAAAAGATAGCGAACGAATTGAAAAAAAAAAACGAACGAAGGAAAATCATAGATTGAATGACAAGTATGCAAGAATATAAAGGTAACCTTCTGTGACAGTATGCGGTCCTAATAATACAAAATATTTATTTTATTTCGAAACGGTTCACATGTTGTGAGACACTTAGAAGAGTCATAAATTATACTTGAATAGCCAGGACCAAATAAGAGAGTAAATATCTGATTTCTAAAAACACTCTCACTCATCTGTTTGCGATAAATCACCTTAGAAAAAACCCAAGCGAATTCTTAAAACAATTAAGAAATTACACAAAAAAGGGTCCGACAGTGAGTCGCCAAACATATTGGGGTTCCATGCTCGGCGAGTGAAGCGCGTAGCCTGGCACTGGACCTCGGCCGTCCGTCAAGGTACGAATCGAAGTTTATGGTGCGGAACCCTTCGTGTGCGGGACCGACTCGCGCTCGGTTGAGGTCTTACCAGGTAGCCACATCTGTTGGAAATCGCAAGGCTCGACGCTGAAGGCGTTGGCGTCACTCGGTGTTAGGGCTTGATAGTGTACGGATCTAGTTAACCGAGTTAGGTTTGAATTAGGCCGGAGGCAATGTATCGGATATGGCTATACGCCATAAGCTATAGGCTGATGTTAGATAAACTAGCAGACGTGTGGTCCGTTGTAACCCTTAGGATAGCCGTTATTATTTATTAAGTTAAATATAAGTGAGATTAATTTAGTGTTTAATACGTGTGTGTGTGTGTGAGAATGTGTGTTGGAGCTGTTGGGGTGAGTTCTTTATTGTTCTGACTTATCCTAGGCTGATAATGTGCTTAATTATACACAGTGACATTAACTTCTATAGTTTCATAACAAAACAGACAGATACGTGTTGCTGGGGAGTTTGTTCCGCTACTTCTTCTCCCCTAGCTCAAACACTAGGAAGTAGTGACGGGTGGGCGCTTTAAGGGCTGTCTATAGGTTTTGAAAGAGTTGAAGTTCTCAGCTTTATTTACTTCTTGAGTATATAACTCTCGATTGAAGTATCTATTTGTATTTGTACTAATTCTCGAATTTATATTCTGTACCTGCGACCACTGAATTGGTCTGATATGACCACTGATTCGGTCAGATACGAACACTGTGTCTTACAGATGTACTTGTTGTACGAGGAGTGCGCTTCCTGGGGTTGGGTTGACCATACCTATCTATATTATACAGTCTATGGACTGTTAGGGACCAAGTCTCCATTATGAGCTTGATGTCGACGCTCTGCCGCTGTAATGCCGCCTCGTCACGTTTTTCAGTTCGAGAGGACTGCTAGGGACCACGTTCCATATGAACGTGTTGTCGACGCTTTGCCGCTGAAAAGCCGCTTGTGTCACTTAAGGAAGTGTTGCTCTAAAGTGCCATGGGTACGGAAGTGAGATATCGTGTGAGTAACTATTGACCTTAAACCAGTTACGCTAGCGTAAGGGTTTCTCACATGATTTATTATTAATTAAAATATAATAATTGGTTTTCCCTTGTTAAATTGTTACTTTCTAAAACCACTTCTATTATATTTCATAACTATCTACTTTCTATTATGTTCATAATATCAATCCATACTCTGTCCTATCAGTGTGATAAGGCGTTGGATTATTTCATACTTTTGGAATTCACTTCATAAACGGCGGGAGAAGTCCAGTCTGGGCCGAATTCTACGGGGCCGCGCGGGGCGGGGCGCGGCCCTCCCGCCTAAGGGCGGGACCGGCCTTAGCAATTAGGTTAATTCTAGGAAAAACGAAAATTTTATCGGCCTAGGGTAACTTAGGAACAGTCACACTTCCTATTCTACATTGGGCATCTATCTATTGCAGATTTTTTCTGCATGGAAATACATTTGTGTAGTTTTAACGACAAACAAAACTGTTGCTTATCCACTCAGAATCCGTAAGTCCCTTTCGGGACAAGCCGCCGACGCTTGCGCGGTTTAAACTTTAATTGTAGGCGACTTGCGTTTATTTTCACTTCGCCCAATAGGGACTTACGGATAATAACGTTTAGGAACGATGTTGCCCCTCGGGGGCTGATGGAGGCTGAGTGGTTATTTTATTTTAGGCGCAATAGGTAAACAGACGAGTCACAGGTTAGTTAAATTCCAGTATCTGTGTGATTGAGTGCATTAGTATCTGGTAGGTATGTTTGCTTTTGTTACTTCCTTAAATGGAATAAGGTGAAAGATTCGTCGTGCAAAATTGAATAAGCAAAATATTTTGCTTTTATAAAAATTTGGCACGTCACGTTATAATAAAACCTAATTCTAATGATACAGCAAATTCGACACAGACTTGAAGGTTCGTTAAGTCGCAAGATCATTATTAGATAAGATTTTCAGTCGATTCGGTTCGTGTATTTTAACGTAGGTTCCAAGCCAAGTAGTTTCTTGTATCATCGCTATTCTGGATAACTGAGATTTCCCTAACCTAATTTTGGATTGAAGTATCTTCTTTTCCTGTGGAAAAGAGATGCTTTATTTATTTATTTTATTTTATTTAGGAACACCAACGACATACTTACAATAACATGCTTTCAAAGGTTTCTAACTTAAAAAACCGGCCACGTGCGAGTTGAACTCTCACGAAGGGTTCCGTAACGTAAACAAAAAAAAAACACGTTTCTTTTATGGGAGCCTCCTTTTATTTTATTATTTATTTTATTTTGTTACTTTTTGTTATAGTGGTAAAAGAAATACACACTCTGTGGAAATGTCAACTGTTTACCTATTACGGCTCTTAAGATGCAGCCCACAAACGCGTCTTCGACCACATCATCGCTTACCATCAGGTAAGATAGTGGTCAAACGCGTGCCCATCAGTAGTAAAAAAAAAAGCCCGCTGATAGACAGACGGACAAACGGACGCTGGACAACAGCGAAGAATTAGAAGTAGAGTTCCGTTCCGTAACCTTTGGGCACGGAACCCTAAAATAGATTTTAAAGATAAAATAAATTACCTAGATACTTTTAAAGACGTGACAATAATGTTAGAAAAGATTTTTATATTTTTGCTCGCTTTTTATAAGTAACGTTTTAGCTATTGCTCGTCAGAAAACCTTTTACTTTAAAAGGAATTTCTTATAATCTGATTACTTTTCCAGTTACTTCCGAGTACTTTAGCAAAAATGTTATAGGTAACTTAATTTAGTCTACATGACGTTAATTTATGGAATTGATTTGGAATTTTAAGTACTCCTATACATATTTTGGGGCCTTAGGCAAAATCCAACTTGCACTTGCCTAAGGCCTCAAAATATTTGCCCCGGCTTCGCTTGGATGTAGTTTTTTTTTTCAACATTTTCTTTCATGCAAACCTTGCCCGGACAATAACGAACACAACAAAAAAAGAATTATCTAAGTCTGATCAGTCGTTACGAACATATGCGCCTACATACATACATTTCGACGATTCTTTTTAATTTATGTAGATAGATAGATTATGCGTTCCAGGGATATGTTTAGGTTCCATATAATAGGCAACTGGACACAGATTCAGACTTCGGGCAGCTACTGAGAAAATTCTTTGATGAAATATTACACATCGCCCTTCCTGAGAATCGAACCATCCTGTGTTCGATTCCCTCTCAACTCATGTTCGGTAGACGCTTGGGATTCATTTAATCCCTAAATGTCCTAATTTTCTATTCCAGGGTACGGTCTACCGGTGTACCAAATTTAGTTTAAATCTCTTCAGCCGTTAAGCCGTGAAGTGCGTTCTATCTAATATATACGTGTCGTGCCACGGTGTTTGTTATCGATCTCCTCCGAAATGGCTCGACCTATTGTCATGGAATTTTGTGTATATATTCGGACGGTATGAGAATAGGTGGTAGGGTATTCTTTTTTTTAGAACCGCAAACTAACGCTTGCCGAGCCAGCTAGTATTAATATATAATACTCTATGTTGGCATACTGACCTTGACAAAACACAATTTATCAACTCTCCTATAAAATCAATAAACCATGCCACCCTATCGCAGTAAGACATAACGATCTCCTCAATCTATCAAATCCAACGAGCCGTGTTACACCTAAATAATATTTATTAGTGTACATACGACATTATGAGTTACGATAGTGTACGCCAGATTCCTATTCTAAGCAGTCGCATGAATATCATTGGGCACGCATGCTCCTTTCTCTGCCACTGTGAAACAAATTCAGAAGATTAAAGGCCGGTTTTAGGTTAGAACTGAAGAATTAGCTCATTTTTTTAACGGAACATCAAACATATCCAAATTGCGTGAATGGTTAAACCATAGACGCTGGGTATACAGCGTAAGTGATAACAAAGAAACACAAGATTGGCGTCCTGAAACAGGGACACGAAGTACGAAGTGGATGACGGGACGTCTTTCTTGTTGGAAAGAAGAAGTGCAAAATCATGACCGTTGCCGTTGGAAGGAATAGAGGGAGTCTTTTGTCCAGCAGAGGAACAGCAACGGCTAGAAATAAATGATAAGGTGACACGTGTTTTGTAGAAGCGTGTGATAGCTATACAACTTGAAATGATAATAACAATAGGTAAATCATGGTTGAAAAATCCTACAGTATTAATAGATATTGTTTACTTTTTCTACTGATACAACGCAATAACGGTCATTGACCCACATATATTTATTGACTTTCTTAAAATCAAAAACAGAAATAATGACATAAAGCTGTCCTGAATCGACTTCTATCGTGATCCTTTACGTTCTCTAGTAATGAAAAACGACTCATAATTTATTGGTCGAGTGTCTACGGAAAGGTCAATGTACTTTTTGCACCTTTATCTGGCGCCCAATCATTTACAATATCAATAGTACAACAAAATATTATTTTTTTGTAGTTATATCTCTCTCTTAAATATCTCTTTTATTCCACCATGCTTTGTAATTGGTACTTCCTCTTTTAGAAATTACAGACTATGTATTGTTCTGATGTATAAGCTATACATATGTCTATAATGCTAGGGCAACACTACCGTAATATGGCAATAATTATGGCCATAATTATTGACATATTACGGTAGTGTAGCCGTAGCATATTCACACTCGAACTTAACTCATCGTCGCTTATAACGTAGTAAAATTCAAAGTTTAAAACTAACTAGGCGAACTCGAATCGTGAATAAGTGAGCGCAAAACCGAAACATGTTAGCAAAATTGTAATTACAGGATTATCACGTTAGCCCTTGCTCTAAGTCAGGTAACTCAACACACAGACTAAGCAGTAGTTAGCACAGACTTAGCGAATATGATTAATTGCTACCTACATAATTTAGCTCTAATTTACCCAGCTTAGTGTCACAGGCTTGGGTAAGGCTGACGATCCATTGAGGCAGAGCAGAGCAGTGACGATTCTACACTGATTTTTTGTTAGACTATGTTGTTCCACTGCCGGGAAAAGGTCTCTCCCATGTTTTCCAGCTAACTTTATCTGTTGCTTTTTCCTGCTAATACGTTAGGAGTGACTCCAATTCATCACGCCAGTGGTTTTTAAGCCTGCCTCGGTTGCGACGTTCGTCTTCAGGCACCCATCGCGTGACCATCTTGGCCCATCTGTGCTCGAGTGCCCGCCCAATTACATTTTAGCCTCGCTGATTTGTCTCCAATATCGGCGATGTCTGTCCAGGGTCTGCAGTCTCGCCATAGATAACGATCGCGTAGCGACCGAATTTGGTGGTTAAGTCCTAAGGCCTTTTTTACTATATATAGGCATACGTTCAATACTCAATACTCAATACTCAATTCTTTATTGCGTTCCATATGTATAACATAGATGGTATATACAAGTTTAGAGAACAATATGGACCCTGTCGGGCACAGCAAAAATTAGGAGAGAGGAAGACGGCTAAGTAGCATTTCAAGGTATTCAATATTTTCAAAAATTATTTTAAATGTAGAATTTTATGTATAAATATGGATATATTTATTAGGTCCGAGTTTGTATTATAGGAAAAAAAAAATGTCTAAACGTAATCGGTAAATAAATGTCAAATTGTATGTATCATCTTGTATATATGAGTTCGAAGACTGTGAATTGATTGTAAAAAAAAAAGAAAAAAGAATAATAGGTCAAAAAATGTCAAAATTAAATAGGTTAATAAATGTCAAAAAGTAATAGGTAAATAAATGTCAAAAAGTAATAGGTAAATAAATGTCAAAATTTAATAGGTAAAAAAATGTCAAATTGTATGTATCATTATGTATATATATTAGGTCTGTGTTTGTTGGTGTACTATTATTATAAATTGAATAAGAATAATAGGTATTTTGGAATTGTTTGAAGTATATTCATTCATTAAGATTAATTATGTTATTGTTTGTGTATTCATATTTCTTTTTTACGTTTGATTTTTATACGTACCTGTGTTTGGTGAATAAGAGAGAGAATAATTTTACTTTACAATTAATTTGTCATCAAAAAACTCTTTTACTGAGTAATATGATTTGGATTCCAGAAATTGTTTCAATTTATTCATAAATATATTTGTTTTGCTTACTTGTCTAATATCATTTGGAAGATTATTATAAATTTTTGTGGACATTACTAAAGGGCTGGTTGAGTGCATTTTAAGTCGGGATTGAGGTATGTTTATTTTGTTTTTGTTGTGTCGAAAATTGAATCTTGTTTGTGTTTCTTCACAAGTTGTGTAAAAATCTGGATGTTTTCTGACAAATTTACATAGTTCTAAGATGTATAAACAGGGAAGTGTGAGTATTTTATGTTTACGGAAGTGTGGTTTGCAGCTATCTGTTTGATCTATGTTGGTTATTATTCGAATTAACTTCTTTTGTAAGATAAATATGGTTTGTGAATCTGTACTGTTACCCCACAACATGACCCCATAGCTAAGCCATGCCTGGGCATATGCGTAGTAAGTGACAAGTGCAGTCTGCAGGTTAGTAGTTTTTTTAATTTCGCGTAAGGCATATGCAAATTTTGATAGTTTAGCTCTTATTTTCTGTATATGGGATTTCCAATTTAGGTGGGTATCTATAGACAAACCGAGGAGAGTAAACTCATTGACTTGTTCCAGTTTTGTATTATTAAAAATAAAATTTATTTTTAATGGAGATTTTTGATGGGGATGAAAAGTAATTAATTTTGTTTTGGTGTAGTTAATCTCTAGATTATGGTTATCCATCCAGTTTACAGCTGTAGAAAGAAGAGAGTTTAATTTGTTGTTTATATTATCATCGCTCTGGCATGAGGTGAGCAGGGAAATGTCGTCCGCAAATAGAACACATGGTCCATTTATTATTTTAGGGAGGTCATTTATGTATATAAGAAACAACAAGCAGCCTATTACACTCCCTTGGGGAATTGATGCGTTAACTGTTTTACTGTCGGATCTCATTTTAATTATTTCATGTGTGTTCTCATCAAAAAATTCGATTTCTACTAGTTGTATCCTATCCTTTAGGTATGATACAAACCATTCATGAGCCTTTCCGCGTATTCCTATCCCATGTAACTTGTCCAGTAGTATTTTAAATTGCACCTTATCATAGGCTTTAGTCATATCGAGCAGCATACCAATGGCATAGTTTTTATTATTAATTGTAGTTAGGGCCTCTTGTACGTATTTGTAGACTGCTAACGTTGTAGACCTGTTTTTACGGAAACCGTTTTGGCAGTCGTCAAGTATTTTATATTTTTCACAAAACGAGTACACGCGGTCACACATTGCCTTTTCAAAGATTTTAGACGCTGTTGGTAACAACGCGATGGGGCGATAGTTGTTAGGGTCGGTTTTAGAATTTTTCTTGTGTATGGGTTTTATCAGTGCGTTTTTAAGTTGATTGGGAAAGGTTCCCTCTTCAAACGATTGGTTTATTAATTTATAAAATGGTAGGGTTAGTTCATCTGCGCATTGCTTAAGTAGAAATGGGGGAAGTTCGTCTACTCCATGGCTCTTTTTATTTTTTAAGTTTTTTATTATTTTATTTACTTCATAAGGATCGACAGGGCTGAGGAACATTGTGTTTTCTGTGGGGCAAATCACAGGGGCTCCTTTTGCTGATGAGGCTTTTTCCCCAATAGAAGCGAAGAAGTCATTAAAAATATTAGATATTTGCTTAGGTTCGGCTATTAATTTGTCTTTGTGATGTAATTTTATGTTATGTTTTTCCTTTTTTATTGATTTGTTTGTTCTTTCATTTATTATGTTCCACATAGTTTTTACTTTATTTGTCGACTTTTTTATTTTATTTATATATTGCAGTTTTTTTGCTGTTATTACCGATTGTTTAAGGATTTTTTCATATTTTTTATAATGTTTTGATAGTATGGGATTGTTTGTTTTAATGGTAAGTATTTTTAGTAGTCTTTTGTTTTTGCAAGATTTTTTGATTCCCTTAGTTAACCAGTACTTCTTATATATAGTTTTGATTTTTATTTTCTGCAGCGGAATACACATATTTAGAATTTTATGTAAAATATTATTAAAGGCACTATAGTTTTCATTTATATTTTTATTTGGTTGTATTATTTCATTCCAATTTTGATTTTTTAATTCAAATTTAAAATTTTCTACGTTTTGGGTGCTATATAACCTTTTTTTCGCGAACCAGTTTGTTTTTTTATTGCTGTCGCTAAGTAATTTCGTGTGGAAGATGGTTGCACAGTGGTCTGAGAAACCTAATTCTTCCACGGTGGTATAAGTATGCCTATTATTAAAATTTGTAAAAATTAAGTCTAAGCATGTTGAGGTAGTTTGTGAAATACGTGTGGGGACTTTAATATGTTGCATGAATTTATATTCCAACATTAGATCCAAGAACAGATTAGTTTTTAAACAGCTGTCTAACATATTTATATTTAAATCTCCTCCTAATATCACGTTATATCTTGAATATTTCCTATTAATATAATACATCATTTCTTTTAATTGACGAGTAAATACTTCCTCCTCTCTTCTATTCCAATAAATTGTAATTATAAGTACATTCTCATTAGGTAGTTCTATTGCACATAACTCTATACAATATTCAACAGACATATTGCTAATTTTACAGATTTCTTTGTACTCGAAATGGTTTTGTAACAAGATACAGACGCCGCCGCCTCCTCGAGTACGGCGACAATAAGATGCTGCAATTTTGTAGCCACTACATTGTAAGATACTCAATTTTTCTGGAGATAGCCAAGTCTCACATAGGCAGATGGCGTTATACATTGTTTGTTCATGGATGAAGGCTTCAAGCAGATGTTGTTTATTATAGATGCTTTGTATGTTTTGATATAAAACTTTAAAATGTTGTTCTGTGGTTTCGAAAAGTATTATTTATATATTCGTTATTATTGGATCCGTAACGTAGTGTAGTAGGTGGTACTAGAGTGTGTCTGGTAGTGTTTGCGTCATCTTGGTTCTGTGTCAATGTTCTCTTTGCGTTATAGTCAATTGTTGAATTCGCTTTGCTGGTTTGTTGTATTACAGTCTGTTCCCTTTGTTTTCGTCGTCTCTGTAATGATTCTTTGTCAAGGAATCCAGATACACATAAGCCTAGGCTTTTTAGGTATCCTGCGTTTTCTAGGATATATTTGGTCATCTTTTTACTGATCAATTCCACCCGCAGTGGTCGTCTGAGTCCGTTTCGTCCTATTCGATTAAGCTCTTCGATATAACCAGTGAGGTCGATATTTAATGTATCTTGGAACGCATACACTACCCTATCTTCTAGATCTTTTTCCGTTTCTTTGTAATATTCATTTAAGCCGTGAACAACAATAATTTTGGAGGTATCGTTCAGGTTAAAAGGTATATTTTTGTTTTGTATCTCAGATATTTCTGTTTTCAGTTGTCTGTTTTCAATCTCAAGTTTTTGTATTGTTTCGTTAATACGACTAATATTAGTTTTAATTTCTGTTTGTTCAAGAGAAAGTTGATCCGTTCTCTGACATATATCTTGTTGCAGTTTAAGTATAGCTTCATTAATTTCTGACTGAACAGTTATTTTGATTTTTGATAAGATTGATTGTTGTTGTTGTTCTAATTTCTGGTCTAGCAGTTGACTAATTTGTTGCAATGTTATTGCTTCTGGATGTAATGGGGTCGGTGATTTAATAGTAGCATTGTCAATAGTCGTCGTCGGGAATGCTTGACCACAATCTCACCTGATGGTAAGCGATGATGAGGTCGAAGTTGGAGCACGTTTGCCTAGAAGCAACCTATTCACTCTTGTCTTAAAGACTTCCAGGTTGTAGCTATCTGGAAACACAGACTCTGGCAGGGAATTCCACTCCTTAGCTGTACGCACTATGAATGTGTTCCCAAAACGTTTAGTGCGTGTGGGTGGGATGTCCACCATGTACCGGTGGCACATCGCCGTTCGTCTTGTGGTCCGATGATGGAACGGGCTTGGCGGAATTAAATCATGCAATTCCGTCGCACACTCCCCAAAATGCAAGCGATAGAAAACCGACAGGCCAGCAACTCGGCGTCGATGTTCAAGGCTTTGGAGCTTCGACTCGACGAGCCTGTCATTACCGATGATCCTCTTGGCTGGTTTCTCAATTGACTCAAGGGCATGAAGCTGGAATTTGGCAGATCCGTCCCAAAGATGAGAGCAGTACTCCATACACGATCGAACTTGCGCTTGATAGAGCTTGAGCAGCTGTTCCGGCGTGAAGTACCGTCTCACCTTTGCTAGGACCCCCAACTTTCTGGCAGCCACTTGAGCCTTTGCCTCTATGAAAGGGCCAAAATTGAGGGTAGATGTTAACGTCACACCAAGAAGCTCAAGTCGGTCGGTTATCGGCACGGTTACACCACGAAAAGATGGAGCTGGGTGAAATTGGCTCCTTTTAGCGGAAAATAGACACGCTTGGGTCTTAGCAGCATTGAATTTGACCAGATTGGCATCGCCCCATTCTGAGACAGCCTGTAAGGACAGTTAAAAAGTTCAAGCGCTCAAGCATAGCCTCCCGGAAAGACCGGATCTGCGACCCACCAGCTCGTGCGTCGGACACGTATCTCTCAGCAACAGTACTGTCGTCTGCATACCCAAAGGTACCGGGTTTTAGCAGATCATTAATATGCAGCAGGAACAATGTCGCCGAGAGCACCGCCCCTGAGGAACCCCGCGCATTAATATCCAGTAGTCCAGACGAGCAGCCATCTATGACCACTCGGATAGACCGATCCCTCAGGAAATCTGCAATCCAATCACACAATCCAGCGGGCAGACCGAAGGAAGGAAGCTTACTAATAAGGCTATCGTGCCAGACCCTGTCGAAGGCCTTTGAGATATCAAGGGAGACCGCAAGTGCCTCCCCGTGCTTCTCTGTGGCCTCACTCCAGATGTGAATGGCATACGCTAGAAGATCCTCAGTAGACCGATTTCGGCGGAACCCGTATTGTCGGTCGCTAAGGATATCATTCGCTTCTAGGTATGCTAGGAGCTTACGATTCAGTACGCGTTCCATACTCTTACAGAGTATGGACGTTACCGAGATGGGTCTATAATTCGACGGGTCAGCTCGACTACCCTTCTTGGGCACGGGCTGCACGTTAGCTTGCTTCCAAGCATTCGGTACTTTTCCAGTCTCAAACGAAAGGCGAAATAGGCGTGTCAAGATTGGAGACAACTCAGGCGCACAAGTCCTCAAAACAATTGCCGGTATCCCGTCAGGGCCACTAGCCTTCTTCACGTCTAGGTTACGCAATACCCGAAGAACGTCCTTCTGATGAATGCGAATGTTCGACATACTCGACTCGCATCCATCAGGAGAAGTAGGGGGCCTCGCGCCACCAGGATCTAGACGTGATGAATCCGCAAACATAGAAGCAAACAAGTTTGTTTTCTCTTCAGCGGAGTGGGCCAGTGACCCATCGGGTCTCAGCAATGGTGGTAGTGACCATTGATTTTGACCGTTGAATGCGTTCGAGATTGACTGTGTACAGTGACTTTAACGAATTTGGTCGCTAGGCGATCGGTAAGTATGTCGAGACTTCCTGCCCTGGAGTGTATAAATGTGTTACAGATTCGGTCGGTTCGTTTGATCTGCAGAATGCTGCGCTGCACCGATGTATCACCGATATATCAAGTGAAATTGGTTTGATGAGTTTACTAGGTTCTGGGGGTCACATAAAAAGTCACTTCATGTAAAATACTGGTATTTAGCCGCATCCAGTTAGAGTGGAAGCCGACTCCAACTTAATTAGGAAAAGGCTAAATAGATTGATAGATAAATAACGAGTGTGGTTGAGTGAATATCAACGTTAACGCCTGTTTTACCACATCCGGGTTAAACCGGATGTCGTAAGAAAGTTATCAGGATATTTTAATTTAATTTCTTTTATCCAGTACATATTTCCCCATAACATGTCTCAGCTAAGTTCATGCGAATCGAAGATCAAGTGCACAAACCGTTGTATTTGTGGTTGGTTTTCTGATTTACTTATACCATGAAAGCCCTAATAAATATTGATATGTCCTGCTCGCCACCGTGCCGATCGGCTCATGGATATTTTATTGACTACGTATGTATTAGAACGGAAATTGGTATGTACATGGTAACTATTGGTGACACGTGCCAAACTGGTACTTTTACATTGGGATATAAACTGATACTTACATACGACCGTATAAAAGTGTGCTTCTGTAAAAATCAAACCGTGTAAGCTTTGGTGGAGTGAGCACGAAGTGAGCTGACAACTCATAAAAAAAACTGGCCCAGTGCGAGTTGGACTAGCGTGCAAAGGGTTCCGAACGAATTTAATTTTAAAACATGTTATTTTAATACTGTAGACTTCTTATAGGCTTTCCTATAACCTATAGGTCTATTATCTCCATGTTTTTTTTTTAATTTTAGACTCAGTAGTTTCGGAGACAAGGGTGGTGGTCATTTTTCGTCTAATTTTTTGAATAACTTAAAAAAAAATTGTTTTAAAATTATGAAAAAATATAGTTAAAACCCTCACAGTAACCCCTTTCATTTAACATGTCACACGATATTGCTCAAAAAACTTTTAGTTGAAATTTTCTAGTTTGACCCCGAAACGTGACTCCCGTACTAAGAATTTAATCATTTACGTAACGCGTCCGTATTTGAGTCATAGAAGTCCATATGTGTACCAAATTTCAACAGAATCGGTCCAGTGGATCCGGAGAAAACTGGCAGTGACAGACGGACAGACAGACAGACACACGAATGATCCTATAAGGGTTCCGATTTTTACGAATATTCGGAACCCTTACAAGACGGAAAGACAGTTCACTTCATCCTGACTCCACCAAAGTTTACACGGTGAGATGTTGACGAAATAGATCGACTGTAAAACTTGTGGATGTACACGTAATAACATGCATAAAACATTCGTACAATCTTCTGCCAGCTTTGCCCGCGTGATAGGCGAAAATTATTCGGAGGGAACGTATTTCATTGATAAAAATAGTACCTATACTATGTTTCTCCAAGTTTCAATCTATCTCATATAATTTTTAATAAATGTTTGAAGGAGAGGGTTTTTCCTACGGTTTGGAAACGAGTCTCTATTACCCCTGTGTACAAGAGTGGCGATAAAAACAATGTAGAGAATTATCGGCCCATTTCCATTCTTACCACTTATAACCGCCATGTTATGAAACCCAAACAACATGGTTTTGTCAAACGTCGCTCTATCACTGCTAACCTCATGACCTTTGTGAACTATCTCTTTGAAAATATAGACCGCCTGGTACAGGTTGACGCTATTTACACTGATTTTCAGAAGGCTTTTGACAAAGAGAATCACACCCGGCTTATGAAAAAAAAATTGCCTTTAATGGTATACTTGGCAATTTACTCAGATGGTTTGCTTCATATGTTTTCAATAGGACTCAAAAGATCGTCATTAATGGGCATGAATCTGACTATAGTTGTTACATCCGGGGTTTCTCAGGGATCAGTATTAGGTCCTTTTCTATTTGTGTAGTTCATTAATGACATAAAACATGGTTTTGCTAACTCACATATCTTAATGTATGCAGACGATGTGAAAATTTATATCACCTGTAAAAGTATTCGTGACCTTGATAGATTTTATGAATACTGCCTCAAAAATAAACTCTTTCTTAACCTTCCCAAATGTTACTCAATTTCTTCTATTAAAAATAAATATCAAATCAAATTTAATTATTCAATAAATAATATAAGACTTAATGAAGTTCAATCTGTCCGTGACTTGGGTGTTACGCTTCACTCTAGTTTGCATTTTGATACTCATATTGACAATAAAGTAAAAAAGGCCTTTCAGTTGTTTGGAATCGTGATGAGATTTTCGAGTAACTTTGTGCGACCCTCTACTTTTTAATATTATATAAAACCCTGATTTGATCGCAATTGGAATACGCCGTCCACATTTGAGATCCTCTATATAATAAGTATAAGGATAGGCTAGAAATTGTGCAGAAAAAGTATTTACGTACTATGAATTATAAATGTTATCGTCCTAAAGTCTCCTATGAACAATTATTGAAACGTTACAATATTCTTAGTTTGGAATCTAGACGATTTCTTCTTGGTGTAATGATGCTGCATGGTATATGTAATAATAGATTCGACTGCATTCCTTTATCAAATAGTCTACATTATATAATACCTAGATCTGTCATGCTTCGTGGGGTACGTGCCCCTCGGCTATTCCACACAAACTCGTGCAGGACTAACGCAGGGGTCTTCGTCGCCTTGTTGATGTGTACAACACGCACTTTATGGAGTTTGAAATATAATTCCTCGGAATCACTTCGAAAATTTATAAACGATCAAATTTTGATACGTAAAAACGTATTCCAAATGTTCAGATTACGATTTATCGAAAGTTTACAATCGCTTAAGTTATTTTATAATCTTACGAAGTTTGCTTCATAGTTTTTTATGATGCACACTGTATGTCTGTTTTCTTTTAACTTTTTTATTGTGAATTCGTGGTCAATGCTGTGGGTTACATGTGTAGTAACATAAACATGGAATAGGTTATGCATAAGTGTATTTCTAAGTAAGTCTAATTTAAGAATCTTTTGTTATGCCTGCCAGGCAAAACAAAAGATTCTCAAATGTAACTGTATTTTGTCCCTAACAAATAAAATAAAACAAATAAAAAGCTCCTTACCAGAACACATGTTTGTCTGTCTATTTACTTTCTCTTCAGGTCTAAATGGATTTGGATAAAAGATTGGCGCACGGGTAGAACATTTACTGGATTAGAACATAGGCTACTTTTTATCCTGGAAGTATGTTCGCTTGGGATAATTTTCAACTTTCACGCGGGCGCAACTGCTGGCAGGAGCTAGTTCAGTTATAAAGTAAGAAAGAAAGAAAAACATAACCCTGCTTCTGGCGCAGTCGGGTAAAAAAGAAAACTGTTTGTTTGGGACTCGCACACGACAAAAAAAAATGTAAAATAAAATAAAACTTAAAAAAAAAATTAAGTCAAAATCAGTATTCTTCATTATCCTGTTTTATTGTCATAATACAAAAAAAAAACTTTGAATCTCGGTGGTCAAAACTTACAAGACGAAATGTTTCGCATTAAGTTAGTTTTCATCTGAATACCACAATATTTGCCTCAACGACCGACCGAACGAACGAAAGTCTAAAAATATCTCCGGGAATACGACATAATGTAAGTTGCGGTGTGTGTATGAATATATGGTATGCATCGTAAATTATCAACAACCTAATTTATGAGTATGTTCAGATTATAATTTAAAAACAAGGAAAATATTATAATTACTAACTTTCAGTTGAAGGGAAATTACGCCGGGCCATTTCCGTTTTCAATATTTGAACTCAATTTCTAATGATGAATTTTCTTGAATGTTAATTACACTCTACATTTTATGATAAATTAGGTAGGTATTGTAAATTTGGCTTAAAAGAGAAACAACGTCAACCCATTTTGAATTTTAACATTTTTAAATAATTTTATGTTATTTTTAAAAGAACTAAAACATGAAAAACGAATTGTAATAACTTCAAACGTCCAAGATGGGTTCTTTTTAGGAATACATTAAAAAAAAATTACTACCCTCAACTAGGTTACCGTCAATAAAAATGGGACGGTATATTTTTTCTACTAACCACATGAATATTTACCTGGAAATACGATAAAGCTTCCAAACATGGAGCATGTTTAGTACGGCTATGTTCCAGGCTATATTTGGGGTAATTAGGACGAACAATAACACCAATAACAATTATATCAATCTGGAGTATTTGTGTTGTGGAGCGAAACTAATATAATAATATGTTTGTTGTGATTGACTGTTCGGATTCAGCTACATACATCCGCCGCATGGTGTCGGCTGGTGCCGTATGGTACCGTAAAAGAATAATACCATCCCATCACTTCCCGTGGGTGTCGTAAGAGGCGACTAAGAGACTCACCAGAGAATGGGCAGCAGCGTTCTTTGTAAAACGTAACACCATACACTGCGATCGCCAACCAAGTGCCAAGTGTGGCGATTATGGCAAACCCGCCTCCCTTTGGGGGAGGCCTATGTCCAGCAGTGGACGTCTCGTCTCGTCAAGAGTAGTAGGTAACTTCTAGGCAAGCGTACTCGATTGTGTACCAGATTATCACTTTCCATCAGTTAAGATTGTGATCGAAAGCCATATTTAAGAAAATAATGGACGCAGTATCTAATCTGGCCTAGTTTGATACAAAGATTCGATGAAACTGAAGGCCGCTTCCATACTGTTTGTGTTCTCACTGACGTGTGGCTTTCTCTAGCTCCTTTATCGTTTAAGGAATATGCATGAAAATATTTATAATCTATACAGTTTATCTAAAAATATACAAAAATATTATACTAACAGCAACGACTAACAGTGAAAATAGTATAGGCGTCATGAACTTTGACATCAAAGTTCATATCGGACTTCTCTTTCTAATTGTAATCTTTGAAGCTTTATAACTTCATGCCTGATGAAGGTTTTTAAAAATAATAACATGATTGTTTACTAGAGCTAATAAGTATTTCATTTTGCGAATAAAAAATTGCATGCGTATTCCCTAGGGTAAGGAAGTACTCATACAAGTCTAGATCTATAAGGGTACTGCCGTAAACAGAACAAATCGAAAGTACTGTTTGTACCTTCGATTTGTTCTTTTTAGTAACTTTACCTTCAGTAGGTTCGACCTTGAATTTATACCCAAGAACCGCTGTATCCTGTACCTCCCAGCCAATGGTTCGTGACATCTGTGCCAAAACATGCCAATATCATGATGTTGACGTCCGCATTTGAATAGGAGACAACCCTATTTTGTTTTATAGGGTCAGCATTGGGTCAGTTGACGTTTGAATTTCTTAGATTTGGGGATTTGGGCCATCCATAATAATGGAAACTTGATGTGTTGTTGTTTTTTTTACCTGTAGGCAGCTGTGACATGAATTGAAGGCAGTTGGAATTATTGGTGAACCCGTGGACTTCCAATATTCCTTAGTAAACTTTCTGGTAATTCAGGTTATTCAGCAAAAAGTGCCGCTTGGCTATAGTAAAAGTGACAATCCATCAGCGACAATGACCGTCGAAAAGTCCAAAATGTGTGGGATTGACATTCACTACCGAAATGTCACTGTGGTATTCGCCAGATAAATGTGCAATAACGGTCATTGACCCTCATACATTTATTGACTTACTTAATATAAAAAACAGAAATAAAAAGACAAAGGTGTCCTGAATTGACTTCTATTGTGATCCTTTACGTTCTCTAGTAATGAAAAACGGTTCATAATTTATTTTTCGGGTACCTACGAAGTAATATTAGAGAAAGGTTAATGTACTTTATTGCAAGTTTTTTTGGCGCCTACCATATTTCTATCCTCTACATTTAAAATTTTTGACAATTACGGTCGATGATGACACATTCTTGTCTATATTGTTAGATCTTTGTTTTCAAGCATACTGACTCTATTACTCATTAGTTTTCTTTTGGGTTGTAACACAAAGACCTACCTATCATTTTCATACCAATAAACTAGATAATTCTCTTAGTAATTTTATAGCTATGCTATAAGTTAGGTACTTGTGCAAAGTAATAGCTTTTACTGTATTTATTAATGCCTTGACTCGAAATAATCCTTAAACATTCCCAAAATTTTGTACCAATAATGTGAATAAGATTCCAATATGTCGATTAATATTAATGACCACACAATGCCCTTAATTTAGGGCCACACACGCCCTTTGCATGCGAACGAGTTGGTTAAGTGACATTTATTCCCTGAATGCCTGACTGACCGTATTACGTATTAGGGACCATTTTGGTTGGCACAAATGACATTCATTCTAGAATCAAAGCCATAATTATATTTTAAGGTGCTGTTAAATGAATTACAAAAGTTTTTGTGTAATTATTTTGTAGCTTAATTAATATTCAGTACCTCGCTATATTAATTATATCTTAGTAAACTTTTTTGAGTAGCATAAATCTACACTAATATTAAAAAGAGGAAAGGTTTGTTTGTTTGTTTGAAATGAATAGGCTCCGAAACTACTCGACAGATTTGAAAAATTCTTTCAGCAATGGATAGCTACATTATCAGGGAGTAACAAAGGCTATATTTTATCCCCGTACTCCTACGGGAACGGGAACTACGCGGGTGAAACCGCGTGACGTCCACTAGTATGTTTATAAATGAAAACATCAGAGATAATTTCAAGTTTAATTCCACCAAAATATAAAAAAGAGCAAGCGAATTTTAGAATAATGAATTGCGTTTTTTTTTTTTGAGGGACAAGCCCGCCACACTTTCCCAAACACTGCAACTCCTGAAAGCCAGAATCAACAATAGCGACTACCTGAAAACGCTGAGCCAATGAACCCCAATGAGTTTCGAAGAAACGATTCAACTGTCTTGGATCCCGCAATGAAATTAATCAGAAAAGTACAGCGGAGGACTAGGACAAAAATATACGAGTATAATTTCCACTACCCTCCTTATCAAGCAGGAGACAGAATAGAGCTGGGCCAATAGGTACCAAGGGACATTTACAACTGGGTAAAGCCCAGTTGCCAAGCACCACGGATAATATATTAACACTAAAAAACTAATGGATCCTAAATTGTGAGCTAATTTTTCTACGATTGACAAAGTTGCTTAAAATTGTAGAATTTGCGCTCTGGTATTTTGAGTATGTGTAGGTACCAGGAATAAGAAAAATTAAAATCAGTAAATTCATGTTCAAGAATAAGGACTCAAAAGTTTGTCTGAGACAGCATGAGGTGTTAACAATCTTAAGTATTGAAACGTCTTAAGTTATCCAGTGCGTATCCCAAAACTTGAACATGACAAGTTCATAATCCGATTACGACGTAATCCCTGCTTCTGGTACAAAGCGGAGATTGTGAATACCTAACGCAATGACTCGTGAGTCCTGAATCACATTCATGTACCGACCCTAATAGACTAAGATCCCAGAGCTGCCAGACCTCACTTATTTTCACACTAACAAAATAATATGTAGGATGGAGTAATGTTAGTATGTACTTTTAAAATACGGATTATCTGCTAGCTTGGGCCAACGGCCAAGTTTTTTTTTTGTTATCTATCAAAGGTAATTCAGTAGTCAAGGAGCTAGTTTTCAAATCCTGGCAATGTTTAGCTTTCGTTATTTGCACCATGCCCAAAGTTCACAATTGTGAATACGATTTCACTCGAGGTGGCGACCAGCTCTTAGACTATTATAGTGACTAATCGATCATTAAAATATTATTATTTAATTACTAATTCCTATTCTGGCACACAGGACCGGTCGTTGTGGCGACGCTTGGGGGAGGCCTATGTTGACTAGTGGACGTTTTTCGGTTGATATGATGATGACAATGATTGTAGGGCTAAGTTTTTTTTTATATTTAATGACATTCTGTAAAACATACATAAAAGCACCATCCAGACTTTATAAAAAAAATATTGAATGGCTTTAGCCCCTGATACCAGAAAAACCAATTATGGCAACCCAAATCTTGAGGGAGGCCTGTGTTCAGCAGTGGACGTCTTTGGGCTGATATGATGATAATGATGGCCTGGAAATCGGCCGCCGCCCTAAGCTAGCAGGTATAGATATGTTGAAAGTACATACTAGCCCTATACCACACAATTTTGTTAGTGAGAAAATAAGAGATGTCTGACAGCTCTGGGATCTTAGTCCATAACGAAATAATATAAGTTATGTACTATATGCCGGGAATATTCTTCCGTATTTCTTATGTGGTCAATAGGTGTTACATAAATATGGCAGAATATTGGTATGATTCTGTTGGATACTGTTTTTTATGGGGTAAATTGATTTGGTGTAATGTTTTGACCTTGTGTTGTATTGGAAAAATGAGTGGATATGTAGTGTAGGTACTTGCTTTGCGGTCTATCAAGGTTTGAGTCAGATGACAACCTTTTGATTTTGAGACGATTTCTTTATCGTGTGAAAGGTTTTCAAAGATGGCAATTCTTGTTGAGGAGCCTTACCGGCGTTTACCTTAAGGATATAATGAACTAGCTGACTCGCGCAACTACGTCTGAGTCACAAGTTTCATTAATGCTCAGCTGACGGCGCCTTTTGGTCGTAGCGTGATATTATTTAGCCTTCCTCGATAAATGGGCTATCCAACACTAAAATAATTCTTCGATTCGAACCATTAGTTCTTGAGATTAGTGCGTTCAACCAAACAAACAAACGAACTCTTTAGCTTTATAATATTAGTATAGATAAGGGATTTTTCGTTCATTTAAGTTCCGGTCATGTCCTCGAAATTAACTCCATCTCGACTCAATCATATTGACAGTTAGATATTAACCGTAGAATTTGTTCGTAGACAAGGCGGCGTAGTTAAGTGTGTTCAACTCAAAATTCGTTGAATATCAAATCGTCTGTACATAACTCTAAATTGCTTTCGCATCATCTTCTCTCCCAATTAATTAAACAATCATTTCACAAACTCACTTCTCTATAATTATCGTTATAACAAGGCAAACCCATTATCCGGTTTCGCAAAATAAGCGAAGCGGGAACCTAAGGGTAGATTAATTATAAGAAATTATTAATTTCTCAAGAACGATAGAAGGTTTTAATAATATCGGAGCTAATGTATCGGAAAATGAGATCCACTCAAGTGAGCCGAATGATCCCATTACTTTGAAAATTGGTAGTTAAATATTCATAGACGTGGGCATCGTTAGAACTGGTAAAGATTCATCGTGTAAGGATAAGTACATCATACAAACATCCTACTAATATTATAAATGCGAGAATTTGTGAGGATGAATGGATGTTTGTTACTCTTTCACATCAGAACTCTTTGCGTATATTCCGTACGAAACTCTTATCCAGCTCGAAGTCTCAAGACCTCTTTGTGATACGATCCGCCTAGTAATGAAATTGTATACACTTGCATTTCCGTATGTTTTGATTTTTTGTTTTTATTAGGTAGCCAATCTAATATTTATGTACAATATGTAACTTAAACGCGTTAATAATTTTAATTTTGATTTTCCTAATTTTCTTTAACTTATAACTTGTAAAAATACAACTAACGATATCCAACATGTCGGTTAATCATAAAGTTCTCTGCTAGTGCTGTGCACTTCTGTAAGTGACTAATTCACTGTACCTAAAACTGCATGTGATTTATGTTTGTGTATGTTTTAGTGAGTAAGTCGTTTAAGTGCCTTATTAATAAATAAATAAATTTAATAAATAAAGAATACCTGAAAGGTTCTTCATGAAATTTGGCACAGAGGTATATTACAGTCTAGAATAACACATAGGCTACTTTTTATCCCGGTAGTATGTTCCCTAGGGATCAAGCGGGCGAAGCCGCTGGCAGAAGCTAGTTACCTATATATTCCATACACAGATCTTATTGGTAATGTTCTCCAAGAAGGCCTAGTGCGTAGTACCCATACCGGTGTGTGTGTATGACCAGCACCCTATTTGTGTAATAAAGCTGAAGAGTTTGTGTTTGCAAGTGCTTGTCTCTAGAACTACTAGTCGGATTTGGAAAATTATTTTCGAATGTGATAGCCACATTTATGATGAAGGGTCATAGGCTATACGGGAACGGGAAAACGCGTACGAAATTTCGGGCAAAAGCTTGTTATAAAATCGCAATGGCATTCAAATTAGAATGAATGTCCATTATCCATAAGGTAATTGATCAAAGGAAGTACCTTAAATAACGAGCCCACATACCAGTAAAGCAGTAATTTACCATTCAGAAGCACCACATTCCCCCGTTAGTAATATGCCCGTTGTGGATTATAGCCAATTACTCACACTTTATGGATGATTTTACTCGTAATTGTAAGTCGACGTGCGTTAAATATTTTATAGCCTGTAATGTTTGTGGTTTTCAATCATATTTCTATAAATAAAATTTGCTTAAGTAATATGAGCCTTAACTGCATTTCACAAACAACATCTCTCAACTACGTATACTGGTTAACATCAGTTATTGTAGTAAACAGAGTGTTGATCTACGCTCGAGGCGGTAAAACAGCACAACAGCTGGGTTATTAGCTCGCTCATCAACAGGTACTGCATACATAGGACGGTAGGTTCCTTGTTTGTAACGAGCACACAATTTGTCTATCAACTCTATCCCGTCACATGCGTTAGAGTTATACTTTTGGTTTAATTAATAATGCCCGGTTTAAATTATTCCAGTCCAGTGATCGAATCCAGCGCTGGATTGCAACTGGAAAAATGTAAGCCCACACTAGAATGCACTGGATCCAGTGAGCAATCCAGCTCAGAAACTGGATTGAGGGTCTACTTTTGAATCCAGCACGGCTATTCCAGAGCAACTGGAATCATGTAGACAGTCAATCCAGTGTCATTCGAGTGCTGACAGAACAATTTTGCAGGAAACACGTGTTGCTTGTTTTGGCGTATTTTTTACCTGAACTGCAAAGAATAGAAAGGATTTACAATGCAAAAATTAACTGAAAAGTTAACATTTTAAAAGTTTATACAGAGAACATCCGTGTGTATGGGATATTTCATCAGAACATTATAACAATAAAACTATGCGCCAATCAGCTTTGGAGAAATGTGTGAGGGAATACAAATTGACCGTTTCACAATGAAGGATATGGAAAATAAAAAAAAGTGTCTGTCTTTACAAAAATTCTCAACTGCTTTCTCGAACTCATTGTTAAATATAGCTTTTAAATGACTGGAATCATGTTGACGATATTGCCAGTCCGGTCTATTCCAGTCCAGTGCTACTGGTTTACTAGACTGGAATAATGTAAATCGGGCAAGCAAAATATTGAAACGGGTTTCTGGAAAAAAGAATATCGACCCGTCACAACTTAAACGCAAGTCAAGTAATTTGATTGGCTGCTCAAAACTCATTCAACTAATCATAGCTAGATAACTTTTGTTTGAAAATTTGTCACAGTAATGTTGTGTTCATTTTCGTTCGATAAAGTGAAACTTGGGCCTTAGGCTGTCAGACATGAATCTGGATTCAACGTTGACTAATTCGGTTGTACTAATTTTTATCTACGTCAATCTAATTTTCAACAAAATTAATGCCTTGACTGCATGAATTTTGTTGAACATCGTTCTACAAAAATGAGTTTTAGATTCACGAGATGCATACGTCCGTTTGTCATTATCTTCTTTGTATTCGATACAATTGTCACGTTTGAATTTTTAAACGGACGTTTGGAACCGAAAAACCGATAAAAATCAACACATGATTTAAGTACCAAAGTTATTACACGTCATCTAAAACGTAACATTGATTGCAAAAGTAAGCCGTTTGAGGTATAATTTTATTCCGCTAAAAATAATTACACCGCAAAAAAACGAAAAAAAAGTTACGTCGATAATTTTGAAAGATGTTCATGACAGAGCACATGCTAGGTACAATGTTGACGTAAAATCGCTTTATCTTTCCTCTCCAGTAGCTAATTCTAACCGCCTACGAAGATAATACCAGCCGTGCGTGCGTTCTACGTTAGAGAGCGTTAGCAGTAAATCTATACTTATAAAATCGTTTGTCTTGACTAATTTATCAACGCACAGAAAAACAACTAAGCGAGTTTTTTATTCTTAGTTAACTCAACCAACTGTTACAATTGGGATAAAAATTTAGTTTAGCACATTTTTCGATCAAAATATTGACTAATAGTCAAGTAGATAACTGTTCATTCAAAACTAGAAGTTAAAAAACACACAATTCACGCACAATCACAATTCAGTCACAATTTTAACTTAATCATTGGTTAACTACGGATCAAAAAATTCGCCCAAGTCTAGGAAGCTGTTGGAATTCTAATATATAAAATTCTTTCATTACCGGTGACTAACTGATTGACTGATAGACTACGCACAGCCGTAGAAAGCTTAAATTTGGCATGTAGGGATTATAGCGAGCACTATGAGAGGATTTCTAGAAATTCCTATTGAAACAGGAATAAACGGGATAAGCGCGTATGAAGTTGCAGGCTGTATATTTTATAATTTAACCATTCGCAAAGAAAAGATTTTTGGAAATTACAACTTTTAGGGGGGAAATGGGAGGGGAAGTTAGTAAGAACGTCTTTCAAATTTCACACGGATTTCACTATTATAAAAATATAAACGAAAAAGGTTTGTTTATATAATTTACACCCGTGCAAAGCCGATGTGGGTCGTTAGTTTAAAATTATTTTGTAGAGAAGTTTTATGCCTTCAAAGGAATTTGAACTGGAAGCAAAGAAATGTTTTGTCAAAGACATCTTAATGCATAACCTTTTGAATGTTATTTCTTTGATGTAAAGATTTGTTTTGCAAGGAAACTTCGAGTTTGTGTCAAAGTAAATTCAAATTTACTTTGACACAACACTCTAAGTTTCCTTGTATGTTTTGTGCTTTTCAGGAGTGTGCAGAAAGAAGTTGTTTCATTAATATCTCGGAAAGATAATTGTTACTAAGCTTCAGGGAATAATTAATCTTTTACAGCGTCGTTTGCTATTCTTGTCGATGTTACATTTACACGGCTATATTATTTGGGCGTCAGCGGCATTTTTCATATTATTGAAGGTGCAGATGAGTGGACATTTGGACCGCCCCAACACATGTGACGTAGTCGTCCTATTCACGTAGAAAACTAGTACCTAGGTACTCAGATTTTTATTGACTGACTTACATTATCATACAGTTCGCATCACCGTTGTTTGCCCCTCCGAAGTTAGGTTTTAGTGACGGCCGCGTAGGTGCATTTGTGTAAACAAGTGTTACGTTCCTAGAATATTTTTTTATTTATACGTATTATATTATAAACAAATAACAAAGACTACCAGTAACAATAACAATATCAAAAAGTAACACCACAAATACATACACCACAAAAACACACAAAAAAACAAATCAAATAGTAAGAAATAACCAAAATAATTAATTAAAAATAATAACAACGTGTAACACTCTTCGCATCAACAGTCGTATTGCGTTGAACAAGCGGGTCACACGTATGAATCGAAAGTATACGAGCGAGTGAGATGCCATTACACCCGCCATCTTGCGCGAACACGCGGCTAGGTCGCGCATGCGCTGTTCTATGTTTTATGTCAAATTGACATCCTGCGCAGTTTATTGCGACGTACTTTGGGGAGTACGGGAACTGTACTATGGTAGGTGCCGGATAAATGTGCAATAACGGTCATTGACCAACATACATTTATCGACTTTCTTATATCAAACACAGTCCTGAATCGACTTCTATTGGCTCCTTTACGTTCTCTAGTAATGAAAAACGGTTAATCATTTATTGCTCGGGTATCCATAAAGAGATATTAGGGAACGGTAAATATACTTTATTGAAAGTTTATGTGGCGCCTACCATAACTCCATAGAAACCATAAAATTTATTCCCACACATGGCTCTATTTAACAAGCACACAGAGCAAGCAAACCAGTTGATTGCTCCCGCCATAACGAAGTTAGTCGAGGTGAGGCGTTAATGTGATAACGATAGTTTAATACTGTTTGACGGCGATCGACTTTAATGAGACTCTGGTACCAAGCAAGGTGGACGAGGAAAGAGGACCGAATTATTTTGTCTAAGTCAAATATGATTTGAGAGAAATGAGGGTTTGGAAGGAAAAAAAAAGTCTTTGCCCTACAGAGAGACATAAATTAGGCTAGTGTGACAGATTACGGAACTTAAATGGACCTGGCAAGGCGCGATTATGATAGGTGCAGTAAGACGTTGACTGAGTAACGCCCGCGGACTTGAAGAAGGAGTGTCAGTGTTCCGGTGGCGAGATGGGCAGACGCCATTGTTGCCATCGCGGGTAGAACCTAGATGAGGCTGAAAAAGTGGTCAGGTGTCAGGTGAGATAGTGGTCAAATGCGTCTGTGACAAAAGTAAAAAAAGGGACGTGGGGATTGACCCAAGAAAAAAGAGACCAGTGGGCAACTCGGGCCGTGTATGGTGTATGACGATGATGACGATCACTATCAACTCTGATAATTTTGATATTGTTTGACTTGTTGAGGAAATACATAGGTACGTATGAGTGAGTAGTTTAGCAACACTTGCCGAGGTCGATGTGTAGCTGCCCAAGAACTCCACGACCTCATCCCATCGGCCCTCTTCTACCATCGGACATCCAGATGCACTGCAAGATACCATCCCTACCTTGATACTATTCAAAAACAGAAATACCCTCAGCTATCCTGAATCGACTTCTATCGTGATCCGTTACGTTCTTTAGTAATGAATGAAAAATGGTTCATAATTTATTTTCAGTTATCTACGAAGGGATATTAAGGAAAGGTAAATGTACATTGTTGAAAGTTTATGTGGCAACTACCATAAAATATGCAAGTCAAATAATACGATTGTCTGTGAATAATCACATCAGCAAACAGTTTGTCTATTTATTGCTTAATTTTTCGATAATTTTCGTTCCAGAGACTGGTTTTTATAAGTATCTACTATTTGATTTTTGGATGGACTAAGGTCCGGATAAATCAACGGTTTCAAAAGCTCACTTTACTTGTTTAACGAACCTCATTTTGGTGGAACGCTTTATTCAATTTAAAAAGAAACGGTCCACTGACCCGTCACTATCGTGTTCGGATTTTGAATAAAATTCTGGCAACAATATAATGTCGATTATAATGTCGATCGCTTGCAGGGTTGTCAATAGGTCAAACTGGAGTTTCCTGTTATTAATTGATTTAATTATGTTGCTTTTGAATGTAAATGATTAAATAACAAAACGATGAATTATGTAAATTCCTATATCCTTGAGGTCGTATATTAAAAAAAAAAAACGTTACGATTTGACACATTGTAGCCATTTACTTTCTGCTAGAAAGAAATTATTTGCACTGAATAAAAAACTACGTCCCTTCGTTATTTTCATTCTACTTTTCAGCTGAATTCAGAATTCTATGACTGGAAGCCAGCTAAACAAATTCATGCATGATGCATTATGCTGACCGATGGCTTTTTGACGTTTTGCGGAGATGTTATCCATATTTTCTCATTTTGTTTGAGTCACTATATATATCTTTATTTTTTTATGGTATGCGTCAAATTTGAAGCAATAAATACTTTATCTTTCTTTATTTTCTTTCTATTGTCTCTCTGAAAACACAATGGTGTCACAAAAAACTTTTACTGAGTTAATTCTTTCAACCATAGTACCTTCATCATTCAATCGTGATCGAGTATCTAAAGAACCGTCAGTGACATCCTTGATCAAAGGAATCGAGCCTAACTCAGTCATACAATGAAAACAGAGATGTTCATCAGATTGATAGCTCGGTTAATTAACGAACCATGTTCCATAATACAGACAAAGGTGAGGGCTGTTTTATTCAGAGGGCAGAGTAAAAACTCTATTATTTTTACGGGAGACCGCCGTTCATAGATAAAACTTATAGTGATACTAGCTGATCTGGCAAACGTTTTGCCATATAAATAAAAAGTAGCCTACAACCTATTCTCAGACCTATCAAATATACACAAAATAAAAAAAAACATAAAATCGGTCAAGCCGTTTCGGAGGAGTGCGATAATAAACACTGTGACACGAGATTTTTATAGATAAAAATTATAAGTTTGGTTTGTCACCTTGCTTTTCAGCTGAATTTAGCATTCCATGATTCGAAGCAGCTAGGTAAATTGATTGACTCTCACAAAACACAATGCGATTACAATCAAGTTATTTGTTCAAACATAGACCTTCATCATTCAATCGTGATCGAGTATCCAAAGAGTCGCCAGTGACATCCTTGATCAAAGAAAACGAGCCTAACTCAGTCATACAATGAAAACAGCGATGTTCATCAGATTGATGGCTCGGTTTATTAACGAACCATGTTCCGTAATTCAGACAAAGGGGAGGGCTGTTTTATTCAGAGGGCAGAATAAAAACCCTATTATATGTACGGGAGACCGCCATTCATAGATAAAACTTATAGTGATACTAGCTGATCTGGCAAACGTTTTGCCATATAAATAAAAAGTAGCCTACAACCTATTCTCAGACCTATCTAATATACAAAAAATAAAAAAAAACATAAAATCGGTCAAGCCGTTTCGGAGGAGTGCGATAATAAACACTGTGACACGAGATTTTTATAGATAAAAAATTATAAGTTTGGTTTGTCACCTTGCTTTTCAGCTGAATTTAGCATTCCATGATTCGAAGCAGCTAGGTAAATTGATTGACTCTCACAAAACACAATGCGATTACAATCAAGTTATTTGTTCAAACATAGACCTTCATCATTCAATCGTGATCGAGTATCCAAAGAGTCGCCAGTGACATCCTTGATCAAAGAAAACGAGCCTAACTCAGTCGTACAATGAAAACAGCGATGTTCATCAGATTGATAGCTCGGTTTTTTTTTTTTTTTTTTTAATAAAACTTTTTTTTTAATAAAACTTTGCCCCACACTAGGAATTTCTCCTGTATCGTGGGTGCGTTTACAAACATACAATTTCACATACACAAACAGCCAGACCCGGAACAACTATCTGTAGGCCATACAAATATTTGTTCCGTGCGGGAATCGAACCCGCGACACGCCGCGCAGCAGTCGATCGCTCCACCACTGCGCCAACCGTGTCGTATTGTCGTTTATTAACGAACCATGTTCCGTAATTCAGACAAAGGGGAGGGCTGTTTTATTCAGAGGGCAGAATAAAAACCCTATTATTTGTACGATACCGCCATCCCTGGATAAAACTAGGGCTGTTGGAGGAGAATTGGCTGTAAGAATGTTGGGCTAAATGTTTTTTTGTGGCGTTAAATGATTAGATTATTGCATCAGGACGCTAATACGAGAAAATATGCCGAAAAATTCGTGGATTTACAGCAAATCTTTTTGATTTATAATGTGGTTATAAAATAAATGAGGAAAAACAAACACAGCATGATCAAAAGCATCGCAACTTTATAGGGCTCCAGACAAAGTTACATTTATAAGCAAAAACGACTGTCGAAAATCCAAAGTATGTGCAATTGACCACGTAGCAGTGCACGTCAATGCCATACATTTTGCACATTTAGACGTCGTTCTTAGACAGCGATCATCGCGTAAATAAGCGATCGTTGTAATCATTTGTACGGCAAAAAGGAAGGCGTCCTCTGTCAGCACGACGACACCTAGGAAGAAGCCTATGACAATTGTTATCGTTGACAAAATTTCACCTTGTATAAGCTGCCAAATTGACAGCCCTATTCACAGACGATATGCAATAAACAGAAACAGAACAACATCAAAGAAATGACGCTGCATTTTAACTCCAGTAATAAACTTGTTCCTCTCTTTACAACATAATCTGGAAAATTTTCCTGGTTCTACGGAAGCCATGTTTAGGCGGCCATTGTCCTTTTTGTAGACAAAGAAAAAGATTAAGATTTTCTGTGTTGATTTTGAGAACAAAACAGGCTTTGTACTCTCTAACCTTTATGTTATCCTTTCGTTACCCCTGGACTCTATCCATGCCAAAGGAAAAGATGCCTATGGTAAACGCAAAATAAATGTGCAATAACGGTCGTTGACCCACATACATTTATTGACTTTCTCAATGTCAAAAACAGATATAAAGACTGAATCGACTTCTATCGTGATCCTTTACGTTCTCTAATAATGAAAAACGGTTTATATTATTGGTCAGGTTTCTACGAAGGGATATTAGGGAAAGGTCAATGTGCTTTACTGCAAGTTTATCTGACGCCTACAATATCACACACCACACACACAACAACACACAACACACAACACACAACGTGTCACAGAAGATGAGAAGACACGCAATATCTGAAAAAGGTGATTGTGTGGTTTCACACTAAAAGTTGTTCATAATGTTGAGTAACATTATGAACAACTTTTAGTATGAAACCAACAATCGTGATCTTTGCTACTAACAACTTTCACGGTTTCCTATTACTCGCACCTCTACTCCAAATTCAAAAAGGTATGAGTAGTTAGTTTAAGTCATAAGTCAATGTGATGAAAGTTGAAATAAAAAAAATATGTAAAAACAAACACTGAAAAAGAAAATATCTCAAGCTAAATCAATGTTATAGTAGCGACCTTAAGCATTCTTATATCTTTCCAATGTTACTCAGCGGTCAGTGATTATCGCCAAGCCATTAACCATAGCCCCTTATCCCGAAAACTTTTACTTACTTATACATGGGCAGACACTAAGATAGCCTTCATTCCTGGCCAGCTGCCAAAATCTACTCTTTAACTGCCTCAAAGTAAATGCGAAGAAAAATAGGATTAAGAATTCAGCTTATTTTCGTGATAAGAATATTTTGTGCAAACACGTTTTAGGGTTTGTTCAAGACGTTCTTTGGACGTTTGTTTAGATTCTAGTATCGTAATGGCTATTAGGTTTTTTGTAATGAAAGGTGTGAAACAATGATACATAAGCTATAGATGCGTTAGCCGCACTCTAAAATGGCAACAAAAAATGAACTGCTGTGATCTTATACTTACTCCGCGCACGAATACGCTTACGGATTAGTACCCATTATGCTTGAGGGGTTTTGTAAAATTGTTCACATGAGTGACGTCACATTGTAACATTGGTGTTACTATAAATCATTTCCAAACGTACCAAACTTGTAAGCTCCCTGGGTTTTGTTCCCAAGTCATATAATTATTTTAGCCAACAGATATCCAGTGCTATCCTGAGCGTCGCCACATCATCAATATTTCAATTCAGCGATTCAGCTCACTAAACTAAAAAAAAACTGGTACTTTCTTTTCGCTCTATAGCGGGGTATAAACGTGACAAATGCGTATATTTTTTAAATTAAGTTCAAGATATTATGCCAAGCCATTCAAATTTAATATCTCGCAAACGCCTCAGCATTCGTTACATGCTTCGTTGAACCTAAGAAGGAATTTAATAGACAATAAATTTTTTATAACACGCATTAAAGAGGTTTATGCCTTTTATGAAACGTAACAGATGACTCAAATGAGTTTTTTATTACATGTTTATGATATTTATGAAAAGGCGAGCGAGATTAGCTTGGTGAAAAAAGTTGGAGAGAAAATCTATGTGGCATAGAAATAATCTAAGATTTTTCAAAAAAGTTGCTGATACTCAATCAAAAGCCAAGTTTCGTAATTACCTCTGCTTTTCGTAACAACACACATGACACAGTTAACCGCTCACACTATATTAGGAACTTTAGGGCACGTAGTTTTGCTCCGTTCTTCTTGAAAAATATTTTGACAGTTGACAGATTAGAGACATTATTTATTTAAACTTCATGTACAACAGTGGTACATACTCAACCAGCGGATTTATCTCCAATTTGTCAACATTCAAAAACAAAATATTTAAAAAAAACTTTCGGAGGATTCAAATTATCGACGTGCTTTTTTAATGCAAAGACGGATATTCAGCCTCTTTTAAGAAATCATACCCGAGCCAGGCTATTTTCTGTCTTTTAAAAAAATATTTTGAATCTGTCATCTGATATTCTTTTCCTTCAGCTCGTCTGTACGAGAACTCATCGGCTTTTACGTCGTCTTTAATTTCAGCCCTTATTAAGGTTAAAGAAAGCGAACAAAGGATGACTTTTCTTTTAAAAGAGATACGTTTACGGTCTCGTATATTGCTTCTTCAAGCTTTATATCTTGAGCTATGAGTAGAATATTACTTTTTAAATTACTTTGACGTTTTGATGTGTCACTCATATGGATTGAGGAAGTTTTTCTTTTGAAAAGCTTTTGTGGCAGGAGCTGGCATTATTATTAATCAAATGGTTGATGCGCCATTGTTACAACTACAATATCAAGTCCCTATTTTTTTTTTAAGCTGGCAACATTTTTATTATTACATTGCATATCTACTTTTGCAATCGTTGGGACCACAGAATGTTTTTTTCAAAATTGAATTGTGGTCACCGGCCATCCCACATGAAAAAAAAACACCGGTAGCACTCCGGGAGTGCCGGCAGAAGTGAAAACATGTAAATAATACATCCTTACTGTCGCGGTCACATCATAGACAAACCACCGACAACAAAATAAACAAAAAGACACTGACGTGTGGCCGCGACAGCGACTGTCAGTGACAGATGTCAATCTTGACACAGTTCCTGACATAAACAAAACGAACCATAAAAACAACAAAAAATAACGTTGTGTTTAATTATAAGTACAAAAATACTATCATTTATGAGGTAGAATACAATGTTTATTTATTGCGCTATCGTACACAAATATGACAATTTACATGTTATTATTCATAATATTATATCGTTATTTATTTATATATTACATTAATTTCTATCTCTTAGAAAAATCAACTTTCATCCATAATTTCGTAATTCCGTAATTTCGTATCCTTGGATACGCGTGGCACGCTGTACATAAACACAGACGGACATTCGCGCAAGCGCCCTGTGCCGCCTAAGCGGAGCAGCACACTCAGGCACGGTAGAAAGAGTGGGAGATACTAGTTCCTCTCCCTTCCCCTCGATCTTACGCTTTTTCGATCAGCATCACGTGACCCTGACGCGAGTTAAAGATTTTATACCCATTACAGAAAAAGTGCTCAACGCCGCTAAAGAAGTTTTCACTTCAAAAAAATAATTCTCACAATTCACAAATTCGTGACTACGAAACAGTTCCAACATTTTGTTTAAATGTCTTGTTTTTCCCCCAAAAGTGACCCTAGATCTGCACTATAGGATAGCAAATTACATTTTCATTCAATCTTTTGCCACATACGTACTTCCCAATATTTAATTGACAACCCATCACAAGTTCATCTCATATTCCGATGTCATCAATAACGGACAAACACTGAGCCTAATATCACTGTTTGCGGTCCTTTTAGCCGCGCAGCTAACCAAACAGATCTAACTACACGGAGACCCAAGTAACCGTATTTGTTCATCTGACACATTGGGTTAACAATCGATCAGTGACGTCGGGTCTGCTAGACCTTAAAATATTTTCTGGCTTTTTCTGACAAGTGAAATATGAAAGAGATGGAAGACGATAAGCTGGTCAGTGTTGCAGGAAAGTCTAGAAGTTTGAAATTAGTGACAGGTTTTTTTCTGTACTTATGTAAGTTCGTTAGGTATATGTCTATGAGCCAAAGTAGCCTGAAAATAAAGAGATTTATTATTATTTCATTTATTTATTTTATTTACATAAAATTAACATTTTGAAATATTTCTATAAAAAATGAAAAAAAAAAGCCCACCGGTATCGGGGACAGGATTCAAGCTACCGGTGGGCTGTTATTATTATTTCGTTTAATTATTTTTATTTGCATGTAAGTTACATTTTTAAATATATCTTAAAAAAACATTTAAAAATATAAAAAATAGCAGTCCGCCGGTGTCGGAAGCAGGGTCCAAACTATCGGTGGTTAGGGCTCCAGAGAAAGGAACCTCCACACAATACGAGCCGTATCGAGGAGTACTGCTTTCTTCATTATTATTAAAAGTGGCGTTATGAATGATCTGCCTATACCCATATATTGGAAAAAGAAATGATGTTAGGCTATCTATACAACGTGTAAAAAGGAAAGCGCAATACCTGATGAGCGTTCATTATACTCATCATTACGATCAAATTTTACTATGGGACTAAAATCGAAACCTCAAAAAAAAAACGACAGCCTAAAACATTTATGTGCGCATAACTAGATAAAAAACAACCAAATTGAGAACCTCCTCCTTTTTTTGAAGTCGGTTAAAAATTTATTTAGCAGCAGCTGTGTATGCTGTATACAGGTGAAATTTTATACGAACAATAATTCTTTTATACAACTGTAAATAGAATCCGCAATCCCACATCAATTCAATGAATAAATTCATAGAAACACGATTTTTCTTTAAGCAGATTCGAACACTATTCTCTCGATCCTTTTGTGTGTTTTGTAAAGCGATTTAGATCTGCATAGAACAGAGCAAAATAACACAGAATAGATAAAACAGAAGACCAGAGAGCCAATTCTATTAATTTTTAAGCATTGTTCGCATTCTCATGTCAGTCGCAATCTTCCAAAAATGTATGGAAATTGAGGCTGTATGAAAAATGTATGGAAATTGAGGCTGTATGAAAAATGTATGGGACTGAGATGCGAATACGAATGATGCTTTAAAATTTGTAAAATAAGATGTAGGATTGGTATTCAGTTCCATACAATGAGCATAGGCTTGTTCTCATTGTATGGAACCGAATGCCAATCCTTAGTAGGTATAGACCATTGATGTATAAAAAACCCAAGATGCACAGTCTCGAAAAAAAAAACAACACTCGAAACTGTCGTCAAAAACTGGCATGTATCAAGTGTTATGTGTGAGTTGTGTGTAGTTATACTATAAACATTTATTTTTGCAAATTCAACCTTATACGGATCGCTTAAAATTGTTTTTACAAAGCAGTGCACTATGGCGAGCGATGCGAGATTGTTTGAAACTTGCGCATAATTATACATATTGCGCTTATTTTTTGCGGATGTTTTTGAGATGCTGAGTGTGTACCATGGGTTTTTTATATATCAATGGTATAGACCTACCTTAACGTGAATGTATGGCAAATCGATCAAATGACTGTCGCGAGTGCAGTTGCACTCGCAATACGCGAAGTGTGGTTGTTGAGTGTGCATTTTCATTCATGTAGCTTTTTTTGTTTAGATGATCTTCTGCTTTATCATAGCATATTCAGGCAATAACGTTTTCACCGGTGAGACACAAGTATCTTCTCTGCAAGAGGTCGTGGGCCAAGTGCCTTTTAGATGATGTAAAAGTCTTAAATTTTTGGTACCTTCAATTTAAAAGGAAATATAATATTTTTCAGTGTAATGTGTATGTTTGCTTTCGAACCCATGACCTTCCTGCGGTCACTGACCTTCTGTAACTATCTGTTTAGTGATAATACTGTTCTACAGAGACGATATTCGCCTAGCCGTACGATTGAGTCATAAGGAGATTACCTACGTGTGTGAATCTCTTATGTAAATTCTGTACATACAACAGTAAATACTGGAATTCCATTGAAATGTGCGCTGAAGAGAATGGTGAGTGGGCGTTAAGGGGCCCTGGCAACCACTAATAGAAGCAAATACACATTAAATTATTACCGCCATATCTCTGAAAATTTGGCAGTGGGCGGGGTACACTGCTCGCAGGTTGTATGGCCAATAGGTTTTAAATATTCTGGAGACGGCAACCATGTACCGCGGAAGACACAGCGTCAAAAGGCCTCTCAAGGTAATCTAGTGAGGGTCACGGAAGTAGGTACGCTAGACGCAAGAATTGCAGTGCAGAACTCGTCGATGTGATGAGACTCGGCATAGACCTATGTCCATCAGTGGACTGTGGAAGTGTTTCAGCAGAATGGTAATCATATAAAACATAAATTACTCAACTTTTATTGCCATATCAAAACGAATCATTCCGATGACAATCTGTTATTTTCAAGTTTATCATTGTCTTAGAATACATCATTACGTTTTGTATATATCTAAATTTCTTGAAGGGTTGAACAGAGGTCTACCTAGGGTTGCGGAGTTGGGATCGTGCGATCGATGGCTTTGTATGGGGCCCCGATCTGGGCGGCTGACTTGACGGCCAGCACCATCACTGTTCTGCGAAAGCCGCAGAGGGTGATGGCCATCAGAGTGATCAGTGGTTATCGCAAAATCTCATACGAGGCGGCTTGTGCACTAGCTGGATCTCCGCCCTGGGACCTGGAGGCAAAAGTCCTCGCATCACTGCTCGGTGAAGTGAGGACGCGCGGGCGCGCGGCGAGTGACTGATGCAGCGGCACATTGAGCTGTGTCGGTCGCAGTTGCGCGAGGTCCCGGTAGCGGAATGGCGGGACAGGCTCTCACGCCCTTCCGCCGTCCTCGTCACTATAGAGGTCATCCGGCCAGTGCTCGATCTGTGGCTCGGGAGAAGGCACGGCACCCTGTCGTTTCATGCGACGCAGGTCTTATCGGGGCATGGCTGCTTCGAGAGGTTCTTGTGTCGCATAAGCAGGGAGCCGGATGCTCGGTGACACCACTGTGTCGACTACCGGGAGGACTCGGTGTGGCTTACGCTGGCAGAGTGTGCCGCTTGGGAGGAGCCGCGCCGTGCCCACATCTCTGTGGTAGGCAGTGCAGACCTCTCGCTGCCTGCCGTAGTCCGTGCTATGATCGACGATGAGGAGTTCTGAGACGCGGTGGTCTCCTTCTGCGAAATAATTATCACGCAGAAGGAGGTTGCGGAAAGGGAGAGGGAGATCTCGATCTCTCTCCCGGCCCACAGCAGGCGCACCGGGCGTCGGAGGAGGGCTGCCCTCTCCCGGCCCGCCTAACTGAGTCCAGGAGCGGCGGGCTTGGGGATGTCCGTCGCCCCCATTCATCCGGCGTGCGCCTCTCTATGACGTCGCGGGGGGAGTCAAACACCTCACTCCCCCCGCTGACCCGAGGTGGCCCGCATAGGCGGACTGGCACCAGCCGGGCATTACGGAAGTCGCAAGTTCCGGCGATCCCCGGCGTAGGTAAGATGGAACACCAGGGTGGTTTTAGTCAGTAAGAGTCAGACTCTTACTGACTAAAACGACCCTGGTCTTGGAGGGGTCTGTCAGCAGACCCCTCCGCCCGCCCCAGGTCGGCGGACATCCATGAGGATTTCACCCCGATAAAAAATGGGTTGCGGAGTTGTTCAAAAGAGTTTCCGCGGCACTGGAACGAAAAGGGCATTTTGATGTAACGCGGGTGGGTAGTAAGAACTCTGATACTCTCTCCCGCTCGAGAACGGGAGAAGGCGTTTGATGACTGCCCTTCCAAAAAGGGGTCTGCCTCTTCATAGTACACACTTAACAGAGCATAGAATAACTTATAGGTTGGCTAAATACATAGAGTATACTGGGAGGTAAACATACCTTCAACACGAAATGATCTAGAACGTCTAATATAATGAATTATACCTAATTAGTACGAAGCTCTCGTCCCTACCAGGAACCACATCAAAGCGTGTTTCTCTGATGAATTTTATATTGAAATATTACTCGAACTTATCACTGACGGAGTTTACAACGACGGAGTGAACATGTTGGTAGTTATTTGACTGTAGATAGTTTCAGGAATACATTTATGGACCTGAGAGTTATATTGCAGAATTGTAAGCGGAAGTACAGTCTTGAATATTAAGCTGTGATAATTAAGAAAAAATAAAGCCGGACTTTTTTTAATAGATTTTATAAAGTAAGTACCATCAAGTGAGATAGTGGTCAAACGTAAGCCTATTAACAGTTAATAGTAAAGTAGCTCTTGCCCGTGGCTTCGTACGCATCAAACTCGTAAACCAACACAAATGTGAATTTCATGGGTATGTTATTTTGCGCGTTACCCTAATTCGTTTTCTTTTTCTAAAATATAGGGAGTACAGGGGATATTATAGAGAGTAAATTAGCTTACTTTCGTACCCTAAATTACTCTCCATAATGTCTGCTTTAGTTATTGAAACGTGATTCCAGACAACATCTCCCTTTTAATAATATTTCAGCATACTAACTTAATACTATAAATGTTAGTAGTAGGTAACTACTAATGTCTTCGACCTTGCCTGTGGGGTCAATGAGATAAGCGTTGGGTCTACTACAGCTGACTCGCGTTGGATCGATTCCAATGAGAGATTTCCCATGGGAACTACGTAATTTACCGAACAAGATTTTTTGCTAGTAGCACTTAATCTTTTCTAAAGAAACTGTACGTTATCTATGAACGAATCTTTCTTTAATGCTATTACTTCAACCCTGTAGTATACTGGGTACCTGGGTATCCAAATTTTTCAGTTGGCCATTTCATGAAGTGGCCAATCAATATGTGTTCAAATCAACAATATAGCAACGATATATCATCTTCGACATAGGTGCCACGAGAACGAAAAAGACAAGGAAGAAACGAAGTTTTTTTTGCGCCAAGCTGTCAAAAACTCAGTCATCCTAACCTACTTATACTTTAAACATGAAGTATGTATGTTTGATTGTCAACAAAGCTATTTGGGTAGTATACAGGTAAAAATATTAATTTCTCCACTGTACTGCCAATATTTATTTCTAACTAGCTGACCCGCGCGGCTTCGCTCCCGTCAACTGGCTATTCTACCTACCGACCCTAACCTACCTACCCTACCTACCTACTCTACCTACTTACCTATCCTACCTACCATAGCTACCCTACCTTACCTACCCTACCTACCTACCTACCTACCCTACCTACCCTACTTACCCTACCTACCTACCCTACCTACCTACTTTTTTTTTTGTATTTTAATTCTTATTATGCTATTCCGGACGAAGACTAATCCAAAAACACAAAAAGTATGAAAATCGGTCGAGCCGTTCTCGAGTTAGAAAAGTGTTCGAACAAACCCGACTTTGTTTTAAATATATTAAGAAGATTAAGAATTTTGCTATATTGTGAAAGATTTGACCTTTTTCTAGAAGACATTTTTTATATTAGCGAGACAGATATAAAACGCATAAACTGAAGGAAGACGGACAGCGGTGGCTTCTTAATAAAAAGGGTTCCGTTAGCAAACTTGGTACGGAACCCTAAAAATCGACTGGGTTCGCACGAATCAAAATCGTACGCGAAGGCTTAAATAATAGGGTCCCATTAGCAACTTTGGCACGGAACCCTATAATTTGCCTTGGCTCGCAAATCGAACCGTTTGATACTAAGCACGAATTAAAAACTTAGTTGCGGGCAACCTGGGAGTCTTTAAGACAAAAGTGAATAGGTTGCTTCTAGGCAAACGTGCTCCATCTTCGACCGCATCATCGCTTACCATCAGGTGAGATAGTGGTGAAACGTATGCCTATCTATTGTAAAAAAAAAATATTCCACTCCGTATCACCTAACCAATGAGAACTAATGATAACACGATTTGACAGTTACTGTGAAATCGTGTTGTCATTCATTCTTAGTTCGGGTTCGGGACTAATTGTAAGTCTGTAGGTGATACGGAGTAGAATACGTCCGCAACTAAGCCCGAAACTACGGACTTCGGACTTAGAGAGTAGCCTCCCAAAATCGATCGCTCCCGACACCGTGACCACCTTTGGTACGGTACCTTATTATAAAAAACCAAACTACTAACCTAAACTAAACCTAAACCTAACTACTAACCAAAAAACTGGCCAAGTGCGAGTCGAACTCGCGTGCAAAGGGTTCCGAACGAATTAAATTTTTTTAACATGTTATTTTAACACTACAGACTTCTTATAGGTTTTCCTGTAATCTTTAGGTAAAGATCTATTATCTCCATTTTTTTTTTTCAAAATTTTAGGCTCAGTTGTTTCGGAGATAAGGGGAGGAATGGTCATTTTTCGTCTAATTTCTTGAATAACTTCTAAATCATTTATTTTAAAATTATGAAAAAAATATAATTAAACCCTTCACAGTAAGCCCTTTCATTTGATGTCACACGATATTGTTCAAAAAACTTTTTTCTTTAATTTTCTAGTTTGACCCCCAAAAGTGACCCCCTTACTAAAAATTTAATAATTTCCGTAACGCCTCCGTGTTTGGGTCATAGAAGTCCATATGTGCACCAAATTTCAACAGAATCGGTTCAGTGGATCCGGAGAAAACTGGCTGTGACAGACGGACAGACAGACAGACACCCGAGTGATCCTATAAGGGTTCCTTTTTTTCGGAACCCTAAAAATGGACTCTGTCTGAAATATAAGATTTTTATTTATTATTATTAGCCTTGTTTCGCCAATCGAACCGTTCGTTGCTTCGCTCTAAACACCCCGGCTACTCTCTAACGAAATCCGTAGTTTCGGGCTTAGTTGCGGGCGTTCGTATTCTACTCCGTATCACCTACAGACTTACGATTAGTCCCGAACCCGAACTGAGAATGAATGACAACACGATTTCACAGTAACTGTCAAATCCTGTTATCATTAGTTCTCAGTGGTTAGGTGATACGAAGTAGAAAATGCCCGCCCGAAACTAAGCCCGAAACTACGGATTTCGTTAGAGAGTAGCCCCCCTGAATCAATCGCGGAGGCTTAGCAGTAGGGTCCCGTCAGCACAGCACCTTTGGTACGGAACCCTACAGGCCTGATCCGCAAGTCGAACCGTCCAGAACTTCGCAAAACTAAATCAGTTTAAGACTCTACGATAAATGCACTTTAAACGAAACCAGCACAACTCAGAGATTTAACCAATTATGGTCCCTAACAGTTTAAGACCTTTCAGAGACCAAACCGAAATTCCTTCGAAACACGACTGTGTTCAGAAATTGTGTGAGGTCATCAGTGCAACGCCATCTATTGACTATGTAAACAGACAAAATATTTGGCAGCGGAAGACGTTAAATAAGAAGCCCGTATATAACGGTAAATAACGATAAGGTATTAAAATGTTTACTTTTATTTTGCTACGTCTACGTATTAAAAGTTTGACAAATAACTCAATCAATGTGTTTTGGTGTAACATTCATGCTTTCATGTATTTTTTGGTTCCTCAATAGATGGCGCTCTGACTAATCAGAATACATAAGGAAGTTTCTTATACTAAACTAAAAATTCAATATATTTTGATTTTGTGGATCGATTGTATCGATCAATAACGAAAAGGTATTTATTTATTTATTTATACATGGAGGACTTACAGCTAATAAAGACAAACAAAATAGGAAACCGTAGTCACCATCAAGCCAATAACAAATCCTCACGTATAAATACATAATGTTAATTATGGTGTGAGCACAATATAAAAAACGCACCGCTTAAATTAAACTTAGAATTATTTAGTTACATGAATACTTGCAACTTAAAGAATTTGAGGATTTTTGTTGTATAAAATGATCACTCTTATTTTGCCACGTATTAAAAGTTTCACAAATAACTCAACAATTTTTTCGTGCATTTTATTTTTCTCAATAGATGGCGCTCTGAGTCATCAGAATACATTGGGAAATTTCTTCCTAAACTTAAAAGTTCAATATCTTTTGAATTTGTGGGTCGATTTTGATGAAATAAACGCTAAATGTTACTCGGGTTATCACTTTATATTTTTAAGTACTTAGATTTGCAATCTAATCTGTGGTTTATGCGTGATGCTCCCACAAACGCACAGACAAACAGACAAACAGACAAAAATTTCAAAAATTGCATTTTTGTGTTTTATACCTTTTTCCTGAATTTTCTGTGTAATTTTCATGCAAAAATATTCAATGTACAGACACGGTTAGTCTACGTTTTTATTATATGTATAGATGTGTGCATTAAAACTTTTTTAGCTTATGACGTACTTACGAATGTGGTGTACAATAATTACCTACTCGGCACACTCACAATATTGTTTTAAAGTAGTTGCAAGGTAGCTGCCTGCTTACCAAATAGCTTTGTTTTATTTCTTAGGGACAATTAAACAGTTACATGTTTGGCGATAGAATAAGGTTCTTAAGATAAATAGTTAAATATATAACCCACACTTTTGTCCACGGATTAATCAAATAAGTGAAAAACGGAAGCTGATTTTAAGGATAATGATTTTAAGTTATTTAAATTAAGTGCTTTTTTAAAATGTTGGTACTAATGAAGTTATAGCGACTTTTAATTGTTTTATTAAAAATAAAGAAAATGTCTATGTTGTTGACTGTACATAGGATACTTTTAATAAGCACCACAATCCTCCAGAATATATTTGTTTACCATGCGGGCGAAGTCACTGGCGAAAGCTAGTTAATATACCATGTTCAGTAAAACTTATTAAGAATCCTAATCCTCATAAACCACAAGACTGCTAATAAATTATATAAGTTACGAAATTAAAAATTCTTGTACCTAATTAATTTAAGATCGCGTTAAATATTGCACCTGCCTGAACTTTGCTAAAGTATTTTTTTATGAATACCAGAACACCTAAGTGGTTAAGTTGTAAAACTCTGATGAATTTGTGAAGCCAGTAGAGCTGCGTAAATTATTTTATAGAAATATTCTGGAGAGTAGCACTCTGTATAAAAATGTAATGAAGTGGTTAAATATTTTTTAAAGTTTAAGTATGTGTTTTTAACGGTCTTATTTTGGTATTTCCCTACTTAAGTGGTGGAGAGAGTTTAAATAACGTTGTTAATTGGAATGTTGAACGAAAAAGATCTGAAAAAACCGGACAAACAAAAACGTTAGTTATTTTTAAAACCGAGGTGCCAAAAATAAGGTGGTGGTGGTGCATTCACCACCACCACCACACCATTGCATGGTGATGTGGTGTGTTTTCATGACGTTAAAATCCCTTCTAAGTCTAGGGGTCTTAAGATACACAGCAAAAAAAAAAATTAGATACATAACTATACCAAATAAACAGGTAGCTAGGTACGTTGTTTATTTCTTGTGTTCAAAAGGATACATTTATTTTGATCAAAAGCAAAAATGAAACATTTATCTGCATTATTAAACAGCTATTTCATATTCAAATCTTGAGAACGAAGAATGCAATATCCTTCAGTAATGTCAGTATGAAATATTGAAGAAATATTACAAATAAACTCTCTTACTGCACTTTAACGTTTCATATCGTAAGTTATTGCATTTCTATGTCTGTATTAAGTTTATGTATGAAAAATCACGAAGGAAATGCATTTTATATAGATTTTCTTAGTATAAACGCTTAAAAGTAAATGATACATTTGATAATATTATGTAGATATGTTAGGCGCCAGATAAGCTTGCAATAAAGTACATTGACATTTCGCTAACCCTTCGTAGATACCGGAACAATAAATTATGAACCGTTTTTCATTACTAGAGAACGTAAAGGATCACTATAAAAGATAAATTAAGAAAGTCAATAAATGTGGGTCACTGACCGTTATTACACATTTATCTGGCGCCTACCATGAGTACTAGGAGGCTTTAAGACAAGAATGGAGATATTACTTTTATGAAAGCGAGCTCCATTGTTAACTATATCATTTCATTTCATTTCATTTATTTATTGCTTCAAATATGGTAGGTACAAGTTCTTATATACAATATTAAGTAACACACATTTGGCCAATATATAGCATGCAATAGTAGGTACAAGTTTTTACAAAAAATATTAATTACTAGGTTACCACATTTCGTCAATTTATATACTTATCAATTAAATATGTCTGTGCTTTATTGTATAAAATTTACAGGGACACTTTTGAAAGAACTCATCTATCGAATAAAAACACTCTTGTTACAACCACTTCCGCAACGTAACACAAAACTTATTGAATGGCAGTTGAGTAATTGACCTTGGCAAAGCATTGTAAATTAGGGGAGCCATATAAACGCAGCTCCGCCGAAAAATTTCTAGCTTTGGAACGGGCATTTCCAAATCTAAATGTGTAGGTTTCCTTTTATTTGTGTTATCTATCCGCTCAAATAGCTCAAGATTGGACTTCACAAACCTGGCAACTTCGTAAATATAAATGCATGGGACCGTCAACAGATTGTGCGACTTGAATATAGGCCTGCATGAGTCAGACCACTGCATTTTGAATATTGCACGAATACACTTTTTTTGGGCGATGAAGATTTTCGCCAGTTTGGAAGAGTTTCCCCACACAACTATACCGTATCTTATTACTGAGCAGACGTATGCGTGATAGACCATAATGGCTGTACGCAAAGATGTAATAACTTTAATTCTTTTTAAAGCGAATACGAATTGATTGATTTTTTTTGAAATTATCTCGATGTGATTCTTCCAAGTAAAATGTTCATCAAGTGTTATACCCAGGAACTTTGCATTACGTACCTGTTCTACATAATTATTGTTAAGTGCAACATTAAGGCGTAAAGGTTTACTTTTAGCTGTTTTGCAATGAAGTACATTAGTTTTGGAAATATTTATTTTTAATTTATTAATATCTAACCATTGTTTTATGTCATTTAATGTTTGTTTAATTTCAATGTCAACATTTTGTAAATTTTTACATTTAATAATAATTGTGGTGTCATCGGCGAACAATACACACTGATGTTTTATTGACTGAGGTAAATCATTTATGTAAAGAAGGAACAATAATGGTCCTAATATACTACCTTGTGGTACACCACAGCAATTAGCCCGTGCTTCAGAATCAAAATCTTCTAAAGTGTTCCTTAATTTGTTTAATTTTTTTAGCCTTGTTATCTGTGTTCTGTCAGTTCTGTGTTTTTTAGCCTTGTTATCTGTGTTCTGTCATAGCTTACCATTAGGTGAGATAGTGGTCAAACGCGAGCCTTTATATATTTTAACGCTCGGAAGTAACTGGCATCTTTGCCATATTATTTTTAATTGCACCATAATACATTGCAAATGTCAGCTCTGCTTTGTGTGTATAAATGCCCACTAAGCAGAGCTGACATTCATTTATGGTTATGGCAAATAGAGACATTATCACTAAATTTCAGCGTACGTACTCGAGGACCGCCAAATAGACCTATGAGACACCATGGTTTGCCAAATCACCAGTAGTTAAACCGTAATGACCACCATGAGATCGTAAATGTATAATTTACGGGCTAAAATATTCATCTTAGTTGCTGATACGCCATTTGTAACATTCCAGACAAAAAGGTAAGCGCAACAATAGGTTTTATTTAGATTTTAGTAGATTCTGCCAGCGGCTTCGCCCGCGTTGTTCCTAGGGAACATACTTCCGAGATAAAAAGTATATATCCTTTCTCAGGCTCTAGACTCTCTGTACCAATTTTCATTTAAATCGGTTCAGCAATTTTGGCGTGTAAGCGCGACAGACAGGCAGACAGATAGAGTTACTTGCGCATTTATAATATTAAGTGAGGATATCACTGGCTGAGTTTTTCTAGCATATTTTGTACAATATCAGGCCTATTTCTCAGCTGCTAAAGAATCAAATTCAAAATCAATTCTTTCCTGCTGAACACAGTACATATACATATTGTATATTGTCACATGATAAACGAATGCACATATCTATAAATTATCAACAACAATTTACAACGAAATAAAGTACTCATATACCTTCTAACTAAATAACAGTTACTGTTTCAAGCACTGCCAGCTCACCTTACGTTATTATTATTGTTTTATTTGTCTTTGACAATCTTGGTACCCTGAGGTAAGGAGGTCCTATGGTAGGCATACTAGGGGCCGAAGTCAACTCGTAGAGACCCCGTAAGACATTTCCAATGGAATGAGGCACCAACCGACGATAATTCCTGCTATGCGGATTGCGGCTATTTTATTATTATGAGCCTGTACTGTCCCACTACAGGGCAAAAGCCTCTCTTCCCTCCTTCCACTTTCGACTTATTTCACAATTTTGGGTCAGTCCTTACATTAGATACAGATTTTCGTTACCAAAACGAAAGGCTGCAGAAAAATCTAGAACGAATTAATAATATGTGCCACGACAAACCTTAATGTAATCCTAAACGAATTTTTCCGATAACTAACCTCCAATATTAGGTTTCCGAAACCGGTTCAGATTATTCGGACCGATTATTAATATCCGACATTAATCGATATTGCTAGAACATCGATCTAAGGTTTCCGGCGATGAATTATATTTTGACGTTATAGCCTTTATATAAAAAAACCTTGGTGAGTAATTGGTTGCAGGGACCGCCTCACAGTCTCAAGTTTTGTAATTAAAAAATGTGTAAAACACGCCTCAGTAATTCTTTTCAGTTTTAGCAGGTGTCTGAGGCCTAAAACATCCTTTAAAGGTAAATTAAAAGAAGCCTAAAACAACACTTTTAGTTACCTAGCTGACCCGCGCGCGCGCGATGCCACTTTTAGTTACCCGCGCGGCTTCGCTCCCGTCAACTGGCTACTCTACCTACCGACCCTAACCTACCTACCCTACCTACCTACTCATTCTTTTTTTATTTTTTTTGTATTTTTATTCTTATTATGCTATTCCGGACGAAGACTAATCCAAAAACACAAAAACTATGAAAATGGGTCCAGCCGTTCTCGAGTTAGTTAGAAAAGTGTTCGAACAAACCCGACTTTGTTTTATATATTAAGAAGATTAAGATTTATGCTATATTGTGAAAGATTCGACCTTTTTCTAGAAGACATTTTTATATTTTCGAGACAGAAATAAAACGAATAAACTGAAGGAAGACGGACAGCGGTGGCTTATTAATAAATAGGGTCCCATTAGCAACTTTGGCACGAAACCCTATAATTTGCCTTGGCTTGCAAATCGAACCGTCTGATACTTAGCACGAATTAAAAACTTAGTTGCGGGCAACCTGGGAGTCTTTAAGACAAAAGTGAACTCGGTCGAACCCGGTCGAAGATGGAGCACGTATGCCTAGAAGCAACCAATGCTTCTAGGCAAACGTGCTCCATCTTCGACCGCATCATCGCATACCATCAGGTGAGATAGTGGTCAAAGGTATGCCTTTCTACAGTAAAAATAAATATATATATTCTACTCCGTATCACCTAACCACTGAGAACTAATGATAACACGATTTGACAGTTACTGTGAAATCGTGTTGCCATTCATTCTTAGTTCTGGTTCGGGACTAATCGTAAGTCTGTAGGTGATACGGAGTAGAATACGTCCACAACTAAGCCCGAAACTACGGACTTTGGACTTAGAGACTAGCCCCCCAAAATCGATCGCTCCCGTCACCGTGACCACCTTTGGTACGGTACCTTATTATTATTAGCCTTGTTTCGCAAATCGAACCGTTCGTTGCTTCGCTCTAAACGGAATCAATCGCGGAGGCTTAGCAGTAGGGTCCCATCAGCACAGCACCTTTGGTACGGTACCCTACAGGCCTGGAGGGCTACTCTCTAACGAAATCCGTAGTTTCGGGCTTAGTTGCGGGCGGGCATTTTCTACTCCGTATCGCCTAACCACTGAGAACTAATGATAACACGATTTGACAGTTACTGTGAAATCGTGTTGTCATTCATTCTCAGTTCGGGTCCGGGAGTAATCGTAAGTCTGTAGGTGATACGGAGTAGAATACGCCCGTCCGCAACTAAGCCCGAAACTACGGATTTCGTTAGAGAGTAGCCCCCCTGATCCGCAAGTCGAACCGTCCAGTACTTCGCAAAACTAAATCAGTTTAAGACTCTACGATAAATGCACTTTAAACGAAATCAGCACAACTCAGAGATTTAAGCAATTTTGGTCCCTAACAGTTTAAGACCTTTCAGAGACCAAACCGAAATTCCCACGAACTACGACTGTGTTTAAAAATCGTGTGAGGTCATTCTCCAGTGGAAAATCTTAACACCACAATTCAGAAAAACGCGTCATCAGTGCAACGTCATCTATCGACCATGTACACTGACAAAATATTTGGCAGCAGTAGACGTTAAATAAGAACGTATATAACGATTAATAACGATAAGGTATTAAAATGTTTACTTTTATTTTGCTACGTCTACGTATTAAAAGTTTCACGAATAACTCAATCAATGTGTTTTGGTGTAACATTCACGCTTTCATGCATTTTTTGGTTCCTCAATAGATGACGCTCTGACTGATCAGAATACATTAGGAAGATTCTTACTAAACTCAAAATTCAATATATTTTGATTTTGTGGATCGATTGTAACGATAAAATATAACGAAAAGGTATAAAAATTATCACTTTTATTTTGCCACGTATTAAAAGTTTCACAAGTAACTCAACAATTTTGAATGCTTTCGTGCATTTTATTTTTTCTCAATAGATGGCGCTCTGACTCATCAGAATACATTAGGAAGTTTCTTCCTAAATTTAAAAATTAAATATCTTTTGATTTTGTGGGTCGATTTTGATGAAATAAACGCTAAATGTTACTCGGGTTTTCACTTAATATTTTTAATTACTTAGATTTGCAATCCAATCTGTGGTTTACGCGTGATGCTCCCACAAACGCACAGACAAACAGATAAACAGACAAACAGACAAAAATTTCAAAAATTGCATTTTTGTGTTTTGTACCTTTTTCCTGAGTATTCTGTGTAATTTTCATGCAAAAATATTCAATGTACAGACACGGTTAGTCTACGATTTTATTATATGTATAGATGAAACTTTCAGGATCATTCTGAAAAATTAGGCTACGCAAATGGAGCTCTTAAAAAAATACGTAAAACTTCGTTTTGGCAGAGACAATCTAATCTAGCCTCGTAATTTAGTATCCTTGTAAGGCTATCGTCAGTTTTTGGTTTCCATCTTAAAAAAATATGAAAACTACAAGTTGCACCTGCGGCTCTACTCACGAGGGGAACTAAATTAATTCCTGTCGACCGCACGTCATTTGTAACTAATATTTTTACGTTAAGGTTGCGTTTCTACCAGAGATGGGTTCTGTACCCAAAAGGTAACCAACGGAACCCTATTACTAAGCCTCCGCTGTCCGTCCGTCCGTCCATCTGTCAGCGGGCTGTATCTCAAGAACCGTAATAGGTAGACAGTTGAATTTTCACAGATTATGTGTTTTTATTGCCGCTATAACAACAAATAATAAAAATTAAGGTTTATGGTGCGGAACCCTTCGTGTACGAGTCCGACTCGCCTAACTATGACTTGCGATTGCCATCATGATTCCGTTGATAACAGAGAGAGAGAGAGACAGAGCTATACAGAACGAATTGCACTATCCTTAATTCAAATCGGATTCATAATTCACACACATCACATAGGAGGGTTGCTTACTTCATATTTTACCCCTAACGTGCTTCCTAGCGGGCCAAAGAGCCTGATAGAGATATTCAGTTCAACGTGTATGGATACAAGTCTTTAATTTCGTAAAAGTCTCTACTTTAGCACATTACAACAACTTTTATCGAAACTAATTAACTTCAAGAGTAACGCTAATTACAAACTTTCGAAGTAATGTGTAACTAACTCAGAATAAATGGCTGATTAGTAACTGATTACTAAACTTTTCCTTCAGGTAATACCTAAAACACAATCCAAGTCGAATCCTAAGTACATAAATAATGTACAGTACATTGTTCTCAGGCTGTTTCTTTCAAGTTTATCCTTAACTAGTTTTATTGCGTGGCTTTGCTTCTTCCCCTCAGGATTGAACTACACTGATACTGACTAACAAATAGCCACACAATTAAAACTTGGCATAGGCTTCCTTGCAGCTAGGGTTACGAAATTTGTTCGAAAGAGTCACCGCGGATCTGGAAAGCAAATGGCATTAAGATGAACATGGATGGGATATAGTCAGAAAGAGATTGACACCCCATTCTGCTCCGCTTAGAGCGGAAGGAATCATTTGATGATTTCCCATCCTGAAAAAAATAGAAAAAACCGGCCAAGTGTGAGTCGGACTCGCACACGAAGGGTTCCGTCCAATAAACCTTAATTTTTATTATTTGTTGTTACAGCGGCAATAGATATACACAATCTGTGAAAATTTCAACCGTTTACCTATTACGGTTCTTGAGATACAGCCCGCTGACAGACGGACAGACGGACGGACGGACAGACAGCAAAGGCTTAGTAATAGGGTTGCGTTGGATACCCTTTGGGTACGCAACCCTAAAAAGGCTAATTTGCAGCCCAGGAAATGCATGGTTCTGATTGATAGGTGATGGTTGGCCGAGGACGGTCTGTAAATTTGTGACCATCTTTACACACCGAGTTTCCTTCATGCCTCGGAAAGCAAGATAAGCTGTTGGTTTCGGCTGTCATTTGTAGCTTTTAAAGTCGTTATGGGTAGTTAGAAGCTAAAAAATCTGACCACAACCTTGCCAACGGATTACAGTGTAACCCAGTAACTGGGTTGTGGAAGGCATGTAGGCAATTGCTCCATGTAAAACACTGGTACTTAGCTGCATCTGATTAGATTGGAAGCGATCCCAACAGTTGAGATAAGGCTAGGCTGATTGAGGGATATTGACTAAGATATTATAGTAGGTTTGTCCACTGAAAAAATATAATTAGACCGTCAGTTAGATCATCAAAAAATATTTGAGAGGTTTTTTTATTTTGTTATTCAATTCAATTCAATTCAAAAAAATTAATTCAAACCAAGAGATCCATATAGTGTTAGTACTAAGTCTATGTTAGTAAAAACAAAATAATGAAAATACACAAAAAAAAAACAGTAATTATCTGCATGCACATGTGGACGCACATGCCTGCCAGCCCAGAGCCTGATAAACAGTCCATCTATCATGTCCGCCAGTGTAGCAAAAATACGGTTACGGCTGCCCCTGAATCGCCGCAACATCGATGCACACCGTTTGCGCATGATGGCATGAAAGTCACCCACTTGCGCTACTGCAAACATGCCCGATGCACTGCAAAACCAAGGCAGCCCCAACAATATCCTCAACGCATTATTGTACTGGATGCGCAGAGCGTATGGCATTGTGAGCGTTATATAAGCCAAAATTGACGACGATACGACGCTTTTAAAATTCTCAATACGTCACGCCGTGGTATAATTTTTTGTGCGTTCTGACGTCACGAGCCCCCACTATCGAGTTTTGATGCGTTTTATCTTACTCAATATTCATTGATTTACATAAACAAAAAATATGTGACTACTATTTGTCAATACTCTAACTGACGGACTAAATAGATTTGTAATTTATTGATGGTGAAAGCTAGCCTATCTACAATAACTAGTCTACAATATCTTAAACACACTCTCTTACTCTCCAAGTAATGCCAAGAAACTCCAAATAAATAATGATTAAGGGTGAGGCCAAACGAACGTAATTTTGTGAGTTGCGTAAAATGAGTCGGCGGAATTCGGTTTCATACTAAAGTCCAACTCATTTTGCGTCACCGTGTCGCACAAACAGGACTTTAGTATGAAACCGAATGCAGCTTTAATTCCGCCGACTCTTTTTACGCGACTCATAACTTACAAAATTTCGTTCGTTTGGCCTCACCTTAACAAGTAACTGATTACTTTTCCTTAGTACCTAAATACATCCTAACTCTTATCCTAAGTACATAAATAATGTAGTGTACATTGTTCGTAGCTTGTTTCTTTCAAGTTGATCTTTAACTAGCTATATTCCGCGGCTTTTCTTACGTGCCTTACCTTATACGATTTAAAGCTTATGACACTGAGCGGTAGGTGTAGTGAAACATAGCTTTGCAAACATTTACCTACCCCTTCATCAAATTCGTCGATTACGATAATTTTTTTACAAATGAAAAGGTAAACTGTATACATGTCATTTGCCTTTTTTGAACCGGAAATGGAATGATGATGAAAAACCAGCCAAGTGCGAGGCGGACTTTCACACGAAGAGTTCCGTACTGTAAACAGAAAAAAAAACCGTTTTTTCATGGAAGCCCCCTTTAATTTAATTTTTATTATTTTTTGTTATGCCTTGAATATAAATACACACCCTATGAAATTATCAACTGTCTACCTATTACGGTTCTTGAGATACAGCTCGTTTACAGACAGACGGATGGACGGACGGACGGACGGACGGATTGAGGGATGGACGGACGGATGGACAGCGGAGGCTTAGTAATAGGGTTCCGTTGGTTACGTTTTGGGTACGGAACCCTAAAAAGTAAACAATACATAATGAGTTATGTAATATCTTAGGTAATGCCAAGGAACGAAATAATACTTAATTTTTTCCTTAATACCAAACGTATCCTAACTAAATCCTAAGTAAATAAATAATGTACTCTCCACTGCTCACAGGCTGTTTCTTTCAAGTTTGCTCGTAATAAGGTATTCAAACCGGCTGTCTTGCCGGCGGGGGTTAAGCCCGGGTAAATTAATAGGCACTAGGAGAAGGTTGCGAAATAGATTTCTCTTAACCCAATGATCCTCGTTTGTGGTCAGAGGTTGTAGGCTACACACCTACTGTATGAAGCCAGGTACAACCATTAACCCAATTCCTGGTTGTACCTGGTTTCGTACAGAAGGTAAATATGGTACGTTGAGTTTCAGAGAATGTTTGGCTTTCTGGTGTTGTTTATATTTGTCATAATTGTATGAATGTCAGTTTTTAAAGCTAGATGAATCATTATAATTGTCCTCTTGTGAATATTATTATACTTTGCCCACGTGGATGACGAAAACTATCCCAAGGAAACATACCCCCAGGTTTAAAATTATTAGTGCCAATACAGGAAACGGTCTACCTGCGTATCAAGTTTCAGCCGTGACGTAAGGAGATAAAAAAATCGGATAAATGCGAATCGGACTCGCCCACCGAGGGTTCTGTGCAAAATTTTCAGGTACGAATTACTTTAAATAAAGACTATATTTATATTATGATTTAATTGAAAAAGTATAGTTTTCAGACTTTTCTTCATATTTGTAGTATATAACGATATTACTTGCCAAATTTCATAGTTCTACGTCAACGGAAAATACCCTATTTTTAATTCCTTTGAAAGTGTCGAAATATACGTTTTTTGCGGCATAAACGGCTGTATCTTTTTTACGTTAACTTAGTAGTTTGATTTTTTACAGCTTCAAGAGACTGTAGAATTATATTATTTATTTCAACTCGATACCTCTACTCGTTCCCGATATAAAGGGTCTTGACAGACAAACGGACGGACAACAAAGTAATCCTATAAGTGTTCCGTTTTTTTCACTTTGAGCTACAGAACCCTAAAAACAAATAGACAGAGTTACTTTCTCATTTATTATTATAGTACAGATAGCAATGCGTTATGTCTGTATTGTCTTAAGGGGTCTGGCAGAGGCGGAAGTTAAGCTACATAAGCCAAATTGTGATATTATTACATTTTTTTTTCTTTAGGAGTTTTTTCTATGACAGATTAAAAATAAGATATTTCATTGATATTATGTTGCGATTTTATCACCTTACTACAATTTTATAGTTATTATGCACATTATATTACAATGTACGCCACATTGTAATATAATGTGCATAATAAAACACTATATATGTTACTTAATATACTATATGTTACTAGTTGTTGCTTGTAGCAAACATATAAATTGCCTGCCCTTTCAGCTATCTTGAAGATTATTTGCAGATAATAAGTGGGGTCTATTGTTGCGTGAGCTTTCAATATCGAGACGATCCTGAGTAGGCCTAACAGGGACGGGTCAAGAGTCTTGTCCTTACATCTATAGGTATGCACACAGACACGTTTTTGCTTTGAACAGCACCAGTAAGAATGTATAGCAGTTTCTGAAATATTAGTCAAGTTTCTGAATCTAAAAAAATACCCTGGCAACTTTTGAAATTGACTCAAAAAAAACTGCGACTGTTCCCATGAATTAAATTTAGAAGTTGTATGGAAATAGTAGTCAGCGGCTCAAATTATTAAATTTGTTAAACCGTTTTTTGTTTTAACAAAGGTTCTGTTGCCATTATGGTTTCCTGCCTCGTCTTTAACGTATTTTACTACAGACTGCAGCTTTGTGTATAGTGATTGATAGTTTTAGCATCAATTCTTCCCGAATTCTACCTCATTTAGTTGGACTGAAAATTTTCTTTTTCTGGACATATTTTAAATTAGATTCAATCAAAATGATAATGAAATTTCGGAGCAAATATTGTCAGTGTCGTAAGTTGAAAATCTTGGCGAGTTTGACGTACAAAATGTACAAACGTACATTTAGTGTTGTTTCATATTGTGACGGTACGCCTTTCTCGTGTTTATTCTTCCTAAAGAATAGTTTTAGGGGTTTTCGATATTTTATTAAATTTTTTGGCCTCTGGTGTGGGACGCTACATGTGTCGACACCCTTGCGCCATCACATGTTCCAAGTACGGCGAGCTGTGCCAGCGCTGCTGCTGCGACTGCTGAGGCCCTCAAGCGGCGCAAATACTGTAACCTTATTGGTAATTACAGTTTTGAGCCGTTTGGGGTCGAAACACTAGGGTCATGGGGTAAGAGTGCGCGTCTCCTTTTTAAGGATATTTCTCGCCGACTGATCGACACTTTGCGTGACCAGAGGGCTGGCTCGTTCTTTGCTCAAAGAATTAGTATTGCCATTCAACGTGGCAATGCTGCCAGTCTTCTGGGCACGTTTGCGAATGACAGCGATGCGGAGGAATTCTTCGACGCCTGAGTGTATTTGTTTTTGTATATTCATATGTATATAGTTAGGATTTATTGCTTATTTAATATTACTTTGTAGCTTGAATAAAACTAATAAATAATTTTTCTTTTATTTCAGAAAGATAAAGATTTTCTCAAGAGATTAGCTCATACTAATAGAATACCGGTACGTAAATATTTTCACTTTCTTTATTAGAAATTCTGTTTGAGAATTACGTCGCTCATATTTCGTTTATTGCTATAGATACCTATCGAAGCAGACGACGGTATCGGTCCACGGTCCACCTACCCAGCACCCTAGAAAGCTTCTGATGGTGACTGAGCATATTTAGTCTAGTTCGAGTTCTCATAGAGTACGTGAGCCAATTGGTCGCGTAATTATTGCAGCCAACGGTACCCACGACTCACGCAGATTATGGATTGTTATAGATAATATTTTATCGTAGACATTTAAATTGCTTATGGTCTTAGTATAACATACTACTCCTTCTGAGCAAACAATTAGTTTCTTTGTTATTTTCTATTTACATATTATTGTTTAGGAGTTGCAAAAACTTAGTGCCGCATCATTTATGCAATTTTTTAGTTGGAGACGCTCCTAGACTACTTTATTGATTACAATCACTATTTATGGTTTGGTACGTTTATTCTCAAAAGTTCACAAACATAAAACCGTTTTAATCATATATTTAGGTACCAGTTGTTCAACAATTCACTGTCATGATGTAGTATTTTTAAAGGTTTTTTAAATTGTCTGTTTTTATATTATTATTTTTTATATTAACCTTTCGATTTGTTGTTCTAAAAATCAGATAGTTAATATACGTGTGTCATTGGCAAATACCTTCTTTTATTTCTCTACAAGATGTACGTTTCCATAACAGAAGATAACTTTAATCTTTTTATGTTTGATACAAATTATCGGGTCATAAATGAATAATACCGACAGTACAAAGACGGCTTGACGTCTAAGAGGCGTGTTCTACCAGTCACGCAAGGGTGGTGCAATTACTGGATTGTCTTAGTATAAATGTATTTAGTAGGTCTAATTTACCCCTGTTACAGAATATTACAAAACAAATGACCCATAAGGAACGGTAACCTTTACAAAGTAAACAAATACGTAATTCAATGTCTTGGAAGTTTTATTACAAGTTTAAGTTTTGAAGTCGAATGTATGCTGCTCGGCAATAAATTGAGCTGTCAATTTCGAAACCACTTCTGAAACTTAAGTGAAATTTTGTTTTGTGCCAAATGTAGGGTAGAAAGCTGACCATTTTGATATTTTACAATACTATTACATTAGTGGAACGATATTCCGAAAATTGTTTCCGTGTTTCGGCTGCCAAATAGGAATAGCAAAACAAAAAACTCACGAAGAGCTAAAGTTGGTGGACTGGGACATTGGGGAATTAAAGTCAGTTACTTCAACACGATTATTTATACAGGGTTACTTTGGAAACAGTGCGTTTATCTTCCATACAATAAATATCGTTAATAGAACATATAAGATTTCTTTGGAATAGTTTCCGACCAGCACGCATGAATAAATGCTCACATTATTCATATTTTTTGTGCTGTACCTATCATTTTGGCAACGACCTTTTTGAACGCTATAAATTTCTTCTAAAGGACCCATGAAAGTAGCGTACCTGCCCAAAATTCTCTACTGTCGTATATCAGCCCTCTTCGGGACTCGTACGGTCAAGTTTACATGTCCCTATGTCCCTCACTCCCGGAGTGCCGCTTAGCAACTAAACTTTACGCAGGTACTTCAGTTCTATTACCGGGACAGGAGTGGAAAACATTGAAGTATATTTTCATTTTAAATAAAAAAAAAATTGATGTTGAGCCTCAGTCAACCTGATGTGTGAGGCTGACTATGGAACGAGTGAAAGATTTTCTTTCAGTTATACCAGACTACAAAAAAATAATTTAATAGAGACACCAATATTTCTTTTTACTCACGATTTCATCATCATCATCATATCACCCGAAAGACGTCCACTGATGGACATGGGCCCAAAGGGGGGGTTTGCCATAATTGCCACGCTTGGCAGGCGGGTTGGCGATCGCAGTGTATGGCGTTGCGTGTTTCACGGAGAACGCTGCTGCCCATTCTCCGGTGAGACCCTTGGTCGCCTCTTACGACACCCACGGGGAGTGATGGGATGGTATTATTCTTTTACGGCACCATACGGCACCGGCCGACACCATACGGCTTACGGAGACTTACGATTTGATGTCGAGTAAATACTTCTATAAAATGACTGCTACGACTCCGCCATTTTGTTTGTCTTCTACGAAAATGTACAAGAGATCTGAGTTATGAGTGACTAAGGTCAATAAGTTATAAATGTACCGTTAAAAAAGGGAAGGAACTGCGACGCCTGTAACTATCTATATACGTTGAGGCTTAAATTTGCTAAGTAACAGCAACCATGATCCGGATCCATCATCAGAATTTCGAAGGGAGTCATAACCCAGTTATATAGAAAAATCTGTGATATTTATCACTGAATTTCATCAAAATCATTTATATTGAAGAAACGGGGCCAAGTTCAAAGTAAACCCCCTTTTTAAGGTGAGAAATCATCAAATAAATCCTGCTCTGGGCGAAGCAGAAGGGAGTGTCATACTCTTACCTACTGAATAAAGCCCACCCATATTCCACCAAATTGCTTTTGCGTTCTAGGGCCGCGATAACTCTTTCGAAAAAAATCCGCAACGCTGGCAGGAAGTATACCCTATCCAATCAAAATTGGACTACTTTTAAAAATGTGTGCGTGTCGACTTGAGAACCTACTTCGTTCTTTTCGTCAGTGTTAAAAACTTTTCAAGCTCAATCAAGCGCAAGTTCGATCGTGTATGGAGTACTGCTCTCATCTTTGGGACGGATCTGCCAAATACCAGCATGATGCCCTTGAGTCAATTGAAAAACGAGCCAAGAGAATATCGGTAATGACAGGCTCGTCGAGTCGCAGCTCCAAAGTCTTGAGCATCGACGCCGAGTCCCTGGCCTGTCGGTTTTGAGTGTGCGACTGAATTGCATGATTTCATTCCACCAAGCCCGTTCCATCATTGGACCACAAGACGAACGGCAATGCACCACCGGTACATGGTGGACATCCCACGGACACGCACTTAACGTTTTGGGTACACATTCATAGTGCGTACAGCTAAGAAGTGGAATTCCCTGCCAGAGTCTGTGTTTCCAGATAGCTACAACCTGGGAGTCTTTAAGAGAAGAGTGAATAGGTTGTTTCTAGGCAAAAGTGCTCCATCTTCAACCGCATCATTGCTTACTATCAGGTGAGATAGTGGTCAAACGTATGCCTATCTATGGTAAAAAAAACTATACCCACTTAAGAACATGTTCTGTATTTAGGTTTACCATCCCTGCTTAACGTACTCTCAGGGAGAAATTTCGTCGGCGACTTGTTAACGTCTGGTATAAGGCTACGGTTCTATGTTTGTATTGTCTGAACAATCCCCGGCCTGTGATAAAGTTAACGCCAAGGCTTTGCGGCTACCATGTTTATTGTACTAACAATTTCTTGTCGAATACTTTCGGCAGACATTTTGCCTTCCTTCATTTCTTTTCGGGTTGTTAGCTTTGATCAGTGTTGGAAATTATGTGGTGATTTTTTATTTGCGTACAAAGTATTGCGCACTGAAAATACCCGAGACAGTGTGTTCGTTCTGACATTAAATCTGTTAGTTCGGTAGTTGAAAATTACACTATAACAGCTGTGTTTTGGTGTTATTTTCAGCTCAAGATAGTACTCCTTTTTAAATCGCGTTGTTTTATAAAAAATCTAATGATACACTAACTTTTGTTAATAATTAACAAAAGTTATGAAATTAAGTTTTTAGCATCAGCCTTAAAGTTGAACTAATAATACTAATACTTTAAGGGTAAAATCCACCATTACGATAATTCATTCCCTCTGTTAACCGGTGATTTTTTATTGGCACACGTGTATGCCATTGGGCGGCAACTGAAATTGATGCATAATGGCATCCCACATGCCATACTGAATCACGCGGTTTAAACTTCTTTTAAAAAAAAAGTGCTTAATATCGTATGGCCCCCGATCGACCAAAAAACGTGGCGGCCGCCGATTTTTTTTACAATAAATTGTTAAATTGTTGTTGCGTCGCGAGGGCTATTGCGACCGGGTGCTCACAGTTTTTAATCAATTACGAAATCAAAAATAATGTTTTGTAATTAATAGACACTGCAATTCAGCTAAAAGAAATAAAGAAAACAGTTATTTCTCATTACTCTTGACTGAAAAAAGAAGCGCTATTTTTCCTTCAAAATAAAAGGCTGTATATTTAAATTCCTTTGTGAAAAGCAAATGAGAGTAATGCAGGAGCCCATTCTCTTTGCAGTCACGTAGTCATGTAATGATAGATGCATGAAGACTACTGTCTCCTGAACATCTGCGCTAAGCGGGCTTTGTATTACAAATGAGACTATTTGATGAATGCTACGCCTTGTAGAATGGGTTCTGCAGAATTGCTTGTTAGGGAGCAGTGATGTATGGGTGTGAGTTTAAATGTGTAGGATACACTTAGACTCTTAAATTAGAGTATACCGAAGAAAATGATAGAAGAGTTTTCTTCTTAAGTTGGTGATAGACGTACAAACTTATAGTACTTACGCGGTTTTAAAGATCACGAACTTACTCGGCTCGACGTCGGTGACACACGTGAAAGCTTGCTCATTACTCTGGGAGACCGCAATTTTGTCAATGGAGGAAACTTTTTGCTATTCAGAAATAATATTTTACTATAGCCAGACAGAATAATTGTTTGAAAGAAGCAAAGAAAAGAATTCTGTTAATAATTAGTTTGAATAGCTTCGAAAATCAGTAATTTTTGTAACACAATAACACTCGACGTATCACATAACAAAGTAATGGCTCGTGGCGTTGACAGACGTGCGAGCCGAGGCGAGCTACGAGCAAAATTTCAAACCTGTTGGATCGCCAACAAACTTACTCGGCGGTTTTTATGTACGCGTACTTACGATGACATACGAGCGAAAAAGGTCGTCGAGCCACAAGTACGCGTACTTGCTCGCACGTCTGTCACCCACTTTAGTTTACGTTACTGTTAGTATCTAATGACGTCTATCGATTTCCGCTGGCAAAAGTCTAGTCCGACCTACGAACTATTACGTATTTACTTAGAATAAATTTAATCTAATTGTCAAGTAAAATAAGCCATTCTATGCTACAAACAATTCATTATTTAGGTACATATTCATAACATGACATTATTCCATTTCAGTATATAAACTGTAACTTTAGCTTTTGAAAATTCAATTAGGTACTAAGATATCGCAATTAACAAAAAGACCTCCAATCCACCATTGAACAAACTGTGTTACAATTCTGGTTTACACAGAATTACAATAAAGTATTTTCTATCTATCTATACTTACAAAGTAAACACAGGTTCTACAAAAATCCCCCCTCAAAGTACGGTAGGTATTCTTTCACCAGAGGCCAGCAATTTCCCGTTTTAAATGCTCCGACGGCTCCTTACAACAATCATGGCTAACAAGGCGATTATTACACCGCTGGGTTTTTTTCTCATTCAACGTCGTCGAGACCACGGATGTAGAGAATGTAGATACGACAGGCTAAGTGTGGGTGATCCAGATCTGTACAAAAACCGGCCAAGTGCGAGTTGAACTCTCACACGAAGGTTTCCGTATAAAAACCTTAAGCCAGAACAAAAACACGTTTGATGTATGGTAGCCTCCTTTAGTTTAAATTAATTTTTATTATTTGTTGTTATCGGCAATAGAAATACACACTCTGTGAAAATTTCAGCTGACTACCTTTTACGGTTCCTGAGCAAGAGCCCGCTGACAGGACAGACGGACGGACGGACTGACAGCGAAGGCTAAGTAATAGAGCGCCGTCGGTTACCCTTCCGGTACGGAACCCTAAAATCACACTACATTGTTTGTGTCCAGTAGGCGGTCACGTTTATTGAGTTGATGGAGGCTAAAGCTAATTAGCTGAAGGCTAATATTCTCGTACCTAAAAATCGTTTAATTACAAGTTGCAACATCATTTCAGCTACAATTAATGTAAAAGCTTGTTAAAATGTTGGGATTTACAATATGTGTATTTTTTTTAGTAGTAGTAGTAGTATGATTTTGGTTGCAAATATTTAAGCAGTTATAAAACACAAGCAAAAAACAGTCTATGTGTATTTTTATAGTTATACTAGCTGACCCGCGCAACTTCGTATGCATCACAATTTTCATTACTGCTCCGCTCCTTTGATCTTAGCGTGATGATATAAAGCCTATAGCCTTCCTCGATAAATGGGCTATCTAACAGTGAAAGAATTTTGCAAATCGGACCAGTAGTTCCTGAGATTAGCGCGTTCAAGCAAACAAACAAACAAACTCTTCAGCTTTATATATTAGTATAGAGTATAGATGTCGTCGCTTATTGATTGCGTATAAGCACACAATAAGCGACGACGTATACGTATAAGTACATAATAAGCACCACATAATCTTGGTTGATGTTCGTACAGTGTTTTGCCTTGCACTATCTATCTCTCTAAATCCTTGGTTTTAGCCTTCTTTTTCTTTTGTTCTACTATTTTTACTCCCGGATCGCTGGCACAAGAAATCCCTGGAAAAGTAATTGCTTTCATCTCTGACTTTTATCGAGAATTTTATAAAATATAGGCGTTGTTTTACTGCAATGTGTTATGACTAAACATAATCTTTATTCTTTCATACGGATCTGATGGCTCTGAACATCTGCTGTGGATCATCAAATAGCAACCAGTTTAAAATGTGTCTTAGCCGTAATCTGCTTCAAACATTAAATTAATTCGAAAAAACTTATTCGTAATAAATGGTCAAAAATACTTGAACATAAACGTCTAAAAATGGTTTGACTACTGATTCAAAATGAAACGAAATACCAGTTCCATACCTGCTTTCAATAAAAACTATAGTCATTACTAGGATTGTCCTGCACATCTGTATCATGTACGCTTTTAAGCGCATGGATGGACAAGATGCTGAAGTGGTAGATACTAATTCCTTTTAACAAACGGTCCTTTGTCGAATAGCAATATCTAAACGAAACTTAATATTTAGAGAGAAATTCTCATCACCGTATATTTTCGGTCCTTCGAGCCGGGTATTATCCACAAGCCCTTTCTTCTAGATTATATTAAATATCAGTTAGTTACATTCCCTCAAGGCAAGTTTCCTAGCAAAACAATAAGCCAAGAGAGATTTTATTATATCTTGAGCTTTTATAAACAAAGGTCGGTAAGAGATTGCTTTTCAACGGGTTTATATTTTAATTTGTTAGCATCGTTTCTGTATAAAATAGTTATAATAACTGGTTTGTTTTGGAAAGTAGCGAAATGATGACCTGAAATAGATGAGACTGTTTTTAGAAAGTTTTTGTAAAACAATATCAAATTAATTTGCGTTTAGTTTTACTACTAAATATCAGTTTTCCTAGAAAACAACTGAACTTACATTTAAACGAATATGTAACAACTCAATTTGTACCAAAATACACGTATTGCTGTTTAATAGTAGGTAAGTAACCCGGTTAATGATAGAAACATTCACTTAAGCCATTATCGTTAATACAGAACAGAGCCATTTATACGATTTATATTAAGAGTGTACTTTTGTTAGTTGGGTAGGTTTCCATTTCTACTTCTTATAGTGAATTGCTTTTACATTTATTTTAAGATTAAATTGAGAACTCATTGTTTTACATCTAAAGAGCATAAAATAAAAATATCTTGTGGTTTTGATAATTCCTGTTTTAAATTACACCCATAGGTTTGTTTTTTAAAACAATAGTTTATGTTAGAATAATATAAAGACATAAAAATAATATGTACAATTCTACGTCAGTTTCTTCCTATCGAAAGAAAAATCAAATCAGTTCGATTTTATGATCCGGCTCGAAGGACCAAATCTCGGATAGTTTAATAGATGTACCTATCAATATGTATACCATCTAGTTTATATTATATCTTCCGCTATAAATCGAAATGTGAATTGTAACGAAACCTTTCTGATGTTTATGATAAAATTATTTGCTCGTAATCTTAGGAGCCATAACCACCAACAGTTTGATTTCAACCAAACAATAGCTTCTATTTCCTCGTTTCTCTATTTGCCCAGAAATCGGGCAATCCATTAACTTTGGATATCAGTATAATTAATCCTAAGCTATCGTTGGCACAATGATAAGCACATACGCGTGTTGTAATTATCCTGTACAGTTTATTATTATTATCTATTAATTGACTTGCTGATTTATTAAACGCGTGGTTTTAATATTAGTATAACATAAACCTTGGTTTTTCCATAGAATTTTTAACTGGCACAAAACTAAATAACTTATAGCAAAATAACTTTAAATATAAAAAGATAATTGCCACATAATGTATAATCTTTACTTATATTAAATAGGAGTAAATAAATATTTGTTTGAGTCTTGAAGTTCTGACCTGATTACGAAAGGTACTATATTGCTATATCCCGCAGAAATCACGGTTCCTGTTGGATACAACACGGAGATTCTTATATAATGCGATAGTCTGCTTGTTTGTATTTTTACCCGACTGCCAAGGAAGGGTTATGTTTTTCGCGCGTATCTTGCATGTATGTTTGTAAATTTATTTTACCTCGTACCTTCTAAACGGCTGAATAGATTTCGACTGTTAAGGTGTCGTTAGATTAATTTCGGCAAAATAGCGGAATTTGGGCGCTAAATTGTAAGTCGTTAATATATTTTTTTAACCAAACCTGTCGAGTAGGGTATCAAAATTAAGGAAATTAAATGGACGTTACAAAAATAAAAATAAGCTATATCATCATCATCATCATCATCAGATTATGACAGTCCACTGCAAGACATAGGCCTCTCCAAGTGCACGTAATTTGGCTCGATCTTCGGCAACTCTCATCCAGCCGCTACTAGCCACCCTGCGAAGATCGTCGCTCTACCTAGCCTGAGGACGTCCTACCTTACGTTATAAGCTATATGTTTAAATTCAATTAGGAAACAGTTTTCGTTCATAAAAGTGTCCCGGTTGACATTTTTTGCAGTCGGGTTTTTTCTAATTTGTGACATGTTGTTGATTAGGCTTTACCCTATTATGATGAATTTTGGGACATAGATAAATCCCTGGAGACGGTTAAAGGCTACAAATGATTAGCAGAATATATTAACGCGAGCGAAGCCGCGGGCATAAGCTAGTAATAATACAAATGAGCACCGAAAATGGCTCATGTGACTGAGTGGAATACCAACATTATTCATTTGACCGGACAAGACAATAATAATTAAAGAAAAAAAAGAAACGCCTCGGGTCAAAGCACCAAATGATATTCATATTTTCGGCAAAACATTGAGACGATGTACTAAAATATAAATATTTATATTCGTTTTACGATTTGGTAAAGATATTTGTTTTGGCATAAGCCCACAGTATAAGTGAAGACTTAAGCTTTCTCCATCTAATGCTAAGAAAATCCTTCAAATAACAGTAACAGTAACATTAAAAAAGTAATATCATAAAACTCTTTATAGGAAATAACTTCATTAAAATAGTGAAGGCGGCAATAAAGAGCACAAAATTACAAAGGAAATTAAGCCTAATTGTTGCACAATAGTTTAGCATGAAAATCAAATTGAAGTAACGAAAACAATGCTGCTGGTTCTATCGCTTTCAGCCAGCTCAATTAATTGCCTGACTATATTAATTAAAACTCCACTGTATACAGATAATTTGAAGAATGTCTGTTACCCGAAGTTCCGTAGCTAAATATGCGGAACTATCCAGCAGACGACGTAGTAAGGTGCGTTCACATTCTACGAGTTACTAGCTTGTTAAGTTGCATGAAAGTAGCTTTTATTGCGTTATATCATGTTTTCATTACCATGTTATAATTTGTGGCATTAGTGTAAATTTTAAATATAAAATCAATTTGTACTTAAAACCAAATAAGTGTCGTCTGGTGACAATCCCGAATAACTTTTTTTTTCCTACGACTTAAGCGAATGTTTACGTTGAAGCTATCGATTAAGTATAAAATCTCGCACTACACTGGAACGTTAGACGCACTCTGGACTAGCTACTCGTACTACTCGGCAACGCTTACTATCCTACTTTCCATCATTTTGCAAACAAACGATTTCTATGAAATAAGTGAAAGAAAGAAAAAAAGAAAAATGTTATTTGGGACTCGCACAAAACAAACAGATGTAAAATTAATTAAAACTAAAAGTAGTCTACTACTTGAGGCCAAAAAGGTCCGGACAGCGGAAGGACAGTTGCCGTTAGAGTTATCACCTCAAGTTAGGCTTTATTTAGTTTTAAGGTAAATCGGTTTAATTTAGCAGAAATTAGTATAGATTACAAAACGTCAACAAGGCTTGAACTTTTTTTTTTATTATTGATAGACTCGCGTTTGACCAATATCTCACCTGATGGTAAGCGATGATGTGGTCGAAGATGGAGCACGCTTGCCTAGAAGTAACCTATTCACTCTTGACTTAAATACTCCCAGGTTATAGCTATCAGGAAACACAGACGCCGGCAGGGAATTCCACTCCTTAGCTGCACGCACTATGAATGTGTTCCCAAAACGTTTTGTGCGCGTGGGTGGAATGTCCACCATGTACCGGAGGCGCATCGCCGTTCGTCTTGTGGTCTGATGATGGAACGGGCTTGGCGGAATCAAATTATGCAATTCCGTCGCACATTCCCCAAAATGTAACCGGTAGAAAACCGACAGGCTAGCAACTCGTCGTCGATGCTCAAGACTTTGGAGCTTCGTCGCAACGAGCCTATCATCGCCGATGATCCTCTTGGCTCGTTTCTCAATTGACTCAAGGGCCATCAAGCTGGTATCTGGCAGATCCGTCCCAAAGATGAGAGCAGTACTCTATACATGATCGAACTTGCGCTTGATAGAGTTTGAGCAGCTGTTCCGGCGTAAAGTACCGTCTCACCTTTGCTAAGATCCTCAACTTCTTTGCAGCCACTTGAGCTTTTGCCTCTATGAAAGGGCCAAAATTGAGGGTAGATATTAATGTAACCCCAAGAAGCTCAAGTTGGTAGGTTATCGGCAAGGTTGCACCTCGGAAAGATGGAGCTGGGTGGAATTGGCTCCGTTTAGCGGAAAATAGACACGCTTGGGTCTTAGCAGCATTGAATTTGACCAGATTGGCATCGCCCCATTCTGAGACAGCCTGTAAGGACACGTTCAAGCGCTCAACCATAGCCTCCCGGAGAGACCGGATCTGCGACCCATCAGCTCGTGCGTCGGACACGTATCTCTCAGCAATAGTGCTGTCGTCTGCATACCCAAAGGTACCGGGTTTAAGCAAATCATTAATATGCAGCAAGAACTGATTTGCCGAAAGCACCGACCCCTGAGGAACCCCGGCATTAATATCCAGCAGTCCAGACGAGCAGCCATCAATGACCACTCGTATAGGCCGATCCCTCAGGAAATCCGCAATCCAATCACATAATCCGGCGGGCAGACCGAAGGAAGGAAGCTTACTAATAAGGCTATCGTGTCAGACCCTGTGGAAGGCCTTCGAGATGTCAAGGGAGACCGCTAGTGCCTCCCCGTGCTTCTCTATTGTCTTACTCGTTGCTCCCTGGACCAAGAGCTGGGTAAGATTTAACGCTAGCGCTAGCTTTCGCGTCTCTCGTTCAGCATGGTCTGTGCACTGGTATGGGGAGAGCCACTCTTGATGGTGGGCATTGAAGTCCCCCAGTAACACCAATTGGGCAGAAGGGTACCGCTGCTGAGCCGCATCTGCCGCCTCACTCAGGTGCTGTGCGAGCCCAGTTGAATTGAACTAGAAATTATTTTGGTGCTCTTCAGACCGTACTTGGAAGCTTACTCGACCAATTTGAACGCGCCCTAATATAAGCCTTGTAAAATAAATAGTGCGAGCAACCGAGGCGAGTCTTCTACGAACCACAAAGACATTTAACCTTGAATTTCTGTATTTGTATAATTATGTCAGTGTAATAATATTAAATTTACGTTTATACTGTACATTTTACAGTGCAGGCTTTTTTAGATTGTGCTCTTTTTTAATATTATCATTCCAGATTTTATCAAATATTGTTAGTCAAACAAAGGTTTCTAAACAAGTTTTATTCAGGTTTATTCAGATGTGTAACCAACTGATGGGTCGTCAATTTTTTACACTCCTTGAATAAGCCATGTCGAAAGGAACATAATTAACTACATCCATACATACTATCCACATGATCCGTGTACTCTAAAATGCAGCATTCGAAGAACCCACACCGGTAACTGAGTCTACTGAATGTAAGAAGCCCAGGTTCGGTCCATGTGGCGACAGTTGGAAGACGCCTTATCCCAGCAGTGGGCTTCTTATAGCTGAAATGATGAACGGTGATCATGATACATCCTTATGGGTACAATTCTTTAATTATTTTACATATAGATAGTTCTTCGAACCCTGTATGCAACAGTTCACAAATTTATAGGCTAATCCCACCATATCCATTCGACTAGACACTCGAAGTTAAAACCCAAAGCCACCACTTTCTAGCCCAAATATCACAAAGTAATATTAAACGAAGTGCCTGGCTGCTACCTTCCGATCCAAATCCCGAACACAAAATTAGAAATTTTCCGCCCGAAAAGACGTCTTCATTGATTCCATTCGATTCTGACTCCAATTGCAAATATTCCAATTCAACTTGCTCATATTCCAATTCCACTCGACATCCTGCTAAAAGTAAAACTGGGTTTAATTAGAATGCTCAAGTAAAGTATTTAATGTACAAGGAATTCGTAATAATGTTTGTTGTGAAAATTTCAAGTTAATAAAGAGCTGTTTAAATTAGTGGTAACTTTGGAAGTGTTCATTAATGTTTTGCTTCAAAAATGAATGTGTTTGAAAACTTTGCACGCTTAAACATGTTGGGATGCAGTTAAGAGCTAAACCTCGTTTCCACCTGCTTATAAACATAGATTTAATTCCCGTTTTAACAATAGGAACACCCAAATTGACAACCTTAACTCACTCCTTGATTTTCAACTCCAGGAGCTAAGTGAAGTGGTTTTGTTTGATCTCCGCAATCTAGGCACTGACTAATTGGGTTTTTTAAAACTGATGTCAGATTTTCTGGTTTCTGACTATCTCACCAAAGTACAATCTGTAGAAGACCGCTTCTACAGATTGTACTTTGGTGAGTATGCTCAAAAACTTCACGTTACCACCCTACCTTGTTGCTATCCCACCAATTTGCACTAAGCGTTTCCAAACGTCTTTTATATTGCGCTCAGCAAAGGATTGGAACTCTGTGCCTGCGTCTGTGTTTCCGAATGCTTACAACACTCATTATTTAAAATTCAGAGTGTATGGGCTTCTTCTGGGTAAGCTCACTCCATCGTAGACTTTGACTCTGTCATCTCTGACCTAGACTAGAGCCAAAAGCAAACCCATCTCAAATAAAAATAACCTGCTGAAGAAAAGCCGACACTTCGCCAGCCAGTTGACTTTAGAGGAACACTTCAATTCCCACCACATTTTATTAAAAACTTAAGCAGCAGCAGAGTGGTATTATTGGCCGGTTGCCAACTGAACACAGTTCCGTCCACTTTTGTCCACTACATATTTATGATGGACGTCGATTCAGGCAGTATCTTTCGACACTAATTGAATCGTTTATTATAAGCCTTCTTGATTATCTTATTGTTTTGTTTTATTTTTTGGACGTGACTTATGAAGCTACTGCTGAGAATAGACCACTAGTTACGTCATTTGCAATAAAAAACATTGTGTTGGTACCGTTGAACTTGAAAATGGTGCAGATAAGCTGTTTGTTTGGTGATTGGCTCCAAACCAACAGTTCATAAAAAAATGTTTTCGATACGGAAAACATGTCAAATTTCAAGTCTGTAGGATAAAAGAAGTGATTCTATTTCGGCTTGCAAGATTTGACACAAAACAACAAACATAAACTCAAACTCAAACTCAAACATTTTTATTTGTGGAACATAGGTAAACAAACGATGTCAAAATTAATAAAATTAGCGCTATGTCTTGCCGTCAGCGGCGTACAAATATTCTGATTATACTTTTGCCAATTAAACATAAAATATAAAACATTCAAAATTAAGAAATAAAATCAATTATACCAATAGAAAAAAAAAGAAATTCATCGTCACATAATCATTAGTTTACATTAATTAAAATAAAAAATAAAAATTAACCAAATAACACAAAATTAAATTAAATTGAAATAAACTCTAAATTAAATTAAACAATGAAATTATAATTACAATTTGTCTTCCAGGTACTCATTGACTGTATAGTAAGCTTTCTCGCCCAACAAATTTAGAAGAGCCCTTTTGAAATGGTGTATGCTGTCAAGATCTTTTATTGTAATGGGTAACTTATTATATAACTTGGGTGCCATTCCCAAAAAGCTCTTTGAGTATAGTGCAGTCTTGTGTGGAATAGCACATATCTCCCTATTGCGTCGTTTAGATCTAAGTGTTTGAAATAAATGCAAGTTTGATTTTGCGGATACCGCTGTCTCATAGATGTATATACAAGGCAAAGTTAGAATTTTGTGTTTTTTAAATAATGGCCTACAACTATCAGTCTTTTTCAGTTTAAACACAGCACGTATACACCGCTTTTGAGCTTTGAACGCAATGTTTTTATCAGTGGAATTTTCCCAAAACATTATACCAAAACGTATCGTAAACGTATCGTATAAAATCGTTGGACATTAAGTAAAAGTTGCTAAAAAAAGGCAGTACTAAATTGTACAACTGCTATCCAGATTTGGTTAGATACAGACCGAATCAACTGTGCCTACGATACAGTATCGTTTGAACCATAATTTTAGCTCTAGTTCTAGGCGTTGGAAATTATGTTTGCTTCGATGGACTGCTTTTGAAACAGTTCGGCGAATCATATTCAGTTGCGTAGGAAAGTAACCGGGTAACCTTGCAAATTGTTTGCTAAACTGTATACATCCCTGCTAAGCGAATGGGCGTTGCAATCCTTACTTCATTAATAATATTACAAATGCGAAAGTAATTATGTCTGTCTGTCTGTTTGACGCGCTTAGTAAATAATAAAGTTATTTTTTCACTCTATTACATTCGATTATTCATTAAGAGCTTCTACTTCTCACGGTATTCCATAAACACACTCAAGTTCTTGGCGATTAATGAACCGATTTTAAAGCAACTAAAAAGTTAATAAAAAGTTACAAACATCGATGTTGCCATGGTTCTAGTACAAGAACCAACCTTTAGAACTATTAAAGTGTTCTAGTAAGTACAAATAACCTCTCGAAACAGTTTCAGTTCATGTCAGTGGTTGAGTCTGACCAGAAAACTTCGGAAGAGGATAGGGTACCGCTCAATAGTTCATTGAATGCATCCCCGCCTCGCCTATACGTAATTCATAGCCTTTGGAGCAGCTATACTCAACCTGCGGCCTGTGAGGTCCGGTAGCCAAGCAGATTATTAGTGCTATATTCACTCAGTGTCTCAGTAGTAGTTTTGTTGAGTACAAAACTACGAATATGTTATACTGCACCGGTCTCGGCTTATTGATTTTTATATTCTTGACGAAGCAATGTGCTGTGATTAATCACCCGCTAGAAAACGAAAAATGTAAGCATTGAGCAATTTTATCGAAAACTGTCTGTTTCACAAATTTAAATATCCCATTCATTAAGATCCTGTTAAACGTGGGTTTATGTCCAGCAGTGGACGTCTTTCGGCTGATATGATGATTAATGAAACGTAGAGTAGGTTTTTCTGGCCTGATAACGATAAATAGTAGGAGCGCTATGTGGCCCAGGAAGAAAAAAGATTGAGGATGACTAACTGTGTTAGAGCTATCCCGATATCTACTGCAGAACAAGTTTATGATATAGCGGAAAAAATTCCAGAACGTATTTATGAAGAGGGTATTCAACGGTGAATCTGAAACCTGTGAATATTTATTTCAAAAATTTTTATATGTTTTCCCAAGTGCAACCAATGAAAATGTAACATTTTTTTTTGTAAATTAAATTCATATTTTCAGTTTTTGTCGTGATAAATGTTGAAATATTAAGTGATAAAAACTGTAAGATTGCTTTTTTGTATTAGACAATGTCTTGTAAAACTTATGTTAATATAAACATTCATTGACGGCTAGAAAGAAAGTCATACAATCGTTGAGTGCCACAATAATGTTGCTTTTTATCCGGATATAAGGTTTCTGTATAATCACCGCGACGTTGGAAGGCCTCCCCCAAGGTTTACCGATGACCTGGTGAGGGTCGCTGGTAGCCGATAGTTGCGAGACGCACATGACTGGTTGTTGTGGCGACACTTGGGGGAGGTCTATGTCCACCAGTGGACGTCTTTCGGCTGATATGATGATTATGATGATGATGATAATCACTGAGTGTGAAGCCGTAGCTGAACTACTATACTCCAAGGATCAGAAAAAACAATTCCTGATTTTCTCAAATGTTTATAATAATATCTTCCTACCTTTCACTTTAGAAATAGCATGAAAGCAAACCAAGCAATATGCACTTACACTCCCGTGCAGAGTAAATCCCAAACGATTTGCCCATACACCCGCGTTACATAAAACCAGTACATAATCAGGCGATTACACTTAAACCCAAAACAATGGCCCAGTAACCAACAGCGGTCAATACAAAGGCCGGTCGTGTAATTGGGTGGCGTAAACAAAAAATATTTATTGGCAGGGGTCGTCGACCCGGAGCTTGCAACTGGGCACCCTGCCAACTGCTCAGCACCGCGACGACAGATAAATTCGGGTGCCCGCTTTTGTGCACGTGTTAACAAATAGTAGCATTCACGAAACTGTAAGAATACCACGACTTTTGACATTTTTAAGAGTAGGTGTTGTGAACTGAAGAACTCAAGTGTCAGCTGTTTATTTCTCGTTTCATTTTTCGATAAGGTATTGATTGTGATAAAATGTTGCGGATGCCTGCAAATGTCTGACGATATCAACGGTGAAAATGCAATGTGGTGTGTTATACCCTTAAAATTAAACAAAAACTTGAGAGGTGTCAAGGGACACCCGGATGGAACGAAGTTCGGAGAAGTAATTAGTGAAGGAATTGTATTTTTTTTTTTAAGTTATACGCTGCTGCTAAGCTACCCTGCCTATCCTGCCTACCTTACAAATATAATGTAAACAGAAATAGAAAGACGAAACGAAAATAACTGGCTTGCTTTCTATGAAAGAGAGAGAGACAGACAGAGAAACACGCGCACGTCGCACGGCTTACAACTATAGCAAAAAGTGTCGTTACAACTTTTCGTGGGAATTTTTTCCGTCTAGCCCCCTTTCACAACGCGCGATAAGGAACTTCGTTCCAAAAAATATGAGAATAAAATGTCTAGTTGGTACTGAAACTTATGTAAGAGTGTGTGGCGATTCCAAACGTCACATCTTATTCGAATCGGCAACATGGTCATTAGCAAGTAGGACGCAATGGCTAATGACATGCGTGGTCTTTGGTTCCTTGTTTTTTGGTAGATCATGTTGACTGTTTATGTTTCGTGATTTAAAATACGGGATATAACCAACAGATCTGTGTTTGTATATGTACATATGTAGTTCCCTCATCATCAATTTCAATTCAATCCATGGTCGAGAGGAAAAGGCATGTTCCCAAAATGTGGTAAACTGCTGCGCAAGCTTTCATTCATTTTAGTTCGAATCTGCCTAGTCTTTTCCCAATTTTGCTTTCGGTAGTCAAACTACCCACGGACCAACCTCGCAAGCGTAGTTTAGCCTTCATGACCAACCCGTGTAAATGTTTCTATTCCCCATGGTCTATTTACTGTACTAAAACATAAAGATTTACGTCACTACATCAACTGCAACGCTCACCACCGCAATACCACAATGACTGCGAAACGCGATAATTTTGCACACATTTTGTTCTGCTTCCATTATGTTTCCGCCGACTGTGGTAGTGGTATGCAAATGTATGATCTATTACTACCACATTTGGAAGGATATTTTCAGATTTGTTTGAACATTGTATCCCATATATTCTGAATTTAGCCACACAATTACTGACAAATATTTACTTAAATCTAAGTAGCTTCTTATCCTCTAAAGATCACCTCAAAGACTAATTGCTGATTTTTAGTCTATATTATGACAAATCTCACCAAGAGATTGCGTGGCGTTTACATCAAAAGAAACTGTGATAATCTTTAAGGTTTCAGTGTTTTTTTCTAAGACGCGAATAGAAAACGCTGACCCCATCTAGTTTTAAAACATTATTTTCTTGGCTTGTAAAATTGTTTATTCAAACCAGTTAGGGCATCATTAATTTAATTTCTTTATTATCTTAATTATTTGAATTAACTTACTACTTTTGTGTAACTAAAACTTAATATTCTTGTTAAACTAAAGTATTTAAAATAATCGCCACTAAAACTTTTTCTGCCTACGTATTAGTTACTTCTGGTGCCCCAGTTTTTCTTGTACGTAACCTAATTTTAGCAAGACTTGTCAGCAAAGTGTCGGCCACTTGTTTTCGGGAAATAAACGTATTATATAGTTTTTCTTGGTTTCTAACAGCCTTAAGAAGGTATTGCAATTTGAACACGCTAACTGAGACTCTATTAAGCCATACTAATAATATTTTTTTAATGCGGAATTATGTGTCAGTTCTGTGACGAAAATTTTTTTTTTTACTCTTAATAGGCATACGTTTGACCACTTAGTATTTCTTACTTCATTTCAGAATTGGTCCAATACTAAAATTGTTTACTAACTGTAAACAATTTTAATAATTGCCAACGAAAGTCACCCTGTAAAAGTAGCTTACATAAAATTCTTTATCCGAATTTCTATATCAGCATTGAAAAACAAGATTCTTGAATAACTTAGTATACAAGGGAAATACTTGAAAGTATCTCAACTTTAAGCCTTCAATACATTAAGTGAAAGCGCAGACTTGGAGTCGCGATGCCAATTTGTGAAAACTTTTCTGTTACAGCTGAGTTTTAAGCATGTTTTGAACAAAAACACTCAGTGTAATATTGAATTTTTAAAAGTTTCTTTGCCATTCTAAATAATGAACGAAATATTGAAATCAGAGCATAGTAATCTACTCCATTTATTAATATTTCGTGCTTACTTTTTTTCCGTTGTTATTTCTAAAGAAAGACATCATTTTTGATATTTCTAAGCAGCTTGCTTTCATTTGGTTGACTTGTTGGTACACCGACTGGACCCTTACACTGGGCCTGGGGCTTAATCAGTCGGTAACTTTAATGAAGACAACATTTTTGAGCACTCTTGAAGACCCGCTGGAAACATTTATTAAATAAACATCTCACCCCTACTTCAAGTTTATTTCCAAATTCCACTTCAAAGTGCAAAGATCTCTGGAATCGACGTTGAAACACTAAAGTAAATACTCTGAACCAGTTATTGAGATAAAGTTAAAAACATACAATGTATATTTCAGTAAAACCACACGATCCATCCTCGTCTAGAGGAATTGAAAACAAAATATTCTAGCGGAGTGAAACGTTCGTGTGGTGCAGTGGTACTCAACCATTGAAGCTTTTGATCTTAATAAATTATTGGAAATTGACAGTTAAATAACAATTTTTCACGAGTCTTTTGAAAGAAATAACGTATTGTTTGCGATCAATTTAAAACAATTTATAGTCTTAAGCATAAATGTACACAAATGACTCTAAACAATTAAAAACTATTTTCTCCAAAAGCATCGATAGAGGTTTTATGGTGTAACTGATATTATTATCAAACTATACTTGTATTATTATCAAAAACATACTTTGAATGAAACAGGTCTATTCAAATCCAATAACATTATCTCACGAAAAAAATGTTTTTAGATTTTACACAAGTGTAAGGTATATACTGGTTACTGTACAAGTGTGCGGTCCAAATATGAAAAGGTTGATAATCCCTGACGTAGAGACGAATGATACCCAGCGAGTCTGTGCTGTCTACGGCGTAGCCGCTGCTACGGCGGAGCTGCTACTACGACGTAGCTCTACACTGCTACGATTGATGTCTTGATGAGATACTGCAAGTTGTAGCATCTCTGATGGAGGATCTAGTTTACGTTTATGTGAATGTTTAAAGAAAGTGGGAATGAAGTTCTCATTTAACAGCGTTGTTACTGGAAGCGACGGTTATATGCATTTATGAACAAATGCAATACATATGAGACCTGTGTATAATTTTAACAGTGACTATATTTTGCCCGCGACATACGCGCAGTTACGCACATTTCCCTTTTTTACCCGATCCCGTTAGGATTTCGAGAATTTCTCTCTCCCTTACACTCCCCAAGGGATATGGCAAATTTCAGCTTTCTATGACCAATAGCAAAGAGGTTGTGCGTTGTCTGTCAGTCACCAATAGCGGAAGAGATTTATATAATATCACGCTTATGTACGTGACCTAGTAAAGGTGTGTTTTATATTTCACCTGATATATTAAGCTTCAAAGGGGCTATAGCCATCAAACGCGAATAAATCCAGATTCTGATATCATTTTTTTATGGAAAAACTCAACAAAAATTTGCCAGAACACAGAGCTTCATTCTCAGCAGTAGCGCTTACGAACACTTTAACGTCATAGCGGTCTGTAATAAAAAAACCGTAGCCGATATCATCGTCATTGCATATCAGTTCATTCGTTCTCAATATATGGTAAAACGGTGACTGCATAATTTTACTATTTGAGTAGTTGCTAAACTTCAAAACAAAACATTCCCAATATATTTCTATGTCAATATCTAAGAATAACGGTTCTCCTATAAAGTTTGATCGTTCTTGTACCTCGCTGCGGCATAGATGCATTGAGCGTCCGGTCTAGCGACCGCAGTGTAGTTCACCGACAGCCAACTAAACTGCTCAATAATTGTACTACAAAATAGATAAGCCGGGAAATCGGGAATCGAATCCAGCGGGTCTAAAAAGGCCACTTTAGTAAAATCAGCCAGAACATCAAGCTACCCGAAACTGTCAAATTTTCCCAATCAAACTTGAACCTTATGCTGTAGCGATAAAGATGAAATTAAAGTTTGACGGATTATTGTATGATTAATATTATGATCCTAATATGATTCGGCCAAAGTGGGCTTTTAGACTCCCTGGTCCACATATTCAGCAGTAGCAAGTGTCACTAGGTATTTCCATTTGGAGTTCTACAGTAGCTGTCCGATTCATGGCCATAGTCTTGCCCTCTCTTACTTATAAAACCTTACTGTATTGACAGAGTATGACTGCTTTCACGATATAGTTTGCCAAATACTCAACACCAATTTTTTAATTTTGAGTTCGATGTTATATCAATATCTTAGAATAATGGTTCTATACCTTGCTTTGGCACTGATGCATGGCGCGTCTGAACTGGCGACCACCGTATGTTTCACTGACAGCCAGCAAAACGGCTCGATAATGCTATTCCACTGTATTGACAGAGCATGACTGCCACGTGTTAAAAGTTTAACAAATAACTCAACAATTTTGAATGCTTTCGTGCATTTTATTTTTTCTCAATAGATGGCGCTCTGACTCAACAGAATACATTAGGAAGTTTCTTCCTAAATTTAAAAATTCAATATCTTTTGATTTTGTGTGTCGATTTTGATGAAATAAACGCTAAATGTTACTCGGGTTATCACTTAATATGTTTAAGTACTTAGATTTGCAATCCAATCTGTGGTATATGCGTGATGCTCCCACAAACCCACAGACAAACAGATAAACAGACAAACAGACAAAAATTTCAAAAATTGCATTTTTGTGTTTTATACCTTTTTTCTGAGTTTTCTGTGTAATTTTCATGCAAAAATATTCAATGTACAGACACAGTTAGATAAACTTCCTTATATATTCTGATTAGTCAGAGCGCCATCTATTGAGGAACCGAAAAATGCATGAAAGCATGAAAGTTACACCAAAACACATTGATTGAGTTATTTGTGAAACTTTTAATACGTCGACGTAGCAAAATAAAAGTAAACATTTTAATACCTTATCGTTACATATGGGCTTCTTATTTAACGTCTTCCGCTACCAAATATTTTGTCAGTTTACATGGTCGATAGATGGCGTTGCGCTGATGACGCGTTTTTCTGAATTGCGGTGTTAAGATTTTCCGGTGGAGAATGACCTCACACGATTATTAAACACTGTCGTAGTTCGTAGGAATTTCGGTTTGGTCTCTGGAAGGTCTTAAACGAATAGGGGCCAAAATTCCTTAAATCTCTGAGTTGTGCTGGTTTCGTTTAAAGTGCTTTTATCGTAGAGTCTTAAACTGATTTAGAACTCAGTAGTTTTGTGAAGTACTGGACGGTTTGACTTGCGGATCAGGGGGGCTACTCTCTAACGAAATCCATAGTTTCGGGCTTAGTTGCGGGCGGGCGTATTCTGCTCCGTATCACCTACAGACTGACGATTAGTCCCGAACCCGAACTGAGAATGAATCACAACACGATTTCACAGTAACTGTCAAATCGTGTTATCATTTAGTTCTCAGTGGTTAGGTGATACGGAGTAGAAAATGCCCGCCCGCAACTAAGCCCGAAACTACGGATTTCGTTAGAGAGTAGCCCCCCAGGCCTGTAGGGTTCCGTACCAAAGGTGCTGACAGGACCCTACTTCTAAGGTCTCCGCGATTGATTCCGTTTAGAGCGAAGCAACGAAGAACGGTTTGATTTGCGAAACAAGGCTAATAATAATAAGGTACCGTACCATAGGTGGTCACGGTGACGGGAGCGATCGATTTTGGTGGGGCTACTCTCTAAGTCCGAAGTCCGTAGTTTCGGGCTTAGTTGCGGACGTATTCTACTCCGTATCACCTACAGGCTTACGATTAATCCCGAACCCGAACTAAGAATGAATGACAACACGATTTCACAGTAACTGTCAAATCGAGTTATCATTAGTTCTCTGTGGTTAGGTGATACGGAGTAGATTTTTTTTTTACTATAGATAGGCATACGTTTGACCACTATCTCACCTGATGGTAAGCGATGATAAGGTTGAAGATGGAGCACGTTTGCCTAGAAGCAAACTATTCACTTTTGTCTTAAAGACTCCCAGGTTGCCCGCAACTAAGTTTTTAATTCGTGCTAAGCATCAGACGGTTCGATTTGCGAGCCAAGGCAAATTATAGGGTTCCGTGCCAAAGTTGCTAATGGGACCCTATTATTTAAGCCTTCGCGTACGATCTTGATTCGTGCGAACCAAGTTGATTTTTAGGGTTCCGTACCAAGGTTGCTAACGGAACCCTATTTATTAATAAGCCACCGCTGTCCGTCTTCCTTCAGTTTATTAACCGACTTCAAAAAAAGGAGGAGGTTATCAATTCGAATGTTTTTTTTTATGTTTGTTACCTCATATTAACCGACTGGATGAACCGATTTTCATGATTCTTTTTATATTTGAAAGCTGGTACTTCCCATGTGGTCCCATTGCCACCACGTCAGGATCTGACGGTGGAAACCCTGAGAAATCGAGGGCAACTCTCGAAAATTGTAGGCACGTATTTGGTAAAAACTTGATATTCGTGTGTATATCGGGTGATACTACAAAAGAATGAAAGTTTGGATCAGACCTGATGATGGAGACGACAGAGAGTCAAGGGAACTCCACATCGGTATGTAGGAACTACCAAGTGTTTGGGCTTATTTCATTCGTATTGACGAGACCTTTACACCAAAAGCACTTAGTAAGTTTTATTTTCATAACATAACATCACGCCGGTACGCTGTGAATGGGTACGCAGGGAGGTACCACTAAAAAGTGAAAAATAAAAAACTTTTTTTATAAAAAATGTAACTTTAATTTCGGAAGTCGGTGTTTTTAGTTTTTTCGCTTTTTGACACCGACTTCCGAAATTAAAGTTATTTTATACTTTGTAGTGTTTTGTTTTGGAAGTCAGTTACATTTTTGTAAAAAAGTTTTTTTCGTTATATTTCTGTCTCGCTGATATAAAAATGTCTTCTAGAAAAAGGTCACAATATAGCAAAATTCTCAAAGTCGGGTTTGTTCGAACACTATTCTAACTCGAGAACGGCTCGACCGATTTTCATAGTTTTTGTGTTTTATTCGGGACGAAGACTAATTCCTTCGTCCGGAATAGCATAATAAGAATTAAAATACAAAAAAAAAAATGAGTATGTAGGTAGGGTAGGTAGGCAGGTAGGTAGGGTAGGTAGACAGGTAGGTAGGGTAGGTAGGCAGGTAGGTAGGGTAGGTAGGCAGGTAGGTAGGGTAGGTAGGTAAGGTAGGTGAGGTAGGGTGGCTATGGTAGGTAGGTATGGTAGGTAAGTAGGTAAGTAGGTAGGTAGGTTAGGGTCGGTAGGTAGAGTAGCCAGTTGACGGGAGCGAAGCCGCGCGGGTCAGCTAGTATATAATAAATTACCAGAAAACATAAAAAACACAAGTACAAATAACATCTTTATTAATAAATGAAAACAATTTCTCGTAAATAAAAGTTACTACACCATTGACGAATATTTAAAGGATCAACTTGTTAAGTCTATTCTTACTTGTCGGTGGAAAATCAACGGGATGCCATAAAGTCAGCGAATTACAGTTTATTATCACTTTTATTTAACACAGGAATCTTTATATCAGTTTTTCTTTTACTTTGACACACAACACACTACACTGTTTTTTTCATTCTTTTTACTATCTGTCAATCATTTGAATTACGGCACGGTTCATAAAGATCTGTCTATGGTTACTCTATAGCACATTAAAGGAGTCTTTACTCAACACTTTCCGTAATTCTATTGCATTGAAGACAGTTTCAACCCAAGCCTTACGCGTAGGTCTGTCAGCCGAGGTCGCGGAACGGGTTTTGTTAGTACATCAGCCAACTGGTCTACAGATGGTGTCTTGATGACATTCAGCGTGTTACTTTGCACCATCTCTCTCACAAAGAAATGCCTAACACGAATGTGTTTCGTCCTCTTGTGGAACTCCGGATTATGCGCTAATCTGATTGCGGCCTCATTGTCCACTTTAAGGATAGGTATCTCATCTAGACCCGTTAACTTATCGAAAATCCGTTGAAGCCAAACCAATTCCTGTGCAGCTTCGCTGGCAGCGACGATTTCGACTTCTGTGGTCGATATGGCAACTGTTGCCTGTCGCTGACTGAGCCACGATACAGCTGCGCCAGCGTATAAGCAAACTACGCCTGTTGTTGACCGACCTGTGTTAGCGTCTCCTCCATGATCAGCGTCACTATAACCTAAGAGTTGTTTAGGTGCATTGCTGTACGTAATCCCAAAGTTAGTAGTCCCTTTTAAGTACCGAAATATTCGTTTGACTTTATTCCAGTCATCTTTTGTAGGATTCTCCAGTTTCCGGGAAACTATGCCTACAGCATACGCAATATCAGGGCGAGTGCCCACCATTAAATAAGCGAGAGCGCCAACAGCTTCTCTATAAGGAAACCTATTATCCTGTTCGCAAGCTTTCCCTGGTTGAACACCTTTTTTCTCGATTGGAGTTGAGACTGGATTGAAATCAGTCATCCCAATACCTTGCAGAATCTTCTTAGCGTAGAATTCTTGCTTAATAGTTATGGAACCATCCGCTGCTTGTCCAATTTCAAAACCCAGGTAGTAAGAGGCAGGTTTGGTGGTGATTTGCAGTCTTTTCCTGAGATCGTCCAGAAAACTGTTCGCCAGTTCTGCATCTGTTGCAGCGACTAAGCCGTCGTCAACATATAGGGCGATAAGTATCTTCTTATCTCCAATTTTCTTCGTAAATAAACAAAAATCGGCCTCACTGTGCTCGAAGTTCATATCAAGTAATATACCTTCAAAACAAGAGTTCCAGCACCTTGGTGCTTGCTTTAACTCGTAAAGGCTACGATTCAGACGATATACTTTTGATGAATTATCATTATATCCCTCCGGTTGCTGCATGTAGATTTTTTCTGTCAGTGTACCATTCAGGAACGCAGTTGCGACATCAAACTGTACGAGGTGTAGTTTTTCCTGGGCACTGACGCTTAGAAGTGCTCGTATTGTAGCGAGCCTCGCGACGGGACTAAACGTTTGCTCATAGTCAAGGCCTTTCCGCTGTTTGAATCCCTTAACCACTAGCCGTGCTTTGTACTTATCTATGCTGCCGTCTGGGTTGCGCTTTATTCTCAGAACCCATTTGCATGGCAAAGCCTTCCTGCCTTTAGGTAAGTTACAAGGCGTCCATACGTTCAACTCTCTCAGAGACTTCATTTCACTGTCCATTGCTTGCAGCCAGTTGTCCCGGTCCTCTCGACTCATGGCGTCTTTATAATCATTAGGAACCGATTCGACTACGCACACATAATCATCAAATCTCTTGGGACGTCTCAATTGACTTCGATCGCGGAGATCATAGCGTGGCGGTGGTACAGCATCATGAAACACTTCATCATCTACATCTGACTCATGAACGGTGTTATCTTCGACTTGGACTTGTTCCAGACCATCTCCCTCGAGAACACGTTCAGGGTCATTCGAGACTGTATCTTCAAGATCTCCCTCGAGAACACGTTCAGAATCATTCGGTAGTACTGCTTGTTCAAGGTCTTCCTCGGATGGGACCATCGGTGGATCTTGATGTAGGTCTCCCTCGGATTGTATTTTTACTGGATCCTCGTGTGTTTCCTGGTTACCTTTTCCCTTGTCAATGGCGTCGTCCATCGGCAATAGCAACTCGTACTACCTTGTGTTTGTGTCGGTCTGTACACAACTCGGTTCAGTAGTTGCAATCGGTAGTAGCTTCTCGTCAAAAATTACATCGCGCGAACGAACAAGAACGTTTTTCTTGCCATCAGTGATCCAAATACGGTAACAATCTTCATCGTATCCAATCAGTCTGCCCTTAATAGCTTTCTTGTCAAGCTTCTTCCTCTTTTGCTTCGGGATATGGACGTAGGCTGTGCATCCGATTACACGAAGGTGTTTGATGATCGGCTTCTTTCCATGCCAAAGTTCGTAAGGAGACTTGTCTTTGTTTGTTGGACCTGTTCTGTTTAGGACATATGAAGCAGTGTTGATAAGTTCAGCCCACAGTCGTTGCGGTAACGGTTCATGCGCATACATCAGCGATCGGGCAGTCTCCACAAGCGTCCGGTTCTCACGCTCGCTAACTCCATTCTGCTCAGGTGTGTATGGCGCAACTAGTCGTTGTTGGATACCGTGTGAGATTAGGATTTGCTGAACTGCCTGGTTGTCAAACTCGCCGCCGTTATCACTCAAAAGGCATTTTATGGTATGTCCTGCGACTTTAGTCTCATTAATCATGACTGCGAGATTATACTTCACTTCAGATTTCTGTCTCATAAAGTATACCATACGATGAAATGAGACGAATGAGAGTGAAATCATCCTTGAACAAAACATAATATTTGAAATTCTGTAAACTAGGTTCAAATGGTCCACAAACGTCGGTGTGTATGAGCTCTCCTGGCGCTGTTGCTCTAGCTCTCGTACCGAATTTAAGTCTATGGGCTTTCCCATACAAGCAGCCTTCACACGAGTCCATGTCGAGAGGTAGATCTAGGCCCAGTTCGCGTTTAACCGTAGCTTTCACATGCCTCTTATTCTGATGTACAAGTCTCTCATGGTATAACTGCATTGTTGCAGATGTCGCATAGACTTCGATCGGCCTTGCAGGTGGTACATTGCGCACGTCAAGGCGATATAGGCCACCTTGCTGTTGCCGTTTTCCTATTAAGTGTGCTTCTCCGTTGACATAGACGGTACATTCTTTTGTCGTCGATGAGAATACGCTGTTCGGAATTTTATCGTGTAGTGCCAGAACTGAAAACAAATTTTTATTTATGGCTGGGACATACCAAACGTCTGATAGGGTAATTCCGATTGATTTCCCTCGAACTTTTGCCACGATATTTACTGAACCTTTGCCTTTAGCACTAATTGCATTGCCATTAGCCGTCGTTACAGTACGAATCTCGTCAAAGCGTTCAAAATTTTGGTATAAGTCAGCCCGATTTGTTACATGGCTCGTGGCGCCGTTATCCACGAACCAATTTTCTGTGTCACGTTCAATTGAAAAAACTTCTGTGCTGTCTACTGATATCAGAACCACGTTAGCGTTTTTAGAAGTTGAAGGCGTCGGTTGCGGATTACTGCTTTTCGGAGGCCTGCCATCTTTTATCCACTTCTGACAGTTCTTTACTCGATGTCCCATTGCCTGACAGTAATTGCATTTTAATTTCTTATCCTTCTTCTTCTCTTGGAAGGCGGTGTTCTTGCTGAAGTTTGTGACAAGAGCTTCTTGTTGAGTGGTATTGCTGCTGTGCAATTGACGCTCGAATGCACATAAATGACTCGTGAGACTTTCCACTGTTCTTTCGGATTTCGGTGACAAAAGCCAACTGCTTCTAAAAGAAAAAAAGGTATCATCAAGGGTATCAAGAATTTTGCAAATCAAAAGCAATTCTGGTAGCTCCTCGTTATTGTCCCTCTTCAGTTCTTGATTTAGCTGTGTCCAAATGTTCTTTAATTTAGACATGTGGCTAGCAACGTCATCTGCAGCATCTTTTTATAGCAAAAAAAGCTCATACAAAGATTGTATTTCTTTTCTTCATCACTACCATCGAATAGGCGGTGTAACTCAAGCCAAACTTCTCGCGCGGTCGTGAAACGCATAACTTTCCTAAGTGTGTCCTCCTGCATATTGGTCGTTAGAATTAAAAGAGCGGTGGAATCGGCACTAATGAAACTTTTAAGACTCTTGTTATACGTACTCATTACGGCATCTCCAGATCCGGCATCTGGTTCTGTGGGTCTTTGGAACGAGGCTTGTACCACATCAAGCGCTTTCGGAACAGTCTTTAATAGGCAATGACTTTATATGTATTGCCAAGTATCCCAGTTACTTTTTCCTTCTAGTAGACCAATTTGTACTTTACCCGTAATATTCTCCATTATGCAGGGCGGATCCTTAAACTGCAGTCCTTAACTTCCGATGTTAGTCCTCCAAATGACGTGCTGGCCCTTAACCTGTTAAGTCTATTCTTACTTGTCGGTGGAAAATCAGCGGGACGCCATAAAGTCAGCGAATTACAGTTTATTATCACTTTTATTTAACACAGGAATCTTTATATCAGTTTTTCTTTTACTTTGACACACAACACACTACACTGTTTTTTTCATTCTTTTTACTATCTGTCAATCATTTGAATTACGGCACGGTTCATAAAGATCTGTCTATGGTTACTCTATAGCACATTAAAGGAGTCTTTACTCAACACAACTAAAATAAAAAATAACAAAAGTAAGCCGCAAAATAACCGTGCAATAATGTTAAATAAAAAAAAGCTACATATATATATATCTAAAAAACATATAAATAATTAAGGTACTATCAATAACTATATAAATACGTAAAAAATGCATATAAAAAAATAAAAAAATAAATTTAATTATTAAATGAATACAGAAATATTATTAATAATATAAATGAACATATAATTAATACCTACTTAAACGCGTCGTAACTATATCATATTCTTCCCCTATTTTCTACTACTATACATACTTGTACATACATACTAATTTGTTTTAAATAAGCGCTCTTCATCCTCTCCTCTATAAAACTTACTTGTGCTGTGCCCGACAGGGTCCATAACTGTTTCAAATTTTTTAAACATACCAACTGTTATAATATTCCTACATTATGGAACGCAATAAAGTATTGAGTATTGAAAATTCTCTGACGAATATAGGCCTCGCCGGTGAAAATTTAAAAACATTTCACGTTTTATATGATGGTACGGAACCGTCGGTGTGCGAGATCGACTATCTCTTGACCGGTTTTGTTTAAAGTGATAGGCAGATATACAACTTGACATGATTATAACTTAAAAAACACGACCATTTCTTAAACAATTTGCTATAAATATGAATAATTGTATAACTTACTTAAAGTAGACATTTTTATGAAAATTTCACAATCTCAAAGGAAATTTGACTTCATATTTTTTTAAACTCGACAAAACTTTGGGTTGCGTGGGTTTTACGGTCAAGTTCGTTGTTTCCTTAAGAAAAATAGCTCTTCAATTCAATATGCTATTCGTACCAACAAAGAGCGGTGTAGCGGACGACTATGCAAGCAATGCTGTCGTAACAGCACGTCGCCTAGACTCACTTTTCTCGCAGTACCTTGTTTATTAGACATTTTACTAGAAATTCGATTGCTTTTACTTTTTCAGACAAAATTATTGTATTTTCTTGATTAAGAGCCTTTCGTACTCACTGTATTTTATTAACTCGTATGTCTTTACTCTCGGAAATGAATTAAACAATTTTAATGGAACTATGGGTTGCATTTTATAATTGCCTACGGATTTAGCGGAATTGCATAATTTAATTCTGCCAAGCCCGTTCCATCATCGGACCACAAGACGTACGGCGATGCTCCACCTGTATATGGTGGACATCCCACCCACATGCACAAAACGTTTTGGGACCTCATTCTTAGTGCGTACAGCTAAGGAGTGGAATTCCCTGCAAGAGTCTGTGTTTCCTGGTAGCTACATCCTGGGAGTCTGTAAGTCAAGATTAGGTAGATAGGTTACTTCTAGGCAAGCGTGCTCAATCTTTGACCGCATCAGCGCTTACCATCAGGTGAGATTATGGTCAAACGCATGCCTATCTTTAATAAAAAATAAACTAGGTATCTACGAATTACGCAATATATGCGTATGCGTAGAGATAACTAGATAAGTAATGAGAGAATGATTTTTCAAAGTTTACACGAAACTTAAATTGCTCGCACTATTTTAACTCTTCATCAGAAAGTTCTTATCTGACTTTTTAGACCAATCTATACATATAATAAAATCGTAGACTAACCGTATCTGTACATTGAATATTTTTGCATGAAAATTACACAGAAAACTTAGGAAAAAGGTATAAAACACAAAAATGCAATTTTTGAAATTTTTGTCTGTGCGTTTGTGGGAGCATCACGCTTAAACCACAGATTAGATTGCAAATCTAAATACTTAAAAATATTAAGTGATAACCCGAGTAACATTTAGCGTTTTTTTCATCAAAATCGACCCACAAAATCAAAAGATATTGAATTTTTAAGTTTAGGAAGAAACTTCCTCTTGTATTCTGATGAGTCAGAGCGCCATCTATTGAGAAAAATAAAATGCACGAAAGCATTCAAAATGGTTGAGTTATTTGTGAAATTTTTAATACGTGGTAAAATAAGAGTGATCATTTTATACCTTTTCGTTATTGATCGATACAATCGATCCACAAAATCAAAATATATTGAATTTTTAGTTTAGTAAGAAACTTCCTTATATATTCTGATTAGTCAGAGCGCCATCTATTGAGGAACCAAAAAATGCATGAAAGCATGAATGTTACACCAAAACACATTGATTGAGTTATTTGTGAAACCTTTAATACGTAGACGTAGTCTTCTATACATATAATAAAATCGTAGACTAACCGTGTCTGTACATTGAATATTTTTGCATGAAAATTTATTTATTTATTTATTTATTTGGAAAACAAACAACTATACATTTTATCTTAACCTAATTATATAAACTTTACAAATATATTAATGTACAGTCAACTGCGTTTTCACGTATTACAAAACGATGTACAGTGACACATAATTATTGTGTTGGATGGTTTGTTAAATTTTATATACATTTTTTTTTTTCTTCTTATGGCTAATACTAAGTTATATTTATCAACAAAATAACAATAATACATAAACTTGTAACAGCTAAACCTAAATGTTAGTTGTAATTGGCTCGTTTTGCAAAATGGATCTTGACTCCCTTAAGAAACCAGAACGAGTTGAGGCAAATATATCCACTTTTAAAAAGTACTTATTATAAGTTTTGACCATTCTGTGCAGAGGCGCCCGCTGTCCTGCATTCGTACGACAGATATTGGTGGCAAAAAGAGGATATGCACGTGACTCCCGCTTAATTACAGTTCTAGGCACTATGTAAAATACATTAGATACCAGTTCTGGGCAGTTAATAGTATGGTGAATGAGTCCATAAAGCAACATAACTTGTAAGAGAAGACGTCTTGATTGCAAGGAAAGCAACTTAAACTTTTGAAGTGATTCAACATAAGAGGAACGTTGCAAGTGGCACTTAAATTGCATTCCCTTCAGATATTTGAACTCAGATAGTTGAACTCTTTCAACGGCCTTAATGTATTTATCGTAGTGTGGATCCCATATCACGCTGGCGTATTCAACCTGAGGACGGACTAGAAAGTTGAAAAGATGAAGAAATGTAGCAGGGCGTTTAAAATCCGTTGAAGCTCTCATGACAAGACTGTGCATTTGCTGCGCTTTGGTTGTTATTTTATCTATATGTAGATTCAGATGTAATTTATTATCTAAAAGAACGCCGAGGTCACAAATACATGTTTCCCTTATTAACAACTCATTGCAAAGAGAATAATTGAACTTGATTATGTTTTTGTTTTTAGTGAAGTTCATGAATTTACATTTGGGTATGCTTAACTTAAGTTTATTTTTTACGCAATATGCAGATACTCTGTTTAAGTCTTCTTGAAGTAGAGAGCAGTCATTAGAGGTAGTTATAGTTTTAAATACTTTTAGGTCGTCGGCGTATAACAGGAATTTACTGTGAAAAAAACAGTTGGCTATGTCGTTAATATATATTATAAACAAAAAGGGACCCAAAATTGACCCCTGCGGGACTCCTGAAGTAGCATGAAATGTATCTGAGCTATATCCGTTATACACCACAGTTTGGTTTCGATTAGAAATATACGACCAAAACCAGCGCAGCAAATTTCCTCGTATTCCGTTGAATGCAATTTTATTTAGCAGAATTTCATGATCGACTCTGTCGAAGGCTTTCTGGAAGTCCGTGTACACAGCGTCTGTTTGCTTTTGTTTATCCATATTTTCAAAGATATAGTTGGTAAAAATGATAAGATTGGTAACAGTAGATTTCGCTCTAACGAAACCGTGCTGCTGAGATATTATATTGTTTTGGATAAAAGGATAGAGAGCCTGGTGTACCATTTTTTCAAAGAGTTTAGCGAGGGTATTTAAAATAGAAATTGGTCGGTAATTTTCGATATCTTGTTTAGAACCGTTCTTAAATACTGGTATGATATTTGCGTTTTTCCAGATTGTAGGGAATATGCCGCTATCTAGACATCTATTAAATAATATATGTAATGGTTTACAAATAGTCTTAGCCGTATATTTTAGAAAGTATGGAGGAATACCATCAGGCCCAGGTCCTTTGGTTATATCAAGTGCTGTCAATTGTTTATATATAGAATCCTGTCTGAAGAGCAAGCTACATAGGAGATTGTTGTTGGTATTACTATCACCAAGACTTGGGCTCCAATTGTTCGAAAGAGTAGAGGGTTCGTACACAGATTCAAAAAACGATGAAAACAAATTACAGATTGTGCGGGGGTCACTGGCAGTATTATTTTTATAATACATACGAGATGGGATGCCCGACTTACCTTGGCGGTTGGCAATGTAAAACCAGAAGTATTTAACATTTTTTGGAATACTCTCTTCAACGCTTTGTATGTACTTGCGATAGCATGTAAGACATTCGGTAGCAAAACGGGCTCTATAAAGGGAGAATAATTCATAATCGGATTGGTTAGAATATTTTTTCCATTTAATCCAAGCTTTCTTTTTATATTTGAAAATATGTATTAAAGATTTGGAAAACCAAACGGGGAAGTTAGGGTTTTTAGCCTTTGACAGAGGTACATGCTTCTTTATAATGCCATATACCATATCATAGAAGAGATCAACTGATATTTCAGCTGAACAATTATCTAGAGCAAAGTCCCAATTAATTTTGTCGATATCCTCGTTCACGACAGTGTAGTCCGCCTTAAAGTAGTTATATTTTGGTGTTACTTGAGGCTGTATGTGGGCAAAACTTATGTTTAAAGGGACCAGTGCCAAAAACGGAGGATGATGATTATCCGCCTGTAGCAAGAGTTGAATGGGATCGAGTACACGGCAGTTGGCACTGGAAATAAGCAGATCGAGTATACGATCATTTATGTTGATCAAATTATTATATTGTTTAATGTCATGTACGGACATAAAATCTCGTAAGCGGTTGCAGATAGGAGTAGTACCAGTATGAGTTAAGGAATTTTGTGTAATGTCTAGTTGTGACCATTGAGCCGTAGGTATGTTAAATTACACAGAAAACTCAGGAAACAGGTATATTTAAAACACAAAAATGCAATTTTTGTTTTTGTCTGTTTGTATATGCGTTTGTGGGAGCATCACGCTTAAACCACAGATTAGATTGCAAATCTAAGTACTTATAAATATTAAATGATAACCCGAGTAACATTTATCGTTTATTTCATCAAAATCGACCCACAAAATCAAAAGATATTGAATTTTTAAGTTTAGGAAGAAACTTCCTTATATATTCTGATGAGTCAGAGCGCCATCTATTGAGAATAATAAAATGCACGAAAGCGTTCAAAATTGTTGAGTTATTTGTGAAACTTTTAATACGTGGCAAAATAAGAGTGATCATTTTATACCTTTTCGTTATTGATCGATACAATCGATCCACAAAATCAAAATATATTGAATTTTTAGTTTAGTAAGAAACTTCCTTATATATTCTGATTAGTCAGAGCGCCATCTATTGACGAACCAAAAAATGCATGAAAGCATGAATGTTACACCAAAACATTTTGATTGAGTTATTTGTGAAACTTTTAATACGTAGACGTAAATTACGAAGGTGACAGCCGGAGGACTTAAAAAAAAAACCGAAATTTATTTAATAAAGAGTTTAATTACTCAAAAATTACAATAGTAACTTATGCTAAATCCTAAGTCTAGATTCGGACGATGCTAGTACCGAAGTGACACAAGTTAATTATTATAAAATTATAATTAAACCGATTGCGAGCGCGGATGCACTATCAGCATATTGGAAGTAGGTGATCGGCGGCGACACGAGGCGTCGAGTCAGCAGAGTGCAATGGTCGCACTTTTATGTTGAAACATCGGTTTGACGTAAATAGCTATCATGTCGCTATTCAGCTGATTTGGTGTAGGCAGGGCACGTAACACCTCCCCCCTCAGAACAGCAACTATTTGAGCACTTTCAGCGAGAATGTTGCTGGTACATGTTTCTTGGTTGTGGGTGATTCTGCATCTTCATAATGATGGTCTTCAGGGCTTTCATCTGGTGACTGTGGCTTTCTGAGTTTTGTGCAAAAGTTATACCGTCGTACGGTGAGAGTAACGATCAGTACAGTTGCACCGAATATTACGACATAAAGTGGGATAGTAGTATGGTAGATTGATTGGTTCAGGTCTGAATGATCGATTTGTACTGGATGCTGCATTAGGATTTTATCTTCAATTTCGTGTAGGCTTTCCAGGTGTAATGAATTTAACTTCAGATGTGGGATAGATTCTTTAACGATGTTCAGGTTCATAGGTATTTCAGTGATTTTCAATGGTTGTCCTTTGATGTGGTCATTCGTGTTGACGATGGTGAATTGGTCAGTGCGTAGTAGGTATTTTTGCGGGATAGTGGCGAGATAGCTTCCGTGTAGAGAGATGAATTCTCGACGTTCGCATTGTAGCTCGGTGCGGGTTGGTTGTGGAAAGGTGAGTGTGTAGCGTCGGTCGTCCAGCTGTTCCATGGCTTCTTTAGTCAGTGTGAGTTTCGTGGGCAGGCATGATTTCTCCAGAGATTGATTGTAGACGAGTCCTTGGATGCAATCCAGATGTCCTCTCGTTGGTTGATGGTTGACTCCTTCATCGCAGAGATGATACCGGTTGAACTTCGGGCATTCAGCCTCTATGTACTTGAAAACTTTACCATTGGTTGCAATGAAAGGGTAAGGAGGAATAAAGGTATATATGTATTTATTGGGAACTATTGCTAATCTATATAATTCAAACCTGTCAGGAGAGATTACTGGGACTTTAAATATGATAACTATTCTTTTATCTGTATAATAATATCCAGGTTTGATAACGGTATAATATTCTCTTAAGTCAGCGTCTATAAACTGATCTGACCCGTATATGGATTTCAATCGATTTGTCATATTACTTAAAGTATCTATGCTTAACATGCTATGGTGGGTGCTCGATGCACGTATAAAAGCTAAGGTATCTTTATCCTAGTTATCTCTAAATATAAATCATCTGTATTATCGCTAATTATAGTTAATAGCTGAGCAAACTTTGCGAATCTTATTAGATCATTTTTAGCAGAAGCTGTTTCATCTAAAATTGATCCTAAAGTACCATTAATTCTCTCTTGATTGCTGACTATTTTTGAGAGTATGTCACTGTATCGAGACATCCAGACTTTGTTAAGACTGATATGCTCATTTAACTCCGATAATATCTTATCATTATTGTTTTCTAGAAGCCTAATGGCATTATTGTAAGTTTGGGCATCCGTATGATCTAAGTTACCGGTAATGCTTTTTATAACGGAACCTAAACCGTCTACGAGACCTCTTTTGCTACGACCGGGTTCTAATGTTTTTAACTGAGACCTAATCTTGGCTAATTTATACGATAAGTGGTTGATTTGAAGTTCATATAAGGCAAACGTTTGATTATCTAGTTTAGTCTGGAAGTAGTCAAGTTGAGCCATCACAGAATCCAATCTATCCTCAATGTTAGTTAACTCTATGTACTGTAGGAAGGAATGGTAATGTGTAATAAGTCTCGCTAATCCAAGGTTGAAAGGTAAGAGTCCAGGTCCTTCGTCTAAACTTTCAAGTCTTATCTCGAGCGCCAGTGATGCGTGCACGATCATCGCTAATGGTATCCTGCAACAATTTTGAGCTTTTAGGGATACGTTTGAGTCGGGACTTTGCAATGGGACCTTTCTTTTTAGATGTGTATATATGGATTGGAAGGTCAGCTAAAACGGTGTCTTGGGTGTAACGCGATGTTAATTTTTCGACTAGCTCCTGGGTTACTAATGAAGACTTGTTGTTCCGGTTGGTATTCTACTTCGGGCTCTCAGTCTTTATTCCTATTTTGTATGATATTTGTACGGTCAGTAAGTGTAAACTCATTGATAAGCTCATATACAGTTTTCATTTGGTCTCGGTGTGTCAAGATGTACTGTTGTATAAGATGTTCGGACATGTTAATGTCAAGTGGGTCTCTTGGGTCAAAATGTCCTCTAATTATGTCATGTGGTCTACACTTGGTGAAGCTGTGTACTGAACTATTGTAAGCTAGTATAGCATAAGGCATGAGGTTAATTACAGGTTCATCTTTCTGTCGAAGTCGTAAAATGCGTAAATGTTCTAATAACGTGGAGTGAAATCGCTCTACAATCCCATTGTCGTTAGGGGAGTGAGCTAGGGTTCTATGATGGGTAATTTTATGCAATCTAATGAATTCAGAGAATAGTTGATTAGTGAATTCAGTACCATTATCGGTCACGATCGTTAGTGGAAGACCATGGTGTGTGCAATAGTTTAAAACTGCCTGGAGTATACTGATCGCTGTGCCATCCCTTAAATAGTATGCCTGTCCATATTTTGAGAACACGTCTACCACTGTAAGGAACTTTTCATTTTGGGCAGTAAAGAGGTCCATATGTACTAATTCAAAAGGTTTGATAGCTGGGGGTACTAAATTGAACTGTGGTCTAATTGGGTTCCTATCATACTTAGATTGTCCGCAGATGGTACATTTATTGATGTATTTAGTAATTTCATCCCTCATCTTAGGCCAATAATATTTTCGGGAAAGAGCAAGATAACACTCATTTATTCCTCTGTGATTTGTCTTGCCTTCATGATAGTGTTTTATAATCTGCTGTTGCCTTAAATACTCTTTGACGTCTTCTAATTCAGTTTTTGCTAATACTAGATTGATGGCTGAGCTTTTAAAGTTATTCTGGATGATAGGGATAATTGAGTACATGCCTAAGGGTGGAGTTATTTTTAAAGCAGTTTTGACTTTGGGGTTGACATATTCTTTTATGGCATTTACAACGTCTTGTTCTAGGTTAGATTCTGAAACCTGAATATGCGTGCGAGTGTGGGTGTCGAAAGGTTTAGTGGCTGTCGTTCGTCGTTTAATGTCACCTACTATAGTGATACATAACTGTCGGTGAAATTTGTTAAGAGGTTCGTCGGTGATGGGGACTTCCAAGATAGGGTTTTCAGTGCTAGTGTGTGCAGTGGCTGTTGTGGAACCAGTTTGAGAAGGTAGTCTCTCTGAAGGGTTGGCTATCATAGACTCTGTTTCCTCGTTATTGATCTCTACTCGGGATAACGCGTCTGCGTTGGTATTATACTTCCCCTTTTTGTAGATTATAGTGTAGTCATATTCGCTAAGTTTAAGTCGCCATCTAGTTAGTCTTTGGTTAGGCTCCTTGAGGTTCATTATCCACTGCAAAGGCTTGTGGTCGGTGTATATTTTGAATTTACGACCAAACAAGTAGGGCCTGAAATACTTGGTGGCCCATACAATAGCTAAAAGCTCTTTCTCTATAGTGCTGTAATTACTTTCACTATCGTTCAAGGTTCTTGAGGCGTAACAAATAGGTTTGTCTGAGCCTATGGTACCTTGTGAGAGTACAGCGCCTATGGCTACATTTGAGGCGTCTGTTGTTAAAATAAACTCTCTAGTAAAGTCGGGATACTGTAGGATAGGGTCGTTTGTCAGTAAGGTCTTACATTTGTTAAAACAGTCAATGTAATCGGAGTCGAAATTTATTTTATTGGTCTTTTTCAGGCATTTTGTCATAGGCTTTGTAATGCGGGCAAAGTCGGGGATAAATTTTCTGTAATAACCTAGTAGACCGAGAAACTGTTTTATTTCCTTGGTTGTTTTTGGTAAAGGGTACTTTTCTATTGCTGCAATTTTTTCAGGGTTAGGCTTAACACCTTCCCCACTGCTTATGTGTCCTAAGAACGCGGTTTCCAATTTTAGAAACTCGGACTTATCCATCTGAATCTTGAAGTTAGATTCTTGCAGCCTCTTAAATACTTTTTCTAAATTAATCATGTGCTCTTGCAACGACGTGCTAAAAATGATTACGTCATCAAGATACACGAGGCAGATTTCATTTTGTAAACCTCTGAGCACATTGTCCATCACTCGTTGAAAAGTAGATGGAGAGTTCTTTAACCCCATGGGCATTCGCAAAAACTCAAAGTGCCCATGCTCTACATTGAAAGCTGTCTTCGAGATATCGTCAGGATACATCTCACACTAATAAAATCCTGATGCCAGGTCTAAGGTAGTGACATACTGGCACTTACCGAGCTTGTCAAGTATGTCATTGATGTTAGGAATCGGGTATTTGTCGTCTATCGTCTTGTCATTCAGTTTGCGAAAGTCTACCACAATACGCCACTTTTGTTTGCCTGATGCGTCGGCCTTCTTAGGAACTATCCAGATAGGTGAGCTCCAAGCTGATTCCGAAGGTCGTATGATACCTTGGTCTAGCATCTTAGTGATCTGATCCCTAACTTCTTGTCGGTGAACAAAAGGGTAGCGATAGCTTTTAGTGTATACGGGAAGTTCGTCGGTCGTTCTAATACGGTGTTTGATTTTATTTGTAAAAGTCAAGGGCTCCCCCTCAACATAGAATACGTCAGAAAAACGGGCACACAAAGTCTCTAAGTTAGTTCTCTCCTCAATATTTAGATGATCTGTACGCAATCTAGATAAAATCTCTTTCACACGCTTAGGGTCTTGTTCGGTGCTAATGCACTCAGTATTAAATATCTCGGCTTGTAGAGGACGGTCAAATGTAATAGTTAAATCACATTCTGTTGGGTTTTCAATTTCTACAATTCCTGTACAGTCAGTAACACGAGTAATGCACTCGTGAATAATGCAATTACAATGTGTTTGCTGAGCAATCGAAACATCGCCGTCTGGACTATGAATAGGAATATTAATTAATTTAGAAGAGTTAGCGGGAATGGTTTCTTGATAACTGGATTTTTTACACTGATAAAAACGTATAGGTATTTTAGTAAAGTCTGTAATTAAATAATTATTTTTTAGATCAATCTGTGCTCCGTCAAGTAAATCTAGGCCTAATAAACCATCAAAGTAGTTATGAAACTTATAAATGAAAAACTTAACATTTGTGGAGTTATTAAATTCAGCAAAGCTCGGGATAGTTATAGAATGTTCATGCTTACTGGTTACGCGGGCGTTTGTTACTTCAAAAGGGTCAAAGTTTAATGGTATATGTGAAAAATATTGTTCGACTGCCTCGGGACTAATAAAAGACTGATTAGCTCCGGTATCTACTAATAACTTGAGTGGTGGGTTAGATATCTGTATGTAACGCAATTCTCTTTTGGATTGAATATTTAATTCTATTTTAACCCTTTTTGACCTTGTCCTTGCAAAAATCCTGACCATCTTTAGAAGTAGCGGATGGCTGTTGTGCTTCTAAGTATTTAACATTATTCGATTGAGGGCTATCTTGTACGCATTGATAATCGGCCTGGGTCTGATAGTAGTTATAGAAGTTGGAATAGTCGTAAGTGTCGGAGTCATAGTAAAAGTCAGGCTGTTCGTAGTAATAGTCGGGGTAATAAGTGTTATCATAGTCGGTCATCTCGTTGAAATTCATTTCGCGTGTTTTAAAATAGTTACTAGGTGGCGGGTTCCCTGACTCACGCCAATCATGTCTGGGTAACCCTAGAGGTCTCGGTACGAAATGACTTATACCGCTCATTGGTTTCGGACCGGTATGCTGCGCTTGAGGATGTGTATTGGGAAATTTAAACACGTTGCTTTGCGGGTTGTAATTCGGCGGGGGTGCGCGAAACATCTGTTGAGTACGAGTGAACGGATTAGGGGCACGTTGAGATACCTGATTAGGCTGGAAGGGCGGCCTCCACTGCTGCTGCTGCTGCGGCGGCACAGGCATAGGCTTATGCCAGCTAGGGCCTGCGCTAGGGAAACTAAAAGCTTTCGGTGTGGTCATAGGGACCGCGGGTGGCATTCTATGGGTTGAATGCGTTTGCTGTGTAGTCGGATTACGTCGCTCAGGGACACTCTCGTTACGCTGTTGTAGGTACATGACATTCAATTCCTGTTGTACAAATTCCAGAGCCTTTTCGATGGTTTCGGGTCTCATACATCGAATACGGGACTCTAAGGGTTCTTTAAGACCTCTAACGTATGATTGTAAAGTTAGCTTTTTATAAAGATCGCGTTTTGCTTCGATAGTGGTTGGTATATTTTCATGTAACGAAACATAAGTCATTATAGTGCTAAAAAGGGTCTGGCATTTGTCGTAATATTCTTGCGGGGTGCTACTTCCTTGTGTCAGCAAAGACATGTCATTGTAAAGGGCGGTCTCGTCCCTTTGGTCAGAAAAATTATTAATTAATGCGTCACGAATCCCTTGCCAATTTTCGGGTATGCCATTGGAGTTAATTCTAGAAGCTGCTGACCCTGTAATTTTATTCAGGATACCGTTTATGAGACATAAGTTTGTTAACTCGTAGCTCGGGTCATTTCTGACGTATTGTATTACGAGCTGATCGCATATTTTAATAAAACGTGTTAGAACATTCGGATTGCCATAAAAATCTGGAACTGCGCGCAAAGCCTTGTAGATAGTATCAGGGTCCAATGCCATCTTGTAACTATCAAATAATAAGTCTAATCCTAAATTACCAGAATCTATAAACCTATTTGAATCTACTTCCCTAGTCCTACTTATCTGTCTGGAGGAGACAGATTTCCTCCTAGTTTCTCTTGGGTGAAAAATGTTGACTTAATTAATATAATATAGGTGGAAGGGAAAAACAAGGAAGCAACACTTAGATAAAGTTTCAAGGACTTACATATACATGGTTTTCTTCGTTGTGTCGATGCCTGGATACGTCCTCAGCTGCGTCTTCTTAAGTTCGGATATTCGACGAGGTACTTGGAAATACCGACAGCGACTATCGGAGTCAGTAGATTAACGATTTTTGGAAATCTATACCGCGCCGCGCACTGCCTCGAATATCCTACCGACTGCGCCAATTACGAAGGTGACAGCCGGAGGACTTAAAAAAAACCGAAATTTATTTAATAAAGAGTTTAATTACTCAAAAATTACAATAGTAACTTATGCTAAATCCTAAGTCTAGATTCGGACGATGCTAGTACCGAAGTGACACAAGTTAATTATTATAAAATTACAATTAAACCGATTGCGAGCGCGGATGCACTATCAGCATATTGGAAGTAGGTGATCGGCGGCGACACGAGGCGTCGAGTCAGCAGAGTGCAATGGTCGCACTTTTATGTTGAAACATCGGTTTGACGTAAATAGCTATCATGTCGCTATTCAGCTGATTTGGTGTAGGCAGGGCACGTAACACGTAGCAAAATAAAAGTAAACATTTTAATACCTTATCGTTATTTACCGTTACATACGGGCTTCTTATTTAACATCTTCTGCTGCCAAATATTTTGTCAGTTTACATGGTCGATAGATGGCGTTGCACTGATGACGCGTTTTTCTGAATTGCGGTGTTAAGATTTTCCGCTGGAGAATGACCTCACATAATTTTCTAAACACAGTCGTGTTTCGAAGGAATTTTGGTTTGGTCTCTGAAAGGTCTTAAACTGTTAGGGACCATAATTGGTTAAATCTCTGGTACTGGTTTCGTTTAAAGTGCATTTATCGTAGAGTCTTAAACTGATTTAGTTTTGCGAAGTTCTGGACGGTTCGACTTGCGGATCAGGCCTGTAAGGTCCCGTACCAAAGGTGCTGTGCTGACGGGACCCTACTGCTAGGCCTCCGCGATTGATTCCGTTTAGAGCGAAGCAACGAACGGTTCGATATGCGAAACAAGGCTAATAATATTAAATAAAAATCTTATATTTCAGACAGAGTCCATTTTTGGTTAGTAGTTAGGTTTAGGTTTAGTTTAGGTTAGTAGTTTGGTTTTTTATAATAAGGTATCGTACCAAAGGTGGTCACGGTGACGGGAGCGATCGATTTTGGGAGGCTACTCTCTAAGTCCGAAGTCCGTAGTTTCGCGCTTAGTTGCGGACGTATTCTACTCCGTATCACCTACAGACTTACGATTAGTCCCGAACCCGAACTAAGAATGAATGACAACACGATTTCACAGTAACTGTCAAATCGTGTTATCGTTAGTTCTCATTGGTTAGGTGATACGGAGTGGAATATTTTTTTTTTACAATAGATAGGCATACGTTTCACCACTATCTCACCTGATGGTAAGCGATGATGCGGTCGAAGATGGAGCACGTTTGCCTAGAAGCAACCTATTCACATTTGTCTTAAAGACTCCCAGGTTACCCGCAACTGAGTTTTTAATTCGTGCTAAGTATCACACGGTTCGATTTGCGAGCCAAGGCAAATTATAGGGTTCCGTGCCAAAGTTGCTAATGGGACCCTATTATTTAAGCCTTCGCGTACGATTTTGATTCGTGCGAACCCAGTCGATTTTTAGGGTTCCGTACCAAGTTTGCTAACGGAACCCTTTTTTTTAATAAGCCACCACTGTCTGTCTTCCTTCAGTTTATGCGTTTTATTTCTGTCTCGCTAATATAAAAAATGTCTTCTAGAAAAAGGTAGAATCTTTCACAATATAGCAAAATTCTTAATCTTCTTAATATTTAAAACAAAGTCGGGTTTGTTCGAACACTTTTCTAACTCGAGAACGGCTAGACCGATTTTCATAGTTTTTGTGTTTTTGGATTAGTCTTCGTCCGGAATAGCATAATAAGTATTAAAATACAAAAAAAAAGAGTAGGTAGGTAGGGTAAGTAGGTAGGATAGGTAGGTAGGGTAGGTAGGGTAGGTAGGGTAAGTAGGGTAGGTAGGGTAGGTAGGTAGGTAGGGTAGGTAGGTAGGGTAGGTAAGGTAGGGTAGCTATGGTAGGTAGGATAGGTAAGTAGGTAGGTAGGTTAGGGTCGGTAGGTAGAATAGCCAGTTGACGGGAGCGAAGCCGCGCGGGTCAGCTAGTAATTAATAAATTAGTGTTAATTAATTCAGTATTTGTGTGGGCGTCTCTCCGCAGTCCATGACCCATCTTTCGTCTTGCGCCGCATGCCCTGTCACCTGTACATGTGAACACCTTATGGCTGCGTCAGCGAATGCCGTTACTGTTGTGGAATACTGGTACAAACATTTCTTTTTGTCATCGTTACGCTAAGAAGAAGAAGAAGATTAATTTTAGTTCGTGAACACGACAGTTCAAAAGCTTCGTTACTTTAGTTTACTAACTCATTAAAGGTTTTGCTAATTACCTAACTTATCTTTGATACATTTTTGTGGATTCTTGAACAACCAAGAATAACTTACCGAAACTAAATTGAAAAGAAAAAACATTAGATTTCGCTTACATACCTCGAAGGACTTGTCGGTGGTTGATAAATGATAATACACATACTTTTCGTCTCTAATAACTTGTAATAGAAGAGGGACGAATCCCAAGTGGCAAAACAAAATGAGTAACAATTACCTACTAAGATATTTTTTAATCATTTTGTTGACTGCAAATCTTGGTAACTAGATGCATCCGGATAAGCTTGAAGGCGCACCCAACTTACGAGCAGTTGGTAAAAACCTAGGCACAGGATGACTCATTTTGTTGCTGATTTACTTTATGATTTACAATATACAACGTGTTGTTTTGCATCCTCGTCAAATTTCAGGAGGTTGTCATAAAAGACATAAATAATCAATAGAAAGTACGGTAGCGGGCAATAACTAATAAGCGCTGCTTTTTTTTGTTGTTAAAATTTAACAGTATTTCAGAATTAAGCCCTTAATTTAAAACAGAATCACCCGACTACGCACACAGCGACAATGCAGCTGTGTGCGTGAGTGTCGACGTCTTACCTACGAAATGCAAGCGCGCGCGAGTGCGACCGAGCAATGACCGGTAGCAATAATTTTACCTAATTTTATTTCGAAAATCACTTACATTACTGTCATAAATTTCGCTTGATAATTAACTCATCTTTGAGCATCATTGGAATACGGAAATCTTACTAATGACAATAATACTAGTGCGCCAAAGAAAAGTTCACTGACCTGTTATCAGATGATTAATAAAATGTTAGTTTTGCTTTTCGTAGTGATTTTGTTTTTATTTGTGGATTTCCTTCCTACTTAACGGGCTTAGGACCGGCAAGAATGCCTTAGTTAGTGTAGCGATCTACTAAGTCTAAAAATGTTTTCTACGTTTGATGGAAATGGAAAGACGTGCTAGTTAAGTGAAAGTACGTGGTGATATTTTCGACTCTTAGGTATTATTGGCGTAGTTAAAAATAAAATTTGAAATCAACTTATTTACACTAATAAAATTGATTAAGCTTACAACGTATTTACAAAATGTACAAATAAATAAATTACCTACTTAAGTTACCCGGAGGTATTGTTCAAAGTTGCCACCATCACACTCTTCGCACAATCGAGCACAACGTAGCTGGTTTTCCTTCAGCTTACGTAACACTAACACATTCGTTTTTAAAGTGTCGAAAGCACTAATGATCCTTGCATGTAATTCTGTTACACTTGTCACTTCTTTTAACGTCTCCCCACAAATAAAAGTCTACAGGCGTCAGGTCTGGAGAACGCGGAGGCCAGGCCACAGGTCCTTCGCGACCGATCGAGTGGTCACCAACTTTTCGGTCAAGTACTCGCGTACTTGCCGACCATAGTGAGAGGGAGCGCCATCCTGCTGGAAGTAGAGGTTGTGCCTTGCGGTAGTGGAACGGGTGTTGAAGTTCACGTTTCAGTAGACGCCACACTGTGGTGTGGTGCACTCCTAAGTGTTGACCAGCCTCCCGCGTGCTTGCCCGTGGGTCTCGCTGGAAGTATTCCAGGATGTCTTCCTGCAAGGCGACAGGCAGGCCTACGCTGCCGCGAGCATGAGCATGCCGGGGAACGTCAAACTGCCGATGATCCCACAGTCCCTGCGTAGCAGCCAGCATGACGCTCTGTGATGGGGGTTCCCGATCGGGAAACATTTCCGTGAATATCCGGTTGGCTCCACGTAGGCTGTCTCCACTGATGGCATACAGGCGGACCATCTCCACCATCTCGACTTTGAATAATTGTCCATCATCTTGCATAATTCGCAAACGCGCGCCCGCTTCGGCGACATCAAACACACTGTTAGTTCCGGGGCCGCGGGGGCCGGGGGCGTGGCTAGGTACTTGCGCGGGAGAATCCCCGTACCGTGATTGGGGTGCGATTGATTACCTACGAATTTATCGAATGATCGTTGCGCATATGCGTTGTGTATGTATTGTTTGCGTTTGTTTGTGTGTGAAAGCGCGGTTATAAGGCTAGTAACAGACGGGCCGCGGCTGGTTTACACTTACGGATTTCCGTAAATCAAAAAATTAAATTAAAAAAATACCTACCCATTTTACTGTCGATTTGGGTCGAGAATCCTTAGCATAATTACGTCCTTGAATTTGACTAGGATGCAAATCAACACGTTGTATGTTACCCAGATTTTAAAATCATTTAACGTATTTTGCATATGGCAAACGTATTCCAATTCCCAAATGAATAAAAGCTAAACCAAAAAAAAGGACAAGTGCCAGTCGGACTCGTCAACCGAAGGTTCCGTACAAATTTGTAGGTACATATTACTTTAAATAAAGACTATATTTTTTATGATTTTATACCAAATGTGTAGTTTTCAGATATTTCTCTATACTTGTAGTTTAAGAGGGTATTACTTGCCAAATTGCATAGTTCTAGGTCAACGAAAAATACCCTATACATTTTGATAACCTTGAGAGTGTCGTAATACACGTTTTTTACAGCATAAACGACTCTCTTTTTTTACGTTAACTAAGAAGTTTTATTTTTACACAACTTCAAGGGACTGTAGACTTAAGTATATGGTTTTAATTTCAACTCGATACCTCCACGCGTTTCGAGATAAATGGTCTGGACAGACAGACGGACGGACGGAAGGACGGACAGACTGACAACAAAGTGATCCTACAAGGGTTTCGTTTTTTCCTTTTGAGATACGGAACCCTAAAACAGACAGCACAATCACACATCTAAAAATAACAAATCAAAATCAAAACCGTTTCCACTCGACTATTTATTAAATGAAAACTGTTCGTGTATTATTCTTTTAAGCGATTTAGACAGCTGCCAAAACGGTTCCACTCCAATTCCTTGCAACATTCATGTGCTTTATATTTGTTTAGTAAGGCCAATATCAGTGGCCTCAAAACAAAAGTATGAACAGACATGTACTGTGGCCCGGAAATAGATTCGTGATTTGTTTAAATAGAAAATGCGACCGCCTACCGGAAAACGCAGCATATTAGTTTTCTAGAAGCTGGACCACGGTAAACTGGTAAAAACTTCGGAAATCTTCTGGGTTTTTTTTACTATTTATAGGCTCGCGTTTGACCACTATCTCACCTGATGGTAAGCGATGATGTGGTCGAAGATGGAGCACGCTTGCCTAGAAGTAACCTATTCACTCTTGACTTAAATACTCCCAGGTTATCAGGAAACACAGACTCCGGCAGGGAATTCCACTCCTTAGCTGCACGCACTATGAATGTGTTCCCAAAACGTTTTGTGCGCGTGGGTGGGATGTCCACCATGTACCGGTGGCGCATCGCCGTTCGTCTTGTGGTCCGATGATGGAACGGGCTTGGCGGAATCAAATTACACAATTCCGTCGCACATTCCCCAAAATGCAACCGGTAGAAAACCGACAGGCTAGCAACTCGTCGTCGATGCTCAAGACTTTGGAGGTTCGTCGCGACGAGCCTATCATCGCCGATGATCCTCTTGGCTCGTTTCTCAATTGACTCAAGGTTATCAAGCTGGTATCTGGGAGATCCGTCCCAAAGATGAGAGCAGTGCTCCATACATGATCGAACTTGCGCTTGATAGAGTTTGAGCAGCTGTTCCGGCGTAAAGTAGCGTCTCACCTTTGCTAAGATCCCCAACTTCTTTGCAGCCACTTGAGCTTTTGCCTCTATGAAAGGGCCAAAATTGAGGGTAGATGTTAATGTAACCCCAACAAGCTCAAGTTGGTCGGTTATTGGCACGGTTGCACCTCGGAAAGATGGAGCTGGGTGGAATTGGCTCCGTTTAGCGGAAAATAGACACGCTTGGGTCTTAACAGCATTGAACTTGACCAGATTGGCATCGCCCCATTCTGAGACAGCTTGTAAGGACACGTTCAAGCGCTCAACCATAGCCTCCCGGAGAGACCGGATCTGCGACCCATCAGCTCGTGCGTCGGACATGTATCTCTCAGCAACAGTGCTGTCGTTTGCATACCCAAAGGTACCGGGTTTAAGCAAATCATTAATATGCAGCTAGAACAGTGTTGCCGAAAGCACCGACCCCTGAGGAACCCCGGCATTAATATCCATCAGTCCAGACGAGCAGCCATCAATGACCACTCATATAGACCGATCCCTCAGGAAATCCGCGATCCAATCACACAATCCGGCGGGCGATCGAAGGAAGGAAGCTTACTAATAAGGCTATCGTGCCAGACCCTGTCGAAGGCCTTCGAGATATCAAGGGAGACCGCTAGTGCCTCCCCGTACTTCTCTATGGCCTCACTCCAGATGTGAATGGCATACGCAAGAAGATCCCCAGTAGACCGATTTCGGCGGAATCCGTATTGTCGGTCACTAAGGACATCATTCGCTTCCAGGTATGCCAGGAGCTTATGATTCAGCACGCGTTCCATACTCTTACAGAGTATGGACGTTACCGAGGTAGGTCTATAATTCGACGGGTCAGCTCGACTACCTTTCTTGGGCACGGGCTGCACGTTAGCTTGCTTCCAAGCCTTCGGCACTTTTCCAGTCTCAAAGGAAAGGCGAAATAGGCGTGTCAAGATCGGAGACAAATCAGGTGCACAAGTCTTCAGCACAACTGCCGGTATCCCGTCGGGGCCACTAGCCTTGTTCACGTCTAGGTTACGCAGTACCCTACGGACGTCCCTCTGATGAATGCGAATGTTCGACATACTCGACTCGCATCCAGCAGGAGAAGCAGGGGGCTCCGCGCCACCAGGATCCAGACGTGAAGATTCCGCAAACAAAGAAGCAAACAAGTTCGCTTTCTCCTCAGCGGAGTGGGCCAGCGTCCCGTCGGGTCTCAGCAGTAGTGGTAGTGAGGGGCGGCAGAAGTTCGATTCGACCGACTTAGCCAGGGACCAAAAAGCCTTACTACCTGCTGGGTATGAAGAAAGTTTGTTCCCTATTCGGCTAATGTGGTCAAATCGAGCCCTCCGCAACACCTTCTTGCAGGACTTGGCAGCCCTGTTGAAGGCTCTCTTCATCTGACTCACATCATTTGCTTTGCGCGTACGAGGGTCGACCCATGCTAGGTACGCCGCGTGCTTAAGCGCATCAGCGCGATGGTACTCGGCACCAAACTATGGACGAGCTTCGCCAGACATTGTTACGTCAGAGAACGGAATGTAGTACTCCATTCCCCTCCGCAACACATCCGTCACGGCGTCCGCGCACGACGAAGCATCAGTCGAAGAAAAGCAAGTAGGCTGCCAAGGGTAGCATGCAAAGAAAGATCGCATGCCATCCCAATCTGCTGACCTGTATCGCCATACCCGCCGGGTGCCTCTTGGGCTAGGATCGGGCGGGGAGTAGACGGACACAGACAGTGGTCCGAACTACCCAGAGGTGAAGAAATCGTCACCGAGTAGCTGTCTGGATCAGTTGTCAGCAAAAGGTCCAAGCAATTGGCAGTGTGCGAATCAACATCCAGCACCCTCGTTGCTCTCTGGACCAGCTGGGTAAGATTTAACGCTAGCGCTAGCTTTCGCGTCTCTCGTCCAGCATGGTCTGTGCACTGGTATGGGAAGAGCCACTCTTGATGGTGTGGTTCGTCAAATTACCTGTAAACCTGAAGAAGTATATTCTTAAAGCGTGTCATACCAAAGCCCAAATGAATTGGAAAGGGACAGTCTATCCATCGGCTATGGGAGAGATACAGGACATTGTAAAAAGTTGCCCATGAGTCAACACATATGAAACCTTTACCAGAATTCCTAGTTTTTTTTTAATTTACTTTTTAATTATTACAATAGAATGGACACTTCATAATTACGAAAACATTTTAAAAAGTAATTCATTTCGGTCTTATTTCCCGTGCCATTATTTTTTCAGCGCTTGATCTATTATTTTATTTAATTTTTTAAACTTTGCCCCACACTAGGAATTTTTCCTGTATCGTGGAAGCGTTCACAAACATACAAAACTCACATACACAAACAGCCAGACCCGGAACAACTATCTTTAGGCCATACAAATATTTGTTCCGTACGGGAATCGAACTCGCGACACGCAACGCAGCAGCCGATCGCTCAACCACTGCGCTAACCGTGTCGTCTATAAGTAAAATTTTTAGTTACGAAAAGAATAAAGCGATTGAAAGCGCTGCGTGAAACGAGCAACATCGACACTGACATCGTGAATTGATAGATGACACTGGCAATTTGCAGATAACACTTTTAGACTGAGATCCCAGAGCTGCCAGATCTCCCTTATTTTTTCACTAACAAAATATATGGGATAGAATAGTGATAGTATGTACTTTTAACATATGCAATATATGTACGCATACCTGCTAGCTTGGGCTGTTTGCCAATTATTTTTTTTCTTTGTGATTTAACAAAGGTATTTCAGTAGTCAAGGAGTTAGTTTTGCATCCTCCCAAATCTTGTCAGACTTAAGCTATCGTCATTCGTTATTTGCATCTAGTAAACGAATTATCCCGCAATAACAGCCTTGTGATGGATACACTCGTACTGTAAAACATACATTAAAATCGTACCGAGACTTAAAAACTGGCCAAGTGCGAGTCGGACGTGCAAAGGGTTCCGAACGAATTTTTTTTTTACCATTTTATTATATTACAGACTTCTAATAAGTTTTCCTGTAATTTTTGAGTAAAGATCTATTATCTCCATTTTTTTTTCAAAATTTTAGGCTCATTAGTTTCGGAGATAAGTAAAATTATGAAAAAAATATAACTAAAACCCTCACAGTAAGCCCTTTCATTTGATATGTCACACGATATTGTTAAAAAAACTAACGTAACGCGTCCGTGTTTGGGTCATAGAAGTCCATATGTGTACCAAATTTCAACAGAATCGGTCCAGTGGATCCGGAGAAAACTGGCTGTGACAGACGGACAGACAGACAGACACCCGAGTGATCCTATAAGGGTTCCGTTTTTTTTGAGAACCCCAAAAAATAATTTATTGGCTTTGGCACCTGGTACCTAGAAATCGGCCGTCGGCCCAAGTTACCACGTTTGCGTATGTTAAAAGACAAACTAACACTACTCTATACTACATATTTTGTTGGAGAGAAAATAAGGGAGGTCTGGCAGCTGTGGGATCTTAGTCCATTTGGTATGTTTCGATTGGCGTAATTATAACCTCAAAATACGAAAGCATTTTGAATTTTTTACAATTATCAGAAGTGTTCGTGGTCTTTATTTAGTTTCAGTCGAATATATGCATTATTTAGAACCATTGATATATAAAAAACCCAAGACACACACTCAGCATCCCTAAAACATCCGCAAAAAACAAGCGCAATATGTACAATTATGCGCTAGTTTCAAACAGTCTCACATCGCTCGCCACACTTAAAAACAACTTTAAGCGATCCGTGTAAGGTTGAAATTGCAAAAAAAATTGTTTATAATATAATCTACTCACACATGACACTTGTATACACACAACTCACACATGACACTTGATACCTACATGTCAGTTTTTGACGACAGTTTCGAGTGTTGCATTTGTTCGAGACTGTGCATCTTGGGTTTTTTATATATCAATGTTTAGAACACATAAAGTAAATTCACGTCTCTGTTGGTTCTTAGGCGAACGATCTATGGACGCAAAGCAATAACCTTTAAATATGTATAACCTAACCTAACGCTTTTTAATTCTTTGACGATTTTTTGGCTCACTCACACAAATTGCAATTCTTGAGTTAGTTCGCATTCATTGTCAGGGTGCACGATGCACTTTGCTCGCATATTATGTAGCCGCAAGGCATCGTGAGTTTAAGTTATTGTTGTTATTTAGATACTAGTTGACCCGCGCAACTTCGCCTGCTCCGCTCATATTAGTCTTTGCGTGATGATATATAATCTATAGCCTTCCTCAATAAATGGGCTATCGAACGCTGAAAGAATTTTTCAAATCGCACCAGTCGTTCCTGAGATTAGCGCGTTCAAGCAAACAAACAAACAAACTCTTCAGCTTTATATATTAGTACTAGCTGACCCGCGCAACTTCGTCTGCTTCACAATTTTCATCTATAATGTAACTCCTACCCTACTCCTACCCTACTCCTATCCTCCGTTCAATTCCAAAAGCGCATATCCCATTTTTTCCCGTATCCCGTTTTTTCCCGTTCCAAAAAACTATCCTATCTCTTAAGTTGGATCAAATAACAGATAGTTACAAAGTTTCATCAAAATCGGTTCAGTAGTTTAGGAGTCCATTGAGGACAAACATTGTGACACGAGATTTATATATATTAAGATATAGATTTTAGCAGACAGTTAAGGCTAGACGTGTTTCCTCAGGCTAAAACTGTAGACGATAGCTTGCTAGCTAGGCCACTTCTTTATGTCGCGCTAGGCACCCGCCATAGTCGCGCTAGGCACCCGCCATTGTCGCTTCAGTATAGTGGTTTTATATTTTTGACACTTTGTACCCACTTAGCAAACGAAGACTTTACTCAACGTGTTGGGGGCTTCAGTGGAGCCAATATTAGTGACCTCGGTACAAAATATGGACAGACATGTGCTGCGGCCCGGAAATAGATTTGTGATTTGTTTTGTTTGAATAGAAGGGTTTGGCCTTCAGTCCTTTCGATTTGATTGTTTAGGCCTTTGGGATGTAGTTATTATAGTGTGGGAGCAAACTCATTTCTAATACACGAGGCCATTTATGTTTGACCAAGGAACCTCTGTTATGTATTAAGGCTTTAGATACATAACAGGGATTCAAATCCTCTGAAAATTAGGATTAACATAGCAAACATTACATACCATCACACCTGTGTCCCCAAACGGTTAGGCACAGGTATAGCAGACTTATTTTGTAAACGTATATTGAATTTAATAAGGTGGTTAATATTGTCAACCTAGCGCAAATCTTGACTCCGAGCTGATAATAAAAAAAATCCAATGGACAAAACCAATAACATTCCCGACTCGATAATCGAATGCAGAAAATCATGCTCAACAATAATACTTGCAACCACTAAGCCAACGAAGTACTTAATTCAAAATGGGTGAAATAAATTGAGCACTTACTTTAACAGTGTTCAACAGACACCGACCATTCACTCCACATCGCCTAAATAAAACTAGAAAGCCACTGAAACGCAGTGCAGGTCGGAAACATTCCCAATTTCCATACTGAGCCAGTTTGCATGTTCATTGACAATGCCAGGCCAATTACGCATTGGCTCAGGCCTCGGCCCCAATCGAAGCCGAAAGCCGGCGCTACGTAATTCAGCCCTTCACTACTTCCATCTGCAACCAATTAACTAAGGTTAGACTCTTGATCAAAAATTCAATCGTTTTCAGGGTTTCGTACTCAAAGGGTAACCAACAGAACCCTATTACTAAGCCTTCGTTGTCCGTCTATCCGTCCGTCCCTCCGTCTGTCTGCCTGTCAACGGGCTGTATCTCAAGATCCGTAATAGTTAGACAGCTGAAATTTTCACAGATTGTCTATTTCTATTGCCGCTATAACAACAAATAATAAAAATTAAGGTTTACGGAACGGAACCCTTCGTGTGCGAGTCCGACTCGTACTTGGCCGGTTTTTTTATTGAGCTAGTGTTTGTTAAGTTGAACTTTTGATTTGTTATAAAGTAGTTTAATTAAAGTATGGCCACACGGTAAGATTGACAAAAATCGTCCAACCCGAAGGGTTCCGTTATCATTATTATTAGTAAGATTAGTTGTTATAGCAGTAATAGTCAACTGTATGCCCATTTATGTTCCAGAGATACGCCCGCTGTCAGACAAACGGATAGACTGCAGTAGCTTAGTATCAGGGTTCCGTTGATGCGGGTAACACTAATTACCTACTAATCTTACGGTGTATCGTTTACTTTGGTAGCCATTCGGATAAATTAATTACTTTTAGACAATGCTTTTGAAATAAAATGAAATAAATAGGTAGGCTTTTGTATTACAGCCAACAATAGACGGGTATATTGAACGAATAAAAGGATCATTGTAGTTTATAATAATAGACTTGTAGCGAAGCTGAATACCTGTAAAACTGCCTGTAAAGCTAAAATATTTTCAAATATCTTACGACAACACTTAATGAAACAGCAGATATATTTTTTTATGATGGGTTTGACCATAACCTCGCCTGATTGTAAGCAATGATGTAGTCGACGATGGAGCACGCTTGCCTAAAAGAAATCTATCCACTCTTGACTTATACTCTCCAACTGAACGCACATTGAGAGTATTCCCAACATGCAACGATGTATAAATTGAACATATATTAACTCAAATTAAATTCCCATGACATAAAACTCCAATTTGGAAGTCGTGTAATTTCATGACTCCGGACCAGCCACGTATACCAAAATGCGCAGTAGCTTGTTAAAAAGTTTAATTTTCGTCAAGTTTTAACAAGCTGTACTGAATAATCTTCAATGTTCTTCAATTTTATCGCAAAAGTATACGGGACTATAGTCGGGTAAATATAGAAAAATTCAAGACTTGTCTAAGTAGTCTATCCTTCTCAGATATGTACGAGATGGACGATCCTAATGCAGCCTACAACTGTTTTAGTGAAACGTTCCAATTGTTGTACCAATTATGTTTCCCCAGCAAAATGATTACCATTAAGACTACTAAAAAACCTACTTGGGTATCACGTGGGATAAAGTTGTGTAGTAAAAACAAACGGAAGCTTTTATGGCAATATAGATTAAAACCAAGTCAAGCTAATAGAGATAAATTCAAAAGATATTCAAAATTACTCAAAAGAATTATGAATCTAACTCGGAAAGCACAAAACAATTACAAAATTAAAACATCTAATAACAAGCCTAGAACTACGTGGCAAATAATTAATAAGAGTAAGTACAATGCTCCGAAAAACTCAATTTCTTGCATCAAAATTGGAAATAAGGATATCACACACCCAAAGGACATTGCCAATGAATTTAATAATTATTTTATAGATAAAATACAACCAACAATTAACGCGGGAACAAACTCAACGTCATTAATTCTTGGCAGAGCACAGTCTATGTTTATGGCTCCGTCTACGCCTTATGATATACTAAATATTATAATGAAGCTGAAAAACACGAACAGCGTTGGCTACGATGGTATTGCCACAAAAATATTGAAAGCAGTTGCATTTGAAATATGTACTCATTTGTGTTTCATTATAAATCTTTGCATAAGTGCAGGTATATTTCCTGATGCATTAAAGATGTCTATAATGAAACCGCTATATAAGAAAGATAATCACGAATTAATGATAAATTACAGACCGATTGCGCTAATACCAGTTATGTCTAAGGTGTTCGAAAAATATATATATGGTGAAATAAATACCTATTTAGAAAAGTATAATATATTAAGTGACGAACAAAAGGGATTTCGAAAGAATAAAAGTATAAAGGCTATTTATGAGTTTTTATATAATGTCACACTAAATGTAGATAAGAGAACACCAGTCTGTGCCATATTCTGCGATATGACACAGGCCTTTGACTGCGTCCATTTTATATCCCTGGCAGAGAAACTTGAAGCCTATGGTGTTAGAGGCAACGTTTTAGAATTAATTAAATCATATCTTCATAACCGTAAACAAGTTACAGAAATCAGTACAATAAATAAAAAAAGTAAACGTGAAGAAACTTCAAGATCAGAGGAACGCGAAGTTATGTATGGAGTACCTCAAGGCAGTGTATTGGGGCCTCCGTTGTTCACTCTGTATATAAATGACTTGCCTAAAGTAACGGAACAACCGATGACACTTTTTGCTGACGATTGTACTATGACAATAGCTTGTAATGACATAAACACATATGAACATGACATTAATAATTCACTTATATCTATTATAAATTGGTTAAATGATAATAATTTAATAATTAATTTAAAAAAGACTAACGTAATGCACTTTAGACAACGTACACAAACAATCAACAATCTGAATATTCAATTTAACAATATAAATATCAATGAAGCTGACATAACAAAATTTCTGGGATTAATAATAGATTCAAAATTGAATTGGAAACCTCAAATAGAGGCACTTAGTAAAAAATTGAGTAGTGCAGCCTACGCTCTGCAACAACTTGCTGCGGTTCTTAATACAGATGCGCTAATTACTGCTTACTATGGATTAGCCGAATCAGTTCTTAGATATGGAGTCATCTTTTGGGGGAATAGCACGGACAATGAAATAGCGTTTCGGGCACAGAAAAGGTGCATTAGATCGATGTTTAGACTGCAAACAACGGACAGCTGTAAATCTTATTTCATAGAACATAAAATATTGACATTGCCCTCATTATATATCCTGGAAACAGTAATGTTCATTAAAACTAATTCTCATTTATTTCAGCTTGTGTCTGATGCTGTCCCTAGGAATAGGCGTGATAATTTCAAACTCTGTGTTCACGGCGCTAAAACCACTCTTATGCGTAAGAGCATCTTTTGCATGGCTCCGACCATTTTTAATAAATTGCCCAAATCTTGGAGAACATTAAATATATCTTCTCTTAAAAGTAAAATGAAGAGTTTACTAACTGAAAGAGCATATTATAGTATAGCAGAGTTTATGAAAGAGGACAATTTTTCTTCGCCTTTGAGATGACAATGTTGTGTGTGTATTTTTTGACATGTTATTGTATGTATTTTTTATTTTGACATTTAATTTTATCCAAGAAATATGCTTGCTGAATTGTAATGATACCTAATCTGAATAATTTAAAAAATTAATAAGTACCTACATAATTTATAATGAATGTTATCACGGTTTATGCACCATCTCTTTCTACCAATTTGTACGCCACGATATGCGGCTGAACATGTTAGAACTTTTCTGTATCTCATAATTATCTTGCATGCAATGTATCATGTACACCATGTTTAAACAAATAAAATTTTACTTACTTAAATAGGAATCTCGAAAGAAAATTATAATAATTTGGAGAGATTCAGGATTGGAATAAGTCTTATAAAAATAAATAACAATATTCTTCAAAAAGTTTTTTTAAGAGCTCTTATGTATTTATTTATTTATTTATTACGGACATACATACAGCTATCATTACAGTGACCCAATGCGATAGTGTAGAAAAAATAATTCAATTCAATTTATAATACAAAAAAACAATAAAATTCAATTCATAAAACAAAAACAATTAAAGTTCAATAAATAAATCAATTAAATACAATTATTCCAATCAAATATACATAATTATAAAACAACACAATACAATAAATTAATCAATTAATACAATAATTGTTCCAATAAAACTTAATTCTCATAACATAAAATGTGTAATGTTACTTTTGCGAACTCGCTCAGTGAACACGAGAGAACATCTATTTTACCAGCAACCAGGTTTAGTGTGCGCAATGTACGCGAGAGCGGGGCCTTGGCCATTAGCTTAGTGCGACCGCGCGGCAGTGCGAACAAATCAGGCCGTCTGCGACGCTGCACGTACCCATCGGGCACGCACAAACCTATCTCCTGTAACACACCCGGATTGTTTGTGTTACCCCGGAATACTCCAAGGACGTAAGATGCCAACGCTAGATCCCTCCTCGTCTCCAACCTGTTGTATCCCACCATGCCTGAAACAAACAAAGGTAGGTTCCTACTGAAAGGATTTCCTGCTGATCCCTTCCTTCAGAAGGAAATTTCTACAGTAGGTTATTTCACCTTGCCTGCAAGGGTTGCAGAATTTGTTCGAAAGAGTCACCGCGGCCCTGGAACGCAAAATGCATTCCGGGGCCGCGGTGACACTCTCTTCCGATCCACCCAGAGCGGAAAGAGTCATTTGATGATTTATCATCCTTAATAAAAGGGTATTCCACCTTAAATTATGTCCGAATTGTCTACTCTGTATTCGAATGTAGAACATAGTTCAATAGTACCTTTTTGTATGCCATGATCATTGATATATAAAAAACCCAAGTTGCACAGTCTCGAACAAATGCAACACTCGAAACTGTCGTCAAAAACTGACACGTATCAAGTGTCATGTGTGAGTTGTATGTAGTTATACTATAAACAATTTTTTTGCAAATTCATCCTTACACGGATCGCTTAAAGTTGTTTTTACAAAGCAGCGCAGTATGGCGAGCGATGCGAGACTGTTTGAAACTAGCGCACAATTTTAAATTGTGCGCTTGTTTTATGCGGACGTTTTTGAAATGCTGAGTGTGTATCATGGGTTTTTATATATCAATGGCTATATATGATCGAAGAATCTATTCCTTGTCATAATTGATCCACTCAACCATTCCTATGTATTGCTGGACACACTCACAATCACTTCCGCAATGACATGAATGAACCTCCAAACAATTTCCTCTCCGTTAAATATTTATCATACCCACATTAACCCAATATAAGTACCGTTGACATGTCCGAAAAAAGTAATACCGACGCTTAAACAATATTACTCGATCCATTGAAGCTTATACGAGATAAAGGGAAGCCGACCTTGAATCCCCTCAGAAACTTCGGAAACCCAAGAACTATCTTGCCTTGACCCCTTCGTTTTACCTAAATCAATCAGCATTCAACCTTATAAGGCAAGGAATAAAAGCGTTTCAAATGTAGAAGCTGTGTCAAGTAATGTTGGAAGTTGGTCTTTGATACACTCAGTTGAAATCTTTGGAGAATCCAACATTGATCTTTCGGTCAGTGTGATATGTGCCATCAATCCAAAAAGATTTTTTCTTTTATGAATAGATAAGGCTATATGTTTTAGAATAAGTTACCTTTTGTTAAAGAAAAGACTTCAGTGATGTATCTACATTTCTATCTTATCTACATTTTCCTAGAATTACTTTTTTTGGTAGGTGTGAAAAGAAATCGCGTTCGAAAATTCCAAGAGACAAGGACAAGGAAGACGATGATGATGATGAAAGAGGTAAATTCTAAATAGAATTGTTGACAAAGAAAAATAGAGTAACTACATTTTGGCTTACTAAATAAATAACTCGCGTACCGGCAGACGAAGCGTTGAAGGCCTTCCACAAGGTGGACCATTGATCTGAAAGCCGCGGTAATCTGCTAATTGTGAAACGCACAGAACCGGTCGTTGTGGCGACTTTTGGGGAAGGCTTATGTCCAATCAATGTAAAAACAATGGACATCTATCGGCTGAAATGACCACAAAAAATTTTTGATTAAATTTCGATACTTACTCAAATAAGAATTTTGGAATAAATGGAATAGATAACCATTTAACCCATATTTTGGCCCGCCAGCTTGTTTGCAAACTATAAGCAAAACCATAAATCAATTGACGTTTACTACATAAATAATATCCTCAAAACCCATTTTATCGCTTCACTAATCTTCAATTAAATCGGTAATACTCCAAAGGTTTACAGCCCCTAGCTTTGTACAGGGGTTATAAATTACGTAGTCTCAAACGGTATTTCATTGAAGTAGACACCTAGAGAACGTGATGGAACTTGTAAATGATCCTGGAACACGGTTAGGTTAATATTGCTGTAGCCATCAATAGGTTCAGTTATCGCGGCCCTGGAACGAAAAGGGCGTTTGTAGGAACACTGGTGGTTATTTAAAAGCCATCAATAAAAAATAAAAAAAACCGGCCAAGTGCGAGTCGGACTCGCACACGAAGGGATCCGTACGATAAACATTAATTTTTATTGTTTGTTTTTATAGCGACAATAGAAATACACACAATCTGTGAAAATTTGAACTGTCTACGACCTATTACGCTTCTTGAGATACAGCCTTCTGACAGACAAACGGACGGACGAACCGACGGACGGACGGACGGACAGCGGAGGCTTAGTAATAGTGTTCCGTTGGTTACCCCGTTGGACATGGAACCCTGAAAATCAACTCGATTGATCGATAGAACACGCGGGCGTAGCCGCGGAAAAAGCTAGTATAAAATAGAACAGGGTTTTTATAAAATCATCTATAGAATAATTAACTGGACTTACTTTTAGATTGTTAAAGAACTTCAAAAGCCACAATTTGCTTATGTGAACTATATTAAAACTCGTGGTATGAAAAGACATCATCCAAAATATATTAATTACACTAACAACTATAGGAGATATCAGTGTCCAATACACCAGTCAAAATGCGAATACCTTTTAATTTAATTAACGTTCCAAACTTCGCAGTTTGGTAATTATTGTGTTTCAAGGGGATAGCAGGGAGGCGTATTAATTCCTAGAAATCTGTACTCAAACCAGAACGCTTAACAGGACACAATCATTTAATTAAAGATCAAACTGTGGTAAACTAAACATCTTGTTCTGAAATGGCATACAATTTCTGCTGTAGATATTCGCCAAAGAGTTAGACATTGGTAGTACCAACTAACTCTATCTAACTGTTTGGCGTACTACCGCTAAACCGCCTGAACCCACATTAAACCAGGACAAAAGGAAATAAAGAAGTATTTATTGTCACAGGGGTGAGTCTATACATTCAGATTCCTGGCTGCTACTTCGAAATTTCGAATGTAAAAGCTTGGTGACATTTTTCGGATCCGTAAATTGTCCCCTGAAAAAATCTCAACTATATTGAGGTTGGCCACCAGTCAAGCCGGAAGCAGAACACTAGCTGGTCAATGGAAAATACTCGTAACTGCAACTGCTATGACAGCCTATTCGACCTTCACAACCCAGTTACTAATAGCTTACAGTTACCAATAGCTTAACGTGCTTTCCGTAGAAGAGTCTTGGTTTGTGATGGGTGGTCACCCATCCAAGAACCGACCTTGGCAAGCGTCGCTTAACCTCGACTTGTGCGGTTGTTATTATTTAGTTAAATAATAATATAAAATTAAATATTCCTCATTTTCCCATCACCGCGGCGCTTGACGCAAACTAAATATTTACCAAGTTATCTAGCAGTGGCGAGAGTTAAGACAATATTGCTCTAACCATCAATTTAAGAGGGAGCCTCTGATGTAGGCTTTTAAACTGTGTGTTAGTGATAGTCGTTAAATAACTATGTGTTGGTTTAATAGGAGGGTAATTGCCACTCACGTACCTAGAGTGTGTAATAAGGCTTTGTTGATTTTGAATATATTGTTTGATATTAGAGTTGAGCTAGAATAGGAGGGCATTTTAGCGGTATTATAAAGGAAGAGGAATGGTACTGAATATTTTAAAATTGAAACGGTTTTTTTACTAAACTTATTAGGAAAGTATTTGTATTCCCGACCAGTAATATTATGCTTGTTAAGGCTCCACATAGAGGACACGCCACTTTTGTGGCGATAAGTCTCCTCTTCGAGGAGTGGCTAGAGAGGCGCCACGGCGTCCTTTTGTCCGCCTGGCGCAGGTACTTAACGGACACGGATGTTTTGGGAGCTACCTGTTTCGGATTCCGTGGGAAGACACGTTCGGCTGATATCACTGTTAGGATCGCCCCGAGGACACGGTGGAGCATACGGTGGAGGTCTGCCTTGCTTAGTCGGAGCACCGTGTCCTCGTCGAGGCAATCGGAGGCGGCGACCTCTCGCGTCCGGCTCTGGTTCAATCCCTGGTTCATCCTTGTTCAATCCACATAAAAAGGCTCCATATTATGTAGAAAATAAATCTTTACTAGGATGTATTTATAGGCGAGCTCCATTAGCAATCACATCAACTCAATCTCAAAGCATGTATTTCAAATAAACCATTTACAGGCACTTTTGAATTGTCAAGATCAGTCAAAAACATGAAGCAAGCTCTATCAAGCGCAAGTTCGATCGTGTATGGAGTACTGCTCTCATCTTTGGGACGGATCTGCCAAATACCAGCTTGATGCCCTTGAGTCAATTGAGAAACGAGCCAAGAGGATCATCGGTAATGACAGGCTCGTCGAGTCGAAGCTCCAAAGCCTTGAGCATCGACGCCGAGTTGCTGGCCTGTCGGTTTTCTATCGTTTGCATCTTGGGGAGTGTGCGACGGAATTGCATGATTTAATTCCGCCAAGCCCGTTCCATCATCGGACCACAAGACGAACGGCGATGCGCCACCGGTACATGGTGGACATCCCACCCACACGCACTAAACGTTTTGGGAACACATTCATAGTGCGTACAGCTAAGGAGTGGAATTCCCTGCCAGAGTCTGTGTTTCCAGATAGCTACAACCTGGGAGTCTTTAAGACAATAGTGAATAGGTTGCTTCTAGGCAAACGTGCTCCCTCTTCGACCGCATCATCGCTTACCATCAGGTGAGATTGTGGTCAAACGTATGCCTATATATAGTAAAAAAAAAGCTATTTGCACGTTCCAACTCGTAGAACTTTATGGAGAAGAACGTGCAAGAAACTCCACGGACACTCTTTTAAATCATGTGATGTATTACAAAAGTCTTGGTAACATTATCTTTACAACGTTTACCCTTAGTTGATATAGTGGTCAAACGTGAGCCAATCGATATAAAAAGGTACCTTTATAAATCATCTCTAAAAGTAGATTTCATTTTTGTTCTGGTTTCCTACAAGTGACAATGAAACGATATTGAAATTTTAAAGTATTTTTGGTGTTCTTAACGTCCATATAAATAAACGGGACCCTAATAAGATCACTCAGTCTATATGTCTGTGACAATCAATTTGTTTTATCGTTTCATCGCGAACGAAACTGTAATATTATAAAAAGCAGGACTTACTTTTCTTTTATCTAGAAAAAGTGAGGTTAGGTTCTTATTTTGAAGTATTTTTCGTTTACGAGCGTAATTTCCAGGCAATCCGGATGATTTAAAGATACGGTTTCAAGCACCACTGCAGCCTTTGGTTGAAATTTATGACTAGCGCGGATGATGAAGATGTATTTGACTTTACCGCATTGCACTCGGCTGCCTTGGTGCAGTGGGTTTCGCTTATGAAACAAAAAAAGGTGCAAGCTAGAGCATCTTCATTCCAGTTTCAGAGCTTGCTGAGGTTCGCTTAAGTGAGATACAGTAGGTTTACGGTCATTGTTAAGGCGAAAATAAAGATACGTATGATGCAAAATTAGAGAATTTTGCATCATACGTGTCTTAATTTTCGTTTTTTTCACATTTTCATTGACTTAATAGGGTTTTTATATATCAATGGCTGAATATTGCATTTGGTATAGCTAAAATTTTATGCTAGTTTTCAGGGATGGTCTCAAAGTAAAAGTTAATTATAATCACGCGTTCTTTCACTTCCTAAGAGGTTGTTAGTGTTTTACAAATAACCCTGTATTGACCTGAAATCAAGTTCTGTCAAAGATAAAAATACCTTACGACGGTTGCAGATCGAAAAATCACACTCAATCTCACCAAAAACACAATACTATCAACAGAAGAACTATCAACGAAAACATCTTTTCATCGAAAAAAATGCTAAAACGTAAAACGACATCCAAAAGATTTATCTTCAGTTTTCTGCCAAACCATCACAATGAAAATCTTACATAAGAAGTGAAGAGACACCCTCTGATCGAATATTTTTTCCAAGCATCAGGAGTTCACGTCAAACGTGATCGATGACGTCACTATATTCGTTCTTAGACCTAATGTAAGTAAACGAGGCTTTCTCAGTATGTTTTCATGTTGACGTGGAATAAAGTGGTGCTGACGTAATACCTATCGGAGGTGACGACAACTTGGGAAAATATTTGCTGCTTATGTCACTACTTTTTCTCGATGTCTACCTCAATTTTCATGTATTTTTATATGTTTTCCTTTGATAGAACTGTGCCTATTTATATCCGCGTTTAAATAGCTACCCATTTACGGGCATTCTGGCTTACCAATCTTATCAATCAGTTACAAATCAGCTGTGACATCGCTGACCACCTAATTATTTTTCCATAGCACTATTTTCTTGTATTTTGTGCTGAAACTAACACGAAAAAATAAAGCCTATATTTTTTTATTTAATTACAATTCTATAGTTTTTTCTCTATACTTGTAGTATAAGACGGTATTACTTGCCAAATTTTATATTTCTAGGAAGGTCAACGGAAAATACCCTATCCTATATCCCTGGAGTGTCGAAATCGGTCAAAACATACGATTTTTGCGGCAGTATCTTTTTTTAACGTTAACTTAGAAGTTTGATTTTTCACAGCTTCAAGGGAATGTAGACTTGAGTATATGGTTCTTATTTCAACTTGATAGCTCTACGCGTTCCCGAGAAAAAGGGTATTGACAGACAGACGGTTGGACGGACGGATGGATGGACAGCGGAGGCTTAGTAATAGGGTTCCGTTGGTTACCCTTTTGGTACGGAACCCTTAAAACCTATAAATAAAACAGTTTTATAAATCACCCGCTTTGCTTTCCAGTTTTTTTATTGTTAATTCCTGTAATAACAATTCTTATCACCCTCCCTACTTCCTTATTTATCAACAAAAACACAAAGATAAGATAATACATTTAATTAAACCCACAACATTTAAATAGGTACAAAGACATCAGTTAACTTCGAATATCAAGTTATGAATGGCTGAGATACACAGAGAGAGAGCGAACAAAGGCGATGTCACTCGAGGGACTTACAGTCCTATTTTAAAGGCCTTGTCCAGAGTGAAGGCGCGGAGGCGAGGGCGGGAGCGGGCGCCACTTAAGACTCCAGACAAGTTACATTCTGTCAGCGATAGCATCGCGAAGATGATTGTTAACAAAACCCTATAACAAAAAAAAAATGCAACCCACGTCCAAATAAAAAAAAAAAACTACCAAGCATATAATAACTTTAATTTCGGAAGGCGGTGTTTCTAGTTGTTTCTTCGTATTTGAAAACTGATATCCGAAACTAAAGTTATTTTATACTTTTTAGTGTTTTTTTTTTATTTGGTAGTCGGTTGTATTTTTTGTATAAAGTTTTTATTTTACACTTTTTTGTGGTACCCCACATCTAACAAGTCGCAGGAAAGCAAAATACGATATTTCATTTTATTTGATGAATAACAAAAAACGTCATACAAGTTAACGAATTCCAGTTAGGTATTTTGATTTAAAAGCCAAACTATTGATTGACCAACCAATTGACACTATAGGTTTTCCTGAAATCTATAGGTAAAGATCTATTATCTTCATTTTTTCAAAATTCTAGGCTCAGTAGTTTCGGAGATAAGGGGGGAATGGTCATTTTTCGTCTAATTTCTTTAATAACTTCAAAACAAAAAAAATATAATAAAGACCCCCCCGAGTGATCCTATAAGGGTTCCGTTTTTTTTGGAACCCTTAAAATACAACCGAAATAAGAACCTTTTCCTTTGAATGGGATTAACAAACGCTAAACGCGAGAAAGCCACATTGTCTAGAGCTTTGGCACCAGAAGATCGCAAATTATTGTAGCTAACTTAGTGTAAAACAAGAGACGATCGCTTGCTAGAAAGGCCGCACCGTCACGTCGCACTAGGCGCTCTCCATAGTAACCTCAGTGTGACACAAATGGCCGGCGCGGTGGTCACATATGCTCGATACTGCGCCCGCCTAAGTACCCGCGCCAGCTCCTCACCCTGTGCGGGGCCTAATACCGCTATTTTATAGGGTTACGTATTTCAAGTAATACCCGGAACGCCGTTTTAAGAACAATTGTATACGAAATGGTCGGAAACGGTTAAAAAGAAATAATGAGTCCGTTTTATGAATAATGGAGAGAGTACTAATAAAATCCCATTTTGGGACATTACAATGTAAGTAAGTGTCTTTTTTATGTGTCTGCAACTTAAGTAGATATATGATTTGTATTTTTAATAAATTTGCCATGTGGAAAAAAACAGCTATCCACTGTACTATAAAAGGACAAATTCCAGAGGACTAGACGCTCAAAAACGCAAAGTTGGAAACTTTTAGGGAAGTGACAATCATCTGATCATCAAAGGGTCGCTGGTAGTAGCTGGATGGAAGTTGCCTACATGAATAGCATGTGATTACACTGGCTTTTATACAGCAGTGTCCTATTACGGAACTGAACTAGAGCCAGGTAGGACGCCTGGTTACTACTGGCAAGGCACGATGATAATATTTGGAGTAAGGTTCGGTCTGGAAGAAAAAGCGTTAGTTGCCCGGCGGTAAATGGGCAGACGATATTGAGGCAGGTAGATCCTTGATGAGACAGGAGCTTGGGGATTGGCACAAGAAAAGAGAGACCTATGCTCAGCAGTGGGCGATGTCGGGTTGCAGCTGATGATGATGATGATGAAGTCCAATAGGATACTGATAAAAGCTGATGATGGATAAGGAGACGCTCAGCAACTTGATGCAACAGTCTATTTGGAGAAAGTTTAAATAAATTCTTTTTCTTCTCACTAGTTTAGCTCTTGGCAGAGCGGTCGTGATCACGTCGAAGCGTCCACGTCGGTGGTAAAGGTCCCGCCATGTCTCCCTTTTGACAGACTATCTGGCGCAACTGTCCTAGTGCAGATTCAACTGGATCAGTCTAACGCATAGGTGACCTGCCGAACGATCTAGTTCCCTCTACTTTTCCCTGTACGACTAGCCGCTTTATGGAGTCGTTACCCCGCCTAGAGACATGTTCAATTACCAAATTACAGGCTACTTATTACAGGGTTGAGTGTTTTCAAATGGGACACGGTCCCGGACATGGTTTTAAGTACATTGTATATTTCACTGTACATTATGAGAGGGTTGCACGGAAACGGATAAAAATAAATTATGAGTCTTTATGAATGATGAGAAGTGGAAGGATTTTCGGACAATTTGGGAAATTGTGTGCCCCTTATATTAAAAACCATTGTTCAATGATTTTATGTGAGAGGAATTAGTATTCAGTATATTAGTCAAGTGTTTTATTTAGTTACAAATTCGTGGTCAAACGTGTGCTTTCAAATAGAAAAAAAAACTCCAATTCAACATCGAAAAGGCCAGAGTTGGGTCGAAAAAGTTATAAAACTGAGTGCATTTTTTTAAGTTTTACTTTTTTTGTAGCCTTTGTTTGTATTTTTTTTATACACGACTAAGTTTGAACTGACTTATTTCCAGTGAGGGTGTACTAGGCGGCGCAGAAAAAGAATTCTTGGAAGAACTTGGCGAAGGCCATTGCTTATAAGTATGGGCTGATAAAATATCCAGTGTACATCTCATGTAAGAAATTCACTCGCTTGTCGCACCAGCATCGCTTATTAATTTCACGACTGTCCAAAAAGTATCATATTTTCTCTGTGTTTTCTCAACATAAGGAAAAACCAGCAACCAATTTTGGTGAGTTCAAGAGATGTAATTAAACACTTAGGGCTGGACTGTCGAGGGTCAGGAGTGTCAGGACATGACGGAAACTGTTAACATTAAATTATGACGTGACGTGCCGCGAATGCTTTAAGCGGGTCATCTGTAAAATATTATATTTTTTAAAGGGTGTTGTAAATATTAAAAATAATGTTAGAGATATATTAAAGTTAATTGCACACTGTATTGTTGCATGTCACTGTCAGATATGTTAGTCGATGGACCTTTATAAGGGTCCGGCAAAAATATAAATGTACTAGCCTTTGCCCGCGACCTCGTATGCGTATATCCCGTTTTTTCCCGTTCCCGTGGGAATTTCGGGAAATTCTCTCTTAATGCTGCTGTACGGAATACACGGAAGCTTTATGCCAAATTTGAGCTTTCTACGACCAGTAGTTTCGGCTGTGCGTTGTCTGTCAGTCACTCAATCAATCAGTAACGGAAGAATTTTATATATATTAATCTCACTCACGTCAATCTACACTAATATTATAAAGAGGAAAGATTTGTTTGTTTGAAATGAATAGGCTCCGAAACTACTAGACCGATTTGAAAAAGTCTTTCAGCAATGGATAGCTACATTATCAGGGAGTAACATAGGCTATATTTTTATCCCCGTGCTCCCACGGGAACGGGAACTACGCGACTGAAACCGCGTGACGTCCACTAGTCATTAATATATCGAATGTTTTGTCTAAGCCGTAATACTAAAGTAAATACAATCGTAATTGGATACATCTGTATTTATTCAGCCATTATTGTCTGATTTCACTGAGCTCAGATTCCTATTTCGGTCAAAGTTTACCTAAGAGATTGCTATAATAAACATAAACGTTTAGACTATATTGCTCACTCAATATTGTGTTGTTACCATCAAATTTCATTAGCAGATATCTAAATTAATAAAGTTTTGGCTGGGTTTAGCTTTACTACAATTAGCAGTCTTGATTAGTAAAATTATCTATTATTACGTAAGTATCAATGTATGTAGTCATTTGATTTTATGATAAGTAAAAATAGCAGAATCTTCAATAAAAATAATAAACTAACAAAACAGTGAAAAGAAAATGAGTTACCTTGTACCATGATGTTATTTTTTTATGTAAATTAGGCCCATAATATTTTTAAGAATAAAAAAAATTGTACTAAGTTCAATCTTTTTCATAAAAGTATTCGATTCGTTGATCCGTTAAATCGAGGACTAACTTAAGCCTTTCGAGAACATAAGTGTTTCATACTGAAATATGCTTCGGTAAGAAGAATCGCAATTATTATAGCAAATATTCCGACGTTGAATAAGATTTCAGACAAAAAGCTTATTAGCTGTACAGATAGACTCATCATCATCATATCAGCCGAAAGACGTCCACTGCTGGACATAGGCCTCCACAAGTGTCGCCACAACAACCGGTTCTGTGCGTCTTGTATCCATCGGGTACCTGCGACCCTCACCAGGTCATCGATACACTTTGTGAGAGGCCGCGCCAACGTTGGGTCTTCCGGTACGCGGTCGCGAGCAACGTGTTGCGATGTTCTGCGATCCTTCGGGCTATGTCGGTAACTTTGGTTCTCTTACGGATATCATCATTCCTGATTCGATCAGGCAAGGAAACTACAAGCATTTCCCTCTCCATTGCCATTTGAGTGACTTTAACCTTCTGATGAGGCCCATTGTGAGCGAGTGCAGACAGAACAATCGGCTGGTTAACTTTTTACACATTCAGCAAATACTGAAAACCAGACATTTTTTCACAACATGGTATACCTTAAATAAAGAGTCCCATTCATAAATCCAATACCTACCCATGAAACATACACACGTAATCCCAGAACCCACTTGTAAAAGCCCAGTCTAGCGAAGCCGGGCTTACACTCCTGAACAAAAAAAGCATATTGTATCAGTACAGTATAGGATCCGCACAATACCGAAACAGGGTTTTATCACGATACAAAAGGTAGTTTTACACAGAGCCCGGGTTTTGTCGCGAATTGAATGTATTTGCATGTAAATAGTGAGCTGATTGAACTGACTGTACTGGGATGTTCGTGATCTTGGCCCATTTTATAGTAGTGTGTACAGAGATTTGTTACACTGGATTAGACAGAAGGATAATTAAGAAAATGGTAGATCTTAGGAAAAAAGTGATGGTCACCGCAAAAGAATTTATATCCGCAATTAAAGGAATTATTAATTTGATAGCGGGTCCATTGCCGTTGTTTGATATCGTTATGGTATCTAATATTTTATTTATTTTGCCAAAAATATACTTATTTCATTCAAAATAATTCGCAACTAAAAAAGAAGCCCAACGAAGAGAGAATTGAAGGGAACGCTAAGAAGCATTTGCCCAGGCGTGGGACAGTCTAGGCTGACAAATAAAAATCGCAAAGATAAACAGGGGTGACGATTGATAGAGAAGCATGTAAGAATAAGGCTACGTTTCCACCAGGAGTGTGCGACGATGCGTAGTGAGGGATGTGTTTGTTAGGAACCAATAGAATCGCTTCATTTACCTAGCCTCGCTCAACGTATCCTCGCACATCTTTGGTGGAAACGCACCCTTAGACATACGCTAACCTTAAAAAAAATGTGAGAATTGCAAAAACATGATGATGGATTAATCAATACTACTGTTAACTGCCTCCGTGATCGAATGGTTTAGACGTCTGCCTCGTGACCCGGTGGTCGTGGTTTCGATTCCCACGGGAAGAAACATACTTTGCAAAGTTGTTTTCCAGTTTGGCTAGGACAATGCAGGCTTGAATCACCTGATTGTCAGATAAAAACATGATTCCGTGCTTCAGAAGGCACGTACATATAAGTCGGTGGTTCCGGCCGCCAAGTGGAGGTCGTCAAATAAACCATGTCAGAGGCCCTTGAGGCGGTCTAGAAACTCTGACACTAGGGTGTGTGGGGTCGTTAGACCTTACTGCCCACACGATAAGAAGAAGAAGAATATTAAATACTATCGTTACAGTAAAAATCTCAATCACAAATTAAATACATAAATTAAATACCATTATTAATCAATGAAATACAATTATTAAATGAAGTTCACAATGTTATTTAAATCAGCACTAACACAATTAACCAAGTAACATAATTTATACGATAATGTCACTTGTGGAGGTCGGAGTTTCACGAAATTCTGTTACATTCGGAGCAGACATTATTAACTTTAAGTATTACCAATTCGTATTCGCCAATTTTCCAGCGACACATTTATATTATCTAATAATGCAAATTGTGAGAAGTACTTACATTACTTGAAGGAACGGAAACCATTTTTGAAGTAAAAACTGAGTATAAGTACAGAGCTTAGATTGCATTTTTAATTTCAATAATTTTAGTTAACACACTATCGCGGCGACTCGAGCGGCGCTCTGCCCCTCGTCTCCCGCTCCCCGCAAGCCGCTGTCGCCCTGGTCGTTGCAGTGGCACACGGTGCTGCGTTTTGTCGCCAACATACTCCCCGGGTTGAGGTATGCAGGAAGGCTGCTGGGTCAACAATCAGGTTCTGGAAGGGGACAAATGTTATTAAACGCCCTTCGAATAATGGTTCCTCCTTTGATCCTTATATCGGCTACTCGAGCGACTTGATCCCGAGCTCCTGGGATAACGGCCACACAGCGACCCAGGGCCCATCGTAGGGGAGGAAGCGCTTTGTCCTTTATAAGGACGAAAGAACCCAATTTGAGTTCGCTTGATGCAGTAGGCCACTTCGTCTTTTGCTGTAGAGTGGTGACATACTCGTTGGAGAATCGTTTCCAGAAATGTTGCTTGACGAACTCGATTCGTTTGTATCGCTCAAGGCTTGTTATTCTTTCCGTTAGCTGTGGATGTGGAACTGACACAAGTGATCGTCCTATAAGGAAGTGAGCGGGTGTTAAAGGTGTGTAGTCTGTAGGATCAGAGTTTAAGGCAGTAATAGGACGGGAATTAAGAATGGCTTCTACCTGAGTCAGACAAGTGTGCATTTCTTCATACGTGAAATGCGTAAGTTGGAGAATTCTACGAAGATGATATTTAGTGGAACGGACTGCAGATTCAGCCATACCATTGAAATGGGGTGTGTAGCTCGGAATGAAGAGGAAGTTTATACCCTCTTGGGCGGCTGCAGAACTAATTTGGGAACTGGAGTCCTGTAAGAAACGATGTAACTCGTTACATGTACCCACAAAATTAGTTCCATTGTCTGAGGTTATACTTTGAGGCTTCCCTCGACGAGCCACAAACCGATTTAGAGTGGCCATGTATCCCTCTTTAGTAAGATCTGTGACGAGTTCTAGATGCAAGGCTTTTGTAGCTAAACAGACAAAAATGGACAAGTAAGATTTAATTAGTTGGCAACCTCGACCTTTACGGTTAGCTATCTTAACTGGGCCGGCATAATCCACCGAACAATGTAAAAAAGGGAATTCCAGTGTAGTTCTGGATTCTGGTAACTGCCCCATAATGGGCTGGACATTGCTGGCTTTAAATCTGAAACATTTTATGCAAGCTATCGTTATAGATTTAGACAGATTCCTTCCTCCTAAAGGCCAAAAGGTTTGACAAATACTGGACAACAATAACTGAGGTCCAGCATGTAGAAGTTTCAAGTGATGCATGTGAAATATGATTTTCGTTAAATGATGTTTACTACATAATAAAATTGGATGTTTTGTGTCATAGCTATAAGGTGAATTATCAAGTCTACCGCCTACTCTCAAGATATCATTTGAATCTAAGAATGGAGTTAATGATATTAATTTATTTTTCTTCGGTAATGCGTGACCTGATTTTAAGATTAGATATTCATTTGGGAACATTTCTAACTGTGCAATGTGGATAATAATATTAAATGACCGTTGCAACTCTTCACAAGAAAGATGATCGCGGAATCTGTTTGTTTTGGTTTTGCAGTTATGAATAAATCTGTATATATATGCTACAACTCTTTGTAAACGTGTGAATTGTGAATATTTGAGTATGAGTTTTGTAAATAGTTTATCGTCATTGTTTTGGTTAACGTCATTATTTATAACAAGACAAGGTTGGAGATCCGGTAGGTCCCGTTTCTGGGTTTCATTAGGCATTTTTGGCCAACTATGTTCTGATTCGAGTAAAAACGATGGGCCCGACCACCACAACGAGCCGTCGCTGATAATATCAGCCTTCACCCCGCGAGAAACGAGATCTGCCGGGTTCTCCTTGGACGGCACGTAGCTCCACGTGTGACCGCTGGTGCTTTCTTTGATTTCTCACGATTTTAACACGATTACGTACGAATTGATTAAGTTGAATTGAAGGGGTAGACAACCACCCCAATACGATCGTGGAATCGCACCAAAAGCGACACATGTTAATGTTTAATGTAAGTGAATTTTGTACCTTAGTACACAGTCTTGCACCTAATAAGGCCCCACACAGCTCAAGACGTGGGATAGTTTTGGGTTTGATTGGCACAACTTTGTTTTTTGAGACTAAGAGCTGAACACGCACAATCCCTGAGTTACACACAGACCTAATGTAGACGCATGCCCATAGCACTTTGAGAAGCATCTGTGAATATATGGATTTCAATCTTTACACAAATATCACTAAGAACCCAACGAGGTATTTGTAACTTATTAAGACAGGGTAATGTGTTATCGAATAAAGACCAGAGATGTAAAATCTCTGACGACACTTCTTCGTCCCAAGAACATTTATTGACCCATAATTTCTGCATAATCAACTTAGTTTCGACAACGCATGGCCCAACAAGGCCTAATGGGTCGAATATTTGGCTTATAACGGAAAGAATATGGCGCTTGGTAACCTTCTCATGAAGTTCTATATTAATTGAAAAAGATAAGGTAACCTGCTGACAATGCCAATATAAACCTAATGTTTTTGATGCTGCATTTATGTTGTTATCTGATAGATCTGAAATTGTATGTGAGTTAATAATTTGACCTGAGAACAGCTCGTTAAGAATTAATGTGTTATTCGATTTCCATTTGCGAATATTAAATTTTGCTGAGTTTAAGGTGGCAGTAATTCCTTTACATAAATCTATAGCTTCGCTTACAGTACTAGCCCCGCCTAATAAATCGTCACAATAAAAGTCGTGAGCTATACTATATTTGACGCTATTATTGCTGACTGTATATGCCAGGCTACTCAGACATTTTGTCGCAAGGTATGACGCTGATGCGGTCCCTTGACAAACTGTATTAAGTGTGTAGGTTTTTAAACGATGCGATGAGTCATACCTAAATACAATTTGCTGTAATGAGCGTTGACTGGGTACAATGTCAATAGACATAAACATTTTTTCGATGTCTGCCGATACTACAAATTTATGCTGGCGGAATCTGAGGAGAATCGATAAGAGATCGTCTTGGACTGTAGGACCGACCATCTGAATTTCATTGAAGGAAATTCCTGAAGTGGTGACGGCTGAAGCGTCAAAGACTGTACGCAGCTTTGTCGTTGTGCTGGACTCCCGCAGTACGCCATGATGAGGAAGATAGTAGTTGGCATTGTCACTGTATGGAAAAAGAACTTTATTTTCAGTCATGTGACCTAATTGCTCGTATTCCTTCATGAAGTTTAAATATTTCTCCTTGAATATTGGTTCTAGTTCGAATTTTCGTTCAAGCGTTAAAAAACGTCGCTTTGCTATCCCAAAGGAATCGCCTAAGACCTGGGGATCTTGCTTGAGAGGAATGGTGACGACAAAGCGACCATCGTTATTTCGAGTTGTGTCGACGGTAAAACTATTCTCACACGCACGTTCCTCCGCGGATTAAGAATGCTCAAGAGAAACACTATCTACTTCCCAAAAACGAGTGAGATCAATATCAAGTTGACCTTGCGTAAAAAGACATTGATTGAATGTAATTTTCGGACTCGAGATGTGACCAGTGACTATCCATCCGAACTCTGAACTACGTAACATAGGTAAATGTTTGCCTAAGCTAATCCTTTTGTTTCCCAGAATATCCCAAAAGATATCTGCCCCGATAAGAAGATCGACCTAAGAAGGAATATTATAAGTGGGGTCAGATAAACATAAGCCTGCTGGGATTTGAATATGTCGTGTGTCAATGTATGTGATCGGTACTGCTGTGGTGACGTTGGTAAACACATAACAATCAATGTTATTCCTATAGCTAGTATTCAATGACTCAATTGTGAGATTGCAAGACTGTGAACTATGAGATAAATGATTATTAAAACCTGATACCGTGGAGCTCACGTTCCGTCTTGGCAAACCCAGCTTACTACAGAAAGCTTCGGAAACGATATTTATTCCACTACCGTTGTCCAAGATCGCCTTGGCGGTGTGTTTGTTGCCCTTGCCGTCAACAACCTTCACCAACGCTGTGGAAAGGAAGACACGTGTCGGAGTAGTAACCGGTAGAACATCAGTTGTCAATACAATGTCTTTTGATGACGTTGATGACGAATCACGAGAAGCAGATTGCTCAGATTTTTCCAAGTGTAATAGAGTGTTGTGCTTTTCATTGCAATATTTGCAGTGTGACAAAAAACATTTCTTTGCTACGTGACCGAAGCGCAAACAGTTTAGCACACCTTTAACTCTTTTACCTTTGAAATCCGAGATTCTACAGGAAGACTTCTAAACGATTCGCAATTGAACAGCTGATGTGACTCATCGTCGCACAATGGACATGATTTATGTTTAAATTTTTTATCTTTATGTTTGCTATTGCTAGTGCTATTATTAATTACTAAACTTTTTTCTTTTACGGGTTCTGATTTTATTTTACTATTTTTATTATTCTCTTCTAAAGTTTCTAAGATGTCGGCTCTTTTACTTAAAAATGTTATGAACTGTGATAAGGTTTGGGACGAAGTCAGTGTATTTCTATGTTCTTCCCACTCTCGACCCGTCACACTATCAAGTTTAATTGACATCATATAAATAATGATAGTGTCCCAGATCGGTTCTTTCAATAATGCGAGAGCCCTAATGTTCTTGTTAGTTACATCAATAAGATTTTGAATCGACTTACATGATTCTGATCGAATAGGTTCTATGTTAAACAAAGCCTGTAAGTGATTATTTACTAGTAAGCGACTGTTATCAAATCGCTCGCACAATAATTCCCATGCAATTTTATAGTTGTTACTTTTAAAGTCGATATTCTTAATAATCAGAGCGGCCTTTCCTTGAAGAGAAGCTCGTAAATAGTGGAATTTATTAATATTATCTATGCAATCACTGTTATGTATAAGAGAAAGGAATGTGTCTTTAAATTCGAGCCAGTCTTGATAGCCACCGCTGAAATGTGGTAAGTCAATTTTCGGTAGCCTAACCAAATTTCTCACTCGCCCACCTGATTCTGCGTCGCTGAACTCCACCACAGATCCGCTGCCCTTCCCCCCGGTAGCAAGCAGGCTCTTGGCTCTGGCCACCAGCGGGTAGTAGTCGTTGTCAAACTGCACACGCTCCGCGGGAACCTCGTCGACTGGTGGCTCGTCAGATAGGATCTCAATCTCAGTCTGTAACGTGTCGAATTCCTCGCATAAGGGCTCAAATTTTCGTAAGCGGCACTCTAAATCTATGATTTGTAACTCTGTTAAGGCTTTAGAAGTTTCAATTAATCTAATATGATTGCCAAAAATAGTGAGCTTTGATTTTATAGCTGAGCGTTTTTTAATTAATGTTTTAAGTTCAGACATGATCACAAAGCAAACCTCAATTCGATGTAATGGCAACAGCTGATTTAAAATGTCAAGCTACTTGATTCTCCGTTCTAAAGATTTTATTATGTAAGCAAAATATTATAACCAGGTAGCTAAGCTCAATGACTGTGCGTTTCGATTTGAAGTAAACAAGATGATTCATGCAATAGGCATTCAACGCTCGAGTTTTATGACCGCAGTTATCGCACAAAGCCCCGAACAAAGAAATTTGCCAATGAAATAAACAGCTAAAATATTATAGATAACAGCGTGTGTAATATTGAATGAATAGTGACGTATGAAGAATGCACAAAGCACTGACTCAAGTTTTAGCAAAATGGGTACGAAATTGTGTAGGGAAAATATGAATTTGAATAGCAAAGAGAAGATGGAATAAGAGGAATAATTAGGAACGATCTCACAAGATGTCTTATCCTTTTTCCACAGTGACTTGACGGTTTGTTCGTCCTTCAAATGTCCTTCCTTTGTCTCGAAAGTCGTCGCGTAATGGCCGGCGCGTACGACTCGTCAAAGTTTCTTGAATTCTCGACACGGATTAATATTCTCCAATAAGCTTCAAGACGTTCTTAAAATCTTCTTCACGGTGAGAGGACCATATGTTGATGATTCTCAGAGGTGGTAGAAATAAAATAGCGGACTGTAAATATAGGTAGGTTCGTATATTCGATTATAAAAACGCGCGCCTATGGTCCGTGTCGTTTGAGTAATGGCGGAACTTCTTCGCAGCGGTGTGGACGGCGGCGGCGGCGCTCTGCCCCTCGTCCCCCGCTCCCCGCAAGCCGCTGTCGCCCTGGTCGTTGCAGTGGCACACGGTGCTGCGTTTTGTCGCCAACATAAGACCTTTATGTTGTGTGTAATAAAGCTCACTTTGTGAGCTTTGTCAATCAGGTGAAGCTCGATATCGAAATGGTTATTGACAGAATAGACTAGCTGACTGGTTTTTCCAGAGATCGCGTTCAAACAAACAAACAAACAGACTCTTCAGCATTGTTATACTTACTGAGTTTCAAAATGTTCTTAATGAGTGTGTGCGATTTACAATAACATGTAGAACCGAGGATGTGGAACCGATGGTCCCTGGTGAAAGACAGTGCCTACGGCCGGGAACGCAAGGGCAATAGAGGGAACACGGGTGGGTTTCAGTCAGTAAGTGGAAGTAAGTAACACTGGAGGAGCGGTGGCTTGAATCTGCGTAAGCGAGTTTGTGTGACCCACCGCTGTCCAAATTATGTCCAGCACTCTATCACACATAGCATTATTGGAAAGTAGCTGATTCTGAAGTAATTTCTGCTACATTGATGTAAATGCTACGAGGCGTTCGAATGCGAGGATAAATCATTACATAAAATTGTGTAGGCGTTGTCGAAACACGGTCTTGGGTGTGCATCACCCCACAAGGTTATTCAAGGATTAGTAGGGCTCAAAAATGATAAAAACCAGAATTAAACATTTTGAAACAACTCATGACGGTTAAAACGTAATTGAAAAAGGATAAAATAATTTTAAAACCTTCGACTGAAAGAATTAAATCCGTCCGGGGCTGCTATTAAATGAACTAGTAATAATTAAGTATATTTTATTGCCACAGGTACTTATTTATATTTATGTTGAAATTTAAAATAGTGATGGCTGCTCCCGAAGGATATAAATTCTTTAAGTTGGAGGTTTTATTAATTATTTTATCCTTTTTCAATTACGTTTTAATCGTCGTAGGACTTCTCAACATTTTTAATTTTGCTTTTTCGTTCAAACTTTTTAGAGAGCATAAGTATTATGTACATCCCAAGCAGCACACATAGCTGTATAGTCACTAGACAACAGAATTTTTGAAAACTCGAGTCTGTTATGCTTTTTGTACAAGGGCTGTATATCCGGCTACACAGTTCTTATAATTCTAAAGGAGATCGGCGAGCCATGGCCTCGATAGACAAAGTATTAGACCATTCGAAAAAATATTTAAATAATTATAAGCCCTACTTTATTCTATCATTTCTCGAAAAACCCTAGGAATAAGGAATTAATAAAAAAGAAAAGTCAGTTGATGTATTCCTCGTGCTGCAGTTGTTAATAACAACCGATGTTACCATATTAAGCCATTTTTAAATAAAAATATTTTTTGCAGTAAAAGATTTGTACTATAATGTTCGATTAATATTTCTTTTCACTCCAAAAAGAATTTTTTATAAGTTTATTGCGAAACAATTATTAGAGATAAAGTATTTTTTTGTTGTTGTTAACTTATTTTACTGATTTTTTAGAAAAATCAATTTGCATTTTTGCGAACTACAACACTCGATACGGCTGTCAATTGTCAAACAATCGGTTGTCAACAACAGATTGCCGGATAGCGTCATAACGTTTCTCGCTCGTGTTGTGGACTTACGTTATATCTTTACTTTGTGTGCTACTTTTAATTACCGACCCTTGCTGTGTTGTTGGACGATTGTGACTGCCTTTGTGACCGACCCTATTTCGTTCTTGGACTCCGTTCTTCCAGAAATACCGATTGAACTTTGCACGCATTTTGGACTCCGTATTTGCCTTTTGACATTGTTACCTGTTGTTTACGATGGATAATCTCCGCTGCATCAATTGTGGCATATCCACTGCTCGCATGAGAAGGAACTCGCTAAACTCAATCGACATACTATCGGTGATTAGAGAATGGATATCTCCACGTCAAGTAAGTGTTATTTTATTGTTATTTTAATTACTTATTAGACTTAAACACTCATTGCAAGGTTGGATAAAATGATATACTGGTTTGTTTAATTTTATATAAAGCTTGCATTATTAACGAACGCAAGTAAAAAACACCACCTATACTTACATTTTGTATGTTGCTTGTTAAACGGGAAACAACAAATAATGCACCACCATCTATGCACCTGCATACGCAGGTGCTTATCACTTTGGTACCAAAGATATGTAGCAATGAAGCGTTTGTATATTTATAGTTAATCTATATTTCAGGTCACTGCATCGGACTATGTGTGCGACTCATGCTGGATGGTAGCTACACAGTCATTGCCAGGAACCAGTGCTGATTCGAATATTGGATCTAACTTGAATGTTGGCCATCGTCATGTTTGCATTAGTTGTGGAAGATCTTTATTGCGCATGAGATCCCATACACTGACACAAGATTCAACACAGCGTGAACGCCATATTTTTGATGTTATAACAGAATGGATTCACCCTCGACAAGTAAGTACTTAATAATCTGACAGCACATGTAGCTATTTAAAGAGTAACAAACAAGTTTCTAGTCCTGGCTTGTTTATACAGTGTTGTTAATCCCCACATAAATGAATTACATTCAATGTTTTTTTTCCATAGTAATATGTATTGATTTTCAAAATAGTCATTTTGTTTGCATAGTGTTATTTTTCCCACATAAACAAGTTCATTTTTTTTTCTACTGCAGTCGTTGATTCTACTATTTTTCTGAGTTGGTGTTAGGATTTTTGATACAATATAAATAAAACATGTTTTTTTTTATAGGTAACTTCTACAAGCTCTATTTGTCATCCATGCTGGCAGCGTGCTGACAGAGCTCCACATGTAGTCAGAACATCAAGAGAATCCAGTGACAATCCTATTCCTGAGCCTACTATTGAGGTACCACCAAATGTTCGAGATCACATAATGATGCCTTTATATGCAAGAGCTGCAGAGTCACAAAATCGTTGCTTTGTCTCGGGCTGCCATCGCACTGAACGTCTTACCATACCATTCTCTCTAAGACAATTACTTCTAAAAAACTACAATTTTTATGTTCCTATGAATAACCGTGTATGTTCCAGACATGTAAGTCATGGTTCATGGGATTTTTTGAATAATCCCCCTCACAATAGCAACCACATGTTTACTGCTTTACAAATACAGGACTTGATGACATTAAATGCAAGTCCTCTAAGTATAGATTTTAATAATATTGAGAATATGCCAGACCATTTAGTCCACTATTGGTTTGGTCGAACTAAACAGCAATTTGCTGAAATACTTAATGAAGTACCTCGGCTCTCACAAATGCGTAATGGATCGCTTGCCCTAGCAGCATATTTAATCAAATTAAGAACAGGAGACTCATTTGAAAGAATCTCTTTTTTAATTCAAGTACCAACAAGGACAACATCCTCTTTAATATCACGTGCTAGAGATTTCCTAGTACAAGACTATGTCCCTCTGCACTTAGGTGTAAATCACATAACCAGAGAACAAATTGCCCAGAGAAATCTTATGATTCCCAATGGGATTTATGGAGACAACAATAGAACCAGTGCAATTGTGATAGCTGATGGTACTTATGTTTATGTACAAAAGAGTTCCAATTATTTATATCAAAAAAATACTTATTCTTTACACAAGTATCGAAACCTTGTAAAAATGTTTATAATTGTCAGCACAGACGGATATATTATCGAAGTGCTTGGCCCCTATCCAGCAACAACATCAGATGCTGAAATAACGTTAAAAGAATTCCGTGATGAAAATCAACCATTAAGAAGATTTTTTGCTCCAAATTATGTTTTTATACTGCATAGGGGCTTTAGAGACTCTCTGTCATTACTAAACAATTGTGGGTACCGTGTTTATACACCAGCCACAGTTCAAGAGGGTGAAACACAATTATCTACACTAGAGGCTAATCGTTCCAGGGCAGTGACAATATGTCGTTGGGTCATAGAGGTGATTAATGGTAGGTTTAAACGTGACTTTAAGCTTTTTCGCCAAGAGTATTTTAATGCCGCATCTCGCAATTTGATGAAAGATTTTACTGTAGCTGCTGCCCTGATTAATGCCTTTCACCCTCTTATCGAAGACAGGAATGATGCTGGGGAAATTCTTAATATAGTAAATCAGAAAATGTACTCAGAAAATAGTTTAAGTACTGTAGTTATTAATAATAACTTAAATAGAAGACGAACGAATTTTCAAAGAATAAATGTGGATGACAATAATGTCAGTGATTTTCCCCGGCTCACCTACAATGAACTGATATTGGTGTGTTTAGGAACGTACCAAATAAAACAGGCACGTTCCTATTACGGCGAGCACATAAGAGCCAATGGATCTTTCACAATTGAGGTATGCAGAGAGGTTGACAGCAGTCTACTGAGAGAGCTGTCGACTGAAAATAGTGTTTGGCTGCTAAGAGGCAAAATACAATCGCGCCATGTAGGCTGTAAAATATACTTTGTTTATATTTTGGTCGACGGCTCTCTTAACGGTAGGGACGCAATACTACAACACTATTGCAATTGTAATGTAGGCAAGAGAACAGTAGGCTGCTGTGCACATATTTTATGTATAATATGGTACTTAGGGTGGGCTTGGTACCAAGACAATGTGGTACCTCCCGCCCAGCATCTCGATAGTATATTAATAACCGATGATGTGGAAAACAATTAATAAAATATTTTCAATTAACTTGAATTGGTTTTTTTTTTTTTAAATCCCTGACCATGTGCAGCTAAGGAATTTAAATTCAACATTCTGTAAGTTTCACCTCATATTAAAATCACTAAAACTCATTACCTAATAAAAGAGCGGAAACAAATATGTTAATGGGATTTATTGACTACTGTCTGAAATAAAGTTTTTATTTTTTAATTTTCGTATCCCATGTCATATAAAAAAACTAATTACACAGGATTAAAGACTAATATTACTCCTTGAAAACCCAAATTATTTCATTTTTGTTTATTGAGGCCTAATTTATTAGGACTGTTTGTGGATCTCCTTTGGCCCCAAATTAACCAGCCCTGAGCATTATAGTAGCTTGTTAACAGCTGTCCAGAGCATTTTAAGAGCTGTTAATGGGCTGTACAATGGCTTAGACAGCTATCAATAGGCCACTATCCAGCTCCTTTAATTCTCCTAGACAGCCAAAAGATGTTTTATGGCTTAGTATCGGTTATTGCTAAAGTCTACAAAGAAATAGCAACAAAAAACTATTTGTGCAGTGCAAGTGTTACGCGGCGTCATCTCTTTCTGTGGACAAATAATAATTTCTAATTTAAGGTAAGTATTTTTCACGTTTGTTTTGTGTCTCTATTGGCAAATTGTACTGCGAGTGCCACTTTACTGTTAATATACATGGTAATATTCTCAAATATTACACGGGCCATCGAAATAATATAGTTTTACGAACAATATTATACAAAATATATATGGTGTACGAATTATTCATGGATGTTAAGTCGAATTTTCCATTGAATGAGCATAAATAACTATTTGTAACAATGAAATAGTGTGTTTTTACTTCAATAGCTCTCAAACATCATGAAAACTTAACAGAAATCAGTCATATTTTCATATGTTATTTTGCTTGTTTACATTAAAATGGCGTTAATTTGTTATCCAGCAATAATTCTTACTAAATTCCCTTGGCTCTCTCTTTTCTGTTCAATACTACATAACTAAGTCTATGAATCAGCTGAAAACTGTACGCTAGCTGTACAGTGGTTTTCAGTTATTCTAACGCTTGGTTAAAGGAGTAAAGTGAGAGTATACAACGGCGTCTCAGGGATCTCTAATGTTGATAGAAAACTATTTCGGCCATTGCCACCCATTTTGCCGCCATTTTAGGCCAATCAGAGATGGACTTCTTCCAGAGATTTTCTATTTAGTTAAATTATAAATATCTTATTAATATAAAAACTGTATCTTTTTTCACAAATTTATATCACTTTACCTAATTTGGTGCTTTTACTTTCAGACATTTCAACAGAAACAGGAACGTGTGGAAGAAGATCTTATATCAGAGACACCTTTTGTTGAAAATAATGTAAGTAAATAAATTTACACATACTTGAGTTATTTGTCCGTAAAAGATCGATTTTAGCAATAAGACCGCCTGTGTAAACACCCTACGTGTAATAAAGAGTATTTATCTTATTTATCCTAACTCTACTATTATGCGATGAGCTCCCTTACCTGTTCAATAAAATTGAGATTTTTTTAAGGTTTTCCAATGTTTTGTCAGAAGTTTATTCGCACTACGTAATTTTGTGATTGCAGATACTTTGTCAAGATAGTATCCAGGAGATTGCAACGACATCATCAAACAATGTCATTGAGATAGTCAGTAGTGGCAGCTATATGGAACTAAACAAGTACAATCAACTCCTTGAAAACCAAAACCAAATTTTAAATAATCAGAAAACCATCATGGGTAACCAAACCATTATTCACGAACTACAGAAACAAATAATTGAAAAAGAAGAAAAAAAGTGTCTTTAGCAGACCATTTTGTGAACTGTTTCATTTCTACTACAAAATCTTCTAGATAAATATCAAGATTCTTCGGTTTTCCGACACCATAATAAATACCAATGATAAATGGTTGGGCACTAGGTATTAAAAATAAAATTGGACAAAACTCGTATTTCGAACTTTTATATATAAGCAAGCCATCAATGTTTATGTTCAAACTAATGCTCTTAACATTTTCTAAAACATTTACCGAGTTGTTCAAAACTATAGTTAGCGGATTGATTAGTCCATTGTGCCAGTATTCACCACCAGATTCGATTAATTTATTTTAAATAGTAATTTTTCTAACTGTATGTACATAAAATTGTTCTCGGGTCTTTTGGTAAAATATCTGTATATATATTATTCATAATTGTTACTAATTCCAGTGCATCTTGAGCAATATTTCTCTTTATTGCATATTCTTTTATATTTTCTTTAAATAAAATGTTTTTCATATAATTGTTTTCTCCCTCATCTTCACATGTCTGGTTTGATTCAAAACTTTTACTTTTTCTACTTTCAATAATTTGTTTAGAAAGGTCACTGACCAAATCCATTAATAATTGCACGGAACTATGATCATTGGTATCAAAATCTATGTGTCCGGAACCCTCATTTTTAATCAACACCAGCACGTGACTGCAGCTAGATTTTTACTGTCCTTGTTCCTTTGCTTATTGTATTATTTTAAAAAATTATTTTTAACTGCACCAGTTCTTTTCTTTTTTTTCCATGGTTTAACCGTATCCATTTTAAATTGTAATTTATTCTCGCACGATAATTAGTTAAGTCACGTTGCGAGGTTATGACAAAATTGACGTTGTCATAGCACTACAATAACCTATGTTTACTCTTCAATAATTCTAGAGATTCTAGATTCTATAGTGTAAATATTAGCTATTTTGAAGCCTCTGTAACCCTTTGGAATTCAAGTGGAGTAAGGCTACACTAATTTACAGCTGACGTAGTAGTCGTAAATGCTTTTAACAAGCTAGTATTATGCTCATTGAGGTAGCATTATAATTGAATTTGTGTACCCCAAAATAAAGTGTTAGTGTAAAAAGCCACTGGCAAAATGTAATTCTCTTATACAGCTTAGAAGAGGTGTGACTTTATCGCGTTAAGCAGCCGTTTACAAGCTTTGGTCTTTTTACCCAGCTAGTAACATTATACGTAGCCAATGGCTGGACAATAGTTCTTTCAAATTCTACTAAAATGCATTTTGTTGTTTTTTTCTTCATTGTACAGCCATTACTTAGCTGTGCTGTTTAACAGTGTAGAGATCAGCCCTCATACAGTCTCAAGAATAGTCTTATCCGTTAGTACAGCTACGTAAGACCCTTTAACCGTAATATAGCTTGTTTATAAATGTAATTTCCGCTAATGTGCTGCTTGGGATTAAAGTAAATATCAATAAAGTTTATTAACATTACTGGAAACCGCATCAAAATCGGACTAGTAGTTTTGCACAAACAAATATTTACTGCAGCGCCCCTTGGTGAGTTGTCACCGTAACACCTGTTTAAGAACATGCACCAATTAAATTCAAACCCATCACTGAAAACTACATCAAAATCGGATTAGTAGTTTAGAGACAAATGGCAACATTTTTTAATAACGTTGCCCCACACTAGGAATTTCTCCTGTATCGTGGGTGCGTTTACAGACATATAAATTCACATTCACAAACAGCCAGACCCGGAACAACTATCTGTAGGCCATACAAACATTTGTTCCGTGCGGGAATCGAACCCGCGACACGCAGCGCAGCAGTCAATCGCTCAACCTCTGCGCCAACCGTGTCGTCAAAATTGGTTTGCACTAACAAATGTTTACTGCAGCGCTCCCTGGTGAGTTGTCACCGTAACACCTATCTAAAATTATACACCAATTAAACTTAAACTCATCACTGAAAACCGCATCAAAATCGAACTAGTAGTTTTGGAGATAAACAAAAACATTGGTTTGCATAAACGAACATCCTCTCACCGCAAACACATATACCGTCTACCGTACCATCGCCAGCAATAAAAAAGGAAATAGGTACCTCCCAATCCAGTTTTTACTAAGTTACATTGAGTTCAATACAACAAAATTATAGCAACGAAGAGAATTCGTATTTTCTATAAAAATCTTCGAAAAGATACAATAATAATTGCCTTTGTATAATTTTGACATTATTTTCAACGAGAAAAATGGTAATCGAAATACTGAAACAAGTGAGCATACAGGCAGAAAAGAATTGAGTTTGAAAACTGTGTTCGATTCCGGTACCAGTTATACGAAACTCGAACATTATTCCAATATTTTATTTACCTGGAAAGTTTCGTCTATTTTTGTTTATCGTTATTTTTGAACGATGTTGTTATCTTGAATGGTTGGGTAGTAGCATACTACTATATTCCTTTGTGGTTATAAAACATTTATGGGATCTTCTTAAACCGAGCTTCGATGCTTTAGTTTCATCCAAATGCCCAAATGTGTATTACCCACAGTATCTGCAGTGCAGTTTTAAATTAAAGCTACAATTTCTTTATTTTTTACTTGAAAGAAAAAGAAATGCATTTATGTATAACAAACTTAAAGGCACGCAACACGTTTATGTACAGAACAAAATATACAATATAGTAAAAAATAAAAACAAAAAAATAATTACTCCGTAGGTACGTGGTGTCCTATTCCTTGCGAAACTGACTTGCGCAATCTCTGGCCAAGTTTGCCCTGAAAACACGCCAGCCATAAATAAAAATAAAATAGCGAATTTGAAAAATATGTTCATTTAAAACGTATCATAAACCGGACAGAAATTATTCCGCTAAACTTTGTGATAGACTCATTACGTATGTTAGTCGTGGCTAAGACAAAGCTTAAACCAAGCACCAAATTGATGCCCCATTTAACTCTGCACCTATAATAGACTTGCCTCCCAACTTGTTCACTGCCTGAATAATTTGGTTACGAACTGTCGCCTAGATAGTCTGGAGGTCTGCTATGCTATAGATACCTACCTACAAATATTGGCTTATGTGGATTGCCGATACCTTGATGTCACACGTTGTTTACACATTGATAAAAATCTGCGGTTAGAACATGGATATCATTGGTTAGTCTTAGTAATAAAAAACAAAACAATTTTAGGCGGTTTCGCTTCCGTGGCGTAAAAATTATAATGCACACATTAGAAATAAACATTGGTAGTGCTGTGGAAAAATTAATATGTTTGCCTGTATACCGAATAGTTTTGTTGATTGTATATAAAGTTTTAATAAATAAAATGACAGTGTAAGTTTATCGTATATAATAATATACATCGTAATATCGTATAATATAATATATCGTATTGATAGGTACTATCGATTGCTGGCCACAATCAAACAATTTAAGGTACCTCTTTGAATGAAGGCAATCAATGGGGAATCAAAGTTCTTTGACGAGACGTAGGTATTACTACTCATGCAGTGCATAGAAAATGATTACGGACAATCATTTCTAACAAGCAGCACCCGGGACAATCGGTTGAGTTAACTAAATGTTAAAAAACTGGCCAAGTGCGAGTCGGACTCGCGTGCAAAGGGTTCCGAACGAATTATTTTTTTTTACCATGTTATTTTAACACTACAGATTTCTAATAGGTATTCCTGTAATCTTTAGGTAAAGATCTATTATCTCCATTTTTTTCAAAATTTTAGGCTCAGTAGTTTCGGAGATAAGGGGGGGAATGGTCATTTTTCGTCTAATTTATTGAATAACTTCTAAATCATTTATTTTAAAATTATGAAAAAAATATAGTTAAAACCTTCACAGTAAGCCCTTTCATTTGATATGTCACACGATATTGTTCAAAAAACTTTTTTTTTAATTTTCTAGTTTGACCCCCAAAAGTGACCCCCATACTAAAAATTTAATATTTTACGTAACGCGTCCGTGTTTGGGTCATAGAAGTTCATATGTGTACCAAATTTCAACAGAATCGGTCTAGTGGATCCGGAGAAAACTGGCTGTGACAGACGGACAGACAGACACCCGAGTGATCCTATAAGGGTTCCTTTTTTTTTCGGAACCCTAAAAATAAGGCTTAGCGGACTTTTCGTTGATCTCCGTCGTAGAAAAATCTTCGATTTATTACCTGCAGCTTAATGAATCTCTTTTATCTTTCGTTCCTTTTTTGTCGACTCCTTTCAAAGAAAACTTTTCGTTCTTTAGCAAAACATAACTGGCTATTTGCTAACTAACTGTATACATATTTTAGAACTATATTGTGCCTGCAGCTTCGCTCGCATTAATAAAGATTTTACAAGGTCCCATAAACCTTTGTACCAATAGGGTAGTGGACTAAAAAAACTGGCCAAGTGCGAGTCGGACTCGCGTGCAAAGGGTTCCGAATGAATTTAATTTTTTTAACATGTTATATTAACACTACAGACTTCTAATAGGTTTTCCTGTAATCTTTAGGTAAAGATCTATTATCTCCATTTTTTTTCAAAATTTTAGGCTCAGTAGTTTCGGAGATAAGGGGGGGGGGACTGGTCATTTTTCGTCTAATTTCTTGAATAACTTCTAAATCATTTATTTTAAAATTATGAAAAAAATATAATTAAAATTCTCACAGTAAGCCCTTTTATTTGATATGTCACACGATATTGTTCAAAAAACTTTTTTTTTTTAATTTTCTTGTTTGACCCCCAAAAGTGACCCCCATACTAAAAATTTTATAATTTTCGTAACGCATCCGTGTTTGGGTCATAGAAGTCCATATGTGTACAAAATTTCAACAGAATCGGTCCAGTGGATCCGGAGAAAACTGGCTGTGACAGACGGACAGACAGACAGACAGACAGACAGACAGACAGACAGACACCCGAGTGATCCTATAAGGGTTCCTTTTTTTTTTCGGAACCCTAAAAATCTAATTAGTCCGTCAGATAGATTTCCAAAAAATATCCGACACATATTTTTTCTTTTTTCACGTAAACAAAAAATTAAGACGATACAGTAGGTACGTTAAAAAAAACTCGCCTGACGTCACGTGTCATTTGCTTTCAGTCAAGAATGCGAGACGCGCAAGACCGGTCGTTGTGGCAATGCTTGGGGGAGGCCTATGTCCAGCAGTGGACGTCTTTCGGCTGATATGATAATGCTCATGATGGCACTTTTTAACGATAAGTGACGTCATAAGCCCTCACTCCTGATCTTTAATACGTTTTATCTTCGTCAAAACGTGCCTAATATTTTTCGATAATCTAACTGACGGACTACATAGAATCTATTTTTTTTTAATCAGGACACATCCCTATTCATAAAACTCAAAAAGAAAAAAACACCAGAAGGTCAATTCCACTAATTTTTAAGCAACTTTTGCATTCACATCTTAATCGCAATCTGTCAAAACACCTCATATTTCCATACATTTTTGACAGATTGCGAATGACATGCGAATGCGAACGTTGCATAGAAATATAATTGGCACTCAGCTCACTTTCGCATTAATATTATTAGTAAGGATACATTTATACCATCTAACCTAATATTATAAGCGTGGCTAAAATAGTTTGTATGTTTGTTACAGGTAATCTCTAGAATTACTGATCCGATCACGAAAATCATTTCACTAGTCAGCAACAGTAAGTATCACTAAGTCAGTCATAACAGCCGAAGACGTCCACTGCTGGACATAGGCCTCCCCTAAAGGGAGGGGTTTGTTTCATAATCGCCACACTTGGCAGGCGGGTTGGCGATCGCAGTGTTTGGTGTTGCGTTTTACATAGAACGCTGCTGCCCATTCTCTGATGAGTCCCTTAGTCGCCTCTTACGACACCCACGGGAAGTGATGGGATGGTATTATTCTTTTACGGTACTATACGGCACTGGCCGACACCATGCGGCGGTGGCAGTGTCACTGAGTACTACGTTTTATCTCACAAAATGCATGGTTTCCGTGGGATACGCCAAGGGAAACGAGCTTGTATTAAATATTCTGAGGGTAAAATAACTATGTATAAATGGCCGATAAGGGACAAGAGCTTATTAAAGTAGCAATCTCGGTACTCGGCTCTAGGGTATAACAATTTGTTTAATATAATAAGGCTATATTTCTGCTCAAGGATGCTCGCGAAATCAGAACTTGTCTTAAGTGAGGCACTTTATTAAAAGTTTGCGATACAATCTTTTTTTGAAATCCTTCAAAGGAATCACGATTTTGGTAATCTTGATTTACTGTGTGTTGAGTCATGAAAATTTATTATATTAATTTTCGCTTTCTAATCGACTTCAAAAAAAAAACCGAGTTGAGAATCTCCTCTTTTTTTTGAAGTCGGTTGAATAGGAAGAGCTTCTCAATTCGGTTGTATTTTTTATGTTTGTTACCTCAAAACTCCGTCATTTATGAACCGATTTGAATAATTCTTGTTTATTGTAAAAGGATATACTTTACGATTGGTCCCATTTAAATTTCATCAAAATCGGATTAGTAGTTTGGCTTTTGGATCAAAATAGCTGGAACTAGCTAACTTAGATGACGTATTTTGTTTGTCATCCAAGTAAACGAAATAGCGTATTTTGCTTTCCTGCGACTTTCCAGTGGTGTTGTTATGTGTTTGGTACCACTATAAAGTAAAAAATAAAAAACTTTTTACAAAAAAATATAAACGACTTCCCAACAAAACACTACAAAGAATAAAATAACCTTTATTTCGGAAGTCGGTGTTTTTGGTTTTGTTTCATGTTTTTAACACCGACTTCCGAAATAAAGGTTATTTTAAGTGGTGATACTTGGACGACGTCTTCGTCAACGCTGAAATTGAAATAAGCAAAAATGCTCATAAAATAAAAACTACTGAACTGAACTGAATCAAATTTTTAAAGAAACAAATGGCAACTGTACTGCATCGAATTAAAAAACAATCACAGAAATCGGATCAGAAACCTCAGAGTAATCGGAGTACATACATAAAAAAAAAATCCACCGAATTGAGAACCTCCTCCTTTTTTGGAAGTCGGTTAAAAATAAAAAAACTTTGTAACGGTGTATAACAGTGTTTTTGGTTGTTTCATCGTATTTTAACACCGACTTCCGAAATTAAAGTTATTTTATAATTTGTAGGTACTGTTGTTTTTTTTTTCGAAGTCGGTTAAATTTTTTTGTAAAAAAGTTTTTTTTTACATGGAGCGACTGCATCTGATTTCCATAACCTAATAACTAACTGGGTAACGCGGTACCATTTGGCAAAACTGGTGTCAGTTTTTCTAGCTTCTGACAATCTGTGATAGATAGGCCTACAAATGGCCTGAATTAAAAGCTTAAATACTTTCCGAGGCACAGCGGAGTCTGGGTATGCAATGAGTGACCATCCATCCACAGACTGACCTCGATAAGCGTTGCTTAACCTTGGAGATCGATCCGTGCGGGTGTAATTATATTTAGCTACGAGCTTAATAACATTTACCTTTACTCTAACTACAATATTTTAACTATAGCGGGAGATAATCCATTATTATATAGTTTCATGCTGCAGAAATAATAACAACGCCACACAGAGGTCGACTTCAAACATTGTTCGGAAGATCCGCAGAACCGAAGTCTGTTCCAATTGTTTACTTTCATCCTCGAACGAATAAACAACTAACTGAAAACAACAATATTCGTTACAATAGAACGCTTGTTTATTCAACTAACCGCTTTAATATCTATACATATAATAAAATCGTAGACTAACCGTGTCTGTACATTGAATATTTTTGCATGAAAATTACACAGAAAACTCAGGAAAAAGGTATAAAACACAAAAATGTAATTTTTGAAATTTTTGTCTGTTTGTCTGTTTGTCTGTTTGTCTGTGCGTTTGTGGGAGCATCACGCTTAAACCACAGATTAGATTGCAAATCTAAGTACTTAAAAATGTTAAGTGATAACCCGAGTAACATTTAGCGTTTCTTTCATCAAAATCGACTTACAAAATCAAAAGATATTGAATTTTTAAGTTTAGGAAGAAACTTTCTAATGCATTCTGATGAGTCAGAGCGCCATCTATTGAGAAAAATAAAATGCACGAAAGCATTCAAATTTGTTGAGTTTTTGTGAAACTTTTAATACGTTGCAAAATAAGAGTGATCATTTTATACCTTTTCGTTATTGATCGATCAAAATCAAAATATATTGAATTTTTAGTTTAGTAAGAAACTTCCTTATATATTCTGATTAGTCAGAGCGCCATCTATTAAGGAACCAAAAAATGCATGAAAGCATAAATGTTACACCAAAACACATTGATTGAGTTATTTGTGAAACTTTTAATACGTAGACGTAGTCTTCTATACATATAATAAAATCGTAGACTAACCGTGTCTGTACATTGAATATTTTTGCATGAAAATTACACAGAAAACTCAGGAAAAAGGTATAAAACACAAAAATGCAATTTTTGAAATTTTTGTCTGTTTGTCTGTGCGTTTGTGGGAGCATCACGCTTAAACCACAGATTAGATTGCAAATCTAAGTACTAAAAAATGTTAAGTGATAACCCGAGTAACATTTAGCGTTTATTTCATCAAAATCGACCTACAAAATCAAAAGATATTGAAATTTTAAGTTTAGGAAGAAACTTCCTAATGTATTCAGATGAGTCAGAGCGCCATCTATTGAGAAAAATAAAATGCACGAAAGCATCAAAATTGTTGAGTTATTTGTGAAACTTTTAATACGTTGCAAAATAAGAGTGATCATTTTATACCTTTTCGTTATTGATCGATACAATCGATCCTCAAAATCAAAATATATTGAATTTTTAGTTTAGTAAGAAACTTCCTTAAATATTCTGATTAGACAGAGCGCCATCTATTGAGGAACCAAAAAATGCATGAAAGCATGAATGTTACACCAAAACACATTGATTGAGTTATTTGTGAAACTTTTAATACGTAGACGTAGCAAAATAAAAGTAAACATTTTAATACCTTATCGTTATTTATCGTTACATACGGGCTTCTTATTTAACGTCTTCTGCTGCCAAATATTTTGTCAGTTTACATGGTCGATAGATGACGTTGCACTGATGCCGCGTTTTTCTGAATTGCGGTGTTAAGATTTTCCGCTGGAGAATGACCTCACACGATTATTAAACACTGTCGTAGTTCGTAGGAATTTCGGTTTGGCCTCTGGAAGGTCTTAAACGAATAGGGGCCAAAATTGCTTAAATCTCTGAGTTGTGCTGGTTTCGTTTAAAGTGCTTTTATCGTAAGTCGTTTAAAGTGCTTTTATCGTCGAGTCTTAAACTGATTTGGAACTCAGTAGTTTTGTGAATTACTGAACGGTTCGACTTGCGGATCAGGCCTGTAGGGTTCCGTACCAAAGGTGCTGACAGGACCCTTCTTCTAAGGCCTCCTGATTCCGTTTAGAGCGAAGCAACGAACGGTTCGATTTGCGAAACAAAGCTAATAATAATAAGGTACCGTACCAAAGGTGGTCACGGTGACGGGAGCGATCGATTTTGGTGGGGCTACTCTCTAAGTCCGAAGTCCGTAGTTTCGGGCTTAGTTGCGGACGTATTCTACTCCGTATCACCTACAGACTTACGATTAATCCCGAACCCGAACTAAGAATGAATGACAACACGATTTCACAGTAACTGTCAAATCGAGTTATCATTAGTTGTCTGTGGTTAGGTGATACGGAGTAGATTTTTTTTTTACTATAGATAGGCATACGTTTGACCACTATGTCACCTGATGGTAAGCGATGATGAGGTTGAAGATGGAGCACGTTTGCCTAGAAGCAACCTATTCACTTTTGTCTTAAAGACTCCCAGGTTGCCCGCAACTAAGTTTTTAATTCGTGCTAAGTATCAGACGGTTCGATTTGCGAGCCAAGGCAAATTATAGGGTTCCGTGCCAAAGTTGCTAATGGGACCCTATTATTTAAGCCTTCGCGTACGATCTTGATTCGTGCGAACCAAGTCGATTTTTAGGGTTCCGTACCAAGGTTGCGAACGGAACCCTATTTATTGATAAGCCACCGCTGTCCGTCTTCCTTCAGTTTATTAACCGACTTCAAAAAAAGGGAGGAGGTTATCAATTCGACTGTATTTTTTTTATGTTTGTTACCTCATATTAACCGACTGGATGAACCGATTTTCATGATTCTTTTTTTATTTGAAAGCTGGTGCTTCCCTTGTGGTCCCATTGCCACCACGTCAGGATCTGATGATGGGAACCCTGAGAAATCGAGGGCAACTCTCGAAAATTGTAGGCACGTATTTGGTAAAAACTTGATATTCGTGTGTATATCGGGTGATACTACAAAAGAATGAAAGTTTGGATCAGACGTGATGATGGAGACGACAGATAGTCAAGGGAACTCCACATCGGTATGTAGGAACTACCAAGTGTTTGGGCTTATTTCATTCGTATTGACGAGACCTTTACACCGAAAGCACTTGGAAAGTTTTATTTTCATAACATAACATCACGCCAGTACGCTGTGAATTAGAACGCAGTTTTTAGTGGTACGCAGGTTCCACTAAAAATTGAAAAATTAAAACTTTTTTACAAATACTGTGTCCGACTTCCAAAACAAAACACTACAAAGTATAAAATAACTTTAATTTCGGAAGTCGGTGAAAGTTATTTTATACTTTGTAGTGTTTTGTTTTAGAAGTCGGTTACATTTTTTGTAAAAAAATTTTTTTTTCGTTTTATTTCTGTCTCGCAGATATAAAAATGTCTTCTAGAAAAAGGTCGAATCTTTCACAATATAGCAAAATTCTCAAAGTCGGGTTTGTTCGAACACTATTCTAACTAACTCGAGAACGTCTCGACCGATTTTCATAGTTTTTGTGTTTTATTCGGGACGAAGACTAATTCCTTCGTCCGGAATAGCATAATAAGAATTAAAATACAAAAAAAAATGAGTATGTAGGTAGGGTAGGTAGGCAGGTAGGTAGGGTAGGTAGACAGGTAGGTAGGGAAGGTAGGCAGGTAGGTAGGGTAGGTAGGCAGGTAGGTAGGGTAGGTAGGGTAGGGTAGCTATGGTAGGTTGGTATGGTAGGTGAGTAGGTAGGTAGGTTAGGGCCGGTAGGTAGAGTAGCCAGTTGACGGGAGCGAAGCCGCGCGGGTCAGCTAGTTGAGAATATAATTTCCTGACAGTTTTTCGTTTATTTAGTGTCTTAACTCTATCACTAAGAATTATATTTGATATTTTTATGTCCTTTTGATTTTAGATAGGTCTTAGGATTATAATCCTGACAAAAATATACCACAGGATGTTCTAGAAGTGCGTGGTCATATTTAAGACGACGACATACGCCAGCGGCCTTTTTTTTAAGGATGGGAAATCATCAAATGACTCCTCCCGTTCTGGGTGGAGCAGACTCTTACTAACTAAAACCCATCCGTGTTCCTCCTAATGCCCTTTACGTTCCCTGGGCCGCGATGACTCTTTCGAACAAATTCCGCAAATACGCCAGCGACCTTGGAGAAACAAAACGCGCACTCGTTTCACACTCGCGCAACCCAAAATGCTGTAGTTTTTTTGTACTTTCCTTATTATTTTCCTATGACTTTAAAAAATAAATCCGTATATCAAACTGTAGATAATTGAATTAAAAGAAAAATAAAGAAAGAAAAATTGTTTATTCTGCCCAAACAGACGCGCATTAACATGATATTATCATGATATTAGAATTGTCTTTGAGATAGTGCAAATTCCTTTGAAATACGCTCGGCGTCCGATGGTCGTTTTTATAAACGTGTTAGACATAACTTTACAAATTAATTACACTATGCTGAACTCAAAATTTTCATATATTTTCATATAGGTATATATATTTCATATATTTTCATTATTAAGAAAATAGTCTTGTGTAACATATATTAAAACTGGCCAAGTGCGAGTCGGACTCGCGTGCAAAGGTTCCGAACGAATTTTAATTTTTAGGTATAGGTTTTCCAGTAAACTGTAGGTAAAGATCTCCTTTTTTTTTTCAAAATTTTACGCTCAGTAGTTTCGGAGATATGGGGGGGAATGATCATTTTTCGTTTAATTTCTTTCATAACTTCAAAACCATTTGTTTTAAAATTATGAAAAAAATATAATTAAGACCCTCACAGTAAGCCCTTTCATTTGATTTGTCACACAATATTGTTGAATAAACGTGAACCCCATACTAAAAAATTTATAATTTACCTAAAGCGTCCGTGTTTGTACCAAATTTCAACGGAATCGGTCCAGTGGACCCGTAGAAAACTGGCTGTGACAGACGGACGGACAGACAGACAGACAGACACCTGAGTGATCCTATAAGGGTTCTGTTTTTTGTTCGGAACCCTAAAAAATAAAAACGACTAGCCTTTTAGACGTAATGCTCATTTTAAAATCAGCCACTACCTAATCCGTATCTGCGCCTTAAGGGTGGATTCTAGAATAAATAACAAAACATAAAAAATGTGACTTTTTCAAAAAAATCTACCACAAAAAACTACTTAAATACTCAGAAAATATAACTTTTCTAGCAGTCTGATGCAGCTGGTGACATCAAATCTGTGGTTGAGCTAAAGTAAAAGTACCAACTATAACGAATGGCGATATAAACACGCACTTCTACGATACTAGGTATGTATAATCAAATGAAATCTAAATTTCCAAACTATGGTCCCACTTTATGGCAAAGGCCTCCCACTGACTTTTCCATTCAATTCTGTTCATTACTTGTGAGGACATTCCTGTCCTTTCATCTACGCCTCGAAAGTTTCATCAAAAACCGTTAAGTGGGTACATAGTTTTTTCGTGAAAGAGCAACAAACAACCACCCATCCACTCTCACAAACTTTCGCATTTGTAATAGTAGTAGGATAATCAGAAAGCTAAAAATGTGATAAATGCAATTTCAATTATAATTAAAATTGCAATTTAATGAGAATTACAACCACAAAAGCTTTCTAAAAAGCAAAACACAAGATTTATCAACGGCCTTCAGTTAAATACGAAAATGTCTCCCTCGGTGGATCGGTGACAAGCTAGACAAGGTTACTTAACTCTTCAATGTCAAGTACCTATCTGGGTAAGGGGTAAGGTACTTAACGTGACAAATCTAGACAGATTTTACGAGTTTAGGCCTGAAAAGGCTTGCTTCGCTGGCAAAGGAACAAGGGCTAACTAAACAAATTACATGTCACATTATATGTCAAAAATAATTATTTATTTAGTGTCTGAGAAAGTAAGTCGTCGTAGACCACCCCCAGGTATCGAACTCTAGTGAGTTCCAACATTGAATCCTTACATTTTTTTTTTTGATTTCAAAGTAATTATGAAAAAAGAAAGTATCAACACCGATACGTCACTAAAAATTGAAGCAGTTTCAACACATATAACATCACACAGAAAGAAAGTAAAAGAGTTTATTTGCAGCAAGCATAACACAAAACAAAAAAAAAACTAAACTCATCGTTCAGCATAATACTGGGACTCGTGTGCAAAGCAGAGCCACAGCGCTTTATACCTGTATTCTCTGAAGATTTAACATTTTCAAGAATTCAAAATAACTCTCGTTCCATCATTATCAAAATATTTAAAACCTACGATCGATCTGAGAACATTCACAATATCAACTCCACATTCTATTCACAAAATAAACAACTCAATACTCGTCTTCGCTCACTCAAAGCCGACATCGTCTAGATCCCTTTTACCGACATCGCCTTGTATTTTAATCAGTACTTGCATTCAGTGATTTACGAGCACTTCTCGCGTCGACGGCAGACGATGCTATTAATCTGATATTCCCGTCGATCCTCCTGTATCACCGTATAGCCACGATGTAGATAAGGTTAGAAGATTAATTCAATACAATGACTCACAGAGCTTGCAATTGTCACACCTTTTGTACCCGCGCAATGTACGCGGATTACTCTTATATTGTCAGAATGTTCAGATTCAACTTCAATGTCTAATAGTAAAAGATGACAGTCACTAACATGCATGATTTGTATCATAAGTTTTGAAATCTCGGTGTTCTTTAGCTCTGTGCAACGACCATTAACAGCTGAACGCATTTTGTGGAACAATACACATATTCGCAAATGGCTCCAACAGTCATAAGTCACAAATAACTAATGGAATGATATAAACATTAATATTCCCATTGGCATTGGTGACGATAATTTTATAATCATCACATTTCAGCTGTAAGACGCTCACTGTTGGACATAGGCCTTTTACTAGCTTCGAGCATCGTCACTTCAACAAATCTTGTGAAGCGGAATCCTGCGATTTTCCAGTGAGTTAACAGTTCACCTCATCGGAGGTCTTTCAACGTAGGGGGTAGGTTTCTACCGTCAATTACAGCAATGACTGTAGCACAACCTATCATTTAATGGACCCCACAGACACGTACCGGTACGTGTATCACTACTGAATGGCAATAGCAGTCACAAATACGTTTGCACTCGGGCTGTGTGCGTGCATTTTTGTTCTTTGAACAAAATTTACCTTCTGCGCCTACCTCTTTTGTGCCATTAATCTGATCGAGCCGTCGTCCTCCTGTATCATGGTACGTCGCTCAATATTAATTTTGGAGCTCAAACTTCAAGAATAGGCGTCTGAAGTAGGTCAATGTTAGGTAACTTGAGATTTTCACGTTACATTTTTGGGTGGAGAGTGTAACAAGTATATCAGGTAAATTTTAAGTTTGAAGTAAGTATACTTGTAGTATAGATGATCCGAATGTGTAATATTAATGAGAGTGTGTACAAAAATAAAGTTTGGCGCTGCAGTGTCTTTGACAAAGTGTCATTTAATAGGGAAAAAGATTGTTGAAAATTCAAAATGGGGCATTTCTTCACATAGAAGAAGATTTTTCCGCAATCTAATTACGCTTAGGAGTTAAAAAGTAGCGTTATCGCTTATTGGATGTCATTTTGTCCATAGGATTTTACAAGCGGTGCTAAGCCGTTGTTAATATTTATTATTTTGGTTCATGATTTTTTAGTAGATAGTAGGAGGCCATCAGACATGTCCTACATATTAATAACTATTCATTGTGTTACAGCGGGACAGTCCTCTTCTTCTTTGACAACTGTTTTAATTTCATTTTAAAGTTTTATTATTTCTCCGTACATATTATTATCTCGAATAGCTTTAATTTACTGGTAGCATTTCCTAGTTTCTCAATAACACAGCAATAGCATTTAAAATTTAGAGACATCTACAATAAATAGTAAGTTGGAAGTAATTTTGTTGCAGGCGGTGCGCTTCCGTGCGCGTTTTGTTTTTGCTCCGTATTTTGGAGCGAGACCGAATTTTTATTCTATTTTGAGGAAGTGCTGTTACTGCGATTTAAATTAGTTTCGTAACGTAACATGAAGCTTAAATTACTTTTATACGTATTTCTGATTAATGCTGCAGAGTTTAAATAGTCTTGGTATCTATGAATACGGATAGGTTACCAAATATCTTTCGTAATTCTGTTTAACTCATCTAAGACAAACATTAAAATAATTTGAACAAAAAATAATAAATATTTTATCATAGATACTTTTATGACCTCATTTTAGTACCTAATAAAAGGTCGATCAATAGGTAATTTAACGTCAATTACTCAAATAAATATTCCCTCATAAACCATCAATCCAAATAAAAAAAGGCTTATTCATCACAAATTACAAAAGACCAAAAAACCACGGCCAACTAATTAATCGTAACCAAATCTTACGACTCAAGGGGCTATTTGATACCGCAAAAAAATAGATGACTGTCTTAATTCGCCTCAACACAGTTCGAAGGCATCTTTTGTCTTTCCCCCTCACTCTTCTCATTAATCTTTCATTCCGGAACTGTCTCCACAAAGGCTGAAAGAAATACTGTCGGGCTACTAAAATGTTGCGTTAATTCCAAGCAACGAATTTGTTTTATGTCGGGCATAAAATTGTGTGAAACCTCCTTGGAATGTCGTCAGTATTGGCGCGAAGATTTATGTTCAGTTCTTAGTTTGAAATTCGAAAATGTAGGTTTTTTTTAAGAATGTTTGTGGTTGTACCCAAATATAAGTTACAGCACTTTTCGGTTTTAGAATGGATTTTACCTGAATGTGCTGCAGATAAAATGGTGGAACTAAGAACCCGTTATCGTTGGAACCGACGGAACTCAATTAAATGAAACGTATTTACTTATGTCTTTCGGGTATTTTCGCCTATGCACCTATGATGCACGTAATGCCGTAATTCTAAAATTTAAATAGGTCCCCGTTTTGTTTTCCGAATATGGCAAAAGGAGTCGGTTTATTATAATTTTAAAATAGCAATAGGTGTCCGTCCGTCTGTCTGTCAAGACCCTTTTACCTCGAGAAAGCGTGGCGGTATAGAGTTAAAATTAAGATTAAAATTAAGACCATATACCTAAATGTACGGTCCCTTGAAGCTGTGAAAAAATAGAAGTAAGTACTAAGTTAATGTATAAAAAAGATACGGCCGTTTATGCCACAGAAAACGTATATTTCGACACTTTCAAGGGAATCAAATGTATAGGTTATTTCCCGTTGACCTAGAACTATGATATTTGGCAATTAATACCGTCTTATACTACAAGTATAGGGAAAAGTCTGAAAACTATACATTTGTAATTTAATCATAAAAAACATAGTCTTTATTTAAAGTTATTTGTAGCTACAAATATGTACGGGTCGGAACCCTTGGTGGGCAACTCCGACTCGCACTTGGCCGGTGTTTTGTTTCTTAAATTTAATTTATTTTTCGAGGATTTTAAATAGCTCTACTTTAATATCTCGTGTCTTCTCAGATAACGTCCTTATTCACACACAATGAAGTGTAAGTAAGTACCTAAGTAAAGTACATCTTCCTTTACATTATCAAGAGTTTCCGCCTTATCTTTTCCGTCCCTTTTTCAACCAAATTGTACTCTACAAATCACTTCTTGTCACTTTAGATGGAGGTCAAGGCTAGGCCTAAAATGTTTACTGTTGGGACATTCAGAGATAGATATTAAATTAAACTTCAGAAAAGTCGTTATTTCTACGTCTGAGAAAAGTAAAAGTTTTTAGTTGTTCATAAAAGAATTCCCAAAAAGTTGAAAAGTTATATTATAAAAAGTAGAAATCTGAGGACTAATATTATGATTAAGATAAAATTGGTACTTAATAAAGAAGAAATAACTATGATCCACTTTCACAGATAAGAAGCCTCTATCCTTGCTTATCTTCTTGTAATATAATTAGGACCATAATAATAGACTTCAGTCTATTAATGGAAATGAAATAAAAACTCGATATGGCTGCCTGTGTGTGCGTGTGTAAAGCGAGGCAGCGGAGCGGAAAAACGGAGAAATTTTAACCAATAGAATTGTACAAAATCTCAGTGACTCACGCTGTGCATTTTTTGGGAATGCGTCATGCTTGGCGCAAATAAACGCTTTTTCTTTCTTTCTTTTTTTCTGTGCGGACATTTTAAGTAACTCCATTGGTTAAAATTTCTCCGTTTCTTCGCTCTGCTACCCCGTTCCGCCTCAATGGACAGGTAGCCTAAAATATCACTTTCAAACTTATATCTGTCAGCAGTAAAATCTCATTTCATCATGGAAAAATAAAAATTTTTGTAAATGAGAAAAACTCTAAATAAACTCTACGTATGGCAGAATAGTTACTGAAAATAAATCTGGTATAAAATGGGCAAATACTGTATCGGAATTTAATTTCGCAATTTTGTAGCATTGTATTAAATTTCAATTCAAGGCAGCGCTTGGTGGCAATCAAAGTTTTACAAAATGTTGCAACTTTATTAATTTACCTGCCTACTGGTTTAATCAGGAGTCCAGTGGGACATATCGGGTTTTTCGGGATAAGGGTAGCCTATAGACACGCGATGCGGCGGCATAGTGACGGTAAAGTTTTCCATTAGTAAATTGTTTTTGTAATCGGATGAGAGGTATCATCAAAAATATTAACATTAAAACTGGCCAAGTGCGAGTCGGACTCGCGTGCAAAGGGTTTCGAACAATTTTTTTTTTACATGTTATATTAACACTATAGATTTCTTATAGCTTTTCTTGTAATTTATAGGTAAAGCAAGTAAGTAAGTTTTATTTGCAAAAAAATATGGTAAAGAGATGTTACATTATATAGTTCTGGTGCAGGACACATTCCACCATTCTATGATGGCATGCTAATATTTGTACATAACATTATGCTTTATCATTAAACACACTTCGAAATAATATTGACACACATTATCAATTATCAAACAAAACAAATCAACAATAGTAATAATTTTATGAAATAAATTTTAAAGGGAAAACATAAAATAAAATAAATATTTATAGGTGGCTACAATATGCTTATCCAATGATAAGCATATTATAAAGATCTAATATGTCCATCATTTTTTTAAGCTCAGTAGTTTTGGAGATAAGGGGGAGGGAATGGTCATTTCTCGTCTAATTTCTTGAATAACTTCAAAACCAGGTTTTAAAATTATGAAAGAAATATTGTTAAAACCCTCACAGTAAGCCCTTTCGTTTGATAGGTCACACGATATTGTTTAAAAAACTTCTTTTTTATATTTTGTAGTTTGACCCCCAAATGTGACCCCATACTAAAAATTTTATCATTTACGTAACACGTCCGTGTTAGGGTCACAAAAGTCCATATGTGTACTAAATTTTAACAGATCGGTCCAGTGGATCTGGAGAAAACTGGCTGTGACAGACGGCCAGACAGACAGACAGACACCCAAGTGATCCTATAAGGGTTTCGTTTTTTGTTCGGAACCGTAACAAACAATTTTACTTCCTTACCTGTAAGTTGAAATCACAATAAAGAGTCCCAATAGTCTCAAGACTTTGTGGCACACATTTCTGTTTCTGTGTCTTGGTATGTTAAACAATTTTTGAAGAAAGTAAAGTTGAGGGCTTAGGAAACAGTAATCATTAGAGCGCAATTACACACGCAACTTTAACATTTTACTATCAATTCAAAATGCTTTTAAATTCTGTATTTCTACAACGTAGATTAATTATATACAAAATTCAGCTTACCTCTATTACAAATTTTAGGGCTAGGGTCATATCCTGAAAGCTTATGAGCCACTCCGCCTGTCAGCTCTAGGCACGGATTTAACGATCCATTTCGACGTAGCGATACGCTCCATTTGCTCTCTGGGTCTCGGGTATTCCTTGCTTAAAGTGTTTAAATTTCATAACTGCTTCTAGTGTTATAGAACCGAAAAATTATACTTGAGGACAATTTGAAACAGAACTTTGATTAAACAAAGTGTGGCCATTACCTTTATCATGTCCTCTACAAAACATGCAAATGCCACCAAGCTGTTATATTCAGTGATGAAATAAATCACAGTTTGTGCAGTGAGACAGCCTTTTTTCATGTATGTATTCTACTCATGTTTGAGTAAATAAATGATTATCTTCTTATCTTACGCATCCATTCGTTAAAAAAAATTCTTAAGGATTGTCGTATTGTTCAGGTCTATGCCTGATTTACATTCAGTCCTCATTCACGACATGAATCAGAATCAGAATCAAACTTTATTTGTGAAACATAGGTATTTACATAAAGGTCTTAGGTCATGCCATTTTGTTTTAGCCGAGAATCAAAGCAGTCAAAAAAACTTGACACTTATAACTCCGAAGCGTCATTTTAAGCCTGGTACAAAAGCGGCGCGTACTCGAAGAAGAATAAAAAGCCTCTCCAGCCAAGTGGCCCGTCTTGCGCCGAAACTCTTTGTGGCGCCATCTGTGAGATTTTTGACACAACATGCAACTGTTGCGTTTTGAGTTAGTGACTCTTTGTCGTTTCGTTTTAATTATTCCTATGATACCTGTTCTCGTTAGAGTGAAATTTTGAGATTAATATTTATGAAATTGACCAAAATACATCTTTGGCTGGACAATCGACGTGTGAAGGATATAGACCACCTCTATAGAAACCAAGTGACTAAAGCAGTGTTAGATTTTAGTAGCTTTCATACCCCTTGAATAGCACCAGACATCACATCGGACATGTTCCATATTTGTTATAAGTGGGTATCTATCCCTTTTGACTACAAACATAGGCATCAGCAGCAAAGGAAAAAAACTAAGTACTAGACAAGCAAGTGTTGTCATTGGGCTATACTGGCTGGTATTCAGCAATGCTAACGGAAAGATACGGTGTTAATGAGTTTCAATAAAGCACTTTTCCTGTCGTATTTCTTCATCATGGCACGACATTTTTCCTGCCCATATATTCTATCCTTCCGTAGTAATCTTCAGCAATTATTTCACCTCAGTATAACGTCTTAGTAATCCTAAAGCCTTTATTTATTACACTGACATAGATACTAAAATACAGGTGTTATTTTTCTTACATGGATCGCGTGTAAAGAAACAAATGGCTGCAATCCATCATGGCGGATTCTCCTGGCTTGTTTCTTGTCCTTTAAGATATTTATTTTGGTGCTACTTATAGTGGGAAGTGCAATACAATGTAATTAGTATCAGAAAATGGTATCACTAAAGCCGAGTAAAAATAATAAGGTATGGACTGAACCGCGCTTACGGTAACTCACTATTTTGGACATCAATTCCTAGTAGGTAAATTAAAACTTCACAGACTAACTGTCACATAGACAAAAATACCTTTTCGCTTAATGACGAGCATTTTACAGAAAATCTTAAGAAGTTTAGAGGGTATTTGGAACAGAGAGCAAATTTCCGCTAACCTCCATTGAAAAGGGAGGATCCTCCGAACAGATGGTTGTTGTGTCTGACAGGCAACTGCCCGATAGTTGATATTCGGGCTGATGTAATATGTTCAAATCGTACGATAAACTCTAGTTCGCTGCTAGTTGGCTAGATGGCGTCGCGGTTCTTTTTGTTGCGATGTTGATTTGCTCCGTTGTTTTTTCTTGTGGTGGCATTGATGCCGCTACAGAAAAACCACTCATTTCCATGACTGTTCATACACGAACGTAGAATTAGTGTAATTTAATAACTTCACTTATGCTATGCAAACACTCCTGTGCAAAGGAAACCTATTGAAAAATTTATTGCAGAAACTTGTACAAACTACTTTAATATTATTAATTAGTAAGTACGAAAAGAGCTTTTATACCTACTAGGTTTTGCCCATGACTTTTGCGATGTCCCGGATTTTCCCGTTCCCGTAGGACTTACCGGAAATCCTCTCTTCGTGCTCCCCTACGGAGTATAGGAAACCTACATGCCAAATTTCAGCTTTCTACGACCAGCAGTTTCGGCTGTGTGTTATCTGTCAGTCACTCAGTCACTCGATCAGCCAGTAACGGAAGAGTTTTATACATATTGATTAATTGATGATTAGTGAAAGGTTTTAAAACAAACAACAATAATGTCCACAAAAATAATAACTTTCGAAAACTTCGCATTTCAACTTGGCATAAAGACCAAGCAGTGGCCTCTACTCTATTAATATTTTAGACAGAACTATGAGAAATATTCCTCATACATTCTGCCAAAGAAATAATGGAAAAACACTGACAATAACTAAGTCAGGCAGAACTATAAAACCTATTTGGAGACGCTCCAACGTCTTGCTATTTCAAATGGCTTTCAACCTTAAAATCAAAGTGAGATACGTATTTTCTATAATCCGCTGATGCAATGGAATATAGCAATATGCAATCTGAAAAAAAAAAATACTACAAAGTTATATATTTAACTAACGGTAGATGCCGTTAGTTAAAAAGTGTGACTGGTTTCATTGCGAGTATTGCGACACGATATTTCAGCAGTCATGACGTGATTGAGTAACAAACAGCCAAACTTTTGTATTTATAATATTATTATTTATAGTTAAATAGTAGGTTTAGATTTCTTCGTCACTTCTTACGAAAACCAAAATCATTTCAACAAAACCCGTAGAACTCGGTATCACTTTGGTTACACTTTTAACAAACTTCTTAATTAGTTGTCTCAGTAAAACCGCTCTTCACCGTTGTGTAGAACGGTTTATACTAAACACCGTACGAAGACGCTTGTCATTAATTACATAGCTACGTCACACTTTCATGTCCCATGATGGATGATGAGAAAACATGGTGTAAAGATTAAATTTTCTGAACGATGTCCTTACACATTACAAAAGAAGCATTATAATGATGAGCTAGAGGCTGGTTTGAGTTTGGTCTCTCAAAACGGTGAAAGAAGATATAGTGAGGAACAGGCATGACCTAGAACTAAAAAAAATTAAGAGATGTGCCATATACCTATCTAAAGTCGGGACGGGAATCAGGAGACGGACCCGTCTCTTGATTCCCTTCCAGTCTCGTGATTTGCGAGAGAGACGTGCGAGGATGAATTGCTTGCGCTGAACGAGGCTAGGTACGCATCCTCGCACATCTGTGGTGGAAAATTAATAAGCTTGTACATTGGCATAAAAAAAATAAGCCAGAAAGTATAAACGAGTATATTGCACATTATAGTTTGAAGTTTGATGTGCCTGGTTGTTGTTTGTTTTGTTATTTACTTTAACAAAACCGCACTGAAATTATGCTGTAGCATTGTTACTAAAAAAATATTCGCAAGCTCTTCAAAATTAATCTGAATTCTTGTTACCACTCGGTGGCTTTGTAACGAAAATGTACTTATGAATAGTAATAATAGTTTATGCGCTGTGCTGTGGTGAACAAAACCCAACTTAGCCAGTAAAATAGTAACCTCACTTGTTGGTAATCGCTCCTTAGACTCAGTCTAAGGAGGATTCAGGTTGAACCTCAATCGCTCCTTAACCTCTAGACCAGCCATACTCAACCTCAATCGCTCCATAGACTCTAGACCAGCCATACTCAACCTCAATCGCTCCTTAGACTCTAGACCAGTCATACTCAACCTCAATCGCTCCTTAGACTCTAGACCAGCCATACTCAACCTCAATCGCTCCTTAGACTATAGACTAGCCATACTCAACCTCAATTGCTCCTTAGAATCTAGATCAGCCATACTCAACCTCAATCGCTCCTTATACTCTAGACTAGCCAAACTCAATCTTAAACGTTCCTTAGACTCTAGACCAGCCAAACTCAACCTCAATCGCTCTTTAGACTCTAGACCAGCCGTACTCAACCTTTTTTTTTCTTCTTGGGCCACATAACGCTTCTACTTATGTCATGATGGGCCGCAATAGTCTACAGTAAAATATATTTTTTACATTTAACAGTATAGTAAAAAAGAAAGAAAGAAATATGTTTATTTGGGACTCGCACAAGACATATAAAAGTAAGATAAGTAAACCTAACCGTAAGCGGCATCCTAAAATTAATCTGTAAAGGATGGTTTTCGATAAATTTGCTATAGACAGCCATGGCTTAGGCCAACTTTTTCGTTTTACTTACGAGTGAATGGTCTCAGCATATTGTCAATAAGTGAATCAAGCTGAAATCTATAAAGTAAAAATAATTTCTCGCAGTTTTGTACTCAACAAATGTTACCGAGACACTGAGTAAATTTAGCACTAATAATATAATTTATACTAGGCTTCAGGTCCACACAAAAAACTGTGGCGGGCCGCAGGTTGAGTATAGTTTGAGTATAGCTGCTCTAGACAAAGAGCAATTCGATTATGCGACTGTCGAAATGCCAAAATATAAAAGGTTGAAAACATGACATTTCAACAGCTTTCTTCGTTACTGCTGTTTCGGTCCTAAATTGACATATTTTCTTCGTGCTTCCCATATGTGGAAGCACCCTCACCTTTTAGAAAAATGGACCAAATTATCAAGCATACACTATCTTCAATTTTAAATGTGGCCATGGACGACCGAGCTTGGGCTCAAGCTACTCTTCCCATTCGTATGGGAGGCCTCGGCGTCCGCAAAATTACCAGTATTAGTTTACCGGCTTTTATATGTTCGGTTCATGGCACTGATAAATTAATCAGGAATATCCTAGCTTCCACACTGATTGATTTTGATATGCCGTGCTTCACCGAGGCTGTGAATGCCTGGAAACTCGCTTGCCCGAATGTAAATCTACCCGACAACCCATCATACCAGAGACAGTGGGATGAGCCAGTTTGCAGAGAAGTTCAGAGGAACCTTATAGCCACTTCTACTTCTACTGCGGAGCGTGCGCGCCTGCTGGCTGTGGGTGAGTGGGAGTCGGGCCTCTGGCTTCACGCACTACCGTCGTCGAACTTAGGCACCTTGTTCGACGATACAACTTTCCGCCTCGCTGCTTCCCTACGCTTAGGCGCATCGTGTTGTTCTCCTCATCGTTGTCACTGTGGCGAAGCTGTCAACAGCCTCGGGCACCACGGTCTCTCATGCAGTCGAAGTGCGGGTCGCCTTGCACGGCACGCAAACATCAACGACATTATCCGACGCGCTCTTGTCGCCGTCGGCGTTCCAGCCGTACTAGAACCCAATGGCCTGGCACGCGACGACGGCAAGCGACCGGACGGTATGTCTTTGTTTCCATGGAAGATGGGTAGGCCTTTAGTGTGGGACGCTACTTGTGTCGATACTCTTGCGCCATCCCATCTTCCTAGCTCGTCGTGCTGTGCTGGTACTGCCGCTGCGGCTTCTGAGAACCTAAACTACAACGTGGCGGCAATGCCGCCAGTCTTTTGGGCTCACTTCCAGGGGACAGCAATTCGGACGAATTTTTTGACGTTTATCTTACTCGTAGTTAGGATATTTTATTTTAAGTGAATATATTTAGTACCTTAATGCTGTACCTAGTTCATATCTAAATAAATATATTTCTTATTAGCTCCAATTCCAGATAAAATTCCGTACGGAAAGCCCACAGCTTGTAGTTAAAACTCAATTGCATACATAAAACATTGAAGAGGTCCAATTTTAATTAAGTTTGTTTCAGCGGGAAATAAACCCGTGGCCGCAGTAAACTGTTATCAATTTAATTAATTTTATTCCACTTTGTTAATTTATTGTAAACAGTTCGCACTTTATTTATAACTGTAACGTAATCAACTTCGGACTTTATTTACAATTGATATTAACCTTTTAAGGGATAGGAATTTGAATAAATGTAAACTTTTGGCCAATGGAATCGTAAAGTGATGTTTTTCTAAAAGACCGGCCAAGTGCGAGTTCTCACATATGAAGGGTTCCCAACAATAAACTGAACATGGAGAGTTCGGAGTTTCTTGTACATTATTTGTTGTTATAACGGCAATAGAAATAGTTACACTCTGTAAAAAAAACCGGCGAGTCCGATTCGCGTTCCTATATTCGTCAGAGAATTTTAACACTGCAGTGTATATTGCAATTTTAAATCATTTTTCCTGTAAGTTTTACTTAAACTTCTATCACGTTTCTAATTATTCTTAATTTCAGATTTTCTCTTTGTAAACTTCGGATATAAGAGGGGTGGGGGAATGGTCAACATTTTTATTACATTTTCCATCAAAATTCGAAAAAAAAGAAAAAGTATTTAAGAATGTGCAAATTGCGTTCTTTCATATGATACCTGCCCGCTATTGCAAAACAGTTAAACAAACGTCATGTAAAACTAATCTAAATTTAAAGTTGATAGCATTAGTAGTTCTTGAGATATCCAGCTGTGACAGACGGACAGACTTAGTCACACCACAAGGGTTCCTTTTTACCATTTTGGTACGGAACCCTAATTAACAATAACGGTTCCGCGGGGGCTTAATAACAAAAGTAGCCCCGGGCGTCGGGAGTCGCGGGGCGATTCTCGGCCACCGTAGACGCGGGCCTGTGGACGGCGAGCATTGGGTGGCTCGCTGTCTGATCAGAACCAGGACCGGGTCGACGGCAACGGCCTAAAAAACGTTGATACAACCAACTTTTTAGTTTAAACTTCGTCAATATTGAAGACAAAACATGACAGTCACTGTCATGATTTTGCCTTTTACAATAAAGTAGATGTTAATTAGATCCTCCCATCCTCACATCTTCAAACAAAACTAGAAAAGCTAAGTGCTTCGTAGTGCTCACGAATGTCATAATAGTTTACGTTGAATGCATTCCTCTTGTTCTTTGAGACTGAAATTCTTTCATAAATCTTTTGTGCTGCGTTTAATGGCTTCGTTATGTCCAATGAAAATAACATTCGTTAAGAACCAGCTTCATGTTATCCTCACTATCTTAACTAATCCTTACTAATATTACAAATGCGAAAGTAACTCTGTCTGTCTATCTGTGGCGCTTTCACGCCAAAACCACTAAACCGATTTAAATTAAATTTGGTACACAGATAGTCTAGAGCCTGAGAAAGGACGTAGGCTACTTTTTATCCCGGGAGTATGTTCCCTAGGGACCACGCGGGCGAAGCCGCTGGCAGAAGTTAGTAGTCTATATTTTTACCTGTGTTTAATTAATGTTTTATTTAAAAAAACACCTCTACTATTGTATGGAGTCTGTTGAAACTTCGCTTATATGGTTTCCTTAGAATAACACACTTTCCACACAGACAAAGCCGCGGTTCGAAACTTGAAAGAATTCTGTCCCGAGAAATTCTTATCACCATGTACATTTATGCCGTCAAGCAGCAATGTTGTATTCCAAAACAAAGAAAGGATTTGGATGCCATACACTTTAAAGAAACATAAGTTATAACAACTTTGTCCCAACCTTCAGCAAGGTATCGACTTTAATGATGCAGTTGCCCAATTTTGGCAGTACCACCATTAAACGGGCCTTAAAATAGCTTTTCAAACCTATAACATAAAGAAAGCACCCTTCCACTCGAAACCTTAAGCTATAAATAAAAGCTATTTCACCTTTACTAAGTAGGAAAGTTCATAAGTCCATAACCTCGTCTAAGTTGGGCTACGTCTCTTATAATCCTTACTTAGCTGCGGAATGACGAAACTTGGCAACTTCGGCATCGCGGTAAATAGCCGAAAGGCGCACGAACGACGAAAGCCGAACTTTTGCATCGGGTGGTATTATTGTGCTATATTGGAGCGGTGAAAAACTTATTAGTTTTAGTTTTGATGGATGTTATGTGTATACGTCAGGTTTGTTAGAAGTTTGTTTTCGGACCATTACTTATGGCATACCAGATTTATCGTAGCGTATTTAAGGAAATGGTCACTGAAGTGGTTTGAAGAGGTAGTCTGAAAGAGAAATCTTTGACTGAAACATTATGTGAAAATCTAAACGACGGATGTGTTATGTGAGAAATGATATATCATAGCGAGACAGATTACATAATTTAGGTTTAGGACAAGAGAATAATGATAGCTGCCCCAACCCCCATAAGCTTTAAGATAGGTACCTATGTAAATACTATGAAAACTGATTCCCAATTGATTTGATTCTGAGATCTCTGGTGGAAGGCCCCGGTTTTTCCTTTCTTAGGCCACGTTTTCACTTGCAACCAGCACGCATGTAGGATGCATTCCACTGCGGACTACTGAGGTATAATTTAGTCACATCACCGTAATGTTTTGCATGCGAGTTACTTACAGGTGAAAACGCGGTTTTAGAATCATAATCCTTAATCTAAATCACATTCATTTTTTTATTCATCAACATTGCACACACTGTAAGATTAACATAACATTACTTATAAATTATTATAGTGTAGCCCTACCGTGGATGTAGACTATCAGGTGGCCCCATGACCCCGAGTATTTAAGACTATGGGTTATGTACCTACCTACATTTTTTTTTTAAATTTATTTACTACTACAACTCTATTTAAAGTTTCTGCAAATTAATTTTCTCAGTCCACCGAAGTTCTTAAGCCCTAGAAGCACCATTCCTTTGAAGTGCAACAAAATCAATTTGAATTAAAACAGTAATAGCCAGCTTTCTTACTAAATGCTTTGAAGCAAGTTCTATAGCGAAGCGGAAATGTATCGGCGCGTAATCACTGAACTTGCTTAGGGGGCTGGAGTTGAAACCGGTCTGTGTATTTTATTCTGATGCAAATTGTTTTTGCTATGTTGTTTTAAGTTAGGGTTTTGGCGAGTTTCTGCTTCATGTATTTCCAGCAATACAAATGCGATTTTCATGGGTAATATGATTATAAATGTCATGTTCATTGCGAAGTCTTTCAGATTGATAAGTTTTAGTAATAATAAAAATGCAGTTCAATCACTGATCTGATGCATCAGACTGCTTGAAAAGCGACTCGTTTCGAACTTTTTGTCGTTGTAACGGTCGGGTTTTTTGACAATGTAAATTTTTTTATCTCCTAAATTTTAGTTTGTTAAATTTTTTGGAATCGTCCTCTCGAGCCCTTTATCTTGGTACGCCATTCGACAGGTTTTGAAAAAAAAAGGTATAATATGGCGCCAAAAATCGGCCATTTTAATTTGTATATACCCAGTGTCACTCTCACAGTAAAAACGAATCTAACGACACCTCTCATGCTAAAATCCATCGAGCCGTTCAGGCCGCGGAGCATACCAAACAATTATACATACAAACATACAAATGTACTCTCGAAAAACATAACCCTCCTTCTGTCGCAGTAGGGTAAAAAAGGCTTCATTTTGTGAATTTTAAGAAATAGTATATTATATCATACTTTTCACAATTGATTTAGTATAATTTAATGCATGCTAAGATTGTTTTAATAAAGTGAGTTTTTTATTTGTCTGTTTGTTACGCTTTCACGCCCAAATGGCCCAACCCATTTAAATTAATTTTGGTACTGAGATGGATAGGGTCCTGGAGACGGTTATAAATTAGATTAATGCGAGCACCGCCCGTAAAACTTGTAAAAACAGAGACTAGGTACCTTACTTATAGACGGTCAGCCGCAAGACGTCCACTGCTGGACAGAACTCCCCCAAGCGTCGCCACAAAGACCGGTTCTGCGGTTCGAGTGTGCCAAATAAATTAGTTTCTTTCTTTCTTTTCTTTCTTGCATCCATCGGCTACCCGCGACCTTGACCAGGTCATCGGTCCACCTTGTGGAAGGCCTTCCAACGTTGCGTGTTCCGGTACGCGGTCGCCACTCCAGAACTTTTCGGCTCCATCGACCATCTGTTCTGCGAGCAATGTGCCCTGCATTACTCCGTCTATTTTGTACCGTCTCTACTTACATACAATTGTTGATTAAAACATCTGCTCCCTTGAAAAAGCCGTAATAAAAATGTTATTTCATCTTAAAATTTACAAAAAAGGAGCGAAATTATCAATTTTATTACTCATCAAACGTGCCAACTGTAGGCGTCTCAAGAAAAGTTCACATTAATCAAAAAGAAAGACGGAAAAATTAATCGTCAAAGAGCGACTTTTAAATTAGTTCGACTTCGAATAATCCTGTTGTTCTCAATATTAATTTTATTCAATTTCAAACTTTTCACCGTAATTATTATTATAATTTGACATCTGCTCCCTTGAAAAAAAATGTTATTTCAACTTAAAATTTACAAAAAAGAAGCGAAATTATCAATTTTATTACTCATCAAACGTGCCAACTGTAGGCGTCTCAAGAAAAGTTCACATTAATCAAAAAGGAAGACGGAAAAATTAATCGTCAAAGAGCGACTTTTAAATTAGTTCAACTTCGAATAATCCTGTTGTTCTCATTATTAATTTTATTCAATTTCAGACTTTTCACCTTAATTATTATTATAATTCGACTTCGCGTTTTAATTCTTGAATAATTTTGAATAAGTTTTTATGATTTTGCTCATTGATATTCTGAGAACGAAACGATAAGTTACGTTTGACGATTTAAATGTCAAACATTTCGTTTTTTTTCTATGGGAATCGTTGACAATGTGATGATAAAATAACAAGAGGGAATGTTTATCATTCTTTTCTATTGACGTCGCGCGTCGTCGTAGATTGACGTATTTCACAGAGTTATTTTATTTCTATGCAATATTTTGATACACATTATGTACTTGTTCAACGTTTCATGTTGACAGGTATTTGATTGTAGATACCAATCAAATACCTATAAACGTAATATTGAGTTCTTGAACGTAAAATTGTGCAATCCATTGTTTTTTGACTACTATAAGGGAGAGGCCAAACGAACGTTATATTGTGGAGTTGCGTAAAATGAACCGGCGGAATTCGGTTTCATACTAAAGTCAAACTCATTTTGCGTCGCCGTGTGGCACTATGGAAGGTATGCAGAACTGAGAGTAGAGCTCCGCACACCTCCATTGAATAGGGAGGATCCGCCTACCACACAGTTGTTGTGTCTGGCGGGCAACTGTCCGATAGGTGATATTCGGGCTGATGTATATGTTCAAATCGCACGGTACACTCTGCTTGCGCGATGCAGGATTTCAACCTAGTAGTTCGCTGCTAGTTGGATAGATGGCGTCGCGGTTCTTTTTGCTGCGATGATGATTTGCTCTGTTGGTTTTTCTTGTGGCGGCATTGATGCCACTACAGCACAAACAGGACTTTAGTATGAAACCGAATGCAGCGTAAATGCCGCCAACTCATTTTATGCGACTCACAAAATTATGTTCGTTTGGCCTCACCCTAAAAGCAATATTGAGTTTATACAATCCATTCTTTTTTGATGACTTCAAATGATAGCTCATATTTTACGTCACAAAATTCATTCAATATCCATAAAGTTTTTTCGAAACTTTATTTGTATCTAACTGGACGCAGTTAAGTTCCAGTGTGTTAAATGGAGCGGCTACCTATCAGTCTATTGTGCCCCGGCACATACTTCTTGCCAAGACTGGTGACAGATTCTCTGGCTTCTAACCACCCATAACGACTGTCAAAGACATACAAATGACAGCCGAGACCAAAAGCTTAACGTACTTTTCACGGCACGGAGGAAATTCGGTATGGAAATAATGTTCTTGTTCCTGTAGACCGTCCTCGGAAAGCGTTGCTTAACCTCGCAATTCAACCCGAGCGGCTGTTGATATTTAGCAACGAGCATTTCAGCGTTCAAAATGCATCGATCATTCAAAATTCATATCTAAATTCCAGAAGATCTATTTGATCGATTATATGGCTGCACGTTAGAAAATCGGTGATATATCGAGCTATAGTTACATGGCACGGGGCCATCAAACTTTCAGCGAACCACAATGTAAAGCGGGTTCCTTATAAAGAATATTGTAGTCTGACTTCGATATTGGCTGTGTGGTGCAAGTAGTTAAAAATGGCGAATAAGACTGATTTTCAGATACCTTGTTTGACATATGTATTTTAAAGGGTATTGGAACCATCTAACAATTTATATTGACTGTGAGATAGACGGTTCTGATTAAGACCAAGTGATTCGAGCCTGCTAGATTTAAAACGCTTCCACGTCCCGCGACCCCTCGTGTTCAACATGACGGCGACGATGTGCCTGTGATGTGCTGATGCCGCGATTAATAACTTTACTAAACAGGATCAGTGGGTTTTCTGATTCCTAGTATTCCTACATTAAAAATAAATCAGAAACCAGTTTCTTTTATTCAAAAAGCCCTATCAATACCCAATACTAACAAGGATCAAAGTAATAGGCAGGGAATAATGTGAATAAGCCCGAAGGTAAATCAAAGATTATTTAAACATCTTAAAAACAAAGAGAAATCGTTTATTTTGTTGAAATACGCAATTAGGCGATTCCAATTCAAGACTAATAGAATTTCTACATCGCACACAGGCCGCGGGCACTGTTTTGCTATCGGCATTTGAATTTCTTTCACTTAAGTAAAAAGAAAATCAGATTACGTAAATCATGAAAACATTCTAAGTATTTTATATGGGAAAATTTTCTTCGCAAAATATACGGATGAGATTATGATTATGATCTTTGAAGAAGTTTGAAATATTTCGGCATTTTATAAGAGTAGTCGAAATTTAAGGAAATATATGTAAGTTAAAATTTATCGCAAAGTGCCGCGCGGCAGCAGCGCGTTGTTTCAGTTACGAGAACGCGTCGTTTTGTCGCTAATTTGGATTTGCTGTCACCCGTTTTGCTTAAGCGAAGGAATTCAAAGTCAAATTCAGTTAATTTATTTCAACAAAAACATTAAAAGACACTTTTGAACGCCAAAACAGTTTAAAATAAAATATTAGAGTGACTCTAGTTGTCCATTTGTAAAAAGTAGATTCCTAAGAAGAAGAACGGACAAGAAACTCCATAAGACCTTTTGAGCAGCTATTATAATAAAAATTTCTATTTATTAACTGTAATGAGAAACTCCTTCTTTTTTGAAAGTCCAGAAATGAAGACGTGATGCGCCGACTAAGTAACAAAGGACAAGGAGGAAGTTTGAAGAAGAAATGAAACGGAACAAAGTATATTAGAAACTTGCTTCTGCTTCGCCTGCAAGATAGTTGAGAATCATCTGAAGAGAACATAGGTAACTCAAGAAATGGTCTTCGGGAGTCGCAGGGCGATTCGAGAATCAGGCCCGGGTCGATGGCGCATTGCGTTCCACACGCGCCTCAAAAGAGATGTCAGCATAGTAGACGGGGCCCGCTAGAGCCTGCCAGGGTTGCGGAATTTTGTTCGAAAGAGTCACCGCGGCCCTGGAACACTAAGGGCATTAGGAGGAACACAGATGGGTTTTAGTCAGTAAGAGTATACTCCCTTCTGCTCTGCCCAGAGCAGGAGTAGTAATTTTATGATTTCCCATCCATGAAGAAAATGGACATGGTTTACCCGTGTGCCATGATACACTTAACTCTTTTCGTTAATTCGTAAGGAGGTAAGAAACGAAGGTAACAAAAAGCTATACTAATATTTATTGAAATAGAAGTATGGTTTTTCCCAGTACATTATACACTAGGTATAGATATTTACCTACCACAGTCTAAGATACCAGTAAATCAATAACACACATCACACCAATTATCGAATCCCTTCGCTTATAATTTCATTACAGCGTGCGCACCAATTTAGTAACTCACACGTCTCACTTCATATCTTTGTCAAATTAGCAATATGTATGAACTTGGTTACGGTTACAGAAGGTTTTAAATGTACTAGCTGACATCCGTGGCTCCGCTTGTAGAAATTTGTCCCCAGGGAATATATTTCCGAGATAAAAAGTATCCTATCTGTTATTTTAGATTATAGCCTACCTCTGTGCCAAGTTTTATTAAGATCCGTTCAGCAATTCTGACGAGATTAAGTAACAAATATACATCCATCCAAAGTTTCGTATTTACAATATAGAATACTATTAAGTTTCTCAATCAATCAATCAAAATCAAAAATCGGAAATCGCTCTGCGACTCCTGATGCCCTTTATTTCTTCCGGCGACTGGGGGCTTCCCTCTCTCTAACGCTGTCGGTCTCCTGCTTCGCTAGCATTACTGCTTCGTAGAAGGAAGTGACCGCTTCACATGCCTCCTCGCTCAGTCTGCATAGTCTTCTCCCGAATATGTTGGATTCGGCTTTCAGTCTAACCAGATGAAACTACGAGTAAGTGCCAGTTTTTCCATGGAGCGACTGCCTGATAAGAAAGGCAGTCCCTACAAACCAGTAACTGGTTAGAACAGTACGGTAACACAGTGACATATTTTCTGACTTCTATCTATCCGTAACGACTGTTGAAGATTTACAAATGACAGCCACGACCAACGGTTTAAGAGGGGACTCTTGTCCCGAGGAATTTGGAAAGTAGGTATTTGAAGAAACTATTGCCGATGCCGTCGCTCTGCGCCCTATCAAGTAAAGTGCGAAAGCGACAACTGCAGCAGAGACTGATTTTACCTATAAAACCTTAACATAGCTTGGCTCATCGCCGTAAGTTTGCCTGCTTGTCGGTCTTCTACAGATTGTACTTCGGTGAGTGTGCCCAAGAACTCCACGACCTCATTCCACCGGCCCCCTTCTACCATCGGACATCCAGACGCACTGCATCTTACCATCCCTACCTTGTTACTATTCCACCAATTCGCACTAAGCGTTTCCAAACGTCTTTTATAATGCGCACAGCAAAGGAGTGGAACTCTTTGCCTGCGTCTGTGTTTCCAAACGCTTACAACCCTAATCTCTTCAAAGTTAGAGTGAACAGGCTCCTTCTGGGTAAGCTCGCTCCATCGTAGACTTTGTCTCTGTCATCTCTGACCTAGACTAGAGTCAAGAGCAAAACCATTACAAATAAAAAAAAAACCAAAAGACGTTTTGAATTCAACAGCGGTATACAAAACGTCTTTTGGTCAAGAGTTGGTTCTTCTTCCAAACTGGACTGATCTATAAAAATTATATATCATAATTTAGAGGTAGACAATATCTATGCTTCTATTATTTTCTATTTTGTCAAAATCTTATCAAGTCTGATAGTCGTCTGAACATGGCGGTAAAACGGGCTATTTTTTCGGGTTTTTGGATTATCATAATTCTTTAAATAAATATATTTTGGAAAAAAGAAAATAACAGAGGTACGTATTATTTCGATCTAGATTTTTTGAACAAAAATCGTTGCTATAGCAGCATTATCCACGAAGAAAACAGCGGAATGCGTTTGTATGGAGAAAGGCACAAAGCACGTTAAGAGGGCTCTAGTCGGTAACTCTTGAAGTTACCGACTAGAGTGCTCTTAACGTGCTTTTCAAGGCACGGAGCAGTCACCCATCCTTGGACCGACCTCAGCAAGCGCTTCTTAACCTTCAAATCCAACAATGCGGCTGTTTTATTCACCTGTATACTGTTGATTCTAGCTTTCAGGAGTTGCAGTGGTTGGGAATGTGTAACGGGCTTTTTCCAAATAAAAAGAAAGTCAGCTGCTGGAGTAGATTATTCTCCAGAATTACGAACACACATATAGCAGTTCTGCTTTAGAAAGCTGTTAACAAATTACCTGTATACTCCTACTTTTACAGAACCAAGATTCCGTAAACCTGCATGTTCTCATTCACTTTGATCAAAGTGAACTCTCTGTTCGTATTTACTCAGTGGCAATATTAATGAACTTAAATAATACATTGTAATTTGCGCGAATCCTTTGACGATCCTCCTTTGTCTGTGATCACTCTAAATAAAGGATTAGACACATATTCTATTTGTAATTCAATTGTGTCATGGCTCAACTTTGTGTAACGACACAGTCTGATGTTCCATATAGACGTGGGTTGGAAGTCGGAGTGGCGGTGCAGATAAAAAAAATAAGTTGAGAAGTTACACGCTTTTGAAGTTATTCTTCTATCCTTGTCACGCAAATCGTCGTTTGTACTAGATGGAGCAAATTTACTATGGCCTAACTTGCCAGTGACTTAACACGCAACTAGTGCTGCCTCTGTAAATCATCTTCTAATATATAAAAATCTCGTGTCACGGTGTTTGTTACCGAACTCCTCGCTCGACCCATTTTCATGAAATTTTTTATGAATATTCGGTAGGTATGAGAATAGGTGGTAGGGTATTTTTTTTGTAGGGCAAAACAACGTTTGCCGAGTTAGCTAGTAATATCTAAAATTCTTCCGTTACTGATTGATTGAGTGACTGATAGACAACGCTCGTTCCTTGGAGAGTGTAGGGGAGCACTAAGAGAGGATTTCCCGAAATTCTAACAGGAACGGGAAAAAACGGGATATGTACGTACGAAGTACGAAGAAAAAGCTAGCAGATTTTTGAACAATGTGTTGTGACTGTTTTTAGTTATATCTGTAAGCCATAACCATGAGGAGTACATGAAAAGAGCCTCCCAGAGCGTCGGTAAAAACATCAATGTGGAATTCCAAACGCCCAAAACTCCCTGGACAGCTAGCTCTTGGTATCGCTCGTTCCGACTCATCATTTGGTTTCCGCGGTCGGCTGCGCAACATCTTGCAACGTAGCACGACGCTGTCACTTCTTATGCAGTAGTTTTTAGGGTTCCGAAAAAAAAAGGAACCCTTATAGGATCACTCGGGTGTCTGTCTGTCTGTCTGTCCGTCTGTCTGTCTGTCTGTCTGTCTGTCTGTCCGTCTGTCACAGCCAGTTTTCTCCGGATCCACTGGACCGATTCTGTTGAAATTTGGTACACATATGGACTTCTATGACCCAAACACAGACGCGTTACGTAAATTATTAAATTTTTAGTACGAAGGTCACTTTTGGGGGTCAAACTAGAAAATTTAAAAAAAAGTTTTTTGAACAATATCGTGTGACATATCAAATGAAAGGGCTCTGTGAGGGTTTTAAATATATTTTTTTCATAATTTTAAAATAAATGATGTTGAAGTTATTCAAGAATAAGAGTAAAATGACCATTCCCCCCCCCCTTATCTCCGAAACTACTGAGCCTAAAAGTTTGAAAAAAATGGAGACAATAGATATTTACCTAAAGATTACAGGAAAACCTATTAGAAGTTTGTAGTGTAAAATTAACATGTTAAAAAAAAATAATTCGTTCGGAACCCTTTGCACGCGAGTCCGACTCGCACTTGGCCAGTTTTTTTTTAAGTTTGTTGTATAAAAATAGTTATTTTTTAATACTTATTGTATTATGTTTTATGTGCCTCAGTTGCTTTAAATAAGGGTAAATAAATAAATAAAGTCCCACCACAAGAACCAATACCCGCTACCTCTTATAACTTAGAGCTAGAAGTAGCAACCAAGCCATTAACTCTAGGAGATAACAGCAGCGCCAAATGTCAGCCACAATTTATCTAGCATTGAACTCTAGCATTACTTTTATTGTTCAACTTTCCTTTGTATGCGATTGAGTTGTTATCTACATAATGTACTTTATGTAAAACAGCATAAGTTATAAGTTTACTGTTTATTTTGTAAATTAAGTGTATTTGTTTGAAAGCCACACTGTATATTAAGATATATAGAACCAGCTTTTACCCGCGACTTCGTACGCACATATCCATTTTTCCCTGATCCCGTAAGAATCTATGATAGCGCTGGCAAATGACAACCGTACCACAGACTAAAACAAACGTCAAAATGGCTGATGACGTAACGGAAACACGAATCAGTGCAATAAATAAATAAGTGATTTTGCATAGCATTATAAAATCTATTTAAATTAAGTATTGTTCATTCTAAGCTTAGTTTTTATTTAAGTATTAATTTGAAAGTCTAAAAAGGAAATTGGAACGCTGTTACTGTTAGTTCATTTAAATAAAATAATTGTTATCTAACTAAATTTACAAATCAAAGAATTTAAAGTGTTTTTAATTACAAATCAAATCTTGTGCGAAATTACATTACTTTTACTAAATTGTATCTAAACTTTATTAAAAATTAAATGTCACCGGAAGTCGTTGCCGTGTGACGTTGATAGTCGTTTAAGCGTATAAATAGGCTCGCTCTAGCCGCAGAGCGCAGAGTATTAAATCTTATTTTGAACTGTGTGCATCTCTTTGTAAAACTAAGTTGTGTTGTGTGAATCATTTTGATTGTGAGTGATAGTAAAAAGAGTTTACAAGATGTCTGATCGTTATCATTTGAGATCCCCGAGCCCACCCGCTCTTACATCAGAAGAAAGGGATGAGCCCGAGCCTGAACTGGACCCACCAACGTACTCGCCTACCCTGCCGTCCACTCGACCACGAAATCCTGATGAGCTGAATTCACTTCGCTGCCAAATCAAATTGCTGGAAAGGATGGTTTTTCGGAACCAAAACACGAGTACCCACAAGCTAAGTGAAATTTATTTACCTAATTATGATCCCGACGAGCATAAAATAACAATTGAGGAATGGTGTAAACAAGTTACCTCTTTAATCACCATGCGAGGTTGTTCAGTTTGTTGCTATAATGAAGAGATTGGCATGCTTGCAAGGACGCGCCAAGCAATGGGCAGACACTAATGCTCATTCTCTTGCTAATTGGGATTCTCTCCAAAAAGAACTCATAACACAATTTAGTGGCGAAACTAGGAGCAAACTTTGTGAAATCTGCAAGAAACCAGGCCACCCATCTGACCGATGCTGGCATAAAAAGAAAAATGAAGCACATTATGAAAAGACATCCATTCCTGCTACTGCTTCAACAGCTGCGCCACCACCTTCACGCCGGGAAGTCAATACGATCCAGAAGGAAAAGGCGCCTAACGAAGTTCAACTACAAATAGGTGATATCTTTCTTTCTTGTTTAATTGATAGTGGTGCCGAATGTTCGCTTATTAAGAAAAAAAGTTTCTGGGTCAATTAAAGGTAAACGCCAAATAGAACTATTGTAATTACGAGGGTTTGGGGGCAGTAGCATACCTTCAAGAGAATCGATAAATACTATAGCGACATTTAATGGTTTGAGCTTTGAAGTTAAACTTCATGTCGTTAATGATTTAAATTATGATGTCATTTTAGGACTAGACTCTATCAAAATACCGGGAATTAAAATTTCAATTACAAACGAAGGAACTTCTATAGAAAGAGTAAGTTTCATTTTTAATTACGAAATATCATCATCTTTGGCTAACATTGACACTGATTTAAAAGATACGTCGCAATTAAGAAGTATCCTTGAAAAACACACAGAATTATTTAACTTCAATCAAAATAAAAAAGTGACTACGGGCAAATTAACTATCAGTTTAAAAGATCCTAATCGTATAGTACAAAGAAGGCCCTACAGACTAGCACCTGTAGAGAGAAAAAAAGTTAAGACAATTATTGAAGATCTTAAAACTAAGGGCTCATTCACACGGGTCCCGTCATTGACGATTCGTCATAAAACACGATACGTCATGACGGATGGTCGTTCTCATTGCACACTGAATCGTTTTATCACGGTTCAGCAAAATATCGGAATTGATGTTCACATTCGTTTCGTGATTCAAAGCTTAGTCTTGGATGAACTATCGACCACGATGGATGTGAATATATGCAAATCCGTCACAAAAAAACACGATTCGTGAGTTTTTGCCGAACATGTTTTTTAAAAGACGATACGTGATTTAAGATGTATCCGACATTTCTCATGATTCGTGATGCGTGTGAACACAGGCATTTAAAAAGCATAGCCACCGTAAAAAATAAAAACGAATCGTGAAAAAAGACGATTTGTCAAAGAAAACGAATCGTCTTCGTGTGAATGAGCTCTAAGGGTATTATTAGAGATAGTTGCTCACCTTTTGCAAGTCTTATTTTGCTAGTAAAAAAAGAAAAATGGCGATGACCGGCTATGTGTTGATTTTCGCGAACTAAATTCAAATACAGTTCGGGACCACTATCCTCTGCCACTAATTCAAGATCATATTGATAGACTTGGTAAAGCTAGATTCTTTTCAAGCCTTGATATGGAATAAGAATCAATCGAAAAAACTGCTTTCGTTACGCCGGACGGCCAGTATGAGTATGTATCAATGCCATTTGGTCTAAGTAACGCACCTTCAATTTACCAGCGTGCTATTAATGCAGCTCTAGGCGACTATCGAGACAATATTGCACTAGTATATATTGACGTTGTTTTAATTCCCTCATCCACTGAGCCAGAAGGTTTAGAAAAGCTGGCCCTTGTATTAAAAAGACTGTCAGATGCAGGATTTACGATAAATCACTCAAAATGTAAATTCCTCAAGACGTCTATAGAATATCTCTGTAACATTATAGAGAATGGTGAAGTGAAGCCTAATCCTGCTAAATTAACGGCACTTAAATTTTCGGAACCACCCAGAACACTTAAGCAACTTAGGCAATTCAATGGTTTAGCAAGCTATTTTCGGCGTTTTATCCCTCAATTTTCCCAACTAATGACTCCACTATATGGGCTAACAAAAAAAGACGTACCATTTGTATGGTCTACCGATCACGAAACAAGTAGGCAATATGTCATCAAACTTTTGACCTCTGAACCTATACTCTGCATTTTTTATCCAACGCTTCCAATAGAAGTTCATACAGATGCTAGCGCCAAAGGTCTCGGGGCTATTCTCATTCAGAATGACAATAACCGTCGCAAAGTCGTTGAATATTTCAGTATGCGCGCTAGTGACGCTGAAACAAGATACCATTCATACGAATTGGAGACTTTAGCTGTTGTCAGAGCAATAAAACACTTTCGACATTTTCTATATGGGCGCAAATTTACAGTTGTAACTGACTGCAATTCCCTTAAGGCTTCAAAACATAAAAAGGAACTTACACCTCGAGTTCATAGGCTATACTTACAAAATTTTGACTTTGATGTTATTTACCGTAAGGGGGAACAAATGGCCCACGTAGATTTTTTAAGCAGAAATCCAGTAATAAATATTTTAACAAAAGATCCAGCGTGGATTATAGTTGAGCAAGAGAGAGACAAAGAACTCAAAATTATTCGCGATGCCATAAAGAATAAAGATGACTATGATAGAAAATTTTGTATTCGATCGAATCTTTTGATGATAACTATGCAAAACCAAAAAGGAGAATCATTAACTCGTACAGTGGTCCCTGAATCACTTGTTTGTTCATTCATAAATAGATATCATGAGAACCTTTTGCATACGGGGTGGGAACGTACTTTGTATAAAACTCGGGAACAGTTTTGGTTTAAACACATAGATAAAATAAGCATACCTTTCCATACGATACATGTGGACCTTATGGGCAATCTTACCGGCACAAACAAAAAAGCATATGTTCTGGTAGCTATTGATGCATTTACTAAATTTAAACTTCTGTATCCATTGAAAGATAAAAGTAGTAACATAATATTAAAAAGTTTTCTCGAAATGATTAATATTTTTGGCACCCCATGTAGAATTATTTCTGACAGGGAATCTGCTATTATGGGAACAGAAATTCAAGATTTTTTTGAATCTTTCTGTATCGAACATCATGCTATTGCCCGCGGTACACCTAGAGCTAACGGTCAAGCTGAAAGACAAATGCGTACTCTTAAAGATCACCTTACAGCCATATCTCTAACGCAATCGAGAGTTTGGGTCAATAAAATAGGTGAATTGCAATTAGCATTAAATTGTACGAAATCTAAAGCTACTGGATATTCCCCTTTAGAACTCCTGATAGGTAAAAGATGCTCTCCCCCTGGAATTGAACAAATATCCCTATGTAACGAAGATATTAACAAACATGATATACGTTTAGACACAGAGCACAGAATGGCCGAAACAGCAGATAAAAATAAAACACGTTTCGATTCTAAGTGCGCCAAAATTAAACCCTTTCTAGAAGGAGACTTTGTTCTTTGTAAAGATACTCAGTGGTCGGGTAACAAACTAGGACCAAAATATCTGGGACCCTATCAAATAATAAAAGTTCTCGACAATCATAGATACGAAGTAAAAGACCTTCGGTCTCGGCGAAATAAAAATACTGTAATAATCACACATGAACACATGAGATTGGTACCTAATCCTAATGTAACTGAATGAATAGACCGTGATAGCAAGAGCAAATAAAAATAAAAAAAGGTGAGAACCTGTTTATTAAATTGTTTACAATTGAAAAATTAAGTTTGTGGATAAAATGAAATGAAACGTATAATTTGGAGATAATTGAAAAAAAAAAAAATAAAAATAAAAAATATTCTCAATCAAGCCAAGTCAAAGACGGGTCTCTGAATCTTTATGATCAAGCCACGATCTGCGACCTCTGAGTTTGATTTTGAGTTGAAAAAATGAATGTGTTAAAAGGCCTTGGTCATGGCTATGGTTTCAGTTGGTTGGTTAATAAAATTCAGTCAAGACAAGTCAAAGACGAGCCTCTGAATCTTTATGATCAAGCAACGATCGGCGACCTCTGAGTTTGATTTTGAGTTGAAAAAATGGATGTGTTAAAAGGCCTTGGCCATGGCTATGGTTTCAGTTCGTTGGTTAATAAAATTCAGTCAAGACAAGTCAAAGACGAGCCTCTGAATCTTTATGATCAAGCAACGATCGGCGACCTCTGAGTTTGACAGTTTCACCAGACCAAGCAACGCTGCCTCTGAGTCTGGTTTAAGAGTTTTACATTTTTAAACTTTTCTGTGTTTTTCAGAGATTCGCTGGCCCTAGCAAGGCCCGCTCGTCAGTATGGCCGTGATAGCGCTGGCAAATGACAACCGTACCACAGACTAAAACAAACGTCAAAATGGCTGATGACGTAACGGAAACACGAATCAGTGCAATAAATAAATAAGTGATTTTGCATAGCATTATAAAATCTATTTAAATTAAGTATTGTTCATTCTAAGCTTAGTTTTTATTTAAGTATTAATTTGAAAGTCTAAAAAGGAAATTGGAACGCTGTTACTGTTAGTTCATTTAAATAAAATAATTGTTATCTAACTAAATTTACAAATCAAAGAATTTAAAGTGTTTTTAATTACAAATCAAATCTTGTGCGAAATTACATTACTTTTACTAAATTGTATCTAAACTTTATTAAAAATTAAATGTCACCGGAAGTCGTTGCCGTGTGACGTTGATAGTCGTTTAAGCGTATAAATAGGCTCGCTCTAGCCGCAGAGCGCAGAGTATTAAATCTTATTTTGAACTGTGTGCATCTCTTTGTAAAACTAAGTTGTGTTGTGTGAATCATTTTGATTGTGAGTGATAGTAAAAAGAGTTTACAAGATGTCTGATCGTTATCATTTGAGATCCCCGAGCCCACCCGCTCTTACATCTATGACCAGTAGTTTCAACTGTGCGTTGTCTGTCAGTCACTAAAACATGAACTTAAATTAACAGTGGGTACCAACTGGAGAAGAATTGTAAAGGATAGAAAACAGTGGATATTGTTGGTGTGGCTCCTGGCAAAAGAATCTACGACCAGTAGTTTCAACTGTGCGTTGTCTGTCAGTCACTAAAACATGAACTTAAATTAACAGTGGGTACCAACTGGAGAAGAATTGTAAAGGATAGAAAACAGTGGATATTGTTGGTGTGGCTCCTGGCAAAAGAATCTACGACCAGTAGTTTCAACTGTGCGTTGTCTGTCAGTCACTAAAACATGAACTTAAATTAACAGTGGGTACCAACTGGAGAAGAATTGTAAAGGATAGAAAACAGTGGATATTGTTGGTGTGGCTCCTGGCAAAAGAATCTACGACCAGTAGTTTCAACTGTGCGTTGTCTGTCAGTCACTAAAACATGAACTTAAATTAACAGTGGGTACCAACTGGAGAAGAATTGTAAAGGATAGAAAACAGTGAATATTGTTGGTGTGGCTCCTGGCAAAGGCGGGGGCCTTTGCCAGGAGCCACACCGAACTCCGGGACATAGTATAATAAAGAAAAAAATACATAAAAGAAAGAGCAGTATTATGCATAAAACAAGGAGTTTCGAGATAAAAACGCTTGATTGTTTGATTAATTTTTAATGTATTAAATATACAAGGTGCTTGTAGAACACAATTTAATAAATGTAAATATCTACTCTTTAAAAAACATCAATAGGTATCTAAAAATATTTTGCCCAGAAAATCAATCATTTCAAAAACAATCCACTATAAATAGATAACTTTCTAGACTATTTTATTTTAACTGGAAATACTCAGGCTACTCCTATCTCTTTGTATCTTCATTTTGTAAAAGATTACATTACAGAAAACATTTTGGACATTTTACAGCCATAGATAATTAATTACACTGCAAGTATTATGTACCTTAATTCAAGCTTGATAAAAAATATGCTACGGCTTGTAGTACTTTTCAATCAATAAATTACAGTTACTTTTTGATAAAATATGGAACCATCTGTGTCGTCAGTCCCAACAAGTACTTAACGACTTTTTTTTATTTTGACCTTTACAAGTGTCTTTCAATCTTGACCAGAGTAGGTACCATTTGAAACCGAGCCCCAATTGGAAACGATGCGTAGTCTAAACCAAAGAGATTTAGGTCTGATAAGGGGCTAGGAATAGTGATTTGACTGTCAGTAACACACCTGATCCTTGTATTTGGAATGTAAATGAAAAATTTTGGAGTGAAAAGGAAACTGTGGAGATACATTGAAATGTAGTGTGTATTCCTTTATTTTAATAATATTCATTATAGATTTCTCGACGTTGACAAAACCTGACTCAACGAACTGTTCTGTCTCGTTCGGGAATTCATATTGATATTAATTATTTAGTCCTGTTCACAGTGTTGACCAACATAGACAGTTTTAATATTTATTTCCTAGGGAACGACCATGGACCATTTAACTTCTGGACGCTACATAGCTGGCGATGGATTTGTTTCAACAAATATGACTCACAAACTCTGTAATATGTCATTATTTTAGACAGAGACAACTTCTCAAAAATAGTTGCGTCTCTGTCTACAATCTTCACATTAGTTACTAACTTTAGGCAGAACTGCAACTAAGGCCCACTTACGCTGCTCCGCTTAGCATTTGGCAAACCGTCTAGTCCAGGGCTATCTATAATTTTTGAGAGACTTTCAACAGTCTCTATATAACTAGAAATACAGTTTTAGCCAGGGCTAACTTTAAATATCTACAGGGGCTTTCGTATTTGTACAAGAACATTTTTCAAAGTAAAATTGACCCCGGACTAGACCGTAAGCCCAGTGCTAAGTGGAGCAGCGCAAGCGAGCCAAAGAGTTTTGTTTCGATTAATGGGCCGATCCAATCACAATGCCATAGGTACTCTTCTACCTACTCTGAATACTTCTGCTAGTTGACAAAATTTTGAAGAAAATGTTTGAAAAGACCCCACACACCCCATTAGAGAAAAGTCAGTAAATCAGTTAGGTATCTAAAACTGCTGTTTCAATAATAATCTGATGAATGAACGTGGATGAACACGGCCTAATTAATGCACTGCTTCTAACTAATCAACTCATTATTATTAATTGAATGACAATCGGTGGCAATTACATTTACCGCTGAAAATTAACGAGGAACAGCCATGAAATTAAATTGCGTTAGATTGAAATCACGTTAATTAATAACACATAAATTAATAACACGTCACGTTTCGTGGGTGAATGTCAAGTCTAATAATAACATGTGAAATTAGTCTGGCAGGTACATTGGAGAGAGTTTTGAAAGTATATTTTCAGAATGAGAACTACAACGCAAATTCCAGGAAATCACAATAATAATAAGTTATCTGAAAAAACACACAAATTATACCGAGATTAAGAGCTATTTACACACTGTTGACTGGTCGCCGGAGACTTGGTCGATAGCGACTGTGACTTTCTATAGTTTAATATCAGTGACTCACAGGGGACTCACGTGGTACGGAGATTTTATGCAATTCTATTGGTTAAAATTTCTCCGTTTCTCCGCTCCGCTGCCTTGCTTGCTCGCAATGAACAAGCATAGGTGTTTACGCACTTGGTCGCCGGTTGGCCGGGAGACCCAGTGACCCGCTGAGCAGTGGCGAACTGGCGATGCACATACGACTGCTGGTCCAGTGCCTAATGGCCCTAAACAACCGTTTTCCGACTGATTGTCCGAACAGACTCGGTAGAATTAGAGTAGAATACTCTTTATTTTGTGATAAAGAAAAGTGAGGTGGGAATGCCTTTTCAATAAAAGAGATATTTTATAAAAAATCATTGGATGTATTCCGTGATCTTGGTTTATAGAAACCCTATAAAGAAATGCGTCAAACGCAATAAGATTCGGCTTTAAAACATTTACGAGACCACCAAAATTAGTTAATCTTGTAAAATACACTTTGTATTTGTACTTTATTTACGTTATAAACTTAGCTCCCTACTTACACATAAGACGTATTTAACAGGTACTAAAGTGAAGATTTTACTATCGTGGGTGGGGAGGGCTCTCACACAATCTTGAAACATCTCGAAGCGCTGAAGAACGCCTCGAAACTTCGTATCGGTTCGGATCTGAATCGTTAAATGTAGAAGGTAGATTTTATCGCACTAGACGTTTTAGGAGATTGAAGGAAGTAAATTTGTACTACCTATGTATGTTTTGATATGTTTTTTTTTTCTGAATACATATTGATTAATTGTTAGCTTTTCAGGGTTCCGAACAAAAAATGGAACCCTTATAGGATCACTCGGGTGTCTGTCTGTCAGTTTGTCTGTCCGTCTGTCACAGCCAGTTTTCTCCGGATCCACCGGACCGTTTCTGTTAAAATTTGGTACACATATGGACTTCGGTGACCCAAACACGGACGTGTTACGTAAATCATTAAATTTTTAGTATGAGGGTCACTTTTGCGGGTCAAACTAGAAAATTTTAAAAAGTTTTTGGAACAATATCGAGTGACATGTCAAATGAAAAGGCTTCCTGTGAGAGTTTTACTTGTTTTTTTTTTCATAATTTTAAAATTAATGGTTTTGATGTTATTCTAGAAATTAGACGAAAAATGACCCTTATCCCCGAAACAACTGAGCCTAAAATTTTGAGAAAAAAAATAACATGTTAAAAAAAATCGTTCGGAGCCCTCTCGCACTTCGCCAGTTTTTTTATCTAATATTTTGTTATTGACTACTGATTTTTTCTAATTTTATTTGTATTTTTTTTCTTAGTTCTTAAGTAATCTTGATATTTGTATTATTATGGGTAAAATTTTAGGTAGAATTAATTGTATTACGTGCTAAATTGTAACGTGTATTGAAGAAGTCACTGGCTCCTGAAATACAGGTACCTAGCTTAGGAGTCAGGGTTTCACTTTTCTGTAAACTGTGTTTGTCGCAATAAAGAATTTACTTATTATTTTTATTTATTACGAATGCCTCGCACAAGGTGGACTGGATAACTAGTCAAGGCAGCGGGAATCAGCCGGATGCGAGAAGCAAAGGATCCATCGATGTAGTGACGCTTGAGGAAGCCAACATATCGCTGCATATTCTGAAATAGGAGCCCTTTTGCCATTTGCCGTGTCTTTCTTATGTATGGTTTAAGACATTTATTTCTCAAAAAACAGAATTCACTTATAATGAGAAACACTGGTTACATAACATAAACGTTCCATAAAACGAGGATCGGAACGGTATTTTGAAGTTAGAAGTACAATAGTGTTAGTCACCAACTTATCCCTATGTTAGTAATTGAGAGTATGCTGAAAGAGATCGAGTTTAGAAGTTTTATTTTTATTTTTGTTAAATTTTTACTTTATGTAGGTAATCTATAAAGCACCTTATCGAGACTGAGTCCTTATTACGTATCGAAACACAGTTTCTATCATGGTTGCTATTAAAAGTATAATTATATAACAATACCAACTAGTTTTTGCCCTTGCCTCCGTCCGCGTGAATGTCGAAAATTTTCGTAAGGACCAAAAAGTATATTTATGTGTTATTCCAGACTAAAATCTACCTCTGTGTCATATTTCATCAGGATCCATTCAGCGTTCTAACGTGTTTGAGTAACAAACATCCATTCATGCAAACTTTCACACTAATAATATTATTATAATATATTAATTATAATATATAAACTTAACAGACAGTTGTGTTGCTGGGGAGTTTGTTGGCCACTTCTTCTTCACAGCTAAAACACTAGGAAGTGGTGACGGGCTGGGCGATTTAGGGGACTTTTTTTTATTTTGATTTTGATTTATAATTAAATTATAAATATGGATGTAGATTTGTATTTTTTTGTTTCTGTTTCCCGTGCAAGTCACAAAAACCATAAGGAATAAAAATTTAACAGTTTTTAGTATAAAAACATTTAGTAATAACAGATATCTTAAATCATACCGTATGACATTATGATTTTACATACGAGCGAGTATGTATGTCTCAGACTCATTTTGAATTCCAAAACCAAACGGTTCCAACTCAAATGCAACTTGGAAACTAAACCCAGACAATAGTTTCAAGCGGAATTAATTCAAAAGAACCAGCAAAGAATCGAGATTCTTCCTGATCCCTGGCTCTTTCTACTTTAATATTATAATAGTGATGTTGAATATTAATGAACAGCTACCAGAGCTAGAGTTCAGAATTATTATTAAGTATACCAAGAAAGTATTTGGATCAGTTTTATTTTGAACAAATTGCATTCTGAATAAATGAGTTTTAGAATTCAATTAACACAAACTTAATATTACTTTTGTCTTTTATATAAACTACTAGTTTTTCCCTTGAGCTTCCATGCCCTTTGCACAGGAACTGTATATTTTTTCGTCATGTAGTTTTCTTTCAACAACTTTTCGTGTTCGGATCAGGGAGCGTCCATTACCTCCTTCAAACAAATTCTTTTCCTATTTATAATATTATCTAGTTTAAATTAGTGTCCACATCACAAGCCACACCGTGTCGATACAGTTGGCGCAGTGGTTGAGCGATTGGCTGCTGCGCTGCGTGTCGCGGGCGCGATTCCCGCATGGAACACATTTTTGGATAGTTATTCCGGGTCTAGCTGTTTGTGTATGTGTGTTTGTATGTTTGTAAACGCGACCACGATATAGGAGAAATTTCTTGTGTGGGGCAATGTTTTTGAAAAAAAAAGACATAATTATGTGAAATAAATAATTATTATTCTGAGCAAGAAGGTACATTTCCTATATAAAAAACAAAGTCTGGTTAGGTTAGGGCATAATATTCCGCGCGCGCCGCCCGACCGTGACGGACGTCTGCTCCGTGACTCATCGCTGCTCACTCGCTCGCTGCTCGTCCCGCTCGCCGTGACGTCACTGTGGTCGCTGACTACACTATTTGATCCGACGCTGCCTTTTTCAAGGCAGCCGAGAGATATCTTGTTTCCGTTTCGGGTACTGTCAAAAACGTGGTGACCCCTTCAGGGTAAATCCACGTTTCTCGTGGTCACTCGGTGGAAACCTTTCGGTGCCAACGAAGCCGAGTGGGTGTTGACCCGACACACCGACCTAGCCCCTTCAGGGCCTAGGTCAAGTCGGAAGGGTATTGGACCCGCGGCCTTGGGGGGCCTCCTAGTCGCGACCAATCACTTAACCCCGCTCTCTTTCAGCTTCGTCGGTCGGTCGCAAGACCCATAGGGACTCGCTGCACAATAAGATCGGCAGCGAGATCACAAGCTTAGGGCACACCATAGGTACTCACCTCCCTGTCTTCACCCGACAGGGAGGGTACACATCCCCGGGAACTCCCACCCGGGGAGTTAGGTTTGCTAGGAGATTAGGAGTAGGTTCCCTCCCCTGCCCCTAAGGCATATGTTTTCCCCCTCCCCAGTCTTGTAAAATGCCTCCCCCTAAGGAGGTGGACGCGATCCTTTGGGATCTCGTCCAAAGACTGATAGAGGACCACCCCAATCAGGAGTTGGTCCGTATCGTCAATTATAGGCTACATAGGCTGGAGAGCCTTAAAAACTCCCAGCCCAGTAGGACTAGCTCGCCTCCGCCGCGTGAGTCACTCTCCCCCGTGCCCCCTCAGGGCCCCTCCCCCCCCTCTCCAACTCACGATGACGTCACTGATTTCAGTGACGTACTCGAGAGTGCCCCGCTCACCTTAGAGCCTGACTCCCCCACTCCCCCCCCCATGGACTACGAATCCGGTTCGGAAAACGACTCGGGTACCTCAGACTCTTCCGCCGACTTTACCCTTGTGGGTAAAGGTAAGCGGAAGAAGAAGAGCTCTGCCGCTCAGGAGTCCGCCCCCAAAGCAAGAAAGACAGTGGTCCCGACTGTCTCCCCTCCCTCCCCCGCTGCCACGACCTCCGCAGCCCCCAGAGCCAGCACCTCCCAGCAGGCGTCTCGTCCCCCCAGCCCGATGGCCACTGCCCCCCCGGCCACCCAGTCCGACCCGGCGCTCGTCAAGAAGTCGAAGTCTCCGCCACCCCTCTTCATTCATGAAGCGGCGAAGTGGACGGAGGTTTCGAGCGCTTGTAACGAGCGCCGAATCCAATTCTCCCACGCCCGTGCTGTGGGTAATGGGATAAAGGTCCAGGTGCCTTCTGCCCAGGACTACAGGGAGTTGCATAAACTCCTTGTAGCGAGGAAGGTACCTTTCCACTCGTTCGCCTTCGAGGAGGAACGTCTAGTCCGCGTGGTAGTGAGGAACGTCCCTCACGCCATATCCCCTGAAGAGATCAGTAATGATCTCAAACGCCAAGAGATCCCGGTCGCTGCGGTCCACCGCATGCACCGCCGTGGTGGAGCACCATACAATATGGTGCTCATCGTCTGCAATCCCACAGACGACAAATATCACCCCATTTTTAAAATCTCCAAGATTTGTTACTTGGAGGGCTTAAAAATGGAGAAGCCCCGTCGTAGCGGTATAGTTGGCCAGTGTCACAACTGCCAACTATATGGCCACTCGCAGCGCAATTGCTTCGGCAAGCCGCGCTGCGTCAAATGCCTGGGCGACCACGGCACCCCTGACTGTCCCCGTCCAAAGGACCACACTCAATGCGCCGAACCGCCCAGCTGTGTGCTGTGCGGAGAGGCTGGGCACCCGGCTAACTACCGTGGTTGTCCCAAGGCCCCCAAATCGTCTGCGCCCAAACTGGTAAAGCGTGCAAACGCTCGCCAGCAGAGGGAAGCCCCCACGACCCAACCCCCAGTGGCCCTATACCCTCAGCGCCCCAGCCCTTGGAACGCGCTGAACCATAGAGCTCACTTCCCGGCGCTCGGACCCGCGCCTACCCAGACCCAGGCCCCTACGGCCCAAAAGCCCCCCCCGGCCATCCCGGCCCTCATGGACGTAGCCGTACCTCCATTCCCCCGACCACCGGTCGCCGTCGTCGGAGCAGCCGCCCCTCAGGCAGCCACTCCTCCCCCCCCACCACCAAAGGCTACCTCCAAAGTCCCAACCCACCCCATTCCCGCGAATGCGCCTGAAATGGCCATTCACATTAACATGGCCTTCTACAAGGCCTTCTACTCCCCCAGAGCTGTGGCTATGACCGAAGCTCTGAAGGCCTCTAACATCACTGAGCACGGTGCCGTATACCGTGAATTCAGTGATGTAGTCCACTTTATTAGCCTGTATGAACGTCTCCATGGCTAAGTCCCCCGCAGTAACATGTAGGTTTAGGCCGAAGTCCCTCCGGATAGGGTACTTCAACTCCAACAGCCTCTCAGGCCAACGCGATGAGATCGCCAACTTCCTCCGCGACCATCGCATAGATCTGCTTCTGGTGCAGGAGACTTTCCTCAAGCCCCATCTTCGGGATCCTAAAATTGCGAACTATCGTTTAGTTCGCAACGACAGGACCCGATGTCATGGGGGAGGAACTCTCATTTACTACAAATCGTCCCTATACTGCATTCCCATGGATCCGCCCGCCACCCTAACCGAGCTTGAGGTCTCTGTCTGTCGGCTCGGCATGACAGGCCACCAACCCCTTACGGTCATCTCTGTCTACGACCCTCCCACCACCACTCCCATAGGCCCCTCCCTCAGAAATGACCTCACAACTCTTCTTGGCTTGAGTGACTCCGTCCTTCTGGCGGGGGACCTCAACGCCAAACATCCCTCATGGAATAGCCACACGGTTAATCCCAGAGGCAGAGCTCTGTTCGAGCTCAGCAGCCCCCTCAATTTCGATGTCATCGCTCCGATGCATCCCACTCATTACCCTCACCAACCTAACTGGCGACCCGACGTGCTCGACATCGCTCTCCTCAAGAATGTAAACTTACGTTTGCATTCTGTGGAGGCGGTGGACGAGCTCAACTCGGATCACCGACCGGTTATTCTGGAGCTCACTCCCAGATTCGGTCCTCCCGACCCCTCCCAACCTCCTCCCACCAGAGTGATCACTGACTGGCGCAAAGTAAGTGAAAAACTGAAAGTCACCACGTCACATCACCTGGATAAAATCCCAGATCACATAGAGTCAGCTGCCGACACGGCGGCCGCGATCGGCTCGCTCACGGAACATGTACAGTCAGTCCTGGACGAATGTTCAAGGGAGGCTCCGGCGACGGACGACCGTCGCTGGAAACTCCCGGACGATGTGCGTGAACTGTTGACCGAGAAGAATGCGGCCGTCCGTGCCTACAGCTCTTTTCCCTGTGCTAGTAACAAGGCTTTTATGCGTTACTTACAGCGTAAAGTAAGCAATCGCATCAAAGAGTTTCGTGACAAGCAATGGGATCAGATGCTCAGTGATCTCCAGCCCAACCACCTCGCATTTTGGGAGCTTCAGAGGAAGTTACGCGCCTCTGAGGTTACCTCCATGCCCCCCCTCATCCGCCCCGACAACACTCTCGCGTTTAACGACGACGAGAAGGCCGAATGCCTGGCTGACAGTCTAGAGGCCCAGTGTTCCCCAAGCTCGAACCCAGTCGACCCGGCCCACCTCGCCGAGGTGGACGCCGAGGTCGAACGTAGGACCTCCCTCCCTCCCGTCGAGGACCCCGACGACCCTCTCCCTCCCGTCACTCCCGACGAGGTGGAGAGGATCATCGGCCAACTCAGACCCAGGAAAGCCCCTGGGCGCGACGGCATTACCAACAGGGTAGTTCGACTCTTTCCCAAGACTCTGATCGTGTTGATGACCGCCATCTTCAATGGCGCTCTGTCCAACAACATGTTTCCGCAGCAGTGGAAAGAGGCTATCGTGATCGGCATTCCCAAGCCGGGTAAGCCCAAATCCTCCCCGTCCTCCTACCGCCCCATCAGTCTGCTCAGCTCGCTCGGCAAGATCTACGAGAGGCTTATCTATAAGCGTCTCAAGGATTACGTCGAGCGAAAGAGTCTCATCCCCAACGAGCAGTTTGGCTTTAGAGCCACTCACTCGTGCGTCCAACAGGTCTACCGCATCGTTGAGCATATCAACGGCCGCTATCAACGCGGCTTGATGACGGGAGCCCTGTTCTTCGACATAGCGAAAGCCTTCGACAAGGTCTGGCACAACGGTCTGATATACAAGCTGTATCAACTCGGGGTGCCAGATCGTCTCGTGCTCATCTTACGAGACTATTTGTCGAACCGCACCTTTCGATTCCGTATCGAAGGTGCGCTTTCCACCCCCCGCCCCATCCGCGCCGGCGTACCGCAAGGCGGTGTGCTGTCGCCTCTCATTTTCACGCTGTTCACCAGCGATATTCCCCCCGATCCCCAGTCGCAATTAGCGCTCTTTGCCGACGACACGGCCGTTTACTACTCTGGCAAGAGTGGTAAATCCATATCTCATCACCTCCAAAGATCCGCCAACCGCCTAGGCGGTTGGTTTCGGAAATGGAGGATTGAGGTAAATCCCGAGAAAAGTTAGGCGGTCCTGTTCCGCAGGCCGCGGGCTAGACTCCCCCCGATCCTTCCACCGATCAAGATGTTTGGCAAGCCGATCCCTTGGGAAGAGCGAGCCAAATATCTAGGAGTGATCTTGGACAAAAACCTCAGTTTTATGGAGCACATTAAGGCGGTGCGCTCGCGCGCCGCCTTCGCTCTCGGTAGGCTCCACTCGATGCTGAACCACAACAGCAAATTATCCCTAAAATGCATGCTGCGTATCTACACCACTTGCATTCGCCCCATCATGACCTATGCGTGTGCTACATTCGCCCACGTAAAGTCATACCGGATCCATAGGTTGCAGTCCCTCCAAAACCGTTTTCTCCGAAAGGCCACGGGTGCCCCGTGGTTCGTTCGGAATGAGCGACTCCATGTCGATCTCAAAATCCCGACCATCAAGCAGTTCATGAAACGCCTCACGAAGCGTTTCATCGAATCTGCTGAGAGGCACCAGAACCCTCTTATCGCATCGGCTACCCGATACGCTCCCTCCCAGATTAGTAAGGTCCGCCGTCCACGGCATACCTTACTAGAACCCGATGACCCAATCACCCTTGTACAAGAGAGCTGTAGGGAAACCAGTACTCTTAAACAAGCACACAAACCGCGACCCGCCGCCTTCCGGCCTCGCCGCCGAGGCCCCGCGCGACGTCCCAGTAATAATAGCAATGTTGTTGTTGCTCCCCGTCTTTTGCCTAACGAGCCAGCCCGCGTCGCTGAGCCATTAGCTTTAAACCCCCTAAATAATGTCATGACCCAGCCTGTCCCTTGCTGCCCTCCCGATAACGATGCCACTGAGCCGAGGCCCGAACCCCACAGGGGGTGCCCCCAGTGAGCAGAGTTGTAGGTTAAGTATTTTTAGTTGCCTTGGCTGGGGGCTTTAGAGTCATTCTGAGGCCACCACAGGCTAGCCCGGTTAAGTAGTAACCACCCGTCTAGAGGTGAACTACGAGTGGTCATTATCAAAAAAAAAAAAAAAAAAAAAAATTAGGTTAGGGCAAACCATATATAACGCAAGAACGGCTGGACCCATTTTTTCTGATCTTTGTTTTGTTGGATTTGTCATGACACCTAGCTTTCTGCCCGTGAGAATTTCTGTAATCGGATCAATAGGATAGATACCTGGTTTTTATAAAATTGAAACACAATAAGACCGAGATGATAAAAAAAAATCAGTAGAAACTTTGAACAATAAAAAATTACCTAAGAAGAACATACGTAACTCTAGAAGTCTTCAAGCCTACATTATTTAAGCCAACCAGTTGTTTATGAAGACTGCAGGCTGCGGGCGGCAGCGGTAACAGGAGTGCGGCATTCGTCTTTAGATATGCATCCGTATATCATGTGACGTCATAGAGAGAGAGCTCTGGATAGCCGCGGCTGAAATATAAGGCTGAGATTGTATGACCACATAATGGTGGGAACTGTGTGCTAATACATTTGGATGCATCCCGTTTAAAGCATAATTAAATGAAATTTTGTTCTACGAATGCATTATTAGGAGAACAATTTAATGAAATAAACTTTTTAATTAAATAACTTTAATATAGAAAGTCGCTGTTGCTAGTTTTGTTTCTTTGTTTCTTAATAACGACTTCCAAAATTAAGGTTATTTTATAATTTGTAGAGCTTTGTTTGGATGCCGGTTATATATTTTTTTAATTTTCACTAATATAATAAAGAATCAAATCATACGCTTCCTAAGAACCAACCAACTTAGAGAACCAGTTCCTTTTCAGCAAAAAACTGTATATCGCTCGCAAAAAATGTATCTTTATTTTCTTGCCCAAAAATCCCAAATGCGGCAAGAAATTACGAATACATCATGCGTACGTAATATATTCCTTATTTCTTGTTGGTCCAGCGAAAATTGGAGAATAATACGATATCAATGCCTCAAAATATCTGGATATAAAAAAAACTGACGAATTCCAGAGGGTTAGGCTGTTAACTTCTCATAAATGTAGACGTGGCGAAATGCCAGCGCTTTGGGCGGCGTCGAAGTATTTTTTAACACTGCTATTAATCTGAAGATGATATAAAAATGTTTGGGTCTTAGAGCCGTTTATTTTGTACCCTCATGAAGTTTAACTTGTGTTTTTTTTTTTGTAGGCGTTGGAATATTGACGTTATTATTATAAAGAGCCTTAATTTTTTCCTACTCCTCCGCTGAACTTATCTGATAAATTTCGTTGCGGGATCAAGGACAGTTGAATCGATTCTCCGGGATTCGTCGGGCTTCATTAGCTCGGCGTTTTTCTGATAGTCGCCACTGTTGATTCTGGCTTTCAGGAGTGGCAGTGGTTGGGAATGTGTGGCGTGCTTGTACCAAAAAAAAAGAGTCTTAATCCAAGCCGCTTTAAGGCTCCCAGGCCAGTGTTGCGGAATTTGTTAGAAAGATTCACCGCGGTCCTAGAACGCAAAGGGCATTAGTATGAACACGGATGGCTTTTAGTCAGTAAGAGTCTGACCCCTGGAGTCATTTGATGATTTCACATCCTAAACAATATAATTATATATAAGACGACGATTTTCTTTCTATTTCTAGACTTCTACCACCGGTTTCGCCCTCGTGGAGGATGAAAATTATGCCAAAGGAACATCCAAATTGAAAAAAATCAAATGTCATATTCAAAGACCACTCATATGCCATCATCATAATCATTATATCAGCCGAAATACGTCCACTGCTGAACATAGGCCTCCCCAAGTGTCGCTACAACAACCGGTCCTGTGTTTCTCGTATCCATCGGCTACCCGCAACCCTCACGTCAAGTCACAAGTCATCGGTCCACCGCCTTCCAACGATGCGTCTTCAGGTACGCGGTCGCCACTCCAGAACTTTTTGGCCCCATCGGCCATCTGTGCCAAGTTTCATCCAAATCCGTTTTAGCCTTGAATAGAGAACTAGCAGATAGACAGGCCGACATACATAGAGAGTTACTGTTGCATTTAAAATACTATTTAAATGCAAAAGTAACTCTAAGATTATTTTAGAACAATTTCTATGAAATCGCGTCGCTGTTCGTGTGAGTGTTAATATTATTACCGAGGCTGATTGGCTGGCATTGAATGTTAGCAAATCAATGTGGTGAAAATAAATACTTGAAATCCTGAAATGTTGTGGCCTGGGAACGCAAATTGTATACGGTAATGATTGCTGAATCTTATTTGCACAATTCATTGTTATAATGAGCTAATAGGAATTCATTAATGGTTTCAATGAATTTTGCTCCAGGGGGGGGGGGGGTGGTTCTGTTTATTTATTTAATACACATACAATAGTAGGTACAGAGAAACATGGTGGACATCCCACCCACACGCAAAAAACGTTTTGGGAACACATCCATTGTGCGTACAATTAAGGAGTGGATTTCCCTGCCAGAGTCTGTGATTCCTGATAGCTACAAGCTGGGAGTCTTTTGTCGTCTGGGAGGCAAGCGTGATCCATCTTCGACCACATCATTGCTGACCATCAGGTGAGAGAGCGGTCAAACGCGTGCCTATCAATGGTAAAAAAGAGGAGGCCTTAGTAAGCTATGACTGAATTAAGCGTTAGTCGGGCTGAAAATATTTATGTATTATTTCATTAAATTCAAGACTTGAAAGTTAATTAATTAGGTATACATACACAATATAATACCTACACAAGACGAAATAGCGCCAAATTATAAAGGCAGCAATCAGAGTGGCTGAGCCAGCTTAAAATTACTTCAGCCAGAACTTATTTTTAATTCACCCTGTATTTCATTTTACAAACTCTTTTAATTTAGCTTTTTAAAAGGTCGGCTGACTCTTAACTGCCAGCGGTTTTAATACCGTATATTTTTCCTCCTTGCTTGATGCCATCTCAGGAAATTAATATTCCACAGTGCTAATCTTAAGACATCTTAGAAGATCAGGCACTTACTTTTAAGAAGATTAATTCTGGCCCCTCATTAATAATTAATTAGGTAAAAGATTTAAGCACCGTTTTTATAACCCATTGGTATTAATGAAATTCAGGGTTACTTAGAATAATATTGTACTAGACGCAGTAAAACTTAGTCCCTACCAATGCCTACATTATTTATGAGCCTAATGTAGTGTTTTACTTTACCAAAGTCTGTATTAACATATTAGTGGCTTAGTCAAGTGATGTTTATGGGTTTCCTTCTTCTCCATCTTATATTACTTCAAAAATTCATTTCCTTTGCTCTGCCCACAGTAAAAAGCAACGCTCATGCAATAATCTTCTTTTACGATGTCCCTCACACCGCTCTGGGTTTATCCACTCTTCTTTCTTTGTCCAGGCGATTTTCCTTTGGAATGCGCTTCCTCTGAACATCAGGACGGCAACCAGTCGGCTGTCCTTTAAGGTGAAGGCACGTGAGCACATTCGCAAGAAGTTGGTAGAATCCTCACAGCGTTAATTCGTTGGTTTCGTTCTCTCTTAGTAACGTTGTAAATTTTATTTATGTGTATGTATGTATCTTTGTATTTATGGTTGTATATTTTTTTCTGTCTCTGTTTTTTCTTTTCTATAATTTGCACCTGCCATATTTTCTCTGCACCACCCTAAGGTCGACTGGTAGAAAATGCCTAAGGCATTAAGTCCGCCTTTGTACAGTGTTTTTTTACCTGTGCATAAAGTTTTAATAAATAAATAATACCATTCTCAAGCCCTCACTTATGAAGACTAATCTAAAACATGTAACTCAAAGGAAGCTTTGAGTCAAGCACAGGGTGGCTACAATACAATACAGACCATTACTGATTGGGCAATTTCATTTATAACTGTGTGGAGTGTGCGGTATTAAGGTAGTGATAGGGCAAAGGTCATTCTTAGTGTTCAGTGTGTACATGCCGACTGATAATACGGTGAATCTAGCCGAGTTTACGGATTGTTTGGCGACGCTGAGCGCAGTAGTGGGCAATGAATTGGTATTGAGTGTGTTTACATGCTCGATGACTTCAACGCCCACCCGGGTGAGCAATTCTATTATGAACTTTCTAACTTCTGTAATGATTTGGATTGGAAATGTGCCGATATAATTAATTTAGGTTTGCTGTCTGACACATATACTTTTATAAGTGATGCGAATGGGGCGCTAAGATGGTTGGACCACTGTGTTGTAACCGAATCGGCTTATCAAACGATAGTCGATACACACGTAAAGTATGATCCGGTGTGGTCTGACCACTTGCCACTCATTATTCAATGTAATATAAAGAATGTAAAGCCAAAGATTTTGCAAGAGAATTTTGAGTGTAATAAAATAAAATGGGGGGAGAGAAACCCTGAACAAATAGACATATATAGTAAATATTGTAATGACATTTTAAAAGGAATTGATTTTCCGCCTCAATTCCGGAACTGTAGTGATAAACGTTGTGACGATCCAGACCACTTGCGTGTAATTGACAGTATGTATCTTAAGATTGTTAATGCATTGTGTAAAGCCGCCTCTGAGAGTTATACTATTGTTAAACCGAGAAGAAAGCGACCTGTGATCGGGTGGAACAAGCATGTGCGTGACGCTCACGAGGTGGCTCGGGGTAAGTTTATGGAATGGGTACGGTGGGGTAAACCGAGTGAAGGACGTGTTTGGGGGGAGATGCGGGAGAGTCGTAGAATCTTTAAATCACGGCTAAAGTGGTGCCAAAATAATAAGGAGCAGATTAAGATGGATATTCTCGCGTCTCACCATTCCAAGCATGACTTTCGAAACTTCTGGAAAACTACTAGTAGGCTAAATAGTAAGCCGGGATTACCCGTGAGCGTCAACGGGGAGAGTGAACCGAAAGGTATTGCGGACCTATTTAAAGATAACTTTATGGTGAAATCGCCATTGGGACCATCACGGTCATTTAGTACAGAAGGGTCACATGGACAGGAGATAAACACCAGATTCACAGCGAAGGACGTTCGGGGAGTTATAAAATCAATGTCACGTGGAAAATCTCCTGGCCATGACAGCTTGAGCATTGAGCATCTAAAGTATGCCGGCGTCCACCTGCCCAGAGTTCTTGCCATGTTATATACATTTTGTGTAGGACATGCGTACTTACCAGCAGAGATGATGAGGACCGTGGTGGTACCAATTGTGAAGAGTAAAACCGGTGACTTAGGCGATACGAGCAACTACAGGCCAATCTCACTAGCCACAGTGCTTGCTAAGGTTCTTGATAGTTTGCTTAATACACAACTTGACCAGTATGTTAACATTCATGATAATCAATTTGGTTTTAAGCCGGGACTGTCTACTGAGTCAGCTATCTTGTGTTTGAAGCAAACTGTCAGGTACTACTCCGATAGGAGCACACCTATTTATGCCTGTTTCCTCGACCTCTCGAAGGCGTTCGACCTGGTTAACTATGACATCTTATGGCAAAAGTTAGCTAACATCTCGATGCCTCTCGAACTGACAGAAGTATTGAAGTACTGGTATCTTAACCAGGTCAACGTCGTTCGATGGTCGGGTGCTCTGTCGGAGCCGTACAGGTTGGAGTGCGGGGTGAGGCAGGGAGGGCTGACCTCGCCGAGGCTCTTCAACCTGTTCATGAACGCACTGATAGAGGAGCTCAGTAGCACCCGTGTCGGCTGTCATATTGACGGTGTTTGTGTCAACAACATTAGTTACGCGGACGACATGGTGCTGCTGAGCGCCTCGGTGTGTGGTTTGTCCAGGTTGCTAGGTGTCTGTGAGCGTTACGCGCTTGATCACGGTTTGCTTTATAACGCGAAAAAGAGTGAATGCATGGTTTTTCGGGCCAGAGGTCGGAGCTGCCCGGATTCTGTTCCATCTGTTAGGTTGAACGGTGTTAAGTTAAGAAGAGTTCAACAGTTTAAATATCTCGGGCATATCGTGACCTCTGACCTGAGGGACGATGCGGACATCAACAGGGAGCGGAGGGCGTTGTCTGTGAGGGCCAATATGATCGCCCGCAGGTTTGTTCGTTGCTCGGGTGCCGTCAAAATAACTCTTTTCAGAGCCTTTTGTACGTCCCTGTACGCGGCCAGCCTGTGGGTGTCATATACCCAGAAGCAGTACAGCGCACTCCGTGTTCAGTATAATAATGCGTTCAGGGTGTTGTTGGGGCTGCCCCGGCATTGCAGCGCCTCGGGGATGTTCGCCGACGCCCGTGTCGACTGTTTCTACACGACGATGCGAAAGCGGTGCACATCTCTGGGGCGCAGGCTCCGGACCACTTCCAGCACCATTCTGAGCGTATTTGCGAACAGGTTTGATTGCCAGTACATTAATCATTGTTATATGATTAATGTACTGACAAACGAACAAATGACTCAGAGGCAGGTATACTATTAGGTTTCTTATGTTAGTTTCTGATTTTAATTGTGGTTATTTTATGATTTTAATTTTATGATTACTGATTTCATAATTTCAATTTTATTTATTATTTATTTTACTTGATTAATTATTATTATTGTAATCAAATTATAATTACTGTAATTCAAATTTTATGTCTGACATTGTTTTTTGTATTATTATTATATTTTATGGCTATTGTGCAATGGGTCGAATTGCCTGAGTAAATAAATGAATTATTATTATAAGCCCTTCCTCATTATCATTTTTTAAATGTGAGAGTAATTGTAACTTTTTCACGCATAAGTCGCAGAAACGATTTTGAAGGATTCTGGAGATGGATAAAAGCCTTTTTTTTACGGGGGGAAATACTCATGGATGTCCTCCGCCCTGGGGCGGGCGGAGGGGTCTGTCAGACTCTTGCTGACTAAAACCAACCCGGTGTTCCATCTCTCACCTACGCCGGGGATCGCGGGAACTTGCGACTAAAAGACAAAAGCTAGTAAAAGTTAATATTAATCAAAGAAGTAATTTTTTGTACTAGAGTTGTATATCAAGTAGTATATCAATAATTTGAAAAAAAAATAATCTAATAGCTTCTTCATGAATAAATATATTTACCTAAGAGACTAGGCACAAACATCATTATGTGGTCCGTTGGCTATTGTACTAAGAGATCCTGTATCACAAGAGCCAATATATATCAAAATAGGTAAATAAAACAAACCAGTAGCATATTGCTATCCCAGAAGTCAGGCGATGATTTGCTGACCATAATACAATAAACGCGATATGGTCGTCCAACCACAATAAATTGCACTGCGGCAAAACTGCCATAACCACGCCTTGGTGGCTTTTGTGGTGACGATACGAAAATAATGTGCGCTTTGTTTAAGCGGAAAGGTAAATAATATTTAAATAAAAGCTTCATTTTTAGAGTTCCGTTCCGTCTTTGTTGTCCGTCCTTCTGTCTATCAAAACCCCTTATCGCGGGAACGCGTGGACTTGTGGAGTTATCGAGTTGAAATAAAACCATAAACACAAGTTTACAGCCCCTTCCTTGAAGCTGTGAAAAAGTCAAACTTCTAAGTTAACGTAAAAAAAGACGCAGCTGTTTATGCCCCAAAAAAAATTAAATATCGACTCTCTCAAAGAAAGCAAAATGTGTGTAATGCGTATTTCCCGTTGACCTAGAATTATGAAATTGGCGAATAATACCGTCTTATACTACTTGTTTAAGAAAAAGTCTGAAAACTATATATTTATAATTAAAAAATATAGAGTCTTTATTTGTAGCTACAACTTTGTACGGAACCCTCCGTGGGCGAGTCCAACTCGCACTTGGTCGGTTTTTTTTATTTAAGATGGATTTGCTCTCTTGACTCAATTCTAGGTCAAAGGCGACAGACACAAAATCGACGATGGAGTGAGCTTACTCAGAAGAAGCCTGTTCACTCTAACTTTGAAGAGATGAGGGTTGAATGTGTTCGGAAACACAGACGCAGGCAAAGAGTTCAACACCTTTGCTGTGCGCATTATAAAAAACGTTTCGAAACGCTTAGTGCGGATTGGTGGAATAGCATTTCATTTAAAAAATAATGAAAATCAGTTGTTCTGCATCCTACCTATCATAATACGAAAAATGTAGAAGGGAAATTTTTTGTCTAGTGCTACATACGTTATGATTGTTTTTTTAGGGTTCCGAACAAAAATCGGAACCCTTATAGGATCACTCGGGTGTCTGTCTGTCTGTCTGTCCGTCTGTCACAGCCAGTTTTCTCCGGATCCACTAGACCGATTCTATTGAAATTTGGTACACACATGTACTTTTGTAACCCAAACACGGACGTGTTACGTAAAATGTTATTTTTTTAGTATGGGTGTCACTTTTGGGGGTCAAACTAGAAAGTTTCAAAAAAAAGTTTTTTTAACAATATCGTGTCACATATCAAATGAAAGGGCTTACTGTGAAGGTTTTAGTTATTTTTTTTTTTCATAATTTTATATTAAATAGTCTTAAAGTTATTCCGGAAAATAGACGAAAAATGACCATTCCCCCCCTTATCTCCGAAACTAATGAGCCTAACATTTTGAAAAAAATGGAGATAATAGATCTTTACCTATTAATTACAGGAAAACTAACTAACTAAACTAAAATAAGTCTTTAGTGTTAAAACAACATAACATGTTAAAAAAAAATACGTTCGGAAGCCTTTGCACGCGAGTCCGACTCGTTTTGGCCAGTTCCTTTTTCATTATTTTTATGCCTGTCAGTTTTGTGACATTATATACTTGTTCTTTCTTTTTTAATTTTCATTTCTTGTGTGCGTTTCCAAAATAAAGCGCTCTTCATTTAAATCCAGCAATGCGAACATACACTCACACAGAATCGATGGTTTAATTTAACGAATTCATGCTAACCCCGTTTGATATGTATATTAATATCTTTGGAAGAGCTACTATTCATCCAGCATTGATGGTTCCAAGGCTACCATTTGTGATAACGTAGCATAGACATACAAATGTCACAAATTGTTAACTAGGACTCATTTTGACTATCATGTATTATGAAATTGTTGGCATAACTTCGTCAAATTCCCGTTAAAAATTGGATAGTTGGTGTACATGTATGTAGCCATTCCTGTGTAGTTTTCACCCCTATGAAGAAAAATCTCAAGTTATTAGAGATTTCAGATAGTCTCCCTCAAGTGCGTTCCATCACCGGACTCCAAGACGTACGGCGATGTGCCACCGGTATGTGGTGGACATACTACCCATATGTACAAATACGTTCTGCGAATACAATGAAAGCAGTAGTAGTGCGTACAGCTAAGGAGTCGAATTCCCTGCCCTCCGGTAGGGAATTTGTCTGTGTTTCCTGATAGCTACATACAACTCAGGAGTTTTTAAGACAAGACTGAATAGGTTACTTATAGGCAAGCACTATCATCGCTTACTTTCAGGTGAGATAGCGGTCAAACGCGGGCCTATCAATAAAACAAAAGAGTAAACAAAATAAGGGACTCTGTAAGGCACTTGTCTCACCGCCGACGAGGAAGCGATTAGCTATCGACTATTTTCTCGCTGAGGAAAGTGACAACATATAGATCTCGTGTGATTAAAAGAGACAGTGTGATTAAAAGCTATTCTCGTGTGACTAAAGGCTGTTCACACTTCCCGCGACCCGGCTCTTACTACTAGTTGGTCGCAGCGACAAGAGCTATCAGAGATAATACTCGCTCAGCAATGCTCGCTAGGCGGTCTAAACTCACCAACCAGCGGCAATTTCTACCTATAGTTCGGGCCGGAGCGAGTGGTGCGAGTAACCGCCCGTCCTACAAAAGCACTCGCTTAAAGCCGAGCGACAAAGCTATCGAAACTACTCACTCGCTACTCGCTGCGCGTCAACTCGTTTTAATTTTCAAGCTTTACTCGCTTCTCGCTAATCATCGGCGGTGAGACAAGTGCCTTAACATCAAACACAACGTAAACTCGTAACACTTTTTTGTAGGAGCATAAATAAATAAAATAAAACGATGAAAATTCGTCGCTAAAAAAATAAAGATACGGTAATCTTCAGTAAGAAGATTTACTACGGAACTGATACGATTGTACAATTCAATGGTTTTATCATGATATTAAGAGAACGAACGTATTTTTTTCATAGAACTTACGTAGGTAGGTATAATTATTTATCGGGTAAGATTTTTTTTATTTCATGCGTTGAAAATCCTGGCTATCATTTACGAATAAACATCTTTGTATTACCAAAATGACAATTTAGGTCCCAGCAAACTTACATTCATGTCTGTTATCAAAAAACTCGTCCGTTACTGGTGGCTGACTGAGTGACCGCGTAACTAACAGACAACGCACAGCCCAAACTACTGGTCGTAGAAAGCTGGTATATAGGGGCACTAAGACAGAATTTCCCGAAGTTCCTACACAAACAGCACAAGCTAGTTTCTGTTATATGACCAATTATATCTATAAAGGTCCAACAGCTATAATAACAACTATCTGTATCAAAATTCATCAAAATCAGTTCTGGAATATAGGTGTGAAAGCGTTACAAACAAACAAGCTCACTGCAATAACATTACTTAGAATAAACTAACACTACGGCTTATTGCACGCTACCTGGCCGGATGACAAACCGTAACTGTTCCGTGTTTGGACGGTTCTCGTGGAAATCTGAGTGCTTCCCCGGTCCGGAATGTAGCCGGAGAGACTGAAACGATTCAATTATGACGTGTTTCAATCGTGAATCGCTCCAATATACGTTAGGAACATTTTGGTTCTTCATAACTTCATAGCTAGTGACGATGGGATTCGTAAAATTTGATAATTGAACAGGGATATCAATCGACATAGTAGATTGTTTTAAAATAGCTACACCATGAGAATATATTTCTACGCAGGTAGGTACAGGATAGGTGTACCACAAGTGCCCCTGAACAGTCCAGTGAACATTTAGACAGTTGTGGACCTAACGAATGCCACTAATTCAATTAACTCGGCCTCCTATTTCAAGTCCGAAACTGTCTAAATAGTGAGTAACTATGCTAAATAAAAAGATGTGATAGGTCCCATGCACCTTTAGCAGTTCTTGAACTACCCCAAGTGCCCAAATATCTGGACAGTTGTGGCCCTAATGAATGCCACCAATTCAATTAACTCGGCTTACTGGTACCAAACTATTAAAAAGGTAAGTAACAATACGAAAAAAAGTTGTAGTAGGTCCATGCACCTTTAGCAGTCCGCGAACTACTACTACTAACTGCTAACTTGTAAACGGCTAATCATTTAGTAACTGACTTGAGAATATTGTATAGGACAGACACGAAAATGTTTGTAAAGAATGAATCCTCAATCCTCATGCCAATAATCTTTTAGATTCGAATAAAAACACATGGCACAGTTAAGTTGCAAAGTCATTTAAAACTCCTATTACCAAAGACAATAAGGAAAAATTCGAAAAGCATACAAAGGTTCCGATGACTCTTTATTTTTGCAAGCTTTTATTTAACTTCCAAAAACATTTCTGTGGCGTTTGAAGACTTTCACGCAACAGTATCATATTTTTCTTTTCGTTTACTTTCGACCCTTCGAGCTAAACAAGACAGAATCATCCAGAAGAGACATTGGATGGGCGTACTTCGGAAATGGTGTAATGAAAAGAGATAGAACATTACTGTGTTTTAGTAGTATGGTACCATAATTACTTATACACTCTTTAGGTCCTATAGACCTAGGTGTCAGGCGTAAGCGTAACTTGCGTAAGAGTTTGTTTTAAGTGGCGTTTGAATAGAGCTAAACGCTCTTAACTGTGAATACCTACTTCTAATGTAAAACCCGCTTTGGAATTTCACTCATTTGTAATTTGTTCTAGGAGTAAATAAGGACTTTACAAAGCCAACCTTCTGTCCATCCACATCCAAGGGCAACACAAACTCGGGGCCGCCACCAAACAAATCTAATAAAGTGACGTCACGAAAAAGAAATTGCATTTTCCCTGTTACAGTGTATTGAAAAGAATGTTATTTCGTCTGGGGTAACGTTCCAATTTGTTAAGTTGAAATCTAAAGACAGAAACTCTTGAAGGAACGTTGGATTAACTAATTCGATCTTTGAAGCAAGAAGTCTGATTAAACCAAAAAGTTTGTAGAATGTATGAGAAGGGACGAGTCGGGTGATTTTGTTAGATAAAGTTAAAAAGAGACGACTAATATTACATGAACAGTTGATACTAGTGTAAAGTATTATTATAGATACTAGATATTGACTGTTCGTATATATCTTATCTCTTTCTCTTTCCTTTAGCTTGCCATGTGTTATTACTTCCCAGAATGTTATCCGTATTAGCTACACTTTTGGATGGTGTAATAATACAGACTGTTTTTTTTTTTCAAAATCAACTGGTTCGATTCCTGGGTAGGAAAAACGATTTTTCAAAAATCCAATGATGCAGTTTTAGTTTTCATCAAAATCGGGCTCGAGACTCCTTTCAGTATTTTTCGATATTCCTTATAGTTTCGGATTTGGCCCTGAATACACACTCAAAAAATTCACCCTGTATAAGGACGTGAAAAAGTCTTTAAATGACCAGCAGACTCAAACGCAACATCTTCAATGCTCTCATGTGATCATGTGGCAAGTTGACGTAGCATATAGGTATGTAATGCTACGGCCACAATACCGTAATATGGCAATAATTATGGCCATAATTGGTGTTGTGTCAGTTGGTTTTGTTTCAATTACGGCCATAATTATTGCCATATTATGGTAGTTTGGCCGTAGCATAAGTGAACCAGCTGGTCTATTCTGTCAAAATCTTACCGTCTAAACTTAGCTTGAGTAGGCGTGAAGTGAACTGTCATTACATCTTGTTTGTATGGAATGACAGCTCACTCCACCTCAGCTTATACGGTGAAATGTTAACAGAATCGCAGTACAGCATCTGGCATGAACCCAGTCCCTCACATTTTATTTTGCGGCAGTCGGACCGTTTTCGATTATTACCTACTAATGATCCAATCTGAAAAATGTAATTTAGTTTTAATCCAAACCATATACTTACCTACAAAAGCATTGTTTTCAGAATCAGAATCAGAATCACAATGTTTTATAAGTAAACATAGGTCAAATTACAACAGTGTGCGAGATGGTACAGATAGGTAGATCCTCCATGTTTTCCCCAGAGGCGTACAAATACTATATTTAGTTAATTAACATTTGCGTTGGAGAAGCAAGAAGGACACAAAGAACAAAACAATAAAAAATACTCCTACCTTTTATTTATGTTTAACAATATCTTAGCTTTATAGTTCAATACCCCTTTTTTTGAGGATGGGAAATCATCAAATGACTCGATGACCCGCTCTGAGCTAAGCAGAAGAGAGTGACAGACTCTTACTGACTAAAACCTATCCGTGTTCCTCCTAGTGCCCTTTACGTTCCAAGGCCACGGTGACTCTTTCGAATCAATTCTCCAATAAAACCATTTCACAAGGTGCTACAGATAAACAATTTGATATTTCTTCGAGCTCTACCTTTGAAGATAAGAGCGCCAAGCATACACTTAGGTATGTAAACGTCTGGAACTGTAGAATGACAACTCTTTTAATACAAGTAGGTTTTTCTTTGCTCACTTTTGTCAAATAAATGTGTGTATCGACCAGAGGGCCAAGCACGAATATTTTGACATACAGTTAACGTAACGAATTTTAATGTGAAAAACTATCAACCCCGTAGTATTTTGGTTAATTTTATGGGACTAAATATGGATATAGTATCTTATTCAAATCAATATTATTTGCGTAGCGAGTATTGTAGCTATTGTAAAATTTTATGTTACGTTACTATACGTCAAAAAAATTCGTGCTGAGCCCTCAGATCTATAGAAACAGAGACATTCTATTAGTAATAGGTAGAGACATTTCGGTAGCGCAAGTCAATCCCATATAAATTTTGACTTTTTGACAATCTTTAGGCTCCGCGCAAACGGGCCACCGACCACAGCCACCGGTGGCAACAAGCTGTTTACATTATTTTTAACACATTTTGTATGGAATCGTCCACTCGCGACTCATTGTCCGCGACAGTCACCGTTGACAGCCACCGACCACCTCGGTCTTCCACAGACTGTACTTCGGTGAGTGCGCCCAAGAACTCCACGACCTCATCCTACCGGCCCCCTCCTACCATCGGACTTCCAGACGCACAGTAACTTACCATCCCTACCTTGTTGCTATTCCGCCAATTCACACTAAGCTTTTCCAAATGTCTTTAATAATGCGCACAGCAAAGGAGTGGAACTCTCTGCCTACGTCTGTGTTTCCAAACGCTTACAACCCTAATTTCTTCAAAGTTAGAGTACACAGGCTCCTTCTGGGTAAGCTCGCTCCATTGTAGACTTTGTCTCCGTCATCTCTGACCTAGACTAGAGTCAAGAGCAAATCCATCACAAATAAAAAAAAAACTTTGTTTGCGCGGTAGGTAGTAAAGGACGTAGCGCGCGACAGACACCGATGGCTGTGGTCGGTGGCCCGTTTTCGGAGAGCCTTTTGGCTGATAGATTGTCAGTTTCCTAGAATCTATCATACCTTTCCAATTAGGTTAAGGTTTTAATCTTTTTCATATGAAATTATATGATGTTTATTCGTTATATGTAAAGACCTATCACAACTTTTATCTGTGGGCCCTGAGAGATTTAAACGAAGAAAATTTAGAAAAGCAGATTAATTTGAAAACAATAACGCAATCTTAGGAACATACACCATATAGCGGTAATTAACGTGAGATATCGCAATGTACTTTATTTATAGGGCATTGACCGAGACATTCAATATTTCCCATTAAAACACCATGACTAATATATCCACAAAACAAAAGGACCTGCATTATTAACGACCTTAAAACAAAGTGTGACTGTTCCTAATTTACCCTAGGCTGATAAAATTTTCGTTTTTCCTTAAATTAGCCTAATTAGCCTAGCGGCCGCCAGCCGCGTGGTCCCGTAGGGCTTGTCCCAGACTGGACACCCTCCCGCCAATAGTAAGAAATGAATTCCCAGGAACTACTGCCTTGTCCGACCTTTGAGGCTGCGGGACAAGGAGGGGATGCAAGGTGAAGTTAATATTGGGAATTCACGGTTAGTATACATACGTAAAACAATAAATAATTATGGAACAATAACGAGATTACAATGTTTGAAGTTAAGAAGACAAGATGACTGCAAAAGGGAAAGTGACACGTAACGCTTGTGTGAAATAGTTAATTTTCAAAGCGCGATAGTGAATTTCTTTACAATAGTCTAGAGACCCACCCCAGTGATGTACGGCCGTCTTACAACTGCCTGTACATCGGACGTGTGCCGTCGATCCTAACATGCATAGGTCTAGAGAGAACCTGCTGCGGTCACAACAGTACACGTTCCCTACACTCAATCATGTCTTGCACAATCCTAAGGGAGAGGACTGCGAAGTGCCTCTGTCATTGAGCGAGACATGATCCCAGAAATACTGGACGCGCTATATAAATTAGCCCCTTACACCGGCCTATCAACCCTTTACTAACGCATTATATAACTTAGCACAAGCGTACCGCGTTGTCAGTCGTTTGCATAACTCTTTGCACCGATTCTTGTTATTTGCGGAAGCGGATTTTGGGTTCGTCGCTTCACACTTCCATAATCTACCCATTTTTGGAAGACACTAGAGTACTGCTGCGGCCGCTACCACGTCTGGCAACGGGCGTTCCATCTAGGCTTCATAATATAAGTATTTCGCTAAATATAATTTTTTTTTATATCAGTGAGAGGCCTCAGGGGCCGGGTGTGATTTAGCGAGATACAATCCCTATCGTCCATCAATTCACTTCAACCCATACTTGGTGAAGCCTACCCCAATGGAAGTGTGCAAATATCAAGAACAGTGCAAAGTATCCTGCACTCAGTCAGTCCATAGGGAGAGGCAACCTCTACTAATGTTTGATTGATATGACATAACCTTAGATATTGCAAGGAAACATTATAGTTCAAACAGACCCTAACTTGTGGCGAGTATTATTCGGTTCAGCCTTCCATAAGCAGTGTCTTAGTGCAGTGTCTTGGTAAGGTTTGTCAAAAGTCAGTTTAGAGTCAATGTTGTATACAGTCTGTTGCTATGTCTAAAGCACACTCTATAGAAAGGCCTTCTCCGACTCCCTAGAACCAAACACATATGTCGGTTACCTCGTTCGAGTCAGAGAGAGTAATAAGGTAGGATAATACATATAACACTCACTCCTATTCACTCCATCCATTTACCCACACCATCACTGAGATTCACGCGGTCAAACATGCACCTGCATTACGCTCTGCTTGCATTAATACTAGCCTCACATAACTTTGTCTCAAACCATTAATCCGTTCATCCCTAACACACACGCGTCTTACAGGCTATCCACATCAGCGCTAGAATAACTTAGGTTCAATCTAATTCTACAATAGATAAAAACATTCAAGGCACTAAACACTTACCCCGTGATCAAGTTGAGAGCCGCTGCTAGCCAACCTGCGGAAACAACATTAGTGCCCTAACGATAACTATACTACCCCTTATCATATTAAATTTAAATGTTATCACTTACCAAGTTCTGACGTGTAAGAATAGATCGCAACTCACTTACAGAATACCGCTCACGAGTTACCTGGTACGTCACCCACCAAGCTCTTCTCCCCAAGCGTCCACCTTCACGTCCGACTACTGACTGCCCTCACCACCCCTCCTCTCATTCCTAAAATCTCTAGCCCGTCCCCTCTCTCGTACCCTTTTTCGAAACTTTTCGAACATTTTTTTGTCTGTTTCTCAATTGTCGCAAGGGTCTGTCCCATTTAGATAACCAGACGTTTTTGTTTCAATAACGTACAAAGCGTCTGAATTATTTGACTATTAGTTCTTAGAATTTGTGGCAAGTGTTGCATTTCTATTGACGTAAAATATTGCCCTCGACCCACGTTTGACACATGCGCGCGTTTTTATCCCCAAAATAAAGTTCGAGTGGCTTTTTTTTTACAGGCCAAAATATCGTATTGCGCAATTTAAACCCGAATACCATTTTGTAATTCTCGAAATGCAGTGACAGGCCGGTCCTTGCCATTAAGATGACGATTTACGATTTTCCAAGTGTCTGAGAACATGTGAAACGTTCCGAAGTAAATTAAATATTTTGTTCATAAGAGCGACGGGTAATCACAAAAGGACATACCGACCCAGGGTATCCCGGCATCCTATATGATATATCCTGTGCGCTGCATTCCTGCATTGTTGGACTGCCCCGAACAGTGCTCTGTAACGAATGCAATTAAAGTGTAGTGCGTTGTTGTGAGCTAAGTATTGTAGGAACGGCGCTTTTCTTAATTGTGAGGGGATGGTATTTAGTGTTTTGTTTTTTAAATTAATGCGCAACTTATGCTATAATTTTGTGCTATCGCTGGGTGAAGGCCTCCCCTTTCTCCTTTCAAAGATCCCTGTCTGGTCATCTTAAATTTTTTTATACAGTGACAAAAACCTTTATTGTTAAATTTCCTCTTTTCTCGTCAAACCACCATGACTAATTTCTCCTCAAAACAAATGACCACCATCACTCAAGATCTTAAAACAAAGGGCAAACCGATTCATGGTATCCTGGCATCGCATATGGAATTCACTTGACAAATGCCGCCGACTGTGCTGCAAATTCCCGCATTGTTGAACTGCCCCGAACAGTGCTCTGTAATGAATACCAGGGCCCGATCTAAGGGGGGGCAAGCCGGGCAAATGCCCAGAGCGGCAAAAATGAGGGGCGGCAAAATTGAGGTTGCCAGGCCGACAAAACAGTATTTTTAAAGTTTTCTTTTTTTTTAATCTAGTTTAGCGGCAGTAAATGAATTTTTGTATGCTTGTTCAGACGCCGTAGTAGACGCATGTGAATATTATACTGTTAAAACAATATCACATATTATAATATCATCCCATCTTTGGAATAGCAATCTCATGACTAATATGGTATTAGTGTAAAGGGCGGCGAATATTATTTTTGCCCGGAGCGGCTAAATAGCTAGATCGGGCCCTGTTAAATGCAATTAAATTGTAGTGCCTTGTTGTGAGCTGAGAATTGTAGGAATGGCGCTTTTCTTAGTTGTGAAGGAATGGTATTAAGTGGTTTGTTATTTATAAATTGAAATAGCTTTGGCTCACTGGAACGTACATCCAAGATAAACCGGGTAATAGGTAATCTACACGCGTACCTGTTGTCTTTATTAGCCCATCGTTTTATTCAGATCCACCGCTGCAAATAATCCGTTAAGACCGTGATTAATTAACTAACTTCTATAAATAACTATGTTGATAATATTTTTGTAAGAAGCAAATAACAGCTTATTTTGAGAGTTTAAAAAAACAGAAAGTCTGGTAAGTGAGGGAACATACTCCATGTGTGCGCAAACAGTTTTTTTTACGCGCACAATAATTATGCAATGAAAGAATACCGACAGGTCAAATAACAATTAAACGAAGAAAACAAACATGAACTCTTCCGTGTTGTCACTCCCCCAATGTAGCATAGAATCTCTCGCATCGATGACTTGTCTCCGCTATCATAGCGGTCAAGACGATTAGGCATTATTATTTTCCCTCAGCATTCAAAGGCAATTAAAACCAATTTGAATTTCAATTAGTAACATCGCTAGGTACAGACAGCTTTTTCTGACTTCAATTTTCAGTATTTTGTGAAAATCGTGACTAGAGTAAATAAAATGTACCTAAATAACCAAATGATTATTTGACTTGAATCACAAAATTGTTGGTTCCGAAAATTCGTAGAACTGTCTTAATTTAGTCTAGTTTATAGACGCTCTGTGTTAATTTGTAGTAGTAATTAATATTTGAATTGATAATACAGTTGCTTAAATAACAAGTACAGTAAATTTAACGTCAATTACTTATACTTTGTGACTCTGACAGCTTATAACAGAGTTTCAAACAGTCTAGTAAATTAGATAGTAAATTAATGATAATGGATAAGTTTTGTATTGAGTTATTGAGACGAATTGAGTGTCTTGTTGGCAGAGTAGGAAAATTAATATATTGTTACACAATAAAAAAATTTAATATATCAAAAAATATAATTAAACGATGATAGGTTTACAGCAGTGCGATTCTGTAAACATCTCATCGTGTAAGCTTAGGTGAAGGAACTTGTAGCGAGTTGTCTATCCGTGCAAATAAGATGGAATGACAGTTCATCTCACGCTTGCTTCACCTACATAATAGCACTGCTGTACTACCAAAATTATCCTAATCCTAATATATAAAATTCTTCCGTAACTGGTGACTGACAGACAACGCACAGCCGAAACTGCTGGTCGTAGAAAGCTGAAATTTGGCATGTAGGTTCCTTGGCGAGTGTAGGGGAGCACTAAGGAAGGATTTTCGGAAATTCCCACGGGAACGGGAAAAAACAGTATGCGCGAACGTAGTCGCGGGCAAAAGCTAGTATAACAATAATATTTGAATCAAAAACAAAATCGTAAAATCAATACCATTAAAAAGTCACAAAAATATTAACACCAAAAAATTATCAACATCACCATCGGAAAACAAATTGTCAATTTGCGCATTGACATACCAATTCGTAGCGTCGACAGAAAAAATGAAACGGTAAAGTTTGCAGGTATTGTTGACACGTCCACCGCTGTCCAATTAGCATTGATTTATATGCTGACCGTACCGTCAGCTGGTGTTTGCTTTGCTAAAACCCGGTATCGATAATGCTGAACTTTGATATTTTTAATATTTTATGCGGAAAAATTGTGGGATTCAAGTTGGATTTGCTTTTTAGAAATGTAGTTTTTTTAAGACATTTTGAAGAAATATGAACGCAAGCTTAATTATAATGATTTTTATTTATAAACGCTGTTATATATTTTGTTGTAGATGGCGCTGGCTCTATTATTAATGTACCTATTCATGTCACACGCTCACGGCTTTTATTAATCTCCTATTAGTTTCCCAGATAAACTAACAGCTGCTATCAATAGTTTTTATTACGATTTTTGTGTTGATCTCGGGACCACATTCCCGATTTTCCCGAGATTCACCATTTCGTGTACTTGTTTGTAAAAGCCAACTTATCGCACTAGTATCATAAAAAACTATTTCGGAGCTAACAGGTGCAACTGAACACGATAGCGCTATCGTTTTGATAATAATACTCAAAACAATTTTATTCATTAAATTCGGAGTAATTAAGTGCAAGCATCACCTGCAACTCACTAATTCAATAAACACAAAAAATGAGCTGAAACTTAACAGTATTTTGACATAAACTGTACTACACCTTAATATACGTACCATAGCGTTTCTTCAGTCTTACCTATTCTAAAAATTGAACTTCTTAAAAAAATGCCTGGTTATCCATTAGATCATATTGTAGCTAGAAAAATCTTTTCCTATTGCCATTATAAACTCGAAAACGAATGAACAGATTTTGATAAACTTTACAGTAATATACAAGGAGCTTATACATTGTATTAAAACATCATGCTACTGTCATCAAAATCTAATAAGTCCGATTAGACAGCTGAGTAGAGGGGGATAGAAGATTGCTTCACCACTAAGTGTGAAAGAGATTTATTTTTATGTCTCTTTCATGTTTACTAGTAAAGTAATACTGTATCCTGCTGTCAAAACGGGTCTTTTATTTTTTGACAACTATACTTCCATAAACTATACTATTATAAACGTGAAAGTTTGTGAGGATAGAAGAATGGACGTTTGTTGCTTATTACAGGTAATTTTGATGAAACTTTACAGTGTAAAATAGCTACACATCAAAATGGTTTGTGGAGTGGTGTACGACCTAAATACATTATTACAAAAATACGGAGCCCAAAAATATTTCATCACCTTTATTTAACCAGTTTACGGCACGACAGCAACACGGGTGCAAACAAATGAATGTTGAACAGCTATTTCCCTCTTGATTGGCCGTCCATAGCCGCTGTAGAGTGTAGACAGATGGACACTAATGAAAATCTAACAACGTGATGCAACAACACTGCCTGTCAACACTGTGGCAAACTTTTGAACTAGCTTTTTGAGGCTTGTTTCACACGTTAGTACGTTTCATCACACCACACCTCACCGTCGCGACAAAAGGTGGTGAAGCTGCATAGTGTCGCTGCGGTTGCTTTATGATATCTACAAAATGTGGATGTGCTTGCGATGTGGCCGGCTGCTAGTCTCAGCAAAATGTGGTCCATGTGAATTTAACTATTAATTTGTGTGGTTATGGTACGCATGTGAAACAAGCCTTAGTGGTAGGTAGTTTTTTTTTCATGAAATTATGAATGGTTTTATGGATAGACATAGATAAGACATTTGCGATTATAAAAAAAAAACACAGCCACTGTACAAGAACATGTTCCATATCTGGTCAATTTTTTTTTTCTTTTAATTCCTATGAAAACGCGTTATCGCTTCAATACGTTTTTGCATATCATACATATATACTGAATGTAGTGAAGGATTTTTCAACACATTTATTCGAAAACTGCAAGCTTCCACACAGCTTTTAGGTACGCAATGAATGTAATTCGCACTCGTGCGAAAAAGTAAGCTGGCCACTAGGCCGGCTCCAACCTATTGATATTTTTTACTATATCAGGCTTGTCGCCGGACAATTCCCTCACTGAGAGCTAGGCCACCTCCACTAAAATTGAGCGCACATTTCTCACAATAATTTGTTCCTAAATATTATATTAACGAAATTTTATGTTTTTTACAAGTGTGTTGAAAAATGTCGTTTAATACACAAGGGCGTTTGTCAATGCAGTCTCTACTCCACAACCGCCACGCTGTCAGCTCGGATGTTTATTCCCCCTCTGCTATAGGGCAAAGTTTTCCCACTTGCATCAAAATGTATTATATTTTTAGGCAGCAGAATAGATCATAGTGCATTTTGTTGAAGTTTTCTGAAACTTCTAGCTGAATTTATACGTCGCGTAAGTACTCACATTGCGAACGTAATTTCTTAGCCATATTTTACGAAACCTGGCTTCAGAAGGAGTTTTCTGCTCTACCACACGTAAGTCTACCTCCATCGTTAATGTCACATAAATCTATTAACACAACTCGAAGTCCATATTTCATATCGACTGGTGTGAGCTCGAACGAGCTCCAGAGGATTGACTTTGATAAATTATGTGTCTATCAATAATCTTCTAACAGACGTGCGTGTTGGGAATATTTTCTGTGGATGGATATTAAATATTTGGAAAAGGTACCTCGTAGTAGGCGCCTGATAAATGTGCAACAGCGGTCATTGATACATTTATTGACTTTCTTAATATCAAACACCAGGGACCGTACAACCCCGGTTAAGAGTTAAGTCTTTCGAAGGGGTAAGCCGTTTATGAGGTTACTTTATCATGATGTAACTCCTTGAACGGGTTTTATACTTGAAACCCACTAAAAGGGTTACCCCTTCGTTATGATAACACATTGAATGGGTTCTATACTTGAAACCCATTGAAAGGGTTACCCCTTCATTATGATAACCCACTGAATAGCTTCTATATTTGAAACCCACTGAAAGAGTTACCCTTTCATTATGATAACCTATTCAATGGGTTCTATACTTGAAACCCACTGAAAGGGTTACCCCTTCATTAAGATAACCAATATAATATAAGGGTTTTGTTCAGGTTAGGAACGAAATTATTATGGTTATTAAATCAACTTTATTTCGGTAGACATCGTTGGCTTGTACACGAAACACGTGCTACCTACCGATTCGTTGCGTCTCCCGTTTTCGAAAGCTGTAGCGACCTGTTTAAATTTAAACCTGATTAAGTTAAGCAGGTAAACGGAAGGATTTTGGTTTTTGATTGGCTAACTACGTGTTTTCCTTGAAATGGAACCTTTTGTACTATATTTTGTTTGGTTTTTGTTTTCTTTTTGTTATGTAGGTACTTGTAAAAGTACCTATGGTAAAGATAAGTGGGTAGTTGCCGGCAGCTAGGTGAAGTTTACGACTGCTGCGCCAGTCCAATATACGAGCTTGTACGTATCGGTTGTTTAATTCCCTACCCACGCCCTACGTTCGTAACAGTTGGCGACGAGGACAAAGTTCAAGTACGCGTGTATTTCAAAAATGGCAAAATTTACGGTGGGCACTATAACAGTGTTTAATCACGAACATCAAGAATGGTCACTGTACAAAGAAAGACTCGAACAGTGGTTTCAAGCAAACGAAATTGGTGTGGATGAGGATAAAGCCGGTTGTAAACGTCGAGCTATTTTATTGAGTATCTGCTCAGAATCAAGTTACAAGTTGATTCGTGATCTAGCTTTACCGCGCCAGGTCGGTACCTTGAGCTACGAGGAAGTAGTTGCTTTATTGGATGGACATTTCAAACCGAAGAAATGCACGTTCGCGGAAAGGTACAAATTTCACAGTGCCACGCAACATGTCGGCGAAGGGTTGCCGGATTGGGCAGCACGAGTCCGCGGGTTGGCGACTTACTGCGGGTTCATGGCCACAAATTTGGATGAACAGCTTCGCGACCGTTTTGTGCTAGGCATGGCACCTGGTCCAGAGAGGGACAAACTGTTTACAAAGGCAATATCGGAGTTGACCCTGAGCAAGGCTTTGGAAATAGCAGAGGGCGTGCGCAGTGCGCGTATGGGAGCCCAAGAAACAACAGCGCAAACAGACAGGGGATCACCACTTCAAGTGATGAAGATGGACACGGCAGCACGGCACGGAGCAGGGCGCGGAAGCAACGCACAGCGTTGCAGGCAGACAGCAGGAGCAGCTAGCGGCGTGTGCGGTCGAGACGGTGGCAAGGGCAGTAGTTGCACAGCATGCGGCTACGCTGGTCATGAGGCGTCGACGTGTCGGTTTGCGCGGTACAAGTGCAAAAAGTGTGGCGTTCAAGGACATCTTAAGCGAATGTGTAAACAAACAGTAAATAACCAACACTATGTCGAGTGTTGCGGGGATGCTGATGACGATGGTGAGCATTTTTGCTGTAATATTCGCACGTTTCGGGGCGAACCTTTGCGGGAATCTGTTTGTGTCAATGGAATCAATCTTACTTTTGAAATAGATACAGGATCACCAGTTACCGTTATATCCGAGCAAATGTATCGCAATCATTTTGTAGACATAAATTTGGAAGTCAGTGATGTTATTTTGCATAGTTACAACGGTGATAAGCTTGATATTGTCGGTAAAGTTAATCTCTTGTTTACGTATAGCGACAAATCATTTACTATCAGTGTATATGTTGTACGGAATGGTGGACCTCCCTTATTAGGCAGAGATTTCTTTTCCCGTTTTAAATTACAAATATGTTCTTTGAATAACTGCAACGACTTCTTATCACAGAGTGTTTTTAAATTTCCACAGTTATTTGGAAGTAATTTAGGTTGTTTTAAAGATGTCAAGGTAGATTTAGGGTTGAAACCGGGTTCGAAGCCGATTTTTTTTAAAGCCAGACCTTTACCTTTTGCTCTTCGCGTAAGCGTTGAAAAAGAACTCCACCGCCTCGTAGATTTAGGTGTATTAGTACCGGTGAAATACTCGGAGTACGCTAGTCCAGTAGTCCCTGTTTTGAAGCGAGATGGTTCCATACGTCTATGTGCCGATTATTCCGTGACTTTAAATAAACAGTTACTTGTTGATAAATATCCGTTACCGAGGTATGACGAGCTGTTTACTAAACTACATGGTGGAAAATATTTTAGTAAATTAGACCTTTCACACGCATATAATCAGCTGTGTCTTAATGAGGAGTCACAAATGCTTACTTGCATAAACACTCATAAGGGCTTATATAAGTTTACCCGATTAGTGTTTGGGCTAGCCAGTGCGCCAGCGATTTTCCAACGAAACATGGAAGCACTACTGTCAGGTCTGGATGGTACTCTTTTATTTCTTGATGATATTTTGGTGTGTGGGGTAGACAGAGATCAGATGACTAATAGGTTAAATGAAGTATTCCGTAGGTTACAGGAAGCGGGTCTTGTATTGAACACAGAAAAATGCGCCTTATTTCAAGATTCCGTTTCTTACCTAGGCTTTGTTATAGACCGTAATGGTATACATAAATCTCCCGAGAAAACTAAAGCTATTTTGCAAAGTCGAGTACCCACTAATACATCAGAATTAAAATCTTTTTTAGGTATGGTCAACTATTACCGCAATTTTATTAAAAATGCTTCTTCGATTTTAAGCCCCTTACATAATTTGCTTAAAAAACATGAACCATGGTCATGGACCAAGAAACATGACGAAGCAGTATCGACTATTAAACGCGAATTAGCTTCCGAAACTACTTTAGCACATTTTAACCCTGAAGCTTTGTTAATTGTAACGGTCGATGCGTCACCCTACGGGTTAGGCGCCGTTTTGTCACAGGTTGAACATGGTATCGAGAAACCTATCTCGTTTATGTCTCGCTCACTTAGTGCGGCAGAAAAAAGTTATAGCCAAATACAAAAAGAAGCAACGGCTATAATTTTTGGAATTAGGAAATTCCACCAATATTTATATGGTCGAGCTAAACCTTTTATTTTAAGAACTGACCATAAACCTTTAGTTTCAATTTGTAATCCAGACAAAGGCATCCCCGAGATATCAGCAAATCGTTTACAGCGTTATGCTATTTTTCTGTCCGCATACAATTACAAGATAGAATACGTTAGCAGTGTTAATAATTGTGCAGATTATTTGAGTCGATCGATACGGGAGGATTGTAAAACGTCCGGTACGTACTCGGACCGTGGTGAGTCATCTGTTGATAAATCTAGTTATGTGCGTTTTGTTTACGAAGGAGAAAGGTTCTTGTCATTGTCGGATGTACGGAACGCTATTAAGCTAGACGAGGTAATATCAACTGTAGTCGACTATGTCTCGAATGGTTGGCCGAGTAAAATTAATGAACCTTTATTAAAAGATTATTTCAGTCACCATTTGGAATTATCTGTAGAAAACGGTTGTCTAATGAGGGGTCACAGATTAGTGATTCCTAGGAATTTGCAAGTAAAAGTGTTAAGCGAGTTACACTCCGGTCATCTAGGAATCACAAAAGTGAAAGAAGAAGCACGTAGTAGGTTTTGGTGGCCGGGTATGGCAGCGGCCATTGAACATTACATCGGCGCGTGCGCTGTGTGTACATCGCAGCGCGCTGCGCCCCCGCGCTCCCCTCTCACACCTTGGCCGTTTCCAGCACAACCGTGGCATCGTGTACACGTAGAATTTTTAGGACCGATTAACGGCAAAACATTTTTTATTATAGTAGATGCGTATTCTAAATGGGTAGAATGTTTTGACGTATCATCAGGGTTCACATCTCGAGTAGTAATAGAAAAACTATGCGAAGTAATGTCACGATTTGGTTTGTTTCATACGATTTGCTCGGATAACGGTACTTCTTTTTTATCACATGAATTTAAACAATTTTGCTATCGGAACAACATAAGACACTTAACTTCTCCACCATATAATCCAGCTAGCAATGGACAAGCGGAGAGTTATGTTAAGATTATAAAAAAAGCTATTAAATCCTTTTTGCTATCTGGCACATGTTTAAAAGATTTAAATATGAAATTATTAGAATTCTTGCTCAATTATAGGAATTCCAAACATTCGACCACAAGCAGATCACCTGCTGAAGTATTGTTCGGTCGTAAGTTGAGATGTAGGTTAGATTCTCTCGCACCTACCACCCAAACGCCATCCGACGCATCACTCGACACAGATGTTAAAGTCAAACAGTGTTCGCAGATTGACAATTTTCGTGGTAACCGTAATATCGTGTTCAGTGTGGGTGACCAAGTCTTAGTGAAAATATATAAACAAAATAAACATTATTGGTCACGAGGCATGGTTACCAAAAAAATTGGAAAGACTATATATTTAGTACAACTGAGTGAATTAAATCAAACGGTTAAGAGACACGCTAACCAGTTGCTCAAATATAGAGGGAGGAAAGATGGGCCATGCGAAGAGGTCGTTCCCGCATTCATAATGCCAGCAAATCCTACTAGCTCCGGGCTAGTGACATCTGAAGTTCCTGGTGAGGAATCGCCTTCATCCGTGCTTGTTCAAGGCGACCAATCCTCTGAAAAGGAAATGGTTTCGACTGCCGCTCCCTCTATAGAATCGCAGCCTGTCACTCGGTCGAAACGTCACAAACCTGAGGTTGACTATAAGAAGTTCTTCTAATTAAAGGCGGAGGGATGTTATGTAGGTACTTGTAAAAGTACCTATGGTAAAGATAAGTGGGTAGTTGCCGGCAGCTAGGTGAAGTTTACGACTGCTGCGCCAGTCCAATATACGAGCTTGTACGTATCGGTTGTTTAATTCCCTACCCACGCCCTACGTTCGTAACACTTTTATTCATCTAAAACAATTTCATTTTAAAGGTATGTACACCTAAATCACCCTCAAAAGTCTTGGTTTTATCAAATTAAATATTACCGAAAAAAAAAAACGTATGTTCGTTTTTTGGGAAATATAAGGTTTATGATTTCCGATTTTTTATTTGACTAAAATATTCGATCACATTATCAAAATTGACTTCCTTGTCTATTTCAATTGATAAAATCGAAATGTTACGCGCGGTATAAGATCAGACCAAGCGCAACATGAATTCATTATTTTAGGGAATTAGAAATTATATTCGAAAAAAAAATTAAAATAAAGTTGCGATGCGTTTTAAACGATGTTATTAGTACCTAGGTAATGTAAATAGTTACGTATAAGAGTAGGTAGTTATTAATTGATGTCTTATGAGGGAAATTTTGTGCGCCTTTTTTGGATGTAGGTACGAGTGACTTGTTGTTGTCAGCTTGCTGCCGTGGTGTAACTAAATTGCCGTTATCCGACATCTGGTCGATTTCTTATTTTTGATGATATACTAATGAGAAAAAAGTATCTATCGATCTGTGTTTGCGAACTTCCAAAGCTATTCAACACCTTGAATAGGGACTGCAGCTTGGTGCTTGGCACCCGGGGCAGACCAGCCCCCTCCCCCCCACTTTACGCCGCCACTGCGTGCAACGCTATCCACGTACGCATTCAGACTGAAATCGGAAGCGATTCGTAGTGTAATAATCGGCTCTCTACCACAGGGACAGGGCGCCCTAAAAAAACACACATTTTAATCACCAGCCAAATTTTGAGAACCATTCTGCTCTTGCAGATAAACAATTTCTCAAGAAAGCTATAGTCAATTCGTTAAAAAAATGTGCCTCCCATACAAATTTCGGTCAGTTGATGAATATTCTGTATGGAAAGTTTTTTGTTGAAAATCATTTTTTTTTAAGAATGAGAAATCATCAAATGACTCGTACCGCCCTTGGTGAAGCAGAAGAGAGTGTCAGACTCTTACTGACTAAAACCCATCCATGTTCCTCCCAATGCCTTTTGCGTTCCTGGGCCGCGGTGACTCTTTCGAACAAATATCCGAACCCTGGCAGGCGCTGGCCCTAGCGGGCCCCGTCTACTCTGTTGACATCTGTTTGAGGTGCGCGTGGAACACAGCGCGTCCTCGACCTGGGCCTGGTTCTGATCGGACGGCGAACCACCCAATGCTCGAAGTCCGCAGGCCCTCTTGTTGAAAATCCTACTATATATAATATTATGGGTTGGGTTTAGAAACGTGTTGCCTCGCTGGATATCAGGGGTTTATAGGGGGTTTTCTGATACCCACACAACATTTTGGTTATGCCGGAGACGCCGATAGATATTTTTTATGAATCAAGAATCCAAACTTTTAGGTTAGGTTAGTGTAGGAACGTAACCTTTTTTTTTACATCATAATTGATTAAATAATGTGCGTTCTCTACCGAAAAATTAGGATTCTTGTTAATAATTAGATTGTAAATCGTATTATAATAGAAAAATATTTGCCGGAAAAACATAAGAATAAAAATTTCATTTTTTTCGAGTAAAGTCACGTGATACAAAACGCAATGGTGCCATTTTGTCATCTTAACAGGATCTATCACTCATTCCGTTCCCCTAATATTACGGCTTCACTACCGTAATAAGGCAATAATTATGGACATAATTGAAACAAAATCAACTAAAACAGCACAAATTATGGCCATAATTATTGCCATATTATGGTATTGTGGCCGTAGCATAATGGCTAGTTTACACGTAATTAGCGGTTTACGCGTAACCGCTAATTACGTGTAAACTAAATTATAAGTGACTTAAAATTTAGTACGTGCCCAAGCGCATTTAAGTAGTTTATGATGATTCACTCAAAATGGACGATCAACAACGCAAGGAAGTCGTAAATTCTGTCTTTAGATTTCGTATAAGTAAGCTTTTGGATAAAGTTAAAGATGAAAAAAATAATTAGGAAAATAACAATAGAGATCAATATCGTGCTAGTGCCACTTAGTTTCACGAGCTGTAAATGAAGATAAAAACGTATTTCCATCTTTAATTTTAAGGGCTCCGTAGTCAACAAGGAACCAAGAAAGACAGACAGACAGCCGGATATGGCGAAACTATAATTAGTTTCACCATGTTCAGCTGTTGTCTGTGCGCAACTCAGAATGCAGAATGCTGAACTTGGGGCACCTCGATCCCGATTCGGATAGATTAGGTTCGAATGGAGCGCTGTTTGCACATTCTCAAATATGTTTTCTCTTTTTTTTAGGCAGCATAATTTTTAAACTTTTGATGAAAAATGAAAAAAAATCCGAAGGGTTCCGTACCATATTTTACCTTAATTTATATTATTTCCGGGTTCCGTTGGTTACCCTTTGCACACGGAACCCTAAAAATATCGTTACCTCCGCCCTTATCTCCGAAGTTTGCACTGAGAAAAAACAAAAATAATTCAAAGTGATAAAAGTTTATGGTTTTATTTTTCCTGTAGGTAACTAATCTTTACTAGTTACCTACAGGAAAAATAAAGCCATGTCACTAAATAGCACACATTTTTAAATTACAATTTTGAAATATGAGGCCAGATAATTACGTAATTTGAAAATGGGAAAATTTGTTTTTAAATTTATGTAATTTTTTCTTATTTAATTAGGTAAATTATGGTTCAAAACCGATTTTAACGTTTAAATGGCGTAAACCGGACCACGGGTACTGAAGATATAGCAATTTTTTAGTTTAGGTAGTAGAAATGTAGGTACCTAGACTCGAAATAACTTTAATGTGCTATTATGAAATTTAAATACTTAATAGGTTTAAAGAAATAGGTATGAACGGAACCCTTGATGTCCGAGTCAGGTGGTTTTACACCGGCGAGGGGAGGCGTGGATTGGATGAGCGTGAATTGAAATTTTTGCTAGTACAATATTGAACTTTATCGCTGTAAGAATAGAGTATTTATTTACTGCCAAACGGATATACAAATCTCGCACCAGACATCGAGGACCCGCTCGGTCTCTCTCTGTCAAGCACAGACGCGCGCGGGCACGCGCCGCCGCGCGCCGACTCTCTCCGTTATCGTCAGCTTACAATAATAACGCATATTATTCTAAGATCGGGAGATGTTGCTGCATAGGGTAATGGCCCCAGTATTATTTTCAATCGGGAGGAAACGACTGATTATGACATGCCGCGAGCCAGCATCAGATTTCCATGACCAAGTTCCTCCCGAACAATAACTTTTAAGATGGTTAAGAGAGCTTTATTATGGAGTTCTGTGAACGTCAGCTGCGATACGGTGGGTAGGCTAAACAGCGGCAGCCTCCCAAACACGAAGAAAAAAATTTTTTTTTGTCTTGTCCTCCGGAATGAAAATAGTGTCAGATTATAGCCAACCCAATATTTTGCAGAAAAGAAAACGTCAGCTGGCTGTATCTCGGTGGAAAGGTCGTCAGCTGGTCACACGAAAATGTAATTTTTTTTCTTCAGTCGTTTCCTCCCGATTGTAAATAATGTCAGATTATAGCCAACCCAATAACTTGTAGAAAACAAAATGTCAGCTGGCTGTAGCTCGATGGGACGGTAGTCAGCTAGCGCCCTAAAAGGGGCATCTATCGACTACTTAAATTCACCAGCTGACGAGTTTTCCGTCGGCATTTTGCCAGCTGATTTATTTTATTACTAAACTAAAGTTATTCGACTTTATGCTTCATGCTTCGACTGAAAGATTAAACTTTGGAGCTTGTATTTATTATTTTTTCCACAAAATGCACTTACAGTGTATACATATTTCGATTTCTAAGACCATTTTCTATAATATGAAATAATAACATAATCCATAACTATGAAGAATAAAAAAATCCTAGAACAAAAATTTTCAAAATTTCAACGTGACTAACTTTCACTTTACCTTTTTCCTTATATTTTGAAAACTAGATACTCTATCGACTAGATTATTTATGTAATAATGTTTTTTTATGTAAAAACCTTTCATTTGACACTAGTTTTGTAACAATACCTCCATAAACAAAAAATCACATTTTCAAGTTACGTAATTATTTAACAGTACAAAACCTTACTTTAAAATTCTCTTGTAAAGTATCAATTTTACAATGGACAATCAAAATAGTCCTTCAAGCCATTCGAAAGGGGTTACCTAAATCGTATGGGTTGTTGATTAACTGCTTAGAGAAACCATATCAAAAACCCATTCAATGAGTAACCAAAATGGTCCGTGGTTAAGTCTTTCGAAGGGGTAAGCCGTTTTGAGCCTTATCATGATGTAACTCTTTGAACGGGTTTTATACTTGAAACCCACTGAAAGGGCTACCCCTTCATTATGATAACCCATTGAATGGGTTCTGTACTTGAAACCAACTGAAAGGGTTACCCCTTCATTATGATAACCGATTGAATGGGTTATATACTTGAAACCCACTGAAAGGGTTACCCCTTCATTATGATAACCCATTGAATGGGTTCTGTACCTAAAACCCACTGAAAGCCATTCGAAAGGGTTACCCACATCATATGGGTTTTTGATTAACTGCTTAGGAAAACCCTATCGAAAACCCTTTCAATGGGTAACCGAAATGCTCCCGTCAAACACAGAAATTTATTTATAACTTTGATGTACGAAGCTGAAGAGTTTGTTTGTTTGCTTGAACGCGCTAATCTCAGGAACTACTGGTCCGATTCGAAAAATTCTTTCAGCGTTAGATAGCCCATTTATCGAGGCTATATATCATTACGCTAAAAATAATAGGAGCGGAGTAGATAAAGTTGCGCGGGTCAACTAGTGAAGACATAAAGCTAGCCTGAATCGACTTCTATCGTGATTCTTTACATTCCCCAGTAATGAAAAACGGTTAATAATTTATTGTTCGGGTATCCACGACGGGTTATTAAAGAAAGGTCAATGTACTTTATGGCAAGTTTACCTGGCGACTACCATAGTAGCTACATTAATTTTTGCTGTTACTGAAAGGTTTTGTTCGCGTGTGCGTTTTCTTGAAAGATGTTGGAATATTTGTAGCAGCAGTAAGCATTGAATTGATGATTATGAAAATGGTTATTTATGTGTAAAATTGTACTTAGTTTGATCTTCAAATTGGGACTTTTTCAGTCGTAACTTTGCCGTGAATATGGATAAAACGTTTTCTGTGAAGTACACCATTATGAGTTACAGAACAAAGAAGATACATTGTTTATACATACAATCTGATTCCATTCTTGCCAAATAGGTACTACCGTGTTACTCAGTTAATGGGTTTTGGAGGTGTGTTAGGCAGCCGCCCTACGGAAAATACTGGTATTCAGCCGAATCCGCTTTGACTGGAAGCCGACCCCAGTATAGATGGGAAAAGGCTAGGCAGATGATGATACATGCAAACATTAACATTTCAGTGGGCAGTAACTACATACATTATTTTATAATGTAACTATCTTTTCCTGGAGTCATAAAAGATAATTATAACCGTACTGCTTGAAACTTAAAAGATTTGTGGAATACATCTATTGTCTGAAGTAGGTATCTACGTAGTCGATGACCACCATAAATAAATTACATATTCGTACCTACATGAGCTCATTCAACAAAATGTTTAACTATATAAACCGGTTAAGAGCCAGTCGGACTCGCCCACTGAGGGTTCCATACCACAATATAAAACAGAAAAGTTTTTAAATTTTCATCGGCGAGGTCTCTATTCGACAGAGAATTTTAACACTGCGGTGTATATTGCAGTTTTAGATCAGCGCCATCTCTTGAGCGCTAGTGGAACTAGTGTCATTTTTGTTGATGATTTCTGAAAAACTGTGCTATTTAGAGACATCGTTTTATTTTCCTGTAATCTTTATATAAACTTTATCACAGAATAATTTCAGATTTTTCTCTATGCTAACTTCGGAGATAAGGGGAATGGTAAATTATTTTTTCACATTTTTCGTCAAAGTCGTAATACAAATATGCATTTTTATTTTTTTCTTATTTGCAAATTAGTTGAACAAACGTCATCTAAAACTATTTCAAATTTCAAGTAGATAGCATTAGCAGTTGTTGAAATGTCAAGCTGTGACAAACAGACAGACTTAGTCACACCATAAGGGTTCCTTTTTACCGTTTTGGCACGGAACCCTAATGATAGCAAAATTTGAACACAAATGCTATCTACATGAAGACATTAGGTATTTTATTCCAAAATAGAAGGCATGTAATATACCTGCACCTGACTCGTGCATTCTTCGCCACAGTTTGTACAAATTCGAGAGCGATATCTCAGATGTCACGTAATGTGACTTTGCGAGATTACTTTTAGTTTCAGAAACAAATAACTCGAAATACATTTAAATTGGTGTTTGCTTCGGTAATATTGAATGCATGAATAACTGATTTACATAATATAGAATATACTCTATCTATACTAATATCATAAATGCGAAAGTATGAATGTATGGGTGTAGAGATGTTTGTAACTCTATCGTGTCAGAAAGGCTGAACGTATCTTGATGAAATTTGGCACAGAGGTATAGTATAGCCTAGAATAAGACTTTTTATCCCGGGAGTATGTTCCTTTGGTATAATTTCCGATATCCACGCGGCAAAGCCGTTGGTAGAAGTTAGTTACTCATATTTTAGTAAAAAAAAAATATCGGCATTGGCGTTGGTTCGGTTTGGTTGGTATCACAAACCAAAATAAAAGTAATTCAGTAAATGTACATACAATAAATTACGTCCACTAATTAATGAGCTTTTCTTACACAATTTTCAACATAATCCATCAAAAAGCTTGCAATAAAACAAAAAAATCTAGAAAACGAGAGACAAGACACGACGGCGGGCGACACGATGACGACGGGAAACGAGAGTAAAATGTAACACCACTTCAGTATAATTTTATTCGGGTACTTTTTCGCGGGCAAATAGTAGGAGCTAACCGTTCTACCTCGCCTGACTGAGGCACAGATGTTGACAATCTCTAAGTGCTTTTTCACTTTAAAAGATGAGTAGCTATTTATTCAGTCTGCAATATTACATTGAGAAGATTGTATCTGATATTTTCATGAAAACTTCCAAACGAAACGAGTAAGAATAAAACTGAATGCGGCTTATTTGAAAAATGTGGTTATTATGTTAAGCCTGTACTTTCTATTCGATTGTTATGGCTTTTCTTATTTCCTTTTCTCAGGTAACATGGGTGTTTAAATTAATTTAGGAATAAAACAATTTAAATATTTACTCTGGTGTCAGAGGACACACACACACCTTTTTGTTTAAGGATGGGAAATCATCAAATGTCTCCTTCCGCTCTGGGTGGAGTGGAAGGGAATGTCTGACTCATGACTCATACTGACTAAAACTCTTCATATTCTTCGTATCCTCCCAATGCTCTTTGCGTTCCAGGGCCACGGTGACTCTTTCGAATATATTCCGCAACCCTCGCAGCAAATTCCGCAATCCTGGCAATGCAAATGGCGAGATGACCTGGACGCGCAACTCAAAGGTTGGTTACAGGTGGCGTGGAATACATGGGAAGATATGGGGAGGCCTTTGCCCAGCGGTGGGATGCGGTAGGCTAATACTTGCAATACGATAGGTGGTAAGTTATTGCAAGAAGTATAACTGATTGCCCTTATTGCAGCCGAATGACGTCCATTGCTAGACAAAGGCCTCCCCCAACCGTGCGTATCTCGGGTCTCTTCTTTTCTAATTCGAGCTTGCAAGGAAACTCAAAGCCCCTCACCATTGCCTATTGGATGATTTTCAGTTTACGCCATACGGCATTTCATATAAACTTTCAAGTCCTTGTTTTTATGGTTTTAAGAACTTTATTTCCTCATAAGAATTAACAATAATTCACTTACCGAGAAACAAGACATTTAATCTATACATATAATAAAATCGTAGACTGACCGTGTCTGTACATTGAATATTTTTGCATGAAAATAACACAGAAAACTCAGGAAAAAGGTACAAAACACAAAAATACAATTTTTGAAATTTTTGTCTGTTTGTCTGTGCGTTTGTGGGAGCATCACGCATAAACCACAGATTGGATTGCAAATCTAAGTACTTAAAAATATTAAGTGATAACCCGAGTAACATTTAGCGTTTATTTCATCAAAATCGACTCACAAAATCGGAAGATATTGAATTTTTAAGTTTAGGAAGAAACTTCCTAATGCATTCTGATGAGTCAGAGCGCCATCTATTGAGAAAAAATAAAATGCACGAAAGCATTCAAAATTGTTGAGTTATTTGTGAAACTTTTAATACGTGGCAAAATAAAAGTGATCATTTTTATACCTTTTCGTTATTGATCGATACAATCGATCCTCAAAATCAAAACATATTAAATTTTTAGTTTAGTAAGAAACTTCCTACCGTATTCTGATCAGTCAGAGCGCCATCTATTGAGGAAACAAAAATGCATGAAAGCATGGATGTTACACAAAAACATATTGATTGAGTTATTTGTGAAACTTTTAATACGTAGACGTAGCAAAATAAAAGTAAACATTTTAATACTTTATCGTTATTTATCGTTACATACGGGCTTCTTATTTAACGTCTTCTGCTGCCAAATATTTTGTCAGTTAACATGGTCGATAGATGGCGTTGCACTGATGACGCGTTTTTCTGAACTGCGGTGTTAAGATTTTCCGCTGGAGAATGACCTCACACGATTATAAACACAGTTACGGTTCGTAGGAATTTCGGTTTGATATCTGGAAAGTCTTAAACGAATAGGGACCAAAATTGCTTAAATCTCTGAGTTGTGCTAGTTTCGTTTAAAGTGCTTTTATCGTAGTCTTAAAATGATTTACTTTTGCGAAGTACTGGACGGTTCCGTACCAAAGGTACTGACGGGACCCTACTGCTAAGCCTCCGCGATTGATTTCGTTTAGAGCGAAGCAACGAACGGTTCGATTTGCGAAACAAGGCTAATAATAATAAGGTACCGTACCAAAGGTGGTCACGGTGACGGGAGCGATCGATTCTGGGGGCTACTCCCTAAGTCCGAAGTCCGTAGTTTCGGGCTTAGTTGGAGTCCCGAACCCGAACTAAGAATGAATGACAACACGATTTCACAGTAACTGTCAAAACGTGTTATCATTAGTTCTCAGTGGCTAGAATAGAATAGAATACTCTTTATTATGTACACCATATACGTTACAGAAAAAAATAGATGAAGAAAACATTACATAGTAGTAGAAAACATTACATAGTCCGTAGTTACGGGCTTGGTTCGGCCTTATCGCTGAAAGCGATAAGGCCGAACCAAGCCCGTAACTACGGACTTCGGGTTTAGAGAGTAGCCCCCCTGATTTGTGCGAAGTATCAGACAGTTCGATTTGCGAGCCAAGGCAAATTATAGGGTTCCGTACCGAAGTTGCTAATGGGACCCTATTATTTAAGCCTTTGCGTACGATTTTGATTCGTGCGAACCAAGTCGATTTTTAGGATTGCGTACCAAGGTTGCTAACGGAACCCTATTTATTAATGAGCCACCGCTGTCCGCCTTCCTTCAGTTTATTCGTTTTATTTCTGTCTCGCTAATTTAAAAATGTCCTCTAGAAAAAGGTCTAATCTTTCACAATATAGCAAAAATCTTAATATATAAAACAAAGTCGGGTTTGTTCTAACTACCTCGAGAACGGCTCGACCGGTTTTCATAGTTTTTGTGTTTTTGAAAGAAAGAAAGAAAAATGTTTATTTGGGACTCGCACAAAACACACAGATGAAAGTTAATTAAAACTAAAAGTAGTCCGGAATAGCATAATAAGAATTAAAAAACAAAAAAAAAAAATAACAAAAAATGAGTAGGTAGGTAGGGTAGGTAGGTAGGCAGGTAGGTAGGGTAGGTAGGCAGGTAGGTAGGGTAGGTGGGTAGGGTAGGTAGGTAGGGTAGGTGGGTAGGGTAGGTAGGGTAGGTAGGCAGGGTAGGTAGGGTAGGTAGGGTAGGTAGGGTAGGTAGGGTAGGTAGGGTAGGTAGGGTAGGTAGGGTAGGTAGGGTAGGTAGGGTAGATAGGGTAGGTAGGGTAGGTAGGGTAGGTAGGGTAGGTAGGGTAGGTAGGGTAGGTAGGGTAGGTAGGGTAGGTAGGGTAGGTAGGGTAGGTAGGGTAGGTAGGGTAGGTAGGGTAGGTAGGGTAGGTAGGGTAGGTAGGGTAGGTAGGGTAGGTAGGGTAGGTAGGGTAGGTAGGGTAGGTAGGGTAGGTAGGGTAGGTAGGGTAGGTAGGGTAGGTAGGGTAGGTAGGGTAGGTAGGGTAGGTAGGGTAGGTAGGGTAGGTAGGGTAGGTAGAGTACCAGCCGGGGATTACGGAAGTCGCATAAGATCCCACGATCCCCGGCGTAGGTGAGAGACGGAACACCGGGGTGGTTTTAGTCAACAAGAGTCTGACAGACCCCTCTGCCCGCCCCAGGGTGGAGGACATTCATGAGGATTTCCCCCCGTTAAAAAAAAAAGAAAAGGTAGGTAGAGTAGCCAGTTGACGGGAGCGAAGCCGCGCGGGTCAGCCAGTGTTTAAATAATAAGCGTACATAAATAAAAATAAACAATTTTTAGCGGGCGAAGGCGATACACAAAAAAAAATATACGCTAAATTAAAAGTTACAACATACTAGATGTTTTCGAAATGAATAAACCGAGTTTAATTAAACTTCCTACGCATAAGCAGGATAGGATAGGATTTAAAAAAAAATAGAGTAAAATCAGTTCATTCAATTCGAAAAGTGAGAACTTGAAAGTTCGTATAAAAATGCTGTACCGACGGCGAAAACGCTCCTAAGCAAGTTAAATACCAAATAGTTAGCCTAAGCTTGAGATCAAACTAATTTCCTAGTACATGTAATTTGAGAAGTGTCTGCATAAGGCAAAGTTAACATAAACCAACAAAAGAAAACACGTAACACGATTACTAAATCCAAACGACACTTTATCTAACAATCCTGGTGTTATAGTGTTACAAAAACAACTCAGTCGGTGGCGAACAACAAAAAGTTTTGTTCTATTTCCACCACTTTGTTTGTGTTGCTTATAATCAATCTTCGCGAAACGTTCCCGCGCTTCCGCGCGAGGTAAAGACAATTATTCTTTCAGCCTTACGACCGACGTTTTTTACGTCACCAAAGTAGTAACAAAATCAATATCTTAATATATAAAATTCTTCCGTTACTGAGTGACTGAGTCAGTGACCGACAGACTACGCACAGCCGAAACTGCTGGTTGTAGAAAACTGAAATTTGGCATGGAGGTTCCTTGGGGAGTGTATAGAGCACTAAGAGAGGATTTCCCGTAATTCCTACGGGAACGAAAAAAAAAACGGAAAATGCGCGTGCACATGAAAACTGGTACGCAACGCAATTTGCTTGAATAATCCTTTTCTTGTTAACGTTAGGCTGGATTTATACGCTCAAATAACTTGTCAGACCTTACAGTTTGAAAAACCACGAAAGTGATACAAAAAGTACTAAGTGCGAGTCGGACTCGCACACGAAAGGCTCCGTACCATAAACCTTAATTTTTATTATTTAAATACACAATCTGTGAAAATTCCAACTTTCTACCTATTACGGTTCTTAAGATACAGCCCGCTGACAGACAGACGGACGGACGGACAACGGAGGCTTAGTAATAGGGTTCCGTTGGTTACCCTTTTGGTACGGAACCCTAAACAGTGAACTGAAATTAAAAAAATACCTACAAAATAAACCAGGTTTATCAGAGCATATCTTCAATTATTCAGGTCGTCCTTTTAAGTTTTTCTGTGTGTTCAATTTCAATACAAGCTAGAAAAATTTCCAACTTTTTACATGGAAAAAAACTTGACTTATCAATGCAGATGTTTAGAAATGGATAGTTTCTGTGGTGTGATGAACAATAATAATAATCATTTAATTCAAGTAACGAGACAAATAGTGTTATTAACAATGTACTGACAAGCTATGTTAGTAAAACATTAACAACGACAAAAACTGAAACAGTTAGCGACATCACTGCTGTAAGGTGATTGGCCCAGCTGATACCCTGCAGCAGTGGTTCACAAATGCACAATCTAGCCTGGCTTGCTACCATGGCTAGGATGCTGTTGGTGCTACCCCGCACCCTACTGACCAGGGATGCGCACCAAAGACCGAAATTAAATATTTTTATTCAAAACTTAAACTTAGAAACTTTGTCGAAACTTAGGTGCTTACAACCGACTTGATTCAAGACAGCAATAGTTTACTTAATTTTTTAACAACTTCTGTTAAAAAAAAAACAACTGAAAAAAAATTACTGAATGCGAGAACGCCGGTACCCTAAACACAAGTTTAATCTTATACTAGGTACCGGAGTTCAACGTAAACACCTTTTATTGCTGTTGTAAAGCTGCTTAATTTGTGTTTTTGTATAACCAATAGAAAATAAACTATTTTATTTTTTTGTGAGTAATGTTAATCATCACCTGCCTAGTCTTTCCAACTGACTGCCTGAACTCCATAATCCAATTTTTGGGCTACTCTGACTGACTGGTGGTTTGACGTTTGAGCTTCTAACCTGACCTGACCTGTGACAATTGCTTTACGTTAGGTACCTATTTTTCTTAGCACTTTATTCTTGGTATGTGATTGATGATCAAGTCCAAGCGTTGCTTATTAGTGAGTAGTTATGAAATAAAATAAACAAGTAGAAACAAAAACATTCATCACTACTCAAATCCACAACAAATTCCCTTTTCAACACACGTTTTCTACGTTCCCGAGTTTCGTATATCGCAATAGGCTTACGCGTATTTACATTCGTATGCTCTTTAATTCCCCACCTTGATCCCTTTGTGATCCTCCTGGGATTACTCTACACTACACTGCAGTTAGTGTGACACTTATCCACCTGCGACACTAGCGCCCCTAGGGGATAACGTGGCAACAGCTAAACTAGCGTATTTTGCGATGTTCCCTCGGGCACTGATTGAAGGAGCAATTTCTCGCCTTTGTTTATACATGGAATAAAGGTTGATTTTGTCTTCTTTTGTGTTATCCTTTGAAGATTTTCTTCACGAGTAGATTGAATTTGTTAGTCTATAATTCAGAAGTTTTTACTTACGATAAAAATTGCTCAAATGGGATTGGGCGGGTCACGTAAACCGAATACACTGTGACCGTTGGGCCAAGTCTCTCACAATATGTGCCCAAAGATGGCCCAAAAAGAGGTAGCGAGACGACCTGGATGCATATCGCGAGTGCTGGTGTGAAGTGGCGCGGGATAAGAATTCCTGGAAGGACTTGGGGGAGGCCAAAAAAAAAATTGCTTACGTAACGTGTACCATCATATCTGTACTCTCCGAAAGGTTCAGTAGAAGCGAAATATAAATTATTACACCCGCACAGCGACTAAATTATGTTTTAAATCTCTTGTTGAGGGTGCGCATATCGCTGTGACTGAATACAAATTCGGAAATCAGCCTGCTGTTGAAAAAATCATATTCATTTGTGTTGCGTTCCATACTGTAACGAAAGGGTTACAAAAGTCTTGCGCTTGAGGCCGCGGGAATTCGCTGGAAGCGAGACGTACAAGGTCGATGTGTTGACCCTTGGCGGAGGCTTGTAAAAATAATCATTTAGTTCAAGTAAGAGCTCTGCCTCATTATTGCATTGCCTTGCGTCGCCACTACTCCGACGGATGCGATGTGCTGTGCTAATGAGAGAGAGCTCTAATGTCCATGTTTCACGACGAGATACAAACACGATTTGGTCGGACAGTCTGTCCATCCGTCTGTCTAGAAATAAATCTAAATATATGGAAATCGACGCAGGATCACCGCTGCGACGACGCAACGCACTAATGGGGCAGAGCTCTAACAAGACTCATAGTGTTAGCAACAACATACTTAGACACTATGTTAGTTAAACATTATCAACGACATGACTGCTGTAGATTCACAGGCCCAGCTGATACTTTGCAGCAGTGGTTCACAAACATACAATGTAGCCTGCTTGCTACCATGGACAGCATGTTGATGGTATGACCAGCAGCGGCAGTTAAAATGACGATGACGTGAATACTTCTGTCTTTCATGAGTGAATAAAGGTTTAATAAAGTAAGTAATAAAGGTTCGAATCCTATTAATTGTACCATAAATAATAGGTACAGTCAGAATGTCAGTAGTCAAGTTCCAAAGTCCTTTTCGTCTTTACTCTACGTTATCAAGAAAGCTCACTCAACCTTCATTTCAAATGTTCAACAGATTTAAATTACTCACTGAATTACCAGAGGGCTGGTTTGTTCTTTTCTCATAGAAATAGCATTTCCATTCAACGAGGCAATGCTGCCAGTCTTCCGGGCACGTTTCTGGATGACAGCGGTGCGAAGGAATTCATCGGCGCCAAGTGTATTATTTTGTTTTTACTCACTCTAACTCATTCAGAGCTCAAATTAAAAAAAAAACTTTTTTACAAAAAATGTAACCGACTTCCAAAACAAAACACTACAAAGTATAAAATAACTTTAATTTCGGAAGTCGGTGTTTTCAGTTTTTTCGCTTTTTGACACCGACTTCCGAAATTAAAGTTATTTTTTGTAAAAAAGTTTTTTATTTTTCACTTTTTAGTGGTACCTGCGTACCCATTCACAGCGTACCGGCGTGATGTTATGTTATGAAAATAAAACTTACTAAGTGCTTTCGGTGTAAAGGTCTCGTCAATACGAATGAAATAAGCCCAAACACTTGGTAGTTCCTACATACCAATGTGGAGTTCCCTTGACTCTCTGTCGTCTCCATCATCAGGTCTGATCCAAACTTTCATTCTTTTGTAGTATCACCCGATATACACACGAATATCAAGTTTTTACCAAATACGTGCCTACAATTTTCGAGAGTTGCTCTCGATTTCTCAGGGTTTCCATCATCAGATACTGACGTGGTGGCAATGGGACCACACGGAAAGCACCAGCTTTCAAATAAAAAAAGAATCATGAAAATCGGTTCATCCAGTCGGTTAATATGAGGTAACAAAAATAAAATAAAAAAAGTCGAATTGATAACCTCCTCCTTTTTTTGAAGTCGGTTAAAAAGCAGCAAACAATAAGCTAAGAAGTAGCAATACACTTTTACTACCATATTCTCTACAAGCGGCACACGCCAACCCTTAAAAATATGTCCCCACCTGTTTAAAGTACGAGAAAATGTACACAAAAGTAAACAATGAAAATGTAACGGCACGGGTTGTTTCCTCCAGCTTAAGAGTTTATAGCGACGTGGGGATTCGGCAGCAGAGAGCATTAAAATTTAACGACTGCTCTATAGTCAACGACCCGGGTTGAGAGACTATTGTAAAGCCGAGTTTATAGCCCCCGAGTCACACAGAGAAAACACGGTCATGAAGAAAAACCAGGTAATTAGTAGGATTTCTAAGTGTATTTGCTTGTAGATTTTAGGGTTCCGAACTTCAGTGAAAAACGGAACCCATAAAGTGTGTAATAATGTTTTCCAAACTTTACTGTGTGACGTATCACATGAAAGGGCTTATTATGAGGGTTTTAATCGTATTTTTTTCATAATTTTAAAATAAATAGTTTGGGAGGTATTCTTGAAATTAGATAAAAAATTACCATTCCGATAAATGGGCTATTCAATACTAAAAGAACTATTTCAATTCGAACCAGTAGTTCCTGAGATTAGCGCATTCAACGAACAAACTAACGAATTTTTCAACTTTGTAATATTATAGTACAGATAACAGTAATAGTACTGTAGATTACTATTAACTTCATAAACTACCCTTGCAGTTTTGTAAGTCGAGTTAGTGTTGAGTTGTTTAAAAAAAATAGCCTATATATATGGTAGGTGCTAGATAAACTTGCAATAAACTATGTTGAACTTTCCCTAATATTCCTTCGTTAAACAATAAATTATGAACCGTTTTTCATTACTAGAGAACGTACAGGATCACGATAGAAGTCGATTCAGGATAGCTCATAAAGCTTTTAACGTGATTCTTCTGTTTTTGTTAATAAGGAAGTCAATAAGTGTATGTGGGACCGTTATTGCACATTTATCTAACGCCTATATCGTAATTACTATCCTCCAAGCCCAATATTTTTCCTATTTCCCTCCATTCTTACATGCAGTGAAAAACCGCCATAATAGAATTAAAGGCGAACTATATTCGTGAAAAACTCAATCAATGGTTTAGGCGCTGTATCAGAAAATGAAGTTATTCATACATGTCAAACGTTTGAACGTGCATAGCGACATAGAATGTCGTTTACCTTTTGACTTCGTTATAAAATATTCTACGGCTTTTAACACGGCTTTGGTTTTTAAATATTTGCAATGCGTAGGATCATAATCATGTGAATTTTGTCGTATGTTATGCCAGATAAGGCATTGATTTTCATATCGAAGAAGTATTTTTATGTTAACTATTTATTTACCATCAGTAAAGAATTTTGTTAATAAACAAAAAATTTTGACTGAGACTAGAAACTTCCTGTAAAACGTCTTTATGTCACGAAACTAATTCCTATTTTAATATTATTAATTGCCCGTAAATTTTAGGGGCCTTGTGCTCACAGCCTTGTCAAAGAAATTTCGAAAATGTTGGTTAACACTTCTCGTGACCAAAGGGCTGGCTTTTAATTTAGCCAGAGGCCGCCAGACTCTTTGACACATTACCAGCTGACAGCGTTGGGGACTAATTTTTTGATGCTTTATTTATTTTGTAGTTAGTCTTCATTGACTCGATTTTGGCCATAGTGTCGATTGCGTTGAAGGAGCCCATAACTGTTTCTATAACTGCCTCCGTGGTCGAGTGGTTTCGGCAATTGCCTTGTGACCCGATGGTCGTGGGTTCGATTCCCACGGGAAGCATACTTTGTAAAGTTATTTTCCAGTTTGACCAGGATATTGCAGACTTGAATCACCTGATTTTCTGATAAAAAGATGATTCCGTGCTTCGAAAGGCACTTATAAGCCGATGGTCCCGGCCGCCAAATGGCGGTCGTCAAATAAACCACGTCGGGGGCCCTTGAGGCGGTTTAGAAACTTTGACACTAGGGTGTGTGGGGTCGCTAAACCTTACTGCCTACACGATAAGAAGAAGAAGACTGTCTCTATGGTCCCATCTATCTCTATACCTAAATACATCAAAATTGGTTAGGCGATTGAGACGTAAGCTCGTAACAAACTCACTTCCTCGTGTGTATTATTTACTATTTAGGATTTGTTGTGCATTTACCACTGTGTAGTAATTAACCCATAAGCGGACTGGTAGAGGCAAACAAACTGTGATGATGGTGATGACTGGTAGAGAATGCCTTGTTGCATTAAATCCGCCTAACTTTATGTACCAGTACCTACTGTACATAAAGTTAAAAGAATTTTATTCTATTTCCACGTATCATTTAATACTAGCTGACCCGCGCAACTTCGTCTGCGTCAAATGTTTCATTAATACTCCGCTCCTTTTTATCGTAGCGTGATGATATATAACCTATAGCCTTCCTCGATAACTAGGCCATCCAACAATAGTGTTTCAATTCAAAGCAGTAGTTCTTAAGATTTGCCTATCCAACCAAACAAACGAACTCTTCAGTTTTATCATATTAGTATAGAAGATTACAAAAACACTGACATTACACATGTAACAACGCTTGTTGCATGCTTGCGTGGCGTAACCCTAACTTGTTTCAACACTAAAGCGGTGTGTTGATTGGGCAGTAGGGAACGTTAAAATTTTACGTTACGGCCGACGTGCACTAGCGAACTGTGTGCCACTTACAGGACTATTGTAAACCCGGGTTTATACACTTCTGGACACATCTATTGGCCCACCTTAGAGTTTAGGTTTCTATGGCCCCTACCGAAATATGATTGCTAGATTGAACAAAAACTGTTGATGCAGTTTTAAACCTGATGCATTTTACCATCTTTTTCGATCGTATTGTTTTAAATTTGAATTCAGAATACCATACGACGTGGAGCTACACCTAACAAGTCGGATATGCGCCTTGTTAAAGGCAATTGATTTTTTAATAAAAAACATGTTTTATCAAATAAAGGTTTAATTTAATAACGCGTGTTGCCTCCATGGGCATCTACTACAGCTCTCATACGATTAGGCATAGAGTTTATCAACCGCTCTATGAAATTTTGAGGGATCATCTCCCATTCCTCTTCTATGGCAGTTTTCAACTCCTGCATCGTCTGGGCAACTGGCTGACGAGCCCTAACACGTCTTTTTAGGTCGTCCCACATGTGCTCAATGGGGTTCATGTCTGGGCTTCTGGCTGGCCAGTCCATAACTGTGATGTTCACATCCCGAAGATATTCCCTGACGATGCCGGCCGCATGGGCTCTTGCATTATCATGCATAAAAAGGAAATTTGAGCCCACATAGTCCGCGTATGGTATCACGTGAGGTTCTAAGCACTCACGAATGTACCTTTCAGCATTTAATGTTGGCAGCCGTGGTCCTGTAACAACCTCAAGTTGAGTTTTGCCGCTCGCGGATATACCGCCCCAGACAGTCCATGAGCCACCGCCATAAGCAACCCTCTCTTCAAAGCAGCATTGTGCGAAACGCTCTCCCTTACGTCGGTAGACCTTCTTCCTTCCATCATTGCAATGTAACACAATTTTAGACTCATCAGAAAAGAGTACACGGCTCCAATCTTGCTGTGTCCAATTTAAATGACTGCGTGCGAAATGAAGGCGCGCTGTTCGGTGGGCTCGCGTTAGTTTGGGCCCATTCGCTGGCTTGTGTGGTACCATATCGCGTTCTTTTAACCTTCTCCGAACAGTTCGAGCGCTCACAGATACTCCGTGGAAGTCGCGAAGTTGGTTTTGTATCTCAATGGAGGTAAGGTGACGATTTCTCAAGCTGGTCGTCACGATGAATCGATCCTGCCTTTCAGTTGTGACCCGAGATCGTGGCCTTCCTTGGCGACGAACAAAGCCGCCGTCTCTAGGAACCTCCGATAAACATTTCGGACCGCAGATCGACTTAAATTAAGTTGAGCACTCACGTTTTTTTGGCTGTGTCCGGCCTGAATAAGTGCCACAGCTTGGGCGGCGACTTCAGGTGAAGTATCCTTAGATTATTGATAGAACCTCACCTTAATGTTAAGAATAAGTAATGTTTGTTGCAAAACCAAAGATATCAATCACTCTTCAAGAATTAAATCCAAGTAAACCAATAAAACCAAGTTTTCTTAGTATTCGATTGTTTGATATCAACAAACAGGCTCCAAATTGTCTTTTGTTTCTTTAAATTCTGTGTTCGAAATTCAAAAAAAGACTATTGAATGAAATTGTGAATGTGCCAGGTTCAAAACTGCATAAAAACTTTTTGCTCGACCTAATATAAAATTTTAGCTAGGACCAAACGAAACTGAAAATACAAGGTGGGCCAATTGATGTGTCCAGAAGTGTATATCGCTCGGTTGTCGGGTCGTGGATGTAACAGTAAGTTTCGGGGATTGTTAAACAATTAGTAACCTACATACCCTACATACTGGATGTATTCAAAATTTGTTTGGAACCCTTATAGGATCACTCGGGTGTCTGTCTGTCCGACTGGCACAGAGTTTTCTCCGGATCCACTAGATCGATTCTGTTTAAATTTGGTACACCTAAGGACTTCTGTGACCCAAACACGGACGTGTTACGTAAATTATTATTTATTTAGTATGGGGGTCACTTTTGAGGGTCAAACTAGATAACTAAAAAAAAGTTTTTTGAACAATATTGTGTGACATATCAAATAGAGGACTTACTGTGAGAGTTTTAATTATATTTTTTTCATAATTTAAAAATAAATGGTTTTGAAGTTATTTAAGAAATTAGACATTTGCTACCTTTAGTCGCATGAAAAGGGCTTGAAAGAGTTGAAATGGGGAATGAAAGTTTGTATGAGAATGCGTCATTATTGAAGATAAGGCACTTGATAAGAAATAAATAATCATTTTTGTTCAAGCGTTTTTGAAAAATTAGTATCATCTTAAAAATAAAAATTTGCTTCCCAAAGTTATTATTCCACGCGGATGAAGTTGCGGGCAAAAGCGAGTAATGAAGAGTTTAGAAAATCAATCTGACACTTTAAATACGGTCTAGTTACAAAAACTTCCGAAGTATATTCCGCTTACTAAAAGGTTTATAAGAACGAAGACGTAGACAAGATTTTTATTCCTCTTAAAACAAAATGGATGTACTATCACAGATCTCCTATACAAATCCTGCAACGTTGGTACTTACTGTTCACCAGCTTTTCATTATGCACTTGGTATTAAAACAGCACACCATGCTTTCATACAATACAGAAAATACTAATAAGAGACGGAATGACATTATATGCGACTCTAATACGTTTTCAAAATATGTCTTTGTAAAAAGATTTTTTTTTTCATCTTTAGGTCAATTTCTGTACAATAGACTAAATAGAAAACTAAGCATTTATAAGTTAAATTATTATAGCTGTAAAAAGACAATTGTGCAATATTTACTAAGCATCTCTTACGTAAAGACGGAAGATCTTCTTTTTGTCTGTAAATAAAACATGTTGTGTCCTTTAATTTTAATTTTCATATTGTCAAATAATTTATTGTTTGTAAGTTAAAATGTATAAGTAAGCACTTTCTAGCCTGAAGCACAGGTTCAGCCTAGTTCAGGCAAATTAGCTATTGTGTTCTTAAAAATAAAATGTAAGTTATTTTAATGTAAATGTGACCCTTTTTATAAAATAAACGATATTAAACTAAATAGTTTAATATCGTCGTCGTCTCCTCAAAATATTTTCCCTATCCATTCGAAAAACTGAAGTGTCCACTCCACCTTTTCAAAAACATCAAAAAAATACCTGAAGACATAAAATCTCGTACAAAACATCGTGTTGTAAAAACACGTCTTTCAGCACAAGTGGAAGTGAGAAGCTTACATCAGCTTACATTCAGCGAGCCATGAAAAGAACGGACACATTCATGTATTTCTGTGCAAAAATGTGGCTCAATTTCTGTAGCATGTTCCAAATTATATACCTACCTACTAGGGGCCAGCGGAGTTTGTTTTACAGAACGTACCGGCTATGTTTGAATTCTGAAAAGAGAAGATTAATACAGACGTGAATTCGATGAAAAATCTGAGTAGTACACGTACGAATTTTTACGCAAAAACCGATGGATATCACAGTTTTTGGAATCAAATGTACAAGGTGTAGCAGAAATAACGCAAAACCTAGCTGAAAACTTCCGATGATCTATGTAAAACATGACTCACGGTCCATTTGTAATTCTTTCTCATAATATTCGAAACTTTACAAACTGTATCTCTGTTTCTGCAAAGAAATTCAATAATTTACTACCAGAAATAGTGATACAGTTTGGGTCAATACGCATCACAAAGTATAAAGTTTGATCCACACATAGACGGGACGTGGCCTTGCAGTGTCAGGGCCGTATCAGGGCAGTGACCGTGCATCCGTGTCCCGTCAGGGAAGCTACCGGGCCGTGGCCGGGCTGTGCACGTGCCGCTCATTCATCAGTTTGTTTTCGTTGCCTCTCGCACAAAAAGACACGCGTTGGAGAAAAGCGACTTCACCAATGGAGAGATTATTCGTTTGTTTAAAGTTGGGCAGTTGAAAAACACACTAGTTTTTATTTGGCCAACTAACCATTTATTTGAAAATCCTTACTAATTCCTTACTAATATATTCCTTACTAATATTATAAATGCGAAAGTAACTCTGTCTGTCTGTCTCGCTTTCACGCCAAAACTACTGAACCGATTTTAATGAAATTTGGTACAGAGATAGTCTCGAGCCTGAGAAAGGACATAGACTACTTTTTATCCCGGGAGTATGTTCCCTAGGGACCACGCGGGTGAAGCCGCTGGCAGAAGCTAGTTAAGTATAAATGCTTCAGTAGGTCTCAATTTTATAAATTAGCCACATATTGTTGTAATTCTGAAGGCTGTGTACCTATTTTATAATACACGACGTATAGATTTCCGAATTATCTGGTTGGTAATTTGACCACTTCATGTGCCATGGCCACATTTTTCTTCTAAAAATAGCCGGCTAGGAAAAACCGACCTCATAGAGTTTAAACACTAGAGAAAAAAACAACTCACAAAATGAATAGTTGTTATTGATTCACGTTGAACAAAAGTTTTATTATATTCTTAAAAGTTACTTATTTTAAAAAAGGTATAAGTTTAAAACACACACACATAATCATTTTGAACATAGAGTCACACACAAAACATACAGGTAGGTAGCAATATTTATTTAGTAAATTTCAGGTTGTTATTGTTATTTTCTTATCAAAATTCTTTGCTTGCCCATCCAAATCAGATTGTACGTTGTTACAAAGTAATCTTGCTCATCTGAAAAACTTAATCAATCATCAATATATATCAATCAATCTATTTAAAATTCTTCCGTTACTGAGTGATTGAGTGACTGACAGACAACGCACAGCCAACTACTGGTCGTTGAAAGCTGAAATGTGCCATGTAGATCCCTTAGGGAGTGTAGGGGAGCACTAAGAGAGAATTTCTTGAAATTACTACGGGAACGGGAAAAACGGGTTAGGCGCGTACGAAGTCGCGGGCAAAAGCTAATTTATCTGTAAAATTGTTCCGTTACTAGTGATTGAGTGACTTACCGTTGCCGGGTCTGGTGATATCGGACCCATTAAGCCGCCAAGCCAAGTTGCCGATTGCTCTTGCAGAAAACTTCAACTGATTTATAGTTCAACAACGATGGTTTCGATGGGGTTGCCGAGCTACTCGTAGATACCGTAAGCTCATAAGTATCTTCTTCCATTAACACAATACTGGGTAACTGGACATCAGCGCCGATTTTGTTTGCCACAACATACATTTGAAGGCGTTTACCATACGACAAACAACAGCCGGATTGCAAAAAAAAATCGCTTATTTTACTGATGAACGTTATGAACGTTTTGATTACACTTGACATCTTAACACTTTTCACTTTTCCTCGTCGCCTTGTTGAAATAAGAGTTGCGAGGCCGGCTTGATCAGAGTGGGAGGAAATGTTTTTATATTCCGTGTTAAGTTAAGCAATAATATCAACCAAAAAATTTTCGAACCGTCAACATGACCATGACATGACAGAAAACAACCAGACAGACCTGAAACTGATGCATGGAAATAGTTAGAGCATCCTGTCTAATTATAAAATATTTATAGCCATGTTGCCAAATCAAAATACGTTACGTACGAAATAATTGTTTGGGAATGGTAGAGGCGTTTTAAAACCAAGAAAATTACTGCACTTAACTATTAAAAAAAATGATGTCATCGAAGTTGAAATAAATGGCGGACTTGCATTCAAAAGCGTTTATTGAATAATTGTCTATGCCATTTTTTGGCCAAGTGTCTATGACAACTGTTGTCTCGTTCATGCTACAAACTTCAGCGTGGCCATGCATAACAAAAGCCCGGAGAGCCCTGATGACGAATCCGCACGTCACTGCGTCGGCCCGGCCACGGAAGCTCCGTCGCCTGCCCGGACACGGACGAGTGTGAACGAGTTCATATAAAATGTATGCAACGATATTTTGTGAGCTCCTGACAGCGCACGGCCCGTGCACGTCACGGCCACGTCCCGGTTATGTGTGGATCGAGCTTAACGCCGCTCAAATTAAACAATTGTTTTTTGAAAATGCATGAAACCAATCACAGAAAATAAAGCACTTTGTCAGGCGATTCGTCACATTAATTTTGCGATAATTTTCATTCGTAAAAAAGTGAGCCTATGGCCCAGTTTCTGGAATGAAAATTATTGTGACAAGTTGTCAGATGCGTTTTACTTAGTCGTGATTGGTTGGAACCTTAAAAAACAGCTGTTTGTACCACGATCCTAAATCGTACGATACGGCTGCCATAGTTACAACCATGTTATCTGTACCAAGGCTCGTTTGGACGCTTGCCATCACATTCCTGGGAGACCGATTCCTTTGCAACTTCCCATGTCTCGCTTACGAGCTAGTGCTATTTATGGTAATGATTTGCGGATGTAAGGAGCAAGCGAGTGGCAAGTAAACAGAGGTGTTTACAACGGGCCACTCGATTGCTTTTATTTTAGGAAATCAACTGTTGTGACTATATTTTTGGCTTTGTAATACCTATATAATGTTTATATACAACTGGCAGCATTTTTTTTTTTTTTTATCTAATTTTATTTGGGGGCTTTTATCAAAGATATGGCAGCCCCATCGTACCCTATTACATTAATTGGTTCATTTCACATTTTTTTTTTTCATTTAACATCAATTGGCTTATATTTTTTTTTTAACAGTACTTGTTTATAATATTACTTAAAGTTAATGAATTAGAGTTATTCGTGGAGGACCGTAATTAAATGGCACAACTTTTTAATAATATCCGAAGATGGTAGAGATAAAATGGATTGGATTATGCCTACATCAAATTTATTTATTTTAAAATCCTTCATGAATATCTCGCGTTCTACTCCGTTTCGAGCACACTCCATCAGCAAATGCTGCACATCCTCGATTTGGTTGCACACCGTGCAATTAGGAGAATCAGCCTTTTTCATAAGAAATGCAAACTTTGCCGATGGATAGTGCCCAGAACGGAGTCTTAATATCAATTTAACATAATTTCTATCAAATTTAGTATTCTCGAACCAGGGAACCCGAGATGGCTGACCTTGAATGCTTTTGTACCAAATGCCTTTATCCAGAGAAAACTGGCAGCATTTCTAGGATCTTTTATGGATTTGTTTTCAAAATTGAAAGTATTATAAGTTTAATCATTAAGCACACAATAAGTTCGTGAGCCAATAAAAAGTTATGAATGATCTAGAATCATAAAATATGTCTATACATACATATAACTTGCTGAATAAAAACAGAAATTCACTTAACATTTTTATTCAGCATTGCTTCATATTTTATTTTTTGTTGTTGAATAATTTGATCACAAGTCACAGTGTAAAAACAATAATTTATCTAAAAAACGACATTTGTGTCGAGATAACTACTCAATTATTTGAAACGATCGCTTTTTGAATTCATAAAATATATATTTTTTTAAAGACAAAGGTTTTCAATTCACGGCAATTAAGTTTGATTAATACCAAAACATTTACGGCGTTAACTCGAAGAGTTCTGAATAAATAATTAAGCCATTAGCTTTTTTGTTTGGATGCTTTGTCATTGGCAGAATGGTACTTTCATTTGCTATCGGGACGGACAGGTATTCGAATTTCGAACATTGCGCGTTCCCGCCCGTCGCCATTTTAATAGTCGTTTTAACTCACCATTTATTGGATAAAGTACAATTTGCTTAACATTTGGGCACTCGGAGAAGTGTTAATTGAAATAAGTCATTAATTTCGATGGTTTCGCGGCTATACCATTAAATATTTACGTCGCTTTTGGTCGTGAACTGTACTTTGTAAATAAAGTTATGTAACCTCTTTTCTAAATTCTTTATTATTTTAATAAAATATCTTCCATCATTTCGTTTTTGAACTGTTATTTTAAAGCAGACTTAATTAAGCAAAGTAAGTGTAGTACTTGATTACATTATTTTAACTCGGGCAACCCTTTAAATCAGAATGAAGGGAACGTTTGCGTTGGTAATTAATTTACTACGGCTTTTAAAATATATATCATCCCGCCCATATTCCTCAAATGTAGGTTCAGGCAGGATTCAGCAAGGAAATCGTGTAAGTACCTAGGTAGGTAAGGGGTAAAGGTAAGGTATTCAATATAGGTAGTAATATTGACTAACCAGAAATAAAAATAGAGCTAGCTTAGTAGTTTACCTGTGACACGATAAAAAGTCCTACATATTTTTAGGTTAGTATAATGATACCTTTTCAAATGAATATGTGTCACAATTTTATAAAAGAACAATGGCCACTCGGCTAACATGCTTGGACTAGAAAAATCTAACAAAAAATAACTTGATGAAACATACGTCGTTTCATTCACCTAAATAAATATAACTAAGAACGGTCTTCAATATATTTTTAAAAGGCCGGAGAATCTTGAAAAGCTATGAAATATGTTTTTGAGGTTATGTTTATATATTTAATCTGTAGCATTTATGTTTACTACTCTATGATCCGTAAGCAAAGCAAGAAGCAGAACAAGAAAAGGAACAGAAAATCGCACAGAACACAGTCGTCGCAGAAGCTACAACAAGGTGGTCGGTCAGTGCAGAAACCGTCATTGTTTGTTTACATGTCAAATATAGGGAGGGACGGTCAATAATCGTATTCGATCGATTTATGACAGAATCGATCTTTAATGTAAATCATTAGTTTTTTATTTTATTCATGGCTTTATTTACCACGAAGTATCATCAAATTATATTATTGGTTAAGCTAAGTATTTATCGTGAGTTTATACGGTTGATATTGCCTGGGATTTAATTTCGTTTAAAAAATAAAAGACTATAAAAAAGTATGGACATCTCTAGTGACGTAAGTCGTTACGGATGCGTTCGAATATAAATATTTTATGCTGCGTTCTGATAAATACAAAAAGTAGTAGTCTTTAAAAAGATTATCTCGATTTCCCCAGCTTTTAAAATTAAACGAAGCTATCCAATAATAACATTAACAATGCACTACTTATTGGTGATAGTTTCATCTCGTTACCAATTTCTGTTATTTCCTAGTCCAAAGTGGCCATTGTTCTTTCAGTGTATATCTTCATAAGGTTGCTTTACCTACTCAAATAAATAAACAACTAACTATTACTATATATATACACATAAATAAAAAACTCTGAACTAACTAAAACTAAAATTAATTAAAAAAAAAAAATAAACAAAATAAAAATTTAATTCTTCAACTAACAATGTTCACACAGTGTAAACTGAATAATACCCGGACAGACCCAACTATGAACTATCGTGTCATCGACCCACTCTTGGCAAGTGGTTAAAGGTGCCCAAAGTTTCCAACTATTCGCATCTATTTTAATCTAGCCACCAGAGCCCTCTAGTGGCCACTTTATAAACATGTACCACACAGAGGCTAGCGCGATTGAGTCAATTATCTCCCTTTGTACCGGTTACAGGCGGTTCAGTGGAGATTCTAGGCGAAACGCTCAAAGCAGCTTGGAATAGCTGAACTGAATATAGAACGCTTCTAATTTTAAAGATTTTTCTCTGGTTTTAGTAAGTGTGACATTCGATTTTTAGTTTGAATTCTTTCAATGTTCAGCGGGTCTAAAAAGGTCACTTTAATAGAATCAGCCAGCACATTAAGCTACCCGAAACTATCAAATTTTCCCAATCAACCTTGAACCTAATGCTTTAGCGATAAAGAGAAAAATGAAATTTCACCGATTTTTGTGATATGGGGCCGCTTTAGTAGAAACTAAAGCGGCTTTTTTAGACCCGCTGGACGAAGAAACTCGCACTTGACATTCTGGTAGTAAACGGATATAAGCGTCTCCAAATAAATATGGACTATCAAGATTTCTAATATTTCAATGAAATGTGCATTAATTAATACAATGTTTTTTCCTTAAACTTAAACAAAGCGCACATTAATCCTACCTGGGGTCTATCTAATCATGCCATGGCGATGGCATAAGATTTTTAATGTAAGTTATAATCAAATTGATGTTATTTCAGCTTGCACTTCATGTTTATATAATTCATTAAGTCTCCATAGTCTAAAGGTATGTACAGGTAGGTACAGTAATAGGTTCCAGACAGGTACTCTGTACTTCGCTTATAACTTACCGCGTAGAATCTAATTGAAACAGAACTTCCTCCTTTTTTAAACTCGGTCGGAAGGCAGTTGAAATTCGGTGACTGGACACTGATGGATTCGATCCGAAGTGGAATCGAGTTGAATGTCAAACGAGTGAATGCGAATCGTTTTACAAATCGAGCTCTCATCAATCGTTTAGAGAACTATCTATGTATAATGTTGATTGATTCACCGACTAGGTTTGTACGTCAATTCCTAGTCATCGTGTTTTATTTTTTTATAGGCTTGCTTTTGACGTCTATCCCATCTGATGGTATGCAATGATATGGTTAGCGATGGGGCACGCTTGTCTAGAAGTAAAATTTACATTTTTAATTTTAAAAACCTCCAGATTGTAGCAATTTACTTAGGTATTTAGCTATGATTGCCGTTTTATAAAACTGGTTATAATATTGAAATAGCTACAGTTTGAGTAGGAATTCCAAATTCAAGCAAATTTAATAGGTATTTAAGGCATTACAAGTAATTCCATTTTCAAAATCGGTTATTCTTTTGTTTCTTTTATAGCTATTTCTCTGAAATATTAATGATACAACATAGTTCTATTTTACAATGATTGTATTTTTTCTCATAACGGGGTCAAAGTATATTTTTTGGTAGTTGATAGCCTATTACATTCTTTAACATCTTGTAGGCTGCCATCGATAATAAAGGCCCGAGGCTGAATCAAAACAGCGACCAGAAAAAAAAATCCCGAAGATTCCTCTACAAAAAACAAAACGATTTTTATATTAAAACTTTGATTGTATTTCTGTAATGAATAAGTGTACTTTCTGTATGGCCACAAAAATATATAACAAGTTGCTAGAGACACTAAAATTAATAAATCTGGACAAATTTAAAGGGGTACTTATGAAAATTTTTGATCGATAAATGTTACTACTCAGTAAAGGACTATTTGGATGACAGTTCTATAATTCCTCCTTCAGATAATAAGGATTAGGTCAGTCATATATTTTTTTGATATTCGTGCATTTTTTTAGTATTTATTTAGTTGAAATTTAACTATAAGTTTTTACTGTTGACATTCTGGATATATTTTATTAACTTTGCACTTGCTTATTATTTATTGACATTATTCAATGCTTTCTTAATTTTTATTACTATAATTCTTTTTTTTTAATTAATTTTTATTTATTTATTTATATATACTTTATTGTACACCAAAATAAAAACACATTAAGGAAACCTTAAACTAAAAAAATATACAATTGGCGGTCTTATCGCATTCCGCGATCTCTTCCAGGCAACCTGGAAATTTTTGTACTGTCTTAGATTTTATTGATGTCATTCTAAGAATATTTAGGTTATTTATTACTCATTTTGATATTCTGGTATTGACTTAATTAATTGGCATTATCTTATTTTTATTTTTTTACATTTTTGACTTATCTTAATTCTTTATTGTTGACATTTTGAAAATATTTTATTAATTTGGTTAGTACTTGTTTTGGCATTGTAGTTTTTGGTGAAATCGAATTAATTGTGTCTCTTAATTATCACTCTTTCTATCATTCTATTAATATTATGAAATTAATAATTAAGTAATTCGAATTAATACTGACATTTGTACGCCTAATAGCAAAGCATAGAGCACTTAAAAAGAATGTAACATCTAACACACCTGTGTAACTGTAACCTGTTTACAAATAAATACTCTGAATCTGAATCTAAGTACGTAAATAATTACCAGGGCAACAACAACTATTTAATTTCCTGACACAAAAGGAGATTTTTATTCATCAGTTTATTCGCAACTCTCGACATTTCCACTTCGTCGCCACGGCGTCTTACTTCTTATTGAGTCTGTAATAAAACTTAGGAAGACGTAAATAATAATAAAAACAAGTACATAAATCGCCTTACCAATTATTTTTTCTGTTCGACAGCAAAATTTAGGTACAGTCAAACGAGATAATTTATAAGGGGTACTAAAGGCAACTGCGTTTTTTTAACGCACCGACGGTGACGACGCGGCGTGCAGATGACCCGCGCCAACGCAATTTAAACGAAATTCAGACGCACACAGTACTTGTTGCGACGATAGGTCGTGTTGGAGTAAAAATGAAGGTGATATGAGTGGACTGTATAAAATGTATAATATCAATAGCAGCTCTGAGAATATAAATGAGATTTGTAATTATTTTGCAACTCACTTTTCTAAAGTGTACCGTACTGACCAAAGTGATGTGAGAGTGAACTCAAATGGTTGTTTGAGTAATAATATATTGAGCCAAATAACAATATCTCAAGATCAGATCCTCCGAGAATTAAAAAGAGTAGACGTTAACAAGGGCGCTGGTCCTGATAATGTTCCTCCCTTGCTTTTAAATAAGTTGTTGGATAGTCTGTCGTTGCCGTTAACTATAATATTCAATGAATCTTTGCTTCGGGGTATTTTTCCAAGAATATGGAAGGAAACTAGGATCGTGCCCATTTTTAAGGGCGGTGATCAGTCGGATGTGACCAATTATAGGCCCATAGCTATTCTCTCTGTACTGGCAAAAATTTTTGAAGCACTAATTTGTCCTATATTGTACAGACATATGTCGCAGTGGATAGTGGACAGCCAATATGGATTTATGAAGGGTAAATCAACGGCTACAAATTTGGTGACTTATGCAGATAGTATAATTGAAGCAATTGATGCGCGTATTCAGGTTGATGCAGTCTACACTGACTTCAGTAAGGCATTCGACACAGTGGATCACATTTTACTTATTGAAAAGCTAAAGTCACATGGTGTGTCGGATCCCTTGCTGAGTTGGTTTAAGTCATTTCTGTCGGAACGAACGCTTAGGGTTGTGGTGAATGGTTGCAACTCCGATTCATACATAGCCACTTCAGGAATTCCCCAGGGATCTCATTTAGGACCACCTTTATTCATTCTCTTCGTCAACGATATACACAAGTGCTTTCTGAATTCCAAAATATATCTATTCGCTGACGATCTTAAAGCCGTAAAAGAGATAAGAACGGCTGATGATTCGGTTCAGTTTCAACGCGATTTAGATAGACTGAGTAAGTGGTGTGAGCACAATAGAATGTCTTTAAATGTAGGGAAATGTAAGCACATCAAATTTACTAAAAAAATAAATGTTGTACCCACAGTATATAATATTAATGGTCAACAGCTGGAAGAAGTGGATTCTATACGAGACTTGGGCGTTCAATTTGACAAAAAGCTAAAATTTGTCGAGCATATTGACAATGTTACACTTAAAGCATCAAAAATACTTGGTTTCGTTATGAGAGAGTGTAAAAACTTCAAAAAATTCAGCACAAAAAAAATTATGTACAACTCGCTAGTCAGAAGTCACCTAGAGTATTGTAGTGTTGTATGGTCCCCGAAATATAATGTGCACATCAAGCGTATCGAACGATTGCAAAAAAGGTTCCTATGGCATCTCACTTATCACTGTAACATGGGCAAACGGCTCAAATCGTACCAGGACAGGTTGAAGTATTTTGGGATTGCCTCATTGGAGAAACGTAGAGATATGTTCGATTTAATCTTCCTAAAAAAACTAGTAACAGGCTCTTTGAATTGTCCTGAATTACTTAGTAAGGTATCCTTCCATGTGCCACGAAATCTACCAAGAAGTAATAATAGGAGGTTGTTTTCCATGCCAAAAAGCAAAACCAATTTAAGGCAGCATTGCTCACTTTCCAGAATATACACTGTATACAAAAACCACGATAATAACATTGATTTATTTCTTACATCTGTGCCTACCATGAAAAGACTCTTAAAGTGTGTTTCGTAAAATAATGAACTGTTGTGAATACTGTCACTGTCACTGTCACTGTTTGACCTATCTAACTTAATGTGTAATTGTGTAATATTCTTGATTGTCGTTTTCATTTTTTTTTTGTTTTAATTTTTCATCATATTTATATTTACTTTTTCACCGTTACTATAGCAGTTTATGCGTACAGTATAGTGCATGTAGTGCTCTTCTGTAAGTGATGAGGCACTTAAATTTAAGTCTAGAATTATTTTTTGTAAATGTTATAGTGTACTCATTGTTGAAGAGCCAAATAAAATAAATAAATAAATAAATAAATGTAACATGAATTAAAACAAGCAAACAAGTAAATATGTAAAATGAACGCTAAAGACGCGCAAGCGCAGCCGTGCGTGGAGGCGTGCTACAGCTGACTCGTTGGAGTGGGGGCCTGCGACCGGCCGTCGGCCGGCTGACTCCCCGCTGTCCCCGCACCCCTCGTTCACTGCCGCCGGCGCGCGGCGGTGTTGAGAGCAGCGGTCTCAACATACTCCCCCGTTGAAGAGTCTTCAACCGTGGAAACCGGCAACGGGCAGATGGTGTTGAAGGCGCGCCTGATGACACCCTTTCTTGTACGGATATCGGCGACCCTTGCGACGCCATCTCTGCCTGGGAGAATGTGTGTGATGCGTCCTAGAAGCCACATAAGAGGAGGTAAGTTTTTGTCCTTTATGACGACCAATGTTCCTTCCTTGAGTTCGCCAGATGACCGGCACCATTTTGTTCTCTCCTGAAGCCACAAAATATACTCGTGTGAAAAGCGAGCCCAAAAGTGTTGCTTTAAATATTCGATGCGACGGAATCGTTGTAGGCTGTTGACTTTGGCGTTCTGGATCTGTGGATGAGGCAGCATAATTAGAGAACGACCAATAAGGAAGTGTGCCGGGGTTAAAGGAGCGAGGTCGGAAGGGTCGTTGGACAGTGGAGTTAAGGGCCTTGAATTTAGAATAGCCTCGACTTGAATTAAACAAGTAGCCATTTCTTCAAAGCTTAGGTTTGTTAAACCTAAAATGCGCCGTAAATGATGCTTGGTAGATTTAACTGCAGACTCCCATAGGCCTCCGAAGTGTGGGGTGTATGCAGGTATGAACGAAAAGGTTATGCCAGGGTCGATGTTGTCGAAGTTTAAGTCTTGCGAAAGCAGCCTGGCCAACTCATTAAAAGCACCGACAAAGGTTGTGCCGTTGTCGGAAAAGACGTTACGGGGTTTTCCCCTTCGAGCAATAAAGCGGTTTATTGCAGCTAAGAAAGCTTCCTTTGTAAGATCCGACACAAGCTCGAGGTGGATGGCTCTCGTAGCTAAGCACACAAACACACAAATGAAGCATTTGATGAGTCTGCATCCCCTACCTTTCCGGTCAGCGATCATGATGGGACCGGCGTAGTCTACCCCTGTGTCTAAAAATGGAAACTCTAAATGTAGACGCTGCTCTGGAAGATTACCCATGATGGGCTGAATAGTGTTGGCCTTGACCCTGCAACATTTTACGCATTGATGTGTGATCTTTTTTGCCAGGTTCCTGCCTCCAATAGGGTAGTAGTGATGACGAACTGTGGCCAACAAAAGCTGTGGCCCAGCATGCAAGAGACGTATGTGAAACATGTTGAACAAGAGAATGCAAATTGTATGAGAACTAGATAAGAGAATTGGATGCTTAACGTTATAATCATAAAATGAGTTAGTTAATCTGCCTCCAACACGAATTAGATTAGAAGATGTATCAAAGAAGGGAGACAAAGATAACAGTTTGTTCTTTGCTGGTAACTGTTTACCTGATTTAAGTAAGTGGTACTCTTCCGGGAAAGATTCCATTTGACTGAATTTTAATAGCAAATTTAAAGAATTATTGAGTTCAGTAGAAGTAAGTGAACCAGACTCAAGTGATTTTTTATTGCATTTGTAAACGAAGCGCATGACATATGCCGTTACACGCTGTAATGTGCTAAAGTTTGAAATTTTTGAAAATAACGCCGTAAAAGGATTTTCAATAGTTTGACTAAAAACAACATGATGAGAAGAGACTGTTTCCGGTAACACCGGGTTACTATGATGTGATTCAGGGAACTGAGGCCATGAAGACATGTCTTTGTTAAGAAATTGTGGTCCTGACCACCACAATGAAGATGATAGTAGCCTGTCAGTTCTAAGTCCACGCGAAGCGAGGTCTGCGGGGTTTTCAGCTGACGGAACATAGTGCCAAGCCTCTCCTCCTACAGTTTCCTGAATTTCAGACACTCGATGACGAACGAATGTTTTTAGCTGATTTGGTGAAGTTGATAACCATCCCAAGACGATGGTGGAATCACACCAACAATGGACTTCATCAAAATTCAAAGTAAGTGACTGACGAACCTTTGAGTATAACCGTGAACCCAACAACGCACCACACAACTCGAGTCGAGGTATGGTTGTGGATTTGATTGGAGCTACCTTGCTTTTGGCAGTAAGAAGATGTACGCGAACCTCGCCATCTCTCGAAACACTGCGAACATAAACACACGCCCCGTAAGCTTTTTCTGAAGCATCAGTGAATATATGCAGCTGCAAACAAGACGCAGATTCACATAATACCCACCGTGGTATCTTGAACTCATTCAAAAGGTGCAGGCTACTTTGAAAATCATTCCAGGCTTGCTGAATATGTGTGGGAACAAGCTCATCCCAAGAACATTTAGCCAGCCACAGATGCTGCATGATAATTTTTGCTTCCACTATGCATGGAACGACCAGGCCAATCGGATCAAAGATCTGTGCTATAGTTGACAGTATGTGACGCTTGGTTGCCTTGTCAATGGAGGTTAAATTTATAGAAAAAGAAAACGTATCACTCAAGCTCTTCCAAAGAAGCCCCAGAGTCTTCGACTGCTCGCTGTCGCTCAGGTCAACAACGTCAGAAACGTCGTGTTCACCGCTAAGCGCCTGCAGCACCTGACTGGAGTTGGACCGCCATTTTCTAAGGTTGTATTTTGCCGATCGAAGAACATCGTCAACCTTGTGACATTTCTCTAACGTCTCTGAAACAGATGATCCGCCTGACAAGTAGTCGTCCACGTAGAAGTCGCGTGCTATCGAAAATTTTGTTGAAGAATCTAAGCACTCTTCAGCTAGTTGAAGTAGACACCTGGTAGCTAAAAAAGGTGCTGATGCTGTGCCATACGTTACAGTATTGAGCGTGTACTCCTTTAATGGATGGTGTGGTTCTGCCCTCCAAAGAATCTTTTGCAAAGGACGATGATTATCGTGAACAAGAGTTTGACGGTACATTTTTTCAATGTCCGCACTTATGACAAATTTATGCTGACGGAATCGAAGCAATATTGACAACAAATCGTCTTGGAGAGTGGGACCGACCATTTGAATTTCATTGAAGGACTTACCTGATGCAGTTCTGGCGGAAGCATCAAAAACTACTCTCAATTTGGTGGTAGTTCTTGACTCCTTCAGAACACCATGATGCGGTAGATAATTAGAACATATTGAGTCGAGTGGGCGCCTGGTAGATTCAGACATGTGCCCCAGCTCTATGTACTCATTAATAAAATCTACATACAGGTTCTTAAGGCGAGGATCTCTACCCAAACGACGTTCAAGAGATAGAAATCGCTGCTTAGCCATTATGTAAGAATCACCCAATACGTCCGGTGACTCTTTAAAAGGAATAGTTACCACAAATCGCCCATCAGAATTACGATGTGTGGTATCTTTAAAATGTTGTCACAGAGTCTAACTCCCAAAACCGATCTAGATCTACTTGCAAGTTATTGGTGTGCATACAGACATGTGAAGAGGAATCTGACTGTTGATATGTACCTGAAATGAGCCAGCCAAATTTTGACTCAAGCAAAGTGGGCATGTGGGTACCTAACGTGATACGGCCAGTGCCTATGATACCCCAGAAGACTTCCGCACCGACAAGGACGTCGATCGAAGACGGAACATAGTAAGTGGGGTCGGCAAGACGCACGTTTGTAGGTATACGTATTTTGCTAGTATCAATATAGGTATTAGGAACTGAAGCTGATACTTTTGGCAATACGAGACAATCAACGTTCAGTTCATACTCGTTATCATCAATAGCCTTTAATGACAACGAGCATCCCTGTGTACAAGTGGAAATATGAGAGTTGATACCTGTTACCTTGGACTTGGTAGTGTAGGTAGGAACATGGAGCTTACGAACAAAGTCCTCCGAGATAAGATTTGTTGTGCTGCCACTGTCCAGCAAGACTCGTGCTGTATGATGGTTACCGCCAGCATCGGTGACCCTCACGAGCGCTGTGGAAAGCCAAATTACTCGGGATGTAACAGACTGATTTGCTGATAATGCAGTGTTGTGTGCACTAGGAAGAATGTTATCATTATCGACGTGTAACAAAGTATTGTGTTTTTGACGACAATATTTACAATGACCTAACTTACATTTGGAGTTGTCATGACCTGGACGAAGACAATTCATACACACATTTGAACCCTGTGCCTTTTTAATACGAGCTTGTACTGAGAGACCTTTAAATTGCTCACATGCAAAAATAAAATGGTTCTGATGACACATGGGACATGACAAAGGTTTTAATGTTTTCTCAAGCAGCACAGTGCTGCTTTTAGGTTTAGGCGCAGGTGCAACGGGTTCACCCTTTACTGTTGTTATGGGCTTAGACTCCTCAAGTGTCTCCAGTAAGTCAGCCCTGCTACTGATGAAGTTAATGAAAGTAGACAATGTTGGTGGTTCGGAAAAAGTGTTTCTGTGCTCTTCCCACTGTCGATTTGTGACGTGGTCGAGTTTACTGGTCATTATGTAAATGATAAGAACATCAACGAAGGCATTTTGAACTGGTTGTCCAAGCGTGGCCAAAGCTCTTAGATTTTTATTTGTTGTATCAATTATGTAACGTAATGATTTACTTGATTCTCCATCTATAGGCTGAATGTTAAAGAGTGCTTGCACATGATTGTTGACAAGCAATCTTTTGTTGTCATACCTCTCACAGAGTAACTTCCAGGCAGCATCGTAGTTTTCTGACCTGAAGTCCAGGTTATCAATAACAAGAGAAGCGCTACCCTTTAAAGAAGCACGCAAATAGTGTAATTTATTTATTTTCTCCAAGGTTTTGTTATTATGCACTATAGAAACAAAGGTATCCCTAAATTCCAGCCAATCATGATAGTTGCCTGTAAACTTGGGTAAGTCAATTTTGGGTAAACGAATTGAATTGTGTGTGTGTGTGCCAGCAATACTAGAATCCACCTCGTTTGCAGAATCCCCCTCCAGAACCTTCCTTGCGCCGCTGATCAGCTGGCGTGCAGAAGCCACCAAGCTGTAGTACAGCTTCTCAAAATCCTCGCGCTCTGCATATTGCTCGCTGGGGTCATCCACCAACGCTTCCAATTCATCCTGTAATGCATCATATTTCTCGTATAAGCTTTCAAATATATTAAGTCGATATTCGATTTCGATGACTTGTACCTCACTCAACTTTTCGCAAGACTTAGAAATATTTAAATAAGAATTAAATTGCGTAAGTTTGGCCTTATTTGACGCTCGTTTCTTAATTAAGCTTTTTATGTCAGCCATGGCAATGAAAGTTTAGGAAGTTGCAGTAACAAGAGAAGTTAAATTTACTGATAGAAAACTATTAGCAATAAGTTGTGAAGTGGGTATTAGAGCTATAGGCAGTAAGAAATGGGATTGCTATTACAAAAGCGTTAGGCGTTTTCGATCAAATCTGCTGAGTAATGCTAAGCAAATGATGCAATGTCTTCTTTACACAAAAACAAATAAAATTCAATTCAATCAATTGAAATAATGCAAATATATTGGTTGGCAAATGAAATAAGATATATGATGTTGAGTAAAAACGTCTCAAATAATGAAATTGTGGTTGGCACAATAGTATCAAAAAATGTTAAAATCACTATTGTAAATAAATGACTTGTTGTGACTATACCTTGGCACTGTATAAAAAAAAAGTACTGTTTAAACAAGTTGATAGGCTGAAATTTATGGATTGACGGAAAGGCTAACTGATGTGTAACTAATAAACTAGTTAAATTTAGTAAATAAGTTTGGATAGGCAAAATGACTAGGCAAGATGTTAAAACAAAGGAATTGGAACGTTCTCACGGTTTTATGCTGTCAACCTCTGATGATGAGCTGACGAACTGTGCCACCGATGAGAAGACCCTGAGATCTTCCTGGTGCCAGTTGACGAATGTTGACGCAAATGATGTCTTCAAAGTCTTCTTGTTCTGAAGTCCCGCAGTATTTCCTTGCGCCGCCCTTTGGTTTGAACTCGATAAAGACGGCTGTTGCCGTATCGACGTTCACGATGACCAAATGCAGGCGACGACACGTGGAAAACGAAGACCGCTTGTTGAACTTGAACCCGAAGATGAAGTCCTTTGTTCTCCAACCGACGAACCGTTGATTTTTGAAATTTGAAGATTTCCGTTTTTTCTTTGTTCGGTTCAAACGTTAACGGTAGAAGGACCATATGTTGCGACGATAGGTCGTGTTGGAGTAAAAATGAAAGTGATATGAGTGGACTGTATAAAATGTATAATATGTAACATGAATTAAAACAAGCAAACAAGTAAATATGTAAAATGAACGCTAAAGACGCGCAAGCGCAGCCGTGCGTGGAGGCGTGCTACAGCTGACTCGTTGGAGTGGGGGCCTGCGACCGGCCGTCGGCCGGCTGACTCCCCGCTGTCCCCGCACCCCTCGTTCACTGCCGCCGGCGCGCGGCGGTGTTGAGAGCAGCAGTCTCAACAGTACTGGTTTTTGGCTATCTACAGCGCGTAAAACGTTCTTCGTCGGTGCGTTAAAAATACGCCGTGTGCATAGGCTCTAAAGGCCAAAATGCTATCATCAGGGTGCTGAGTACTTAGTCAAACCTATCACATCTCTCCCGTTAGCTTATATATAGGATAGGCCTGTAAAGTTATTATAACACAGATGCCAATGCGACACCGATATAACGACGCGATTTCATAGAATTGCTGTACTAATACAATTCATTTTCAATTTGACATTGTAATTTATAGTATTTAATTTTAATCATATTTCACGTTGCACATTATATTTTTAACCTTTTCAAATCTTTAGTTTACACCTTTTCCTGCAATAGTAATATATGGACTTGTATGTAATGTTGTGGTTGTCTGTAAGTGTTGCAGCACTAGAATTTATATTTTTTGTAATGATTATTAGCTTTAAGTATGGTGTATGCAATGTTGACGATCCTAATAAATAAATAATACAACAAATAATGTCATATTGTCGCTTTGTACGTCTCTACACATAATGTGCGCCCTACCTCCCTTAGGCCCTTTTCTTTAAGGATTGGAATTTATCACTTGACTCCGTGTTCCTCCTAATTTCCTTTGCGTTCCAGGGCCATGACGAATCATTCGAACAAATCCAGCAAGTCCCTTCGGCCCTACTGTCTAGAATTAATACTTGCAGAAAAATGTTTACCAAATTATTTTTTCGACTGTACTTTTGTGTTTTTCGAGTGAATGAAAACCTCGTTTATGACTCTGTATCGAAGTGATTTACTCGGAACAAATGATGCTTGATGATCCATATATAACGCACAGTTGGGGGCATTATTTATATTGGAAACTAGCTATTGCCCTTCGTCCGCGTCTGTTAACTATTTTATGTTTTTTTTTTTTGCGCGGAATCCTCATCGTTTTCTCAAATAAAAGTAACTTAGCTCCTTATAACATCAGCTATCTATTAGTGAAAGTCCCTTCAAATTAACTCAGATTACCCGGAAAAAACAAAAGACAAAAAAAAATGTTTTATTTTTGTTATAAATATCGTAAATAGTTTCATAAGCGCATTTGTCTAAAAACTGTTATTAACAAATATGCAGACACTTCAATTTTATTTATTTGTATGGATTGTATAGATAATAACGTTTGTAACGAGCAGAAGCTGAATCATACAACATCGTTTTCGTGGGCTTTAACTGAATACGACTTTCTAGAAATACAAATGGTGAAAATAATTTTTGTCTGTTGGGTATGGATCGTTAATGAATGTTTTTTTTTTCCTCGTTTTATTGTATACCTACAACGTAATGATAAAAAAATTATTTATTCATTCATTATTATTATAACACCCTAACAGACACATCCAATGCGATGTTATAACGTACATATAAAACATATAAAACGTTACAAGACAATACATCAAACGTCACAAAAACATTACAATACAACAATAATTGTTTAAACGGTCAGACCTCTTTCAATTAAACTTTGCGCTACTTGAACAAATCTCGGCAGGTTTTGGCAAAATATGTTTTCCGATAACGTTATACCATTTATCAAACTTCTGTCTCGTGTCATAGGGGTAAACTTAAGCAAATTAGTCCTTGCCAACGGTACTTCTAACAATGCGGGGCGACGGCGCGCGCCCACGTACCCGTCTGGCGCGCGCAGCCGCAGCGCCTTCAGCATCTCTGGGTGGTGCAGCAAACCTAGCAGTACGCTAGCCACATACTTGACTAGCGCCACGTCTCTTCTAACTGCCAGTCTGGTATATACGACCATGCCCAGGACGAACAGACTCGGGTACATGAGAGGATAAAAAGGATAAACCCCATATTCCTTCAAGTACAGAAACCTCGCAAACTTGTTTTGATTTTTTTCCAACATGAGGCTGTACTTTCCCTCATGAGGATTAAAAATAATGGCACTGGTTTCCAGATGACTCCATACCAGTGCATTATACAAAACTTTCACAGCCGCCGTATCGCTAAAATCCTTACATTGTCTCAAGATGAATCCGAGATTTCTGAAAGCCCTGCCGCACACCTCAACTATATGTTTGCGGAACGCCAACTCTGGCACGATCTGCACGCCCAGGTCCCGCACCTGTGCGACGCGCGGCATTACCTCCGTGTCCATTAAGTACTGATGCTGTAATGGAGCACGAGCACGGCTGTAACTCATCACACAGCATTTCTTAACATTAAAATTAAGTTGATTACATTTGCTCCATTGGACTACATTATTAATGTCTGACTGAAGCCGGTTACAATCTGACTCATCTTTAACAGCTAAAAATAACTTTAAGTCATCAGCAAACAGCAGACACTTCGCCTCTTTGACTACTGTTGGCAGATCGTTGACTACCAATATAAATTCCAATGGCCCGATATTACTCCCTTGACTCACCCCCGAGAACGTGTAGTAAGGGTTGGAGTCATGTCCTGCATACTCGACGTACTGACGGCGTCCGCCAAGGTCACTAGCAAAGAATTTAAGCAAGTGCGGCGTGAACCCCACAGCAGCGGAAGGAAAACTTAATTAAGATAAGTATCATAATTATAATATTTCAGCAAGCTATTTTTCCTATGAGGGAAAATGACGGTCCATTATTACAAGTATCTCAATTTCATGTAACATTACGTTCGTATCATTTTTTTTATTAACAGACCTTGTGAAATTCCTGTTCTTGCTACATTGTTATTTTAGGTATTTCTGGCAGTAGTTTTATTACGTATTTAATATTTTGCCTGAATTTGTAATGTAAAATATGAAGACGTGAAAAATTTGGAAAAATACTACGTGCTTCAAAATATAATGAAGGTTGAGATTAGTTAATTACTTTACTGAAATTATACAAGTATTTTATGTCATAGGATCTTAAATATACGACTTAATAACAAATTAAAATTTTCTTAAAGTAAACTAACCTATATGTAGGCTATATATTTATATCTATACTAGTCTATACATATAATAGATTTGTAAAAAAACATTGTACAACAAGACATTTGTAAAAAAAAAGTGGTTGAAAGTTGCCCAATTCGTTGGTGCTGTATATTATCGTAAAGCTTGTGAAACGGACTAAAAAGTGATATATGTGACACCTTTGGACTCCATCGGTACCGTGAGTAATTAGTGAAAATCTTTAAGAAACAACGTGCAGTGTCTTGCGTCTCTGACCTAGGGCAACCCGCATATCGGCCGCTTCTACTCACACATGCTTAACGCTTACACGTACATTAGGCGCTTGCTTTAACATCTTGAGCTTACGTTACACTTTTATAGCAGACTTAGCTTATGCCGCGCTTCGTAAGTTTGGTGACTGTTGGCAGTATAAATAAAATAATAGCACACTGAAGTTATTTTCAGCAGAAAAATACTATAGAAAAAAAAAACCAGTAATCTCAAACAATAAAAAAGATGGATTTTCAAATATAACCATGCGAAGAAATAAAACAGTAATCAACTCTCCGACTTCCTCTTTTGACTCCGCTAACTCTGACTATCTTTCGAAAAGTTTACCACAAACTACTAGCTTAAGTTGTGAAGAGTGTGAAAGACTAAATGGAGATATTGAACAGTTGAGAATACAATTAACTACTGCACATGATGAAATTGATAACTTAGTCATGGAAAACGCCACATTGAAGAAACAAACAACTGAACAACAAAATATCATAGCGAAACTAAAAAACCTATGTAGCGGACAATCTAGTAGTACAAAAAACACTCAACTTTAAAAAAAAATAAACGTATGATACATAATTTAAACATTACCAAAAAAAACCTTGATAAGAGTCTCATAGATGTAGACACAAAAAAGAGTGAGGAAATCATAACAGATGGCGCTGCAAGCAGTATGAGCGAGAATGGTTCACCTCTAGATCTCAACAGCAACTTGAAGCAATACGATCTATGCACAACACATGACGCTGTAGCTGAAACTATAAAAATAAAATTAACTGAGGGACCAACTTCAACTTCAACTACAAACGAAGCAGAAATCGTACAAAAGAAGTACTATGGAGGAAAGTATACAATAAAAGAAAAGCAAAGAAAAAGGAAACTATGTGTCCTTAGTAACTGCAACTACTATCGCCCGGTGGAAATTATAGAAGATACTTTCTGCGAACAGTTTGAGTATTGCCACTACGTGTCACCTAATAGTAGAATGAAGGAAATACTCACAAACATTAAGAACAAGGTTCAAGACTTTAACATGGACGACTATTGTATAGTACTGATTGGCGAAAAGGATTTTAAAGATAATGAAGACTCGATTGAACTTGTTAGACTAATTAGAGAATCCTCCACAAACAACTCATACAAATGTGATTGTATGCTCTCCGGTATACATAAGGGGAGCCCTTATTCATAATTATAGAGTAGAATTGTTTAATAATTTACTTTACATGGACATAAAAAACTATAAATATGCATATTTCTTTGATACGAATCGTGACCTCTCATTGGAAATGTTCTCATATAAAACAGGTAAACTTAATAAACTGGGGATAAAATGTATATTTGGAAGTATTTTTAGTCGCATACTTGTTGACATAAAAATTACCCATTGGATTATGAACACGAAAATTCACCAACATCAATGACGAGTAAAGCTCATGTACAAAATAATTTTTTTCGTTCCACCCTTTAACAACAATGCCAGTAATGATAAACAAAAACTTACATTATTTCATCAAAATATAGCTGGAATACTCAATAAATTAGATTTCTTAGAAGTAACAATATTTGAATTGACGAAAGAGATGGGTGTTTTAGACTTTATATGTTTTAGCGAAACTTTTATACAATCCGGTCATGAATGTAATCTTAGACTTACAAACTATAAGCTAGCTGCGAATTACTCAAGATCCAATAAAAAACGGGGCGGCACGTGCATATTGGTGAAAGAAGATTTAGTTTTTAGCCCTTTACAAATAACTAATGAAATGTCTAGCGATTATTCTTTCGAATGTTGCGGCATAGAAGTTCCGAGTTATAATTTAATACTAGTATGTGTTTATAGAATCCCGGATTCCGATGCAAGTATATTTCTCAAAAAACTTGAAGATTTGTTACACAAATTAACTCATAAAAGTAGGAATCGCATCATAATATGCGGAGACTGGAATATTGATATGCTAAAAGACACTACAAAAACAAGAGAAATAATATCTATTTTAAATAATTTTAACTTACTGACTCATATTAAAATGCCCACTAGGAAAAAAAGTTGCATAGATCAGATAGCCAGTAATATCTCGACCCTAGACACAAAAAGCAGCATACATAACCTAGCCCTCTCAGATCATGATACTGGGCAGTCGTTAACGTTCTTTCTTCCGATAGCTCATAAAAAGCCGAAGGTTCCAAATTTTTTTTATGAAGTGAAAAGAGATTACAATGAAAACAATATTAAAAAATTTCTTGAATGTATATCAGCTTTAAGTTTTAATGAAATATATGAAGAAATAGAGTGCAATAGTGCATTTAACTTATTTCATGACCTATATATTCTCTTTTATAAACTATGTTTCCCCGAAATAACAGTTAAAAAATATAATAAACCAATAACAAATAAATGGATTAGTAAAGGTATAAAAATATCTTGCATAAAAAAGAGAACTTTATATTATAATTACCAACACGATGCCCTAAGCAAAAAATATCATAAAAGGAGATACCTGACCTATTCTAGAATTTTAAAAACATGTATATCACATTCACAATTAATAAATAACAAAAAGCATTTATATAATTCTAAAAATAAATGCAAAGCGACTTGGTCTATTATAAAAAATAATATAAATAATGATGATAATTATAAAAATGAAATCAAAGAATTGATAATAAATGATAACATAATTAATGATCCCAATGATATATGTAATCAATTTAATAACTATTTTATAGAGATGACCAATAAAATAACCTTAGCAATAGTAATGACGTAAGTAACATTGACATTACCACTAACAGTATATTTTTGACTCCAGTAGATGAACAAGACATTATAAAAATTATCAACTCTTTAAATGATACCAACGCTACTGGATATGATGAAATAACCACAAAAATAATAAAATTAAGTGGCAAGTGCGTAGCAGCACATCTAAGTTATATTATTAATCTGTCATTTGAGACAGGAACATTTCCTACTAGATTAAAACAATCTATAGTGAAACCGCTATACAAAAAAGGTAACCGTTCGGATATGTCCAATTATAGACCCATTACATTGATCCCTATCCTATCAAAGATTTTTGAAAAGGCAATGTACGGGAAAATAATCAACTTTTTAAATAAAAACAGCATACTTACTGAGAACCAATTTGGATTTAGGAAGAATAGTTCAACTTCACTTGCTTGTTTTACTATGGTCAAACTGATATCTGAAGCCCTCAATAACAAAATGTCTGTATTATCAGTATTTTTAGATACGAGCAAAGCATTTGACTTTGTCCCACATAATCGCATACTTTGCAAAATGGAGAAATACGGCATTAGAGGCAAGGCGCATGACTGGCTTAAAAGTTATTTATCGAGTCGCCAGCAAAGGACAGTAGTATCAAAAATTTACTATAACACAAAAAAAAACATATAGTTCAGAGTTAAAAATAAATAGTTGTGGCGTTCCTCAGGGAAGCGTACTAGGGCCTCTAATATTTATAATATACATAAATGACCTTTGCAAGAGCCTTAAAAATAATTGTACACTATTTGCTGATGACACTACTCTGACAATAAAATCTTCAAATAGGAATGATCTAGAAACTGACACTAACAATGAAATACTACAGGCAATGAAATGGCTAGAATCTAATAACTTACGTGCAAATATTGAAAAAACAAAATTAGTACAATTTCAAACAAACAATTATTTGGTAAAACCACCTCAAATACACTACAATAATTCAATTTTGGAACCCGTACCTTCAACCGTATTTTTGTGAATAACTATTAGCGAAAAATTAAATTGGAAAGAACACGTGAAAAAAGTCTGCACTCGACTCGACAAATTTGTGTTTGCTCTTCGAAAACTGAGACGAATAGCCAGTAAAGAAACAGCCCTCCATGCTTATCATGGCTATGTGGCATCAGTGCTGCGTTACGGCCTCTTAATATGGGGAAATTCAGTAGATTTAAACAAAGCATTCATTGCACAATAAAAATGTGTTAGAGCTGTATACGGAGCAGAATATTTAGAGCATTGTAAGCCATTATTTAAAGCACTAAAAATTCTTCCACTTCCTTGCCTATATATTTTTGAAATTTGTATGTTTGTTAAAAGATATCCGCACATGTTCCCATTGTATGAGAGCGTTTCAGAAAGAGTCAAAAGTAGAAGTCCAAATAAATTACTTGCACCTAGCCAGAGACTTCATTTGTATAGCAGGAATTCCAATTGCATGGCAGTCAAAATCTTTAACAATTTACCCCCATTCATAAGAGTGTTGCCTACCAATAAATTCAGGAAAACTATATTTGCCTGGCTTTTAGAAAACTGTTTTTATTCAGTTAATGATTTTTTTAATTATAAATTTTGACATTACATTTTAATAATACTTTGTGTGTGTTTGTTTACTCATTGAATTGTATTTTTTGTTTATTTTTTGTATTTGACATTTTATGATTGCTAAATTTTGACATTCCATTCATAAATAATAAATATTAATAATTGAGCATATTAAACTTGACATTGTATAAAAATTACCTTTTTTCTTAAATACTGATTTATGTTTACATTAATGGGGATATAATTTCTAATTATCGTTTTGATGACAAATTATCACTGTCACTGTAACTTATATTGTTGTGGTCTCGAACTGGGCCATTTTGGTATGACACTTGCATTAATATTTCTACACCGGCAACGGTAGTGTATGTGAAACTGTTTAATTATTAAGAACTTAATGTACCATATACTCAGAAATAAAATATTATCTTATCTTATCTTTATCTATCTAATTAAATCGTAGACTAACCGTGTCTGTACATTGAATATTTTTGCATGGAAATTACACAGAAAACTCAGGAAAAAGGTATAAAACTAAAAAATGCAATTTTTGGAATTTTTGTCTGTTTGTCTGTGCGTTTGTGGGAGCATTACGCATAAACCACAGATTAGATTGCAAATGTAAATACTTAAAAATATTAAGTGATAACCCGAGTAACATTCAGCGTTTATTTCATCAAAATCGACCCACAAAATCAAAAGATATTATTTTTTTTAAATTTAGGAAGAAACTTCCTAATGTATTCTGATGAGTATAAGCGCCATCTATTGAGAAAAAATAAAATGCACGAAAGCATTCAAAATTGTTGAGTTATTTGTGAAACTTTTAATACGTGGAAAAATAAAAGTGATCATTTTTATACCTTTTCGTTATTTATCTTTACAATCGATCCTCAAAATCAAAATATATTGAATTTTTAGTTTAGTAAGAAACTTCCTACTGTATTCTGATCACTCAGAGCACCATTTATTGAGAAACCTAAAAATACATGAAAGCATGAATGTTACACCAAAATACATTGATTGAGTTATTTGTAAAACTTTTAATACGTAGACGTAGCAAAATAAAAGTAAACATTTTAATACCTTATCGTTATTTATCGTTACATACGGGCTTCTCATTTAACGTCTTCTGCTGCCAAATATTTTGTCAGTTTACATGGTCGATAGATGTCGTTGCACTGTTGACGCGTCTTTCTGAATTGCGGTGTTAAGATTTTCCGCTGGAGAATGACCTCACACGATTATTTAATAATATCGGTTTAGTCTCTGGAAGGTCTTAAACTGATAGGGACCAAAATTGCTTAAATCTCTGAGTTGTGCTGGTTTCGTTTCAAGTTCCTTTTTTATCGTAGTCTTAAACTGATTTAGTTTTGCAAAGTACTGGACGGTTCGACTTGCGGATCAGGCCTGTAGGGTTCCGTACCAAAGGTGCTGTGCTACGTCTACTCCGTATCATCTACAGACTTACGATTAATCCCGAACCCGAACTAAGAATTAATGACAACACGATTTCACAGTAACTGTCAAATCGTGTTATCATTAGTTCTCAGTGGTTAGGTGATACGGAGTAGTTTTTTTTTTTACTATAGATAGGCATACGTTTGACCACTATCTCACCTGATGGTAAGCGATGATGCGGTCGAAGATGGAGCACGTTTGCCTAGAAGCAACCTATTCACTTTTGTCTAAAAGACTCCCAGGTTGCCCGCAACTAAGTTTTTAATTCGTGCTAAGTATCAGACGGTTCGATTTGCGAGCCAAGGCAAATTATAGGGTTCCGTGCCAAAGTTGCTAATGGGACTCTATTATTTAAGCCTTCGCGTACGATTTTGATTCGAGCGAACCAAGTCGATTTTTAGGGTTCCGTACCAAGGTTGCTAACGGAAACCTATTTATTAATAAGCCACCACTGTCCGTCTTCCTTCAGTTTATTCGTTTTATTCCTACCTCGCTAATATAAAAATGTCTTCTAGAAAAAGGTCGAATCTTTCACAATATAGCAAAATTCTCAAAGTCGGGTTTATTCGAACACTTTTCTAACTAACTCGAGAAAGGCTCGACCGATTTTCATAGTTTTTGTGTTTTATTCCGGACGAAGACTAATTTCTTCGTCCGGAATAGCATAATAAGAATTAAAATACAAAAAAAAAATGAGTATCTAGGTAGGGTAGGTAGGCAGGTACGTATGGTAGGTAAGGTAGGGTAGGTAAGTATGTAGGGTAGGTAGGTTAGGGTCGGTAGGTAGAGTAGCCAGTTGACGGGAGCGAAGCCGCGCGGGTCAGCTAGTCTATACTAATATTATAAAGAGGAAAGATTTGTATTTTTGTATGTAACTAATAAACTTAAAAACTATTGGACCGATTTGAAAATTCGTTCAGCAATGGATAGCTACATTATTAGGGAGTAACATAGGCTATATTTTATCCCCGTACTCCCACGGGAACGGGAACGGCGCGGGTGAAACCGCGTGACGTCGGCTAGTAGTCTTTATATCATCCTAACAAATATCAAAACTATGAAAGTCAGTTTTATTTTGTACCTCAACGTCTTAACGGCTGAACGGATTTGGATGAAACTGAAACTTGGTAGGTACGTTTTAGTTTTAACGTTTTAGTTTCATTCAAATGTATACCATGTTCTGGAATAGGATATATAATCCTTTTTACCCCAGGAGTATGTACCTTGGGTTAATTTTACTTTCGAATTTCAAGCAGGTTAAGCCACTGGCGTCAGCTTGTCAAAAATAATATCTTTCCAATAAGAAAACAATTTACTATGGTCTCTTTCTCCAACTTTACAATTTTCTACCACTCTTATCTTAACCGAAAACGTCAACAAAAGGCATATTCCCCACATGTTCGACGAAAAAACAGGGAAGTAAAACATTGTGGTCGATGCTCGCTTGCGATTGACATTTTCGATTTAGTTGTTCGACAAAAGTCTTAGCAGACAACGCAGCATCATCAATCTTGTGTCCCTTCACGAAAATAACGCGATAAAACGTTACAAAGAGAAATGGGTTCCGTCTGAGACGCCATTATGAACAATTTGATGGAGATACAAGTTATTTCTGACTTAAAATATCGATAGGGTAAGGGTTCTGACCTTGTATAGGCAATTTCATGACCTGAGGATCCAGTCTAGACAAGTTACAATCTGTCTACGGTAGCAAAATAGGAATGACCAGTGCTACTAAAATGTCACGTGGTAAATCCCTTATTCACGTCGCTAAGGGTGGATACTGCTCAACCGGTTTTAGGGTCTGTGGGGTCGTTAGACCATACTGACCACACGATAAGAAGAAGAAGAATAAATTTAAATAGATAGCTCATATGTCCACAGCCTCAGAGCAGGCCAGTTTCCAGCAGTGAAGCCTTTCAGCTGAAGTTATGACTTGGCAATTTAACTTAGCGAGAAGGTTATAGGTACTTCGTTCCCGTTTTTTTCTTTGAGCTGACCAAGACAGTAGCAGTCATAATTATACTAGTAACATAAAAAGGCACCCTTTACGTATTCAAAATACCCTGAAATAGGCCTTTAAAAACAGTTCTTACATAAATTACTGACAGCCTAAAACAACCAAACCTCACCACTGTACCTAAATGTTAAAAACTTTAACAAGTTAAAAAGTTAAATAGCTTTCACTGGCTTGCTGCGAAGTTGTAGCGGAATGTTCGGAGGCTTTTGTAGTTGCGGCGACGACTGTACATCTGCTGGGATTAGCTTTACAAGTTCATTCATTATGTGCGTTTTATTTAGGTACTTTAGCTTTCTAGACTAGCATCTCATTTGTCTTAGATAGCCTTGGTGTTGTCTGAAAAGAAATAGATGGAATTTGAACGTTACCGATACTTGAATATGCATCACGTGATATTTTATGGTGTACCAAGATTTATTTTGTTTAAGATTATGTTTTGTAATACTCGCTGGTAATCCTAAAAATAAATAATATATTCTGTGAGCATTGTGAATTGTTCACTTCCACTTAAGTTTGGCAACGCTTCGGGCTTGGTCAAAAATGTGAAAACAGTGCTAGAATGTAACATAATTATATGGAAAAAGTCAGAAATGTCTACTCCAAACCAAAATACCAAGTCAAAAACCCAATTAATTAATAATCCTACATCACGCGTACTTACATATTAATCAAAGGTATTAATTAATTAATGAATCCTCAGCGATCTAACGCCGTCGCCGTCGTCTCGCAAGGACCCAAGCCACTCGAGCGCCGCGCTTATAAATTGATTTATTATTAAAATCACCAACAAACTTTACTTCGACTTATTTTCCCAAAAGAGAACAATTAATTTCACCACCCGTTTGTTAGCACTAAAACACAGACTTGGCGAAAATAATATTAAATTAGAACTTCAAGATGGATGTTGCGAAAATGTTGGTCTGTGATGGGTTTTAGTTAAGGAATGGGGTTTTGAAGAGAAGGTTTAGGTGAAGTTAATCGAAGTGCGCGTTCCTTTTATTTCAGTAAGTGGTTCTTAAAGCCAAATTCTTAAAGTTTCCTCAACTCCATAACGTCGTGGTCTGGTAGGTACTTCCACATAATTACTTACTTTAAGAAGAAATGCTGGCGGCGAGACTTTGTATGTAAAAGTCATAATTCGAGTTTTGGCTCTCGACTGTTTTCTCACTTAACCGTGTATGTACTAGAACTCTCACAAAATGCTCAAAATTGTCCGATAAATCGCTGTCAACAGAGCCCTAGTGAACAAATTTGGCAACTATTAATCAAAAAAGGAAAAAACATAGAGACACAGTACACATCCTTCTTATTCAGTTTGTGAAATATCTCTTATATCGGTCCAATATTGGAAAAGAAAACAGTCGTGAGCCAAACCTCGAATTATGACTTTTTATACACAAAGTCTCGCCGCTAGTATTTCCTCTTAAGATGTCTTGTGATGACAAAAAGGCTCTCTTTTCATTTCTAAGGGCCTTCCTTGTCTAGGTTCATCGAAGCTTCACTTCAAAAAGCCTTCACTTTAGGCTGTGGTTAATACAAAGCATCTGTATAACTTGGCGAGGCAATCGAAGTTACGCAAGTACTTAGGTAACTGACTTAAAGCCGTGTTTCCCGAATAGAAATGATTTTATCAATGTGTTTCAAATTAAAGTGCAAGTCTAGTGATGCCATTGGCTGTTGAAAATTATTTAAAAAATCACAGAAGTGCGTTAGTTGCTTTTTAGGTTTCCGTACCCAAAGGGTAAAGGAACCCTAATACTAAGCCTCCGCTATCCGTCTGTCCATCTGTCCGTCCTTTCGTCCGTTCGCCCAGTTGTCTGCCCGTCCGTCTGTCTGTCAGGGGGCTGTATCTCAAGAACCGTAATAGCTAGACTGTTCAAATGTTCATAGAGTGTGTATATATCAATTGCCACTGTCAACAAATAATAAAAATTAAATTAAATAAAAAAAATAATTCATACAAGTGTTTTTTTTTTTGGTTTATGGTACGTAACCCTTCGTGTGGGTCTGACTCGCACTTGGCCGATTTTTGTATATTTGTCACATTCATTTGCAATTATAGGTATTTGCTCTAGAAACTGGGACTCAGTTTAGCATTTTCAAGTGTCTTATGAATGCCAAAAGATTTCTAAAAACCTCTTGAAGTTAATTGTCGTCTTTTAAGCGTTCTACGTTTAGTAGCTCCATCAAGGCTTCTCGAAAGGCTTCGACGGTTGTTAAATTTTGTGATTACTAGCACTTCGCCCGCGACTTCGTCTGAGCTGCAATTTTCTTAAAGATCCCAAATTTTTTTCTAGACAAATTATATACTAAAACCTTTCTCGAGAACTACTCTATCCATTAGTGAAAATAGTATGAAAATCGGTGCAGCAGTTTTTGAGTTTTATCGCAAACAGACAGACAGAGGCGGCGGAGGACTTTGTTTTATAATATGTAGTGATTACCACCGTTACCTTTAAACTTATAAGTAACTTATGCCCGGTTTTTGAGTCCGTAAATCTGTCAATTAGCGCTATTTTTCACTAGTGGTTAACGGACAGATAAACGACTGTTAAAATACCTTAGAAACTGGGCAAGATTCAATCACCTCTATAATTCATAAGGGCCTATTAACTGAGGAACGAAAATGACGATTTGACAGATTTTGTGTAGAAAATATCACAAAAGTCACACCGTCATATTTTGTATTTTTCAGATAAAACTAACTGACTATTGAAAAATCAGCCCAAAGAGAAGTAAAACAAACACAAAAATGTTTATTCTGAAGTTTAAAACAACACAGACGCAAAACTTTTCTCTTCTCAACGTTATCCTCGCAATTTTTCCGAGATCAAACTTCCCAGGGGTTAATTAGAGGACTTCTGTTAATTAATCTTCTGAAGTTAAATCGCCTTATACTTCACACTTCAGCTTTGGATGCTTTCCCTTCACGTTGTCTCATTAAAGACTCAATTCGTTGAAAGTTTTGGTTACAGCTCGAGTATGTTCCTTAAAACTTCAAACATATACAAAAGTATTCATAATTCACTCACTACGTAGCGCCGGCTTTTGGCTTCGATTGGGGTCGAGGCCTGAGCCAATGCGTAATTGGCCTGGCATTGTCAATGAACATGCAAACTGGCCCAGTATGGAAATTGGAAATATTTTCGACCTGTACTTCGGCTTTCCAGATAGGCTTTCAAGTTTTATATTATAGGCGATGTGGATGATATCCGCAAAAGAGCCGAGGTTACCGACATAGCCCGAAGGATCGCCAAACTAAAATGGCAGTGCACAGGGCACATTGCTCGCAGAACAGATGGTCGATGGGGCCGAAAAGTTCTAGAGTGGCGACCGCGTACCGGAAGATGCAATGTTGGAAGGCCTCCCACAAGGTGGACTGATGACCCGGTGAAGGTCGCGGGTAGCAGATGGATGCGAGACGCGCAGGACCGGTCGATGTGGCGACGCTTGGGGGAGGCCTGTGTCCACCAGTGGACATCTTTCGGCTGATATGATGATGATTCATAATTAGTTAAAAAGCTGTTTTTGCACTATTTATAGGCTCGCATTGGTCCTCAATCTTACCAGATGGAAAGCGATGATGTGGTCGACGGTGGAGCACACTTGCCTAGAAGTAAGGTACTTACTCAAGACTTAAAGACCCCGGGTTGTAGCTATCAGGAAACGCAGACTCCGGCAGGTAATTATTATTGTTATTATTATTGTCCTTAGCTGTATGCACATAAACGCTGTATCCCCAAAAAATGAATGAGTGGGTGATATCTTCCCGTAACGTCTTGTAGTCAGATGATGGGCGGGCTAGGCAGAATTATTGTCTACTTTCAATCTGTTTTTCAATGTCATGAAAAAGCGTTGTGGCATTATTCTTGTCTTTTAATACGTATTTTTTTAGAAAAACAATGTCACTGTTAGAAAATAGCAGGACATATTTTATCTAATTCGCAGCTAAAACACGAATTTATGCATCAATTTATTAGCTGAAGTTGAAATTAATTGCCAACAGTTTATTTATAATCACTAAGGGAATATTTATTTTGTTTACATAGAAAAGGATAGTCAATGTGTTTGAGGATTATTGTTTTAGTCAATCAAAGCAGAGAACTGAATTATGAAAGACGAATGTAGGTAACGACAGTTACAAAGGTTCCCGACGTGTCGCTGAGAAAAGGCGATACTGAGAATCAATTATGTCATAACTAAAACACCAAAGAGGTGATATGAGCATGGAATTAAGACAGACTGGTGTAAATCTGACGCCTTTAACAAAGTCGCGGTATACTACATTATGTAGCTTCAGCCGATTTAGCTTCAAGAGCTCGTGGTTAGATAATAACAGCCGCACGGGTCGATCTCCAAGGTTAAGCAACGCTTGCCAAGGTTGATCTGTGTATGGGTGACCATCTTAACATACCGAGTTTCCTCCGTGCCTCGGAAAGCACGTTAAGCCGTTGGTCCCGGTTGTCATTTGTAGATAGATCTTTGGCAGTCGTTACGGATAGTCAGAAGCCAGTGAATTTGACTACAGTCTTGCCATGACGTGTTACCCAGTTGATGGGTTGTGGAGGTCTGGTTGGCAGCCACTCCAGGAAAAATACTAGTATTCAGCTGAATCCGGGTTGACTAGAAGGCGACCCCAATATAGTTGGGAAAAGGCTAGGCAGATGAGATGATACTATTACCTTACGCTTAAAGCGGATTCAATGACTTTAATGTACAGCACGATGATGATTCTTTGTAGTTTTTTTTGTTGTAATCTGTCTAACGATTTCAATCCGTAGTCGCGTTGTCACCTCGCACCTCTCTGTAGAAGCCCTAATGCCTTTACCCTAAATCGAATCGAATCGAATCCTGTTACAGAATAAACGTAATACCTGAGGATCTAAAACGACCACTTTAGTAGAATCATATAACAATTTAGGTCAACTTATATTTTCATCTTTATCGCTAAAGCACTTGGTTCAAGGTTGATTGAGAAAATTTGACACTTTCGGGTAGTTTGACGTGCTGCCTGATTCTGATAATGTGGCCTTTTTAGACCCTAAAAGGGGTCTAAAAAGGCTACATTAGCGGGTCCACTATGAAGTACTTTTACTATGCCTAACCACGAAACCGCGAAAAATCGACTACCTCGTACATTAATCCACTCAGCATCCACGGTGAGTGTATTCACCACAAAAATTCTTGCCTATACTGTCCACGGTGACTACAATCACCAAACGACATTTTTCAATTTAAACGTGTACAGCGCTAAAGTTAGCTCTTAAAAATAAAGTAGAAAATTTTTAGATGGCGCTATATGAAGTTTATCATCCGTGAGAGTGAATTTTACCCGTGGAATAACAACAAAATATGCAGAAAAAAAATGCGGAAATGACAGTTCGCCATTTTTGTTTGTAAACTGTTAAAGTGTGTGGAGATGAAACAAAAATGTGCTAAGTTCTCTGTTCGTGTACGTTATTTCTAATGTTGTTTCATATCAAATTAATTGTGAAGACATATACTTTACGAAATTTGTATCATTACGACAATTTCAAAACGTTTATATATAATAATTGAGCTGCAAAAGTTATATAGTTATACGGTCCCTACGCGATCATTGTTTGATGATTAAACGTTGTTTAAAATGTATTCTTATCGGTTATTTTTGTTATATAAATGCTAAATATAAGAGAACACTTCACTATTATCACGTTAATAGCCATTTACAAACAAAATACGTTGAAATGTGTCTAGAAATGATTAAAACGCAACTCGTTATCCATCATTTGAATGTTCAGGAATGCAGTCCCCGTGGCTTTGTTTGTATTATATTTCACAGAAAACTAACTATTAATATTAAAATATTGGTATCATTTTAAAGGGTATAAGATGGACTATTATAGAATATAAAATTGTTTCCAGTAACTATTATACTTTTCTTGTAAAAGTCGAAACTAAAAACAAAAAAGACATTTTTTTTATATTCTCAACATGAAGCTATATTTTCATTCTATATTGTTAATTTGAGAAATTTACTTTTAACTAAATTAAATTCTGAATCGTTTTAACTTTCTGTGAGTATTTTTTATTCGAATGTAGCTAAATCAGTTTTTTAGTTGTAATCGATTTTATTAAAAGAAATTCGCGCGGTCGTAAAAAAAGGTGACATTTAATGCGCGGACAGGTGGGGCGAGAGTCGCTCGCGCGGCTGGACGCTTGAGTGGTTATGTACGCATATCTGGACAAAATGTACTGAACTGCTGCTTTTTTATCGATTTTGGGGTTAGTTCCAATGTAAAAGTTATTCATAGTACCCCTTTTCAGGTATTGCGTTTATTCTGTAACAACGTATATCGGAATAAACGATAGCGTTTATTCTGCGTTTAGGTATTGACCTGAAAAGGGTATACCTATTATAATATAGGTATATCTATATTTAATCTAATTTAAAAAAATCTCGTGTCGCTATGTTTGTTATCGAACTCCGTAACGGCTTGACCGATTGTAATGATTTTTTTTTTTTTTTTGTATATTTGTTAGGTCTGAGTTTTTTTATTTGGCGACACAGCGTTTGCCGGATCAGCTAGTCTAAATAAAAATCTCGTGTCACAATTTTTGCTATCGAACTCCTCGCAACGGCTGGACCGATTTTTATAAAGTTTTTTGTGTATTTTAAGTAGGTTTGAGAATAGGTCGTAGGCTATTTATTTATTTTGCAAATTACGTTTGCCGAATCTTCTAGTACTTACATAAAAGTGAAAGGTTAATCACTCACTGATTAATCACGAAATCTCAGAAACCAATAGACATATGAAAATGAAATTTGGCTCAGAGGTAGACTATGAGTACCTAGGAGAAGTCCGCTAAGAAAAATATTTTGGTTAACTCCCCTTGTAAAGGGGTGAAAAGACGGATTTTGTGTGTACTAAATCTGCGTAGACGAAGTCGCGGGTGAAGTGCTTATTTTAAACATATCATGTAGGTTAATTTGGCGGTACCTACATGATAATCTTAGCTCAAAGCGAATAATTATAATAATAATAATAAATAATAATATTTCACAACTATCACACAACGCCATCTAGTCCCAAGCTAAGCAGAGCTTGTGTTATGGGTACTAGACAACTGATAAACATACTTATATATTTCTAAATACATAAATATTATAGATAAATTACACCCAGACACAGAACAAATGATCGTGCTCATCACACAAACATTTGTCCTGGGTGGGAATCGAACCCACGACCTCCGGCATAGCAGTCAGGGTCACTAACCACTAGACCAACAAGCCAGTCAAATTGTTTTCAATGTTCATAACACCATATAATATAGAGTGTATACGTGTCAAAGCTTGCACAGATCTCAATCTGTGAAAGACGTGCATTCACGCGGATGCATTGTCAATTTCCAATATGGCGCTCGCGAGGCGTCGACGCGAGCCGATTAGCTGTGCTTCGCGACTGATACCTTCATTGTGAGGCAGCGATGCTAGTGATAGATAATGCATGGATGAGTTCAATACATATGTATGGCCTTCTTACATACGTGTGTTACGGAGATTCAAAATTGGTTAACTAAAGACTCTCGCAGACAGGCGTGACAGTTAAGTACGACAACACATTTCGTAGTTTTTCTTTGTAATCTAGGAACAGTTTCTTAGTAAACGCGTTGTCGCATCGTCGCGTCGCGCCTGTCTGTGGTAGCCTTTATCATAAATAAAAAAATAATATAAACAGGTAAGTATTGGGTACTGAAAACAAGTAACAGATATGGAATCATCATAAAATTGTATTTCGTTTCTAACTTTTAACTTTGTAAAAAAAGAAGTAAAAAGTCCATGTTAGTATTCCTGTAAAAAGATTTTAAAACCTTTCTATTCATAAATGTTTAATTGAATAATGGCTACAACACATGCTGGTGTTATAAAGCTGTGTAATTGTATTTTTTCAACGAAAACCTTATTACTTACCGTATATTGAATTTTATTTAAAAAGGATTGTTTTAAAAATCCTTTTTTATTTAAAACCAGAACAATGGCAAGCTAGTGAAATGTTTTAGAAGTAATGTTTTATGTAATAACTATGCATACAGTATAATGTAAGCGTAGTAACAAAAGCCATGTTAATGACGTATTCAATGTTTTCTATTAATAAAACGAAATTGAAGTTATTTTGTACTTTGTAGATTTTTTTTTTTAAATAAAAACGTTGCTCCACACTAGGAATTTCTCCTGTATCGTGGGTAAGTTCACAAACATGCAAAGTTCAAATACACAAACAGCCAGACCATACACATATTTGTTTCGTGCGGGAATCGAACCCGCGACACGCGGCGCAGCAGTTAATCGCTCAACCACTGCGCCAACTGTGTCGCAGGAAAGCAAAATACGCACTTTCGTTTACTTGGATGACAAACCAAATACGTCATCTAAGTAAACTATTTTGATTTAAAAACCAAACTAAAGTACCGATTTTGATTAAATTTCAATGGGACCAAACGAGAAGTATATCCTTTCACATACAATAAGATTTTTTCAAATCGGTTCATAAATGACGGAATTATAAGGTAACAAACATACAAAATAGAACCGAATTGAGAACCTCCTCCTTTTTTGAAGTCGATTAAAAAGCTTTGTTCTTTAACTAGCTGACCCGCGCAACTTCGTCTGCGTCATATTTTTCATTATTACTCCACTCCTATAGATCGTAGCATGGTGTTGCCTCGATAAATAGGCTATCCAATACTAAAGGAACTTTTCAATTCTACTTGTGCAGTAGTTCCCGACATTAGAGCGTTCAGCCAAACGAACTGTTCAGCTTAAGAACATTAAGTATAGATGAATTTGTTATTTTTTGTGACTCTTCCCTACAGCAACGACACATGTTCGTTACATGATATACATATAATATAGGTTATTATGAATTTCATTTCAAGATTCACTATTTCATCACAGGATAAAGAAGACTCGGGTACCTACTTGTATTTGAATTATATTTTGTTGAAACGCAATGAGTCCCTGTAGTACCTGTATTAATCACAATATTTTACAAATAAAACCAGTCGATAAATAGTATTGAATGCAGAACAAATCATTATTTATTTAATTATGCATGAAATATACAGCGTGTCCCAGAACTCAACGTCAAGCCGAAACGGGGTGACAGGATTGATCATAACCATCACGAGAAACATCTGAAAAAAAATCTATCCCATGCAGTTTGAAAATTATGGGCATTTTAAGAAAAACCTAGAAATTTGATCAAACTGTACCATTTTTCGGTTATTGTGGTTATTCTTTTTTATTTTTGTTCATTTGAACTTTGGAAACGTAATCCTAAATAACATTTCTAGAATCCCAATAAAAAATAATGACACAATTGCCTCAAGTTTCCGCGAATTGAGACTATTTGTGTTTTGACTTTTGAGTGGAACTCTCTGCCTGCGTCTGTTTTTCCAAACGCTTACAAACCTAATCTCTTCAAAGTTAGAGTGAACAGGCTCCTTCTGGGTAAGCTCGCTCCATCGTAGACTTTGTCTCTGTCATCTCTGACCTAGACTAGAGTCAAGAGCAAACCCATCACAAATAATAAATAAAAATAAAAAAAAAACCGCTGAATAAATATAGAAATGCATAGGTACGACTGTGAAAATTACATTATACAAAATCGTTTAGACTTTACTTTTGCACATAGCAGTAGGCGTTAGTTATAGGTAAACCGTTTTTGCACAATCTCGCTTTATTTAACCCTTAATAAGGCATACTATTTCCCACCATATTTTTCAGCTCATAAATTAAATAATGAGTTTCTGATAAGTATTCCATTGCTGTACAAAGGTTATTTAAAGACTTATCAATCACTCATTAAATATTCAAAGAACCATTGATATATAAAATACCAAAGAACATAATATTTTGTTTAAAAATTGAAATTTATTTTCTACCAATAATACCTGGCATAGGTATTATTGGTAGAAAATAAATTTCATTTATTTATTTGGCATTATTTTCCGATGTCCAGATTGTTATGCCCATTTATGGGTTAAAAGGTACTATATTTACCCGCGACCCCGCTCGCGTAACCTATCTCGCAGAAACTTGATTATTTTCCGAGATATCAAATACCTACCATATTTCGGACCAGCATCCGATGATCATGTGAAAGGTTATCCCTTTCACAAACCAAGAACAAAAATATTTCCCCCATTACAAAAGCTGTGCAACTAGTTCGTTCTGCACTGATTAACTTTAATTAGCTTAATTAATTAAACTCAACGTATTAGCAAAGGAATTATTTGCCCATCGCACGCTGCCAAGCAAGTTAGAATTGGATTCACATTCACAACATCAACAAAAGTTGTGAACTGACGGGTTCCGTACGTAATGTAGAAAGCAAGCGAAAGCTAACAAAGGGTACATACTGTCAAAGAATAAGAATTCTGTGTAGATTGCTACTACCTTTTAAGCGAGCCACGATTCACCTTTTTTATGTGGCGAAATCCTCATCTATACGATCCGTCTGAGAAGACAGAGTGTTATGTCAGACTAAAACCCTACTAAAACGATTCCCGACTAAAACCCCACAGTGGCCCTCAGTTCCTACCGTTACCATGAGTCAAGGGCCCAGGATACAATCAAATTCATGCGCTCCCCCGACTGGTATCAGCGCGCAATTGCTAGCGGAGGCTCCATCTCTTTGCGAATCCAACGACCGCACATGCTCTTATAAAGTCGCGCTTAGAACTACGCACCTCGTCTTTTAGACCTCGGTTTACCTACCCTTCTCTTTATCAAATTCAATAGGAATAGGAGACAATCATCATTGTATTTGATCAATTTTGCAGCCATAACAACCTTCTGGATATAACTGACACTTACTATTATTATCTAATCTAAATCTTTCTTATAACTATGCCCCACAAAACCATTTACACGGTTTGTCTGCGGGAACGGAACAGACTGTTGCTGCAAAATATCTTATAGTAGTAGTGTAGTGCGGTAGTGTACTTGAACACATACGTCATCCGCATTACGAATTTCTCGATGGCGCTAGCCGGAGTTTGAAAGTTGATGTGTGTGACACCGCCGTGGCTCGGAAAGCATGTAAATTTGTTAGTTTTGCGCCTTAACTCTCAACACTCGTGTCCGTTTGCCGTCCCATCGAACTATAAAAGTAAAAGAACAGTGAGTGCACCTGTATGTTTGCGGGTGGCTGGCTTATCTCCGATGACACTGGCCACCGTGATCGACATTCAATTGGGGCATTTTAGATTATAATGGAACGCAAGCATTTTTAGTCTTAATCATTTCATTTTACTACTAATGGGCACGTGTTTGACCACTATCTCACCTGATGGCAAGCGATAATGTGGTCGAAGATGGATCAAGCTTGTCTAGAGGTAACGTGTTATAAGTACGTCACGGGTGGCGCTGCCTTCGCTCTTATCAAGTTCATAATTTCTGTAATGAGATTGGTTATAGTTGTATCAGAAATTATTTCGTTTATCAACAATCACGCAAATTCCTTCATGGTAACAGATAGATAGGGTTGTTACAAAGAATGCTTCTATTCCATTAGTATCGCATCTATGGATTCTTAATCTATGGTAATCTCTCGTTCGGGTCTCGTCTACATATCAAAGGAAATAAAGCGACCGAGCGAACTATGTTGACGAACGACAACGGACTTTTGACGGAACCTTGAATCTGTGGCATGTCGGAATTAGAATCTACATTAGGCCGACTACACATCATTTGCCACAGCAGCAAAACGTATCCTACAACAGTTGACTGTATTTGCTAGGCTTATTCATAAAAAAGTCTAACTATTAGATTTGTTTAAACACTTATTAGCAGATTCCGAAGTGCACAGAGTTTAATACAAAAACACCCTAGAATTTCGGAAATTAATTGCAGCAGCTTCTCTATACTTAGTAGGCAATGGAGTATTATTTATGTATTATATTTACCTATTTCTACACCGAAATAACATAAACAAAAAACAAACGTAAACACAACATATTCAATGAGCGAACTTATCGTATTCCGCAAAATTGAAATGGACAGTAGTTGCATGGACACACAATGGGACTGTGGGACCCTATAGGCTATCGTAGTCAGCTTTATCCCTCTTTTGCAAAACACTTGCATAATTAGCTCAATACCAAGCCCAATAATTTGTAATAGGTGGATATTGTAAACTGCGTAAACGTAAACCGCAGCTTTTCTTTTTCTTTGTGCTCATGATTTCATTTACCTATATCATATCCTTACCAATAATATAAATAAATACGAATATGAGTTTGTTACGCTTTCACGGCATGCGCAAAATAGTCGCTAGTCTACACTAATATTATAAAGAGGAAAGATTTGTTTGTTTGTTTGTTTGTTTGTTTGTTTGAATAGGCTCCGAAACTACTGGACCGATTTCTGGAAAAATTCTTTCAGCAATGGATAGCTGCATTATCAGGGAGTAACATAGGATATATCTTATCCCTGTACTCCCACGGGAACGCGAACTACGCGGATGAAACCGCGTGACGTCCACTAGTATTTTATATAAATGCTTCGTCCAATAGGCATCCACGTTGGCTGCCTTAGATATGTTTATGTAAAAATAATAGAACAAGAGATGAAAGAAAGAAAGAAAGAAAGAAAAATGTTTATTTGGGACTCGCACAAGACACATAAAATTAAAAAAAAAAAAATAACAGTTATAAAATATATACACAGTTAAGCGGCATCCTTAAAATTAATCAGTGCGAGGCCAAAAAGGTCCCTGTCTCAGCATATGCTGCGATATTTAATAATAAATATCACAGCGCTGGTGTTATGACAGGGCCTAGCGTGATGTCACGGACACACATACGGAACAACACGAAGATATAAGTACAATAAAATAATAATAAATTAATTAAATAGTTGAGAGTACGTGAGTGAGTTTGTGTATAAACAAAACAAAATAAAATAAAATGTGCAATAGATACATACAAATAATAACTTCAAAATTAACCAAATCCCAATGGCCCAGTGCTCCAGTTTCATTTGTCAATGTCATAGACAAATGACGGAACGCGCGGGCGCACTGTGGGAAGCTATGGTCACAGACTCTTCGTAATGGCTGGTTGTCGAAATTAAAAAAATGGCATTATATAATATATTAGTCTATGAAAATGGCCGAAACACAACAAACAATGTAAATAAAACAAAACGAAAGCCTTATCGAGTGCATTTATAATAATATAGCTAAATTACAACGAGAACATGGGACCATTCACAAATACTCGCTGCGTGCATACCCTGGGTAAGTTGATATTTTTATGTAGTTTCTTTTTGAATGCGCAGTAGGTGTTGCTTGAATTTTGAACTAAAAGTACCAATTGTTCTTATAGCACGAAACGGCGGTGGCAGGTCGTTCCAGCAACGAGAAGCTGCGAATTTAAAACTTCCACGGAATGCAGCAGTTCGATGAGGCGTAGACAACAAAAGGTAAGCCGATGCTCTTGTTTTCACTTTGTTCACATCTCGGGCCCAAGTTAACCTACTATATAGATAGTATGGTTTTTTCGTGAGAATTATGCCAAATAGCAGGGTAGCCAGGTGAAGCTTTCTCCGGTCTGACATTCTCATCAAATTACCCTTGTTTAAAAATGGCGTTATGTGAGATCTAGGAGGGACATTAAAACAAAATCTTGCACACGCATTCTGAACCCGCTGAATCAGCCTTTCGCTCCTCCCAAGAATGCACGCTCCATACACAGTGTCAGCGTAGTTCAGCTTGGATAAAATAAGTGACTCACAGAGCATGACTCGCATATCCACACTAATGTAGGGACGGACACGGTATAGGAGTTTGAGACGGTAGAAACAGTTGCGCACAGCCTCCATGACGTGAGTCTCAAAATGCAGTTGCTCATCAAATACCACCCCCAGATTACGGGCTTCCTGCACCCTTTCAATGGAACACCCGTCAATCTTCAAGTCCAAGCTGACTGTACTCATTTTAATTAAAAAATCTCTAGTTCCCATTAATATATATTTTGATTTCACTGGGTTCAAAACCAGGGAATTTCTCATTGACCAGGCAGAGATCCTATCCAAATCCTCATTCATTCTCTTTACAGCGTCAACAGTCTGCTGAGGATGAAATGGCATATACATCTGCAGATCATCAGCATATAGGTGGAACTTGGCATTGAGCAGGCAGTTTGTAATATCAGCACTGTACAGGATGAAAAGCAGCGGACCAAGGATTGATCCCTGCGGCACGCCCCTGTTCACCCACTTGGGGTAAGAGCACTTAACCGCTCCATCATCACCTGTAACCTGGACTAACTGAGATCGGTGAGTCAAGTAACTTTGAAACCATTTTACTGTCTCAGGCTGGCATCCATAGTAAGACAGCTTGGAGAGGAGAAGTGAAGTATTAATTGAGTCGAAAGCACGTGAAAAATCGAGTAGGACAAGCATGGTTCCCATGCCCTTGTCTCTGGCTTCCAGGATATTTCCGACCACGTCAAGAAGGGCTGTGGCTGTGCTGTGTCCCTTTCGAAAACCTGATTGAAAAAGTGGCAATATATTGTGCTCCTCAAGGTATGCCCTGAGCTGGCCAGAGACGACCTTCTCAAGGACCTTGGAGAGGCATGGCAACAGACTAGATGAGGCATTATGTGGTGTGGCTCCACCGTCGCATTTCCTACGACCTACGACTCATCGGAGAACCACACACAAATTCATTTATTTTTGAGGAACGTTTGCTGTAGCTACCTGCCAAAACATTAAACATATTTTACCGACATTTTGCCAATCATTTGACATTTCAAGTTGCAGAGACATAATTGTCTATCAGACGATATTCCAACTTGTATTTCAACGCTTTTTAGGGTTCCTTAGCCGAAGGTTTACTAACAAAACACTATTACTAAGCCTTCGCTGTCCGTTCGTTCGTCCGTTCGTCTGTCTGTCAGCTGTATCTCAAGAACCGTAATAGGTAGACACTTAAAATTTTCACAAATATTCCTACTATTTCTATTGCCGCTATACAACAAATAATAAAAAATCAGGTTTATGGTACGGAACCTTTCGTGTGCGAGTTCGAATCGCTCTTGGCCGGTTTTTATGTCCGAAATTGGCCTTTTGGTGACCCTACAAAGTCACGTAGCCCTGTGTGCAAACGTCCCAACATCCACTAGCACACCACATACGTAACATAACGTTACACTAACTTATAAGCTTCCTGAAACTCAAATGTTTTCTTTCGATTCCCCAGAGACGGCCACAAAATTGCCTTCGTGTATATTTTAGTGTGAAACGAGGTTCGGAGTCTGACTTCTGTAACTGTAGGGCTTCGGCCACCATGAACGCGTTGAGCGAGTACACAAATGAACCAGCTGATATTAGATGTATGAGTTTACTGCTAAGGTTACCGATACCGTATAGAAAGCACAACCTTATACGATTGGGCCAGGATAAAACATAACTATAGGTACTTAACTAGCTGACCCGTGCAACTTCGTCTGCGCTGATTATTTACGACATCACATTGGAATCCTCAAAAATAACAGTATTTCTCCACTATTTAATGAATGTTACAATACATATAAACCTTCCTTTTCAATCACTCTGTCTATTAAAAAACCGCATCAAAATCCGTTGCGTAGTTTTAAAGATTTAAGCATACATAGGGATATAGGGACAGAGAAAGCGACTGTGTTTTATACTAAGTAGTGATAATAACTTTAGGCACATTCATTTTCTTTAGAAATTAATAGAAATACCAAGCTCTTTATAATTGTTGTTGTTCTATGTGTTCTCTATATTGTATTTCTTTTTAAGATCAGTATAACTTTCAGTGTGACGTAATACAATTCGCTGTAGGGGTCGCTGGTTTATGGATCTCTGCTTGATCTGCGAGATGAGATCCGAGAGATAGCATAGGGGCAAGAGGCAAGGGGCAAGGGTAAATTAAACTCAATCATCATCTAGACCGCGTTCAAAAGCTGTTAGTGTCAATAGGGTAATTTACTGGAAACCCTAATTTGTCTGTCAGATAGATTACCATAAAATATTGGACACATATTTTTTATTGTTTTCACGTAATCAAAACATGAAGACGATACAGTGCGTTGAAAACACCAGTGACGTCACTACGGTGGTACAATTTGTACCAGCGATGTGACGTCACCAGCCCCCGCTCTAAAATTTTGATGCGCCATATCTTTTTATAAATTTTTATCGATTTGATATGGTAAAAATACGTGTCCAAAATTTTTTGAAAAAGTAACGGACGGATTAAATAGAATCATAATTTTTCTATCTGATAAAATTACCTACTTTGCACAACAATGATTTCACGGTTTAGATGGGCTCATTGCATTTAGTTTCATTTGTGAAAATCGTTCTTAGTCAAGTAGTCCGCTTGTCGCTCTGCTACCTCTATCGCCCCGCTCCGTCCATGAAATAGGCCTCGCCCTAAAAGTACGCAACATCAACGACGATAAGCATTTATATTTTACTGTGCGAGATGATAGCTGTGCTCAGCGAGCTACTTTAAATTCTCTCTTGTATTTTTACCACTTACAATTCAGCCGAGATATTCAGGAATTGTCGTATTGTTTGCAGTTTATAAGTTCCCTGGGGTTGATGTTGCATAAGTGATACAAATTGAATTTCTTTGTAAGGCTGGGAAAACACTATGTTATTCTGATAGTTATGTTTTGTGTTCTACGCCACGTTCTGTGCGACCATAAGAAGTTTCGCTTCCCAGAAAGCTATAGAATCATTTATATAAACCATCGCTCTCATAATTATGACAATTTTATGCTGAACATCTTTCATAAATCCAAGAAAAGGGAATAGCAGAAGGATAAATTCTAATCTTTTTCTTTTATCTTGGCTTTCTTTCATTCAAAAACGATATCACAATACACAATCAAAGAAATTTTGTAAAAGAAACAAATAAACGCTAACACTGTGGCATTTTGCTTCTGGTATATTTTTCTTTGAAACAGAGATAATTTTGGACAGCCGCAAAATGGCCTCAAACGAAAAATTATGGTTGAAGAAATCAAAAGTATAAATTCAAACTTACATTTTTTATTTCGATCCAGACTGACTGAATATTTCGTAAAACTTCACAGGTTATTTAAAGTTCTTGATGAAAAATAAAAAGTTGTTTTTTTAGGAAATTAATAAACTTTCATTACGATCTTACTTTCTCAATTTTCCATCTGGGTTATATATATTTTGACGTCAGTAAGATGTAAAATGGCATCATATAAAAAAAAAAAAACTTTTGAACTTACTTACTTTTCGATAGCACTTCTAATATTCCCTGAAGAAAATACCCGTATTGATTTTACTGTCCCGAAAAGTTTTCATGTCGTAAAAAAAGCTTTGAATTTGGACAATCTGTTAGAAACCGGACAAGTGCGAGTCAGAGTCGCACACCGAGGGTTCTTATCGAGTCTTGATGTTTTCCTAGTATATGTGACTGTTCCGAAGTTACCCTTGGCCGATAAAATTTTCGTTTTTCCTAGAATTAACCTAATTGCTAAGGTCGGTCCCGCCCTTAGGCGGGACCGACCTTAGCGCCCCGCCCCGCGCGGCCCCGTAGATTTCGGCCCAGACTGGACTTCTCCCGCCGTTTATGAAGTGAATTCCAAAAGTATGAAATAATCCAACGCCTTATCACACTGATAGAACAGAGTATGGACTGATATATATAGTAAATAGACTTAGGAATTCATAGTTATGAAATATAATAGAAGTGGTTTTAGAAAGTAACAATTTAACAAAGGGAAATCCAATTCCTATATTTTAATTAATAATAAATCATGTGAGAAACCCTTACGCTAGCGTAACTGGTTTAAGGTCAATAGGTACTCACACGATATCTCACTTCCGTACCCATGGCACTTCCTTAAGTGACACAAGCGGCTTTTCAGCGGCAAAGCGTCGACAACACGTCATATGGAACGTGGTCCCTAGCAGTCCTCTCGAACTGAAAAACGTGACGAGGCGGCATTACAGCGGCAGAGCGTCGACATCGAGCTCATAATGGAGACTTGGTCCCTAACAGTCCATAGACTGTATAAAATAGATAGGTATGGTCAACCCAAACCCAGGAAGCGCACTCCTCGTACAACAAGTACATCTGTAAGACACAGTGTTCGTATCTGACCGAATCAATAGTCGTATCTGACCGAATCAGTGGTCATATCAGACCAATTCAGTGGTCGCAGGTAGAGAATATAAATTCAAGAATTAGTACAAATACAAATAGATACTTCAATCGAGAGTTATATACTCAAGAAGTAAATAAAGCTGAAAACTTCAACTCTTTCAAAACCTATAGACAGCCCTTAAAGCGCCCACCCGTCACTACTTCCTAGTGTTTGAGCTAGGGGAGAAGAAGTAGCGGAACAAACTCCCCAGCAACACGTATCTGTCTGTTTTGTTATGACATTATAGACGTTAATGTCACTGTGTATAATTAAGCACATTATCAGCCTAGGATAAGTCAGAACAATAAAGAACTCACCCCAACAGCTCCAACACACATTCTCACACACACACACGTATTAAAAACTAAATTAATCTAACTTATATTTAACTTAATAAATAATAACGGCTATCCTAAGGGTTACAACGGACCACACGTCTGCCTATAGCTTATGGCGTATAGCCATATCCGAGACATAGCCTCCGGCCTAACTCAAACCTAACTCGATTAACTAGTACCGTTCACCCTGAAGCCCTAATACCGAGTGATCCCAACGCCTTCAGCGTCGAGCCTCGCCGAGTCCAACAGATGTGGCTACCTGGTAAGACCACAACCGAGCGCGAGTCGATCCCGTACACGATGGGTTCCGCACCATAAACTTCAATTTGTACCTTGACGGACGGCCGAGGTCCAGTGCCAGGCTACGCGCTTCACTCGCCGAGCATGGAACCCCAATATGTTTGGCGACTCACTGTCGGACCCTTTTTTTGTGTAATTTCTTAATTGTTTTAAGAATTCGCTTGGGGTTTTTTCTAAGATGATTTATCGCAAACAGATGAGTGAGAACTCTTTCAGATACTTATAAATTCTTATTTAGCTAACGCCTGGCTATTCAAGAGATTATTTATGATTTTTCTAAGTGTCTCACAACATGTGAAACGTTTCGAAACAAAATAAATATTTTGTACTAGCTGACCCGCGCGGCTTCGCTCCCGTCAACTGGCTATTCTACCTACCGACCCTAACCTACCTACCTACTCTACCTACTGTTCGATGCAATAATTTCTATCGAACACGGTTTTGCTGATCTAGCGATCCAATTCCGGCGCACTTAGTGCGCCACGAAGCCAGTGCATATTCGGACAGCAAACCGCGTGCATTCGCCAGCCTATCATTAGCCATCATTTTAGCGTAGCTTAAAATGCTTAAAATAAACTGTTTTTAACCAGTGAAACTAAGTGTTTTAGTAGCCATCCAAATAGTCAATACCACGTAGGTCGCGACCCCAACATTTTGGTCCTTCGAGCCAAGAACTTCGCGTGTCGTTTATATAGTGCGATTTTTCTGAACTATCGGCAAGTGAAGTGACTTTATCAGTGACTCTGGAATACAGCATCTATTAGCGAAGCTTAGCAGTGACTGTAGTGGTAACGACTTTAGCAGCAGTGTATTGAGTGGAGTGCTCAATATCGTTCGTTTGGAAGAATACTGTTGGAACTCAAAACGTGTATTTTTTTCAGCAGAGCTGATTAAAATTTACTGTTATTTCAAATTTGTATAACTTTTGATTTATTGTTTTTTTTTTGGTGGAAATGAAACAAAAACATTGAAAATTTATTGTAATATTTATTTAACAAACACCTGTTTCGATTTTAACTATTACGTGGAACTAAACTTATAAAAAATTAAAAGATCTTCGATATACTACAGAACGTCTTTGGTGATTTTATGACGTATAGTGACTTAATTTCGTAATGATACGTATAAAGGCACATATTGTTTTCGTCATCAATGACGTTTTTTGCAATAATTCAGTACAAACATGTCAATTTTTTTAAGAATATAGTCACATTTGGGTCTAAGACATAATGACATCGTCATAACGCGAATTCAACCACGCGAACCAAAAGAAGCAGTACATCAAAACATACAGTGAAGACGTACAATGTCACATTTAGTCTTATGAAAGACAAAGCCAACCTAGAAAAAGTAAAAAAAACAAAAAAGAAAACGAAAATAAAGAATCATAATTATCTAAATACTATCTTTAAACTTTCATGACCTCTCTAGTAAAATTTAATTTAGCTATTATCACAGTAGTTGCCAAATCAGTACATAATCACCACCTCAAAAGCTACGCCTATAAGTACTTCCCTTACCAACAGTCTGTTTTTTGTAGTATTAAATATTAATATTGTAACTTAGCCATTTGCATTAAGAAAAAAAAAACAACTTTTTCATAAAACATTAATTAACACAAAGGTAAACTTAAAACATACAAATCACAATAATAAATGAGATCAACATACTGTTAAATGTTAATAGACAGATCAACAAAAAAAAAATCAAACACTGAAATTACCTACATTCTAAAGGTTTTCATAGAATAGCGAGTAACATTTAGGAATAGTATTTTTTCTTACGAGTTCTAGCAGTTTTTTTTTATTTTTTTCACAAATTGTCATCTTTCTTGTCTACGCTTTTGTCAATACAATGCTATTCTGCGTATTTCTTGTTCTTCCTACCTTATCTACAACAACTTTCTTGAAATGTTCTTGTTCTTAGGAAGTTTTGTATAAGTAGGTGTAATTTTGGGTATCATCCAATTCTATTTTTTAATATCTAAAATTTTTATCTCTCTTAATTTCACTGCTTCTTTATCAGAATTTTTTGAATAATTCTTTCCAATAGCTGTAGCTAAGCTTTTAACATGATAAAAGTCTGAATGAGACATTTCGTGTACTTTGTAGGGATAACTAGTTTTCTTAGCACTTCTTATTTTCTGAGTATAATGATCTGGGGTAAACATTGCTCCCGGTCTGAGTATTCTTTGAATTTGCCTTTCTATTACCGAGTGGAAGCCATCACCCTCATTCTGTGTGTGCCCTTTAATTAAAAAATTATGGTTTATGGAATTTATAAAATCAAAGTGATGTACGGCGTAAATTTACACTGCTATCAAATAGTGATTATTTTGCTGCCCGCAGCAATTATCTGAATAAAATATCAAATCCAGTTTTGAATCCAGTACTCTGGACCTTTCCTCTAAACTTTCAATGTATCTCAACACACAAGAACCTATTTCAATTGCCCCGCGCTTTCATGCTTTCATGCCATTCATAAGAGCTCACATTTATTTATTTTTTGCGATTCTCTTTTTGGAAAAAATAACGATTCTGATCAGAATCTGAATAAGAATCAACAGAATTTACGCAGTTTGGGTCCTTAACACTGTCATCCGAGCAATAATCTTGTATTTGTAAATTATCGCAATCCGTAAACTTGTTATCTTGACACAGTAAGGGTGATAGTACTTCACGATCTATAGGATTTTCTTTATTTTGTACGTAATTGACCTGAAGTGAAAATTAGCAATTGAAATATAATCACAAATTTAACCGTCCTAAAATAATTGATCAACATTCGAAAGCGTTTGACACAATTATAACAATAGACAGAACTCGTAGGTACTACTTGAATCGCACGCGGCGCCGACAAAGAGAAGAGCGATAAATAAAATCGTTCAAAGCAGCTCTCAAGCACGGTAATATTATCATAATGGTACCTATGGCATAAACTAGCCTACACGCTACAGTAACAAACGAAACCGCGCGTCTATTGTGTTACCAACTCAACATCATTTCGTTGCGTAAGTACTATAAAATTTTGCGAGTTTAACCAGGATAAAACCAAAGATTAATTACATCTTCTTCTATCCCTTTAGTTTTTATAGGAATATTTATGTTTTGAAACATTAGCAGCGTTCGTCGATTTGCCACTGAAATAGTTAAACATAGTTAGTTGATAAGTAAGTACTTTTATTATGACACCTTTTTGCACAAAGAGAAGCATTCCTAACTTAAACATTATTTTCACTTATTTTATGAGATTGTTTGTTGATTTTTATAGGTAAATAATAACATTGGTCAAAAAAGTATTCATTTTACACAACTTTAAATAATAATCATACTAAATTACATAAAAACATCAAACAACAATAAGCAATGTTTTTTATGAAAAAGAGTATTAAGTTAAAAAATCTACTTGATATTTTAGGATATAGTGTCTTATTCAAAAACCTATCAAAAACAACAAAGTCATAATTGTCATTTAAACTGTCTTATTTAGAATAGTGACAAACGACTTTGTTTTATTTTGTATGTAATACAGTACTACTTGCTAATAAATACATTACACTCATACTTACATTTTCTGGAATAAGGTTATAAAACAAAATGTGATACTAAAACTTTCACTATTTTTATAGAATAGTGAATCAACACAAAATAATACACTAAACTGTATAAAATGAGGCACACTTGCGTGGTGTTATTTCGTGTAATGACTGTTTTCCTGAGAAAAAAACGTGTGTTCGCCTCAAAAGTCATGTCACTTCTGGTGAAACAACACTATCAAAAAGAAATGGCGACCAAAATCAACCAATGGCATAAAGTCGTTTCGTAGCGCCACAGTTACAAAAAATGTAATACAAATATGATCTTTACTGAGTATATAGTATGGACTATTCTCTATCGCATGGTCTAACTAACTCGAAATTGTAGTATATGGTAATAATACAGTATTCTTCCAAACGAGCGATATATTCTACCGAATACGTGTGTACGTATTCAGCAGCAGTGAGTGTATAGCTCACACAAGCAGCACCAGCGCGCCACTGACTTGGGGAGCAACCTTCGTCAGGGTAGCCACAGCAAGAATTCTTTCAAGTAAGCTCGTTCCATTTTATTCATTTTAACAGCAACAGGATGGAGAGTCTGTATGTCAATCAAATCGAGATTTCAGAGAGCTTGAGAAAACTTCTGATTAATTTTAAAAAGGATAGCGTAGAGCGTAAAACATTTGATTACTGTAAGCGTAAACTCGAGTTACTTGAGAAATACTGGGAAGAATTTCAGATAAATCATGAAAAAATTCTGCCTTTTGAAAAGACCAATCATAAATATTTTGTCAACTCGGAATTTGAGCGTACGGAAGAAATTTACGAGACGGCAAAGAAACTTATTATTCAACGTCAAAATGAGTTGGTTCAGCGAGGTCAACAGTCAGTGTATCCTCAACAAGCACAGCAATTTGCGGCCGGAACTTCGATGAGTCAGCCGGAACCGCAAGAAACAGCAGCAGCCTCTCCGACCTTTGAGTCGACGGGCACCAATAGCAAGCTTGACGACATGCTTCATAAGCAGTCAGTCAACTTTAAAGCATTTATCCGAGCTGTCGGCAACATTGATATTGAGAAAATTGCCGATAAATGGGAGTTCGAAGATGCCCTTCGAATCCTGCAAAACCGATGGACTACCATTGACGACCTACACTGGGAAATCATTGGCGAGTCAGGGGACGATCTAGCAAGTGATTATGAGTCCCTCTTCAATAGACACGAGCGGACTTTCAACAGCATGAAGAAAGCGATCAACTCCAAAATGTGGTCAACATCCTATCGGGAAAAGTCAACACCACAAATGGAAATTCCTGTGTTTACGGGAAACTATCAGCAGTGGGTGTCATTTAAAGATTTATTTAGCGAGGCAATCCACAAAAACACAGCATTATCAAACGCACAAAAAATGCAATTCCTTAAAGGTAAGGTAAAAGGTGAAGCCGAGCGCTTGATACAGCACCTACCTATCAGTACTGACAATTATATCGTCTGTTGGGAGATTCTAAACCATCGCTTTGATAACAAGAAGCTCATATTTACATCTCACGTCAATGTGTTCCTGAACCTTCCCAACATACAGCAGCAATCATACTTAGCTATAAAAAAAATGCATGATATTACGTTAGAAAGCCTCTACGCCATCAAAAACTTAGGTGTGGATACTAGCACGTGGGACCCTCTACTCGTGCACATTTTGTCACAGAAATTGGATAGTGAATCCTATTCCGAGTACATAGAGTCGTTGAAGAACGTTAGAGAACTACCAGTGCTTCAAGAATTTTTAGACTTCTTAGAAAACAAGTTTACTAGCTTGGAAACATCTCGTCGACGTCATGATGTCACATCAAAATCACAGCCATCTCATCAGCAAGCCGGTCCTTCAACATCATTTTCAAGTAATCGTAAACATCAAAATTCTAAATCAAACGATAATTATAGCAAGCAAATAAAACCTATTACGAAAGCCATGCACGTGTCGGAAGTTAAATGCCCTCTTTGTTTTGCTGAACATAATTTACACAACTGCGAAAAGTTTCTGGAAATGTCCAATGAAATGAAACTTAAAACCGTCAAACAACATAATTATTGTACTAATTGCATTTTTAATCATAACGGCAATAAATGTCGATCGACAAAACGGTGTCGCAAATGTTTGGAAAATCACCATACTTTATTGCATGAATGTTTTACGCAGCAAAAACCTCATTCTACGTCCGGTCCAAGTAAGCAAAAAGCAAATTATAATAAGCAAGAGGAAAATGTAAATCAAGGAAAAAACAATGGTGTTCATGCATCTCAACAAGATATCACTGAGATTCTTCTAGCTACAGCATTAGTGAGAGTGACGTCTGCAGACAGCACGCAGCTTGTATTGAGAGCTCTTATCGATCAGGGCTCACAAATATCACTGATTAGCGAGAAAGCGGCTCAACAGTTAGGTTTGAAACGACAGCATTTCGATGGAGTTGTTTTTGGAATCGGAGAAAAGGATGCTAACTGTAAGGGCAAACTAAGCATTACATGTCAATCTATGTATACCAGCTTTAAATTTAACACCGATGTATTGATTATGAAAAATCTTATTAAAAACCTACCTAATCGATCATTTGAAAAGCCTTCGTGGTCGTATTTAGAACATATTAACTTAGCGGATCCGGAGTTCTATACAAGTCGTCCAGTTGACTTACTACTCGGGGCAGACGCCTACGCTCTTATTATATTAGATGGTTTGATAAGGAGTTCAGATTCATCTACGCCTTTAGCTCAGCAAAGCCAGCTAGGATGGTTACTATGCGGCAGTATAAAACCACAGTTTCATTGTAACGTCATCTTAAATAATACAGCGGATGTTCATCAATTTTGGCAAATCGAGGATATTCATGAGCAAGATGAGCAATCAGCAGAAGATCAACAGTGTATTGAGTACTACCTGGCAACAACAAAACGACTTGAAGGCGGTCGGTATGAAGTAAGGTTACCAATGAAACAGCAAGCCAGCGAAAAATTAGGATCGTCGAAGGAGATAGCACTAGCACAATTTAGAAATCAAGAGAGAAGGCTCTGCAAGCAAGAAAATCTAGCACAGCAATATAAGCAATTTTTAAAGGAGTACGAGGATTTGGGACACATGAAACAAACAACGATACGCAGCAATCAATTGGAGTGCTATTTACCACATCATAGTGTCCAGCGAGAAGAGTCATCCACTACAAAGTTACGTGTCGTATTTAATGCGTCCGCAAAGACCTCTTCGGGTACAAGTCTTAATGACGTCATGCATAGAGGACCTAACTTGCAACGAGACCTGCAGACACTGTTACTCAAGTGGAGACAATATCAATATGTATTCACCGCCGACATCGAAAAAATGTATCGGCAGATTTTAGTAAACGAAGCAGATCAAAAATTACAGCAAATCTTTTGGCGAGCTGAAACAGGACAACCGATTAAAGCATACCAGTTAACTACAGTTACATATGGTACAAAAGCAGCACCTTTTTTGGCCATGATGACCCTTCGGCAATTAGCATCTGATGAGCAGCATAACTTTCCCACTGCAGCAAAAATTATACGGGAAGATTTTTATATGGACGATTTAGTATCAGGAGCTCATACTATTGATGAAGGAAAAAGCAGCATAGCAGAACTAAATTTGTGTCTAAGCAGCGGAGGATTTTTGCTGAGAAAGTGGTCAGCAAATGAGCAGAGGCTATTGGAAAAGATTAATCCATCTCACCAGAATAGTCAAGCATCAGCGCATATTTTCAAAACAGAAAACACAGCAAAAACGTTAGGTTTAAGATGGGATCCAACCACGGATGAATTTACTTTCCAATATACCGCAGCATCAGCAGACAATACGAAACTTACAAAGAGAATGCTTCTATCGGAAATATCAAGGCTATTTGATCCCTTAGGTTGGCTAGCACCGCTTACGACAAAATTCAAAATACTGTTTCAGAAGGTTTGGCTTAACGAGATTCAGTGGAGTGATGAAGTCCCAGCTGATATCAAGAACGAGTGGATAAAACTATCTGAAGACATGGAGTGCATCAGCCAAATTAGAATTCCACGATGGTTACAAAGCAGGCACAACGACATTATCCAATTGCACGGGTTTTGTGATTCATCACTTAAATCATTTGCATGTGTCGTATATGCCAGGATCGTGAGAAGAAATAAAGCATCCGTAGTGCTAGTTGCAGCAAAAACAAGATTAGTACCAAATAGCAAGACAGTATCTATGCCGAGATTGGAACTATGTGCAGCGGAGTTATTATCCAGATTATTAGCAAAAATCGTCACTAGCATAGATGGCATAGATCACGAAATCTATGCTTGGAGTGACTCAAAGGTCACTATTAGCTGGATAAAAGGCAATCCAGATCGTTGGAAGCCTTTTGTAGCGAATAGAGTGAAGAAAATCATTAGCATAATACCACCTAATGTCTGGCATTACGTATCAACAAAAGAAAATCCAGCTGATTCAGCAAGCAGAGGACTATCAATTACACAATTAGTAGATCGTAAGTTGTGGTGGCGAGGTCCAGCTTGGTTATCGACACCCGACTTCAAGCCGAAGCAAGAGCAAACAGAGTATACGACTGAAGAAGAGATCCGAAAAAATGTTATTACCGTTCAACATAACAATACTGAAAAAAATATTATCGAAGATTTATTACATCGCCACAGTTCATTTATGAAAATAAATCGTATAGTAGCATGGTTATTACGTGCACGTGCACCGACAAGTAAACAAAGGCCGTTGTATCTCACGTTACAGGAGCTAAGGAAAGCAAAATTCGTCATAATTAAATACATACAGCGCAATGAATTTGCATCGGATGTAGATAATTTAATGCACAAGAAACTTAGTTCCGAAAGCAAGCTACTAAATCTAAACCCATTTTTAGACCAAAGCGGAATAATAAGAGTCGGAGGACGTCTTAAAAATGCAAGCATTAGTGCCAATATGAAATATCCTATAATTATCCCATACAGCGGGCGATTGACGGAGCTTCTTATTCAGCAAGCACATGAGCATACCTTTCATGGAGGAGCTCGACTTACCTTGTCTCTATTGAGACAGCAATACTGGATAATTAAAGGAAACAGAGCGACAAAGAAACAGCTTCGTAATTGCGTGACCTGCAAAAAACAAGAGCCCAGAAAACTACAGCAAATAATGGGAAACTTGCCTGATTTTCGAACTAATCCAGCACCACCATTTTATCATACTGGAGTAGACTATACAGGGTTTATAAGAGTGAAATCAAACAAAGGCAGAGGTATGAAAACGTCTAAAGGATATATCGCCTTGTTTATTTGCATGGTTACGAAAGCGGTCCATATAGAATTAGTCTCGGACCTTAGCAGTTCAGCATTTATAGCAGCATTACGTCGCATGGCAGCGCGACGAGGAGCACCGAAGCACATCTATTCGGACAACGGGACGAACTTTGTAGGTGCCAATAAAATACTTCAGGAAGAGCAGCAACAGTTTGAGCGTATCTTTAACGATACCTTTTATAGAGAAATAGCTGAAATGAGCATAGAATGGAATTGGAACTGTCCTTCTTGGCCAAGTGCTGGAGGAATCTGGGAGCGATCAATTAGGAGTCTAAAGCAACATCTGAAAAGAGTAATAGGAGACCAAGCCCTGACATTCGAAGAATACAGCACTATTTTGTCTCAAATCGAAGCAAGCCTTAACACGAGACCACTGTGTCCAATATCAGAGGATATTGACGATATTGATTTTCTCACGCCAGCGCATTTTCTCACCAGCCGTGCTGGTCTAACTGTCATAGAAACAGCACAAGATGCGAGGACAAGATGGTATTTGGTGAATAAAACGTTTCAAGACATATGGAAACGGTGGATGGCGGAGTATCTTACGTAGCTATCGGTACGCAGTAAGTGGTTAAAAGGTCAAAATAATATAAAAATAGGGGACATGGTTACTATTCACGATGACAATATGCCTTCAGGAAAATGGCCCGTTGGTCGAGTGGTAGAGATCCACCCAGGAAAGGATGGAGTTGTTAGAGTGGTAACACTAAAAACCAAAAATGGGTATATTAAGCGTCCAATCATAAAGCTGTCGATTTTACCTATAACAGAAAAGAACGTAGCATTGAAGCCGCAAAGCAATGAAGCAAACGTGAACGCGGGGAAGTCGTCTAACAGCTGTTCGAAAATGTTTAGCGTAGCATTAGCATTATTATTTTTCATGAGCTTTATAATATCCACGGAAGCATCGATCAAAATTACAGCATTCAACAGCAGCCAAACATTATATTTTGATCCGCTGGGACAAATGCATCTCATTCGTGACGAATGGAAAATCGTGACCTATTACAATATGTCTCCTTACTGGCAAGGAGATAAAGCGGTAACACAATTTTCGAATTATCTTGAGCAAACATGCGGCAAAATTCAAGAGCTAAGTCATTGTCGAATCATCACACTGCAAATACAACACGAGTACAACGAGCTACAATATTACAATCAGCTGTTGCTTAATCAGCACTTCGGAGCGCACTTGCGAACTCGACGCGGGCTTATTAACGCTGTCGGTTCAGTTGCAAACTCGTTGTTCGGAGTACTCGATCAGGAATTTGCCGACAAGTACAAGAGTGACATTGACCTCATACATAGTAATATAAACCATCTAAGTCAGCTGTACAGGAACCAGACATCGGTCATAGAAGCGGAGTATAATATATTAAAAAGAACAGAGGTGACTATTGCAAAACAGCATAAAATGATTAATAAGCATCTGAATTACTTAGATAGCGTGACCAACACATTGCAGAAAGAGATCGACTTAATGTCTACTAGTCAAGATTTCACATTAGCAGCATTAGCGACCATCAATATGATACAAAATTTAAAGCGAATTCAAGATACTTTTCTTGACACTATGACTGAAATCTATCACGGTCAGATCAATCTGCATCTCTTGACACCGCAACAGCTTCGTGGGGAGTTACAAATCGTGTCTAGTCAAATATCTAAAGAACTAGCATTACCCGTAGATGACATCCAGTTTAACCTATATAAGATCTACAAACTGTTAAAAGTCAAAGCAAGGATGACGGAGGAATATTTCATATTTGAAATTACTTTACCTTTAATCAGTAGAGATACGTTCCAGCTATACAATTTGATACCAGTGCCGTTTCAGATTAACAAAAGCATGATCAGCATCAAACAAGCATCAGAATATGTTGCAATCAATCTAAGAAGAGACGCTTATTTGTCAGCCAGCATCAGTGATCTTCAAAGTTGTGAATATCAAGCAGAAACTTACCTTTGTCGTCTGCAGGGGCCTGTCAGGAGTTTAGGTCCAGACGAAAAATTCTGTGAAAAGGAGAAGCTAGCTACATGCAGAATGATAAAATCTACCTGTGAAAACAAATGGATCCCGTTACACGATCTTTCTACCTATTTGTATTTCTGTTGTGACTCATACTCTTTGAGAGTCATATGTGACGACGATCTACAAATGCGTCAAGTCAGCAAGGCCGGTCTCATTCAACTTACTAAGCAATGTATTGTTAAAGGTCGAGACGTAACACTTTACGCTTATCAGCAATTAGAGAATACGCTCAATCTCAAACCGAATGTACTCGAGACAAAATTAACTCCGATAAATCATTTGGGCAGTAACCATTCGCTATCTATCCCAAATTTTAAAGACTTTGAAGTCGAATACGACGCTGTACACCTAAACGATTCTCTAAACCATCTCGGTGAACAAATTAAATCCATTAAGGAATCAGCTCAGCAGACAGAAATCCCAACGACGCATGATATACACCAATATGCTTTATCATACGGACTATTGGCAGCAGCTATCGCAGTGGTCCTGTGGTTCCTGAGGAGACGGTGTCAGCGAGCCGGCAGTACCCCCATTCAGGGACGTGCCGAGAGCGTACCAGCCAGTGTGAGTGTGTGTATAAACCAATCTGAGCAAGAAAAAAGTTCTATAGTCAGTGCGCGCAATCTACCCCTATCGGGAAAGGGTTCGAATGCAAGTGACAGTGCGTGTAATCTACCCCTATCGGGGAAGGGGTCGAGTGCAAGCGAAAGTGCGCGTGTGTCTAGTTTTTCTAAGCAGTGGTCTAGCTTACGTTTGAAAAGGCGAGATACGTCGACGTCTCCCCTTGCCAAAAGACAAACAGTATTTTCGATTGAGGACTCAACAGTTTGAGCATAATTATAGCTGTAGTTTATAAGATCTATTGTTTATCACCTTGTAAATCATTCATTTATCAAACATTGTCCTAACCTTCGTTAGCATGTAAACCCACGCTCATGTAACAACCCCTTTTGTAAGCTTATCTCATTCTCCCCTCGGGAGCATGTTCGATGCAATAATTTCTATCGAACACGGTTTTGCTGATCTAGCGATCCAATTCCGGCGCACTTAGTGCGCCACGAAGCCAGTGCATATTCGGACAGCAAACCGCGTGCATTCGCCAGCCTATCATTAGCCATCATTTTAGCGTAGCTTAAAATGCTTAAAATAAACTGTTTTTAACCAGTGAAACTAAGTGTTTTAGTAGCCATCCAAATAGTCAATACCACGTAGGTCGCGACCCCAACACCTACTTACCTATCCTACCTACCTAACTACTCTTTTTTTGTATTTTAATTCTTATTATGCTATTCCGGACGAAGACTAATCCAAAAACACAAAATCTATAAAAATCGGTCGAGCCGTTCTCGAGTTAGAAAAGTGTTCGAACAAAACCGACTTTGTTTTAAATATATTAAGAAGATTAAGAATTTTGCTATATTGTGGAAGATTCGACCTTTTTCTAGAAGACATTTTTTATATTAGCGAGACAGAAATAAAACGCATTAACTGAAGGAAGACGGACAGTGGTGGCTTATTAAAAAAAGGGTTCCGTTAGCAAACTTGGTATGGAACCCTAAAAATTGACTGGGTTCGCATGAATCAAAATCGTACGCGAAGGCTTAAATAATAGGGTCCCATTAGCAACCTTGGCAAGGAACCCTATAATTTGCCTTGGCTCGCAAATCGAACCGTTTGATACTTAGCACGAATTAAAAACTTAGTTGCGGGCAACCTGGGAGTCTTTAAGACAAAAGTGAATAGGTTGCTTCTAGGCAAACGTGCTCCATCTTCGACTGCATCATCGCTTACCATCAGGTGAGATAGTGGTCAAACGTACGCCTATCTATTGTAAAAAAAAAATATTCCACTCCGTATCATCTAACCAATGAGAACTAATGATAACACGATTTGACAGTTACTGTGAAATCGTGTTGTCATTCATTCTTAGTTCAGGTTCGGGACTAATCGTAAGTCTGTAGGTGATACGGAGTAGAATACGTCCGCAACTAAGCCCGAAACTACGGACTTCGGACTTAGAGAGTAGCCTCCCAAAATCGATCGCTCCCGTCACCGTGACCACCTTTGGTACGATACCTTATTATAAAAAAACCAAACTACTAACCTAAACTAAACCTAAACTACTAACCAAAAAATGGACTCTGTCTGAAATAAAAGATTTTTGTTTATATTATTAGCCTTGTTTCACAAATCGAACCGTTCGTTGCTTCGCTCTAAACGGAATCAATCGCGGAGGCCTAGCAGTAGGGTCTCGTCAGCACAGCACCTTTGGTACGGGACCCTACAGGCCTGATCCGCAAGTCGAACCGTCCAGAACTTCGCAAAACTAAATCAGTGTAAGACTCTACGATAAATGCACTTTAAACGAAACCAGCACCAGACATTTAACCAATTATGCTCCCTAACAGTTTAAGACCTTTCAGAGACCAAACCGAAATTTCTTCGAAACACGACTGTGTTTAGATATTGTATGAGGTCATTCTCCAGCGGAAAATCTTAACACCGCAATTCAGAAAAACGCGTCATCAGTGCAACGCCATCTATCGACCATGTGAACTGACAAAATATTTGGGAGCGGAAGACGTTAAATAAGAAGCCCGTATGTAACGGTAAATAACGATAAGGTATTAAAATGTTTACTTTTATTTTGCTACGTCTACGTATTAAAAGTTTCACAAATAACTCTATCAATGTGTTTTGGTGTAACATTCATGCTTTCATGCATTTTTTGGTTCCTCAATAGATGGCGCTCTGACTAATCAGAATATATAAGTTTCTTACTAAACTAAAAATTCGATATATATTTTGATTTTGTGGATCGATTGTGTCGATCAATAACGAAAAGGTATAAAATGATCACTGTTATTTTGCCACGTATTAAAAGTTTCACAAATAACTCAACAATTTTGAATGCTTTCGTGCATTTTATTTTTCTCAATAGATGGCGCTCTGACTCATCAGAATACATTAGGAAGTTTCTTCCTAAACTTAAAAATTCAATATCTTTTGATTTTGTGGGTCGATTTTGATGAAATAAACGCTAAATGTTACTCGGGTTATCACTTAATATTTTTAAGTATTTAGATTTGCAATCTAATCTGTGGTTTAAGCGTGATGCTCCCACAAACGCACAGACAAACAGACAAAAATTTCCAAAATTGCATTTTTGTGTTTTATACCTTTTTCCTGAGTTTTCTGTGTAATTTTCATGCAAAAATATTCAATGTACAGACACGGTTAGTCTACGATTTTATTATATGTATAGATTATTAGGACTGATGTACCATCACATATACATTACCTTTTTTTTTAAGGATGGGAAATCATCAAATGATTGCTCTCGCTCTGGGAGAAGCAGAAGGGAGTGTCAGACTCTTACTGACTAAAACCCATCCGTGTTCCTCCTAATGCCCTTTGCCTTCCAAAGCTGCGGTGACTCTTTCGAACAAATTCCGCAACCCTGGTAGGCACTGGCCCTGGCGGGCCTCGTCTTCCATGCTGATAGCTCTTTGAGGTGCGCGTGGAACACAGCGCGCCGTCGACCCGGGCCTGGTTCTGACCGGACAGCGAGCGACTCAAAGCTCGCCGTCCGCAAGCCCGCGTCTACGGTGGCTGGGAATCGCCCTGCGACTCCCGAAGCACGAGTCATCTTCTTCTGTTGCGGCGGCTTGGGCGTTAGGTTTCCCTCTCTCTCACGCGTTCGCCCTCTTCCTTCGCTAGCATTTCGCTTCGCAGAAAGAGGTGACCGCTTCCCATACCTAGTCGCTTCGAACCATGGACTGAACCAGGGGGGCTACTCTCTGGTTCGGCTTATTCTACTCTGTATCACCTAACCACCAAGAATTAATGACAACACAGTTTAACAGTTACTGTTAAATCGTGTTGTCTTTTATTCTTAGTTCAGGTTCGGGTCTAATCGTTAGTCTGTAGATGATACGGAGTAGAATACGCCCGCAACTAAGCCCGAAACTACGGACTTGGCCTTAGAGAGTAGCCCCCCAGGGCCGGACGCGAGAGGTTGCCGCCGCCGATTGCCTCGACGAGGACAAGAATACATTACCTACCTACGGAAAATTAAGAAAATATTAGTTTGTAATGGATAAAAAAAACAATTAATACATGATAAAACTACAAAATCCCAGTTTTCAGACTTTGCTGTGCTTGTACTGTTCTAGGTATATTCTTGCCACATGATTCTAGGTCAACGAGAAATATTCTAAGATTTTCAGATTGTTGTGTGTGTTATCAAATTCGTTTGATTTATAAATGAATGGCTTAAAAGGTCATTAAAATAAAACCAGTGTGACTATTCCTAAGTTACCCTAGGCTGATAAAATTTTCATTTTCCTAGGATTAACCTTATTGTTACCACGCGCCAGCCGCGTGGTCCCGTAGGGCTCGTCCCAGATTGGACAATCTCCCGATAATAGTAAGAAATGAATTCCCAAAAGTTTGAAATAGTCCAACGCTTTATCACAATAATAGGACAGATTGTGGATTGAAATACATAGTGGATAGACGGCATCAAGCTCATAATGGAGACTTGGACCCTAACAGTCCTTAGACTGTATAATATAGATAGATATGGTCAACCCAACCCCAGGAAGCGCACTCCTCATACAACAAGTACATCTGTAAGACATAGTGTTCGTATTTGACCGAATCAGTAGTCGTATCTGACCGAATCAGTGGTCGTATCGGACCAATTCAGTGGTCGCAGGTAGAGAATATAAATTCAAGAATTAGTACAAATATAAATAGATATTACAATCGAGAGTTATATACTCAAGAAGTAAATAGAGCTGAGAACTTCAACTCTTTCAAAACCCAAATAGACAGCCCTTAAAGCGCCCACCCGTCACTACTTCCTAATGTTTGACCTAGGGGAGAAGAAGTAGCGCAACAAACTACCCAGCAACATATATCTGTCTGTTTTGTTATGAACCTATAGACGTTAGTGTCACTGTGTATAATTAAGTACAGTATCAGCCTAGGATAAGTTAGAACAGTAAAGAACTCACCCCAACTGCTCCAACACACACTCTCACACACAAGTATTAAATACTGAATTAATCTAACTTATATTTAACTTAATAAATAATAATGGCTATCCTAAGGGTTACAACGGACCACACTTCTGCTAGTCTATCTAACATAAGCCTATCGCTTATGGCGTCTAACCATTTCAGAGACATAGCCTCCGGCCTAATCAAACCTAACTCGGTTAACCTAAAACAGACGTCCGTTTCCTAGCGTGGCCAAAGCTTGAATCCTCGCCTTTTCCAAATCGTTGTTCCAGGATAGCAGCTGTCTTGGCTACTTAATGCCAATAAACACAATTTACTTTCTTTCTTTCTTTTTACTTTCTAGAAACTTCCAAAACACTTTTGTTTTCTTGTCTTTTCATTTTCGTAAGGGTCTAAGGGCCAAGGGGTCCAAGGACCCAGACGTTTTTGATAAGTGCGACGTGCTCGCGGCTATTCCGATATCGACTTTAAGAAATCGTAGAAAAGGTCGCATTTCGACTAACGTAAAATATTGCATTCTACAAGCACATGTGTGCGTACCCTAAATTATAATAATAACAATAATAAAGTATTTTATTGCTAAAAAAGGTATTTGTAGTAAACACAGATGGTATACAAGAAAATGTGCATATAGATTACAAATTATTGGGTGAGCTGCTGTTCTCCTTGCTAGATTGCTGAGCAACCTGTATTAAGGAAAAACAGTTTGCCTCCCTACATAAGGTGTACTATGTTATATGCTACGTGTTGAATTTTAACAATTTGGTTGTTTACTTAAAAAGTATTATAAACAAATATCCTTAAAACTAGACGTAAACATGCAATTAAAAACAAAGATCAAAAGTTTTTGAGAGTCGTGTCTGTGTGGGTGATAGTGAGTGTAGTGTATTTGATTTGATGGTATAAAATTGGGCCAATAAATTAATAGGAATGATACATAAGCTTTGTTGTGAATGAGAATCAAGAGAGAAATTTCAACAGTGCCTCAGTGTCGTCGTAGGTTTTGGAGAGCAGGAACGAGCGAACGGTACTTTTGAATTTTGTGTATGTTAGGCCATATAAAGGTAGGGTTGCATTGAGTCGGTTGTACAGATATGGGCCGAGATAGTAAAAGAATCTTTTGGTGAAACTGAAAGACGGCCGTGGAATAGTGTATATACTATCCTTACGCAATTAAATATTGAGTGGCTCTATAATAGCTACGCAATTTATAAGCGGATAACATATTTTGTAATTCTCGAAATAAAGTGTCAGGTCCTTACCATTAAAAGGACAATTTATGATTTTTCTAAGTGTCTGACAACATGTGAAGCGTTTTGAAATAAAATAAATATTTTGTATTATGAGGAGTGACGGATCGTCACATATGCAAAGAAATAAACGTGACGCTCGAAGAAGTTACATAAAGTAATGCAGAGATTTTAGACAAGAGCCAAATCTACTTCTAAATGGATTTGTGGACTTCAAAGATGGACTCAATGTTTAATTAACCTGCCACGAGCATGTTGAGGACAACCTCCAGTCTAACCTGCAGCCGAGTACCAGTGATTTAAATGGAGCGAGTGCCTATCAGGCTGACGCCATAACCTACTACTACAACCTATTAGACTGGTGCCAGACTTTCTGGCTTATAACTGCCGTGTCAAAAATCTTCAATGGATATCCGGGAAGAATTCTGAGGTACGAGACTACTTTTCGGCTTGTGTTAGATGGTCGCCCATCTACAAATCAAAATTAGCAAGTAAGCTGACCTTGGAAGTCGAACCGTGCGGCTGTTACAAATAAGCAACAATTACAAATTACGCTTACAGATTGATCATATCTCATTGAAATGAAGCATTTATATTATTACCGTAATATTATTCGAAGCTTTGTTGTAATAATTCTTAATCGCATCGGCAATATACCTACTTATGCACGATCAGTTTACGAGCTAACAGGCAACACCTATTGTTCCAGGAATGAGTGGAGTGGAGACAGTGCTATAAAATGTTATGTAACGATTTTTATGGAAGCGAATTGATATTGTTATTGAAAAAAGGCGGTTTTTGTAGCTTTTCCTTGATGTGAAATTGATATTTAACGACAATATGCCTATGGGGCATAACAATGTGTTTTCAATATTTTGGACGATTGAATTTTATACAAAAGCCTTGGATTTTCTTGTGCTATAACTTGATTTTTCCGTGGCTCCACTTTGGTTTCCCTCTCTCACAGGAATAACAATAATAAAGGCCAATGACAGTTTATGGTTACAGTTTTTTTTTACTATTGGTAGGCTCACCTGATGATAATTTCAGTAATCGGATCAGTACTTTCACAGATTACAAACAAAAAATTTTAAGTTTAGTTTTAGTTACGCTGAGAGTCACTGAACTTACGAGTATCAGCAGTGGAACAGTATTATACATTCCTTTGTGTATGATTTATTTATTCGTTGGAACTGTCCCACTCCCGGGCAACGGTTTCACACCATTTCTTGAACTTCTTCTTTACCATTTCGTGAAAAAAAAATGCTGTTCAGTACATTTTGTTGAAATATGCGCACGAATGCACGGGGCAATCTTTTTTTATCGCGATTTCAGTGTTGGTCTTACAGTAAAAGTAGTTCATAATGATGAGTTTAATGACTCATTAAGAGGTATTGTTTATTATGTTACAGGTTGTATGTTACATCATTGGATTCTAGTATTCTAGACTGAGGACCTTACATTGTGTCTGCTGAAGCGGTCAATATAGCTACAAACACAGTAATCACTTGAGAACATTTTGTGCGGGAGATAGTTTTTGAAGGGATAAACCCTTCAAAAACTATCTCCCGCACAAAATGTTCTCAAACGCTGGCCCTAAAGTAGCTTATCTAAATAACAAAGCCCGAATGTTTACATTGAAGTTCTAAATTCCAAAGTGATATTATATTCCCTACAGAACTTCCCTGTTTACAATTTATCTGCGATAGAACACGTAGGTATTAGCATTCAGTTTGGAACTAGCTGGAGCAATAGTAATGAATCACATTAATATTCATAGATCACACAAATCGTGCTTAGTTACTGAGTAGTAACGTGATTACTTGTAGGTACAGTCACTTGCATTAATATACACGGTGCCATGTCAGTTGCCCACTTAAACTATCCAATAACTACTGCACATTTATTAAAACAAAATATTTATGAACATTTTAATTATTTAAAAACATGACGCATGACGTAGTTTGAGATATCCAGGAGTAAGCGCAGTCCGAGCCTTGTATTGCAAGGACGCGCGGAATGGAACGGCGAGGAATCATCGTAAAAAAGGTTACCCTAAACCAGCTGTCAAGTCAACGATGTCGGATTTCAGAACATCATCAGTCCCGGGGAGTCTTTTGTTTTAGTAAATTAAGCTACATAATAATTACATACTACATAACATCACAAAATAGTGCTCAGGGCTCATGTATGTTTGTCATGTTTTTGCATGTACCTGTACCTACTTACCTACCAATATGCAAATTACTGTAAACTAATCTGAACTTCCTAGTCAAAACCGCTTTACCCCACAAATGATAATGTGTTTTCAAGATATTCAAGGTACAAATGAATATTGTTTTGCATAAAAACCGGTTAATTAAACATTTTAATGAAGTGTCTGTTGCCTGGGGAGAAAGAACACTGGAAAATCTTTGGGCTTCAAACTTATTTAAGTAACATTGTGCAGCATTAACCATTATGTAAATTGTTAAGATACTAGTATTATATTAGTACTATTATACTAATAACAGGAGCTCGTGGCTAGATAATAACAGCCGCACGGGTCGATCTTCAAGGTTAAGAAATGCTTGCCAAGGTTAGTCAGTGGATGGGTGACCATCTTAACATACCGAGTTTCCTCCGTGCCTCGGAAAGCACGTTAAGCCGTTGGTCCCGGCTGTCATTTATAGATCTTTGGCAGTCGTTACGGATAGTCAGAAGCCAGTCAATCTGACTCTAGTCTTGCCATGAAGTACCGTGTTAACCAGTTAATAGGTTGTGGAGGTCTGGTAGGCAGCCGCTCCACGTAAAATACTAGTATTCAGCTAAATCCGGCTTGACTGGAAGCCGACCCCAATATAGTTGGAAAAGGCTAGACAGATGATGATGACTATACTGCTAGCACACCCGCGCAACTTCGTCTGCGTCACATTTTTCTCCTCTCCGTTTCTTTAGGTCGTAGCCATAGACATTATATCTATGGTCGTAGCGGAATGTTATACAGCCTATAGGCTTCCCCGATAAAAGGGCTATCCAACACTAAAATAAATTTGCAGTTCAATTCGGTAGTTTCTGAGATTAGCGTGTTTAATCAAACAAACTCTTCAGCTTTATAATGTTGGCATAGATAGATTTAGTTTTCTGTATCCTCGTAGGTAACATTTTTAGATTAATGCTTACTTTAATCTAAACCAAAAGATACAAAACAAAAGTACAAGCAACTCTTTAAAAAATTTAACGGTCCCCTTTATCGCATTCCGTGTTCACTTTCAGGCGACCTGGAATGAACAGAGATTGTCTGGACTTTTTTTTTGTTATTGAGGAATGAGCTTGCTCTTGACCTCGATTACGACTGATGGGAAGCGATGGATGAGGTCTATGATGCGAGCGTGCTCAGAAGATGCCTGTTCACTCTTGCTTTGAAGGCAGAATTGGTTATATGTGGCGGGGAAAACAAACGCTGGCAGAGAGTTCCACACTTTGGCTGTGCGCATGATAAATTGGTTATTTTATTTATGTAAATGTCTATAAATAATCTTAACGATGCAATGATTACTCTTTCCATTAGTTGAATTACTCAATAATAATGATGGAAGTGTAATTTTGAGCTTCATAAAAATATTATTCAACAGCAAATTTAGCGAAGCAGCTTATCAATATAGTGCACCAGGTTTCCTTATACTGTTTCCACTTGCATCTTTCAATGCTCAAGAAAGAAGAAAATTCCTAGTTTAAAATGAAGTTACAACGCTATCATCGTTTTCGTGCAGAAAATACTGCAATCTTTCAAACTCTCATTACTAGCAGCGAAAGTTTTGTGGGTAAGATACCAGCATGACGCAGATTGACGATGCCCAAACTTTTAGCTCAGAAACATCAATACGAATATTACTTAACTTTGGCGACGGCCATCTATAGCCAATATTGATCTGCGGAGGTCCACAGTACACCTAAAGTTGACTAATGACCGTATTAGGACCCAATGTGATGGATGGGTTTCTGGATTTATCGGGGACATGATCAAAAGTTTTGTGACATGTCTGAAATAGTATTTTCGTTTAGTTCACCATTTAACTTGTTGATAGAAGCTGAAAAGAATTTACAGTTGCTTTTTAAAAACATAAACTAGGATTTCTCCTTCTCGGATAATATTAGAGCTCGAAATATGCACTAGTTTATAGTCTAATATATTAATGGTCGTAGAAAGCTGAAATTTGGCATATATGTAAATTTCAGCTCACTGCGATCAGTAGTTTCGGCTGTGCGTTATCTGTCAGTCAGTCACTCAGTCAGTCATTCAGTAACGGAAGAATTTTATAAATATTGATAATGTAGACGTATCTTTTGGTTAAAATATTTATTCTATGGACCATGTCATGTATGAAATAAATGGTTAAATTATTTCAAAGCATGAGAGCTCATAGTTTGACATCATCTTTTTCATGTACACATCTCTTGAATTTATCGCAATATAGTATGTGATGCAATACAGACACTTGAAACTTGCAACTCACTTGAAATATCTTCAGCCAGTGCAACTTATAAAATATGTCTGCCCATATTTACACATCACCATACTGAGTAATATTTTACGACTGCGTATGTATTTTATTCCACACTTGTGAACGTGGTGAGTGCTGAACACTCGAGGTAAGCGTTCTCGCCACATTTTATAGTTCTAGTCGTTGTTCCTGCGTTTTTATGATGAGTACACATGTAGGTCATAACTACAGGTGTCACGGTAGGTACTTAAGAAGAAACGCGGGCGGAGAGACTTTGTATGTAAAAAGTTATAATTCGAGGTTTGGCTCTCGCCTGTTTCCTCCTCCAAAATTGGACCGATTTAAAAGATATTTCATAAACTAGTTAAGAAGGCTATTGTGTCTCTATGTTTTCTATTTCGATGATATATTAACCATATAAGCACTAGAACCTTCAAAACATGCTCAAAATTGTCCGATAAACCGCTGTCAATAGAGCCCTAGTGTACAAATTTGGCAACTTCTAATGAAAAAAGAAAAACATACAGCAGACCTAGTATACATGCATCTTATTCAGTTTGTGAAATATCTTTTAAATAGGTCCAATATTGGAGGAGGAAACAGGCGAGAGCCAAAACAGGCGAAAGCCAAACCTCGAATTATGACTTTTTACATACAAAGTCTATCGGCCCGCATTTCCTCTTAAAACGTGAATGACAATGACTTTCTAGAGATTTCTGTGTTGGAACCAAGTTTAAGTTTCGATTAATAAAATAGTGGGGATCTGAAGGACTATTCCCGTACTTTTGCAAGTTGCAAGCTGTCAAAAATACCTCTTATTTAAATTTGATAAGTTTTTGACATTTAATTTGGTACGTTTTTAAAGTAGGAGAATTTATCGTGTCAAAATTTTTATAAACATATAGTAATGTTTATAAAAATTCTTGCGACTTTAAGAGCTTTAACAGTCTATTTGAATCTGATTTATTTTGAACTAGCTGTTGCCCGCGACTTCGTTCGTGTGTATGTTGAAAAATAAAATTATGTAGCTATGTAAGATCGCTAAGATAAGATATACAAACAGTAAATATCTAGCATTGCTAGACCCCTCTTAGAATAAGGAATTTGGCAGACTTTTAGGCGATTAACACACGGCACCGCGGACCGCCGCGGTAGGCGGTGAAGCGGATCTCATGTCGCATTGGCCTCTAATAAATCCGTTTTGAATTTAATAGAATGGCTAGCAAGAAACGCGTTATTGTACAGATCATACTACGGTGTAACGGAACAGTGGGTATTACTCAAAGCAGTCACGAGATGCCACATTGTAAAAAAGACCGCTACTACCGTTAAGCGGTGAAGAATTCATCTATATTATCTACGTTGAAGACACCACGACGATATCCTATTGAATGCAGCACAACAGACAATAGTATGAAATAATTTAGTAGGACAACAAACAAAGCTTTACATCCCTACCCAAGAGCACTACAGACTACAGACAATGGATGATGTAAAACCAATTTCCCTTAACTGTAAAATATAACTCTGACGTCACAAGTCACGTCAGTTACAACCACCATTTCTAAAATAGACAAAAACCGTGAAATTTATAGGAGGATGCGCGTCTACTGACAGATGAATCACGTAGAAGTACTAAAAGCGGACGCATAGTTACGATGGAGTAAAGATAGATCAAAGGGTGGGGCATTCTTGTATACCTCGTAGTTTAGATATTAAAGAAAAAACTTTTGTCGTGATTCTGTAAGATATTTCGAGGTATTCGATGTTACTATGACAACGGGGACGTGGAACTTTTAGGTAGGCTTATTTGCGATTTGATGTAGAATTTATTCTAAAAAGTATTTTCATTATTAACTTTTTAAATAGTTGAATTTGTGTTTTTGTGTACTAAAAGTTTTAAGGAAAGGGTATCTCAGCAGTATTATAAAGCTCAGGAAAACTGTTGCCTAAATAATAACCGCTGCCCGTGTTGATTTTAGATCGGGTTGAGGTTTAGCAACGATTATCAAAGTTGGTTCCCATTCATTGTATACCGGGACTCGCTGTCATTTGTACATCTTTGATAGTGGTAACGGGACAAATACGAGAAAATCTGAAACCAGTCTTTCTAAGGCATTTCGTCCAGTTACTGGGTTGTGGGTGTATTTTATAGTAACCGCCTCCATTAATCTATGTATTAAGTTAGGCGGTTACTATAAAATACTGGTAATATATTTTATAGTGGTTTGGTGGTATGGTTGGCGGTTTGGTTACTTGCCTCTTTCGAGATTGATACCAAGTCGCTTCAAAACCTGATTTTAATATGATAAAATACGTTTCACCATATACTAGCCTTTTGCAAACCGCAAGCTGTGATATATATATATCCGTATGAGTTATGAGCATGACATTAATTTCGTCTGTGGAAATTCCAGCGAAAACTGACTATTTTATTTTCAGGTCCTACTTCATTACGTTCCAACGCTACCAGTCCGAAGCCCGTATTTTTCAGAAACAAGATAATTTAATCTCCTACTCCGCACTTCGAATCTCCCTGAAAATGTATCCTCCTAATAAAAATAAATCCGTGTTTTTATATATTACTTTCAGGGGTACCGAGTACTTCACTTATAACAGCTACTTCATAAAACGTTCGTTTAGTTTATAATTTTTTTAAATACTTGAGTGGGAAACCGGTTCTATTTTATTAGTTCGCTTTTTTTTTTAAAGTGGTGAGTATGAGTACTGAAAAATAGTAACTTGTTATGTATTAGTGAGAGTCTATTGTTTTCCATGAATATTGTTTTATTTTGACCTTGAGTGAGCAATGCCGATGCTGAGGTGGAATGATTAGTCGTTCAGAGACGCTATGCCATGAAAATCAGACAATAACACCACGCCAATATTAAAATGTATTTAGTCAAATCTAAATACTAATATATAAAGCTGAAGAGTTTGTTTGCTTGAACGTGGTAATCTCAGGAACTACTGGTCCGATTTGAAATTCTTTCAGTCTTAGATAGCCCATTTATCGAGAAAAGCTATAGGCTATATATCATCACGCTAAGACCAATAGGAGCGGAGCAGACGAAGTTGCGCGGGTCAACTAGTAATAATATAAATTTTAACCTACATATACCCAGACTGTCGCATCATTGTAGTTTCTACCCAGACACAACAAGAGGCCTATCTAAATAATCCAAGGGCGACAATCTTATGTAGTCCTGACAAAAAAATAAAGTAGAAACCTGCGAAATATAACCCTGCGTGGTAAATCCGAGTCGAGTATAATGGCTGCCAATTACTTACGCACAAGATATCGGTCTCGTCTAGTCGTACCACTAACGTACCTATGTCTAAACCTCATCTTTCAAGACTTCTTTTTATTCTTGAGCTCTCTTGCTAGGAATTTATTAAATTTTCTATCATATATCAAGATCATTTTTTCATGTCGAAACTTCTTATATTTTAAGTAGTTATTTCAAGTTGCAAAATGTGTTTAACAGTTTCTTGGCTATTGATGGTTTCTTCATTTCATATACTCGTAGGTCGTTCGATAAAATTCGCGCAAGTTTCTCCCTCGTGTGTGTTGAGGGTGCACTGACAAACCGACATTCTATCAGCCAAAACGATTGTCAAAATGTTTGTCCGCTAATTCAATTCCAGAAAGAGAGCCTTGAATTTTCAAGCAACTTTCGCATTCGTATTTCAATCGCAAATTGTCAAAATGAATGAAAATTAAGACTTTTTTGACAGTTTGCCACTGACACACGAATGTGAACCTTGTTTAAAAATAGTAGAATTGGCACTCAGGTTTGATATGCACAACCATTCATTTAGAGCGTTTGACAATCGTTATAGCTGATCAAATGCCACTTTGTCTAGAACGCAAGGAGGTGTTGGAAGTACCGTCAGAGCCTATAGTATGAATTTAAAATCTCAGCAACAAACATTTCTACCGGAAAATTATCGTCTTTTCCACGAAAAGTAGTTCATTCCAAACGACTCCAACACGCAATGGGTAAGATCTGAGTTTTTTGACAGCAAAAATACGTGAAAATGTTCACGGCTAAGAAGATTGAGTGACACCCTGCCGAGACCCAAATTAATGTCTAGCGTAAATACAAATACTCCGCGATCGTTTGACTTGCAACTTTTTTATTACGGAGAGCATAGAACATGGAATCACTGTGGCGGCGGTTAGCAAAGAGCAACGCTATTCTAAAGAGAGTGTAAGTTTTGTGAGTTTTTGTATTTATGTGGCACTCCATATAAATTAATGCATTATACTTTTCACTGATAAAATAGAATCCTCCCTATTGTGTATACCATATAAGTAACATACATGAAGGAAACATTACATAAATTGACACAATCAACCCAGTTCTGCTGAGCACAAGTTTCAGCTGACACATGCATAGTCAGAATCGTTACGATCTGTCAGTTTCAAAAGTTGACATCCATTCTCACTGAAAAAAATTGTACTAGGTATGATGTATACCATAAAATGAACTAGTAAAAACAAAACAAGACAGAAGTGAAGTAGTGGTACACGAATGTTTACAATGCAGTCTCAAGCAGGCAGCCACTGGTTCGTCACCATACTCTGTGACGGTGACGAAAATTGCGAACAAGTTTATCCGAAAATTGTTTTACGACAAAAACAAGATTTACTTCAAGAAATGTGGCTGAGAAATTAGGTTTTTTGGTGTTCGTAGTTATGCTGGAAGACAAATGTACAGTAATTCGGTGTAATACTGTGGTATTATTGTATTTTATTTTTTTACGTGTTGTTATTAATCTTGTTGAATAATGAGTTACATTTTTTTATTGTAATTGGCTGTTTATTTCATTTGAATGTGTTACACGAAATTTTCTAAAAATTTTGTAAACTCTTAAAACACATAAACTGATACGGAATAATTAGCTACTCAGTGGATATATGTAATACAAAAACACAAAAAATGACCAAATATTAAAAATGTGTTCTACACATCGCACAGGAAGATTTTATCAATTCCTATGTAGTTACCTACAATCTAGATAAGATTACAAAGTTAGGCCACGTACTCTTCTTATGCTATCCAAAAGATATAATAGAAGTGCCAGCCACTTCAAGTCAAGTAATAAAAGCAAATAGTTTCCGCTACGGCGTAGCACGTTTACATCGTAGCTTGCTACGGCGTAGCACGACTACGGTGTAGCACGTCTACGGCGTAGCAGGTCTACGAAAATTCCTTTCAACTAATCTTACGAGGCTATTACGTACGTTTTGTGTGAAACTGGTCATGTTAGTGAAGTTGAGAATAATTTCCGGTACAAAGGTCTTACTTTTATGTTGTGTGTGAGTATTTTCCTTACCTTAGAAAACGGTTTGGCTTGTACGTATTTCTTTCAGCAGGATTTTTTTTTCAGAACCATTAGACTGAGATGGTTTTTTGAATGTCTTAAATAGTGCTCAGATTTAAAATAATATACATAACCCCACGCTTTTCATAGAAGGAGACACAACTCTGCCTGTTGTGTAGTACAGCAGCATTGAGCTTAGTTTAAATCGTGCGTGGGCCATTGCGATCATTATTCCCACCAGCCTACCTCCCTCCAAAACGAAGCAAAAGGTATAAGTAGGGTTCGAAGCAGCAGCGTTCTGAAGCTTCTACTTCTCCTTTTATAATATCGATAATACCAAACGACCACCAAACCAACATCAAAGTTCCAATTCTACAAATTTTCAAGCAACTTTCGCATTTGCATCTCAGTCGTATTCTGTCAGAAATGTATGAAACTTAAGGCTTTTTTGACAATTTGCGATTGACATACATATGCAAACGTTGTTTAAAAATTAGTAAGATTGGCTCTAAGGTTTATGAACACAATATTGTCAAAGTTTAAAGGCCAATTTCCTCTCAAAATTTTGACGTACAACGTGTCTCTTAAAACGTAGACCGACACCGTCATATGTCATGTTATTCTTATCTCTAAATAATCTTTAGTGCGTCGCGCCCACGGGCTGCAATAATCTGTCAGGCGGAGACATGTTTATGGCTGTTGGTGACGAAGGAGGATAGTTCAGAAGGTTGGTATAAAACAATGTTCGGGATATGTAGGTATGATAGGCCGTGTGCTAGCCTAGTTGGTAAATAAACTCACATTTTAACTTATACGTAACTGTTTATCTGTTTAAACCACTAAACCAATTTCAATGAATGGTTGAGAGATAGATCGGACTTTGGAAGCCACTGACAGAAGCCAATATGATTTTTATCGATTAGTTTGGTTTTTTCGCATGCAACTCGGAATGAACCCAAAGGAAATATAATTGCGGGATGAAAAGTATACTTTGTCCTATTTCAGACATGGTCTACCTGAGCGCCGCAAATTTCATCCAAATCCGTTAGCCGTTAAGACATAAAGAGTTGACAACGGACGATCTATTATGGAACCTTGTTTATCTAAACAGCCTGCCACACGATGTTACAATTAATATCTAAATAGGGTTAACTATTGATTATGATCCTCACAATATGACTGCAATTATGGCTTACACTTCTGTACTATTTAAAATCACTAAAATTTCAGGAATTATACAAATACTTATTAAATTTACATGAGGAGAAGCGTCGAAAATTACTCACCCTAAAATTTTAAAGCATTTTATGTATGGGTTTTCTAAAAAACAGGTTATATGACAAAAGGAAAAGACGCTTGTATTGTAATATGTAAAGCGGATATGAAGGAGCTACTTCGAGCCTTTAAATGGCCGTAGTAATAACAATAAAAAGGTTACGTTGGTATTGTCTGTATATGCGTCTGTTGTTTATTTAGTGAGGCCCAATGTTTATTGCTTGCTATGATGTTAAAAGCTTGGGGCAAACAAATACGCGGGTGGTAAACTTATTTATAGTTGATTGGTTATATTGTACTAGTTTTTCCGTTGGTTTTACTCCCGTAGCCTTTGCCACAAGGCAGCTTTTTTTCGAGATAAAAAGTAGCATAAAGATACTCAGCGATAATGTTGCTTTCATGTAATCGGAATAAATAAAAATAAAGTTTCTTTTTTTTTAAAACAAGTATTATTACTTGTTTATAAAAAGAACTTAAAAGTTAAAGTTATTGGATACCATTGACACGTATGCGGTGTTTTTTTGCGGCTCTCGTAAGTACTTCATAAATAGGAGTGCTAACAAACAATGTTACCTCTTCATTATGTTGGTTTAAAAGTATAGATTGATTGTATATTGGTATTCATAAAATGATTTGGAAACAGGATAAAATAGAAAACAAATTCCAATCTCTTTTTTGATGACAATCTCGGATTGATATCCCGGTAGATATTCCCAAAAGTTTTAAACGTAAAACCGTGTCATTTTTGTTTCCACACAGTGTAAAATAAATAAGTTATTTTCGCCAAAAACGGAATCAAAAAGCAATCTGTTTTTAAACCTTATGTTTATTTTACAGGTGGGTTACAAATTCACAATATTTGCGAATTTTCGGTTAAATGTAGGGACAGGGGTAACCTTGCTAAAAATTCGGATGTGAAACAAAAGTGGGTAGTCATTGTTGTACGGGAGATGTGCTCGCGGCTAATTACCTTTGTATCCTTTCGTGACAGTGAGAAAGGTACATTAGAGATCAATTATTTTGTTGAGATGGGATGGTACCATTTAATATGTTTATGATAGGGTGTAAGAGAAAGATAATTTGGCTGTTATTTTGTAGTAAAATTTAATTAATTTTTGGAGTTTAATACTTGCAAAGCTGTAAAACATATTAATTCAGGAAAGGACTTATTTAATACACTTAGTATTGTGATGAAATTGCATGTCAACTAAAAATATTGCAGTTTTGTAATCAGCTCATGATAAGAGAATATGAAAGAAGGAGACGAGTTGCGTCAACCAATAAAAAATGGAATAAGGACAAGATAATCTCAATGATATTTATGTAAGTAGCACAGGTCAACATATGCTTACAATTGCAACTTTAATTTCTTGTTTAATAAATTAAAGACATCTGACTATTGTCACCGTAAAACTTTGGATGCATTTAAGCGCGACGCAAAGTTTGCTGTGACTACAAACTTCGTAAATGTTGATCCGGGCTGGCCGTTAAGAAGCAAAGCAAAAGTTTCGCTTAAGCCCCGCTTAGTCCCTGATTACACGGTTTTTTGTGTAACTAGTTCTTATCCAACAACTCCCAACTTTTGGTTTGGCTGTGGCTCCGACGTAGAAAGATAAGTACAGAATTTTATATCTAAAGTAACACTGTGTAGTGGTATATGTACGTAGTAGGTAATATCTAGCAGTTCAGCTCCCATGACGTACCAACTCCATTATGATTCCGTTGTGAAAGAGATACAGAGCTATATAGGACAAAAAGCACTATCTCTTTTTCACAACGAATACATGATGGCAATTTTACGTCATAGTAAGGGGCCTGATCTGATAAAAATATAAATTATAAAAAACATATGTTACCAAAACAAACCTGCTAGCACTATACTATAACTATTGCTGGTTGAGTGACATGGGCTACTATTTATTAAAAAAAAAAACATCTCGGTTTCAGCAGATTATGCCACGGATGTGAAGTCACGGAAAATGGCTATTTTTTTGTGTGACTTCAATGTTTTTGTGCGAGAGTTGGATTTTTCTGGTGCAACATTTTAAAGATACTTTCAAACTTAACGAGCGTGCACTCAAAGTTAATGTGTTTTTTAATTAATGTAGCCTCGACGTGAATGAGTTTTTTTAGCATAGTTACTTCCACGTGCTGACTTTTTAAATACATTGAGTAATGTCATAAAAGCTACCACGCTACAATAGAATTGAACTGAGCATACTTGATTTTACTTTTACTTGGTTTTTTGACATAGCAAGCGAAATTGTGGCAGGGCCATGTGAAGTTTTCGGGATGAGCAATATGGGATAGATATGCGCTACCCAAATGCCTAGTGGATTAGCACTAGGCATTTGGGATATAGTTTTGGCATTTCGACAATTTTTTTCGCAAATGACCGGCTTGCTGCACTCGACTCGGTGGAGCGCAGAGCTAAGAAGCTCATCGGCGACATAAAACTGGTGGATGCCACGCTACACAGCTTGGCTCATCTCCGCAAGGTTGCCTGCTTGATGGTCTTCTGCAGATTGTACTTCGGCGAGTGTGCCCAAGAACTCCACGACCTCATCTCACCGGCCCTCTTTTACCATCGGACATCCAGACGCACTGCAACTTACCATCCCCAACTTGTTGCTATTCCACCAATTCCTACTAAGCGTTACCAAACATCTTTTATAATGGGCACAGCAAAGGAGTGGAATACTCTGCCTACGTCTATATTTCCGAACGCTTATAATCCTAATCAATGAACAGGCTTCTGGGTAAGCTCGCTCCATCGTAGACTTTGTCTCTGTCATCTCTGACCTAGGCTAGAGTCCAGAGCAAACCCATAAAAAAAGAACATTTTGATTGATTGATTTTGTCTGGAGCTGTTGTTTTGATTGGTTTGCTTTTGTTTGTTTTGTACTTTAAGTCTCCTACTGTTTTTAATAGGTATACCTTGACCTTCGACGATAATTAATTTAGTGTCCCTACCATTTAAGGGACAAGCCGAAAGGCTTTATCACAGGCACGTCTTCGTCTTCGGTAATTATTTCGTAAAGAGATGACTCAACACAGTAGTCATTAGTCTAAGGCGAAACTACGGATTAAAATACCTATATTTACAGACTAGATCAATCAATTAGTATCAAAAGCAAGCGAGCTACTGACGTGTAGGGTTCCGTACCAAAATCCAACTTTCTGGTGTTAAGCGTCTCTGAGCCGAAACGCGGACAGATAGATGGGCATGGCAAAACTATAAGGGTTTCTCGTTGACCACGGAACCCTTAAAAGGTATTTAAGGTTGACTTGACTGGAAATTCGATAGGGTGCGCGGAAATTAAATTTTTATCACGTTCAGTTTTTGTATAGAGTTACCACAAGTAAAGCTGTCCTTATGTATAACATTTGCCACTAAATAGAGTACCGTAAAGCCGGGTTACTTTAGTTTTGGTGTAAATCTTTAGCCAAAACTTTATACCAATAGGGATACAGTTACGTAAACACAGTGTGCTGTGTTCCTATTGGTTAACGAGTTAAGGTCAAAGTTACCCTCCAGAGCCAAAGTAACTCGATTTTAACCGGTACATTAACTTTTTTTTTACTATCGATAGGCATACGTTTGACCACTATCTCACCTGATGGTAAGCGATGATGCGGTCGAAGATGGAGCACGCTTGCCTAGAAGTAACTTATTCACTCTTGACTTCTTTATATTTGGAATTTTCAACACAGTATTAGACAAGTAAAAGAAAAGATAACTTTTGTGCTGCAGTAGTTACAACAGCTGAAGTGACACCGAAAGAGTAGACAAAAGTATGAAACTCCGTCCTCCGTTAATCGATCATGGATCTGCTTATATACCTAAAATGCATAGCACAAAAATACTGATGCACTTACCAAATACATTCATACATTATGGTGTGTCAGTAATTATGTCAATCTGACAGCAGTATCGTCGTCCATATCGTGATTGGTTTACCACTACAATATAATCCAGAATTGAAGCTGAATTTGCTTTTGTAATCGGCTGACGTGGCGTTTAATCCAAGTTCCGTTCAGGTGTAATACTATGAAATATACGTATATACCTCCGTGGTCGAATGGTTTAGGCGTTTGCCTTGTGACCCGTTGGTTGTGGGTTCGATTCCCGTGGGAAGCATACTTTGTAAAGTTGTTTCCAGTTTGGCTAGAACATTGCAGGCTTAAGTCTCACCTGATTGTCTGATAAAAACATGATTTCGTGCTTCGGAAGGCACGTATAAGCCGGTGGTCCCGGCCGCCAAATGGCGGTCGCCAAATAAACCATGTCAGAGGCCCCTGAGGCGGTTATGAAACTCTGACTCAAGGGTGGGTGGGGTCGTTAGACCTTACTGACACCGGTGGCGCATCGCCGTTCGTCTTGTGGTCCGATGATGGAACAGGCTTGGCGGAATTAAATTATGCAATTCCGTCGCACATTCCCCAAAATGCAACCGTTAGAAAACCGACAAGCTAGCAACTCTTCGTCGATGCACAAGACTTCGGAGCATAGTCGCGACGAGCCTATCATTGCCGATGATCCTCTTGGCTCGTTTCTCAATTGACTCAAGGGCATCAAGCTGGTATCTGGCAGATACGTTCCAAAGATGAAAGCAGTACTCCATACACGATCGATCTTGCGCTTGATAGAGTTTGAGCAGCTGTTTCGGCGTGAAGTACCGTCACATTTTTCATGTAAACAAAAAATTAAGACTTGTGGTTAAGAAGTGTACTGAAATCAAATGACATGTGACGTCACACGAATTTTCAACGCACTGCATCGTCTTATTTTTTTGTTTACCTGAAAAAAGAATTTATTTGGGGTTGATTGTCGCTTAGATGATATTTATTGTAACTTGAATTTGAAAGTATTTTAAGTACGAGATATCTTTACTACTTTACTTTAACTGTATAATTCTTTTCTACTACATACTTTTTTGAAAGTATTTTAAGTACGAGATTTCGGCTTCAGTTGTCGACGTTGCCCGTCCACGAGAAATGTTAGAAAATAACATAAAACAAATATTAAAACAAAAACATCACGCCCTCTTTGGTACATAATGACATCACTAAATGTACATTTTGCCCTATTTTATGTTACGTCCGTCTGCAACATGTGCGAACACGACATTTTACTTTGCGACTGCTGCTCCACAATTGCCTTCGAAGAAAGCTGACCGTTACACCGTACAGTTTTATGGTAATGAAAAATGAAACTTGGAAGTTATTCAGTTTCTCTTGGTAAGTGATAAGTATGTAAGGTGCGACGGGTTAAGCAAGAAGCTTTGTTGAGTATTGCATAGAATGTACTTGAATGTACATCTCCTTTACATATAATAAAATCGTAGACTAACCGTGTCTGTACGTTTGTGGGAGCATCACGCTTAAACCACAGATTAGATTGCAAATCTAAGTACTTAAAAATATTAAGTGATAACCCGAGTAACATTTAGCGTTTATTTCATCAAAATCAACCCACAAAATCAAAAGATATTGATTTTTTAAGTTTAGGAAGAAACTTCCTAATGTATTTTGATGAGTCAGAGCGCTATCTATTGAGAAAAATAAAATGCACGAAAGCATTCAAAATTGTTGAGTTATTTGTGAAACTTTTAATACGTTGCAAAATAAGAGTGATCATTTTATACCTTTTCGTTATTGATCGATACAATCGATCCACAAAATCAAAATATATTGAATTTTTAGTTTAGTAAGAAACTTCCTTATATATTCTGATTAGTCAGAGCGCCATCTATTGAGGAACCAAAAAATGCATGAAAGCATGAATGTTACACCAAAACACATTGATTGAGTTATTTGTGAAACTTTTAATACGTAGACGTAGCAAAATAAAAGTAAACATTTTAATACCTTATCGTTATTTACCGTTACATACGGGCTTCTTATTTAACGTCTTCCGCTGCCAAATATTTTGTCAGTTTACATGGTCGATAGATGGCGTTGCACTGATGACGCGTGTTTCTGAATTGCGGTGTTAAGATTTTCCGCTGGAGAATGACCTCACATAATTTCTAAACACAATCGTGATTCGAAGGAATTTCGATTTGGTCTCTGAAAGGTCTTAAACTGTTAGGGACCATAATTGGTTAAATCTCTGGTGCTGGTTTCGTTTAAAGTGCATTTATCGTAGAGTCTTAAACTGATTTAGTTTTGCGAAGTTCTGGACGATTCGACTTGCGGATCAGGCCTGTAGGGTTCCGTACCAAAGGTGCTGTGCTGACGGGACCCTACTGCTAGGCCTCTGCGATTGATTCCGTTTAGAGCAAAGCAACGAACGGTTCGATTTGCGAAACAAGGCTAATAATAATAAATAAAAATCTTATATTTCAGACAGAGTCCATTTTTTGGTTAGTAGTTAGGTTTTTTTATAATAATAAGGTATCGTACCAAAGGTGGTCACGGTGACGGGAGCGATCGATTTTGGGAGGCTACTCTCTAAGTCCGAAGTCCGTAGTTTCGGGCTTAGTTGCTGACGTATTCTACTCCGTATCACCTACAGACTTACGATTAGTCCCGAACCCGAACTAAGAATGAATGACAACACGATTTCGCAGTAACTGTCAAATCGTGTTATCATTAGTTCTCATTGGTTAGGTGATACGGAGTGGAATATTTTTTTTACAATAGGTAGGCATACGTTTGACCACTATCTCACCTGATGGTAAGCGATGATGCGGTCGAAGATGGAGCACGTTTGCCTAGAATAAACCTATTCACTTTTGTCTTAAAGACTCCCAGGTTGCCCGCAACTATGTTTTTAATTCGTGCTAAGTATCAAACGGTTCGGTTTGCGACCCAAGGCAAATTATAGGGTTCCGTGCCAAAGTTGCTAATGGGACCCTATTATTTAAGCCTTCGCGTACGATTTTGATTTGTGCGAACCCAGTCGATTTTTAGGGTTCCGTACCAAGTTTGCTAACGGAACCCTTTTTTTTAATAAGCCACCACTGTCCGTCTTACTTCAGTTTATGCGTTTTATTTTTGTCTCGCTAATATAAAAAATGTCTTCTAGAAAAAGGTCGAATCTTTCACAATATAGCAAAATTCTTAATCTTCTTTATTTAAAACAAAGTCGGGTTTGTTCGAACACTTTTCTAACTCGAGAACGGCTCGACCGATTTTCATAGTTTTTGTGTTTTTGGATTAGTCTTCGTCCGGAATAGCATAATAAGAATTAAAATACAAAAAAAAAGAGTATGTAGGTAGGGTAGGTATGTAGGATAGGTAGGTAGGGTAAGTAGGGTAGGTAGGGTAGGTAGGTAGGTAGGTAGGGTAGGTAAGGTAGGGTAGCTATGGTAGGTAGGATAGGTAAGTAGGTAGGTAGGGTAGGTAGGTTAGGGTCGGTAGGTAGAATAGCCAGTTGACGGGAGCGAAGCCGCGCGGGTCAGCTAGTTGGTAATAAATACATTATAACAATGAACTTAATCTCACGAAACCATGGTGTTCAAAAGGTGCCGTAGCTCAGACTCCTTTTGCCCGCGGCTTCACTCACTCGAAAGGTGTTTTATCCACGGCCATCGCCTACCATTCAGCCGTCAAAACGTGATTCATTATTCGTGATTTTGTATGGGTTACTGTTGCCTGAAATAAAGGAATAATAATAATAATAATTAAAGTTATTTACAAAACCCACACATTACCACTTTCACATTTATAATATAAGTAGGATTACACAACGGTGTGACAGGTCCCCAACTCCTCAGCAAGCATGTTGTTTTATCCCTACATTGTGGCTGCATTGTATCAGACTGTATTAAGTTCTCGTTGGACAATTAGTATTATTTCCACGAATGCGCTGGTTGGACGCTATCTCTTCGGGTTAAACCGAGTTTTTATTGCCTCCATTTTATTTAGACGTAAAAACTCTGTGTGTATGTTTTGTCCGAATACATTTTTAGGGTTTGTTATTTTTTTATGAGATAGTTGCTGTTATATGGGTTTTACAGATGACGGCTCAACAACTAGACTAAAAAAACTTAATATGTACAAACGCGTACAAAAATAACTCATTGGGCATTGAAAAATTCATCCACATCGGTCAGAAGGAAAAGTGCCCAAAATGCTGGTACAGTGGTACCTACTGATAAAGCGCGTCGTGGATCTTCGTTCGCGCAGAAAAGAAAGTATGGTCCCGAAGATTAACGAAAGAAAGCAAACTTAAAATCAACCTTATATTACTACCATAAGGTTCATAATACACTGCAGCTGTTAGTTCCGTCTCATTCGCAAGTCACGTGCATGCCACGCGGCGCGCGCTTACATGGTGGCAGCGGCCGACCAATAGCGGAACAGGAAAAAGAAGCGCGTTGCGTGGAGCGTGCCAATTGGTCAATAGCATTTCCCGCGCTTTGAAAATTCATCTTCTGCGCAGATACATCGGTAAGCCATATCAGTTGGGTACTACTGTACCATTGTTACTTTGAAGGGTCATGCTAATTCTTTTTTTCTAGCCTATATTGTCCCACTGCTGGACAAAGGGCCCTCCTCTCCTTTTTCCACACAACTCTGTCCTGAGCTATGTCGGGGCAGTCGTTTCGATAGGAGTCGAGCTCATCCTGCCATCTTCGTTTTGCCAGCCGCATGTCAGATAAGAAATGGGTGATACAAGAACCACCAAATGGGTCCCATTGATTGCCAGAAGACATGACATCTGATTTTTTGCCCGAAAATATCCAACTCTCTGTTCACTTGAAGAGTCACATAGCTGTTTACTGATGTCTCGAAAACCTCAATCAGCACTCGGACTACATTGACCTAATTTTTCAATAACAAACGGCTCAAACATACATCCCTCTCTCTCATACCTCCCAATAAAGTTGTTATGTTTGTGCCGAGAATTAAACATAACTGGCAAAGTGTAAATGTACAAGTAGTATACATCTGCTTAACCCGTCTCGGAATACTGACGTCATATTATGAAAGAAAATTTTCACATATTCAAAAGTATGAACAATAAGAAAGATTATGTACAATATTAAACAAAGCAAACAGGTAGACCGTGGAAACTTTACACGCAGTTAATTTTACAAAGGTTCTCAACCTAAAAGTTATGTTATGGGGTGTAACTTGAAAAGTTAATTAGCCTTTTGTTTCAGAAAGAGGGCTTTGTAATAATTAATAAGACGCTTGCGCAGTTGTCTTCGTGTTAATTCAGGACTTTTCATAAAACATCAAGCTTCTATTGCCTAATGGGTTAGGTAGAAGAGGTGTAAGTTTAGTAAATTAGTATTCCATCAGTAATACCCATGAAGTAGGGACGAGTGTAATCCATAACCTTTCGTCCTAAAAATACCTTATTATCTAAACTAATAGCTTCAAACGAGCAATTCGTGTATATATCTATTACTAATATATAAAGCTGAAGAGTTTGTTTGTTTGTTTGCTTGAACGCGCTTATCTCAGGAAACTACTGGTCCGATTTGAAAAATTATTTCAGTGATAGATAGCTCATGTATCGAGGAAGGTCATAGGCTACATATCATCACGCTAAGACCAATAGGAGCGGAGCAGAAGAAGTTGCGCGGGTCAACTAGTGTATATATATATATATATAATTTGAATCTCGGAAACGGCTTCAACGATTTTCATGAAATTTAGTATGCAGGGGCATTTGGGAGCAATAAATTGATCTAGCTAGTTTTCATTCAGAAAACGTAGTAAAAAAAAAGCGAGCAAAGCTCGGTCATCCAGGTACCTAATATTAATATTGTGAAAGTTTGTACATATGGATGAATGTATGTTACTCTTTAACGCAAAAACTACTGAATGGATTCGGATGAATTTACCACACATACAGTTTATAACCTAGGTTAACACATCGAACCTTTATTATTTCCCTTGACTTTTTATTATTGTACGCTAAACGCGTGCATGGAGACGCAGGCGGCAGCTAATTCAATAATATTTGTTTAAGACTCAACGAATTTTCAGGCACATAATACTGTTTTACGAAGCAATTAATCAAAAACTTGGTTATGGAAATCAATCCCTCGGCACCTACTGCAGCCACAATACCAGCGAGTTATTCGTATTTTTGAATCAATATCACCGTATTGAAATAAAGAAAAAGAAAATTTTGGAACATCAACACTTTGATATAAAACCTTTGTATTCATGCGTCATGTTGACAACGGCTACCAGGCGCCCATAGCACTGGGAGAGCTTTCAAACGAATATTATTTGTTATTGCACTGTCACCCGTCATTCTTTTAAACGAGTGAAATATTAGTACGATTTATATCACTTTTTATGGCTTGTATGTGTACAGTACGTCTACCATGAGTTTTATCAATCTATACTCGCTAGCGACTGTAGTTAAAAAAATGTATGAAAACTTAGAAAAAAACAAGATTCTAATTGATTTTTTTAGTTGTTTACTAAGAAGCAAGCAAGTTGCAAGTAAAACTTTAGTTAACAACTAAACACATAAATTAGAAACTTGTTTTTTTTAAAGTTTTCTCACATGTTTTTAACTACAGTCGCTAGCGAGTATAGATTGATAAAACTCATAGTAGACGTACTGTACGCAAAAGAGATGTGTTTGCGGGACACCTATCATTTGTACACTATTCAGAAAATCTCATGATTATTTTTAAAATGTTTGGTGCTCTAAAATGTACTTTACTAAGATACACGATAAATCACACATCACACAGAATCCAGAGTTATAAGTAAAGCTCTTGCCTATATCGATTTATGCATGCTTATGAAGACTTACTTCATGAATTTACCACACATGATGAAATTTGCTGACTTGTTTTCAGAGATAATATCTTGTTAGTTGTGATCATAAACTTTTTAATGAACCAGTAATTTCATCCACCCAAACGTTCAAAGTCATCAATGTGTATGTACACGATAAATTATATTTATTATTCAAATTGGTTATAAATAACAGGTATACTTTTACACCTATATTTTCGTAAATTTATGCTTGATAAGGTCGGTGTTTTCTAGCTGCCTGAGAAGAAACAACGAAACAACAATCAAAGGTAAACATGAAATCACGTCATAAGTCTTTTGACGACCTATGTGAAGATACGCGTAGAAATATATTTAACCAGTTTAAGAAGGACCTTTGAGTTTGTAACGACCCAAAACCCAAATTGTTTAGCGTATTTTACACGACCGCCATAGACTATTATTTATCATATTCGTCACGGGCAGTTACGCAGATCAGAGAAGATATATTTTTTGTGCGATAATATCGGTCACCGCAGATTTTCTTTTCACATGTTCTATTTGGCGTTTCCGGACGATCAGTCATCGGTGGTCCAATTTTTTCGGGTACTGTAATATGGTGGTTGATATTCCCAGACATTATAGAAAAATGGGTCTCTGAAATTAGGCTTCTTTTTCTACATAATTTTCTCTTAGTTAGGTAGTACGTAAAGCTTGTAAACTAGTGCGTGACCGCTTTTTTAAAGATTGAAGAAATTGCTTTTAAGTTAAAAAATTACTTCACTATTTTAGGTAGAAGATTGGTTGGCGATTAGTTTATTTAATAGGAATCATTTCTGTTCAAGCGAAATAACGTCTATTATTTATGCGGTTCTATATAGTACGTATCTACATATGTTTATTTTCAGGTTGCAAGGTATGGTAGTTTATTTATATTATGTATTCGTCTAATTACTATCGATTTGTTTGCGTGATATTTTGATTAGTTGCTGCCATATCTATTTTCTATACTTACTAATATATAAAGCTGAAGAGTTTGTTTGTTTGCTTGAACGCACTAATCTCAGGAACTACTGGTCTGATTTAAAAAAATATTTCAGTGCTAGATAGCCCATTTATCGAGGAAGGCTATCGAGGATATATATATATATATATCATCATGCTAAGACCAATAGGAGCGGAGCAGACGAAGTTGCGCGGGTCAACTAGTTCTAAAATATACGGTAGTGAGAGTGGGCTGCAACTTTGTTGTATCTGAAGAAACAAATAATTACTTTCCTTAATAAACTCTAACTCTGTTTGGACCTTAATTTGATACTCGATACAAGGACTTAACTGAAGTGCAAGTTCTTAAGCTTGTTAACACTATCATGATGGATTATACTCCTGATCGCCACTACCCAATAACTGTCGTAAATGTTTGATGAGAGGGAGGGATAATTGATACTCCATTGGAGAAGGATTATACGCATAAGAGCGGTTAATGATACCTACGGGACTCGAAATATTCTATACAGGTTGACTTTCTAATTTGTTGGCTATCTCAGAGAGTGAAAAACCTATGAAAATGAACACCTTTCACACATAGGGGAACACTAAAAAAAATCTGCTGTTCTCGACATTTTGTCGAGTAACGCGAATTAGCATAATAGCTTATTTATATTCAAAATTAGAAATAAACATCTTGAAACTGAATTAAAAATAGGTGTTATCCCCAGCCGATTGAACTGAACTTATGCATACATGTTTGCTTTTTATTACAATGCACGGTTAGCTAAATTGCATCATTCTAAATCCAATATCTTCTGACTTCCAAAGATGGCGGACCAATTATTTTTTATGCATTGCCATGATATGGCTATCAAAGAAAATAAATGTTTTTTTTTTAATTAATATTCTTTCATATTTCAGACGTGATTCCATCGTAAAAGTTGTCTAAAATATTCATCGACACTTATTTTCATGTCAACCCCGCCTGAACGTTACCAATGAATAAAAAATCACCATGTATGTGTTAGCTTGATACCAGCCATTGCCAGTCATATTCTGCCAGAATCTACTCCGAAATCGAACTCAGGGAGTTGGCTAATTTTAGGCGGGCACGGCGGCGCTAGTGAAATTAAGAATGGACCAATGCCATTTGAATTTGGAGTCTGACTGTTTTTGGTCGATTCATTCATTGTTCAGGGTTGAAATTTAGGTACTATCGATTTTTTAATATCATAATAATCGATCGTGAATTAACTGTAGATATATTGAGGGGGGGAGAGAGGTCAAAGGAAAATGGATGGATTGTGTGAGGAGTGATATGAAATGAAAGAAAAGGGTCATAGCGTGTCATGATGTAGTCACCGGACTTGAAGGAAAAAACGTATTGAGCCGATCCCAAGTAACACGGGTGAAGACTGAATATGTTGAGTTACGGGTATTCTAAGCAAGGCAGTTTGATATAAGTAGCGCCCGCGATTTCGTACGCGCATATCCCGTTTTTTCCATACCCGTCGGAATTTCATAAGATCTTCGTGCTCCCCTACACTCCTCTAGGAACTTAAATACCAAATTTCAGCTTTCTACGACAGAATTTTTAGCTGTGGGTTGTCTGTCAGTCACTCACAGAGTCACTCAGTAACGGAAGAATTGTATATATTAAGATTGAAAAGCAGCACTAAATAAAGTAAAAAGCAAAACTTTACTCATTTACGGACGTGGCCTCTACAATAATATACAAAATAAATTATATTCAACCTTTCTAGCCATGAGGTGTCTGCTAATTAACGTTAAAAACTGTAGCATTTCCTGAAAGTTGCTGAAAAGACAGAATTACCTGCGACTCGAGGTTTTAATTAGCTACGAGAGATTGCACTTTATGCTATTTAAGGTGCAGGGAAAATTGTCTCTTGAAGTCCGAAATAGGCGACATTTATAAAAGGATTCTTCAACATTTAAAATAGACAGCGCTTTCAACCTCTTTGACATGCTTTCTAAAATATTTAATTCTTAAATACGCATTTTTCTTAGACACGCAGGGATATTTATTTAGTTTTTATTTCGGCCTAAAAACCATAGTGAAGTAAAAAAAATTAGTATAATTTTTGACTTTGCCGTCTGCGCTGGTTTTATTTTAGGCATCGGGTCGACATGTGTAAATCTACCCAGTGTCTAACAAATGGATTTTCAAAATTATCTAACATTTTTAGTTAAGTTGTTAAACTAAGGCTTTCTTTCCCTTATCGTGTCTTCAAGAAAGTGGTAGTGTACAACTTGGTAAGAGTTATATTGCCTAAGTTAAAACACCCCAGGCACACTGTACTTAAAACACCGCGGAGTCAAAGTGTTTCATGATTAATTCGGTATGTCTCGATTGATGGCCTTAAGCTATTTTAGTTCTTCTTTCAATAGTATGCAAGAACCTTTTGGAGTTTTTGGAGGCTTCCGCAAACCACACCACTTTTTCGATCACTAGGAATGGCAAGCCGTGCTCTTAGGTGAAGCGAGCTTAATATTTTGGTATGATCCCAATAGCCATCTCAACTTCGCTGAGCACATAAGGCTGGCACGATAAGAAAGTTATTTATATAAGTTATTTTTTTTTTAAGAAAATAGTAACATACTGTTGACCGATATCCGAAAGCCTGTACAGACTCTAGCTGTACATTATCAGGTAGTATAGAAGTCTTTGTCTGTAAAGAAATACTCGGTTTATGGAATATTGAAGGCAAATGTTAATTAGCTTCGTGTGAAACTTTACAAACTTCTTCGAAATGGTCGAAGTAAGTACTCTTTGTTTAATATCAGTTTTAATTATCTGGGACCCTTGAGAAAAGATAGCGAACGAATTGAAAAAAAAAAACGAATGAAGGAAAATCATAGATTGAATGACAAGTATGCAAGAATATAAAGGTAACCTTCCTATTCTACATTGGGCATCTATCTACTGTGGATTTTTTCTACATGGAAATACATTTGTGTAGTTTTAAAGACAAACAAAACTGTTGCTTATCCACTCAGAATCCGTAAGTCCCTTTCGGGACAAGCCACCGACGCTCGCGCGGTTTAAACTTTATTTGTTAAACTTACGGCGACTTGCGTTTATTTTCACTTGGCCCAATAGGGACTTACGGATAATAACGTTTAGGAACGATGTTGCCCCTCGGGGGCTGATGGAGGCTGAGTGGTTATTTTATTTTAGGCAAAATAGGTATACTTAGGTAAACAGACGAGTTACAGGTTAGTTAAATTCCAGTATCTGTGTGATTGAGTGCATTAGTATCTGGTAGGTATGTTTGCTTTTCTGCTTGGGTGGAGCACCGTCGTGTCCTCGTCGAGGCGATCGGCGGCGGCGACCTCTCGCGTCCGGCCCTGGTTCAATCCATGGTCCGGAGCGAGGAGGCATGGGAAGCGGTCACCTCCTTCTGCGAAGCAGTGATGCTAGCGAAGGAGGAGGCTGAACGCGTGCGAGAGAGGGAACGCCCCAGCCGCCGCAACAGAAGAAGACGTCCCGGGCGTCGGGAATCGCAGAGTGATTCCCGGCCACCGTAGGCGCAGGTCTGCGGACGGCGAGCGTTGGGTGGCTCGTCATCCGATCAGGACCACGCCCAGGTCGACGGCGCGCTGTGTTCCACGCGCACCTCAAAGAGATGTCAGCAAAGTAGACGGGGCCCGGTAGGGCCAGTGCCTGCCGGGGTTGCGGAATCTGTTCGAAAGAGCCGCCGCGGCCCTGGAACACAAAGGGCATTAGGAGGAGCACGGATGGGTTTTAGTCAGTAAGAGTCTGACACTCCCTTCTGCTTCACCCAGAGCGGGAGGGGTCATTTGATGATTTCCCATCCATAAAAAAAAAAAAAAAAGGTATGTTTGCTTTTGTTATTCTTCCTTAAATGAAATAAGGTGAAAGATTCGTCGTGTAAAATTGAATAAGCAAAATATTTTGCTTTTATAAAAATTTGGCACGTCACGTTATGATAAAACCTAATTCTAATGATACAGCAAATTCGACACAGACTTGAAGGTTCGTTAAGTCGCAAGATCATTATTAGATAAGATTTTCAGTCGATTCGGTTCGTGTATTTTAACGTAGGTTCCAAGCCAAGTAGTTTCTTGTATCATCGCTATTCTGGATAACTGAGATTTCCCTAACCTAATTTTGGATTGAAGTATCTTCTTTTCCTGTGGAAAAGAGATGCTTTATTTATTTATTTTATTTTATTTAGGAACACCAACGACATACTTACAATAACATGCTTTCAAAGGTTTCTAACTTAAAAAACCGGCCACGTGCGAGTTGAACTCTCACGAAGGGTTCCGTAACGTAAACAAAAAAAAAACACGTTTCTTTTATGGGAGCCTCCTTTTATTTTATTATTTATTTTATTTTGTTACTTTTTGTTATAGTGGTAAAAGAAATACACACTCTGTGGAAATGTCAACTGTTTACCTATTACGGCTCTTAAGATGCAGCCCACAAACGCGTCTTCGACCACATCATCGCTTACCATCAGGTAAGATAGTGGTCAAACGCGTGCCCATCAGTAGTAAAAAAAAAAGCCCGCTGATAGACAGACGGACAAACGGACGCTGGACAACAGCGAAGAATTAGAAGTAGAGTTCCGTTCCGTAACCTTTGGGCACGGAACCCTAAAATAGATTTTAAAGATAAAATAAATTACCTAGATACTTTTAAAGACGTGACAATAATGTTAGAAAAGATTTTTATATTTTTGCTCGCTTTTTATAAGTAACGTTTTAGCTATTGCTCGTCAGAAAACCTTTTACTTTAAAAGGAATTTCTTATAATCTGATTACTTTTCCAGTTACTTCCGAGTACTTTAGCAAAAATGTTATAGGTAACTTAATTTAGTCTACATGACGTTAATTTATGGAATTGATTTGGAATTTTAAGTACTCCTATACATATTTTGGGGCCTTAGGCAAAATCCAACTTGCACTTGCCTAAGGCCTCAAAATATTTGCCCCGGCTTCGCTTGGATGTAGTTTTTTTTTTCAACATTTTCTTTCATGCAAACCTTGCCCGGACAATAACGAACACAACAAAAAAAGAATTATCTAAGTCTGATCAGTCGTTACGAACATATGCGCCTACATACATACATTTCGACGATTCTTTTTAATTTATGTAGATAGATAGATTATGCGTTCCAGGGATATGTTTAGGTTCCATATAATAGGCAACTGGACACAGATTCAGACTTCGGGCAGCTACTGAGAAAATTCTTTGATGAAATATTACACATCGCCCTTCCTGAGAATCGAACCATCCTGTGTTCGATTCCCTCTCAACTCATGTTCGGTAGACGCTTGGGATTCATTTAATCCCTAAATGTCCTAATTTTCTATTCCAGGGTACGGTCTACCGGTGTACCAAATTTAGTTTAAATCTCTTCAGCCGTTAAGCCGTGAAGTGCGTTCTATCTAATATATACGTGTCGTGCCACGGTGTTTGTTATCGATCTCCTCCGAAATGGCTCGACCTATTGTCATGGAATTTTGTGTATATATTCGGACGGTATGAGAATAGGTGGTAGGGTATTCTTTTTTTTAGAACCGCAAACTAACGCTTGCCGAGCCAGCTAGTATTAATATATAATACTCTATGTTGGCATACTGACCTTGACAAAACACAATTTATCAACTCTCCTATAAAATCAATAAACCATGCCACCCTATCGCAGTAAGACATAACGATCTCCTCAATCTATCAAATCCAACGAGCCGTGTTACACCTAAATAATATTTATTAGTGTACATACGACATTATGAGTTACGATAGTGTACGCCAGATTCCTATTCTAAGCAGTCGCATGAATATCATTGGGCACGCATGCTCCTTTCTCTGCCACTGTGAAACAAATTCAGAAGATTAAAGGCCGGTTTTAGGTTAGAACTGAAGAATTAGCTCATTTTTTTAACGGAACATCAAACATATCCAAATTGCGTGAATGGTTAAACCATAGACGCTGGGTATACAGCGTAAGTGATAACAAAGAAACACAAGATTGGCGTCCTGAAACAGGGACACGAAGTACGAAGTGGATGACGGGACGTCTTTCTTGTTGGAAAGAAGAAGTGCAAAATCATGACCGTTGCCGTTGGAAGGAATAGAGGGAGTCTTTTGTCCAGCAGAGGAACAGCAACGGCTAGAAATAAATGATAAGGTGACACGTGTTTTGTAGAAGCGTGTGATAGCTATACAACTTGAAATGATAATAACAATAGGTAAATCATGGTTGAAAAATCCTACAGTATTAATAGATATTGTTTACTTTTTCTACTGATACAACGCAATAACGGTCATTGACCCACATATATTTATTGACTTTCTTAAAATCAAAAACAGAAATAATGACATAAAGCTGTCCTGAATCGACTTCTATCGTGATCCTTTACGTTCTCTAGTAATGAAAAACGACTCATAATTTATTGGTCGAGTGTCTACGGAAAGGTCAATGTACTTTTTGCACCTTTATCTGGCGCCCAATCATTTACAATATCAATAGTACAACAAAATATTATTTTTTTGTAGTTATATCTCTCTCTTAAATATCTCTTTTATTCCACCATGCTTTGTAATTGGTACTTCCTCTTTTAGAAATTACAGACTATGTATTGTTCTGATGTATAAGCTATACATATGTCTATAATGCTAGGGCAACACTACCGTAATATGGCAATAATTATGGCCATAATTATTGACATATTACGGTAGTGTAGCCGTAGCATATTCACACTCGAACTTAACTCATCGTCGCTTATAACGTAGTAAAATTCAAAGTTTAAAACTAACTAGGCGAACTCGAATCGTGAATAAGTGAGCGCAAAACCGAAACATGTTAGCAAAATTGTAATTACAGGATTATCACGTTAGCCCTTGCTCTAAGTCAGGTAACTCAACACACAGACTAAGCAGTAGTTAGCACAGACTTAGCGAATATGATTAATTGCTACCTACATAATTTAGCTCTAATTTACCCAGCTTAGTGTCACAGGCTTGGGTAAGGCTGACGATCCATTGAGGCAGAGCAGAGCAGTGACGATTCTACACTGATTTTTTGTTAGACTATGTTGTTCCACTGCCGGGAAAAGGTCTCTCCCATGTTTTCCAGCTAACTTTATCTGTTGCTTTTTCCTGCTAATACGTTAGGAGTGACTCCAATTCATCACGCCAGTGGTTTTTAAGCCTGCCTCGGTTGCGACGTTCGTCTTCAGGCACCCATCGCGTGACCATCTTGGCCCATCTGTGCTCGAGTGCCCGCCCAATTACATTTTAGCCTCGCTGATTTGTCTCCAATATCGGCGATGTCTGTCCAGGGTCTGCAGTCTCGCCATAGATAACGATCGCGTAGCGACCGAATTTGGTGGTTAAGTCCTAAGGCCTTTTTTACTATATATAGGCATACGTTCAATACTCAATACTCAATACTCAATTCTTTATTGCGTTCCATATGTATAACATAGATGGTATATACAAGTTTAGAGAACAATATGGACCCTGTCGGGCACAGCAAAAATTAGGAGAGAGGAAGACGGCTAAGTAGCATTTCAAGGTATTCAATATTTTCAAAAATTATTTTAAATGTAGAATTTTATGTATAAATATGGATATATTTATTAGGTCCGAGTTTGTATTATAGGAAAAAAAAAATGTCTAAACGTAATCGGTAAATAAATGTCAAATTGTATGTATCATCTTGTATATATGAGTTCGAAGACTGTGAATTGATTGTAAAAAAAAAAGAAAAAAGAATAATAGGTCAAAAAATGTCAAAATTAAATAGGTTAATAAATGTCAAAAAGTAATAGGTAAATAAATGTCAAAAAGTAATAGGTAAATAAATGTCAAAATTTAATAGGTAAAAAAATGTCAAATTGTATGTATCATTATGTATATATATTAGGTCTGTGTTTGTTGGTGTACTATTATTATAAATTGAATAAGAATAATAGGTATTTTGGAATTGTTTGAAGTATATTCATTCATTAAGATTAATTATGTTATTGTTTGTGTATTCATATTTCTTTTTTACGTTTGATTTTTATACGTACCTGTGTTTGGTGAATAAGAGAGAGAATAATTTTACTTTACAATTAATTTGTCATCAAAAAACTCTTTTACTGAGTAATATGATTTGGATTCCAGAAATTGTTTCAATTTATTCATAAATATATTTGTTTTGCTTACTTGTCTAATATCATTTGGAAGATTATTATAAATTTTTGTGGACATTACTAAAGGGCTGGTTGAGTGCATTTTAAGTCGGGATTGAGGTATGTTTATTTTGTTTTTGTTGTGTCGAAAATTGAATCTTGTTTGTGTTTCTTCACAAGTTGTGTAAAAATCTGGATGTTTTCTGACAAATTTACATAGTTCTAAGATGTATAAACAGGGAAGTGTGAGTATTTTATGTTTACGGAAGTGTGGTTTGCAGCTATCTGTTTGATCTATGTTGGTTATTATTCGAATTAACTTCTTTTGTAAGATAAATATGGTTTGTGAATCTGTACTGTTACCCCACAACATGACCCCATAGCTAAGCCATGCCTGGGCATATGCGTAGTAAGTGACAAGTGCAGTCTGCAGGTTAGTAGTTTTTTTAATTTCGCGTAAGGCATATGCAAATTTTGATAGTTTAGCTCTTATTTTCTGTATATGGGATTTCCAATTTAGGTGGGTATCTATAGACAAACCGAGGAGAGTAAACTCATTGACTTGTTCCAGTTTTGTATTATTAAAAATAAAATTTATTTTTAATGGAGATTTTTGATGGGGATGAAAAGTAATTAATTTTGTTTTGGTGTAGTTAATCTCTAGATTATGGTTATCCATCCAGTTTACAGCTGTAGAAAGAAGAGAGTTTAATTTGTTGTTTATATTATCATCGCTCTGGCATGAGGTGAGCAGGGAAATGTCGTCCGCAAATAGAACACATGGTCCATTTATTATTTTAGGGAGGTCATTTATGTATATAAGAAACAACAAGCAGCCTATTACACTCCCTTGGGGAATTGATGCGTTAACTGTTTTACTGTCGGATCTCATTTTAATTATTTCATGTGTGTTCTCATCAAAAAATTCGATTTCTACTAGTTGTATCCTATCCTTTAGGTATGATACAAACCATTCATGAGCCTTTCCGCGTATTCCTATCCCATGTAACTTGTCCAGTAGTATTTTAAATTGCACCTTATCATAGGCTTTAGTCATATCGAGCAGCATACCAATGGCATAGTTTTTATTATTAATTGTAGTTAGGGCCTCTTGTACGTATTTGTAGACTGCTAACGTTGTAGACCTGTTTTTACGGAAACCGTTTTGGCAGTCGTCAAGTATTTTATATTTTTCACAAAACGAGTACACGCGGTCACACATTGCCTTTTCAAAGATTTTAGACGCTGTTGGTAACAACGCGATGGGGCGATAGTTGTTAGGGTCGGTTTTAGAATTTTTCTTGTGTATGGGTTTTATCAGTGCGTTTTTAAGTTGATTGGGAAAGGTTCCCTCTTCAAACGATTGGTTTATTAATTTATAAAATGGTAGGGTTAGTTCATCTGCGCATTGCTTAAGTAGAAATGGGGGAAGTTCGTCTACTCCATGGCTCTTTTTATTTTTTAAGTTTTTTATTATTTTATTTACTTCATAAGGATCGACAGGGCTGAGGAACATTGTGTTTTCTGTGGGGCAAATCACAGGGGCTCCTTTTGCTGATGAGGCTTTTTCCCCAATAGAAGCGAAGAAGTCATTAAAAATATTAGATATTTGCTTAGGTTCGGCTATTAATTTGTCTTTGTGATGTAATTTTATGTTATGTTTTTCCTTTTTTATTGATTTGTTTGTTCTTTCATTTATTATGTTCCACATAGTTTTTACTTTATTTGTCGACTTTTTTATTTTATTTATATATTGCAGTTTTTTTGCTGTTATTACCGATTGTTTAAGGATTTTTTCATATTTTTTATAATGTTTTGATAGTATGGGATTGTTTGTTTTAATGGTAAGTATTTTTAGTAGTCTTTTGTTTTTGCAAGATTTTTTGATTCCCTTAGTTAACCAGTACTTCTTATATATAGTTTTGATTTTTATTTTCTGCAGCGGAATACACATATTTAGAATTTTATGTAAAATATTATTAAAGGCACTATAGTTTTCATTTATATTTTTATTTGGTTGTATTATTTCATTCCAATTTTGATTTTTTAATTCAAATTTAAAATTTTCTACGTTTTGGGTGCTATATAACCTTTTTTTCGCGAACCAGTTTGTTTTTTTATTGCTGTCGCTAAGTAATTTCGTGTGGAAGATGGTTGCACAGTGGTCTGAGAAACCTAATTCTTCCACGGTGGTATAAGTATGCCTATTATTAAAATTTGTAAAAATTAAGTCTAAGCATGTTGAGGTAGTTTGTGAAATACGTGTGGGGACTTTAATATGTTGCATGAATTTATATTCCAACATTAGATCCAAGAACAGATTAGTTTTTAAACAGCTGTCTAACATATTTATATTTAAATCTCCTCCTAATATCACGTTATATCTTGAATATTTCCTATTAATATAATACATCATTTCTTTTAATTGACGAGTAAATACTTCCTCCTCTCTTCTATTCCAATAAATTGTAATTATAAGTACATTCTCATTAGGTAGTTCTATTGCACATAACTCTATACAATATTCAACAGACATATTGCTAATTTTACAGATTTCTTTGTACTCGAAATGGTTTTGTAACAAGATACAGACGCCGCCGCCTCCTCGAGTACGGCGACAATAAGATGCTGCAATTTTGTAGCCACTACATTGTAAGATACTCAATTTTTCTGGAGATAGCCAAGTCTCACATAGGCAGATGGCGTTATACATTGTTTGTTCATGGATGAAGGCTTCAAGCAGATGTTGTTTATTATAGATGCTTTGTATGTTTTGATATAAAACTTTAAAATGTTGTTCTGTGGTTTCGAAAAGTATTATTTATATATTCGTTATTATTGGATCCGTAACGTAGTGTAGTAGGTGGTACTAGAGTGTGTCTGGTAGTGTTTGCGTCATCTTGGTTCTGTGTCAATGTTCTCTTTGCGTTATAGTCAATTGTTGAATTCGCTTTGCTGGTTTGTTGTATTACAGTCTGTTCCCTTTGTTTTCGTCGTCTCTGTAATGATTCTTTGTCAAGGAATCCAGATACACATAAGCCTAGGCTTTTTAGGTATCCTGCGTTTTCTAGGATATATTTGGTCATCTTTTTACTGATCAATTCCACCCGCAGTGGTCGTCTGAGTCCGTTTCGTCCTATTCGATTAAGCTCTTCGATATAACCAGTGAGGTCGATATTTAATGTATCTTGGAACGCATACACTACCCTATCTTCTAGATCTTTTTCCGTTTCTTTGTAATATTCATTTAAGCCGTGAACAACAATAATTTTGGAGGTATCGTTCAGGTTAAAAGGTATATTTTTGTTTTGTATCTCAGATATTTCTGTTTTCAGTTGTCTGTTTTCAATCTCAAGTTTTTGTATTGTTTCGTTAATACGACTAATATTAGTTTTAATTTCTGTTTGTTCAAGAGAAAGTTGATCCGTTCTCTGACATATATCTTGTTGCAGTTTAAGTATAGCTTCATTAATTTCTGACTGAACAGTTATTTTGATTTTTGATAAGATTGATTGTTGTTGTTGTTCTAATTTCTGGTCTAGCAGTTGACTAATTTGTTGCAATGTTATTGCTTCTGGATGTAATGGGGTCGGTGATTTAATAGTAGCATTGTCAATAGTCGTCGTCGGGAATGCTTGACCACAATCTCACCTGATGGTAAGCGATGATGAGGTCGAAGTTGGAGCACGTTTGCCTAGAAGCAACCTATTCACTCTTGTCTTAAAGACTTCCAGGTTGTAGCTATCTGGAAACACAGACTCTGGCAGGGAATTCCACTCCTTAGCTGTACGCACTATGAATGTGTTCCCAAAACGTTTAGTGCGTGTGGGTGGGATGTCCACCATGTACCGGTGGCACATCGCCGTTCGTCTTGTGGTCCAATGATGGAACGGGCTTGGCGGAATTAAATCATGCAATTCCGTCGCACACTCCCCAAAATGCAAGCGATAGAAAACCGACAGGCCAGCAACTCGGCGTCGATGTTCAAGGCTTTGGAGCTTCGACTCGACGAGCCTGTCATTACCGATGATCCTCTTGGCTGGTTTCTCAATTGACTCAAGGGCATGAAGCTGGAATTTGGCAGATCCGTCCCAAAGATGAGAGCAGTACTCCATACACGATCGAACTTGCGCTTGATAGAGCTTGAGCAGCTGTTCCGGCGTGAAGTACCGTCTCACCTTTGCTAGGACCCCCAACTTTCTGGCAGCCACTTGAGCCTTTGCCTCTATGAAAGGGCCAAAATTGAGGGTAGATGTTAACGTCACACCAAGAAGCTCAAGTCGGTCGGTTATCGGCACGGTTACACCACGAAAAGATGGAGCTGGGTGAAATTGGCTCCTTTTAGCGGAAAATAGACACGCTTGGGTCTTAGCAGCATTGAATTTGACCAGATTGGCATCGCCCCATTCTGAGACAGCCTGTAAGGACAGTTAAAAAGTTCAAGCGCTCAAGCATAGCCTCCCGGAAAGACCGGATCTGCGACCCACCAGCTCGTGCGTCGGACACGTATCTCTCAGCAACAGTACTGTCGTCTGCATACCCAAAGGTACCGGGTTTTAGCAGATCATTAATATGCAGCAGGAACAATGTCGCCGAGAGCACCGCCCCTGAGGAACCCCGCGCATTAATATCCAGTAGTCCAGACGAGCAGCCATCTATGACCACTCGGATAGACCGATCCCTCAGGAAATCTGCAATCCAATCACACAATCCAGCGGGCAGACCGAAGGAAGGAAGCTTACTAATAAGGCTATCGTGCCAGACCCTGTCGAAGGCCTTTGAGATATCAAGGGAGACCGCAAGTGCCTCCCCGTGCTTCTCTGTGGCCTCACTCCAGATGTGAATGGCATACGCTAGAAGATCCTCAGTAGACCGATTTCGGCGGAACCCGTATTGTCGGTCGCTAAGGATATCATTCGCTTCTAGGTATGCTAGGAGCTTACGATTCAGTACGCGTTCCATACTCTTACAGAGTATGGACGTTACCGAGATGGGTCTATAATTCGACGGGTCAGCTCGACTACCCTTCTTGGGCACGGGCTGCACGTTAGCTTGCTTCCAAGCATTCGGTACTTTTCCAGTCTCAAACGAAAGGCGAAATAGGCGTGTCAAGATTGGAGACAACTCAGGCGCACAAGTCCTCAAAACAATTGCCGGTATCCCGTCAGGGCCACTAGCCTTCTTCACGTCTAGGTTACGCAATACCCGAAGAACGTCCTTCTGATGAATGCGAATGTTCGACATACTCGACTCGCATCCATCAGGAGAAGTAGGGGGCCTCGCGCCACCAGGATCTAGACGTGATGAATCCGCAAACATAGAAGCAAACAAGTTTGTTTTCTCTTCAGCGGAGTGGGCCAGTGACCCATCGGGTCTCAGCAATGGTGGTAGTGACCATTGATTTTGACCGTTGAATGCGTTCGAGATTGACTGTGTACAGTGACTTTAACGAATTTGGTCGCTAGGCGATCGGTAAGTATGTCGAGACTTCCTGCCCTGGAGTGTATAAATGTGTTACAGATTCGGTCGGTTCGTTTGATCTGCAGAATGCTGCGCTGCACCGATGTATCACCGATATATCAAGTGAAATTGGTTTGATGAGTTTACTAGGTTCTGGGGGTCACATAAAAAGTCACTTCATGTAAAATACTGGTATTTAGCCGCATCCAGTTAGAGTGGAAGCCGACTCCAACTTAATTAGGAAAAGGCTAAATAGATTGATAGATAAATAACGAGTGTGGTTGAGTGAATATCAACGTTAACGCCTGTTTTACCACATCCGGGTTAAACCGGATGTCGTAAGAAAGTTATCAGGATATTTTAATTTAATTTCTTTTATCCAGTACATATTTCCCCATAACATGTCTCAGCTAAGTTCATGCGAATCGAAGATCAAGTGCACAAACCGTTGTATTTGTGGTTGGTTTTCTGATTTACTTATACCATGAAAGCCCTAATAAATATTGATATGTCCTGCTCGCCACCGTGCCGATCGGCTCATGGATATTTTATTGACTACGTATGTATTAGAACGGAAATTGGTATGTACATGGTAACTATTGGTGACACGTGCCAAACTGGTACTTTTACATTGGGATATAAACTGATACTTACATACGACCGTATAAAAGTGTGCTTCTGTAAAAATCAAACCGTGTAAGCTTTGGTGGAGTGAGCACGAAGTGAGCTGACAACTCATAAAAAAAACTGGCCCAGTGCGAGTTGGACTAGCGTGCAAAGGGTTCCGAACGAATTTAATTTTAAAACATGTTATTTTAATACTGTAGACTTCTTATAGGCTTTCCTATAACCTATAGGTCTATTATCTCCATGTTTTTTTTTTAATTTTAGACTCAGTAGTTTCGGAGACAAGGGTGGTGGTCATTTTTCGTCTAATTTTTTGAATAACTTAAAAAAAAATTGTTTTAAAATTATGAAAAAATATAGTTAAAACCCTCACAGTAACCCCTTTCATTTAACATGTCACACGATATTGCTCAAAAAACTTTTAGTTGAAATTTTCTAGTTTGACCCCGAAACGTGACTCCCGTACTAAGAATTTAATCATTTACGTAACGCGTCCGTATTTGAGTCATAGAAGTCCATATGTGTACCAAATTTCAACAGAATCGGTCCAGTGGATCCGGAGAAAACTGGCAGTGACAGACGGACAGACAGACAGACACACGAATGATCCTATAAGGGTTCCGATTTTTACGAATATTCGGAACCCTTACAAGACGGAAAGACAGTTCACTTCATCCTGACTCCACCAAAGTTTACACGGTGAGATGTTGACGAAATAGATCGACTGTAAAACTTGTGGATGTACACGTAATAACATGCATAAAACATTCGTACAATCTTCTGCCAGCTTTGCCCGCGTGATAGGCGAAAATTATTCGGAGGGAACGTATTTCATTGATAAAAATAGTACCTATACTATGTTTCTCCAAGTTTCAATCTATCTCATATAATTTTTAATAAATGTTTGAAGGAGAGGGTTTTTCCTACGGTTTGGAAACGAGTCTCTATTACCCCTGTGTACAAGAGTGGCGATAAAAACAATGTAGAGAATTATCGGCCCATTTCCATTCTTACCACTTATAACCGCCATGTTATGAAACCCAAACAACATGGTTTTGTCAAACGTCGCTCTATCACTGCTAACCTCATGACCTTTGTGAACTATCTCTTTGAAAATATAGACCGCCTGGTACAGGTTGACGCTATTTACACTGATTTTCAGAAGGCTTTTGACAAAGAGAATCACACCCGGCTTATGAAAAAAAAATTGCCTTTAATGGTATACTTGGCAATTTACTCAGATGGTTTGCTTCATATGTTTTCAATAGGACTCAAAAGATCGTCATTAATGGGCATGAATCTGACTATAGTTGTTACATCCGGGGTTTCTCAGGGATCAGTATTAGGTCCTTTTCTATTTGTGTAGTTCATTAATGACATAAAACATGGTTTTGCTAACTCACATATCTTAATGTATGCAGACGATGTGAAAATTTATATCACCTGTAAAAGTATTCGTGACCTTGATAGATTTTATGAATACTGCCTCAAAAATAAACTCTTTCTTAACCTTCCCAAATGTTACTCAATTTCTTCTATTAAAAATAAATATCAAATCAAATTTAATTATTCAATAAATAATATAAGACTTAATGAAGTTCAATCTGTCCGTGACTTGGGTGTTACGCTTCACTCTAGTTTGCATTTTGATACTCATATTGACAATAAAGTAAAAAAGGCCTTTCAGTTGTTTGGAATCGTGATGAGATTTTCGAGTAACTTTGTGCGACCCTCTACTTTTTAATATTATATAAAACCCTGATTTGATCGCAATTGGAATACGCCGTCCACATTTGAGATCCTCTATATAATAAGTATAAGGATAGGCTAGAAATTGTGCAGAAAAAGTATTTACGTACTATGAATTATAAATGTTATCGTCCTAAAGTCTCCTATGAACAATTATTGAAACGTTACAATATTCTTAGTTTGGAATCTAGACGATTTCTTCTTGGTGTAATGATGCTGCATGGTATATGTAATAATAGATTCGACTGCATTCCTTTATCAAATAGTCTACATTATATAATACCTAGATCTGTCATGCTTCGTGGGGTACGTGCCCCTCGGCTATTCCACACAAACTCGTGCAGGACTAACGCAGGGGTCTTCGTCGCCTTGTTGATGTGTACAACACGCACTTTATGGAGTTTGAAATATAATTCCTCGGAATCACTTCGAAAATTTATAAACGATCAAATTTTGATACGTAAAAACGTATTCCAAATGTTCAGATTACGATTTATCGAAAGTTTACAATCGCTTAAGTTATTTTATAATCTTACGAAGTTTGCTTCATAGTTTTTTATGATGCACACTGTATGTCTGTTTTCTTTTAACTTTTTTATTGTGAATTCGTGGTCAATGCTGTGGGTTACATGTGTAGTAACATAAACATGGAATAGGTTATGCATAAGTGTATTTCTAAGTAAGTCTAATTTAAGAATCTTTTGTTATGCCTGCCAGGCAAAACAAAAGATTCTCAAATGTAACTGTATTTTGTCCCTAACAAATAAAATAAAACAAATAAAAAGCTCCTTACCAGAACACATGTTTGTCTGTCTATTTACTTTCTCTTCAGGTCTAAATGGATTTGGATAAAAGATTGGCGCACGGGTAGAACATTTACTGGATTAGAACATAGGCTACTTTTTATCCTGGAAGTATGTTCGCTTGGGATAATTTTCAACTTTCACGCGGGCGCAACTGCTGGCAGGAGCTAGTTCAGTTATAAAGTAAGAAAGAAAGAAAAACATAACCCTGCTTCTGGCGCAGTCGGGTAAAAAAGAAAACTGTTTGTTTGGGACTCGCACACGACAAAAAAAAATGTAAAATAAAATAAAACTTAAAAAAAAAATTAAGTCAAAATCAGTATTCTTCATTATCCTGTTTTATTGTCATAATACAAAAAAAAAACTTTGAATCTCGGTGGTCAAAACTTACAAGACGAAATGTTTCGCATTAAGTTAGTTTTCATCTGAATACCACAATATTTGCCTCAACGACCGACCGAACGAACGAAAGTCTAAAAATATCTCCGGGAATACGACATAATGTAAGTTGCGGTGTGTGTATGAATATATGGTATGCATCGTAAATTATCAACAACCTAATTTATGAGTATGTTCAGATTATAATTTAAAAACAAGGAAAATATTATAATTACTAACTTTCAGTTGAAGGGAAATTACGCCGGGCCATTTCCGTTTTCAATATTTGAACTCAATTTCTAATGATGAATTTTCTTGAATGTTAATTACACTCTACATTTTATGATAAATTAGGTAGGTATTGTAAATTTGGCTTAAAAGAGAAACAACGTCAACCCATTTTGAATTTTAACATTTTTAAATAATTTTATGTTATTTTTAAAAGAACTAAAACATGAAAAACGAATTGTAATAACTTCAAACGTCCAAGATGGGTTCTTTTTAGGAATACATTAAAAAAAAATTACTACCCTCAACTAGGTTACCGTCAATAAAAATGGGACGGTATATTTTTTCTACTAACCACATGAATATTTACCTGGAAATACGATAAAGCTTCCAAACATGGAGCATGTTTAGTACGGCTATGTTCCAGGCTATATTTGGGGTAATTAGGACGAACAATAACACCAATAACAATTATATCAATCTGGAGTATTTGTGTTGTGGAGCGAAACTAATATAATAATATGTTTGTTGTGATTGACTGTTCGGATTCAGCTACATACATCCGCCGCATGGTGTCGGCTGGTGCCGTATGGTACCGTAAAAGAATAATACCATCCCATCACTTCCCGTGGGTGTCGTAAGAGGCGACTAAGAGACTCACCAGAGAATGGGCAGCAGCGTTCTTTGTAAAACGTAACACCATACACTGCGATCGCCAACCAAGTGCCAAGTGTGGCGATTATGGCAAACCCGCCTCCCTTTGGGGGAGGCCTATGTCCAGCAGTGGACGTCTCGTCTCGTCAAGAGTAGTAGGTAACTTCTAGGCAAGCGTACTCGATTGTGTACCAGATTATCACTTTCCATCAGTTAAGATTGTGATCGAAAGCCATATTTAAGAAAATAATGGACGCAGTATCTAATCTGGCCTAGTTTGATACAAAGATTCGATGAAACTGAAGGCCGCTTCCATACTGTTTGTGTTCTCACTGACGTGTGGCTTTCTCTAGCTCCTTTATCGTTTAAGGAATATGCATGAAAATATTTATAATCTATACAGTTTATCTAAAAATATACAAAAATATTATACTAACAGCAACGACTAACAGTGAAAATAGTATAGGCGTCATGAACTTTGACATCAAAGTTCATATCGGACTTCTCTTTCTAATTGTAATCTTTGAAGCTTTATAACTTCATGCCTGATGAAGGTTTTTAAAAATAATAACATGATTGTTTACTAGAGCTAATAAGTATTTCATTTTGCGAATAAAAAATTGCATGCGTATTCCCTAGGGTAAGGAAGTACTCATACAAGTCTAGATCTATAAGGGTACTGCCGTAAACAGAACAAATCGAAAGTACTGTTTGTACCTTCGATTTGTTCTTTTTAGTAACTTTACCTTCAGTAGGTTCGACCTTGAATTTATACCCAAGAACCGCTGTATCCTGTACCTCCCAGCCAATGGTTCGTGACATCTGTGCCAAAACATGCCAATATCATGATGTTGACGTCCGCATTTGAATAGGAGACAACCCTATTTTGTTTTATAGGGTCAGCATTGGGTCAGTTGACGTTTGAATTTCTTAGATTTGGGGATTTGGGCCATCCATAATAATGGAAACTTGATGTGTTGTTGTTTTTTTTACCTGTAGGCAGCTGTGACATGAATTGAAGGCAGTTGGAATTATTGGTGAACCCGTGGACTTCCAATATTCCTTAGTAAACTTTCTGGTAATTCAGGTTATTCAGCAAAAAGTGCCGCTTGGCTATAGTAAAAGTGACAATCCATCAGCGACAATGACCGTCGAAAAGTCCAAAATGTGTGGGATTGACATTCACTACCGAAATGTCACTGTGGTATTCGCCAGATAAATGTGCAATAACGGTCATTGACCCTCATACATTTATTGACTTACTTAATATAAAAAACAGAAATAAAAAGACAAAGGTGTCCTGAATTGACTTCTATTGTGATCCTTTACGTTCTCTAGTAATGAAAAACGGTTCATAATTTATTTTTCGGGTACCTACGAAGTAATATTAGAGAAAGGTTAATGTACTTTATTGCAAGTTTTTTTGGCGCCTACCATATTTCTATCCTCTACATTTAAAATTTTTGACAATTACGGTCGATGATGACACATTCTTGTCTATATTGTTAGATCTTTGTTTTCAAGCATACTGACTCTATTACTCATTAGTTTTCTTTTGGGTTGTAACACAAAGACCTACCTATCATTTTCATACCAATAAACTAGATAATTCTCTTAGTAATTTTATAGCTATGCTATAAGTTAGGTACTTGTGCAAAGTAATAGCTTTTACTGTATTTATTAATGCCTTGACTCGAAATAATCCTTAAACATTCCCAAAATTTTGTACCAATAATGTGAATAAGATTCCAATATGTCGATTAATATTAATGACCACACAATGCCCTTAATTTAGGGCCACACACGCCCTTTGCATGCGAACGAGTTGGTTAAGTGACATTTATTCCCTGAATGCCTGACTGACCGTATTACGTATTAGGGACCATTTTGGTTGGCACAAATGACATTCATTCTAGAATCAAAGCCATAATTATATTTTAAGGTGCTGTTAAATGAATTACAAAAGTTTTTGTGTAATTATTTTGTAGCTTAATTAATATTCAGTACCTCGCTATATTAATTATATCTTAGTAAACTTTTTTGAGTAGCATAAATCTACACTAATATTAAAAAGAGGAAAGGTTTGTTTGTTTGTTTGAAATGAATAGGCTCCGAAACTACTCGACAGATTTGAAAAATTCTTTCAGCAATGGATAGCTACATTATCAGGGAGTAACAAAGGCTATATTTTATCCCCGTACTCCTACGGGAACGGGAACTACGCGGGTGAAACCGCGTGACGTCCACTAGTATGTTTATAAATGAAAACATCAGAGATAATTTCAAGTTTAATTCCACCAAAATATAAAAAAGAGCAAGCGAATTTTAGAATAATGAATTGCGTTTTTTTTTTTTGAGGGACAAGCCCGCCACACTTTCCCAAACACTGCAACTCCTGAAAGCCAGAATCAACAATAGCGACTACCTGAAAACGCTGAGCCAATGAACCCCAATGAGTTTCGAAGAAACGATTCAACTGTCTTGGATCCCGCAATGAAATTAATCAGAAAAGTACAGCGGAGGACTAGGACAAAAATATACGAGTATAATTTCCACTACCCTCCTTATCAAGCAGGAGACAGAATAGAGCTGGGCCAATAGGTACCAAGGGACATTTACAACTGGGTAAAGCCCAGTTGCCAAGCACCACGGATAATATATTAACACTAAAAAACTAATGGATCCTAAATTGTGAGCTAATTTTTCTACGATTGACAAAGTTGCTTAAAATTGTAGAATTTGCGCTCTGGTATTTTGAGTATGTGTAGGTACCAGGAATAAGAAAAATTAAAATCAGTAAATTCATGTTCAAGAATAAGGACTCAAAAGTTTGTCTGAGACAGCATGAGGTGTTAACAATCTTAAGTATTGAAACGTCTTAAGTTATCCAGTGCGTATCCCAAAACTTGAACATGACAAGTTCATAATCCGATTACGACGTAATCCCTGCTTCTGGTACAAAGCGGAGATTGTGAATACCTAACGCAATGACTCGTGAGTCCTGAATCACATTCATGTACCGACCCTAATAGACTAAGATCCCAGAGCTGCCAGACCTCACTTATTTTCACACTAACAAAATAATATGTAGGATGGAGTAATGTTAGTATGTACTTTTAAAATACGGATTATCTGCTAGCTTGGGCCAACGGCCAAGTTTTTTTTTTGTTATCTATCAAAGGTAATTCAGTAGTCAAGGAGCTAGTTTTCAAATCCTGGCAATGTTTAGCTTTCGTTATTTGCACCATGCCCAAAGTTCACAATTGTGAATACGATTTCACTCGAGGTGGCGACCAGCTCTTAGACTATTATAGTGACTAATCGATCATTAAAATATTATTATTTAATTACTAATTCCTATTCTGGCACACAGGACCGGTCGTTGTGGCGACGCTTGGGGGAGGCCTATGTTGACTAGTGGACGTTTTTCGGTTGATATGATGATGACAATGATTGTAGGGCTAAGTTTTTTTTTATATTTAATGACATTCTGTAAAACATACATAAAAGCACCATCCAGACTTTATAAAAAAAATATTGAATGGCTTTAGCCCCTGATACCAGAAAAACCAATTATGGCAACCCAAATCTTGAGGGAGGCCTGTGTTCAGCAGTGGACGTCTTTGGGCTGATATGATGATAATGATGGCCTGGAAATCGGCCGCCGCCCTAAGCTAGCAGGTATAGATATGTTGAAAGTACATACTAGCCCTATACCACACAATTTTGTTAGTGAGAAAATAAGAGATGTCTGACAGCTCTGGGATCTTAGTCCATAACGAAATAATATAAGTTATGTACTATATGCCGGGAATATTCTTCCGTATTTCTTATGTGGTCAATAGGTGTTACATAAATATGGCAGAATATTGGTATGATTCTGTTGGATACTGTTTTTTATGGGGTAAATTGATTTGGTGTAATGTTTTGACCTTGTGTTGTATTGGAAAAATGAGTGGATATGTAGTGTAGGTACTTGCTTTGCGGTCTATCAAGGTTTGAGTCAGATGACAACCTTTTGATTTTGAGACGATTTCTTTATCGTGTGAAAGGTTTTCAAAGATGGCAATTCTTGTTGAGGAGCCTTACCGGCGTTTACCTTAAGGATATAATGAACTAGCTGACTCGCGCAACTACGTCTGAGTCACAAGTTTCATTAATGCTCAGCTGACGGCGCCTTTTGGTCGTAGCGTGATATTATTTAGCCTTCCTCGATAAATGGGCTATCCAACACTAAAATAATTCTTCGATTCGAACCATTAGTTCTTGAGATTAGTGCGTTCAACCAAACAAACAAACGAACTCTTTAGCTTTATAATATTAGTATAGATAAGGGATTTTTCGTTCATTTAAGTTCCGGTCATGTCCTCGAAATTAACTCCATCTCGACTCAATCATATTGACAGTTAGATATTAACCGTAGAATTTGTTCGTAGACAAGGCGGCGTAGTTAAGTGTGTTCAACTCAAAATTCGTTGAATATCAAATCGTCTGTACATAACTCTAAATTGCTTTCGCATCATCTTCTCTCCCAATTAATTAAACAATCATTTCACAAACTCACTTCTCTATAATTATCGTTATAACAAGGCAAACCCATTATCCGGTTTCGCAAAATAAGCGAAGCGGGAACCTAAGGGTAGATTAATTATAAGAAATTATTAATTTCTCAAGAACGATAGAAGGTTTTAATAATATCGGAGCTAATGTATCGGAAAATGAGATCCACTCAAGTGAGCCGAATGATCCCATTACTTTGAAAATTGGTAGTTAAATATTCATAGACGTGGGCATCGTTAGAACTGGTAAAGATTCATCGTGTAAGGATAAGTACATCATACAAACATCCTACTAATATTATAAATGCGAGAATTTGTGAGGATGAATGGATGTTTGTTACTCTTTCACATCAGAACTCTTTGCGTATATTCCGTACGAAACTCTTATCCAGCTCGAAGTCTCAAGACCTCTTTGTGATACGATCCGCCTAGTAATGAAATTGTATACACTTGCATTTCCGTATGTTTTGATTTTTTGTTTTTATTAGGTAGCCAATCTAATATTTATGTACAATATGTAACTTAAACGCGTTAATAATTTTAATTTTGATTTTCCTAATTTTCTTTAACTTATAACTTGTAAAAATACAACTAACGATATCCAACATGTCGGTTAATCATAAAGTTCTCTGCTAGTGCTGTGCACTTCTGTAAGTGACTAATTCACTGTACCTAAAACTGCATGTGATTTATGTTTGTGTATGTTTTAGTGAGTAAGTCGTTTAAGTGCCTTATTAATAAATAAATAAATTTAATAAATAAAGAATACCTGAAAGGTTCTTCATGAAATTTGGCACAGAGGTATATTACAGTCTAGAATAACACATAGGCTACTTTTTATCCCGGTAGTATGTTCCCTAGGGATCAAGCGGGCGAAGCCGCTGGCAGAAGCTAGTTACCTATATATTCCATACACAGATCTTATTGGTAATGTTCTCCAAGAAGGCCTAGTGCGTAGTACCCATACCGGTGTGTGTGTATGACCAGCACCCTATTTGTGTAATAAAGCTGAAGAGTTTGTGTTTGCAAGTGCTTGTCTCTAGAACTACTAGTCGGATTTGGAAAATTATTTTCGAATGTGATAGCCACATTTATGATGAAGGGTCATAGGCTATACGGGAACGGGAAAACGCGTACGAAATTTCGGGCAAAAGCTTGTTATAAAATCGCAATGGCATTCAAATTAGAATGAATGTCCATTATCCATAAGGTAATTGATCAAAGGAAGTACCTTAAATAACGAGCCCACATACCAGTAAAGCAGTAATTTACCATTCAGAAGCACCACATTCCCCCGTTAGTAATATGCCCGTTGTGGATTATAGCCAATTACTCACACTTTATGGATGATTTTACTCGTAATTGTAAGTCGACGTGCGTTAAATATTTTATAGCCTGTAATGTTTGTGGTTTTCAATCATATTTCTATAAATAAAATTTGCTTAAGTAATATGAGCCTTAACTGCATTTCACAAACAACATCTCTCAACTACGTATACTGGTTAACATCAGTTATTGTAGTAAACAGAGTGTTGATCTACGCTCGAGGCGGTAAAACAGCACAACAGCTGGGTTATTAGCTCGCTCATCAACAGGTACTGCATACATAGGACGGTAGGTTCCTTGTTTGTAACGAGCACACAATTTGTCTATCAACTCTATCCCGTCACATGCGTTAGAGTTATACTTTTGGTTTAATTAATAATGCCCGGTTTAAATTATTCCAGTCCAGTGATCGAATCCAGCGCTGGATTGCAACTGGAAAAATGTAAGCCCACACTAGAATGCACTGGATCCAGTGAGCAATCCAGCTCAGAAACTGGATTGAGGGTCTACTTTTGAATCCAGCACGGCTATTCCAGAGCAACTGGAATCATGTAGACAGTCAATCCAGTGTCATTCGAGTGCTGACAGAACAATTTTGCAGGAAACACGTGTTGCTTGTTTTGGCGTATTTTTTACCTGAACTGCAAAGAATAGAAAGGATTTACAATGCAAAAATTAACTGAAAAGTTAACATTTTAAAAGTTTATACAGAGAACATCCGTGTGTATGGGATATTTCATCAGAACATTATAACAATAAAACTATGCGCCAATCAGCTTTGGAGAAATGTGTGAGGGAATACAAATTGACCGTTTCACAATGAAGGATATGGAAAATAAAAAAAAGTGTCTGTCTTTACAAAAATTCTCAACTGCTTTCTCGAACTCATTGTTAAATATAGCTTTTAAATGACTGGAATCATGTTGACGATATTGCCAGTCCGGTCTATTCCAGTCCAGTGCTACTGGTTTACTAGACTGGAATAATGTAAATCGGGCAAGCAAAATATTGAAACGGGTTTCTGGAAAAAAGAATATCGACCCGTCACAACTTAAACGCAAGTCAAGTAATTTGATTGGCTGCTCAAAACTCATTCAACTAATCATAGCTAGATAACTTTTGTTTGAAAATTTGTCACAGTAATGTTGTGTTCATTTTCGTTCGATAAAGTGAAACTTGGGCCTTAGGCTGTCAGACATGAATCTGGATTCAACGTTGACTAATTCGGTTGTACTAATTTTTATCTACGTCAATCTAATTTTCAACAAAATTAATGCCTTGACTGCATGAATTTTGTTGAACATCGTTCTACAAAAATGAGTTTTAGATTCACGAGATGCATACGTCCGTTTGTCATTATCTTCTTTGTATTCGATACAATTGTCACGTTTGAATTTTTAAACGGACGTTTGGAACCGAAAAACCGATAAAAATCAACACATGATTTAAGTACCAAAGTTATTACACGTCATCTAAAACGTAACATTGATTGCAAAAGTAAGCCGTTTGAGGTATAATTTTATTCCGCTAAAAATAATTACACCGCAAAAAAACGAAAAAAAAGTTACGTCGATAATTTTGAAAGATGTTCATGACAGAGCACATGCTAGGTACAATGTTGACGTAAAATCGCTTTATCTTTCCTCTCCAGTAGCTAATTCTAACCGCCTACGAAGATAATACCAGCCGTGCGTGCGTTCTACGTTAGAGAGCGTTAGCAGTAAATCTATACTTATAAAATTGTTTGTCTTGACTAATTTATCAACGCACAGAAAAACAACTAAGCGAGTTTTTTATTCTTAGTTAACTCAACCAACTGTTACAATTGGGATAAAAATTTAGTTTAGCACATTTTTCGATCAAAATATTGACTAATAGTCAAGTAGATAACTGTTCATTCAAAACTAGAAGTTAAAAAACACACAATTCACGCACAATCACAATTCAGTCACAATTTTAACTTAATCATTGGTTAACTACGGATCAAAAAATTCGCCCAAGTCTAGGAAGCTGTTGGAATTCTAATATATAAAATTCTTTCATTACCGGTGACTAACTGATTGACTGATAGACTACGCACAGCCGTAGAAAGCTTAAATTTGGCATGTAGGGATTATAGCGAGCACTATGAGAGGATTTCTAGAAATTCCTATTGAAACAGGAATAAACGGGATAAGCGCGTATGAAGTTGCAGGCTGTATATTTTATAATTTAACCATTCGCAAAGAAAAGATTTTTGGAAATTACAACTTTTAGGGGGGAAATGGGAGGGGAAGTTAGTAAGAACGTCTTTCAAATTTCACACGGATTTCACTATTATAAAAATATAAACGAAAAAGGTTTGTTTATATAATTTACACCCGTGCAAAGCCGATGTGGGTCGTTAGTTTAAAATTATTTTGTAGAGAAGTTTTATGCCTTCAAAGGAATTTGAACTGGAAGCAAAGAAATGTTTTGTCAAAGACATCTTAATGCATAACCTTTTGAATGTTATTTCTTTGATGTAAAGATTTGTTTTGCAAGGAAACTTCGAGTTTGTGTCAAAGTAAATTCAAATTTACTTTGACACAACACTCTAAGTTTCCTTGTATGTTTTGTGCTTTTCAGGAGTGTGCAGAAAGAAGTTGTTTCATTAATATCTCGGAAAGATAATTGTTACTAAGCTTCAGGGAATAATTAATCTTTTACAGCGTCGTTTGCTATTCTTGTCGATGTTACATTTACACGGCTATATTATTTGGGCGTCAGCGGCATTTTTCATATTATTGAAGGTGCAGATGAGTGGACATTTGGACCGCCCCAACACATGTGACGTAGTCGTCCTATTCACGTAGAAAACTAGTACCTAGGTACTCAGATTTTTATTGACTGACTTACATTATCATACAGTTCGCATCACCGTTGTTTGCCCCTCCGAAGTTAGGTTTTAGTGACGGCCGCGTAGGTGCATTTGTGTAAACAAGTGTTACGTTCCTAGAATATTTTTTTATTTATACGTATTATATTATAAACAAATAACAAAGACTACCAGTAACAATAACAATATCAAAAAGTAACACCACAAATACATACACCACAAAAACACACAAAAAAACAAATCAAATAGTAAGAAATAACCAAAATAATTAATTAAAAATAATAACAACGTGTAACACTCTTCGCATCAACAGTCGTATTGCGTTGAACAAGCGGGTCACACGTATGAATCGAAAGTATACGAGCGAGTGAGATGCCATTACACCCGCCATCTTGCGCGAACACGCGGCTAGGTCGCGCATGCGCTGTTCTATGTTTTATGTCAAATTGACATCCTGCGCAGTTTATTGCGACGTACTTTGGGGAGTACGGGAACTGTACTATGGTAGGTGCCGGATAAATGTGCAATAACGGTCATTGACCAACATACATTTATCGACTTTCTTATATCAAACACAGTCCTGAATCGACTTCTATTGGCTCCTTTACGTTCTCTAGTAATGAAAAACGGTTAATCATTTATTGCTCGGGTATCCATAAAGAGATATTAGGGAACGGTAAATATACTTTATTGAAAGTTTATGTGGCGCCTACCATAACTCCATAGAAACCATAAAATTTATTCCCACACATGGCTCTATTTAACAAGCACACAGAGCAAGCAAACCAGTTGATTGCTCCCGCCATAACGAAGTTAGTCGAGGTGAGGCGTTAATGTGATAACGATAGTTTAATACTGTTTGACGGCGATCGACTTTAATGAGACTCTGGTACCAAGCAAGGTGGACGAGGAAAGAGGACCGAATTATTTTGTCTAAGTCAAATATGATTTGAGAGAAATGAGGGTTTGGAAGGAAAAAAAAAGTCTTTGCCCTACAGAGAGACATAAATTAGGCTAGTGTGACAGATTACGGAACTTAAATGGACCTGGCAAGGCGCGATTATGATAGGTGCAGTAAGACGTTGACTGAGTAACGCCCGCGGACTTGAAGAAGGAGTGTCAGTGTTCCGGTGGCGAGATGGGCAGACGCCATTGTTGCCATCGCGGGTAGAACCTAGATGAGGCTGAAAAAGTGGTCAGGTGTCAGGTGAGATAGTGGTCAAATGCGTCTGTGACAAAAGTAAAAAAAGGGACGTGGGGATTGACCCAAGAAAAAAGAGACCAGTGGGCAACTCGGGCCGTGTATGGTGTATGACGATGATGACGATCACTATCAACTCTGATAATTTTGATATTGTTTGACTTGTTGAGGAAATACATAGGTACGTATGAGTGAGTAGTTTAGCAACACTTGCCGAGGTCGATGTGTAGCTGCCCAAGAACTCCACGACCTCATCCCATCGGCCCTCTTCTACCATCGGACATCCAGATGCACTGCAAGATACCATCCCTACCTTGATACTATTCAAAAACAGAAATACCCTCAGCTATCCTGAATCGACTTCTATCGTGATCCGTTACGTTCTTTAGTAATGAATGAAAAATGGTTCATAATTTATTTTCAGTTATCTACGAAGGGATATTAAGGAAAGGTAAATGTACATTGTTGAAAGTTTATGTGGCAACTACCATAAAATATGCAAGTCAAATAATACGATTGTCTGTGAATAATCACATCAGCAAACAGTTTGTCTATTTATTGCTTAATTTTTCGATAATTTTCGTTCCAGAGACTGGTTTTTATAAGTATCTACTATTTGATTTTTGGATGGACTAAGGTCCGGATAAATCAACGGTTTCAAAAGCTCACTTTACTTGTTTAACGAACCTCATTTTGGTGGAACGCTTTATTCAATTTAAAAAGAAACGGTCCACTGACCCGTCACTATCGTGTTCGGATTTTGAATAAAATTCTGGCAACAATATAATGTCGATTATAATGTCGATCGCTTGCAGGGTTGTCAATAGGTCAAACTGGAGTTTCCTGTTATTAATTGATTTAATTATGTTGCTTTTGAATGTAAATGATTAAATAACAAAACGATGAATTATGTAAATTCCTATATCCTTGAGGTCGTATATTAAAAAAAAAAAACGTTACGATTTGACACATTGTAGCCATTTACTTTCTGCTAGAAAGAAATTATTTGCACTGAATAAAAAACTACGTCCCTTCGTTATTTTCATTCTACTTTTCAGCTGAATTCAGAATTCTATGACTGGAAGCCAGCTAAACAAATTCATGCATGATGCATTATGCTGACCGATGGCTTTTTGACGTTTTGCGGAGATGTTATCCATATTTTCTCATTTTGTTTGAGTCACTATATATATCTTTATTTTTTTATGGTATGCGTCAAATTTGAAGCAATAAATACTTTATCTTTCTTTATTTTCTTTCTATTGTCTCTCTGAAAACACAATGGTGTCACAAAAAACTTTTACTGAGTTAATTCTTTCAACCATAGTACCTTCATCATTCAATCGTGATCGAGTATCTAAAGAACCGTCAGTGACATCCTTGATCAAAGGAATCGAGCCTAACTCAGTCATACAATGAAAACAGAGATGTTCATCAGATTGATAGCTCGGTTAATTAACGAACCATGTTCCATAATACAGACAAAGGTGAGGGCTGTTTTATTCAGAGGGCAGAGTAAAAACTCTATTATTTTTACGGGAGACCGCCGTTCATAGATAAAACTTATAGTGATACTAGCTGATCTGGCAAACGTTTTGCCATATAAATAAAAAGTAGCCTACAACCTATTCTCAGACCTATCAAATATACACAAAATAAAAAAAAACATAAAATCGGTCAAGCCGTTTCGGAGGAGTGCGATAATAAACACTGTGACACGAGATTTTTATAGATAAAAATTATAAGTTTGGTTTGTCACCTTGCTTTTCAGCTGAATTTAGCATTCCATGATTCGAAGCAGCTAGGTAAATTGATTGACTCTCACAAAACACAATGCGATTACAATCAAGTTATTTGTTCAAACATAGACCTTCATCATTCAATCGTGATCGAGTATCCAAAGAGTCGCCAGTGACATCCTTGATCAAAGAAAACGAGCCTAACTCAGTCATACAATGAAAACAGCGATGTTCATCAGATTGATGGCTCGGTTTATTAACGAACCATGTTCCGTAATTCAGACAAAGGGGAGGGCTGTTTTATTCAGAGGGCAGAATAAAAACCCTATTATATGTACGGGAGACCGCCATTCATAGATAAAACTTATAGTGATACTAGCTGATCTGGCAAACGTTTTGCCATATAAATAAAAAGTAGCCTACAACCTATTCTCAGACCTATCTAATATACAAAAAATAAAAAAAAACATAAAATCGGTCAAGCCGTTTCGGAGGAGTGCGATAATAAACACTGTGACACGAGATTTTTATAGATAAAAAATTATAAGTTTGGTTTGTCACCTTGCTTTTCAGCTGAATTTAGCATTCCATGATTCGAAGCAGCTAGGTAAATTGATTGACTCTCACAAAACACAATGCGATTACAATCAAGTTATTTGTTCAAACATAGACCTTCATCATTCAATCGTGATCGAGTATCCAAAGAGTCGCCAGTGACATCCTTGATCAAAGAAAACGAGCCTAACTCAGTCGTACAATGAAAACAGCGATGTTCATCAGATTGATAGCTCGGTTTTTTTTTTTTTTTTTTTAATAAAACTTTTTTTTAATAAAACTTTGCCCCACACTAGGAATTTCTCCTGTATCGTGGGTGCGTTTACAAACATACAATTTCACATACACAAACAGCCAGACCCGGAACAACTATCTGTAGGCCATACAAATATTTGTTCCGTGCGGGAATCGAACCCGCGACACGCCGCGCAGCAGTCGATCGCTCCACCACTGCGCCAACCGTGTCGTATTGTCGTTTATTAACGAACCATGTTCCGTAATTCAGACAAAGGGGAGGGCTGTTTTATTCAGAGGGCAGAATAAAAACCCTATTATTTGTACGATACCGCCATCCCTGGATAAAACTAGGGCTGTTGGAGGAGAATTGGCTGTAAGAATGTTGGGCTAAATGTTTTTTTGTGGCGTTAAATGATTAGATTATTGCATCAGGACGCTAATACGAGAAAATATGCCGAAAAATTCGTGGATTTACAGCAAATCTTTTTGATTTATAATGTGGTTATAAAATAAATGAGGAAAAACAAACACAGCATGATCAAAAGCATCGCAACTTTATAGGGCTCCAGACAAAGTTACATTTATAAGCAAAAACGACTGTCGAAAATCCAAAGTATGTGCAATTGACCACGTAGCAGTGCACGTCAATGCCATACATTTTGCACATTTAGACGTCGTTCTTAGACAGCGATCATCGCGTAAATAAGCGATCGTTGTAATCATTTGTACGGCAAAAAGGAAGGCGTCCTCTGTCAGCACGACGACACCTAGGAAGAAGCCTATGACAATTGTTATCGTTGACAAAATTTCACCTTGTATAAGCTGCCAAATTGACAGCCCTATTCACAGACGATATGCAATAAACAGAAACAGAACAACATCAAAGAAATGACGCTGCATTTTAACTCCAGTAATAAACTTGTTCCTCTCTTTACAACATAATCTGGAAAATTTTCCTGGTTCTACGGAAGCCATGTTTAGGCGGCCATTGTCCTTTTTGTAGACAAAGAAAAAGATTAAGATTTTCTGTGTTGATTTTGAGAACAAAACAGGCTTTGTACTCTCTAACCTTTATGTTATCCTTTCGTTACCCCTGGACTCTATCCATGCCAAAGGAAAAGATGCCTATGGTAAACGCAAAATAAATGTGCAATAACGGTCGTTGACCCACATACATTTATTGACTTTCTCAATGTCAAAAACAGATATAAAGACTGAATCGACTTCTATCGTGATCCTTTACGTTCTCTAATAATGAAAAACGGTTTATATTATTGGTCAGGTTTCTACGAAGGGATATTAGGGAAAGGTCAATGTGCTTTACTGCAAGTTTATCTGACGCCTACAATATCACACACCACACACACAACAACACACAACACACAACACACAACGTGTCACAGAAGATGAGAAGACACGCAATATCTGAAAAAGGTGATTGTGTGGTTTCACACTAAAAGTTGTTCATAATGTTGAGTAACATTATGAACAACTTTTAGTATGAAACCAACAATCGTGATCTTTGCTACTAACAACTTTCACGGTTTCCTATTACTCGCACCTCTACTCCAAATTCAAAAAGGTATGAGTAGTTAGTTTAAGTCATAAGTCAATGTGATGAAAGTTGAAATAAAAAAAATATGTAAAAACAAACACTGAAAAAGAAAATATCTCAAGCTAAATCAATGTTATAGTAGCGACCTTAAGCATTCTTATATCTTTCCAATGTTACTCAGCGGTCAGTGATTATCGCCAAGCCATTAACCATAGCCCCTTATCCCGAAAACTTTTACTTACTTATACATGGGCAGACACTAAGATAGCCTTCATTCCTGGCCAGCTGCCAAAATCTACTCTTTAACTGCCTCAAAGTAAATGCGAAGAAAAATAGGATTAAGAATTCAGCTTATTTTCGTGATAAGAATATTTTGTGCAAACACGTTTTAGGGTTTGTTCAAGACGTTCTTTGGACGTTTGTTTAGATTCTAGTATCGTAATGGCTATTAGGTTTTTTGTAATGAAAGGTGTGAAACAATGATACATAAGCTATAGATGCGTTAGCCGCACTCTAAAATGGCAACAAAAAATGAACTGCTGTGATCTTATACTTACTCCGCGCACGAATACGCTTACGGATTAGTACCCATTATGCTTGAGGGGTTTTGTAAAATTGTTCACATGAGTGACGTCACATTGTAACATTGGTGTTACTATAAATCATTTCCAAACGTACCAAACTTGTAAGCTCCCTGGGTTTTGTTCCCAAGTCATATAATTATTTTAGCCAACAGATATCCAGTGCTATCCTGAGCGTCGCCACATCATCAATATTTCAATTCAGCGATTCAGCTCACTAAACTAAAAAAAAACTGGTACTTTCTTTTCGCTCTATAGCGGGGTATAAACGTGACAAATGCGTATATTTTTTAAATTAAGTTCAAGATATTATGCCAAGCCATTCAAATTTAATATCTCGCAAACGCCTCAGCATTCGTTACATGCTTCGTTGAACCTAAGAAGGAATTTAATAGACAATAAATTTTTTATAACACGCATTAAAGAGGTTTATGCCTTTTATGAAACGTAACAGATGACTCAAATGAGTTTTTTATTACATGTTTATGATATTTATGAAAAGGCGAGCGAGATTAGCTTGGTGAAAAAAGTTGGAGAGAAAATCTATGTGGCATAGAAATAATCTAAGATTTTTCAAAAAAGTTGCTGATACTCAATCAAAAGCCAAGTTTCGTAATTACCTCTGCTTTTCGTAACAACACACATGACACAGTTAACCGCTCACACTATATTAGGAACTTTAGGGCACGTAGTTTTGCTCCGTTCTTCTTGAAAAATATTTTGACAGTTGACAGATTAGAGACATTATTTATTTAAACTTCATGTACAACAGTGGTACATACTCAACCAGCGGATTTATCTCCAATTTGTCAACATTCAAAAACAAAATATTTAAAAAAAACTTTCGGAGGATTCAAATTATCGACGTGCTTTTTTAATGCAAAGACGGATATTCAGCCTCTTTTAAGAAATCATACCCGAGCCAGGCTATTTTCTGTCTTTTAAAAAAATATTTTGAATCTGTCATCTGATATTCTTTTCCTTCAGCTCGTCTGTACGAGAACTCATCGGCTTTTACGTCGTCTTTAATTTCAGCCCTTATTAAGGTTAAAGAAAGCGAACAAAGGATGACTTTTCTTTTAAAAGAGATACGTTTACGGTCTCGTATATTGCTTCTTCAAGCTTTATATCTTGAGCTATGAGTAGAATATTACTTTTTAAATTACTTTGACGTTTTGATGTGTCACTCATATGGATTGAGGAAGTTTTTCTTTTGAAAAGCTTTTGTGGCAGGAGCTGGCATTATTATTAATCAAATGGTTGATGCGCCATTGTTACAACTACAATATCAAGTCCCTATTTTTTTTTTAAGCTGGCAACATTTTTATTATTACATTGCATATCTACTTTTGCAATCGTTGGGACCACAGAATGTTTTTTTCAAAATTGAATTGTGGTCACCGGCCATCCCACATGAAAAAAAAACACCGGTAGCACTCCGGGAGTGCCGGCAGAAGTGAAAACATGTAAATAATACATCCTTACTGTCGCGGTCACATCATAGACAAACCACCGACAACAAAATAAACAAAAAGACACTGACGTGTGGCCGCGACAGCGACTGTCAGTGACAGATGTCAATCTTGACACAGTTCCTGACATAAACAAAACGAACCATAAAAACAACAAAAAATAACGTTGTGTTTAATTATAAGTACAAAAATACTATCATTTATGAGGTAGAATACAATGTTTATTTATTGCGCTATCGTACACAAATATGACAATTTACATGTTATTATTCATAATATTATATCGTTATTTATTTATATATTACATTAATTTCTATCTCTTAGAAAAATCAACTTTCATCCATAATTTCGTAATTCCGTAATTTCGTATCCTTGGATACGCGTGGCACGCTGTACATAAACACAGACGGACATTCGCGCAAGCGCCCTGTGCCGCCTAAGCGGAGCAGCACACTCAGGCACGGTAGAAAGAGTGGGAGATACTAGTTCCTCTCCCTTCCCCTCGATCTTACGCTTTTTCGATCAGCATCACGTGACCCTGACGCGAGTTAAAGATTTTATACCCATTACAGAAAAAGTGCTCAACGCCGCTAAAGAAGTTTTCACTTCAAAAAAATAATTCTCACAATTCACAAATTCGTGACTACGAAACAGTTCCAACATTTTGTTTAAATGTCTTGTTTTTCCCCCAAAAGTGACCCTAGATCTGCACTATAGGATAGCAAATTACATTTTCATTCAATCTTTTGCCACATACGTACTTCCCAATATTTAATTGACAACCCATCACAAGTTCATCTCATATTCCGATGTCATCAATAACGGACAAACACTGAGCCTAATATCACTGTTTGCGGTCCTTTTAGCCGCGCAGCTAACCAAACAGATCTAACTACACGGAGACCCAAGTAACCGTATTTGTTCATCTGACACATTGGGTTAACAATCGATCAGTGACGTCGGGTCTGCTAGACCTTAAAATATTTTCTGGCTTTTTCTGACAAGTGAAATATGAAAGAGATGGAAGACGATAAGCTGGTCAGTGTTGCAGGAAAGTCTAGAAGTTTGAAATTAGTGACAGGTTTTTTTCTGTACTTATGTAAGTTCGTTAGGTATATGTCTATGAGCCAAAGTAGCCTGAAAATAAAGAGATTTATTATTATTTCATTTATTTATTTTATTTACATAAAATTAACATTTTGAAATATTTCTATAAAAAATGAAAAAAAAAAGCCCACCGGTATCGGGGACAGGATTCAAGCTACCGGTGGGCTGTTATTATTATTTCGTTTAATTATTTTTATTTGCATGTAAGTTACATTTTTAAATATATCTTAAAAAAACATTTAAAAATATAAAAAATAGCAGTCCGCCGGTGTCGGAAGCAGGGTCCAAACTATCGGTGGTTAGGGCTCCAGAGAAAGGAACCTCCACACAATACGAGCCGTATCGAGGAGTACTGCTTTCTTCATTATTATTAAAAGTGGCGTTATGAATGATCTGCCTATACCCATATATTGGAAAAAGAAATGATGTTAGGCTATCTATACAACGTGTAAAAAGGAAAGCGCAATACCTGATGAGCGTTCATTATACTCATCATTACGATCAAATTTTACTATGGGACTAAAATCGAAACCTCAAAAAAAAAACGACAGCCTAAAACATTTATGTGCGCATAACTAGATAAAAAACAACCAAATTGAGAACCTCCTCCTTTTTTTGAAGTCGGTTAAAAATTTATTTAGCAGCAGCTGTGTATGCTGTATACAGGTGAAATTTTATACGAACAATAATTCTTTTATACAACTGTAAATAGAATCCGCAATCCCACATCAATTCAATGAATAAATTCATAGAAACACGATTTTTCTTTAAGCAGATTCGAACACTATTCTCTCGATCCTTTTGTGTGTTTTGTAAAGCGATTTAGATCTGCATAGAACAGAGCAAAATAACACAGAATAGATAAAACAGAAGACCAGAGAGCCAATTCTATTAATTTTTAAGCATTGTTCGCATTCTCATGTCAGTCGCAATCTTCCAAAAATGTATGGAAATTGAGGCTGTATGAAAAATGTATGGAAATTGAGGCTGTATGAAAAATGTATGGGACTGAGATGCGAATACGAATGATGCTTTAAAATTTGTAAAATAAGATGTAGGATTGGTATTCAGTTCCATACAATGAGCATAGGCTTGTTCTCATTGTATGGAACCGAATGCCAATCCTTAGTAGGTATAGACCATTGATGTATAAAAAACCCAAGATGCACAGTCTCGAAAAAAAAAACAACACTCGAAACTGTCGTCAAAAACTGGCATGTATCAAGTGTTATGTGTGAGTTGTGTGTAGTTATACTATAAACATTTATTTTTGCAAATTCAACCTTATACGGATCGCTTAAAATTGTTTTTACAAAGCAGTGCACTATGGCGAGCGATGCGAGATTGTTTGAAACTTGCGCATAATTATACATATTGCGCTTATTTTTTGCGGATGTTTTTGAGATGCTGAGTGTGTACCATGGGTTTTTTATATATCAATGGTATAGACCTACCTTAACGTGAATGTATGGCAAATCGATCAAATGACTGTCGCGAGTGCAGTTGCACTCGCAATACGCGAAGTGTGGTTGTTGAGTGTGCATTTTCATTCATGTAGCTTTTTTTGTTTAGATGATCTTCTGCTTTATCATAGCATATTCAGGCAATAACGTTTTCACCGGTGAGACACAAGTATCTTCTCTGCAAGAGGTCGTGGGCCAAGTGCCTTTTAGATGATGTAAAAGTCTTAAATTTTTGGTACCTTCAATTTAAAAGGAAATATAATATTTTTCAGTGTAATGTGTATGTTTGCTTTCGAACCCATGACCTTCCTGCGGTCACTGACCTTCTGTAACTATCTGTTTAGTGATAATACTGTTCTACAGAGACGATATTCGCCTAGCCGTACGATTGAGTCATAAGGAGATTACCTACGTGTGTGAATCTCTTATGTAAATTCTGTACATACAACAGTAAATACTGGAATTCCATTGAAATGTGCGCTGAAGAGAATGGTGAGTGGGCGTTAAGGGGCCCTGGCAACCACTAATAGAAGCAAATACACATTAAATTATTACCGCCATATCTCTGAAAATTTGGCAGTGGGCGGGGTACACTGCTCGCAGGTTGTATGGCCAATAGGTTTTAAATATTCTGGAGACGGCAACCATGTACCGCGGAAGACACAGCGTCAAAAGGCCTCTCAAGGTAATCTAGTGAGGGTCACGGAAGTAGGTACGCTAGACGCAAGAATTGCAGTGCAGAACTCGTCGATGTGATGAGACTCGGCATAGACCTATGTCCATCAGTGGACTGTGGAAGTGTTTCAGCAGAATGGTAATCATATAAAACATAAATTACTCAACTTTTATTGCCATATCAAAACGAATCATTCCGATGACAATCTGTTATTTTCAAGTTTATCATTGTCTTAGAATACATCATTACGTTTTGTATATATCTAAATTTCTTGAAGGGTTGAACAGAGGTCTACCTAGGGTTGCGGAGTTGGGATCGTGCGATCGATGGCTTTGTATGGGGCCCCGATCTGGGCGGCTGACTTGACGGCCAGCACCATCACTGTTCTGCGAAAGCCGCAGAGGGTGATGGCCATCAGAGTGATCAGTGGTTATCGCAAAATCTCATACGAGGCGGCTTGTGCACTAGCTGGATCTCCGCCCTGGGACCTGGAGGCAAAAGTCCTCGCATCACTGCTCGGTGAAGTGAGGACGCGCGGGCGCGCGGCGAGTGACTGATGCAGCGGCACATTGAGCTGTGTCGGTCGCAGTTGCGCGAGGTCCCGGTAGCGGAATGGCGGGACAGGCTCTCACGCCCTTCCGCCGTCCTCGTCACTATAGAGGTCATCCGGCCAGTGCTCGATCTGTGGCTCGGGAGAAGGCACGGCACCCTGTCGTTTCATGCGACGCAGGTCTTATCGGGGCATGGCTGCTTCGAGAGGTTCTTGTGTCGCATAAGCAGGGAGCCGGATGCTCGGTGACACCACTGTGTCGACTACCGGGAGGACTCGGTGTGGCTTACGCTGGCAGAGTGTGCCGCTTGGGAGGAGCCGCGCCGTGCCCACATCTCTGTGGTAGGCAGTGCAGACCTCTCGCTGCCTGCCGTAGTCCGTGCTATGATCGACGATGAGGAGTTCTGAGACGCGGTGGTCTCCTTCTGCGAAATAATTATCACGCAGAAGGAGGTTGCGGAAAGGGAGAGGGAGATCTCGATCTCTCTCCCGGCCCACAGCAGGCGCACCGGGCGTCGGAGGAGGGCTGCCCTCTCCCGGCCCGCCTAACTGAGTCCAGGAGCGGCGGGCTTGGGGATGTCCGTCGCCCCCATTCATCCGGCGTGCGCCTCTCTATGACGTCGCGGGGGGAGTCAAACACCTCACTCCCCCCGCTGACCCGAGGTGGCCCGCATAGGCGGACTGGCACCAGCCGGGCATTACGGAAGTCGCAAGTTCCGGCGATCCCCGGCGTAGGTAAGATGGAACACCAGGGTGGTTTTAGTCAGTAAGAGTCAGACTCTTACTGACTAAAACGACCCTGGTCTTGGAGGGGTCTGTCAGCAGACCCCTCCGCCCGCCCCAGGTCGGCGGACATCCATGAGGATTTCACCCCGATAAAAAATGGGTTGCGGAGTTGTTCAAAAGAGTTTCCGCGGCACTGGAACGAAAAGGGCATTTTGATGTAACGCGGGTGGGTAGTAAGAACTCTGATACTCTCTCCCGCTCGAGAACGGGAGAAGGCGTTTGATGACTGCCCTTCCAAAAAGGGGTCTGCCTCTTCATAGTACACACTTAACAGAGCATAGAATAACTTATAGGTTGGCTAAATACATAGAGTATACTGGGAGGTAAACATACCTTCAACACGAAATGATCTAGAACGTCTAATATAATGAATTATACCTAATTAGTACGAAGCTCTCGTCCCTACCAGGAACCACATCAAAGCGTGTTTCTCTGATGAATTTTATATTGAAATATTACTCGAACTTATCACTGACGGAGTTTACAACGACGGAGTGAACATGTTGGTAGTTATTTGACTGTAGATAGTTTCAGGAATACATTTATGGACCTGAGAGTTATATTGCAGAATTGTAAGCGGAAGTACAGTCTTGAATATTAAGCTGTGATAATTAAGAAAAAATAAAGCCGGACTTTTTTTAATAGATTTTATAAAGTAAGTACCATCAAGTGAGATAGTGGTCAAACGTAAGCCTATTAACAGTTAATAGTAAAGTAGCTCTTGCCCGTGGCTTCGTACGCATCAAACTCGTAAACCAACACAAATGTGAATTTCATGGGTATGTTATTTTGCGCGTTACCCTAATTCGTTTTCTTTTTCTAAAATATAGGGAGTACAGGGGATATTATAGAGAGTAAATTAGCTTACTTTCGTACCCTAAATTACTCTCCATAATGTCTGCTTTAGTTATTGAAACGTGATTCCAGACAACATCTCCCTTTTAATAATATTTCAGCATACTAACTTAATACTATAAATGTTAGTAGTAGGTAACTACTAATGTCTTCGACCTTGCCTGTGGGGTCAATGAGATAAGCGTTGGGTCTACTACAGCTGACTCGCGTTGGATCGATTCCAATGAGAGATTTCCCATGGGAACTACGTAATTTACCGAACAAGATTTTTTGCTAGTAGCACTTAATCTTTTCTAAAGAAACTGTACGTTATCTATGAACGAATCTTTCTTTAATGCTATTACTTCAACCCTGTAGTATACTGGGTACCTGGGTATCCAAATTTTTCAGTTGGCCATTTCATGAAGTGGCCAATCAATATGTGTTCAAATCAACAATATAGCAACGATATATCATCTTCGACATAGGTGCCACGAGAACGAAAAAGACAAGGAAGAAACGAAGTTTTTTTTGCGCCAAGCTGTCAAAAACTCAGTCATCCTAACCTACTTATACTTTAAACATGAAGTATGTATGTTTGATTGTCAACAAAGCTATTTGGGTAGTATACAGGTAAAAATATTAATTTCTCCACTGTACTGCCAATATTTATTTCTAACTAGCTGACCCGCGCGGCTTCGCTCCCGTCAACTGGCTATTCTACCTACCGACCCTAACCTACCTACCCTACCTACCTACTCTACCTACTTACCTATCCTACCTACCATAGCTACCCTACCTTACCTACCCTACCTACCTACCTACCTACCCTACCTACCCTACTTACCCTACCTACCTACCCTACCTACCTACTTTTTTTTTTGTATTTTAATTCTTATTATGCTATTCCGGACGAAGACTAATCCAAAAACACAAAAAGTATGAAAATCGGTCGAGCCGTTCTCGAGTTAGAAAAGTGTTCGAACAAACCCGACTTTGTTTTAAATATATTAAGAAGATTAAGAATTTTGCTATATTGTGAAAGATTTGACCTTTTTCTAGAAGACATTTTTTATATTAGCGAGACAGATATAAAACGCATAAACTGAAGGAAGACGGACAGCGGTGGCTTCTTAATAAAAAGGGTTCCGTTAGCAAACTTGGTACGGAACCCTAAAAATCGACTGGGTTCGCACGAATCAAAATCGTACGCGAAGGCTTAAATAATAGGGTCCCATTAGCAACTTTGGCACGGAACCCTATAATTTGCCTTGGCTCGCAAATCGAACCGTTTGATACTAAGCACGAATTAAAAACTTAGTTGCGGGCAACCTGGGAGTCTTTAAGACAAAAGTGAATAGGTTGCTTCTAGGCAAACGTGCTCCATCTTCGACCGCATCATCGCTTACCATCAGGTGAGATAGTGGTGAAACGTATGCCTATCTATTGTAAAAAAAAAATATTCCACTCCGTATCACCTAACCAATGAGAACTAATGATAACACGATTTGACAGTTACTGTGAAATCGTGTTGTCATTCATTCTTAGTTCGGGTTCGGGACTAATTGTAAGTCTGTAGGTGATACGGAGTAGAATACGTCCGCAACTAAGCCCGAAACTACGGACTTCGGACTTAGAGAGTAGCCTCCCAAAATCGATCGCTCCCGACACCGTGACCACCTTTGGTACGGTACCTTATTATAAAAAACCAAACTACTAACCTAAACTAAACCTAAACCTAACTACTAACCAAAAAACTGGCCAAGTGCGAGTCGAACTCGCGTGCAAAGGGTTCCGAACGAATTAAATTTTTTTAACATGTTATTTTAACACTACAGACTTCTTATAGGTTTTCCTGTAATCTTTAGGTAAAGATCTATTATCTCCATTTTTTTTTTTCAAAATTTTAGGCTCAGTTGTTTCGGAGATAAGGGGAGGAATGGTCATTTTTCGTCTAATTTCTTGAATAACTTCTAAATCATTTATTTTAAAATTATGAAAAAAATATAATTAAACCCTTCACAGTAAGCCCTTTCATTTGATGTCACACGATATTGTTCAAAAAACTTTTTTCTTTAATTTTCTAGTTTGACCCCCAAAAGTGACCCCCTTACTAAAAATTTAATAATTTCCGTAACGCCTCCGTGTTTGGGTCATAGAAGTCCATATGTGCACCAAATTTCAACAGAATCGGTTCAGTGGATCCGGAGAAAACTGGCTGTGACAGACGGACAGACAGACAGACACCCGAGTGATCCTATAAGGGTTCCTTTTTTTCGGAACCCTAAAAATGGACTCTGTCTGAAATATAAGATTTTTATTTATTATTATTAGCCTTGTTTCGCCAATCGAACCGTTCGTTGCTTCGCTCTAAACACCCCGGCTACTCTCTAACGAAATCCGTAGTTTCGGGCTTAGTTGCGGGCGTTCGTATTCTACTCCGTATCACCTACAGACTTACGATTAGTCCCGAACCCGAACTGAGAATGAATGACAACACGATTTCACAGTAACTGTCAAATCCTGTTATCATTAGTTCTCAGTGGTTAGGTGATACGAAGTAGAAAATGCCCGCCCGAAACTAAGCCCGAAACTACGGATTTCGTTAGAGAGTAGCCCCCCTGAATCAATCGCGGAGGCTTAGCAGTAGGGTCCCGTCAGCACAGCACCTTTGGTACGGAACCCTACAGGCCTGATCCGCAAGTCGAACCGTCCAGAACTTCGCAAAACTAAATCAGTTTAAGACTCTACGATAAATGCACTTTAAACGAAACCAGCACAACTCAGAGATTTAACCAATTATGGTCCCTAACAGTTTAAGACCTTTCAGAGACCAAACCGAAATTCCTTCGAAACACGACTGTGTTCAGAAATTGTGTGAGGTCATCAGTGCAACGCCATCTATTGACTATGTAAACAGACAAAATATTTGGCAGCGGAAGACGTTAAATAAGAAGCCCGTATATAACGGTAAATAACGATAAGGTATTAAAATGTTTACTTTTATTTTGCTACGTCTACGTATTAAAAGTTTGACAAATAACTCAATCAATGTGTTTTGGTGTAACATTCATGCTTTCATGTATTTTTTGGTTCCTCAATAGATGGCGCTCTGACTAATCAGAATACATAAGGAAGTTTCTTATACTAAACTAAAAATTCAATATATTTTGATTTTGTGGATCGATTGTATCGATCAATAACGAAAAGGTATTTATTTATTTATTTATACATGGAGGACTTACAGCTAATAAAGACAAACAAAATAGGAAACCGTAGTCACCATCAAGCCAATAACAAATCCTCACGTATAAATACATAATGTTAATTATGGTGTGAGCACAATATAAAAAACGCACCGCTTAAATTAAACTTAGAATTATTTAGTTACATGAATACTTGCAACTTAAAGAATTTGAGGATTTTTGTTGTATAAAATGATCACTCTTATTTTGCCACGTATTAAAAGTTTCACAAATAACTCAACAATTTTTTCGTGCATTTTATTTTTCTCAATAGATGGCGCTCTGAGTCATCAGAATACATTGGGAAATTTCTTCCTAAACTTAAAAGTTCAATATCTTTTGAATTTGTGGGTCGATTTTGATGAAATAAACGCTAAATGTTACTCGGGTTATCACTTTATATTTTTAAGTACTTAGATTTGCAATCTAATCTGTGGTTTATGCGTGATGCTCCCACAAACGCACAGACAAACAGACAAACAGACAAAAATTTCAAAAATTGCATTTTTGTGTTTTATACCTTTTTCCTGAATTTTCTGTGTAATTTTCATGCAAAAATATTCAATGTACAGACACGGTTAGTCTACGATTTTATTATATGTATAGATGTGTGCATTAAAACTTTTTTAGCTTATGACGTACTTACGAATGTGGTGTACAATAATTACCTACTCGGCACACTCACAATATTGTTTTAAAGTAGTTGCAAGGTAGCTGCCTGCTTACCAAATAGCTTTGTTTTATTTCTTAGGGACAATTAAACAGTTACATGTTTGGCGATAGAATAAGGTTCTTAAGATAAATAGTTAAATATATAACCCACACTTTTGTCCACGGATTAATCAAATAAGTGAAAAACGGAAGCTGATTTTAAGGATAATGATTTTAAGTTATTTAAATTAAGTGCTTTTTTAAAATGTTGGTACTAATGAAGTTATAGCGACTTTTAATTGTTTTATTAAAAATAAAGAAAATGTCTATGTTGTTGACTGTACATAGGATACTTTTAATAAGCACCACAATCCTACAGGATATATTTGTTTACCACGCGGGCGAAGTCACTGGCGAAAGCTAGTAAATAAACCATGTTCAGTAAAAATTATTTAGAATCTCAACCCTCCTAAACCACAAGACTGCTAATAAATGATGTAAGTTACGAAATTAAAACTTCTTGTACGTAATTAATTTAAGATCGCGTTAAATATTGCACCTGCCTGAACTTTGCTAAAGTATTTTCTTATGAATACCAGAACACCTAAGTGGTTAAGTCGTAAAACTCTGATGAATTTGTGAACCCAGTACAGCTGCGTAAATTATTTTATAGAAACATTCTGGAGAGTAGCACTCTGTATAAAAATGTAATGAAGTGGTTAAATATTTTTTAAAGTTTATGTATGTATTTTTAAGGGTCTTATTTTGGTATTTCCCTACTAAAGTGGTGAAGAGACTTTAAATAATGTTGAACGAAAAAGAACTGAAAAAAACGAAAAAACAAAAACGTTACTCACTTTTAAAACCGAGGTGCCAAGAATAATGTGGTGGTGGTGGTGCATTCACCACCACCAGCACATCACCACACCATGGCGTGGTGATGTGGTGTGTTTTCGTGACGTTAAAATCCCTTCTAAGTCTGGGGGTCTTAAGATACCCCCAGCAAAAAAAGTAGATACATACCTATACCAAATAAACAGGTAGCTAGGTACATTTATTTTGATCAAAAGCAAAAATGAAACATTTATCTGCATTATTAAACAGCCATTTCATATTCAAATCTTGAGAACGATGAATGCAATATCCTTCAGTAATATCACTATGAAATATTGAAGAAATATTACAAATAAACTCTCTTACTGCACTTTAACGTTTCGTATCGTAAGTTATTGCATTTCTATGTCTGTATTAAGGTTACATAATAATATGAAAAATCACGATTAAAATGCATTTTATAAAGATGTTCTTGGTATAAATGCCCAAAAGTAAGTTACATATTTGATAATATTATGTAGGTATGTTAGGCGCCAGATAAGCTTGCAATAAAGTAGACGTAGACTTTTTCCTAATATCCCTTCGTAGATACCGAACAATAAATTATAAACCGTTTTTCATAACTAGAGAACTTAAAGGATCACTGTCGAAGTCGATTCAGGACAGCTCTTTGTTTTTATTTCTGTTTTTGAAGATGAAAGATGATGATGAGATTAAGAAAGTCAATAAATATCCGTTATTGCATATTTAAGACAAGAATGGAGATTTTACTTCTATGCAAGTCAGCTAAATTGTTGACCACATCATAGCTTACTATTAGGTGAGGTAGTGGTCAAACGCGAGCCTTTATATTTTTAACGCTCGGAAGTAACTGGCATCTTTGCCATATTATTTTTAATTGCACCATAATACATTGCAGATGTCAGCTCTGCTTTGTGTGTATAAATGCCCACTAAGCAGAGCTGACATTCATTTATGGTTATGGCAAATAGAGACATTATCACTAAATATCAGCGTACGTACTCGAGGACCGCCAAATAGACCTATGAGATGCCATGGTTTGCCAAATCACCAGTACCTAAACCGTAAAGACCACCATGAGATCGTAAATGTATAATTTACGGGCTAAAATATTCATCTTATTTGCTTATACGCCATTTGTGACATTCCAGACAAAAAGGTAAGCGCAGCAATAGGATTTATTTAGATTTTACTAGCTTCTGCCAGCGGCTTCGCCCACGTGGTCCCTAGGGAACATACTTCCGGGATAAAAAGTAGCCTATAACCTTTCTCAGGCTCGACACTATCTGTGTACCAATTTTTATTTACATCGGTTCAGGAGTTTTGGCGTGAAAGCGCGACAGACAGACAAGCAGACAGACAGAGTTACTTTCGCATTTGTAATATTAAAGTAATGATACCACTTGCTGAGTTTTTCTAGCTTATTTTGTAAAATATTAGGCCAATTTCACAGCTGCTAAAGAATCAAATCAAAATTCAATTCTTTTCTGCTGAATACATATACATATGTATATTGTCACATGATAAACGAATGCACATATCTATAAATGATCAACAACAATTTACAACGAAATAAAGTATTCATACACCTTCTAAATAAATAATAGTTATTGTTTCGAGTACTGCCAGCTCACCTTACGATATTATTATTGTTTTATTTTTCTTCGACAATCTTGGTACCCTGGGGTAAGGAGGTCCTATGGTAGGCATACTAGGGGCCGAAGTCAACTCGCAGAGACCCCGTAAGACATTTCCAATGGAATGAGGCACCAACCGACGATAATTCCTGCTATGCGGATTGCGGCTATGGGTTTTATTATTATGAGCCTATACTGTCCCACTACAGGGCAAAAGCCTCCCTTCCCTCCTTCCACTTTCAACTTCTTTCACAATTTTGGGTCAGCCTTATTAGATTCAGATTTTCGTAACCAAAACGAAAGGCTGCAGAAAAATCTAGAACGAATTAATAATGTCCCCCGACAAACCTTAATGTAATCCTAAACGAATATTTCCGATAACTAACCTCCAATATTAGGTTTCCAATACCGGTTCAGATTATTCGGACCCTGTTATTAATATCCGAAATTAATCGATGTTGCTAGAACATCGATCTTAGGTCTCGGGCGATAAATTATATTTTGACATTAGCCTTTATAAAAAAAAAACTTGGTGAGTAATTGGTCTCAGGGACTTCGGTGCCGCATCACAGTCTAAAGTTTTGTAATAAAAAAAGGTGTAAAATACGCCTCAGTAATTCTTTTCAGTTTTAGCAGGTGTCTGAAGCCTAAAACATCCCTTAAAGGTAAATTAAAAGAAGCCTAAAACAACACTTTTAGTTTTTAATGGACTTTCAGGATCATTCTGAATAATTAGGCTACGTAAATGGAGCTCTTAAAAAATTATGTAACACTTCGTTTTGGCAGAGACAATCTAATCTAGCCACGTAATTTAGTATTCTTGTAAGGCTATCGTCAGTTTTTGGTGTTTATCTTTAGAATTTATGAAAACTACAAGTTGCGCCCGCGGCTCTACTCGGGGAACTAAATTAATTCCAGTCGACCGCACGTCATTGGTAGCTAATATTTTTACGTTAAGGTTGCGTTTCTACCAGAGATGGGTTCCGTACCCAAAAGGTAACCAACAGAACCCTATTACTAAGCCTCCGCTGTCCGATCGTCCGTCCATCTGTCAGCGGGCTGTATCTCAAGAACCGTAATAGCTAGACAGATTAATTTTCACAGATAATATGTTTTTATTGCCGCTATAACAACAAACAATAAAAATTAAGGTTTATGGTACGGAACCCTTCGTGTGCAAGTCCGACTCGCCATACTATGACGTGCGATTTCCATCATGATTTCGTTGATAAGAGAGAGACAGAGCTATACAGAACGAATAGCACTTTCCTTTATTCCAAATTTTACCAAACTTCAATACTGTTTCAAATTCACCTTAATTCAAATCGGATTTATAATTCACAAACATCATATAGGAGGGTTGCTTACTTCATATTTTTACCCCTAACTTGCTTCCTAGCGGGCCAAAGAGCCTGATAGAGATATTCAGTTCAACGTGTATGGGTACAAGTCTATAATTCCGTAGCAGTCTCTACTTTAGCACATTACAACAACTTTTATCGAAACTAATTAACTTCAAGAGTAACGCTAATTGCTTACTTTCGAAGAAATGTGTAACTAACTCAGAATAAATGGTTGATTAGTAACTGATTACTAAACTTTACCTTCAGGTTATACCTAAAACTCAATTCAAGACTAATACCAAGTACATAAATAATGTGCAGTAGGTACATTGTTCTCAGGCTGTTTCTTTCAAGTTTTTCTTAACTAGTTTTATCGCGCGGCTTTGCTTCTTCCCCTCAGTATTAAAATACACTGATACTGACTAACAAATAGCCACACAATTGAAACATGTCATAGGCTTCCTTCCAGCTAGGGCTGCGGAATTTGTTCGAAAGAGTCACCGCGGATCTGGAAAGTAAAGGGCATTAAGATGAACACGGATGGGATATAGTCAAAAAGAGTTTGACACTCCTTTCTGCTCCGCCTAGAGCGGACGGAATCATTTGATGAGTTCCCTTCTTGAAAAAATAGAAAAAACCGGCCAAGTGCGAGTCGGACTCGCACACGAAGGGTTCCGTCCAATAAACCTTAATTTATATTATTTGTTGTTATAGCGGCAATAGATATACACAATCTGTGAAAATTTCAACTGTCTACCTATTACGGTTCCTGAGATATAGCCCGTTGACAGACAGACGGACGGACGGACAGCAGAGGCTTAGTAATAGCTAGGGTTCCGTTGGATACCCTTTGAGTACGGAACTCTAAAGAGGCTTCCTTGCAGCCCGGGAAATACATGGTTCTGTTTGATAGGTGATGGTTGGCCGAGGACGGTCTGTGAATTTGTGACCATCTTAACACACCGAGATTTCTTCATGCCTCGTAAAGCACGTTAAGCTGTTGGTCTTGGCTGTTATTTTTAGCTTTGACAGTCGTTATGGGTAGTTAGAAGCGAAAAAATCTGACCACGACCTTGCCAAGGGATTAAAGTGTTACCAAGTTACTGGGTTGTGGAAGGCATGTAGACAATTCTGCGTCGACTGTCGGGAGGACACGGCGTGGCATACGCTGGCAGAGTGTGCCGCTTGGGAGGAGCCGCGCCGTGCCCTCATCTCTGTGGTAGGCATTGACCTCTCGCTGTCGGCCGTAGTCCATGCTATGGTCGACGGCGGGGAGTCTTGGGACGCGGTGGTCTCCTTCTGCGAAATAGTCATCGCACAGAAGGAGGCTGCGGAAAGGGAGAGGGAGATCTCGACCTCTCTCCCGGCCCGCAGCAGACGCACCGGGCGTCGGAGGAGGGCAAATGCTGCCCTCTTCCGGCCCCCCTAACTGGGTCCAGGGGCGACGGACTTGGGGATGTCCGTCGTCCCCCATTCATCCGGACCCGAGGTGGCAGCGCGTGGTGTTCCCGTGCGCCCCTCTTTGACGTCGCGGGGGGAGTTAAACACCTCACTCCCCCCGCTGACCAGAGGTGGCCCGCAGAGGCGGGCCGGCACCAGCCGGGGATTACGGAAGTCGCATAAGATCCCACGATCCCCGGCGTAGGTGAGAGATGGAACACCGGGGTGGTTTTAGTCAGTAAGAGTCTGACAGACCCCTCTGCCCGCTCCAGGGTGGAGGACATCAATGAGGATTTCCCCACGTCAAAAAAAAGGCATGTAGGCAATTGCTCCATGTAAAACCCTGGTACTTAGCTGTATCTGATTAGATTGGAAGCGATCCCAACAGTTGAGATAAGGCTAGGCTGATTGAGGGATATTGACTAAGGGCCGATTTTTCAACCGTTAGAAAACCTTTGACTGAGGATTAAAAATGGCGGTTTGACATATTTTCTTTATAAAATCTGTCAAACGGCAATTTTTATTCTACAGTTAAAAGTAATCCGACTATTGAAAAATCGGCCCTAAGATATTATAATTGCAAGTCTAGAATTTCTTAAACACACTCTCTAACTCACCAAGTTACGCAAAGAAACTCCAAATTAATAATGTTTAAGGGTAATGCCAACCGAACGTAATGTTGTGGGTTGTGAGTTGCGTAAAATGAGTTAACGGAATTCGGTTTCATACTAAAGTCCAACTCATTTTGGGTCGCCGTGTGGCACAAACAGGACTTTAGTATGAAACCGAATGCAGCGTAAATTCCGCTGATTTATTTAACGTGACTCACAACTCACAAAATTACGTTCGTTTGGCCTCACCTTAACAAGTAACTGATTACTTTTCCTTAGTACCTAAATACATCTTAACTCTAAACCTAAGTACATAAATAATGCCCGCTGACAGACAGACGGATGGACGGTCGGATTGAGGGATGGACGGACGGACGGACGGACAGACAGCAGAGGCTTAGTAATAGGTTTCCGTTGGTTACCTTTTGGGTACGGAACCCTTAAAAGTAAACAATACATAATGAGTTATGTCATATCTTAGGTAATGTCAAGAAACGAATTAATGGTTACTTAAACTTTTCCTTAAAACCTAAAACGTATCCTAACTAAATCCTAAGTAAATAAATAATATACTCTACACTGTTCACAGGTTGTTTCTTTCAAGTTTGCCCGTAATAAGGTATTCAAACCGGCAATCTCGCCGGCGGGGGTTAAGCCCGAGTAAATTAATAGGCACTAGGAGAAGGTTGCGCAATAGATTTCTCTTAACCCAATGATCCTCGTTTGTGGTCAGAGGTTGTAGGCTACACACCCACTGTACGAAGCCAGGTACAACCACGAACCCAATTCAGGGTTGTACCTAGCTTCGTCCTGGTTTTCTGTACGAAGCCAGACACACACACACACATTCTCTGAAACTCAACGTACAATATTTATGTAAATTGAGTTTCAGAGAATGTTAGGGTTTCTGGTGTTGTTTATATTTGTCAAAATTGTATGAATGTCAGTTTTTAAATCTAGATGAATCATTATAATTATCCTCGTGTGAATATTATTGTACTTTGCCCACGTGGATGACGAAAACTATCCCAAGGAAACATGCCCCCAGGTTTAAAACTATTAGTTCCAATACAGGACACGGTCTAACTGCGTATCAAGTTTCAGCCGTGACGCAAGGAGATAAAAAAATCGGATAAATGCGAATCGGACTCGCCCACCGAGGGTTCCGTGCAAAATTTTCAGGTACGAATTACTTTAAATAAAGACTATATTTTTATTAAGATTTAATTGAAAAAGTATAGTTTTGAGACTTTTCTTCATACTTGTAGTATTTATTATAACGATATTACTTTCCAAATTTCATAGTTCTACGTCAACGGAAAATACCCTATTTTTAATTCCTTTGAGAGTGTCGAAATATACGTTTTTTGCGGCATAAACGGCTGTATCTTTTTTACGTTAACTTAGTAGTTTGATTTTTTACAGCTTCAAGAGACTGTAGACCTGAGTATATGGCTTTATATTATTTATTTCAACTCGATACTTCTACGCGTTCCCGAGATAAAGGGTCTTGACAGACCGACGGACGGACAACAAAGTAATCCTATAAGGGTTCCGTTTTTTTCATTTTGAGCTACAGAACCCTAAAAACAAATAGACAGAGTTACTTTCTCATTTATTACTATAGTACAGATAGCAATGCGTTATGTCTCTATTGTCTTAAGAGGCGGAAGTTAAGCTACGTAAGCCGAATTGTGATATTCTTACATTTTTTTTTCTTTTGGAGTTTTTTCTATGACGAATTAAAAACAGATATTTCATTGATATTAATTATGTTGCGATTTTATTATTTCCCTAACTACAATTTTATAGTTATTATACACATTATATTACAATGTATGCCACATCGTAATGTAATGTGCATAATAAAACCCTATATATGTTACTTAATATACTATATGTTACTAGTTGTTGCTTGTAGCAAACATATAAATTGCCTGCCCTTGCAGCTATCTTGAAGATTATTCGCAGATAGTAAGTGGGGTCTATTCTTGCGTGAGCTTTTAATATCGAGACGATCCTGAGTAGGCCTAACAGGGACGGGTCAAGAGTCTTGTCCTTACACCTATAGGTATGCACACAGACACGTTTTTGCTTTGAACAGCACCAGTAAGAATGTATAGAAGTTTCTGAAATATTAGTCAAGTTTCTGAATCGGAAAAAATACCCTGGTAACTTTTGAAACTGACTCAAAAAAAACTGCGGTTGTTCCCATGTTAATTCATGGGAACACTCGCAGTTTTTTTTTTTAATTTAGAAGTTGTATGGAAATAGTAAGTAGTCAGCGGCTCAAATAATTTAATTTTTTAAACCGTGTATGTTTTACAAAGGTACTGTTGCCATTGTGGTTTCCTGACCCGTCTTTGACGTGTTTTACTACAGGCGTACGTTTCCATAACAGAAGATAACATTAATCTTTTTATGTTTGATACAAATTATCGGGTCATAAATCAATTATACTGACAGTACAAAGGCGGCTTGACGTCTTAGAGGCATGTTCTACCAGTCACACAAGGGTGGTGCAATTACTGGAATGTCTTAGTATAAATGTATTTAGTAGGTCCTGTATCATAATATTACAAAACAAATGAACCGTAAGAAACGGTAACCTTTAGAAATTAAACAAATACGCAATTCAATGTCTTGAAGTTTCTTTAGAAGTTCAAGTTTTGAAGTCGAATTTATGCTGCCCGGCAATAAATTGTGCTGTCAGTTTCGAAACCACTTCTGAAACTTAAGTGAAATTTTCTTTTGTTCCAAATGTAGGGTACAAAGCTGACCTCTTTGATATTTTACAATACTATTACATTAGTCGAACGATATTCCGAAAATGGTTTCCATGTTTCGGCTGCCAAATGGGAATAGCAAAACGAAAAACAGAGAAGTCGTGAGTTTAAAATTGCTGGACATTGGGGAATTAAAGTCAGTTACTTCAACAAGATTATTTATACAGGGTTACTGAGACAGTGCGTTTATCTTCCAAGCAATAAATATAAAAAAAATATAAGATTTCTTTGGGATAGTTTCCGGCCAGCACGCATGAAAAATGCTCGCATTATTCATATTTTTTGTTCTGTACCTATCATTTTGCCAACGACCTTTTTGAACGCTATAAATTTCTTCAAAAGGACCCATGAAAGTAGCGTACCTGCCCAAAACTGTCTACTGTCGTATATCAGTCCTCGTCGGGACTCGTACGGTCAAGTTTACATGTCCCTATGTCCCTCACTCCCAGAGTGCCGCTTAGCAACTAAACTTTACGCAGGTACTTCACTTCTATTACTGAGACAGGAGTGGAAAACATTGGTATATTTTCATTTTAAAGGATTTTTTTATGTTGAGCCTCAGTCAGCCTGCCTGATGGGAGAGGAACTGACTATGGAACGAGTGAAAGATTTTATTTCAGTTATACCTGACTATGAAAAAAAAACAACTTAATAGAGACGCCATCCTTTCTTTCTACTCAGGATTTCATGTCGAGTAAATAATTCTATAAAATGACAATAATATTTTATTATAGCCAGACAGGATACTTGTATGAGAGAAGCGAAGAAAAGAATTCTGTTAATAATTAGTTTAAATAGCTTCGAAAATCAGTATTTTTTGCAACACAATAACACTTAAAACAAGTGAAAATTAAATATATTTTTTGCCTACTCCTCCGCTGTACTTTTCTGATTAAATTCGTTGCAGGATCCAAGACAGTTAAATCGTTTTTCCGGGACTCGTCGGGCTTCATTAGCTCGGCGTTTTTCTGGTGGTCGCCACTGTTGATTCTGGCTTTCAGGAGTTGCAGTGGTTGGGAATGTGTGGCGGGCTTGTCCCAAAAAAAAAAATGACTCATAACAAAGTATCGGCTCGCGGCGTAGAAGACAATCAAAATGGCGGGCATTTTGATTGTCTTCTATGAAAAATGTACAAGAGATCTGAGTTATGAGTGACTAAGGTCAGTAAGTTTTAAATTTACCGTTGAAAAAAGGAAGGAACTGCGACACCTATAACTATCTACATATAGAATTTCGAAGGGAGTTAGAACCCAGTTAGATAGAAAAATCAGTGATATTTATCACTGATTTCATTAAAATCAATTTATCCCTATGAATCTATCTTGAAGTGGTGGAATTGAATTGAAGAAACGAGGCCAAGTTCAAAGTAAACCCCCTTTTTTAAGGTGGGTAATCATCAAATGAATTCTGCTCTGGGCGGAGCAGAAGGAAGTATCAGACTCTTACTGAATAAAGCTCACCAATGTTCCTCCAATTGCCTTTGCGTTCCAGGGCCGCGACGACTCTTTTGAAAAAAATCCGCAACGCTGGCAGGAAGTATACCCTCATCATCATCATCATCATATCAGCCGAAAGACGTCCACTGCTGGACATAGGCCTCCCCCAAAGGGGGGGGGGGGTTGCCATCATCGCCACGCTTGGCAGGCGGGTTGACGATCGCAGTGTATGGTGTTGATTTTTACAAAGAATGCTTCTGCCCATTCTCTGGCGAGTCCCTTAGTCGCCTCTTACGACACCCACGGGAAGTGATGGGATGGTATTATTCTTTTACGGCACCATACGGCACCGGCCGACACCATACGGCTAAGTATACCCTATCCAATCAAAATTGGGCTACTGTTAAAAATGCATGCGTATCGACTTGAGAACCTACTTTCGTTCTTTTCGTCAATGTTAAAAACTTTATCTTGACCCATCTATACCCACTTATGAACATGTTCTGTATTTAGGTTTACCATCCCTGCTAAACGTACTCTCAGGGAGACATTACCGTCGGTGACTTGTTAACGTCTGGCGTAAGGCTACAGCTCTATGTTTGTATTGTCTGAACAATCCCCGGCCTGTGATAAAGTTAACGCCAAGGCTTTGCGGCTACCATGTTTATTGTACTAACAATTTCTTGTCGAATACTTTCGGCAGACATTTTGCTTTCCTTCATTTCTTTTCGGGTTGTTAGCTTTGATCAGTGTTGGAAATTATGTGGTGATTTTTTATTTGCGTACAAAGTATTTCGCACTGAAAATACCCGAGACAGTGTGTTCGTTCTGACATTAAAGCTGTTAGTTCGGTAGTTGAAAATTACACTATAACAGCTGTGTTTTGGTGTTATTTTCAGCTCAAGATAGTACTCCTGTTTAAATCGCGTTGTTTTATAAAAAATCTAATGATACACTAACTTTTGTTAATAATTAACAAAAGTTATGAAATTAAGTTTTTAGCATCAGCCTTAAAGTTGAACTAATAATACTAATACTTTAAGGGTAAAATCCACCATTACGATAATTCATTCCCTCTGTTAACCGGTGATTTTTTATTGGCACACGTGTATGCCATTGGGCGGCAACTGAAATTGATGCATAATGGCATCTCACATGCCATACCGAATCACGCAGTTTAAACTTCTTTAAAAAAAAAGTGTTTAATATCCTATGGCCCCCGATCGACCAAAAAACATGGCGGCCGCCGATATTTTTGCAATAAATTATTCAATTGTTGTTGCGTCGCGACGGCTATTGCGACCGGGTGCTCACAGGTTTTAATAAATTACGAAATCAACAATAATGTTTCATAATTGATAGACACTGCAATTCAGCTAAAAGAAATAAAGAAAACAGTTATTTCTCATTACTCTTGACTGAAAAAAGAAGCGCTATTTTTCCTTCAAAACAAAAGGCTGTATATTTAAATTCCTTTGTGAAAAGCAAATGAGAGTAATGCAGGAGCCCATTCTCTTTGCAGTCACGTAGTCATGTAATGATAGATGCATGAAGACTACTGTCTCCTGAACATCTGCGCTAAGCGGGCTTTGTATTAAAAATGAGACAATTTGATGAATGCTACGGCTTGTGGAATGGGTTTTGCAGAATTGCTTGTTAGGGAGAAGTGATGTATGGGTGTGAGTTTAAATGTGTAGGATACACTTAGACTCTTAAATTAGATTATACTGAAGAAAATGGTAGAAAAGTTTTCATCTTAAGTTGGTGATAGACGTACGAACTTATAGTACGCGGTTTCAAAGATCACGAACTTACTCGACTCGACGTCGGTGACACACGTGAAAGCTTGCTCATTACTTTGGTACTAGGGGGACCGCAATTTCGTCAATGGAGGAAACTTTTTGCTATACAGAAATAATATTTTATTATAGCCAGACAGGATACTTGTTAGAGAGAAGCAAAGACAAGAATTCTGTTAATAATTAGTTTGAATAGCTTCGAAAATCAGTATTTTTTGCAACACAATAACACTCGACGTGTCACATAACAAAGTAATGGCTCGCGGTGTTGACAGACGTGCGAGCCGAGGCGAGCTACGAGCAAAATTTCAAACCTATTGGATCGCCAACTAAGTCGGCGGGTTTTATGTACGCGTACATACGGTAAAATACGAGTGAAAAAGGTCGTCGAGCCACAAGTACGCGTACTTGCTCGCACGTCTGTCAACCACTTTAGTTTACGTTACCGTTAGTATCTAATGATATCTATCGATTTCCGCTGGCAAAAATCTAGCAAGACCTACTCTAGTATTTATTTAGAATGAATTTGATATAATTGTCAAGTAAAATGAGCCATCTGTGCGACAAACAATTCGTTATTTAGGTGCATATTCATAACATGATATTATTCCATTCATATTAACTGTAACTTTAACTTTTGAAAATTCAATTAGGTATTAAGATATCACAATTAGCAATAAGACCTCCAAATCCACCGTTGAACAAACTGTGTTACAATTCTGGTTTACACAGAATTACAATAAAGTTTTTTCTATCTATCTATAGAACTATCTATACTTACAAAGTAAACACAGGTCCTACAAAAATCCCCCCTCAAAGTACGGTAGGTATTCTTTCACCAGAGGCCAGCAATTTCCCGTTTTAAATGCTCCGACGGCTCCTTACAACAATCATAGCTAACAAGGCGATTATTACACCGCTGGGTTTTTTCTCATTCAACGTCGTCGAGACCACGGATGTAGAGAATGTGGATACGGCAGGCTAAGTGTGGGTGATCCAAATTTGTAAAAAAACTGGCCAAGTGCAACTCGAACTCTCACACGAAGGGTTCCGTATAAAAACCATTAACCAGAACAAAAACACGTTTGATGTATGGGAGCCTACCTTAATTTTTAATTTAAACTCATTTTTATTATTTGCTGTTAGCGGCAATAGAAATACACACTGTGTGAAAATTTCAGCTGACTATCTTTTACGGTTCTTGAGATAGAGCCCGCTGACAGGACAGACGGACGGACAGACAGCGGAGGCTTAGTAATAGAGTGCCGTCGGTTACCCTTCCGGTACGGAACCCTAAAATCACACTACATTGTTTGAATACTGGACTCAAACAATGTAGGCGGTCACGTTTATTGAGTTGATGGAGGCTAAAGTTAATTAGCTGAAGGCAAGGTAGGCTTAGGTAATTCTCGTACCTAAAAATCGTTTAATTACAAGTCGCAATATCATCTCAGCTACAACCAATGTCAAAAACTTGTCAAAATGTTGGGATTTACAATATACATATATCTTTTCTTAGGAGTAGGTAGTAGTAGTATGTAAGTTAAGTAAAGTAAAGTAGTAAAGTAACATTTCATTTAAAAAATGGTGTACATGATATATGCAAGATAATAACGAAGTACAGAAAAGTCCCAACATGTTCAGCCGCATATCGTTCATGGCGTACAAATTAGCGTATAAACCATGTTAATATTCATCAAAATTACATTTAAGACATTTTGTAGCTATTTATTAAATCATCATTATTCATAACAGATCATTACAATTCAGCAAGCATTTATAGATAAAAATATTAAAGTTCAAAAGTAGTCATGATTTTGGTTGAAAATATTTAAGCAGTTATAAAACACATCTCCAGTCACTAGGTAAAAAATGCTATGTCTATGTGTATTTTTTTAATTATATGTCGTCACTTATTGATTGCGTATAAGCACATAATAAGCGACGACGTATACGTATAAGTACATAATAAGCACCACATAATCTTGGTTGATGTTCGTACAGTGTTTTGCCTTGCACTATCTATCTCCCTAAATCCTTGGTTTTAGCCTTCTTTTTCTTTTGTTCTACTATTTTTACTCCCGGATCGCTGGCACAAGAAATCCCTGGAAAAGTAATTGCTTTCATCTCTGACTTTTATCGAGAATTTTATAAAATATAGGCGTTGTTTTACTGCAATGTGTTATGACTAAACATAATCTTTATTCTTTCATACGGATCTGATGGCTCTGAACATCTGCTGTGGATCATCAAATAGCAACCAGTTTAAAATGTGTCTTAGCCGTAGTCTGCTTCAAACATTAAAATAATTCGAAAAAACGAATTCGTAATAAATTATCAAAAATACTTGAACATAAACGTCTAAAAATGGTTTGACTACAGTTTCAAAATGAAACGAAGTACTAGTTCCATACATGCTTTCAATAAAAACTATAGTCATTACTAGGATTGTCCTGCACATCTGCATCATGTGCGCTTTTAATCGCATGGATGGACAAGGTTTCCATGTTGAAGTGGAAGATACTAATTCCTTTATCAAACGATCCTTTGTCGAATAGCAATATCTAAACGGAACTTAATATTTAGAGAGAAATTCTCATCTCCGTATATTTTCCGTTCTTCGAGCCGGGTATTATCCACAAGCCCTTTCTTGCTAGATTATATTAAATATCAGTTAGTTACATTCCCTCAAGGCAAGTTTCCTAGCTAAACAATAAGCCAAGAGAGATTTTATTATACCTTGAGCTTTTATGAACAAAGGTCGGTAAGAGATTGCTTTTCAACTGGTTTATATTTTAATTTGTTAGCGTTGTTTCTGTATAAAATAGTTTAAATAACTGATTTGTTTTGGAAAATCGCGAAATGATGACCTGAAATAGATGAGACTGTTTATGAACAACAATATCAAATTAATTTGCGTTTGGTTTTACTACTAAATATCAGTTTTCCTAGAAACCAACTGAACTTACATTTAAATGAATATCTAACAAGTCAATTCGTACCAAAATACACGTACTGCCGTTTAATAGTAGGTAAGTAACCCAGTTAACGATAGAAGCATTCACTCAAGCCATTATCGTTAATACAGAACACAGCCATTTGTACGATTTATATTAAGAGTGTACTTTTGTAAGACGCTTAGGTTTCCATTTCTACTTCTAATAGTGAATTGCTTTGACACTTATTTTAAGATTAAATTGAGAACTTATTGTTTTACATCTAAAGAGCAGACAACAAAAATATCATATAGGTTGAAATTTCCTAATTTAAATTACACCCATAGGTTTGTTTTTTGTTAAAAACAATAGTTCATGTTAGAAAAATAGAAAGACATAAAAATAATATGTACAATTCTACGTCAGTTTCTTCCTATCGAAAGAAAAATCAAATCAGTTCGATTTTATGATCCGGCTCGAAGAACCAAATATCGGATAGTTTGATAGATGTACCTATCAATATGTATACCATCTATTTTATATTACATCTTCCGCTATAAATCGAAATGTGAATTGTAACCAAACCTTTCTGATGTTTATGATAAAATTATTTGCTCGTTATCTTAGGAGCCAAAACCACCAACAGTTTGATCTCAACCAAAGAATAGATCTTCTATTTCCTTGTTTGTCTATTTGCCCAGAAATCGGGCAATCCATTAACTTTGGATATCAGTATAATTAATCCTAAGCTATCGTTGGCACAATGATAAGCACATACGAGTGTTGTAATTATCCTGTACCATTTATTATTATTATCTATTAATTGACTTGTTGAGTTATTAAGCGCGTGGTTTTAATATTAGTATAACATAAACCATGGTTTATCCATAGAATTTTTAAGTTGGACAAAACTAAAGAACTTATAGCAAAATACGTTTAAATATAAAAAGATAATTGCCATATAATGTATGATAATCTTCGATCGGACTCTCGTGGCATTTCTTTAACAGCTCTAAGAGCCCGATCGACCGCCAGATCAAGCGCCGTAAGTGGAGGTGGATTAGTCACACGCTCCGTAAGTGGAGGGATCCCGATCACATTCCCAAACAGGCTATGGGCTGGAATCCTCAAGGGAAAAGGAAACGTGGCCGTCCTTTTCAAATCTGGCGAAGCACCGTGTTGGCAGAAGCGACGATCATCGGAATGACATGGAGCGAGGTGAAGCGTAAAGCTTAAGACCGTTCGCGATGGAAGTCTACTATGGACGCCCACTGCCCCAGCTAGGTGACATAGGATCTTAAGTCAAGTAAGTAAAGTATAATCTTAACTAATTTTAAATAGGGATAAATAAACATATGTTTGTGTCTTGAAGTTCTGACCTGATTACGAAAGTTCACTGACTGAAGCTACACTATCGCTTTTAGCGGTACTAAATTGTTTTATCCCGCAGAAATCACGGTTCCTGTTGGATACAACACGGGAGTGAAGCCGTGAGCAATCCTAATATTATGCGAAAGTCTGCTTGTTTATATTTTTACCCGACTGCCAAGGAAGGGTTATGTTTTTTGCGCGTATCTTGCATGCATGTTTGTAAATTTCTTTTTTACCTCGTACCTTCTAAACGGCTGAATAGATTTCGAGTGTTAAGGTGTCGTTAGATTCACTTCAAAAACCCAAGTGTTTTTAGATAGGTGGTTTAAAAAAGCAATATGGCTAAATTTGGGCGCTAAATTGTAAGTCACTAATTTTTTTTTTTATCCTAACCAATCGAGAAGGGTATCAAAATTAAGGAAATTAAATGGACGTTACAAAAATATAAATAAGCTATATCATCATCATCATCATCATCAGCCTATAATAGTCCACTGTAAGACATAGGCCTCTCCAAGTGCACGTCATTTGGCTCGATCTTCGGCAACTCTCATCCAGCCGCTACCAGCCACCCTGCGAATATCGTCACTCTAGCTAGCCTGAGGACGTCCTACCTTACGTTGTAAGCTATATGTTTAAATTCAATTAGGAAACAGTTTTCTATACTAATAATAATATTAATATTATAAAGAAGAAAGATTTGTTTGTTTGAATTGAATAGGCTCCGAAACTACTGGACCGATTTGAAAAATTCTTTTAGCATTGGATAGCTACATTATCAGGGAGTAACATAGGCTATATATTATCCCCATACTCTCACGGTAACGGGAACTATGCGGGTGAAACCGCGGGACGTACAGTAGGCGTTCATAAAAGTGTCCCGGTTGACCTTTTTGCAGTCGGGTTTTTGATTTTTCTAATTTGCGACATGCTGTTTATTAGGCTTTACCCTGTTTTGTCGAATTTTGGTACATACATAAATCCCTAGAGACGGTTAAAGGCTACAAATGGTTAGCAGAATATATTGACGCGAGCGAAGCCGCGAGCATAAGCTAGTAATAATACAAATGAGCACCGAAAATGGCTCATGTGACTGAGTGGAATACCAACATTATTCATTTGACCGGACAAGACGATTATAATGAAAGAAAAAAATAAAAGAAAAGCTTCGGGTCAAAGGATCAAATGATATTCATATTTTCGGCAAAACATTGAGACGTTGTACTAAAATATAAATATTTATATTCTTTTTACGATTTGGTAACGATATTTGTTTTGGCATAAGCCCACAATATAATTTAAGACTTGGGGTTTCTCTATAGTTTCCATCTAATGCTAAGAAAATCCTCCAAATATACTAGTAACATTTAAATAAATAATATCATAAAACTCTTAATAGGAAATAACTTCATAATAATAAGGACATCTGGTAAAGGTGGCAATAAAGAGCACAAAATTACAAAGGAAATTAAGCCTAATTGTTACACAAAAGTTTAGCATGAAAAACAAATTTCAAATTAAAGTACCTAAAAAAATGCTGCTGGTTCTATCGCTTTCAGCCATCTCAATTAATTGCCTGACTATATTAATTAAAACTCCACTGTATACAGATAATTTGAAGAATGTCTATAACCCGAAGTTCCGCAGCTAAATATGCGGAACTATCCAGCAGACGACGTAGTAAGGTGCGTTCACATTCTACGAGTTACTAGCATGTTAAGTTATATGAAAGTAGCTTTTATGGCGTTATATCATGTTTTCATAACAGTCTTATAATTTGTGGTCTTAGTGCAAGTTTTTAAACGTAAAAGTCAATTTGTACTAAAAACCAAATAAGTTTCGTCTGGTGACAATCCCGAATACCTTTTTTTTCATACGACATATGCGAATGTTTACGTTGAAGCTATCAATTAAGTATAAAAACACGCACTACACTGGAGCGTTAGACGTACTCTGGACTAGCTACTCGTACTACTTGTCAACGCTTGCTATCCTACTTTCCATCATGTCGCAAACAAACGATTCTCTATACAATATGTGACAGTTGCCGTTAGTCATCACCTCAAGTTACACTCTTCATTTAGTTTTGAGGCAAAACGGTTTAATTTAGCAGAAATTAGTATAGATTACAAAACTTCAACTAGGCTTTTGAATTGAACTAGAAATTATTTTGCTGCTCTTTAGACCGTACTTGGAAGCTTACTCTACCAATTGAATGCGCCCTAATATAAGCCTTGTAAAATAATTAGTGCGAGCCACCGAGGCGAATCTTCTACGAACCACAGAGACATTTAACCTTGAATCTCTGTCTTTGTGTAATTATGTCAGTGTAATAATATTAAATTTACATTTACACTGTACATTTTACAGTGCAGGCTTTTTTAGATTGTGTTCTTTTTAATATTATTATTCCAGATTTATTCAAAGATTGTTAGTTAAACAAAGGTTTCTAAACAAGTTGACCAATCAATTTGTTACACTTCTGAATAAGCCATGTCGTAAGGAACATAATTAACTACATACATACGTACTGTCCATATGATCCGTTATCCGAAAACGCATCAATCGAAGGACCCACATGGCAAACTGGTAACTGGAGTTTACTGAATGTAAGAAGCCTAGGATCGGTCTATGAGGCGACGCTTGGAAGACGCCTAATCTCAGCAGTGGGCTTCTTTCAGCTGAAATGATGAACGGTGATAATGATACATCCTTATGAGTACAATTCTTTAATAACTTTACATATAGATAGTTATTCGAACTCTTTATCCAACATTTCACAAATTTATAGGCTAGTCCCACCATTTACATTCGACTAGACACCCGAAGTTAAAACCCAAAGCCACCACTTTCTAGCGCAAATATCACAAAGTAATATTAAACGAAGTGGCTGCTACCTTCCGATCCAAATCCCGAACATAAATTAGAAATTTTCCGCCCGAAAAGACGTCTTCATTGATTCCATTCGATTCTGAATCCAATTGCTTATATTCCAATTCAACTCGCTAATATTCCAATTCCACTCGACATCTTGCTAAAATTAAAACTGGGTTTAATTAAAATGCTCAAGTAAAGATTTTAATGTACAAGGAATTCGTTATAATGTTTATTGTGAAAGTTTCGAGTTAATAAAGAGCTGTTTAAATTAGTGGTAACTTTGGAAGTGTTTATTTTATTAACTTTTTGCTTCAAAAATAAATGTGTTTGAAAACTTTGTACGCTTGAACATGTTGGGATGCAGTTAAGAGTTAAATTTTGTTTCCACCTGCTTATAAACATAGATTTTTATGCCCGTTACAATAGGAACACCCAAATTAATCACGTAAACTTACTCCTTGATTTTCAACTCTAGGAGCTGAGTAAAGTGGTTTTGTTTGATCTCCACAACCTAGTCACTGGATTATTGGGTTTTGCAAGACTGATGTCAGATATTCTGGCTTTTGACTATCCATAAAGACTGTGAAAGATCTTCAAATGTCAACCTGCACTAACGGCTTATCATGCTTTATAAGGCACGGCGGAGTCTTTGTATGGAATGCATGATCACCCACACACGGAGGGACGTCAGCAAATGTTTAACCCACTAAAGGATCTTGTGAGTTCAGCTACTACCGAACGATACTTTGATTCCCAATACCACCACCACCCACCTTTGGGATGGCTCAGCTATATACCAGCTTGCCGTGGTGGAACGTAGAGCTAAGATGCTCATTGGTGACGTAAAAATGGTGGATGCCAAGCTACACAGCTTGGCTCATCGCCGCAAGGTTGCCTGCTTGTCGGCCTTCTACAGATTGTACTTCGGTGAGTATGCTCAAGAACTTCACGTTACCATCTTACCTTGTTGCTATTCCACCAATTTGCACTAAGCGTTTCCAAACGTCTTTTATAATGCGCTCAGCAAAGGAGTGGAACTCTGTGCCTGCATCTGTGTTTCCGAACGCTTACAACCCTCATCTTTTTAAAGTCAGAGTGAATAGGCTCCTTCTAGGTAAGCTCACTCCATCGTAGACTTTGTCACCGTCATCTCTGACCTAGACTAGAGCCAAAAGCAAACCCATCTCAAATTAAAAAACCTGCTGAAGAAAAGCCGACACTTCGCCGGCTTCTTGACTTCACAGGAAGACTTCGGTTCCCACAATATTTTATTAAAAATTTAAGCAGCAGCAGAGTGGTATTATTGGCCGGTTGCCAACTGAACACAGTTCCGTCCATTTTTGTCCACTACATATTTATGATGGACGTCGATTCAGGCAGTATCTTTCGACACTAATTGAATCGTTTATTATAAGCCTTCTTGATTATCCTATTGTTTTGTTTTATTTTGTGGACGTGACTTATGAAGCTACTGCTGAGAATAGACCACTAGTTACGTCATTTGCAATAAAAAACATTGTGTTGGTACCGTTGAACTTGAAAAGGGTGCAGTGCAGATAAGCTGTTTGTTTGGAGATTGGCTCCAAACAAACAGTTCATAAAAAAATGTTTTCGATACAGAAAACATGTCAAATTTCAAGTCTATAGGATAAAAGAAGTGATTCTATTACGGCTTGCAAGATTTGACACAAAACAACAAACATAAAATCGTTGGACATTAAGTAAAAGTTGCTAAAAAAGGCAGTACTAAATTGTACAACTGCTATCCAGATTTGGTTAGATACAGACCGAATCAACTGTGGCAACGATACAGTATCGTTTGAACCATAATTTTAGCTCTAGTTCTAGGCGTTGGAAATTATGTTTGCTTCGATGGACTGCTTTTGAAACAGTTCGGCGAATCATATTCAGTTGCGTAGGAAGGTAACCGGGTAACCTTGCAAATTGTTTGCTAAACTGTATACATACCTGCTAAGCGAATGGGCGTTGCAATCCTTACTTCATTAATAATATTATAAATGCGAAAGTAACTATGTCTGTCTGTCTGTTTGACGCGCTTTTACGCTAAAACTACTGAACCGATTTAAATGAAATCCTTACTATCCTTACTAATACTATAAATACGAAAGTAACTCTTGTCTGTCTGTCTGTCGCGCTTTCATGCCAAAACCGCTGAACCAATTTTAATGGAATTTTGGTACAGAGATAGTCTAGAGCCTGAGAAAGGACATAGGCTACTTTTTATCCCGGAGTATGTTCTCTAGGGACCACGCAGGCGAAGCCGCTGGCAGAAGCTAGTTTGTTATAAAAAAAGTTCAGTTACACCAGTGAGTTATTTTTTCACTCGATTATATTCGATTATTCATTAAGAGCCTCTACTTCTCACGGTATTCCATACACACACTCAAGTCCTTGGCGATTAATGAACCGATTTTAAAGCAACTAAAAAGTTACAAACATCGGTGCTGCCATGGTTCTTATACAAGAACCAACCTTTAGAACTATTAAAGTGTTCTAGTAAGTACAAATAACCTCTCGAAACAGTTGCAGTTCATGTCAGTGCTTGAGTCTGACCAGAAAACTTCGGAAGTGGATAGAGTACCGCTCAATAGTTCATTGAATGCATCCTCGCCTCGCCTATACGTAATTTATAGCCTTTGGAGCAGCTATACTCAACCTGCGGCCCGCTTTTTTGTGAGGCCCGGTAGCCAAGCACATTATTAGTGCTATATTCACTCAGTGTCTCAGTAGTAGTTTTGTTGAGTACAAAACTACGAATATGTATCTACATTATACTGCACCGGTCTCGGCTTATTGATTATTATATTCTTGACGAAGCAATGTGCTGTGATTAATCACCCGCTAGAAAACGAAAAATGTAAGCATTGAGCAATTTTATCGAAAACTGTCTGTTTCACAAATTTAAATATCCCATTCATTTAGATCCTGTTAAACGTGGGTTTATGTCCAGCAGTGGACGTCTTTCGGCTGATATGATGATTAATGAAACGTAGAGTAGGTTTTTCTGGCCTTATAACGATAAATAGTAGGAGCGCTATGTGGCCCAAGAAGAAAAAAGATTGAGTATGATTAACTGTGTTAGAGCTATCCCGATATCTACTGCAGAACAAGTTTATATTATAGCGGAAAAAATCCCAGAACGTATTTATTTCATAAATTTTTATATGTTTTCTCAAGTGCAACCAATGAAAATGTAACAATGTTTTTTGTAAATTAAAATCTTATTTTCAGTTTTTGTCGTAGGTACATACGTGATAAATGTTGAAATATTAAGTGATAAAAACTGTTAGATTGCTTTTTTGTATTAGACAATGTCTAGTTAAACTTATGTTAATACTAGCTGACCCGCGCGGCTTCGCTCCCGTCAACTGGCTACTCTACCTATCGACCCTAATTAAACTTATGTTAATATAAACATTCATTGACGGCTAGGAAGAAAGTCATACAATCGTTGAGTGCCACAATAATGTTGCTTTTTATCCGGATATAAGGTTTCTGTATAATCACCGCGACGTTGGAAGGCCTCCCCCAAAGTTTACCGATGACCTGGTGAGGATCGCTGGTAGCCGATAGTTGCGAGACGCACATGACTGGTTGTTGTGGCGACACTTGGGGGAGGTCTATGTCCACCAGTGGACGTCTTTCGGCTGATATGATGATTATGATGATGATGATGATAATCACTGAGTGTGAAGCCGTAGCTGAACTACTATACTCTAAGGATCAGAAAAAACAATTCGTGATTTTCTCAAATGTTTATAATAATATCTTCCTACCTTTCACTTTAGAAATAGCATGAAAGCAAACCAAGCAATATGCACTTACACTCCCGTGCAGAGTAAATCCCAAACAATTTGCCCATACACCCGCGTTACATAAAACCAGTACATAATCAGGCGATTACACTTAAACCCAAAACAATGGCCCAGTAACCAACAGCGGTCAATACAAAGGCCGGTCGTGTAATTGGGTGGCGTAAACAAAAAATATTTATAGGCAGGGGTCGTCGACCCGGAGCTCGCAACTGGGCACCCTGCCAACTGCTCAGCACCCCGACGACAGATAAATTCGGGTGCCCGCTTTTGTGCACGTGTTAATAAATAGTAGCATTCACGAAACTGTAAGAATACCACGACTTTTGGCATTTTTAAGAGTAGGTGTTATGAACTGAAGAACTCAAGTGTCAGCTGTTTATTTCTCGTTTCATTTTTCGATAAGGTATTGATTGTGATAAAATGTTGCGGATGCCTGTAAATGTCTGACGATATCAACGGTGAAAATGCAATGTGGTGTGTTATACCCTTAAAATTAAACAAAAACTTGAGAGGTGTCAAGGGACACCCGGATGGAACGAAGTTCGGAGAAGTAATTAGTGAAGGAATTGTATTTTTTTTTAAGTTATAATTATATTTTTTTTATTATTAACAAATATAATGTAATATAAACTTAATCAGTAGGCTCAACTTTAGACCCTACCCACCCTACCTACCCTACCCACCGTACCTACCTTAGCTACCCTATCTACCCTGCCTACCCTGCCTACCCTGCCTACCCTGCCTACCCTGCCTACCCTGCCTACCCTGCCTACCCTGCCTACCCACCTACCCTGCCTACCCTGCCTACCCTGCCTACCCTGCCTACCCTGCCTATTCTGCCTACCCTGCCTACCCTGCCTACCCACCTACCCTGCCTACCCTGCCTACCCTGCCTACCCTGTCTACCCTGCCTACCCTGCCTACCCTGCCTACCCTGCCTACCCTGCCTACCCTGCCTACCCTGCCTACCCTGCCTACCCTGCCTACCCTGCCTACCCTGCCTACCCTGCCTACCCTGCCTACCCTGCCTACCCTGCCTACCCTGCCTACCCTGCCTACCCTGCCTACCCTGCCTACCCTGCCTACCCTGCCTACCCTGCCTACCCTGCCTACCCTGCCTACCCTGCCTACCCTGCCTACCCTGCCTACCCTGCCTACCTTGCCTACCCTGCCTACCCTGCCTACCCTGCCTACCTTGCCTACCCTGCCTACCCTGCCTACCCTGCCTACCCTGAGACAGACAGAGAAACACGCGCACATCGCACGGCTTACAACTATAGCAAAAAGTGTCATTACAACTTTTAGTGAGAATTTTTTCCGTCTAGCCACCTTTCACAACGCGCGATAAGGAACTTCGTTCCAAAAAATATGAGAATAAAATATCTAGTAGGTACTGAAACTTATGTAAGAGTGTGTGGCGATTCCAAACGTCACATCTTATTCGAATCGGCAACATTGTCATTAGTAAGTAGGACGCAATGGCTAATGACATGCGTGGTCTTTGTTTCCTTGTTTTTTGGTCGATCATGTTGACTGTTTTTGTTTCATGATTTAAAATACGGGATATAACCAACAGATCTGTGTTTGTATATGTACATATGTAGTTCCCTCATCATCAATTTCAATTCAATCCATGGTCGAGAGGAAAAGGCATGTTCCCAAAATGTGGTAACATGCTGCGCAAGCTTTCATTCATTTTAGTTCGAATCTGCCTAGTCTTTTCCCAATTGCTTTCGGTAGTCAAACTACCCACGGACCAACCTCGCAAGCGTAGTTTAACCTTCATGACCAACCCGTGTAAATGTTTCTATTCCCCATGGTCTATTTACTGTACTAAAACATAAAGATTTACGTCACTACATCAACTGCAACGCTCACCACCGCAATTCCACAATGACTGCGAAACGCGATAATTTTGCACACATTTTGTTCTGCCACCATTATGTTTCCGCCGACTGTGGTAGTGGTATGCAAATGTATGATCTATTACTATCACATTTGGAAGGATATTTTCAGATTTGTTTGAACATTGTATCCCTTATATTCTGAATTTAGTCACACAATTACTGACAAATATTTACTTAAATCTAAGTAGCTTCTTATCCTCTAAAGATCACCTCAAAAACTAATTGCTGATTTTTAGTCTATATTATGACAAATCTCACCAAGAGATTGCGTTGCGTTTACATCAAAAGAAACTGTGATAATCTCTAAGGTTTCAGTGTTTTTTTCTAAGAGTCGAATAGAAAACACTGACCCCATCTAGTTTTAAAACATTATTTTCTTGGCTTGTAAAATTGTTTATTCAAACCAGTTAGAGCATCATTAATTAAATTTCATTATTATCTTAATTATTTGAATTAACTTACTCCTTTTTGTGTAACTAAAACTTAATATGCTTGTTAAACTAAAGTATTTAAAATAAACGCCACTAAAACTTTTTTCTGTCTACGTATTAGTTACTTTTGGTGCCCCAGTTTTTCTTGTACGTAACCTAATTTTAGCAAGACTTGTCAGCAAAGTGTCGGCCACTTGTTTTCAGGAAATAAACGTATTACATAGTTTTTCTTGGTTTCTAATAGCCTTTAGAAGGTATTGCAATTTGAAGACGCTAACTGAGACTCTATTAAGCCATACTAATAATATTTTTTTAATGCGGAATTATGTGTCAGTTCTGAGACGAAAAAAAATTTTTTTTTACTCTTGATAGGCATACGTTTGACCACTTAGTATTTCTTACTTCATTTCAGAATTGGTCCAATATTAAAATTGTTTACAGTTACTGTTGAATAATTGCCAACGAAAGTCACCCTGTAAAAGTAGCTTACATAAAATTCTTTATCCGAATTTCCATATCAGCATTGAAAAACAAGATTCTTGAATAACTTAATATACAAGGGAAATACTTGAAAGTGTCCCAACTTTAAGCCTTCAATACATTAAGTGAAAGCGCAGACTTGGAGTCGCGATGCCAATTTGTGAAAACTTTTCTGTTACAGCTGAGTTTTAAGCATGTTTTGAACAAAAACAATCAGTGTAATATTGAAGTTTTGAAAGTTTCTTTGCAATTCTAAGTAATGAACGAAATATTGAAATCAGAGCATAGTAATCTTCTCCATTTATTAATATTTCGTGCTTACTTTATTTCCGTTATTATTTCTAAAGAAAGACATCATTTTTGATCTTTCTAAGCAGCTTGCTTTCATTTGGTTGACTTGTTGCTACACCGACTGGACCCTTACACTGGGGCTGGTGCTTAATCAGTCGGTAACTTTAATGAAGACAACATTTTTGAGCACTCTTGAAGACCCGCTGGAAACATCTATACATATAATAAAATCGTAGACTAACCGTGTCTGTACATTGAATATTTTTCCATGAAAATTACACAGAAAACTCAGGAAAAAGGTATAAAACACAAAAATGCAATTTTTGAAATTTTTGTCTGTTTGTCTGTTTGTCTATTTGTCTGTGCGTTTGTGGGAGCATCACGCATAAACCACAGATTGGATTGCAAATCTAAGTACTTAAAAATATTTAGTGATAACCCGAGTAACATTTAGCGTTTATTTCATCAAAATCGACCCACAAAATCAAAAGATATTGAATTTTTAAGTTTAGGAAGAAACTGCCTAATGTATTCTGATGAGTCAGAGCGCCATCTATTGAGAAAAAAATAAAATGCACGAAAGCATTCAAAATTGTTGTGTTATTCGTGAAACTTTTAATATGTGGCAAAATAAAAGTGACCATTTTTATACCTTTTCGTTATTTATCGTACAATCGAACCACAAAATCAAAATATATTGAATTTTTAGTTTAGTAAGAAACTTCCTACTGTGTTCTGATCAGTCAGAGCGCCATCTATTGAGGAACCAAAAAATGCATGAAAGCATGAATGTTACACCAAAACACATTCATTGAGTTATTTGTGAAACTTTTAATACGTAGACGTAGCAAAATAAAAGTAAACATTTTAATACCTTATCGTTATTTATCGTTACATACGGGCTTCTTATTTAACGTCTTCTGCTGCCAAATATTTTGTCAGTTTACATGGTCGATAGATGGCGTTGCACTGATGACGCGTTTTTCTGAATTGCGGTGTTAAGATTTTCCGCTGGAGAATGACCTCACACGATTATTATACACTGTCGTAGTTCGTAGGAATTTCGGTTTGGTCTCTGGAAGGTCTTAAACGAATAGGAGCCAAATTTGCTTAAATATCTGAGTTGTGCTGGTTTCGTTTAAAGTGCTTTTATCGTAGAGTCTTAAACTGATTTAGAACTCAGTAGTTTTGTGAAGTACTGGACGGTTCGACTTGCGGATCAGGCCTGTAGGGTTCCGTACCAAAGGTGCTGACAGGACCCTACTTCTCAGGCCTCCGCGATTGATTCCGTTAAGAGCGAAGCAACGAACGGTTCGATTTGCGAAACAAGGCTAATAATAATAAGGTACCGTATCAAAGGTGGTCACGGTGACGGGAGCGATCGATTTTGGTGGGGCTACTCTCTAAGTCCGAAGTCCGTAGTTTCGGGCTTAGTTGCGGACGTATTCTACTCCGTATCACCTACAGACTTACGATTAATCCCGAACCCGAACAAAGAATGAATGACAACACGATTTCACAGTAACTGTCAAATCGAGTTATCATTAGTTCTCTGTGGTTAGGTGATACGGTGTAGATTTTTTTTACTATAGATAGGCATACGTTTGACCACTATCTCACCTGATGGTAAGCGATGATGAGGTTGAAGATGGAGCACGTTTGCCTAGAAGCAACCTATTCACTTTTGTCTTAAAGACTCCCAGGTTGCCCGCAACTAAGTTTTTAATTCGTGCTAAGTATCAGACGGTTCGATTTGCGAGCCAAGGCAAATTATAGGGTTCCGTGCCAAAGTTGCTAATGGGACCCTATTATTTAAGCCTTCGCGTACGATCTTGATTCGTGCGAACCAAGTCGATTTTTAGGGTTCCGTACCAAGGTTGCTAATGGAACCCTATTTATTAATAAGCCACCGCTGTCCGTCTTCCTTCAGTTTATTAACCGACTTCAAAAAAAGGAGGAGGTTATCAATTCGACTGTATTTTTTTTATGTTTGTTACCTCATATTAACCGACTGGATGAACCGATTTTCATGATTCTTTTTTTATTTGAAAGCTGGTGCTTCCCGTGTAGTCCCATTGCCACCACGTCTGGATCTGATGATGGAAACCCTGAGAAATCGAGGGCAACTCTCGAAAATTGTAGGCACGTATTTGGAAAAAACTTGATATTCGTGTGTATATCGGGTGATACTGATACAAAAGAATGAAAGTTTGGATCAGACCTGATGATGGAGACGATAGAGAGTCAAGGGAACTCCACATCGGTATGTAGGAACTACCAAGTGTTTGGGCTTATTTCATTCTTATTGACGAGTCCTTTACACCGAAAGCACTTAGTAAGTTTTATTTTCATAACATAACATCACGCCAGTACGCTGTGAATGGGTACGCAGGTACCACTAAAAACTGAAAAATAAAAAACTTTTTTACAAAAAATGTAACCGACTTTCAAAACAAAACACTACAAAGTATAAAATAATTTTAATTTCGGAAGTCGGTGTCAAAAAGCGAAAAAACTAAAAACACCGACTTCCGAAATTAAAGTTATTTTATACTTTGTAGTGTTTTGTTTTGGAAGTCGGTTACATTTTTTGTAAAAAAGTTTTTTTCGTTTTATTTCTGTCTCGCTGATATAAAAATGTCTTCTAGAAAAAGGTCGAATCTTTCACAATATAGCAAAATTCTCAAAGTCGGGTTTGTTCGAACACTATTCTAACTAACTCGAGAACGGCTCGACCGATTTTCATAGTTTTTGTGTTTTATTCGGGACGAAGACTAATTCCTTCGTCCGGAATAGCATAATAAGAATTAAAATACAAAAAAAAATGAGTATGTAGGTAGGGTAGGTAGGCAGATAGGTAGGGTAGGTAGACAGGTAGGTAGGGAAGGTAGGCAGGTAGGTAGGTTAGGTAGGCAGGTAGGTAGGGTAGGTAGGTAAGGTAGGTGAGGTAGGGTAGCTATGGTAGGTTGGTATGGTAGGTAAGTAGGTAGGTAGGGTATGTAGGTTAGGGTCGGTAGGTAGAGTAGCCAGTTGACGGGAGCGAAGCCGCGCGGGGCAGCTAGTTCATTAAATAAACATCTCACCCCTACTTCAAGTTTATTTCCAAAATCCACTTCAAAGTGCAAAGATCTCTGAAATCGACGTTGAAACACTAAAGTAAATACTCTGAACCAGTTATTGAGATAAAGTTAAAACATATAATGTATATTTCAGTAAAACCACACGATCCATCCTCGTCTAGAGGAATTGAAAACACAATATTCTAGCGGAGTGAAACGTTCGTGTGGTGCAGTGGTACTCAACCATTGAAGCTTTTGATCTTAATAAATTATTGGACATTGACAGTTAAATAACATTTTTTTGAAAGAAATAACGTATTGTTTGCGATCAATTTAAAATAATATTTATAGTCTTAAGCATAAATGTACACAAATGACTCTAAACAATTAATAACTATTTTCTCCAAAAGCATCGATAGAGCTTTTATGGTTTAACTGATATTATTATCAAACTATACTTGTATTATTATCACAACCATACTTTGAATGAAACAGGTCTATTCAAATCCATAAACATTATCTCACGAAAAAAATGTTTTTAGATTTTACACAAATGTAAGGTATATACTAGTTACTGTACAAGTGTGCGGTCCAAATATGAAAAGGTTGATAATCTCTGTCGTAGGGACGAATGATAGCCAGCGAGTCTGTGCTGTCTACGGCGTAGCCGCTGCTACGGCGGAGCTGCTACTATGACGTAGCTCTACACTGCTACGATTGATGTCTTGATGAGATACTGCAAGTTGTAGCATCTCTGATGGAGGATCTAGTTTACGTTTATGTGAATGTTTAAAGAAAGTGGGAATGAAGTTCTCATTTAACAGCGTTGTTACTGGAAGCGACGGTTTATAGGGGTGGGTTTTATATGCATTTTTGAACAAATGCGATACATATGAGACCTGTGTATAATTTTATACAGTGACTATATTTTGCCCGCGACATACGCGCAGTTACGCGCATTTCCCTTTTTTACCCGATCCCGTTAGGATTTCGAGAATTTCTCTCTTAGTTCTCCCTTACACTCCCCAAGGGATATGGCAAATTTCAGCTTTCTATGACCAATAGCAAAGAGGTTGTGCGTTGTTTGTCAGTCACCAATAGCGGAAGAGATTTATATAATACTAGCTGACCCGCGCGGCTTCGCTCCCGTCAACTGGCTACTCTACCTACCGACCCTAACCTACCTACCCTACCTACCTACTTACCTACCATACCTACCTACCATAGTTACCCTACCTCACCTACCTTACCTACCTACCCTACCTACCTGCCTACCTACCCTACCTACCTGCCTACCTACCCTACCTACCTGTCTACCTACCCTACCTACCTGCCTACCTACCCTACCTACATACTCATTTTTTTTTTGTATTTTAATTCTTATTATGCTATTCCGGACGAAGGAATTAGTCTTCGTCCCGAATAAAACACAAAAACTATGAAAATCGGTCGAGCCGTTCTCGAGTTAGTTAGAATAGTGTTCGAACAAACCCGACTTTGAGAATTTTGCTATATTGTGAAAGATTCGACCTTTTTCTAGAAGACATTTTTATATCAGCGAGACAGAAATAAAACGAAAAAAACTTTTTTACAAAAAATGTAACCGACTTCCAAAACAAAACACCACAAAGTATAAAATAACTTTAATTACGGAAGTCGGTGTCAAAAAGCGAAAAAACTAAAAAACCGACTTCCAAAATTAAAGTTATTTTATACTTTGTAGTGTCGGTTACATTTTTTGTAAAAAAGGTTTTTTATTTTTCACTTTTTAGTGGTACCTGTGTACCCATTCACAGCGTACCGGTGTGATGTTATGTTATGAAAATAAAACTTACTAAGTGCTTTCGGTGTAAAGGTCTCGTCAATACGAATGAAATAAGCCCAAACACTTGGTATTTCCTACATACCGATGTGGAGTTCCCTTGACTCTCTGTCGTCTCCATCATCAGGTCTGATCCAAACTTTCATTCTTTTGTAGTATCACCCGATATACACACAAATATCAAGTTTTTACCAAATACGTGCCTACAATTTTCGAGAGTTGCCCTCGATTTCTCAGGGTTTCCATCATCAGATCCTGACTTGGTGGCAATGGGACCACACGGAAAGCACCAGCTTTCAAATAAAAAAAAAATCATGAAAATCGGTTCATCCAGTCGGTTAATATGAGGTAACAAACATTAAAAAAAAAATACAGTCGAATTGATAACCTCCTCCATTTTGTTTTGAAGTCGGTTAATAAACTGAAGGAAGACGGACAGCGGTGGCTTATTAATAAATAGGGTTCCATTAGCAACCTTGGTACGGAACCCTAAAAATCGACTTGGTTCGCACGAATCAAGATCGTACGCGAAGGCTTAAATAATAGGGTCCCATTAGCAACTTTGGCACGGAACCCTATAATTTGCCTTGGCTCGCAAATCGAACCGTCTGGTACTTAGCACGAATTAAAAACTTAGTTGCGGGCAACCTGGGAGTCTTTAAGACAAAAGTGAATAGGTTGCTTCTAGGCAAACGTGCTCCATCTTCAACCTCATCATCGCTTACCATCAGGTGAGATAGTGGTCAAACGTATGCCTATCTATAGTAAAAAAAATAAATCTACTCCGTATCACCTAACCACAGAGAACTAATGATAACTCGATTTGACAGTTACTGTGAAATCGTGTTGTCATTCATTCTTAGTTCGGGTTCGGGATTAATCGTAAGCCTGTAGGTGATACGGAGTAGAATACGTCCGCAACTAAGCCCGAAACTACGGACTTCGGACTTAGAGAGTAGCCCCACCAAAATCGATCGCTCCCGTCACCGTGACCACCTTTGGTACAGTACCTTATTATTATTAGCCTTGTTTCGCAAATCGAACCGTTCGTTGCTTCGCTCTAAACGAAATCAATCGCGGAGGCCTGAGAAGTAGGGTCCTGTCAGCACCTTTGGTATGGAACCCTACAGGCCTGATCGATCGCTCCCGTCACCGTGACCACCTTTGGTACGGTACCTTATTATAAAAAACCTAACTACTAACCAAAAAATGGACTCTGTCTGAAATATAAGATTAAGAGAGTTTTGTTTATTTCATGCATTTTATGGTTCCTCAATAGATGGCGCTCTGACTGATCAGAACACAGTAGGAAGTTTCTTACTAAACTAAAAATTCAATATATTTTGATTTTGTAGATAGATTGTAACGATAAATAACGAAAAGGTATAAAAATGATCACTTTTATTTTGCCACGTATTAAAAGTTTCACGAATAACACAATAATTTTGAATGCTTTCGTGCATTTTATTTTTTCTCAATAGATGGCGCTCTGACTCATCAGAATACATTAGGAAGTTTCTTCCTAAACTTAAAAATTCAATATCTTTTGATTTTGTGGGTCGATTTTGATGAAATAAACGCTAAATGTTACTCGGGTTATCACTTAATATTTTTAAGTACTTAGATTTGCAATCCAATCAGTGGTTTATGCGTGATGCTCCCACAAACGCACAGACAAACAGACAAAAATTTCAAAAATTTCATTTTTGTGTTTTATACCTTTTTCCTGAGTTTTCTGTGTAATTTTCATGGAAAAATATTTAATGTACAGACACGGTTAGTCTACGATTTTATGATATGTATAGATGAAATCGTGTTGTCATTCATTCTTAGTTCTGGTTCGGGACTAATCGTATGTCTGTAGGTAATACGGAGTAAAATACGTCCGCAACTAAGCCCGAAACTACGGACTTCGGACTTAGAGAGTAGCATCCCAAAATCGATCGCTCCCGTCACCGTGACCACCTTTGGTACGGTACCTTATTATTAAAACCTAACTACTAACCAAAAAATGGACTCTGTCTGAAATATAAGATTAAGAGAATTTTGTTTATTTCATGCATTTTTTGGTTCCTCAATAGATGGCGCTCTGACTGATCAGAACACAGTAGGAAGTTTCTTACTTAACTAAAAATTCAATATATTTTGATTTTGTAGATAGATTGTAACGATAAATAACGAAAAGGTATAAAAATGGTCACTTTTATTTTGCCACGTATTAAAAGTTTCACGAATAACACAACAATTTTGAATGCTTTCGTGCATTTTATTTTTTCTCAATAGATGGCGCTCTGACTCATCAGAATACATTAGAAAGTTTCTTCCTAAACTTAAAAATTCAATATCTTTTGATTTTGTGGGTCGATTTTGATGAAATAAACGCTAAATGTTACTCGGGTTATCACTTAATATTTTTAAGTACTTAGATTTGCAATCCAAACTGTGGTTTATGCGTGATGCTCCCACAAACGCACAGACAAACAGACAAAAATGTCAAAAAATTCATTTTTGTGTTTTATACCTTTTTCCTGAGTTTTCTGTGTAATTTTCATGGAAAAATATTTAATGTACAGACACGGTTAGTCTACGATTTTATTATATGTATAGATCACGCTTATGTACGTGACCTAGTAAAGGTGTGTTTTATATTTCACCTGATATGTTAAGCTTCAAAGGGGCTATAGCCATCAAACGCGAATAAATCCAGATTCTGATATCATTTTTTTATGGAAAAACTCATCAAAAATTTGCCAGAACACAGGGCTTCATTCTCAGCAGTAGCGCTTACGAACACTATAACGACATAGCGGTCTGTAATAAAAAACCGTAGCCGATATCAACGTCATTGCGTATCAGTTCATTCGTTCTCAATTTATGGTAAAACTGTGACTGCATAATTTTACTATTTGAGTAGTTGCTAAACTTCAAAACGAAACAATCCTGATATATATAATATGTCAATATCTAAGAATACTGGTTCCCCTATAAAGTTTGATCGTTCCTGTACCTCGCTGCGGCACCGATACATTGAGCATCTGGTCTAGCGACCGTAGTGTAGTTCACCAACAGCCAACTTAACTGCTCAATAATTGTACTACAAAATAGATAAGCCGGGAAATCGGGAATCGAATCCAGTAGGTCTAAAAAGGTCACTTTAGTAAAATCAGCCACAATATCAAGCTACCCGAAACTGTCAAATTTTCCCAATCAAACTTGAACCTCATGCTGTAACGATAAAGGTGAAATTAAAGTTTGACGGATTGTTGATTAATATTATGATCCTTATATGATTCGACCAAAGCGGGCTTTTTAGACTCACTGGTCCACATATTCAGCAGTAGCAAGTGTCACTAGGTATTTCCATTTGGAGTTCATTCATATTGACAGAGTATGACTGCTTTCAGGATAGAGTTTGACAAATACTCAACAACAATTTCTTGATTGTGAGTTCGAAGTTATATCAATATCTTAGAATAATGGTCCATATGAGAAGTTTTATTGTTCCTGTACCTCGCTACGGCACTGATGCATGGCGCGTCAGAACTAGCGGCCGCCGCGTGTTTCACTGACGGGCAATTAAACTAATCGATAATGCTATTACATTGTTTTGCAGTTTGTTTTTCGAATCCAAACCGGACTCCAATCTCAGCAAAAGCAAATATATAACTCCTTGATCTAGTGGTCGAAAACGCTTCTACTGATTATAAGATCCTGGTTTGTATTTTCGAGTTGCGCAGTGTTATTAAGTTTTTCCATCTGGAGTTTCATAGGAGCAGTCTGAAGAGCCAAGATTTTACCTCAGTTAATGATAATATGCTCGCCACTGTTAAATTTGGCTAAATGTGGGTATGCTGTAGATTATACTGCTCTGTGAGTCTAAACCAGGTGTCTAAATCTAAAGGAATTTAAATCAGTGTGGTATTTATTGTTGTATGTAGCTAAACTTTAAAACACAATATTCCCAAATTATTATAATTTCAAATTTAACAAAAGTTTAATCCTACGTTCTTCGACCTCGCTGTGGTAGGCTGATGCATGGAGCGTCCGAACTAGCGACCGCAGTGTTTCACTGACGTCTAACTAAACTGCTCAATAATGCTACATTTTTAAGGAAACGAGTTACGTGCTACGTGTTTCAAATACATTTGTGGTTTTGAACGGAACGATTACAAAGTGGCCGCTTGAACTGTACCGACGTCTATTTAGATAAATTTTTGTGGCAGATTAGGAAAATGGGGACGGAATGGTATTTTACAAATAAAGTGAGGTGACTTCAAACTTTAGTGTAGTCAGATTTTTCAAGTACTTTTGTCTGTCTGTTAGTTAAATTTTCACGGCTAAACTGATGAATCAGTGTTTATGAATTTTGCAATACAGTTAGATTGCTAGTCAATAATGCTACATTTTGAAGTTTCTGGCGAAGCGTGGGAGTACTGTAGGTGTATAGAGGTATGCGAAACAACGTGTAAAGTCCCGCAAACCTCCATTGAAAAGGAAGGATCCTACAACCAGACGGTTGTTGTGTCTGGTGAGCAACTGCTCGATAGTTGACATATTCGGACTGTTGGATATGTTCAAATCGCACGGACAACTCCAATACCGTAACGCAGGATTTTGTTCAATAATTCGTTGCTGGCGGTATAGATGGCGCTGTGTTAGTATTTGCTGTCGTTCAAATTTCGCTTCATTACTTTTTCTTGTGGCGGCAATGATGCCGCTTCAGGTGCACCTCTGACTGACCTTTCGAAAATACAGGTGTAATAAAACGTATTTTAAGGCAAACCCATGTTTCCAATACGTTGGTGGTTAAAATGGTAGGTAACATAGAATGGAGTTTACAACTATTATTGAAATATTTTAGTGACAGTTGGGAAATTGAGAGATGGAATGGTATTTTACCCATAGTATTTGGTGAAATTGTATTTTAGTGTGTTCAGTTTGTTGTTGAATTGTTTATGTATTTTTTATTGTTTGGCTTAACCTATATCAAATATAATCACCGTCATATAGGCTAACCTATGAGATCTACCACTCGCTCACCGGTTGAGCTATATCTTTTAAATCAAAATACACGGATAGGCTTTAGAGGAAGACATTTTAATTTCCATTGAATAATATGTTACATTGGAGTAAGCCTAAGTCCCTTCGGCTGAATGAGTTCTAACCCACAGGAATTTTGCATTTTTTTGGAATACAAAGGAGCTAGTGAGAAACTCAACGATAGTGTAACGTTCTATAAATGAAAATATGCTCATAATTGGATTTGTATACTTTCAAAAATTAGAATAGAATAGAAAACATATTCTTGACAAACAAACATTAGAAGAAAAAAAATTTGATTGTTTGAGCGTGCCCATACCGAAAAGATTACCATCTCAGCATTAACTAAGCAACCAGCGTTGGTTTTACACTCGGACGAGGATAAATTAAATGTATGCTTTATTAAATATTGATACAAACACATCTTTGTTTTATTTTATTTGATCAGCCATTGCTGTCCAACTGCTGGACAAAAGGATTCCTTCAAGTCCTTTCAGGTATTCTTCTACTACACCATTTTGAGCCAGCCGTCATGGTATTAATACAAACTATTTAACAATTCTCTATAATATAGGTTAAAATAAAATAACACGCAACTTGTATTTACAAGCGTGTCGCTCTACATTTAAATAATTAAGATAATGCTAGTCCTCCACGTCCCCACTTCAGTGCGCCCATACGTCAGCATTACTTGCGAGTCCAACCACTAGTACATTGTTGGAATATTTAAACGCAATACATTTCTGCAGCTGGCCCCAACTCGTTTCATATATCAGCGACTCCGTGCGCGCTATTTTTGAGAAACTTGAGAAATTAGCTGTATTGCACAAAGTCTGAAATGTAGCCCCGTCAAAATTCTGTCGGGATAATCATTTATTAAAGCTAGCGACGGTTGTAAAAAATGGGTTGAAGAGCTTGGACGTAAAGACGATAAAAGAATATCGTTAGTACAAAGTTTTGTTACTGTTTTAATTTGACGGCACGGTGGTTGAGCGCAGTGGTTGAGCGATTGAATGCTGCGCTGCGTGTCGCGGGTTCGATTACCGCATGGAACAAATATTTGTACGGCCTATGGATAATGTTCCGGGTCTGGCTGTTTGTATATGCGAGTTTATATGTTTGTAAACGCACCCACGATACAGGAGAAATTCCTAGTGTGGGGCAAAGTTCTTTAAAAAATAATCTATGTAGGTTGTGATCGTCTACCTCAAAGGTTTTAGTCTAATATGACCTAAAATCAAGTTGTCCCACATTTTGCCAGTTATGGCCTAACATGAATGGCATGACTGGAGCCAACTTCGTTCGTTTTGCTTGCTCACTGTAGCTCCCATCATGCCATTCGAACCCAACCTACACATATCAGGGACGTGGCCGGGCCGTGTCAGGGCTGTGACCGTGCAGGGACCGTGCACCAGTATCCTGTCAGGGGTATGCTGTTCACACACTTCAGGGACGCTACCGGGGCGTGACCGGGCCATGGCCGGGCTGTGGACATGCCGCTCATTCACCAGTTTGTTTTTATGGGTATCGGTTTAGTGTAAGTATGGTGAAATATAGATTAGTAAAAAAACATTACACGTCTAATCGTTAGTCCCATACAATACTGGGAGCGAGCCGATTGCCAGCAATCAGCCCTAAATCCCGACTCCGGGCTACTACTGAGAAACTCCAGATGGAAATGAAAATAACATTTTGGCCCGGGATTCGAACTCAAAATCGTAGTGCACGCAGTCGCTCTCATCACCACTAGACCGACGTAATATCATTGATTTTTAATACGCTAAAAATCCATACGTCTACAAGTTACGTAAAAATTAATAGTAAAATAGACAGTAGCTTTACGGGTCTCTCTTAACTTTCACATAAATTCCAGGTTAAGAGAATTTATTAATTGACTTTGCTCGTTAAAACATGAAGGAAACTTTTGTAAATGATGAGGATTTATGTTCACTAAGCTAAAAGCTGACGCACGATGAATAAAATATAAAAAGTGAGTATACAACGTTTTAAATATTCTCCGCAACGCGACTTGAAGTACCTAGTAATCTTCAACCTATACTTTGCAAAGTAAAATAGGTAGAAACTTAGAAGAAACTTAAATCTTACCTACATACGTAGATAAAATACCAAAATCAGCTGTTTTAGCAATGACGATAACGGTGTCAAATATTAAAGTTAGTGGAGTAAATAATTTGTTATATAATTTTACATAAATAACGGTTTACTAATATTACTAAAGAAAAACAATTCTAGTGAAAAATCATAAATTCCATTTATAAAACAAAGAACAAGGTATTTGTTACACCTAGTATGCTGAGCGATGGCCGTTTTGCGCGAATGTGACGTGTATCTTCCCAATTTGTTATAAAATGTAATTTTGTTTTATTTAATTTTTATTTTTTTGGTATGCGTCATGCTTGGCGCCAATAAACGCTTTTTCTTTCTTCTTGCTTTCTTTTCTTCTTCCTTCAAAACGCTTTCATCAATAAATAAAGTACCCACATCAGCAAAATAAAAATTATATTATATATTAATATCTGGCCTCCTCCTAACATGATATCCTTCACAAAACTGTTGTCCAATTTTCTAGTTTCTGTCTTACGTAAGGACTATCCAAGATCTACAATGACTACTGAGACAAATGGTAAAACGAGCCTTGGCCGTTCGAGTAATGGATGGTCACATATCCACGGGCCACCCTCGGCTAGCATTGGTAAACCACAATGAACAAAGGGACATCAACGTATAAACATATCTCGATGGTATAAACAAACATACAATTTTATTATAAGTTAAGATAAATGCTTGAGGAAGTCGAGTTCATCTTAGCGTAATTGATTAGGTTATTAATAAGTTAAATCATTGGCGTTTATGGCGAAATTATTTTCTTGAACGTCTACTTAAGAGACAGAGTTGGATTGAGAAATAAATTGTACCTACGGTAGTTAGTGACTTACTTCTTGAATTTCATTCTCACTCGTAACTCAAGGTTCATTGGAAGACCAGCGTCAGACAGCATCTGTCTGGCACCATTGCTGAAATCAACCTTATTGGTGGCACCTGTCAAAAGTTAGTAGAATGGGCCCTCTTGAGCCACGCACTACTTTTTGTTTTTTTTTTGTGTTTTTTTAGTGTCCTTTTTTATTTATTTTTAAGTGTGTCCGGACTGCCGTCAAATAAATGTTTTTTTTTTCTTCATAAACTCGTGACATTTTGGTAGCGCAAGTCATTTGCTTAAATTTTAAATAATCTTTATTGCTAATAATGTCATGTATTGTTTCCAGCTTAGTTTTTTTATTAAACTTGCCATCAATTAATTCAAAATACGCTACGTCAACTCAGCCATTACGTTTTCAATACCATGATGCGGGTTTCTTGAACTACAGTTCTAAGACATCAAATATCGATAATATAGGGATAACCATTCAATATTTAACTAGCATAATAACTAATAGATATATAATCCAATATTTAGTTCCAACTATTGCAATGCCCGTTTTCACTCACACTAAATGAACACCTAAATATTATTGCAGTATTTGATTTTCAACCTTCAGCGCTGAGCCGAGGGTTAAATATCTAACAGAGAGCTTTTGTTTAGGCATTTTGATTTAACCTAGTCTTAAGAAAATGGGCAATAACCGTTACAGTTAATCGAAGAAAATCATATATTGTTAGTAGGTTGTTATGTTCAAGGCACGTTGGAGTTTGTCGACTCAATGTTATTGTAATTGTAATGGTCTCCAGCGATGGGCCAAGTGCCCATGATTTGAAAAGCTAGACTGTTACTATTGATATCATTTGCCGGACTTAGCTGTAAATGTGCCTTGTTCTAATAGCAAATCACGACAAGTCCGTAACCATAGGAGATTTCATGGTGGAATAAGATGGTGATTGTGGTGTACTGATGTACACTAGATAAATATATTTAATAACACAGATATCGGCTCACTAGTTCATGCACGCGTCTTCACTCCCTGACAGTCGTCATACGATTGGCTCCCACGTCACTAAGCCCCCCGCGCATGCATAACCGGAGACGATAGAAATACATTTATACAGCTAATACTAATAGACTATATAAATAATTAGTTATAAATACAAGTAATATATAAATTATTTATTTATTCATTGCTTATGTATGTACGTATACACTTCAGTTGTAATTTGCCGGACTTCGCCGTAAATGTGCCTTGTTCTAATAGTAAATTCACGACAAAATTCCGTAACCCTAGGTTACGAAAGGTTGATTTTTATGGTGAAATAAAATGGTGATGATAATTCATTCAAACTTCGTTTGTTGTTTTGTAAGAATCTGTTGGATCAAAATATTTGCATTTTCAGAGCTAGCTTACATACTTTAAATCTGAAAGAGATCCACTGTATGATGATCGTGCCTCATTTATATTGATGGACCCTACAAGTGTGAGCAGCCTATACACATTTCAGCCCAGTAATGATTTCATCTTCGTTATTGGAACAGAATAAAAGTAAACGATTCAAAGATACAATGTTACATGGTTTTATTTATAAAAACTGGCCAAGTGCGAGACGAACTCGCGTGCGAAGTGCGATTTTTTTACAGGTTTTTTTTTACACTCTTTTCTTAGTTTTCCTGTAATCAATAGGCAAAGATCTATTATATCCATTTTTTTTTTCAAAATTTTAGGCTCAGCAGTTTCGGAGATAAGGAGGGAATGGTAATTTTTTTAATTATCTATACAAATAATAAAATCGTAGACTAACCGTGTCTGTACATTGAATATTTTTGCATGAAAATTACACAGAATACTCAGGAAAAAGGTATAAAACACAAAAATGCAATTTTTGAAATTTTTGTCTGTTTGTCTGTGCGTTTGTGGGAGCATCACGCTTAAACCACAGATTAGATTGCAAATCTAAGTACTTAAAAATGTTAAGTGATAACCCGAGTAACATTTAGTGTTTACTTCATCAAAATCGACCCACAAAATCAAAAGATATAGAATTTTTAAGTTTAGAAGAAACTTCCTAATGTATTCTGATGAGTCAGAGCGCCATCTATTGAGAAAAATAAAATGCACGAAAGCATTCAAAATTGTTGAGTTATTTGTGAAACTTTTAATACGTTGCAAAATAAGAGTGATCATTTTATACCTTTTCGTTATTGATCGATACAATCGATCCACAAAATCAAAATATATTGAATTTTTAGTTTAGTACTAGCTGACCCGCGCGGCTTCGCTCCCGTCAACTGGCTATTCTACCTACCGACCCTAACCTACCTATCCTACCTACCTACTGTACCTACTTACCTATCCTACCTACCATAGCTACCCTACCTTACCTACCCTACCTATCTACCCTACTTACCCTACCTACCCTACTTACTCTACCTACCCTACCTACCTATCCTACCTACCTACCCTACCTACCTACTCTTTTTTTGTATTTTAATTCTTATTATGCTATTCCGGACAAAGACTAATCCAAAAACACAAAAACTATGAAAATCGGTCGAGCCGTTCTCGAGTTAGAAAAGTGTTCGAACAAACCCGACTTTGTTTTAAATATATTAAGAAGATTAAGAATTTTGCTATATTGTGAAAGATTCGACCTTTTTCTAGAAGACATTTTTTATATTAGCGAGACAAAAATAAAACGCATAAACTGAAGGAAGACGGACAGTGGTGGCTTATTAAAAAAAAAGGGTTCCGTTAGCAAACTTGGTACGGAACCCTAAAAATTGACTGGGTTCGCACAAATCAAAATCGTACTGTTATACGGCCTTGGATGAATGTCTTTTTAAAAAAAAGACATTTAATTTGATGAAGTGTTTATTACTTAACCACTTTACTAACAATTTAAAATAATGATCTTTCGGCAACCGTTCGTGACTGAGGTCGAGAATGGACTGAGGCGCGTAACTCTGGACGCGTAGGGCAAACTGCTAACTGATGACGATGGTCATCTATAAGGGTGCTGAGCTAGTCTTAAGGGTCTACTATGGCAGGTATATAACACCTCCACCTTTGAGAAGAGACTTGGGGTTGAATTTATACAAGTCTCTGTTAAACTCGAGTTCTAAGTGGAGCAATAGGGATAGACATCTCTTGTTCTGAGTCCTGTCTGTCAGTCATGGTCAAGGTTTCTGGAGCAGGAGGGTTTGGTGTCCTATTGACATTAAACTTAAGCTGTAAGCGTCGGTTGCTGCCAGATTTACAAATTTTCTTAGAGGATAGGTAAGTTACATATAATATGACTATAAATACGAGAATGATTATAAGGATAGAATAATGTGTTCCATATTTAATAATATGATGGTCTTGAGAGTGTTCAAGGACTTTAACGTCGCTGAGAAGTGACTGCAATTTATTTTTATTTTCTTTGTTAAGATCATCTAGATCTATGTCATTTAGATAAACAGGGGACACATTATTTAAAACATAACTTAAACTTTCAATATTACAACAAGTGTCATTGATTAGATTAAAATCTGGTACATGGTTAATTGGTGAAGTGATATTTAAAACATTGAACTTAGTTATAAGTGTGGTAATTTTGTTTGGTTCTGATTGTACATAGATCCATCTATTGTTCATTAAAGGTTTCCAAATGTCTAGCTTACCAAATATATTTTTCATTTCACATTGTAATGGTTTCTGGCTAATCACTTTTGTTAATAGTTCACTTTCACAAGTAAGTTTTGCTTCGGTAGAGTAAACATTTTCTATGTCACAGATGTAATTGCCGGGTCCAATTACTTTACATTGTTGTAGGTTATTTAAAACGCAGTATTGGGATTTGTCTTTGGTCATTGCTATGTATTTGTTACTGGGAATAATTAGGCTAAATAAATTTGGTATTTTGGTACTATGAGGAGTTGGGAGAGCAATGTTGTGAAACAATATGTACTCCTTGATATTGACCAGTGGCACTTGTAGTACAAATATTAACTTATTATTAATATAATGACATGACAACTTAGAAATACTTAAGATGAAATGTACTGACTTAATATCTAAGGTTACAGGCAGCTCGAGGTCACTTGGCAGATGTCTGTAGTTATCGGCAAGTTCTCTATGTAATTGTGTTGGGGTCATAATAGACGGATGCAATATGTTTTGACTACTAAATAAGATGGCATTAATTATGTCCTCCAATTGAAATGACAAAGTAAGTATTGATGTTTCCAATACATTAAAGATTCTATTGACTTTAGTTAATATTTGAAATCCATTGGTAATTACAGAAAAATTTTTATATTTAGAGAGAGTTTGTCGATAGCTTCGTTTAGATTTACTTCGTTAATTTTTATCTTATTCAAAGTATTATTGAAACATTTTATTACGGAAGTGGTTATTAAAATATTTTCTTTTATCAGTGAAGTCATCCGTTTTTCATCGTTTTGCAGAGATGTTATTGCTTCATCATACTTCAAGGCGTCATTTTCGTCTAAGGTATCGAATATCTGTTTTAATACAGAACCTATTCCCCCGATCCAAGCACCACGTTTATTTCTATTATCTATTAAATGAGAGATAGATTGGAATTCTTTTTCCATATCTTGGAATCGTGCCGTTAATGGTTGTAGCATACCGTTACATTCTGCGTTAACTTCTATTATTCTAGTTTGATTGCACAAATACCTAGTTTCTTCTAAGGCATGTTTAACATTCTGTATGTGTGGTTCAAAGTGTGAGATGTCTACAGGTAGTAAAACGTTTAATTGTACATTATTGATTTTAAGTTTACCTAAATAATCAAAATATAAACCAGAGCTCGTGGTGATTGGCTGGATGAAGTCTTGGTGAGGTTGACCACGAACTAGGCTGCAAATAATAACTAGTGTTATTAGCGAACTAAGGTAGGCTATCCTATTTTATTCTATGTGATAAGAGAATGTCTCTAAACTAACTTAACTAAATATATTCTTGTTTACAGGTTTTCTTCGACATCAGCTGATTTCACTTCATCAAAGTGATGGGTGACATGACGTCGGTTAATAAGTAAGGTAAGTGTGTTTCTACCATTTATTTTAACAATCTTATAGGGCCCCTTCCAGATAGGAGAGAGCGCCTTGCGTAGTCTCAAATGGTTTTTGAGGTAAACATAGTCGCCAACCTTATATTGGATTGGGCGAGTGCGAGTGTCGTAATAGGTTTTAGAGGTCTCCTTAGACCTTTTTATAAAATCTAATGCTTTTTCTCTTGAACATTTCAGTCGACCTTGGAGCATACGGACATAATCCGGGTAAGTTGCACCGTTGTTCCGTCGTAAATAGAGTTTGGAATGAATGGTTTAGTTCCGAACATGAGTTCATAAGGTGAGTAATGTGTAGTGGTATGGATACTGGTATTGTAGGCAAGCATAGCTGTATAGATGTACCGGGGCCAGTTTGTTTGTTCGTCATTAATATAGGATTTTAAATACTCTTTAAGAGTAGAGTGACTTCTTTCCAGGCCGCCTTGTGTTTGAGGGTGATATGGTGACGACCAAAGATTTTTTATCTTTAAAAATTCACAGGTCTTCTTAAAAAGGTCTGATGTAAAATTTGTGCCCTGATCGGTAAGAATTGTTTTAGGGATACCGAAAATAGATATATAGTGAAGTAAACATTCTGAAGTTTCTTCAGCTGTAGTACTACGGATAGGATAGGCGGAAGAGAATTTAGTTAAATCGTCCTGTATGGTTAGTATGTATTTTAGTTTAGCAGGTCCCGCTTCAGGGAGTGGGCCTACGATGTCAATAGAGATCCGTTCAAATGGTTTAGTAGAAGAGCTGGTGATTTGCATAGGGCTGCGGTTTACTTTCCTTAAAGCTTTGTTTTCTTGACAAGATTTGCATTATTTGACATAAAATTCTATGTCACTGCGCATGCCTTTCCAGTAGTAGGATTCTTTGATCCTATTATACATACGAGTGGATCCCAAGTGGCCCGCTATTGGGATATCATGGTTATCGTGTAGGATTTTCTTAATTTCAGTGGGAGTAGGATACATAATACTATTATGGTATACTAGCTGCCCCGCGCGGCTTCGCTCCCGTCAACTGGCTACTCTACCTACCGACCCTAACCTACATACCCTACCTACCTACTTACCTACCATACCAACCTACCATAGCTACCCTACCTCACCTACCTTACCTACCTACCCTACCTACCTGCCTACCTAACCTACCTACCTGCCTACCTTCCCTACCTACCTGTCTACCTACCCTACCTATCTGCCTACCTACCCTACCTACATACTCATTTTTTTTTGTATTTTAATTCTTATTATGCTATTCCGGACGAAGGAATTAGTCTTCGTCCCGAATAAAACACAAAAACTATGAAAATCGGTCGAGCCGTTCTCGAGTTAGTTAGAATAGTGTTCGAACAAACCCGACTTTGAGAATTTTGCTATATTGTGAAAGATTCGACCTTTTTCTAGAAGACATTTTTATATCAGCGAGACAGAAATAAAACGAAAAAAACTTTTTTACAAAAAATGTAACCGACTTCCAAAACAAAACACTACAAAGTATAAAATAACTTTAATTTCGGAAGTCGGTGTTTTTAGTTTTTTCGCTTTTTGACACCGACTTCCGAAATTAAAATTATTTTATACTTTGTAGTGTTTTGTTTTGAAAGTCGGTTACATTTTTTGTAAAAAAGTTTTTTATTTTTCAGTTTTTAGTGGTACCTGCGTACCCATTCACAGCGTACTGGCGTGATGTTATGTTATGAAAATAAAACTTACTAAGTGCTTTCGGTGTAAAGGACTCGTCAATAAGAATGAAATAAGCCCAAACACTTGGTAGTTCCTACATACCGATGTGGAGTTCCCTTGACTCTCTATCGTCTCCATCATCAGGTCTGATCCAAACTTTCATTCTTTTGTATCAGTATCACCCGATATACACACGAATATCAAGTTTTTTCCAAATACGTGCCTACAATTTTCGAGAGTTGCCCTCGATTTCTCAGGGTTTCCATCATCAGATCCAGACGTGGTGGCAATGGGACTACACGGGAAGCACCAGCTTTCAAATAAAAAAAGAATCATGAAAATCGGTTCATCCAGTCGGTTAATATGAGGTAACAAACATAAAAAAAATACAGTCGAATTGATAACCTCCTCCTTTTTTTGAAGTCGGTTAATAAACTGAAGGAAGACGGACAGCGGTGGCTTATTAATAAATAGGGTTCCATTAGCAACCTTGGTACGGAACCCTAAAAATCGACTTGGTTCGCACGAATCAAGATCGTACGCGAAGGCTTAAATAATAGGGTCCCATTAGCAACTTTGGCACGGAACCCTATAATTTGCCTTGGCTCGCAAATCGAACCGTCTGATACTTAGCACGAATTAAAAACTTAGTTGCGGGCAACCTGGGAGTCTTTAAGACAAAAGTGAATAGGTTGCTTCTAGGCAAACGTGCTCCATCTACAACCTCATCATCGCTTACCATCAGGTGAGATAGTGGTCAAACGTATGCCTATCTATAGTAAAAAAAATCTACACCGTATCACCTAACCACAGAGAACTAATGATAACTCGATTTGACAGTTACTGTGAAATCGTGTTGTCATTCATTCTTTGTTCGGGTTCGGGATTAATCGTAAGTCTGTAGGTGATACGGAGTAGAATACGTCCGCAACTAAGCCCGAAACTACGGACTTCGGACTTAGAGAGTAGCCCCACCAAAATCGATCGCTCCCGTCACCGTGACCACCTTTGATACGGTACCTTATTATTATTAGCCTTGTTTCGCAAATCGAACCGTTCGTTGCTTCGCTCTTAACGGAATCAATCGCGGAGGCCTGAGAAGTAGGGTCCTGTCAGCACCTTTGGTACGGAACCCTACAGGCCTGATCCGCAAGTCGAACCGTCCAGTACTTCACAAAACTACTGAGTTCTAAATCAGTTTAAGACTCTACGATAAAAGCACTTTAAACGAAACCAGCACAACTCAGATATTTAAGCAAATTTGGCTCCTATTCGTTTAAGACCTTCCAGAGACCAAACCGAAATTCCTACGAACTACGACAGTGTATAATAATCGTGTGAGGTCATTCTCCAGCGGAAAATCTTAACACCGCAATTCAGAAAAACGCGTCATCAGTGCAACGCCATCTATCGACCATGTAAACTGACAAAATATTTGGCAGCAGAAGACGTTAAATAAGAAGCCCGTATGTAACGATAAATAACGATAAGGTATTAAAATGTTTACTTTTATTTTGCTACGTCTACGTATTAAAAGTTTCACAAATAACTCAATGAATGTGTTTTGATGTAACATTCATGCTTTCATGCATTTTTTGGTTCCTCAATAGATGGCGCTCTGACTGATCAGAACACAGTAGGAAGTTTCTTACTAAACTAAAAATTCAATATATTTTGATTTTGTGGTTCGATTGTACGATAAATAACGAAAAGGTATAAAAATGGTCACTTTTATTTTGCCACATATTAAAAGTTTCACGAATAACACAACAATTTTGAATGCTTTCGTGCATTTTATTTTTTTCTCAATAGATGGCGCTCTGACTCATCAGAATACATTAGGCAGTTTCTTCCTAAACTTAAAAATTCAATATCTTTTGATTTTGTGGGTCGATTTTGATGAAATAAACGCTAAATGTTACTCGGGTTATCACTAAATATTTTTAAGTACTTAGATTTGCAATCCAATCTGTGGTTTATGCGTGATGCTCCCACAAACGCACAGACAAATAGACAAACAGACAAACAGACAAAAATTTCAAAAATTGCATTTTTGTGTTTTATACCTTTTTCCTGAGTTTTCTGTGTAATTTTCATGGAAAAATATTCAATGTACAGACACGGTTAGTCTACGATTTTATTATATGTATAGATATGAATTTTGATATTAGTATTATGGAATAGGTAAGTAAGGATGTTATATATTTTAATAAAAGAGTGTTTTTCGAAAGGGTTTTTCAAATCAGATATGGCAATTTCATTCATATCTTCGATCTTTATAATTTCCTTTTTTATATGTTTCAGTGTTTCAAAAATTTCACTATATGATGATTCATCAAAGTGATGAACCTTTATGAATAGGAAATAGAATATTTTATTACTAAGCGTGAATTTTTGGAAAGAATATAACTCCTTTTCAGTGTTAGCGATGTCATCGCTATTTTCAAAATTGTTTAATATTTCTTGTACATAAGGATTTGATTCGTCTAAATCGATTGCAGTAGGTATGAGTATGACTTTAGACGAGGATTTTAGGAGGCTGTCATTGTGTTCTACGATTTCTGTGTTGTATGATTTATCTTTATCTACCATTGCTTTCAGGAAAGTGTTATAATTATCAGAAGGTAAGTCTGGACATGCACTAGTTGATGATTGTGGAGAGGTTTCATCGGGTGCGAGTTCCTGTAATTCAGGTAAGTCAGATAGGTCATCTCCGACGTTGTCTAGACCGAACTCGTCAGAGTTAAAGGATGGTGGGGATATTAGTAGATCCATTAGATCACTATCTATATTATGAGAGGGATCCAGTTCTGGATTGGGATTAGACTCATTTTCAGGATTGATAGGATTGACAGGGAATCGAGACAGGGCGTCTGCATTAGCGTTAATTTTACCCTTTTTATATTGAATTTTATACTCAAATTCCTCTAGTTGTAAACGCCAGCGGATAAGTCGAGATCCCGGATCTTTGCAATTAAAAAGCCATTGTAATGGTTTGTGATCCGTTAAAATTGTGAATTGATGGCCGTATAGATAGGGTCTGAATATTTTAGTGCCAAATATTATGGCTAAGCATTCTTTATCTATTACGCTGTAATTGCACTCTGCCTTGTTTAAGATACGAGAAGCATACGCGATAGGGCGGTCTTGCCCGATAATTCCTTGGGATAATATAGCAGAAATAGCATAGTTCGAGGCGTCACAGGTTAAGAGGAATGGCTGAGTGAAGTCGGGATATGCAAGAATCGGAGCAGAGATTAGTTTATTTTTTAAGGATTCAAAGGCCAACTGTTGTTCGTTTTGCCAGTTGAATAAAGTATCCTTTTTTAGTAAGGATGTAAGAGGTTTTGCCAGTTTGGCAAGATCAGGTATAAACCTTCTGTAATATGATACTAACCCTAAAAAAGATTTAATATCTTTAGGAGATTTTGGAATTGGGAAATCCTTTACGGCTTTAATTTTTTCGGGATTTGGTCTGACACCATCTTCGCTTATGATGTGCCCTAGATAAGCGACTTCCTTCCGGAGAAATTCGCACTTTTCTGGTTGCAACTTTAAATTGAATTGGCGGAACCTTTCAAAGACATCTGTTAGGTTATTAATATGGGACGGTAAGTCATATGAATAGATAACGATATCATCTAAGTAAACAAAACACCTGGTACCTTGAAGGCCAGCGAGGCAGTTATTCATTAATTTTTGAAACGTAGATGGGCCATTTTTAAGTCCGAATGGCATTCGGTTGAATTGGTAATGTCCTTGAGGCACGGAAAAAGCAGTTTTAGGTGCATCTTCAGAGGAAATAGGGATTTGGTGAAAACCGGATGTGAGGTCTAGGGTAGAAAAGTATTTACTATGCCCTAGTTGATCAAGAATTTCTGATATTTGTGGGATAGGATAAGTTTCACCTATAGTGACATCGTTTAATTTCCGATAGTCAATTACTATTCTCCATTTGCGTTGTCCTGTGGAGTCTACCTTTTTGGGTACTATCCAGATTGGTGAACTCCAAGGTGAGAGTGAGGGTTCTATTATGCCTTGAGCGAGCATTTTGTTGATCTGAGTCTGTACTTCCTTTTTATGGCATTCCGGGAACCTATATGATTTAGTATGGATAGGCGTGTCGGTCATTGTTTTGATCCGATGGTTAATGACGGAAGTACATGTTAATTGATCGTCGGGCAAATGGAAGGTATCTGAATATTGGGCACAGAGTTCGATAAGAGCTTCAGTTTCTTCTTGATTGAGATGCTCTGTTCTTAATAATTCTATTACTTCATTGGTTCTTGAAGTAGTAGTTTTTTGAGAGTTATTGAAAGTTTGAAATGCAGTGGAGGCCAGAGGCATTATATTAAGATTTAGGTTAGATTTAACGGTTATAGGTACTTCAGAGGTGTTAGCAACGGTCAAATTGACACGGTTATTGCTTTTGACCTTGACAATACAATTGGATATCAACAAGTCTTCTGAAAGACGTTGGTCTATTATGATACCTTCATTAAGGTCAGTATTCCGAACTGAACATTCAATTACGGTTTCTGTTCGAGGTGGAATTATATAACAAGGATGTGAAAAGTGTAGTTTTATATTCAGGTTCCCTACTTTTAGGATGTCCTGGATGTAATCAATTTTGCAGCCAAAGGCGGTTAGAAAATCAGTACCTATTATACCGTCGTAAGGTAAATTGATGTTTCTTACAACATGAAATTTGAACGTTGTTGAATGTTTTTCACCTACTTTTAGTTTGAGTTGAAAATGACCTTCGGTTGGTGTTAGTTCATCACCAGGGTCGATGCCCTTTAGTTTAATTGGTTCTTTGACGAGTCTTTGACTTTTATTGATGCTAGACTCTTTTAATAGACATATAGCAAAACCTGAATCTACTAGGAGAGATAGTGGAATATGGGATATCTGGGATTCGACCAGAATATGAGGTAGTAATCTTTTAGAAGTGTCAAGATTAATTTCATAAATCTTGTTGGATTTAGAAGATATAGTAGTAGCTTGAATGTTAGAATTTGACTTAGTAAATTGACCGTCAGTTTGGGGCTGGTTACCCTGTTGGTTGGTCTTGGATTTAGTAAGTTGACCGTCGATTTGGGGCTGGTTACCCTGTTGATTGGTCTTGGATTTAGAAAGTTGACCGTCGATTTGGGGCTGGTTACCCTGTTGATTGGTCTTGGATTTAATAAGTTGACCGTCGATTTGGGGCTGGTTACCCTGTTGATTGGCCTTGGATTTAGTAATTTGACCGTCGATTTGGGGCTGGTTACCCTGTTGATTGGTCTTGGATTTAGTAAGTTGGGCACTTGTTTGGGGCTGGTTACCCGTGTGGTCCCTGGATTTGGAAGATTTAGGGGATTTAGGAGGATGACAGGTATCGGCTTTCGGACACTGTCTCGCGCGACACCGATTCGAGACTTTTATTCGTTTAAAGAAATGGAATCAACGCCTTCTATGAGACTTGGTTCGTCGGATTGTTCAACTGAATTCACCTGAGTAGGTGGTTTGGTTGCATTTTGGCTTTTGCGATTGTTGAATTCTCGTTTCTTACAGTTGGATATATCATGGCCAGGAATTTTACAGTAGCGGCACACGACATTATTAGAAGTTTGAGAAACACTTTGTGGTTTCTGAGAATTATTTGAGTTCGATTTGGCATTAATTGATTTACTGGTTTTGTTTTCCAGTTGTGGACGTTTATATAAGGTTTGTTGTATCCGTTCTTCAGATACGGCTAAATTGATGGCTTCATTTAGATTTTTAGGTGATCTACATCTCACAATGTTCGAAATTCTAGGATGCAATCCCATGAGGAAATGATGGAGGGCGAGGTCCTCCATGGCTGCTGTACGACCCGGTAGTTCCTTGGCTTTAGTATTAGAAAAGGATATTTCGGTAAGAAGTTGAGAGAGGTAAGTTTCCACGCGTAATGCGTATTGGCTTACGTTTTCTGACTGGTCTTGTTTACTTTCTTGAAGATCAGCCAGAAGATGGGAATAATGTTTACGCTCACTAAATTGCGTTTTTAAGAAGTCTTTAAGTTGCTCCCATGTAGTGAAACCTTTAATTGAGCAGGCAGTTTCTGCTTTACCATTTAATTGGCTGAGAATAAATTTGAAAAGAATTTGCTTCTGTGATTCTGAAGCGAGCTCGTAGGCATTGTCGCAATTCACTAAAAATGAATTTAGGGTTTCCCGTTTACCGTCATAAGATTTTATGAATTTGAATAAGATATTTAGATCGATTTCTGACATCATGAGGTTTGCTTTGGTTTGTCTAGTTACACGAGGAGATGTGACGGGTGACTTCACGAATTCGCTATCACTTACTAGCTTTTCAGGTTCTGGGATATCTAAAGTAGTAAGTAGTAATTTACTGTCCTCGGCTTTGAGTGTTTTTTTCATAATAAAATGTTTTAAAACTAATTTTAAAGCGACGGAAAACACAATATAACATAAATTTTCATTTACAAACTGTCAAAAGATACAATATTAAATTTTAAAACAATAAGTTGAGAATCACTGGTATTTAAAACTTAGACTAAACAATGACCAAAGACTTACAGTAACGACGCGTAGGCGACGGCGATAACGGCTAGCAGGAACATTCCGATTGATAAGGTGATGCGACTGCGCACCGGGAAGCGACGAAATAAGATTTGATTTAAATCTTGGATGACCTTGGATGCTCTCAGGTTCTAGACCTAAGACTCGTTCATGAGAAACTCGTTCAATTGGTGAATTTTGCGGGAATTTTCCCACGGGTATCGGCACTTTCGTGACGACGGAGAAAAAGGGAGTAATCGCGGTGAGGGATGCGACACTTCCTTTTCAGGTTTAGTTGCACTTCACTATAAGCACAGGATTTCGGCAAGCACTTAGCACTTAGGCTTTAGAACAGCACTTATTACACTGAATAAAGTTATCACGATTTAGGTTAAGAGTTTGTTGGTTTACGGGATCCGGAGTCCACTTAACGGTTGCCAGCCACTGGAGATTTTCGGATCCCACCGCTGCCACCAAAATGTTATACGGCCTTGGATGAATGTCTTTTTAAAAAAAAGACATTTAATTTGATGAAGTGTTTATTACTTAACCACTTTACTAACAATTTAAAATAATGATCTTCGGCAACCGTTCGTGACTGAGGTCGGGAATGGACTGAGGCGCGTAACTCTGGACGCGTAGGGCAAACTGCTAACTGATGACGATGGTCATCTATAAGGGTGCTGAGCTAGTCTTAAGGGTCTACTATGGTAGGTATATAACAGTACGCGAAGGCTTAAATAATTTGTTCCCATTAGCAACCTTGCCACGGAACCCTATAATTTGCCTTGGCTCGCAAATCGAACCGTTTGATACTTAGCACGAATTAAAAACTTAGTTGCGGGCAACCTGGGAGTCTTTAAGACAAAAGTGAATAGGTTGCTTCTAGGCAAACGTGCTCCATCTTCGACCGCATCATCGCTTACCATCAGGTGAGATAGTGGTCAAACGTATGCCTATATATTGTAAAAAAAGAAATATTCCACTCCGTATCACCTAACCAATGAGAACTAATGATGACACGATTTGACAGTTACTTTGAAATCGTGTTGTCATTCATTCTTAGTTCGGGTTCGGGACTAATCGTAAGTCTGTAGGTGATACGGAGTAGAATACGTCCGCAACTAAGCCCGAAACTACGGACTTCAGACTTAGAGAGTAGCCTCCCAAAATCGATCGCTCCCATCACCGTGGCCACCTTTGGTACGAAATCTTATTATAAAAAACCAAACTACTAACCTGAACTAAACCTAAACCTAACTACTAATCAAAAAATGGACTCTGTCTGAAATAAAAGATTTTTATTTATTACTAGCTCACTCGCGCGGCTTCGCTCCCGTCAACTGGCTATTCTACCTACCGAACCTAACCTACCTACCCTACCTACCTACTCTACCTATCCTACCTACCATAGCTACCCTACCTTACCTACCCTACCTACCTACCCTACCTACCCTACCTACCTATCCTACCTACTTACCCTACCTAGCCTACCTACCTACACTTTTTTTTTGTATTATAATTCTTAGTATGCTATTCCGGATGAAGACTAATCCAAAAACACAAAAAGTATGAAAATCGGTCGAGCCGTTCTCGAGTTAGAAAAGTGTTCGAACAAACCCGACTTTGTTTTAAATATATTAAGAAGATTAAGAATTTGCTATATTGTGAAAGATTCGACCTTTTTCTAGAAGACATTTTTTATATTAGCGAGACAAAAATAAATCGCATAAACTGAAGTAAGACGGACAGTGGTGGCTTATTAAAAAAAAAGGTTCCGTTAGCAAACTTGGTACGGAACCCTAAAAATCGACTGGGTTCGCATAAATCAAAATCGTTCGCGAAGGCTTAAATAATAGGGTCCCATTAGCAACTTTGGCACGGAACCCTTTCATTTGCCTTGGCTCGCAAATCGAACCGTTTGATACTTAGCACGAATTAAAAACTCCCAGGTTGCGGGCAACCTGGGAGTCTTTAAGACAAAAGTGAATAGGTTGCTTCTAGGCAAACGTGCTCCATCTTCGACCGCATCATCGCTTACCATCAGGTGAGATAGTGGTCAAACGTATGCCTATCTATTGTAAAAAAAAATATTCCACTCCGTATCACCTAACCAATGAGAACTAATGATAACACGATTTGACAGTTACTGTGAAATCGTGTTGTCATTCATTCTTAGTTCGGGTTCGGGACTAATCGTAAGTCTGTAGGTGATATGGAGTAGAATACGTCCGCAACTAAGCCCGAAACTACGGACTTCGGACTTAGAAAGCAGCCTCCCAAAATCGATCGCTCCCGTCACCGTGACCACCTTTGGTACGATACCTTATTGTAAAAAACCAAACTACTAACCTAAACTAAACCTAAACCTAACTACTAACCAAAAAATGGACTCTGTCTGAAATATAAGTTTTGTATTTATTATTATTAGCCTTGTTTCGCAAATCGAACCGTTCGTTGCTTTGCTCTAAACGGAATCAATCGCGGAGGCCTAGCAGTAGGGTCCATTCAGCACAGCACCTTTGGTACGGAACCCTACAGGCCTGATCCGCAAGTCGAACCGTCCAGAACTTCGCAAAACTTAATCAGTTTAAGACTCTACGATAAATGCACTTTTAACGAAACCAGCACCAGAGATTTAAGCAATTATGGTCCCTAACAGTTAAAGACCTTTCAGAGACCAAACCGAAATTCCTTCGAAACACGACTGTGTTTAGAAATTGTGTGAAGTCATTCTCCAGCGGAAAATCTTAACACCGCAATTCAGAAAAACGCGTCATCAGTGCAACGCCATCTATCGACCATGTAAACTGACAAAATATTTAGCAGCGGAAGACGATAAATAAGAAGCCCGTATGTAACGGTAAATAACGATAAGGTATTAAAATGTTTACTTTTATTTTGCTACGTCTACGTATTAAAAGTTGCACAAATAACTCAATCAATGTGTTTTGGTGTAACATTCATGCTTTCATGCATTTTTTTGTTCCTCAATAGATGGCGCTCTGACTAATCAGATATAAGGAAGTTTCTTAATAAACTAAAAATTCAATATATTTTGATTTTGTGGATCGATTGTATCGATCAATAACGAAAAGGTATAAAATGTTCACTCTTATTTTGCCACGTATTAAAAGTTTCACAAATAACTCAACAATTTTGAATGCTTTCGTGCATTTTATTTTTCTCAATAGATGGCGCTCTGACTCATCAGAATACATTAGGAAGTTTCTTCCTAAACTTAAAAATTCAATATCTTTTGATTTTGTGGGTCGATTTTGATGAAATAAACGCTAAATGTTATTCGAGTTATCACTTAACATTTTTAAGTACGCTTAAACCACAGATTAGATTTGCAATCTAATCTGTGGTTTAAGCGTGATGCTCCCACAAACGCACAGACAAACAGACAAAAACAAAAATTGCATTTTTGTGTTTTATACCTTTTTCCTGAGTTTTCTGTGTAATTTTCATGCAAAAATATTCAATGTACAGACACGGTTAGTCTACGATTTTATTATATGTATAGAAGAAACTTCCTTATATCTGATTAGTCAGAGCGCCATCTATTGAGGAACCAAAAAATGCATGAAAGCATGAATGTTACACCAAAACACATTGATTGAGTTATTTGTGAAACTTTTAATATGTGGCAAAAATGAGTGATCATTTTATACCTTTTCGTTATTGATCGATCCACAAAATCAAAATATATTGAATTTTTAGTTTAGTAAGAAACTTCCTTATATATTTTGATTAGTCAGAGCGCCATCTATTGAGGAATCAAAAAATGCATGAAAGCATAAATGTTACACCAAATCACATTGATTGAGTTATTTGTGAAACTTTTAATACGTAGACGTAGCAAAATAAAAGTAAACATTTTAATACCTTATCGTTATTTACCGTTACATACGGGCTTCTTATTTAACGTCTTCCGCTGCTAAATATTTTGTCAGTTTACATGGTCGATAGGTTGCACTGATGACGCGTTTTTCTGAATTGCGGTGTTAAGATTTTCCGCTGGAGAATGACTTCACACAATTTCTAAACACAGTCGTGTTTCGAAGGAATTTTGGTTTGGTCTCTAAAAGGTCTTTAACTGTTAGGGACCATAATTGCTTAAATCTCTGGTGCTGGTTTCGTTTAAAGTGCATTTATCGTAGAGTCTTAAACTGATTAAGTTTTGCGAAGTTCTGGACGGTTCGACTTGCGGATCAGGCCTGTAGGGTTCCGTACCAAAGGTGCTGTGCTGAATGGACCCTACTGCTAGGCCTCCGCGATTGATTCCGTTTAGAGCAAACAAGTAAAGCAACGAACGGTTCGATTTGCGAAACAAGGCTAATAATAATAAATAAAAATCTTATATTTCAGACAGAGTCCATTTTTTGGTTAGTAGTTAGGTTTAGGTTTAGTTTAGGTTAGTAGTTTGGTTTTTTATAATAAGGTATCGTACCAAAGGTGGTCACGGTGACGGGAGCGATCGATTTTGGGAGGCTACTCTCTAAGTCCGAAGTCCGTAGTTTCGGGCTTAGTTGCGGACGTATTCTACTCCGTATCACCTACAGACTTACGATTAGTCCCGAACCCGAACTAAGAATGAATGACAACACGATTTCACAGTAACTGTCAAATCGTGTTATCATTAGTTCTCATTGGTTAGGTGATACGGAGTGGAATATTTTTTTTTTACAATAGATAGGCATACGTTTGACCACTATCTCACCTGATGGTAAGCGATGATGCGGTCGAAGATGGAGCACGTTTGCCTAGAAGCAACCTATTCACTTTTGTCTTAAAGACTCCCAGGTTGCCCGCAACCTGGGAGTTTTTAATTCGTGCTAAGATCAAACGGTTCGATTTGCGAGCCAAGGCAAATTATAGGGTTCCGTGCCAAAGTTGCTAATGGGACCCTATTATTTAAGCCTTCCCGTACGATTTTGGTTTGTGCGAACCCAGTCGATTTTTAGGGTTCCGTACCAAGTTTGCTAACGGAACCCTTTTTTTTAATAAGCCACCACTGTCCGTCTTACTTCATTTTATGCGTTTTATTTTTGTCTCGCTAATATAAAAAATGTCTTCTAGAAAAAGGTCGAATCTTTCACAATATAGCAAAATTCTTAATCTTCTTAATATATTTAAAACAAAGTCGGGTTTGTTCGAACACTTTTCTAACTCGAGAACGGCTCGACCGATTTTCATAGTTTTTGTGTTTTTGGATTAGTCTTCGTCCGGAATAGCATAATAAGTTAATTAAAATACAAAAAAAAAGAGTAGGTAGGTAGGGTAGGTAGGGTAAGTAGGTAGGATAGGTAGGTAGGGTAGGTAGGGTAGGTAGGTAGGTAGGTAGGTAGGTAGGTAGGTAGGGTAGGTAGGTAGGGTAGGTAAGGTAGGGTAGCTATGGTAGGTAGAGTAGGTAGGTAGGGTAGGTAGGTTAGGGTCGGTAGGTAGAATAGCCAGTTGACGGGAGCGAAGCCGCGCGGGTCAGCTAGTGAAAAAATATAATTAAAACCCTCACAGTAATGCCTTTCATTAGATATGTCACACAACATTGTTCAAAAAACTTTTTTATTTTATTTTCTAGTTTGACTCCCAAAAGTGAAACCCATACTAAAAATTTAATAATTTATGTAATACGTCCGTATTTGGGTCACAGAAGTCCATATGTGTACCAAATTTCAACAGAATCGGTCTAGTGGATCCGTAGAAAACTGGCTGTGACAGACTGACAGACAGAGAGACAGACACGCAAGTGATTCTATAAGGGTTCCGTTTTTTGTTCGAAACCCTAAAAATCGATCACATTGTAAACAAACATTTCTGAGCGATGTGAAGATATTTTTTATAACATTTTAACATCAGCAAGGGTCGTTGAATTCTATGAAGTCGCATTAAAACGCGAACGAAGCACTCCTCTCTTTTGGCAGCCATCTTAACATATTTCCCTCCATTAACAAATCGTCTGCATAATACAGTTCCTGGAATGCAGCCAGAATGATGTTATGCAGGAGAAAAAATAATTTCTCGTACTTGACACACTTTCTTAAGAGGCTTTTGGTCTTCTTTTATAGGCATAACGACACGACAGTTTCAAATATATTCAAATGTACCACATCATTAAGTTTCTATTTTCTGATGTAATTTAGTAAAGTATTAGGATGACAGAGCCAAGAAGGGCTTGAGGCAAAAAATGGCTGTGACAGACAGACAGATAGACATACAACTGATCCTAAACAGGATTAGGTACGTTTTTTCATACGGACATCTGAAACTCTAATAAAACCAGTCGAACGAGTCTATGCCACGCTTTCCAACCTTGGGTTGTGGGGGGTGATCATCTTCATGCTTCGGGAAGCATATTAATCCAGAAATCATAAAATCTATATATCTATATCGTATTGCCTAGGGGTATATTCTCCGGCAAGGGGTCTTACCATGCCAGGGTTGCGGAATTTGTTCGAAAGAGTCCGCGGAGAGCATTTGGAGGAACAAGGATAGGTTTTAGTCAGTAAGAGTCTGACACTCCCTTCTGCTCCATCCAGTGCGGGAGGAGTCATTTGATGAAATAACATCCTTAAAAAAACTTTTAATATGCAGAAACTACCAAAAACACCAATTTCCGAAATTAAAGTTATTTTTTTTTAATTTTGTAGTTTTTATTTTTATTTGGAGGTATTTTTTTGTAAAAAGTTCACTTTTTAGTGGGGGTACCACTAAAAAGTAAAAATAAAAAAGTTTACACCTAATAACACCACTGGAAAATCACAGCTATTTTCCAAACCGATTTTGATAACATTTCTATGGAACCAATTGGGAAGTATATCCTTTTAAATAAAGCAAGAATTTTTCAAATCGGTTCTTATTTGACGGAGTTATGAGGTAACAAACATAAAAAAACACAACCGAATTGAGAACCTCCTCCTTTTTTTAAAGTCGGTTAAAAAAGGGTGTTATAGCGGCATCAATGACGCTACAAGAAAAACCAACGGAGCAAATCTACATCGCAACAAAAAGAACCGCGACGCCATCTATCCAACTAGCAACGAACTACTACATTGAAACCCTGAGTTTAGCGTGCGATCTGAACATATACATCAACCCGAAGATTATCTATCGGGCAGTTGCCCGCCAGACACAACATCCGTTTGTTTGGAGGATCCTCCCTTTACAATGGAGATGTGCCCTCTAAAGTCTTACTGGGTTACTGTGTTGTGGAAGACAGATAGGCAGTTGCTCAATGTACAATACTGGTATTCCGCTTCATCCAGGTAAACTGGAAGCCGACGCCAACACATGCTGGCAGCATGGTTAAGTTCCGCTTAGGAAACGGAGTTGTAAGAACATGGTACACTGTAGCAGACTACTAGGTTTCGGCTGTTTTCGCCAAAATTTTGATTGAAGTGTTGATGACGTAACTTGAACCAATACTAGATATGAAAAACCCCTGCGGTTCAATACTTCAAAACTTGGTACGAATCTGTCGATAAGGAATTGATATGGGTAGACAGGAGGTGAAAGAAACAATACAAAACGTAGTTATTGCGAAATTGATTTCTTGGGAAAATACGCTTTTCGCTTAGTCAATTTTGGAACAGAGCTTGAAAAACCGGCCAAGTACGAGTCGGTCTCGCATGCGAAGGGTCCCGTACCATAAACCTTAATTTTTATTATTTGTTGTTAAAGCGGCAATAGAAATACACAATCTGTGAAAATTTCAACTGTCTATCTATTACAGTTCTTTAGATATAGCCCGCTGACAGACAGATAGACGGACGGACAGTGGAGGTTAGTAATAGGGTTCTCTTTGGGTACGGAACGCTAATAAAAGAACTTCTTTTCTGTTTTTCAGGTTTTTAGTTTTAATTGACCCAAGTGTTCTTAGACTTTGTGACGGTTGACAAGATGGCAGGTGTCACTTGTTTAGCGCTATCAAAGAAACTGCATACGTGCAAATAGTTGGAATGCATCTTGGTTTTTCAGTAGGTACATTTTTTACTATTCAGAAATGGGCTTGCTCTCGACTTCGATCACGCCTTATGGATAGCGATGGATTAGGTCTATATTGGAGCGAACGTGCCTGATTCCTCTTGCTTTGGTTATGTGCAGGGAACACAGAAGCTGGCAGACAGTTCCACACTTTTCTGTGCGCATAATAAATGTGGAGGAGAATACGATTAGTCGGGATGTCGACCAAGTACGGATGGTACCCTGCCGTACATCTGGTATTTCGGTAGTAAATGGGCGATGGTGGGATCAGGTCTTAGAGTTCCTGCGCACACTCTCCGAAGTACAATCTGTAGAACACCGACAGGCAAGCGACACTACGCCAATGAGCCAGGCTGCAAAGCTTAGCCACCAACGTCTTGTCACCTATAAGCCTTTTTGTTCTGCGTTTTACCGCCTTATGAATGAACAATTACCTGCTCATATGGCTAGATTATAATTTTTGATATTTTTTCTTCTTAGGGGATCATTTCGCTTAAGGAATTTATGTTAGTAATTAACTGAAGTTATAAAATTAATCCGAACTAAAATTATAAAAAATAGTTTTGTGAGTCTTTAAATACTAGCTGGATACCGAAAACTTTCACTAGCATAAAGCTTCCCTATCACCGAGAGTAGGCTGCTTTTCATCCCGGAAAAATGAGATAGACTCCTGGTTGTATCCAATCTGCGGGAAAAAGCTAGTTATTTAATAATTAATTCAGAAACCCTGATGGAAAAAAAAACATCGGCTAAAACCCACATAAATGAGAACATTAAATCACAAAATGTAGTGATTCATTTATGAACGAACAGTTTCTCAAAGTAAATAGCCTATTTAGTTTCCACATTAATAAATGAATAGCCCCAAATAGGTTTTATCCCCTAGGTACCATTAAAACCTACCCCAAATCCGTACCTGTTCCAATAAGCAGCAACAGGAAATTAATACCAGTATTGGATTCTATTTTCTTCCAACCGTGTGTTTGTTAAATAACGAAGGCTCTGTTTGTTTCAGCAAATTAATATGCCCTTATTTTGGTATTATAAAAAGCAGATTTGCTGTCCTAAAATAGAAATTGTGTGAAAATGAAAAAGGAAGAAGGTAGTTTTTGTGTGATAATTCTCTACAGCTTCTTAACGTATAAAACTTCTAAGGACCGGTTCCTAAATTGAGTAGTATGAGTTAATATCGTGTCAGTTTAACAGATTTTTAGACTGTAGTAGAGCTATTTATATAGGTACTTTAAGTTTCCCAACACCAGGCGTACAACTTCAGACAGTAGGTTTACCCAAAAGCTCTTTTAAAAAACTGGTTGTAAAAAGTTATTTTATTTATTTTATAACACTTACTCGGATCCTTAAATATCCCAAATCATATAATTTTATTCCGGTATTCCAATTATTCTGAATAGCTTTTTTTTTTTTTTACTATTTATAGGCTCGCGTTTGACCACTATCTCACCTGATGGTAAGCGAGTTGAAAGTTGCGTAAATTCAATTATTAAACAAGTAACTATGCAGTTTGTTCTACGTGACCAGTACTCATAAAATTACAGGAATTTCTTGGATACTGGCGTTTGCCCGCGACTTCGTATGCGCTTATCCCGCTTTTTTCCGTTTCCGTAATAATTTCGGGAAAATTTCTCGTAGTACTTGTTAACACTCCCCAAGAAACCCACATGCCAAATTTCAGCTTTTTATGACCTGTTGTTTTGGCTGTGCGTTGTCTGTCAGTCACTCACTCAGTCACTCAGTAACGGAAGAATTTTATATATATTGATGATTAAAGGCAAGAATAAAATAGAACGGATATGATAAAGTGCACACTGTTTATAAGACAGTTCCAAACTGTTTAAAATACAACATGAAATCAGATAGCAAACAACAACCGTACAGCAATGTATTCAATATCAGTTATCTGTTATTAACAATAACAGCGAACCACGCCACGCCAGCTGAATACACAATTTATACTCGAGACAAAACTCCAAGATATCGAACAAAGATAACTCAGTAATTTAACTTTAACTGAACTCTACTTTAACTTAACAAGTTGTTGCTAATTTTAAATGTTGGATACGAATTTCAGTAACAACCCTAACTTGAATTAGGGTTGTTACTGACTCACAGGTAGTGAGTCGTATACGGCGCCTTGGCCTGGAGGTGGCCCTCAACAAGTCGGAGGCCATAGCCTTTCATGGCCCCCGACGGGCGCCGCCGCCGGGATCGCACATTGTTGTTGGGGGGGCCCGTATCGCTGTCGAGTCCACCATGAAGTACCTGGGATTGGTGCTCGACAGCCGTTGGGATTTCGGCCCCCACTTCCGGCGGCTGGCGCCCAAGTTGTTGGGCGCGGCTGGGGCGCTGTCAACGCTGCTTCCCAATCTGGGGGACCCGAGCACCGCCTGCAGGCGGTTGTACGTGGGGATCGTGCGATCGATGGCCCTGTATGGGGCCCCGATCTGGGCGGCTGACCTGACGGCCAGCACCATCACTATTTTGCGGAAACCGCAGAGGGTGATGGCCGTCAGAGTCATCAGGGGTTATCGCACGATCTCCTACGAGGCGGCTTGCGCACTGGCCGGATCTCCGCCCTGGGACCTGGAGGCGAAAGTCCTCGCGTCACTGCATCGGTGGCGTGAGGACGCGCGGGCACGTGGCGAGCGACTGATGCAGCGACACATCGAGCTGCGTCGGTCGCAGCTGCGCGAGGTCCTGGTGGCGGAATGGCGGGACAGGCTCTCACGCCCTTCCGCCGGCCTCGTCACTATCGAGGCAATCCGGCCAGCGCTCGACCGGTGGCTCGGGAGAAGGCACGGCTCTCTGTCATTTCGTGTGACGCAGGTCCTCTCGGGGCATGGCTGCTTCGGGAGGTTCCTGTGTCGCATAGGCAGGGAGCCGGACGCTCGGTGTCACCACTGCGTCGACTGTCGGGAGGACACGGCGCGGCATACGCTGGCAGAGTGTGCCGCTTGGGAGGAGCCGCGCCGTGCCCTCACCTCTGTGGTAGGCAGTGACCTCTCGCTGCCGGCCGTAGTCCGTGCTATGGTCGACGGCGAGGAGTCCTGGGACGCGGTGGTCTCCTTCTGCGAAACAGTTATCGCGCAGAAGGAGGCTGCGGAAAGGGAGAGGGAGATCTCGACCTCCGTCCCGGCCCGCAGCAGACGCACCGGGCGTCGGAGGAGGGCATACGCTGCCCTCTTCCGGCCCCCCTAACTGGGTCCAGGGGCGGCGGACTTGGGGACGTCCGTCGCCCCCCATTCATCTGGACCCGAGGTGGCGGCGCGTGGTGTTCCCGTGCGCCCCTCTTTGACGTCGCGGGGGGAGTCAAACACCTCACTCCCCCCGCTGACCCGAGGTGGCCCGCAGAGGCGGGCCAGCACCAGCCGGGGATCACGGAAGTCGCAAGTTCTCGCGATCCCCGGCGTAGTGAGAGATGGAACACCGGGGTGGTTTTAGTCAGTAAGAGTCTGACAGACCCCTCCGCCCGCCCCAGGGCGGAGGACATCCATGAGGATTTCCCCCCGTAAAAAAAAAAAAAAAAAAAAAAAGGGTTGTTACTGAAATTCGCATCCGGCTCACTTGACGTTGAGCTTCCTTAATTTCTAAGTCGAGCTGATGTCAGTTATCGTGTAGCTCAACTCAGAACTTAGCAAGCATACTCATAATTATGATGTATGCTTGCACTGCCTGGATAGGTACACTCAAATGCTTTTGATTATTTCCGCAAAATACCACCTTAAACATTAACGTGCATGGTTTTCATATGACCTGAGCGTGGACTTCAAAATAAATTTGTTTGTTTCAATGTTTCATTCTTCACAGAGTAGTCGGCTAGGAAGCAATGGCCTCAACTGCATAGTTTAAATTGACAATACTTGTTTAAGTTTTATTTTTGAGTAAACTGCTCCAAATTTTAGCAGCGATAACTGAGGTCTAACAAAGGAAATCGGAGGAGAAAGAAGAACTCGAACTTTCATGTTTTTGCAACCGTGCCACTGCTGTTTTCATTATCTAGTAGTTTAGTGGAGCCAGTTATTTTTAATTCTTCATTAAAATCACCTAGAAAGTAATCATACTGCAAAATGTTTAGTTTGTTTTTGTAAAATATAGTTTACCCAAAAAAATCAAATAGGATTTTTTTTTCTTTGAAAAATGTTTTGTTTCATTATTTTTTTCACCTCTGCCTCCGTTAACTTCTGGAAAAGCCTTCAACGCATCCCTACTTCAAGATAGCTACTTGGAATAACATACGGATGGTTTTGTTTAAAACTTCATTGGTGAAAGTCTCAAAAGTTTTGCTTAAGGCTGCTCTTTCGAGAAATGCTTAAAAATAGAGTGCAGATGTTCAGCAACTTTTCGTCGGCATTTACTGAGAAATTACATCTGAAAAAAATAGGTAGCCAGAATTTATGTATCGGTATAACATAATAAGAAAAAAAATCACCAAATCACCTCCAAATCGTTGAGATGAAACCATTTTACTCGTTAATTTTTTAACAAAAGTCTAAAAAAATATCTACTGCTTTGCAATACAAACGAAAATATTTTGGTTTTGTTATTTTTTTTGAAATATGTGTTATTTTTATAATAAATTTAAAATGCGGGTAGTGGAGTGGCGCATAGAGGAGTAGTTAGTTCCGTTTATATGCACAAGGTCATTGGCATTAATACAATCCTTAATCGGTTTTAATTATGTACGTTTTTTGGGTCGTTATTAATTTTAAACAATACCCACTTTTTGTCTGGAGAGTCTGTTATGAATTAGTTCACTCTCTTAAACGATCGTTTTTTCTCAGAATTAAAAGAAAATTTAGTAGGATGAAAATGATAAAAAGGAACCCTTGTGGTGTGACTAAGTCTAACCGTCTGTCGCAGCCTGTTATCTCAAGAACTACTAATGCTATCAACTTGAAATTTGAAATAGTTTAAGATGACGCTTGTTGAACTATTTTACAAATAAGAAAGACATAAAAATGTATATAATTTTTTTTGCAACAACGACTGAAAGATTTTCTTAAAAATTCAAAGTGGGGCTAGTAGCATGTGAGTATCATATAAAAGAGCGCTAAGTGCACATTCTCAAATATTTTTTCTTTTTTTTTAGGTCGCATAGTTTTCGACTTTTGACGCAAAATTTATAAATTTTGACCCCCTCCCCCCGAAGTTTGCATAGAGATAAGTCTGAAATTATTCTATGTGATAGAAGTTTATGTAAAAATTACACGAAAAATAATACGATTTCTCTAAAGAGCAGAATTTTTCAGAAAAAAAAAACAAAAAATATATTAGTTCAACTATCGGTCAAGAGATGGCGCTGATCTAAAACTGCTTTATTTACCGCGGTTTTAAAATTCTCTGACGAATTTAGGTTCCACCGATGAATATTTAAAAACATTTCACGTTTTATATGATGGTACGGAACCCTCAGTGTGCGAGACCGACTCGCTCTTGACCGGTTTTTTAAAGTGATGGGCAGATATACAACTTTACACGATTATAACTTAAATAACACTCCTTTCTTAGGCAGTCGTGTAAAAACACGACCATTTCTTAAACAATTTGCTATAAATATGAATAATGTTATAACTTACCTAAAGTAGATATTATTAGGGTTCCGAAAAAATGGAACCATTAAAGGATCACTCGGGTGTCTGTCTGTCTGTCTGTCCGTCTGTCACAGCCAGTTTTCTTCGGATCCACTAGAACGATTCTGTTGAAATTTGGTACACATATGGACTTCTATGACCCAAACACGGACGCATTACTTTACGTAAAATTTTTAGTATGGGGGTCACTTTTGGGACCCTTCGGAACCCTTTGCACGCGAGTCCGACTCGCACTTGGCCAGTTTTTATGAAATTTTCACAATACCAAAGGCAGTTTGACTTTGTATTTTTTAAAACTCGACAAAGCTTTGTATTGCGTGGGTTTGACGGGTTTTACTCCCACAAGTTCGTTGTTTCCGTAACAAAAATAGCTCTCGAATACGCTATTCGTACCAACAAAGAGCGGTGTAGCGGACGACTATGCAAGCTATGCTGTTGTAGCAGCACGTCGCCTAGACTCACTTTTCAGTACCTTGTGTATTGGACATTGTACTAGAAATTCGATTGCTTTTACCTTTTTCAGACAAAATATACCTTATATACCTAACACACTGGTTGTATTTTCTTGTTCAAGAACGTTTCCTCATCACAGTATTTTTTAAACTCCCATGTCATTATTCTCGAAAATGAATTAAACGATTTTAATGGAACTATCGGTTGCATTTTATAATTGGCTACGGGTTTGGCAGTATTGCATAATTTAACTCCACCAAGCCCGTTCCATCATCGGACCACAAGACGTACGGCGATGCGCCACCTGTACATGGTGGACATCCCACCCACCCGCACAAAACGTTTTGGGAACACGTTCTTTGTACGTACAGCTAAGGAGTGGAATTCCCTGCCAGAGTCTGTGTTCCTGGTAGCTACATCCTGGGAGTCTTTAAGTCAAGTGTGAATAGGTTACTTCTAGGCAAGCGTGCTCCATCTTCGACCGCATCATCGCATACCATCAGGTGAGATTATGGTCAAACGTATGCCTATCTATAGCAAAAAAAAACTAAGTATCTACGCATACGCAATATATGGGGATGCGTAGAGATAGCTAATGAGAGAATGATTTTTCAAAGTTTTCACAAAACTTAGATTGCTCGCTCTATCTTAACTATTCATCAGAAAGTTCTTTTCTAACTTTTTAGACCTGGGTTTGTTGTGTTTATTTTGTCTCTTACGTTTATTTCAAAAGTTTAACTACAGGAATACTTTTTTTATAATCAGGCGTGCAAAAAACCAATAATTAATAAATAAGTGTTAATTACTTTTAGTTCGTGAACACGACAGCTCAAAAGCTTCGTTATTTTAGTTTACTAACTCATTAAAAGTTTTGCTAATCACCTAACTAATCTTTGATACAGTTTTGTGGATTCCTGAACAACCAAGTACAACTTGCCGAAACTAAATCGAAAACAAAAAACATTAGATTTTGCTTACATACCTCAAAGGAATTGGCGGAGGTTGATAAATGATAATACACATAATTTTCGTCTGTAGTAATTTTTAATAGAAGAGGGAAGAATCACAAAGTGGCAAAACAAAATGAGTATCAATTACCTGCTAAGATATTTTTTACTCATTTTGTTGACTGCAAATCTTGGTAACTAGATGCATCCGGATAAGCTTGAAGTCGTACCCAACTTACGAGCAGTTGGTAAAACGCTAGGCACAGGATGACTCATTTTGTTGATGATTTACTTTATGATTTACAATTTATGCTACCCAGATTTTAAAATCATTTAATGTATTTTGCATATGGCAAACGTATTCCAATTCCCAAACGAATAAAAGGTAAACAAAAAAAAAGGACAAGTGCGAACCGGACTCGCCAACCGAAGGTTCCGTACAAATTTGAAGGTACATATTATTAAAGACTATATTTTTTATGATTTTATTACAGATGTATAGTTTTCAGATTTTTCTCTATACTTGTAGTATAAGACGGTATTACTTGCCAAATTGCATAGCTCTAGGTCAACAGAAAATACCTAAACATTTTTAGAAGAAGAAAAATACCTAAATACCTATACATTTTGATTACGTTGAAAGTGTCGAAATACACGTTTTTTGCAGCATAAACGACTATCTTTTTTTTACGTTAACTAAGAAGTTTTATTTTTACACAACTTCAAGGGACTGTAGACTTAAGTATATAGTTTTAATTTCAACTCGATACCTCCACGCGTTTCGAGATAAATGGTCTGGACAGACAGACGGACGGACGGAAGGACGGACGAACTGACAACAAAGTGATCCTACAAGGGTTCCGTTTTTTTCCTTTTGAGATACGGAACCCTAAACAGACAGCACAGTCACACACCTAAAAATAACAAATCTAAATCAAAACCGTTTCCACTCGATCATTTATTAAGTGAAAACTGTTCGTGTATTATTCTTTTAAGCGATTTAGACAGCTGCCAAAACGGTTCCACTCCAATTCCCTGCAACATTCATGTGCTTTATATTTGTTTAGTAAGGCCAGTATCAGTGGCCTCAAAACAAAAGTATGAACAGACGTGTGCTGTGGCCCGGAAATAGATTCGTGATTTGTTTGAATAGAAAAATGCGACCGCCTACCGGAAAACGCAGCATATTGGTTTTCTAAAAGCTGGACCGCGGTAACCTGGTAGATTTACAAAATCTTGCATATGAGAGGCCAATGTCTAGCAGTGAACGTATTTCGGCTTCAATGCTGAGAAACAAAGATCACATTGGACCCAGACCCGGTGGCCGATAGAGCCGAGCAGTTCTGTAGTGGCGACCGGCTACTATAAGACGCAGGTAGGCTCCCCTCAAGGTGTACTGATGACCTGGTGACGGCCAATAGAATATGCTGTATGCGAGACGCACAGGAGCTATCTTTATGGCGATGCTTGGGAAAGCAGTGGACCTTAAGGACTGAAACAATGATGATAGAACAAAGAGAGGCCTCAGCGGTCAGAGTGAGTGAGTGTCATCGTTCACTCATAGGAATTGTCCGTGACTTTTCTGACTATGGCCTTGGCCAGAGTAACCATTCGATGACAAGTGAGGTGCACGCACGTTGTCGGGTCCAATTCGAATTCAAATTACCTGTAAACCTTAAGAAGTCTATTCTTAAAGCGTGTCATACCAAAGCCCAAATGAATTGGAAAGGGACAGTCTGTACATCGGCTATGGAAGAGATAAAGGACATTGTAAAAAGTGGCCCATGAATCAACACATATGAAACCTTTACCAGAATTCCTAGTTTTTTTATAATTTACTTTTTAATTATTACAATAGAATGGACACTTCACAGTTTCGAAAACATTTTAAAAAGTTATTTCCCGTGCCATTATTTTGCCAACGCTTGATCTATGAGTAAGATTTTTAGTTACGAAGAATGTCGTGAATTTATAGATGACACTGGCAATTTGTAGATAACACTTTTAGACTGAGATATCAGATCTGCTAGATCTCCCTTATTTTCTTACTAACAAAATATATGGGATATAATAGTGATAGTATATACTTTTAACATACGCAATATATGTACGCATACCTGCTAGCTTGGACTGTTGGCTAATTTTTTTTTGTTTGTGATTTAACAAAGGTATTTCAGTAGTCAAGGGGGTAGTTTTGCATCCTCCCAAATCTTGTCAGACTTCAGCTATCGTTATTCGTTATTTGCATCTTATAAACGAATTATCCCCCAATTACAGCCTTGTGATGGATACACTCGTACTGTAAAATATACATAAAAATCGTACCCAGACTTAAAAAAGTAATTTAATGGCTTTGGCACCTGATACCTGGAAATCGGCCATCGGCCTAAGTTACCACGTTTGCGTATATTAAAAGAACATACTAACACTACTCTATACCACATATTTTCTTGGCGAAAAAATAAGAGAGGTCAGGCAGCTCTGGGATCTTAGTCCATTTGGTATGTTTCTATTGGCATAATTGTAACCTCAAAAAACGAAAGCATTTTGGATTCTTTACAATTCTCAGAAGTGTTCGTGATCTTAATTTAGTCGAATATATGCATTGTTTAGAACACAGAAAGTAAATTTACGTCTCTGTTGGTTCTTAGGCGAACGATGTATGGACGAATAGCAATATCCTTTATATATGTATATCTAACGCTTTATAATTCTTTGACGTTTTTTTGGCTCACTCACACAAATTGCAATTCATGAGTTAGTTTGCTTTCATTGTCAGGGTGTACGACGCACTTTGCTCGCATATTATGCAGCCACAAGGCATCGTAAGTTAAGCTAATATTAGTGACCTCGGTAGAAAAATATGGACGGACATGTGCTGCGGCCCGGAAATAGATTTGTGATTTATTTTGTTTGAATAGAAGGGTTTGGCCTTCAGTCCTTTTGATTTGATTGTTTAGGCCTTTGGGATGTAGTTATTATAGTGTGGGAGCAAACATATTTCTAATAGACGAGGCCATTTATGTTTGACCAAGGATCCTCTGTTATGTATTAAGGCTTTAGATACATAAGAGATTCAAATTCTCTGAAAATTAGGATTAACATAGCAAACATAACATACCCTCACGCCTGTATCCCTAAACGGTTAGGCAGAGGTATAAACAGACTTATTTAGTACAGCTACATTGAATTTCATAAGGTGGTTAATATTGTCAACCTAGCGTAAATCTTGACTCCGAGCTGATACTAAAAAAAATCCTACGGACAAAGCCAATAACATTCCCGACTCGATAATCGAATCCAGGGAATCGTGCTCATCAGTAATACTAGCAACCACTAAGCCAACGAAGTACTTAATTCGAAATGGGTGAAATAAATTGAGTTGATTACTTTAACAGTTTGCAACATACCAATAGACACCGACCATTCACTCCACATCACCTAAATAAAACTAGATAGCCACTGAAATGCAGTGCAGGTCGGAAACATTCCCAATTTCCATACTGAGCCAGTTTGCATGTTCATTGACAATGCCAGGCCAATTACGCATTGGCTCTGGCCACGGCCCCAATCGAAGCCGAAAGCCGGCGCTACGTTATTCAGCCCATCACTACTTCCATCTGCAACCAATCAACTAAGGGTTAACTCTTGATCTTGTTATGGCAAACCTCCCCCCCTTTTGGGGGAGGCCTATGTCCAGCAGTGGACGTCTTACGGCTGATATGATGATGATGTTAACTCTTGATCAAAAATTCAATAGTTTTTAGGGTTCCGTACCCAAAGAGTAAACAACAGAACCCTCTTACTAAGCCTTCGCTGTCCGTCCGTCCGTTTATCTGTCTATCTGTCAGCGGGCTGTAATTCAAGAACCGTAATAGGTAGACAGCTGAAATTTTCACAGATTGTGTATTTCTATTCAATTGATGCGCGTAATACTAATTACTTACTAATCTTACCAAGTTTCATTAACTTTAGTAGCTATTCGGATAAATTGTAGATAATGCTTTTGAAATGAAATGAATAGGTAGGCTTTTGTATTATAGCCAACAATAGATGGATCCATTGAACAAATAAAAGGATCATTGTAGTTTATAATAATAGACTTGTAGCGAAGCTGAATACCTGTAAAACTGCCTGTAAAGCTAAAATATTTTCAAATATCTTACGACATCACTCAATGAAACAGCAGATATATTTTTTTATGATGGGTTTGACCATAACCTCGCCTGATTGTAAGCAATGATGTAGTCGACGATGGAGCACGCTTGCCTAAAAGAAACCTATCCACTCTTGACGTATACTCTTTAACTGTACGCACAGTGAGAGTATTCCCAACATGCAACGATGTATAAATTGAACGTATATTAACTCAAATTAAATTCCCATGACATAAAACTCCAATTTGGAAGTCCTGTAATTTCATGACTCCGGACCAGTCACGTATACCAAAATGCGCAGTAGCTAGTTAAAAAGTTTAATTTTCGTCAACTTTTAACAAGCTGTACTGAATAATAGGAATCTCAAAAGAAAATTATAATAATTTGGAGAGATTCAGGATTGGAATAAGTGTTATAACAATAAATAACAATGTTCTTCAAAAAGTTTTTTAAGGAGCTCTTATGTAGGTTCCTACTGAAAGGATTTCCTGCTGAAGTGATCCCTTCCTTCAAAAGGAAATTTCTACAGTAGGTTATTTCACCTTGCCTGCCAGGGTTGCAGAATTTGTTCGAAAGAGTCACCGCGGCCCTGGAACGCAAAATGCATTCCGGGGCCGCGGTGACACTCTCTTCCGATCCACCCAGAGCGGAAAGAGTCATTTGATGATTTATCATCCTTAATAAAAGGGTATTCCACCTTAAATTATGTCCGAATTGTATACTCTGTATTCGAATGTAGAACATAGATAAATAGTACCTTTTTGTATGCCATGATCATTGATATATAAAAAACCCAAGTTGCACAGTCTCGAACAAATGCAACACTCGAAACTGTCGTCAAAAACTGACACGTATCAAGTGTCATGTGTGAGTTGTATGTAGTTATACTATAAACAATTTTTTTGCAAATTCAACCTTACACGGATCGCTTAAAGTTGTTTTTACAAAGCAGCGCAGTATGGCGAGCGATGCGAGACTGTTTGAAACTAGCGCAAAATTTTAAATTGTGCGCTTGTTTTATGCGGACGTTTTCGAGATGCTGAGTGTGTATCTTGGGTTTTTATATATCAGTGGCTATGGTCGAAGAATCTATTCCTTGTCATAATTGATCCACTCAACCATTCCTATGTATTGCTGGACACACTCACAATCACTTCCGCAATGACATGAATGAACCTCCAAACAATTTCCTCTCCGTTAAATATTTATCGTACCCACATTAACCCAATATAAGTACCGTTGACATGTCCGAAAAAAGTAATACCGACGCTAAAACAATATTACTCGATTCGTTGAAGCTTATACGAGATAAAGGGAAGCCGACCTTGAATCCCCTCAGAAACTTCGGAAACCCAAGAACTATCTTGCCTTGACCCCTCCGTTTTACCTAAATCAATCAGCATTCAACCTTATCAGGCAAGGAATAAAAGCGTTTCAAATATAGAAGCTGTGTCAAGTAATGTTGGGAGTTGGTCTTTGATACACAGTAAGTTGAAATCTTTGGAGAATCCGACATTGATCTTTCGGTCAGTGTGATATGTGCCATCAATCCAAAAAGATAAAGAATGAACGGATTTTTTCTTTTATGAATAAACAAGGCTATATGTTTTAGAATAAGTTACCTTTTGTTAAAGAAAAGACTTCAGTGATGTGGGAAGTGGATTTTTAGACTTCATTATTTTGTCCTTATACCTACATTTTCCTAGAATTACTTTTTTTGGTAGGTGTGAAAAGAAATCGCGTTCGAAAATTCCAAGAGACAAGGGCAAGGAAGACGATGATGATGATGAAATAGGTAAATTCTAAATAGAATTGTTGACAAAGAAAAATAGAGTAACTACATTTTGGCTCACTAAATAAATAACTCGCGTACCAGCAGACGAAGCGTTGAAGGCATTGATGTATAAAAACCCAAGATACACGCTCAGCATCTCAAAAACGTCCGCATAAAACAAGTGCACGGCTTTAGAAATTGTGCGCTAGTTTTAGACAATCTCGCATCGCTCGCCATACTGCACTGCTTTGTAAAAACAACTTTAAGCGATCCGTGTAAGGTTGAATTTGCAAAAACATCTACACACAGCTCACACATGACACTTGATACATGTCAGTTTTTGACGACAGTTATGAATGTTGCATTTGTTCGAGATTGTGCATCTTGGGTTTTTATATATGAATGGTTGAAGGCCTTCCACAAGGTAAACCATTGATTTGAAAGCCGCAGGAATCTGTTAGGTGTGAAACACACAGGACCGGTCGTTGTGGTGACTATTGGGAAAGGCCTATGTCCAATCAATGCAAAATCAATGGACATCTATCTGCTGAAATGACAACATAATTTTTATGATTGAATTTAGATGCGTACTCAAATAACAATTTTGGAATAAATGGGACAGATAACCATTTAACCCAAAATTGTTACCAATTTTCGACCATATTTCGGCCCGCAAACTTGTTTGCAAACTATAAGCCAGAACATAAATCAATTGACGTTTACTTCATAAATAATATCCCCAAAACCCATTTTATCGCCTCACCAATCTTCAATTAAATCGGTAATACTCCGAAGGTTTACAGCCCCTAACTTTGTACAGGGGTTATAAATTACGTAGTCTCAAACGGTATTTCATTGAAGTAGACACCTAGAGAACGTGATGGAACTTGTAAATGATCCTGGAACGCGGTTAGGTTAATATTGCTGTAGCCATCAATAGGTTCAGTTATCACGGCCCTGGAACGAAAAGGGCATTTGGAGGAACACTGGTGGTTTTTAAAAAGCCATCAACAATAAATAAAAAAAAACCAGCCAAGTGCGAGTCACGAGTCGTACGTATAATAATATATTATACGTACAATAATATAATATATTATCCGTACGATAAACATTAATTTTTATTATTTGTTTTTATAGCGGCAATAGAAATACACACAATCTGTGAAAATTTGAACTGTCTACGACCTATTACGCTTCTTGAGATACAGCCTTCTGACAGACAAACGGACGGACGAACCGACGGACGGACGGACGGACAGCGGAGGCTTAGTGATAGTGTTCCGTTGGTTACCCTTTGGACATGGAACCCTGAAAATCAACTCGATTGATCGATAGAACACGCGGGCGTAGCCGCGGAAAAAGCTAGTATAAAATAGAACAGGGTTTTTATAAAATCATCTATAGAATAATTAACTGGACTTACTTTTACATTGTTAAAGAACTTCAAAAGCCACAATTTGCTTATGTGAACTATATTAAAACTCGTGGTATGAAATCCATAATCCAAAATGTATTACACTGACAACTATGGGAGGAATCAGTGTCAAATACTTGAGTCAAAATGTGAATACAATTTAATTTAATAAACGCTTCAAGCTTAGCAGTTTGGTAATTATTGTTGTTCAAGGGGATAACAGGGTGGCGTATTAATTCCTAGAAATCTGTAATCAAGCCAGAACGCTTAACATGACACAATAATTTAATTAAAGATCAATCTGTGGTAAACTTAACATCTTGTTCTGAAATGGCATACAATTTCGGCCGTAGATATTCGGGTGTACAAAGAGTTAGACAGAGGTGTATCTATTGGTAGTACCCACATTTAGGGTGGACAGGCCATTACAGCGGAGTAAGGCAGCGGAGCGGAGAAACGGAGAAATTTTAACCAATGGAATTGCATAAAATCTCCGCACCACGTGAGTCACTGAAATTTTGACTGACATGATTGGTTAATATTTCTCTGTTTCTCCGCTCCACTGCCTCACTCCGCGCAAATGAACAGGCACTTTTAACCGGGGAAAAACGAAATAAAGAAGTATTTATTGTCACAGGGGTTAGTCTATACATCCAGGTTCCGGGATGCTACTTCGAAATTTCGAATGTAAAAACTTGGTGACATTTTTCTGATCCGTGAATTGGCCCCAGAATGCCACAAGTGGAGTCTATGTAGCCTCGTCTGAACTATATTGAGGTTGGCCACCAGTCAAACCGGAAGCAGAACACCAGCTGGTCAATGGAGAATGCTTGTAACTGCAACTGCTGTGACAGCCTATTCGACCTTCACAACCCAGTTACTGGGTAATAAGTATACCCTCCCCCCTGCTCCGTTGGACTGTCAAAAATGACACCCGGGACAAATAGCTTAACGTGCTTTTCGTAGAAGAGTCTTGGTTGATGATGGGTCACCCATCCAAGACCCGACCTCAGCGAGCGTCGCTTAACCTGGACTTATGCGGCTGTTATTATTTAGTTAAATAATGATACAAAATTAAATATTCCACATTTTCCCATCACCGCGGCGCTTGACGCAAACTAAATATTTACCAAGTTATCTAGCATTGGCGAGAGTTAAGATAATATTGCTCTAGCCCTCAATTTAAGAGGGAGCCTCTCATGTAGGCTTTTAAACTGTGTGTTAGTGATAGTCGTTAAAAAACTGTGTGTTGGTTTAATAGGAGGGTAATTGCCACTCACGTATAGAGGCTTTGTTGATTTTGAATATATTGTTTGATAGTAGAGTTGATCTAGAATAGGAGGGCCTTTTAGCGGTATTATAAAGGAAGAGGAATAGGACTGAATATTTTAAAATTGAAACGGTTTTTTGAATAAACTTATTAGGAAATTATTTGTATTCCCGGCCAGTAATATTATGCTTGTTAAGGCTCCACATAGAGGACACGCCACTATTGTGGCGATAAGTCTCCTCTTCGAGGAGTAGCTAGAGAGGCGCCACGGCGTCCTTTTGTCCGCCTGACGCAGGTACTTAACGGACACGGATGTTTTGGGAGCTACCTGTTTCAGATTCCGTGGGAAGACACGTTCGGCTGATATCACTGTTAGGATCGCCCCGAGGACACGGTGGAGCATACGGTGGAGGTCTGCCTTGCTTGGTCGGAGCACCGTGTCCTCGTCGAGGCAATCGGAGGCGGCGACCTCTCGCGTCCGGCTCTGGTTCAATCCCTGGTTCATCCTTGTTCAATCCACATAAAAAGGCTCCATATTATTTAGAAAATAAATCTTTATTAGGATGTGTATTATATGCGTGCTCCATCAGCGATCCATCAACTCAAACTAAAAGCATGTATTTCAAATAAACCATGAAGTTATTTGCACGTTCCAAAGCGTAGACCTTTATGGAGAAGAACGTGCAAGAAAATCCACGGACACTCTTTTAAATCATGTGATGTATTACAAAAATCTTGGTAACATTATCTTTACAACGTTTACCCTTAGGTGATATAGTGGTCAAACGTGAGCTTAAAAATAATAATAAGTTACTTTTAAATCATCTCTAAAAGTAGATTACATTTTGGTTCTGGTTAAAGCAACGATGAACCGACATTGCAATTATAAAGTACTGGTGGACGTCACGCGGTTTCACCCGCGTAGTTCCCGTTCCCGTGGGAGTACGGGGATAATATATAATAATAGCCTATGTTACTCCCTGATAATGTAGCTATCCAATGCTAAAAGAATTTTTCAAATCGGTCCAGGAGTTTCGGAGCCTATTCAATTCCAACAAACAAACAAATTTTTCCTCTTTATAATAATAGTGTAGATTTTTGGGAGTCAGACTCGCGCACCGAGTGTACCATCATAATTATAATAACGTGAAATGTTTTTAATCATTTTTGAGAATGTACAAAAAGCGCTCTTTCATATGATAGTAGCCTTACTTGGAATTTTTAAGAAACCCATTCTATTGCAAAAAAAAAAATACATTTTTATTTCTTTCTTATCTTCAAAATAGTTGAGCAAATGTCAACTAAAACTATTCCAAATTTCAAGTTGATAGCGTAAGTAATTCTTGAGATATCCAGCTGTAACAGACAGACAGACTTATTCACGCCATACCGGTTCCTTTTTTACCATTTTGGTACGGAACCCTAAAAAACGGGACCCTAAAAGGACCAATCAGTCTCTTTGTCTGTGACAATCGAACAAACCTGTAAAATTATGAAAAAGCAGAACTTACTTTTCTTTTATCTAGAAAAAGATAGGTAAAGTTCTTGTAGTGAAATAGTTTTCGTGTACGAGCGTAATTTCCAGGCAATGCGGATGATTTAAAGATACGGTTTCAAGCACCACTGCAGCCTTTGGTTGAAATTTATGACTAGCGCGGATGATGAAGATGCATTTGCCTTTACCGCATTGCACTCAGCTGCCTTGGTGAGAGTATCTTCATTCCAGTTTCAGAGCTTGCTAAGGTTCGCTCAAGTGAGATGCATTACTTTTACGGTTATTGTTAAGACAATAAAGATACGTATGGTGCAAAATTCTCTGGTTTTGCATAATATTTACGAAAAAAATAATCAGATGTTTTTTCACATTTTCATTGGCTAAATAGGTTTTTTAGGGTTCCGATCCTAAAAAGGAAAAAACGAAACCCTTATAGGATCACTTTGTAGTCCGTCCGTCTGTCTGTCAAGACCCTTTATCTTGGAAACGTGTGGAGGTATCGAGTTGCAATTTAAAACATATACTCAAGTCTACGGTCCCTTGAAGCTGTAAAAAAACCATAGTACTAAGTTTTTTTTTAATACTTTACCCCAGACTAGGAATTTCTCCCGTATCGTGTGTGCGTTTACAAACATACAAACTCACGTACACAAACAGCCAGACCCGGAACAACTATCTGTAGGCCATACAAACCCGCGACATGCAGCGCAGCAGTCAATCGCTCAACCACTGCGCCTACCGTGCCGTCTAGGACTAGAATTAGGCAAGTAATATTGTCTTATACTACAGGTGTAGGGAAAAGTCTAAAAACTATACATTTGTAATTAAATCATAAAAAATATATTCTTTATTTAAAGTACGTAATCAATCACCGAGCGTAATAAACATCTGATTGGATTCAAAATCTGGTACTTAAAAATGTTAAGTGTTATTCCGAGTAACATTTAGCGTTTACTTCATCAAAATTGACCTACACAACCAAAAGATATTGAATTTTTAAGTTTAGGAAGAAACTTCCTAATGTGTTCTGATCAGTCAGAGACTCAGAGCTCCATCAAATTCGTTAAATCTCTGATTTGTTCTGGTTCGTTAATCGTGCATTAAGCATTTATCGTAGAACTGTCCTGAACTAGTTTGGTACTTGCGAAGTACTGGACAGTTCGACTTGCGGATCAGGCCCGTAGGGTTCCGTATCAAATGTGCTGACGGGATCCTACTATATTAAGCCTCCGCGATAGATTCTCAGCTCGGAAAAGCTCGGAAAAAACTGCGAGACTTGATTCCTGAACTATTTATTATACGTACCTACTTTGTACGGAACCCTCAGTGCGCGAGTCCGACTCGCTCTTGACCCGTTTTTTTTATATATCAATGGCTTAAGTAAACCTGACCAAATAACCCTGTATTGGCCTGAAAACAAGTTGTCCCAAAGAAAAAAAAACCTTACGACGGTCGCAGATCGAAAATTGACACTCGATCTCACCAAAAACACGATACTATCAACAGAGGAACTATCAACGAAAACATATTTTCATCGAAAAAAAATGCTAAAACGTAAAACGAAATCCAAAAGATTTATCTGCAGTTTTCTGCCAAACCATCACGATGAAAATCTTACATAAGAAGTGAAGAGACACCCTCTGATCGAATATTTTTTCCAAGCGTCAGGAGTTCACGTCAAACGTGATCGATGACGTCACTATATCCGTTCTTAGACCTAATGTAAGTAAACGAGGCTTTCTCAGTATGTTTTCATGTTGACGTGGAATAAAGTGGTGCTGACGTAATACCTATCGGAGGTGACGACAACTTGGGAAAATATTTGCTGCTTATGTCACTACTTTTTCTCGATGCCTACCTCAATTTTCATGTGTTTTTACATGTTATGCTTTGATAGAACTGTGCCTATTTATATCCGCGTTTTAATAGCTACTCACTTACTGGCATTCTGGCTCACCAATCTTATCAATCAGTCACAAATCAGCTATGACATCGCTGACCACCTAATTATTTTTCCATAGCACTATTTTCTTGTAATTTGTGCTGATACGAAGACGAAAAAATAAAGACTATATTTTTTTTTATTTAATTACAAATGTATAGTTTTCAGATTTTTCCCTAAACTTGTAGTATAAGACGGTATTACTTGCCAAATTTTATAGTTCTAGGTAGGTCAACGGAAAATACCCTATCCTATATCCCTCGAGTGTCGAAATCGGTCGAAACATACGATTTTTGCGGCAGTATCTTTTTTTAACGTTAACTTAGAAGTTTGATTTTTCACAGCTTCAAGGGACTGTAGACTTGAGTATATGGTTTTAATTTCAACTCGATACCTCTACGCGTTCCCGAGAAAAAGGGTAGACAGACGGTCGGACGGACGGATGGACGAACAGCGGAGGCTTGGTAATAGTGTTCCGTTGGTTACCCTTTTGTTACGGAACCCTTAAAACCTCAAAATAAAACTGTTTTATAAATCACCCGCTTTGTTTTTCAGTATTTTTTATTGTTAATTCCTGTAATAACAATTTTTACCATCCTCCCTACTTCCTTATTTATCAACAAAAACACAAAGATAAGATAATACATTTAATTAAAACCCACAACATATAAATAGGTACAAAGACGTCAGTTAACTTCGAATATCAAGTTATGAATGGCTGAGATACACAGAGAGAGAGCGAACAAAGGCGATGTCACTCGAGGGTCTTACAGTCCTATTTTAAAGGCCTTGTCCATTGGAGACGCGGATGCGAGGGCGGGAGCGGGCGCCACTTGATACTCCAGACAAGTTACATTCTGTCAGCGATAGCATCGCGAAGATGATTGCTAAAAAAACTTTTTTACAAAATAAACTTGCTACCGACGTCCAAATTAAAAAGAAAATTACAAAGTATAATCTCAAAAAAAATATCAGCTGTTTCATACATTTACATTGGCTAATTATAGAATTTTGTATGAAACAGCTGATATTTTTTTTTGAGATTTCGGGGTTTTCTCAAAGTAAAAGTTGTTTATAATCATGTGTACTTTCACTGCCTAAGAGGTTTTTGGTATTTTACAAATAACCCTGTACACTTAATACTTTAACTTTAATTTCGGAAGGCGGTGTTTTTGGTTGTTTCTTCGTATTTTAACACTGATATCCGAAATTAAAGTTACTTTATACTTGTTGTGTTTTTTTTTATTTGGAAGTCGGTTGTATTTTTTTGAATAAAGATTTATTTTACACTTTTTTGTGGTACCCCACATCTAACAAGTCGCAGGAAAGCAAAATACGTTATTTCATTTTCTTTGATACAAAACAAAAAACGTCATCCAAGTTAACGAATTCCAGTTAGGTATTTTGATTTAAAAGCCAAACTACTTATATGAAATTTAAATCAAGGGACCAATCAATTGACACTATAGACTTCTTATTATAGGTTTTCCTGTAATCTATAGGTAAAGATCTATTATCTCCATTTTTTTCAAAATTCTAGGCTCTGTAGTTTCGGAGTTAAGGGGGGAATGGTCTTTTTTCGTCTAATTTCTTTAATAACTTCAAAACCATTTATTTTAAATGATTTAAAAAATATAATAAAAACCCTCACAGCTTTCATTTGACATGTCACACGATATTGTTCAAAATACTATTTTTTGAAATTTTCTAGTTTGGCCCCCAAAAGTGACCCCCATACTAAAAAAATAATAATTTACGTAACGCGTCCGTGTTCGGGTCACAGAAGTCCATATGTGTACCAAATTTCAACAGAATCGGTCCAGTGGATCCGGAGAAAACTGGCTGTGATAGACGGACAGACAGACATACAGAGAGACAGAAACCCGAGTGATCCTGTAAGGGCTCCGTTTTTTTTTTTCGGAACCCTAAATGTACAACCGAAATAAGAACCTCTTTCTTTGAATGGGATTGACAAACGCTGGCGAAATATCACGTGATATTTTAGCATTTCAACAATCCATTCGCTAATAGAAAGCCACTTTGTCTAGAGCTTTGGCACCAGAAGATCGCAAATTATTGTAGCTAACTTAGTGTAAAACAATAGAAGATCGCTTGCTAGAAATGCCGCACCGTCACGTCGCACTAGGCGCTCTCCATAGTCACCTCAGTGTGACACAAATGGCTGGCGCGGTGGTCACATATGATCGATACTGCGCCCGCCTAAGTACCCGCGCCAGCTCCTCACCCTGTGCGGGGCCTAACAATGCTATTTTATTGGGTTACGTATTTCAAGTAATACCCGGAACGCCGTTTTAAGAACAATTGTATACGAAATGGTCGGAAACGGTTAAAAAGAAATAATGAGTCCGTTTTATGAATAATGGAGAGAGTACTAATAAAATCCCATTTTGGGACATTACAATGTAAGTAAGTCTTTTTTGTGTGTCTGCAACTTAAGTAGATAATTATATTATTTGTATTCTTAATAAATTTGCCATGTGGAAAAAAAACAGCTATCCACTGTACTATAAAAGGACAAATTCCAGAGGACTAGACGCTCAAAAATGCAAAGTTGGAAACTTTTAGGCAAGTGACGATCATCTGATCATCAAAGGGTCGCTGGTAGTAGCTGGATGGAAATTGCCTACATGAATAGCATGTGATTGCACTGGCTTTTATACAGCAGTGTCCTATTACGGAACTGAACTAGAGCCAGGTGGGACGCCTGGTTACTACTGGCAAGGCACGATGATAATACTTGGAGTAAGGTTCGGTCTGGAAGAAAAAGCGTTAGTTGCCCGGCGGTAAATGGGCAGACGATATTGAGGCAGGTACATCCTTGATGAGACAGGAGCTTGGGGATTGGCACAAGAAAAGAGAGACCTATGCTCAGCAGTGGGCGATGTCGGGTTGCAGCTGATGATGATGATGATGATGATGAAGTCCAATAGGATACTGATAAAAGCTGATGATGATAAGGAGACGCTCAGCAACTTGATGCAACAGTCTATTTGGAGAAAGTTTTAACTAAATTATTTTTCTTCTCAGTAGTGTAGCTTTTGGCACAGCAGTTGTGATCACGTCGAAGCGTCCACGTCGGTGGTAAAGGTGGACACAGCTCTTCGCACGATATCCCACCATCCACTGTTCCCTTTTGACAGACTATGTGGCGCAACTGTCCTAGTGCAGATTCAACTGGATCAGTCTAACGCATAGGTGACCTGCCGGACGATCTAGTTCCGTCTACTTTTCCCTGTACGACTAGCCGCTTTATAGAGTCGTTATCCCGCCTAGAGACATGTTCAATAACCAAATTACAGGCTACTTGTAGTATATTATGTAGTCTGACGGTATGTCAACATAATATGATAATTGTATGTGAGGGTGTGTGGAAATAAATCAGTGTTTAACCAACTTGCGTGCGTTCCATTACATGGTGACAGCGGTGTGCCTTTTTACAGTTTTGCGAGTTAAAACGGACTTGAACCTACAAAATATTGTATCTTAGTACCGTGACAAACGTATAAAAATTAATAATGGAGCACGCACGTCCTCCAGCGGAATTATCGCTCGACGGCGGTCCGGCTGCGCGGTCCGATGCGTGGCAGAAATGGCGGAAGCTGTTCGAAGTTTTTCTTAAAGCATCTGGAGTGAGCAAAGAGCCAAAAGAGGTCCAGGCTAGTTTGTTGGTTAACCTCATTGGATCAGCAAGTTACGAAGCATACACAACGTTCACGTTCGAAGAAGGTGAAAGTGAAGACGACATAAATTGTGTATTGAAAAAGTTTGACAAGTATTTCGGTACAAAACCAAATATCACAGTAAGGCGGTTTAAATTCTTTACACGCAACCAAGAAGACGGCGAAAACATCGACCAATACGTCACAGCGTTGCGAATATTGAGTCAGCAGTGCGAGTTCGGTGTATTGCACGAGAGCTTGTTGCGAGATAAGATCGACAGCGCGCCGGTAGTGCTGTCGGTGGACGCGTCCAGCGTCGCTCTTGGCGCGGTGTTGCTGCAGAGCGGTCGCCCGGTGGAGTTCGCCTCGCTCACGCTCAGCGACACCCAGACCAGGTATGCACATATAGAAAAAGAAATGCTTGCTATTGTATTTGGGGTCGAGCGGTTCAGGCAATATATTTATGGCAGGTCTGATGTCACTGTACATACTGACCATAAGCCACTGGAAGCCTTGTTTACCAAACCATTAGTTTCGGTTCCAGCCCGGTTACAACGAATGATGATGAGAGTGCAGGGATACGACTTTAGGGTGGTATACACGCCGGGTAAATATATGTATATAGCGGACACGCTATCGCGAGCTCCTCTAAAGGAAATTATGCATGACCGAGTGTCTGCAGAAGTTGAAGTACAAACCTGTTTTATGCTAGAGAACGTACCATTCAGCCAACCAAATATGGAAACGATTAAAGCAGAATCAGAGTTAGACGGTGACACCAGATGGTTGATTAGGTATATTACGAAAGGCTGGCCTAAAAACAGGCGTGATGTGAGCGAGAGAGTTAATGTTTTCTGGCCTTATCGCGAGCAGCTACATTGCGTTGACGGAATAGTTTTCAAGGGGGATTGTGTGTTTATTCCTCGTGCATTACGAGAAAACATGCTGTCACGCGTCCATGAAGGATATCTAGGTATAGAAAGATGCAAGCGGCGCGCACGCGAAGTAATGTTTTGGCCAGGCATGTGCGAGGACGTAGAGCGTGCGGTACGTTCGTGCGCGGCATGCGCGCTGCACGCGCCTTGCCCACGCGTCGCCAGCAATAAAAAAGGAAATAGGTACCTCCCAATCCAGTTTTTACTAAGTTACATTGAGTTCAATACAACAAAATTATAGCAACGAAGAGAATTCGTATTTTCTATAAAAATCTTCGAAAAGATACAATAATAATAGGGAATATGCATGCCATTTTTTTATTTGCAAAATGAAATTCTCATTAGCTCTAATAAACAATTATGAAATTATTTTTTAAATACCTTCATCAGCGATGAAGTTACAAAGCTTCAAAGTTTACAATTATAAAGAGAAGTCCGATATGAATTGTGACGTCAAAGTTCTTAGCGCCTATATAGCTGCCATAGAAAACAGCGTTTTCGTGAGAGGGACAGATATATTTGTTAAAAATAATTATATCTCGTTTGTTTTTCGAGCCATTTTGATTCTATTTTCACTGTTAGTATTATATTTGTGTATATTTTTAGATATACTGTATAGATAATAAATATTTTTTTCGTGCATATTCCCTATTGCCTTTGTATACTTTTGACATTATTTTCAACGAGAAAAATGGTAATCGAAATACTGAAACAAGTGAGCATACGGGAAGAAAAGAATTGAGTTTGAAAACTGTTTTCGATTCCGGTACCAGTTATACGAAACTCGAACATTATTCCAATATTTTATTTACCTGGAAAGTTTCGTCTATTTTTGTTTATCGATATTTTTGAACGATGTTGTTATCTAGAATGGTTGGGTAGTAGCATACTACTATATTCCTTTGTGGTTATAAAATATTTATGGAATCTTCTTAAACCGAGCTTCGATGCTTTAGTTTCATTAAAATGCCCAAATGTGTATTACCCACAGTATCTGCAGTACAGTTTCAAATTAAAGCTACAATTTCTTTATTTTTTACTTGAAAGAAAAAAAATGCATTTATGTAGAACAAACTTAAAGGCACGCAACACGTTTATGTACAGAAAAATATATACAAAATGGTAAAAAATAAAAACAAAAAATAATTACTCTGTAGGTACTTAGTGTCCTTTTCCTTGCGAACCTGACTTGCGCAATCTCTGGCCAAGTTTGCCCTGAAAACACGCCAGCCATAAATAAAAATAAAATAGGTAATTTAAAAAATATTTTAAATTAAAACGTATCATAAACCGGACAGAAATTATTCCGCTAAACTTTGTGATAGTCTCATTACGTATGTTAGTCGCGGCTAGAACAAAGTTTAGACCAAGCACCAAATTGATGCCCCATTTAACTCTGCACCTATAATAGACTTGCCTCCCAACTTGTTCACTGTCTGAATAATTTGGTTACGAACTGTCGCCTAGATAGTCTGGAGATCTGCTATGCTATAGATACCTACCTACAAAATACTGTCTTATGTCGATTAGCGATACCTTGATGTCACACGTTGTTACACATTGATAAAAATCTGCGGTTAGAACATGGACATCGACATACTTAGTGGACATGGACATACTTAGTAACGTAATTAAAAAATATATATATTTTAGGCGGTTTCGCTTCCGTGGCTCGCAAGACTCAGTTCAGTACATTTTCCGGAGTAACAGTGCATTTTCCGGGTTAAAAAACATTAGTTTACACTTAAAACTACTACTAGGTTTTACAATAGTTTTCTATCACTGAAAAGGTCCATGCTCATGTACCACTATTGTATGTACATAAAGTTTAAATAAATAAAATGTCAGTGTTAGTTTGATCTGTGCCTATTATGACATTCAAAATAATGTCTAAAATAATAAATAAATGATTTTCGTAATAGTATTGATAGGTACTTATCGATTGCTGGCCACAATCAAACTATTTTAGGTACCTCTTTGAATCAAGGCAATCCATGGGGAATCAAAGTTCCTTGACGAGACGTAGATATTACTGCTCATGCAGTGCATAGAAAATGATTTAGACAATAATTTCTACCAATAAGCACTCGGGACAATCGGTTGGGTTAACTAACTGTTAAAAAATAAGGCTTACCGGACTTTCCATTGATCTCCGTCGTAGAAAAATAAAGTACAAAATCTTCGATTTATTACCTGCAGTTTAATGAATCTCTTTTATCTTTCGTTCCTTTTTTGCAGACTCCTTGCAAAGAAAACTTTTCGTTCTTTAGCAAAACATAACCAGCTATTTGCTAACTGTATAAATATATTATAACTATTTTGTGCCTGCAGCTTCGCTCGCATTAATATAGATTTACCAAGGTCCCATAAACCTTTGAACCAATAGGGTAGTGGACTAAAAATATCTAATTATTCCGTCAGATAAATTTCCAAAAAATATCCGACACGATATTTTTTTTCCACGTAAACAAAAAATTAAGACGATACATTGCGTTAAAAAACTCGTGTGACGTGACATGTAATTTGTTTTCAGTACACTTTTTAAGGTCTCCCACAAGGTGGACCGATGACCTGGTGAAAGTCGCGGGTAGCCGATGGATGCGAGACGCGCAGTACCGGTCGTTGTGGCAACGCTTGGGGGAAGCCTATGTCCAGCAGTGGACGTCTTTTGGCTGATATGATGATGCTGATGATGGCACTTTTTGACGATAAGTGACGTCATAAGCCCTCACCCACAATCTTTAATACGTTTCATCTTCGTCAAAACGTGCCTAATATTTTTCGATAATATAACTGACGGACTAGATAGAATCTATTTATTTTTTAATCAGGACACATTCCAATTCATAAAAATCAAAAAGAAAAAAATACCAGAAGGTCAATTCCACTAATTTTTAAGCAACTTTTGCATTCACATCTTAATCGCAATCTGTCAAAACACCTCATATTTCCATACATTTTTGACAGATTGCGAATGATATTCGCATATCTGTCAATCTGTCAAAAATGTATGGAATTATGAGGTTTTTTGCGAACGTTGCATAGAAATATAATTGGCACTCAGCTCACTTTCGCATTAATATTATTAGTAAGGATACATTTATACCATCTAACCTAATCTTATAACCGTGGCTAAAATGGTTTGTATGTTTGTTACAGGTAATCTCTAGAATTACTGATCCGATCACGAAAATCATTTCACTAGTAAGCAACAGTAAGTATCACTGAGTCAGTCATAACAGCCGAAGTCCACTGCTGGACATAGGCCTCCCCTAAAGGGAGGGGTTTGCCATAATCGCCACGCTTGGCAGGTGGGTTGGCGATCGCAGTGTATGGTGTTGCATTTTACAGAGAACGCTGCTGCCCATTCTCTGATGAGTCCCTTAGTCGCCTCTTACGACACCCACGGGAAGTGATGGGATGGTATTATTCTTTTACGGCACCATACGGCACTGGCCGACACCATGCGGCGGTGGCAGTATCACTGAGTACTACGGTTTATCTCAAAAAATGCATGGTTTCTGTCGGATACGCCAAGGGAAAGAAGCTTGTATAAAATATTCTGAGGGTAAAATATCTATGTATAAATGGCCGATAAGGGACAAGAGCTTATTAAAGTAGCAATCTCGATACTCGGCTCTAGGGTATAACATTTTGTTTAATATAATAAGGCGATATTACGGCAAGGATGCTCGCGAAATTAGAACTTGTATTAAGTGAGGCACTTTATTAAAAGTTTGCGATAGAATCTTTCTTTTAAATCCTTCAAAGGAATCAGGATTTTGATAATCTTGATTTATTGTGTGTTGAGCTGTGAGAATTTGTTATATTTATTTTCGCTTTCTAACCGACTTCATAAAAAAAAACGAATTGAGAAACTTCCTTTTTTTTTTTGAAGTCGGTTAAAAAGGAAGAGCTTCTCAATTCGGTTGTATTTTTCATGTTTGTTACCTCATAACTCCATCATTTATGAACCGATACGAAAAATCGTCGTATGTAAAAGGATATACTTTCCGATTGGTCCCATTTAAATTTCATCAAAATCGGATTAGTAGTTTGGCTTTTGGATCAAAATAGCTGGAACTGGCTAACTTAGATGACGTATTTTGTTTGTCATCCAAGTAAACGAAATAGCGTATTTTGCTTTCCTGCGACTTTCCAGTGGTGTTGTTATATGTTTGGTACCACTATAAAGTGAAAAATAAAAAAACTTTTTCCAATAAAATATAACCGACTTCCAAACAAAACACTACAAAGAATAAAATAACCTTTATTTCGGAAGTCAGTGTTTTTGGATTTGTTTCATGTTTTTTAATACCGCCTTCCGAAATAAAGGTTATTTTAAGTGGTGATACTTGGACGACGTCTTCGTCAACGCTGAAATTGAAATAAGCAAAAATGCTCATAAAATAAAAACTACTGAACTAAACTGAATCAATTTTTTATAGAAACAAATGGCAACTGTACTGCATCGAATTAAAAAACAATCACAGAAATCGGATCAGAAACCTCAGAGTAATCGGAGTACATACATAAAAAAAAATCCACCGAATTGAGAACCTCCTCCTTTTTTGGAAGTCGGTTAAAAATAAAAAAACTTTGTAACGGTGTATAACAGTGTTTTTGGTTGTTTCATCGTATTTTAACACCGACTTCCGAAATTAAAGTTATTTTATAATTTGTAGGTACTGTTGTTTTTTTTTTTCGAAGTCGGTTATATTTTTTTGTAAAAAAGTTTTTTTTTACATGGAGCGACTGCATCTGATTTCCATAACCTAATAACTAACTGGGTAACGCGGTACCATTTGGCAAAACTGGTGTCAGTTTTTCTAGCTTCTGACAATCTGTGATAGATAGGCCTACAAATGACCTGAATTAAAAGCTTAAATACTTTCCGAGGCACAGCAGAGTATGGGTAGGCAATGAGTGACCATCCATCCACAGACTGACCTCGATAAGCGTTGCTTAACCTTGGAGATCGATCCGTGCTGGTGTAATTATATTTAGCTACGAGCTTAATAACATTTACCTTTACTCTAACTACAATATTTTAACTATAGCGGGAGATAATCCATTATTATATAGTTTCATGCTGCTGAAATAATAACAATGCCACACGGAGGTCGACTTCAAACATTGTTCGGAAGATCCGCAGAACCGAAGTCTGTTCCAATTGTTTACTTTCATCCTCGAACGAATAAACAACTAACTGAAAACAACAATATTCGTAACAATAGAACGCTTGTTTATTCAACTAACCGCTTTAATATTGAGAATATAATTTCCTGACAGTTTTTCGTTTATTTAGTGTCTTAACTCTATAACTAAGAATTATATTTGATATTTTTATGTCCTTTTGATTTTAGATAGGTCTTAGGATTATAATTCTGTCAAAAATATACCACAGGGTGTTCTAGAAGTGCGTGGTCATATTTAAGACGACGACATACGCCAGCGACCTTTTTTTAAGGATGCGAAATCATCAAATGACTCCTCCCGCTCTAGGTGGAGCAGACTCTTACTGACTAAAACCTATCCGTGTTCCTCCTAATGCCCTTTACGTTCCAGGGGGGCTCGTAGTTTCGGGCTTAGTTACGGGTGTATTCCACTCTGTATCACCTAACCACTAAGAATGAATGACAACACGATTTGTCAGTTACTGTCAAATCGTGTTGTCATTCATTCTTAGTTCGGAGGTGTTACGGAGTAGAATACGCCCGCAACTAAGTCCGAAACTACAGGCTTCGGGCTTAGAGAGTAGCCCCCCTCGGCCCCGATGACTCTTTCGAACATATTCCGCAAATACGCCAGCGACCTTGGAGAAACAAAACGCGCACTCGTTTCACACTTGCGCAACCCAAAATGCTGTAGTTTTTTGTACTTTCCTTATTATTCTATGACTTTAAAATAAAAAGTTCGTAGGTATATTAAAATATTATTAGTTAAATTGTCTTTGAGATAGTGCAAATTCCATTAAAATATGCTCGGCGGGTTTTGACCAATGGTCGTTTTTATATCCGTGTTAGACATAACTTTACAAATTAATTACACTATGTTGCAAGAATAAAACTCAAAATTTTCACATATCAAATTAATAAGAAAATAGTCTAATGTAAAATATATTAACTAAACTAGCCGTTTAGACGTGATGCTCATTTTAAAATCAGCCACTAAGCGATATCTGCGCCTTAAGGGTGATGTTGGGTAGCTGATTCTGGAATAAATATCAAAACATAAAAATTGTGACTTTTTCAAAAAAACTAAAAACGACTAAAACGTTCCGAACTTTTCTAGCAGTCTGATGCAGTCGGTGACATCAAACCTGTGATTGAGCTAAAGTAAATGCTATATAACCACGTACTTCTGGAAAACCCTGTATATTCCAATCAAATCTAAATTTCCCATATTATGGTCTCACTTTATGGCAAAGGTCTCCCTCTGACTTTTCGATTCAATTCTGTTCTTTGTTTGTGAGGACCAGTTCTTTTGGTAGAAGTCCCTCCTTATGCGCCTGAAAAGTGTAATCAAAATCCATTAAGTACTTAGTTTTTTCGTGAAAGAGCAACGAACATCCACCCATCCATCCTCACAAACTTTCGCGTTTGTAATAGTAGAAGGATAATCAGAAAGCTCAAAATGTGATAAATGCAGTTTTAATAGAATTTATAACCACATCTAATATATTAAAATCTCGTGTCACGGTGTTTGTTAACGAACTCCTCCGAAACGGCTCGACCGATTTTCATAAAATTTTGTGTGTATATTCGTTAGGTATGAGAATAGGTGGTAGGGTATATTTTTTTGTATGGCAAAACAACGTTTGCCGAGTTAGCTAGTAAGTTTATAAAAAGCAAAACACAAGATTTAACAACGGCCTTCAGTTACATAAATACGAAAATGTCTACCTCGGTGGATCGGTGACAAGCTAGATAAGGTTTCTTAACTCTTCAATGTCAAGTACCTATCTGGGTAAGGGGTAAGATACTTAACGTGACAAATCTAGACAGAATTTACGACTTTAGGCCTGAAAAGGCTTGTTTCGTTGGCAAAGGAACAAGGGCTAACTAAACAAATTACATGTCACATTATATGTCAAAAATAATTATTTATTTAGTGTCTGAGAAAGTAAGTCGTCGTAGACCACCCCCAGGTATCGAACTCTAGTGAGTTCCAACATTGAATCCTTACATTTTTTTTTGTTTTCAAAGTAATTATGAAAAAAGAAAGTATCAACACCGATACGTCACTAAAAATTGAAGCAGTTTCAACACATATAACATCACACAGAAAGAAAGTAAAAGAGTTTATTTGCAGCAAGCATAACACAAAACAAAAAAAAAAAAACTAAACTCATCGTTCAGCATAATACTGGGACTCGTGTGCGAAGCAGAGCCACAGCGCTGCATACCTGTATTCCCTGAAGATTTAACATTTTCAAGAATTCAAAATAACTCTCATTCCATCATTATCAAAATATTTAAAACCTACGATCGATCGGAGAACCTTCACAATATCAACTCCACATCCCATTCTATTCACAAAATAAACAACTCAATACTCGTCTTCGCTCACTCAAAGCCGACATCGTCTAGATCCCTTTTACCGACATCGCCTTGTATTTTAATCAGTACTTGCATTCAGTGATTTACGAGCACTTCTCGCGTCGACGGCAGACGATGCTATTAATCTGATATTCCCGTCGATCCTCCTGTATCACGGTATAGCCACGATGTAGATAAGGTTAGAAGGTTAATTCAATACAATGACTCACAGAGCTTGCAATTGTCAAACCATTTGTACCCGCGCAATGTACGCGGAGTACTCTTATATTGTCAGAATGTTCAGATTCAACTTCAATGTCTAGTAGTAAAAGGTGACAGTCACTAACATGCATGGTTTGTATCATAAATTTTGAAACCTCGGTGTTATTTAGCTCTCTGCAACGACCAATAACAGCTCAACGCTTTTTGTAGAACAATACACATATTCGCAAACAGCTCCAACAGTCATGTCACAAATGACTAATGGAATGATATAAACATTAATATTCCAATTGGCATTGGAGACTATAATTTTATAATCATCACATTTCAGCTGTAAGACGCTCACTGTTGGACATAGGCCTTTTACAAGCTTCGAGCATCGTCACATCAACTAATCTTGTGTGGCGGAATCCTGCGATTTTTCAGTGAGTTAACAATTCACCTCATCGGAGGTCTTTCAACGTAGGGGGTAGGTTTTTACCGTCAATTACAGCAATGACTGTAGTACAACCTATCATTTAATGGACCCCATAGACACGTACCGGTACGTGTATCACTACTGAATGGCAATAGCAGTCACAAATACGTTTGCACTCGGGCTGTGTGCGTGCATTTTTGTTCTTTGAACAAAATTTACCTTCTGCGCCTACCTCTATTGTGCCATTAATCTGATCGAGCCGTCGTCCTCCTGTATCATGGTACGTCGCTCAATATTAATGTTGGAGCTCAAACTTCAAGAATAGGCGTCTGAAGTAGGTCAATGTTAGGTAACTTGAGATTTTCACGTTACATTTTTGGGTGGAGAGTGTAGCAAGTTAATCAGATAAATTTTAAAGTTTGAAGTAGGTATACTTGTAGTATAGATGATCCGAATGTGTAATGTTTATGAGAGTGTGTACAAAAATAAAGTTTGGGGCTGCAGTGTCTTTGACAAAGTGACATTCATCAGCGAAAACGATTGTTGAAAATTCGAAATGGGAGACATTTCACATTCAAGAAGATTTTTTCGCAATCCAATTACCTTAGGAATTAAAAAAAATAACGTTATCGCTTATTGTATATCACTTTGTCCAGAGGCTTTTACAGGCGGTGCAAAGCTGTTGTTAATATCTATTATTAAGGTTCGTGATTTTTTAGTAGATAGTAGGAGGCCATCAGACATGTCATACATTCATTGTATTACAGAGCGAAAGTCCTCTTCTTCTTTGACAACTGTTTTTAATTTCATTATATAGTTTTATTATTTCTCCGTACATATTATTATCTCGAATAGCTTTAATTTACTGGTAGCATTTCCTAGTTTCTCAATAACACAGCAATAGTATTTAAAATTTAGAGATATCCACAATAAATAGTAAGTTGGAAGTAATTTTGTTGCAGGCGGTGCGCTTCCGTACGCGTTTTGTTTTTGTTCCGTATTTTGGAGCGAGACCGAATTTTTATTCTATTTTGAGGAAGTGCTGTTACTGCGATTTAAATTAGTTTCGTAACGTAACATGAAGCTTAAATTACTTTTATACGTATTTCTGATCAATGTTGCAGAGTATAAATAGTCTTGGTATCTATGAATACGGATAGGTTACCAAATATCTTTCGTAATTCTGTTTAACTCATCTAAGACAAACATTAAAATAATTTGAATAAAAAATAATAAATATTTTATCATAGATACTTTTATGGCCTCATTTTAGTAGCTAATAAAAGGTCGATCAATAGGTAATTTAACGTCAATTACTCAAAGAAATATTCCCGCGTAAACCCTCAATCCAAATAAAAAAAAGCTTATTCATCACAAATTACAAAAGACCAAAAAACCACGGCCAACTAATTAATCGTAACCAAATCTTACGACTCAAGGGGCTATTATTGATACCGCAAAAAAACAGATGACCGTCTTAATTCGCCTCAACACAGTTCGAAGGCATCTTTTGTCTTTCCCCCTCACTCTTCTCATTAATCTTTCATTCCGGAACTGTCTCCACAAAGGCTGAAAGAAATACTGTCGGGCTACTAAAATGTTGCGTCAATTCCAAGCAACGAATTTGTTTTATGTCGGGCATAAAATTGTGTGAAACCTCCTTGGAATGTCGTCAGTATTGGCGCGAAGATTTATGTTCAGTTCTTAGTTTGAAATTCGAAAATGTAGGTTTTTTTTTAAGAATGTTTGTGGTTGTACCCAAATATAAGTGACAGCACTTTTCGGTTTTAGAATGGATTTTACCTGAATGTGCTGCAGATAAAATGGTGGAACTAAGAACCCGTTATCGTTGGAACCGACGGAACTCAATTAAATGAAACGTATTTACTTCCCTATGTCTTTCGCCTATGCACCTATGATGCACGTAATGCCGTAATTCTAAAATTTAAATAGGTCCCCGTTTTGTTTTCCGAATATGGCAAAAGGAGTCGGTTTATTATAATTTTAAAATAGCAAGTCTAACCTAAAAAATGATTTCACTGATGTACTTTTCCACTTTGTGAATTTTTACTGAACACAATCATTTCGGTTTTATTATATTAGTTGGAAGGCCTCTCACAAGTTGGGCCGATGACCTGGTGAGGGTCGTAAGTAGCCGATGGATGCGAGACGTACAGGACCGGTTGTTGTGGCGACACTTGGGAGAGGTCTTTCGGCTGATATGATGTTATTAGCCTATACTGACAAACGGATGGATAAAGTCCTTCCAGGAATTATTTCCTGCGTCATCTCGTAGCAGCCCTCACGATATGTATTTAGGTCGTCTCGTCAGCTAATTATTCGTAATAAAATTATAATGTGAAAATTGAGAGACAAGCAACGGAGACAGTTTTTAGGGTTCCGTACCTCAAAAGGAATAAACGGAACCCTTATAAGATCACTTTGGTGTCCGTCCCTCTGTCTGTCAAGACCCTTTTATCTCGAGAAAGCGTGGCGTATACCGCCACGCTTTCTCGAGATAAGTTAAAATTAAGGCCATATATCTAAATCTACGGTCCCTTGAAGCTGTGAAAAAATAGAAGTAAGTACTAAGTTAATGTATAAAAAAGATACGGCCGTTTATGCCACAGAAAACGTATATTTCGACACTTTCAAGGGAATCAAATGTATAGGGTATTTCCCGTTGACCTAGAACTATGATATTTGGCAATTAATACCGTCTTATACTACAAGTATAGGGAAAAGTCTGAAAACTATACATTTGTAATTTAATCATAAAAAACATAGTCTTTATTTAAAGTTATTTGTAGCTACAAATATGTACGGGTCGGAACCCTTGGTGGGCAACTCCGACTCGCAAACGTCCTTATTCACATACAATGAAGTACAGGAAGTACCTAAGTAAAGTACATCTTCCTTTACATTATCAAGAGTTTCCGCCTTATCTTTTCCGTCCCTTTTTCAACCAAATTGTACTCTACAAATCACTTCTTGTCACTTTAGATGGAGGTCAAGGCTAGGCCTAAAATGTTTACTGTTGGGACATTCAGAGATAGATATTAAACTTCAGAAAAGTCGTTATTTCTTCGTCTGAGAGAAGTAAAAGTTTTTAGTTGTTCATAAAAGAATTCCCAAAAAGTTGAAAAGTTGTATTATAAGAAGTAGAAATCTGATGATTAATATTATGATTAAGATAAAATTTGTACTTAATAAAGAAGAAATAACTATGATCCACTTTCACAGATAAGAAGCCTCTATCCTTGTTTATCTTCTTGTATATAATTAGGACCGGAATTATACACTTCAGTCTATTAATGGAAATGAAATAAAAACTCGATAAGGCTGCGCGTCCACTGACACGGAGCGAGGCAGCGGAGCGGAGAAACGGAGAAATTTTATCCAATAGAATTGTACAAAATCTCAGTGACTCACGCTGTGCGGACATTTTATGCAATTCCATTGGTTATAATGTCTCCGTTTCTCCGCTCCGCTACCTCGTTCGGCGTCAATGGACAGACAGGTAGCCTAAAAGATCAGTTTCAAACTTATATCTGTCAGCAGTTAAATCTCATTTCATCATGGAAAAATAAAATGTTATAAATGAAAAAAACTCTACGTTTGTCGGAATAGTTAGTGAAAATAAATTTGGTTTGAAATGGGCAAATACGGTATCGGAATTTAATTTCGCAATTTTGTAGCATTGTTTTAAATTTCAATTCAGGGCAGCGCTTGGTGACAATCTAAGTTGTACAAAATGTTGCAACTTTATTAATTTACCTACTGGTTTAATTAAGAGTCCAGTGGGACATATTGGGTTTTTGGGGACAAGGGTAGCCAATAGACACGCGACGCGGCAGCACACCGATGGTAAAGTTTTCCATTAATGAAAGATTTTTGTAATCGGATGAGAGGTATCTACGTCCAAAGATTACCTTTTACAAAAATGTTAACAAAAAAACTGGACAAGTGCGAGTCAGACTCGCGTGCAAAGGATTCCAAACGAATTATTTTTTTAACATGTTATATTAGCACTATAGACTTCTTATAGGTTTTCTTGTAATTTATAGGTAAAGATCTAATATCTCCATTTTTTTTTTCAAAATTTTAAGCTCAGTACTTTTGGAGATAAGGGGTGAGGGAATGGTCATTTTTCGTCTAATTTCTTGAATAATTTCAAAACCATTGGTTATAAAATTATGAAAGAAATATTATTGAAACCCTCACAGTAAGTCCTTTCGTTTGATATTTCACTCGATATTGTTTAAAAAATTTCTTATTTATATTTTGTAGTTTGACCCCCAAATGTGACCCCAATACTAAATATTTAATGATTTACGTAACATGTCCGTGTTTGGATCACAAAAGTCCATATGTGTACTAAATTTTATCAGAATCGGTCCAGTGGATCCGGAGAAAACTGGCTGTGACAGACGGACAGACAGACAGACAGATATCCGAGTGATTCTATATGGGTTTCGTTTTTTGTTCGGAACCCTAACAAATAATTTTACTTCCTTAACTGTAAGTTGAAATCACAATAAAGACCCAATAGTCTCAAGGCTTTGTGGCACACTTTTCTATTTCTGTGTCTTTGTATGTTAAACAATTTTTGAAGAAAGTAAAGTTGAGGGCTTAGGAAACAGTAATCATTAGAGCGCAATTACCCACGCAATTTTAACATTTTACTACCTATTCAAAATGCTTTTAAATTCTGTATTTCTACAACGTAGATTAATTATCTACAAAAATAGCTGACCTTTATTACAAATTGCAGGGCTAGGCTCATATCCTAAAAGCTTATGAGCCACTCCACCTGTCAGCTCTAGGCACGGATTTAACGATCCATTTCGACGTAGCGATATGCTCCATTTGCTCTCTGGGTCTCGGGTATTCCTTGCTTAAAGTGTTTAAATTTCATAACTGCTTCTAGTGTTATAGAACCGAAAAATTATACTTGAGGACAATTTAAAACAGAACTTTGATTAAACAAAGATTACCTTTATCATGTCCTCTACAAAACATGCAAATGCCACCAAGCTGTTATATTCAGTGATGAAATAAATTACAGTTTGTGCAGTGAGACAGCCTTTTTTCATGTATGTATTGTACTCATGTTTGAGTAAATAAATGATTATCTTCTTATCTTACGCATCCATTCGTAAAAAATTCTTAAGGATTGTCGTATTGTTCAGGTCTATGCCTGATTTACATTCAGTCCTCATTCACGACATGCCATTTTGTTTTAGCCGAGAATCAAAGCAGTCAAAAAAACTTGACACTTATAACTCCGCAGCGTCATTTTAAGCCTGGTACGAAAGCGGCGCGTACTCGAAGAAGAATAAAAAGCCTCTCCAGCCAAGTGGCCCGTCTTGCGCCGAAACTCTTTGTGGCGCCATCTGTGAGATTTTTGACACAACATGCAACTGTTGCGTTTTGAGTTAGTTACTCTTTATCGTTTCGTTTTAATTATTCCTATGATACCTGTTCTCACTAGAGTGAAATTTTGAGATTAATTTTATGAAGTTGACCAAAATACATCTTTGGCTGGACAATCGACGTGTAAAGGATATATACCACTTCTATAGAAACCAAGTGACTAAAGCAGTGTAAGATTTTAGTAGCTTTCATACCCCTTGAATCGCACCAGACAACACATCGGACATGTTCCATATTTGTTATAAGTGGGTATCTATCCCTTTTGACTACAAACATAGGCATCAGCAGCAAAGGGAAAAAACTAAGTACTAGACAAGCAAGTGTTGTCATTGGGCTATACTGGCTGGTATTCAGCAATGCTAACGGAAAGATACGGTGTTAATGAGTTCCAATAAAGCACCTTTCCTAGCGTATTTCTTCATCATGGCACGACATTTTTCCTGCCCATATATTCTATCCATCCGTAGTAATCTACAGCAATTACTTCACCTCAGTATAACGTCTTAGTAATCCCAAAGCCTTTATTTATTACACTGACATAGATACCAAAATACAGGTGTTATTTTTCTTACATGGATCGCGTGTAAAGAAACAAATGGCTGCAATCCATCATGGCGGATTCTCCTGGCTTGTTTCTTGTCCTTTAAGATATTTATTTTGGTGCTACTTATAGTGGGAAGTGCAATACAATGTAATTAGCATCAGAAAATGGTATCACCAAAGCTGAGTAAAAATAATAAGGTATGGACTGAACCGCGCTTACGGTAATTCACCATTTTGGACATCAATTCCAAGTAGGTAAATTAAATCTTCACAGACTGTCACATAGACAAGAATTCCTTTTCGCTTAATGACGAGTATTTTACTGAAAATCTTAAGAAGTTTAGAGGGTATGTGGAACAGAGACCAAATTCCCGCAAACCTCCATTGAAAAGGGAGGATCCCCCGAACAGACGGTTGTGGCCACTGCCCTATAGTTGATATTCGGGCTGATGTAATATGTTCCAATCGTAAGATAAACTCTGCTTGCGCGATGCAGGATTTCAACGTAGTAGTTCGCAGCTAGTTGGCTAGAGTCGCGGTTCTTTTTGTTGCGATGTTGATTTTCTCCGTTGGTTTTTCTTGTGGTGGCATTGATGCCGCTACAGAAGAACCACTCATTTCCATGACTGTACATACACGAACGTAGAATAAGTGTAGTTTAATCTTTTGAGTTATGCTATGCAAACACCCCTGTGCAAAGGAAACCTATTGACCCACATAAACAGAACAAACTACTTTAATATTATTAATTAGTAAGTACGAAAAGAGCTTTTATACCTCCTAGGTTTTGCCCGTGACTTCGTACGCGCGATATCCCGGATTTTCCCGTTCCCGTAGGACTTGCCGGAAATCCTCTCTTAGTGCTTCCATACGGAGTGTAGGAAACCTACATGCCAAATTTCTGCTTTGTACGACCAGTAGTTTCGACTGTGCGTTGTCTGTCAGTCACTCACTCAGCCACTCAATCAGTCAGTAACGGAAGAGTTTTGTACATATTGATTGATTGATGATTAGTGAAAGGTTTTAAAACAAACAACAATAATGCCCACAAAAATAATAAATTTCCAAAACTTCGCATTTTAATTTGACATAAAGACCAAGCAGTGGCCTCTACTCTATTAATATTTTAGACAGAACTATGAGAAATATTCCTCATACATTCTGCCAAAGAAATAATGGAAAAACACTGACAATAACTAAGTCAGGCAGAACTATAAAACCTATTTGGAGACGCTCCAACGTCTTGCTATTTCAAATGGCTTTCAACCTTAAAATCAAAGTAAGATACGTATTTTCTATAATCCGCTGATGCAATGGAATATAGCAATATGCAATCTGAAAAAAAAAATACTACAAAGTTACATATTTAACTAACGGTAGGTGCCGTTAGTTAAAAAGTGTGACTGGTTTCATTTCGAGTATTGCGACACGAAATTTAGTACTTAGCAACTTGTGTATTTATAACTAGCTACCGCCCGCGGTTCCCGCGTGAATGTCAAAAATTATCCCAAGGAAACATACTTTTGGAATAAAAATTCTATGTGTTATTCCAGACAATAATCTACCTCTGTGCCAATTTCATCAAGATCCATTCAGCCGTCTTGACGTGATTGAGAAACAAACATCCAAACTTTTGCATTTATAATATACTAGCTTCTGCTAGCGGCTTCGCCCGCGTGGTCCCTAGGGAACAAACTCCCGGGATAAAAAGTAGCCTATGTCCTTTCTCAGGCTCTAGACTATCTGTGTACCAAATTTCATTTATATCGGTTCAGTAGTTTTGGCGTGAAAGCGCGACAGACAGACAGACCGACAGAGTTACTTTCGCATTTATAATAATAGTAAGGAAGTAAGGATATATACGCGATCGAATTGAGAACCACCTTCTTTTTTAGAAGTCGGTTAAAAACCCCGAACCACTCGGAATCACTTTGGTTACACTTTTAACAAACTTCTAAATTAGTTGTCTCAGTAAAACCGCTCTTCACCGTTGTGTAGAACGGTTTTATACCAAACACCGTACGAAGACGCTTGTCATTAATTACATAGCTACGTCACACTTTCATTTCCCGTGATGGATGATGGGAAAACATGGTGTAAAGATTAAATTTTCTGAACGATGTCCTTGCACATTACTAAAGAAACATTATAATGATGAGCTAGGGGCTGGTTTGAGTTTGGGCTCTCAAACGGTGGGAGAAGATATCGTGAGGAACAGGCATGACCTAGAACTAAAAAAGTTTAAGAAATGTGCCATATACCTATCTAAGGTCGGGACGGGAGTAGGGTAGAGTAGAGTAGGGACTCCATTCTCCGCACCTAGACTCTCATTTGGTCCGTTGTGCGTGGTTATCCTGGCTACGTTAGCCAGCCTAGCTCTGCCCAGAAGCACAGAAGTTTCCTGGGAGCCTCACAGGCTTCGCGGAGCGACCTCACCGTTCCGAGGATTTGTTGACGTTGGGTAGCCACAGCCTCGCATTCCAGGATAACGTGGGCGGCTGATTCTTCGGCGTCAAAGCAGCCCCTGCAGAGTGGGCTGTCTGTGGCGCCTATGTTGAAGAGATGTTTGTTTAGGGGGCAATGACCCGTAATTGTCCCTATAATTATTCTGAGGCTATTTCTACTCAAGCTGAGTAATCGTTTTGTTAGTCGCGGATTTAGACTTGGCACTGCCATTTTTGACTGTCTGCAGTCTGTAGCCTGTGACAATTTGTTGTTATGAAGTTCAATTGATCTCTGGCGGATCCATGAACGGAACTGCGAGAAAGGTAAGGGGAGAAGTGGGTACGGGCCTAGCACCACCATCTCGAAACCTCTCTTCGCAAGTTCGTCTGCGGCATCATTGCCTAGGGATCCACTGTGCCCCTTGATCCACTGGAGGGTGATTCTGTTAGACAGTGATATACTCTCCAGGGCGAGGTGACATTCGTAGATTAATTTACTGTTGGTTTGTTTGTTTCCTAGGGCTTTGAGCACAGCTAGGCTATCAGATACGAATCTTATTGCGTAGTCGTGTATCCCTAGACGCTTTACTGCTGTTGCGGCTTGTGTTATGGCGACACACTCGCATTGGAAAATCGAGCTGTGTTCGCCTAGTGGTAGGTGGAAGTTAAAGTTGAGGTCTAGGGAGTGTACACCAGCCCCTGAACCGTTTTGAGTTTTTGAGCCATCTGTATAGATGCGTACTTCATATACTCCTGACTGGTCCCTTTCTTCCTCTGTTGTTTGTATGCTATAATTTTTGTTGAACATAGGTTTATTCGGCGTCCTATCACACGGGGCAGCGATAAGAGGCTGGTACTCAATCGCCCGGTCCAGGATGCCAGCGTGTGGACTGGTGTGGTACTTGCCCCATATGCCTAAGTGCATAAGCCTGATAGCTGCTAGCGCCGCCTCCTGCTGTATGTACAAGTCGAGGGGAGTTAATTGAAGGGTTATTTCCATTGCTGCAGTTGGAGTTGTCCTCACGGACGTCGTCAGGACGGGAATCAGGAAACGGACCCGTCTCTTGATTCCCTTCCAGTCTCGTGATTTGCGAGAGAGATGAGCGAGGCTAGGTACATGAAGCGATTCTATCGGTTTTTAACAAACACATCCCTCGCTGTGCATGAGGATGCACAGATGTGCGAGGGTACATCTTTGGTGGAAACTTAATAAGTTTGTACATTGACATAAAAATAATAAGCCAGAAAGTATAAGCAAGAATAAATTGCACATTACAGTATGTAGTTTGATGTGCCTAGTTGTTGTTTGTTTTGTTATTTACTTTAACAAAAACGCAATGAAATTACGCTGTAGAATTGTTACAAAAAACTGTTCGCCAGTTCCTCAAAATTAATCGGAATTCGCGTTACCACTTTGAAAGAAAATTGTACTTATGAATAGTAATAATAGTTTATGCGCTGTGCTGTGGTAGACAAAGCCCAACTTAGTGCCCGTTCACTCATGGTCTCCGTTTTACTGGTCCGTTTTATCGATGGCGTATGGAGTTGTATGAGCGACTCCACGTATGGCAGAGTATTCAGTACACTAAATACTAATAACAAAACGTATCCGATAAAACGGAGACCATGTGTGAACGGGCACTAAGTCAGTAAAATTGTAACCTCACTTGTAGGCAATCGCTCCTTAGACTCTAGACCAGACATACCCAACCTCAATCGCTCCTTGGACTCTAGACAAGCCATACTCAACCTCAATCGCTCCTTGGACTCTAGACAAGCCATACTCAACCTTAATTACTCCTTAGACTCTAGACCAGCCATACTCAACCTCAATCGCTCCTTAGACTCTAGACCAGCCATACTCAATCTCAATCGCTCCTTAGACTCTAGACCAGCCATACTCAACCTCAATCGCTCCTTAGACTTTAGACCAGCCATACTCAACCTCAATCGCTCCTTAGACTCTAGACTAGCCATACTCAACCTCAATCGCTCCTTAGACTCTAGACCAGCCATACTCAACCTCAATCGCTCCTTAGACTCTAGACCAGCCATACTCAACCACAATCGCTCCTTAGGCTAGGCCAGCCATACTCAACCTTGCTATGTCCGGTGGTCAAATGTCCGATAGATGATGTTTGGACTGTTGTATGTGTTTAATCCGCACGAGAAACTCTAATACCGTGATGCAGGATTTCGTTAGTAGTTCGCTGCTGGTGGGATCGATGGCGTTGCAGTTCTTTTTATTGCCGTACAAATTTCGGTTCGTTAATTTTTTCTGCCGAGCGTAGTTGTTTGTGATGATAATGGTACAAGGTACATTTCCATAATCACCTGTATTTGTATCTTTTGAGGTTGAAGTACTTATTAGCTCCAATTCCAGATAAAATTCCGTACGGAAAGCCCACAGCTTGTAGTTAAAACTCAATTGCATACATAAAACATTGAAGAGGTCCAATTTTAATTAAGTTTGTTTCAGCGGGAAATAAATCCGTGGCCGCAGTAAACTGTTATCAATTTAATTAATTTTATTCCACTTTGTTAATTTATTGTAAACAGCTCACACTTTATTTATTACTGTAACGTAAGTCAACTTCGGACTTTATTTACAATTGATATTAACCTTTTAAGGGATAGTAATTTGAATAAATGTAAACTTTTGGCCAATGGAATCGTAAAGTGATGTTTTTCTAAAAGACCGGCCAAGTGCGAGTTGGAGTCGCATATGAAGGGTTCCCAACAATAAACTGAATATGGAGAGTTCGGAGTTTCTTGTATATTATTTGTTGTTATAACGGCAATAGACATAGCTACACTCTGTTAAAAAACCGGTCAAGAGCGAGTCGCACTCACGCACCGAGGGTTCCGTACCATCATATATGTATAACGTGAATTGTTTCTAAATTTTCATCGGCAAGGCCTATATTCGTCAGAGAATTTTATGTGTATATTGCAGTTTTAAATCAGCGCCATCTCTTGACTGGTAGTGGAACTAATGTAATGTTTTCTGAAAAAGTGTGCTATTTAGAGATATCATTTTATTTTTCCTGTAATTTTCACTTAAACTTCTATTACGTTGAATAATTTCAGATTTTTTCTTTTTAAACTTCTGAGATAAGGGGGATGGGGGAATAGTCAAAATTTTTACATTTTCTATCAGAAGTCGAAAATCAGGCGGCCTAAAAAAGAAGAAACAATGTTTAAGAATGTGTAAATTGCATTCTTTTATATGATAATCCACATGCCCTAGTAGCCCCACTTCGAATTTTTAAGAACCCCTTTTAGTTGCTGTTGCAATAAATATGTTTTCATTTTTTTTTTATAATTGCAGCAAACATAGTAAAGCAAACGTCATGTAAAACTATTCTAAATTTCAAATTGATAGCATTAGTAGTTCTTGAGATATCCAGCTGTGACACACGGACAGACTTAGTCACACCATAAGGGTTCCTTTTTATTTTGGTATGAAACCGTAATTGACAATAACGGTTCCGCGGGGGCTTAATAACAATATCCGTTGGTTTACGGAAACCTAAAAAACGTTATTACAACCAACTTTTTAGTTTAAAATTCGTCAATATTGAAGACAAAACATGACAGTCACTGTCATGATTTTGCTTTATACAATAAAGTAGAAGTTTTCTATTAAGAGTTAATTAGATCCTACCATCCTCACATCTTCAAACAAAACTAGAAAAGCTAAGTGTTCTGCAGTGCTCACGAATGTCATAATAGTTTTACATTGAATGCATTCCTCTTGTTCTTTGAGACTGAAATTCTTTCATAAATCTTTTGTGCTGTTTAATGGCTTCGTTATGTACAATGAAAATAACATTCGTTAAGTACCAGCTTCATGTTATCCTCACGATCTTTACTAATCCTTACTTATATCATAAATGCGAAAGTAACTCTGTCTGTCTGTCGCGCTTTCACGCCAAAACTACTGAACCGAATTAAATTAAATTTGGTACACAGATAGTCTAGAGCCTGAGAAAGGACGTAGGCTACTTTTTATTCCGGTAGTATGTTCCCTAGGGACCACGCGGGCGAAGCCGCTGGCAGAAGCTAGTAGTATATATTTTTACCTGTTTAATTAATGTTTTATTAAAAAAAACACCTCTACTACTGTATGGAGTCTGTTGAAACTTCGCTTATATGGTTTCCTTAGAATAACACACTTTCCACACAGACAAAGCCGCGGTTCGAAACTTGAAAGAATTCTGTCCCGAGAAATTCTTATAACCATGTAGGTACATTTATGCCGTCAAGCAGCAATGTTGTATTCCAAAACAAAGAAAGGATTTGGGTGCCATACACATTAAAGAAACATAAGTTATTACAACTTTGTCCCAAACTTCAGCAAGGCATCGACTTTAATGATGCAGTTGCCCAATTTTGGCAGTACCACCATTAAACGGGCCTTAAAACAGCTTTTCAAACCTATAACATAAAGAAAGCACCCTTCTACTTGAAACCTTAAGCTATAAATAAAAGCTATTTCACCTTTGCTAAGTAGGAAAGTTCATAAGTCCATAACCTCGTCTAAGTTGGGCCACGTCTCTTATAATCCTTACTTAGCTGCAGAATGATGAAACTTGGCAACTTCGGCATCGCGGTAAATAGCCGAAAGGCGCACGAACGACGAAAGCCGAACTTTTGAATCGGGTCGTATTATTGTGCTATATTGGAGCGGTGAAAAACTTATTAGTTTTAGTTTTGATGGATGTTATATGTGTACGTCAGGTTTGTTAGAAGTCTGTTTTCGGACTATTTCTTATGGCATGCATAATAAATAGACATGCCTACGTATAAAGAGACGCGTTAAGGCGTATTTAAGGAAACGGTCACTGAAGTGGTTTGAAGAGGAAGTCTGAAAGAGAAATCTTTGACTGACACATTATGTGAAAACCTAAACGATAGATGTATTGGATGAGAAATGATATATCATAGCGAGACAGATTACATAAATTAGATTTAGGACAAGAGAATAATGATAGCTGCCCCAACCCCCATTGGGCTTAAGATAGGTATCTAAGTAAATACTATGAAAACTGATTCCCAATTGATTTGATTCTGCCTTAGGCCACGTTTTTACTTGCAATCAGCTCGCATGCAGGATGCATTCCACTGCGGACTACCGAGTTATAATTTATTCACATGACCGCAATGTTTTGCATGCGAGTTACTTACAGGTGAAAACGCGGCTTTAGAATCATAATCCTTAATCTAAATCACATTCATTATTTTATTCATCAACATTACACACACTGTAAGATTAACATAACATTACTTATAAATTATTATAGTGCAGTCCTACCGTGGATGTGGACTATCAGGTGGCCCCATGCCCCCGAGCATTTAAGACTATGGGCTATGTCCCTACCTACATATTTCGGTTGTAAAAACGCTATTTCCATGCTGAACGAGTTCTTTTTAAAATTTACTAACTACTACTACTATCTATAGTATCTGCAAATTAGTTTTCTCAGTCCACCGAAGCTCTTAAGCCCTAGAAGCACCATTCCTTTGAAGTGCAACAAAATCAATTTGAATTAAAACCGTAATAGCCAGCTTTCTTACTAAATGCTTTGAAGCAAGTTCTATAGCGAAGCGGAAATGTATCGACGCGTAATCACTGAACTTGCTCAAGGGGCTTCTAGTTGAAAGCGGTCTGTGTATTTTATTCTGATGCAAATTGTTTTTGCTATGTTGTTTTAAGTTAGGGTTTTGGCGAGTTTCTGCTTCATGTATTTCCAGCAATACAAATGCGGTTTTCAGGGTAATATGATTATAAATGTTATGTTCATTGCGAAGTCTTTCAGATTGATTAGTTTTAGTAATAATAAAAATGCAGTTCAATCACTGATCTGATGCCACCAACTGCATCAGACTGCTTGAAAAGCGACTTGTTTCGAACTTATTTGTCGTTTTTAGCGGTCGGGTTTTGGACAATGTCAATTTTTTATTTCCTAAATTTTAGTTAGTTACATTTTTGGAATCTTCTCCTCGAGCCCTTTATCTTGTTACGCCATTCGATAGGCTTTGAAAAAAAAGGCATAATATGGCGTCAAAAATCGGCCATTTAAATTTTTAAATACCCAGTGTCACTCTCACAATAAAAACGGATCTAACGACACCTTACATGCTAAAATCCATCGAGCCGTTCAGGCCGCGGAGCATACCAAACAATTATACATACAAACATACTCTCGAAAAACATAACCCTCCTTCTGTCGTAGTCGGGTAAAAAAGGCTTCATTTTGTGAATTTTAAGACATCGTATATTACATCATAGTTTTCACAATTGATTTAGTATAATTACAGAGATGGATAGGGTCCTGGAGAAGGTTATAGACTATATTAATGCGAGCACCGCCCGTAGAAGCTAGTTACTTTTAAAAACAGGGACTACCTTTCTTAAAGACGGTCTCTCATCATCATCATCATCATATTAGCCGCAAGACGTCCACTGCAGGACAGGACTCCCACAAGCGTCGCCACAACGACCGGTTCTGCGCGTCTTGCTTCCATCGGCTACCCGCGACCTTCACCAGGTCATCGGTCCACCTTGTGGAAGGCCTTCCAATGCTGCGTCTTCCGGTACGCGGTCGCCACTCCAGAAATTTTCGGCCCCGTCGACCATCTGATCTGCAAGTAATGTGCCTTGCATTACTCCTTCTGTCTTGTACCGTCTCTACCTACATACAATTGTTGATTAAAACATCTGCTCCTTTAAAAAGCGGTAATAAAAATGTTATTTCATCTAAAAATTTACAAAAAAGAAGCGAAATTATCAATTTTATTACTCATCAAACATGCCAACTGTAGGCGTCTCAAGAAAAGTTCACATTAATCAAAAAGGAAGACGGTAAAATTAATCGTCAAAGAGCGACTTTTAAATTAGTTCGACTTCGAATAATCGTGTTGTTCTCAATATTAATTTTATTCAATTTCAGACTTTTCACCATAATTATTATTATAATTCGACTTTGCGTTTTAATTTTTGAATAATAAGTTTTTATGATTTTGCTCATTGATATTCTGAGAACGAAACGATAAGTTACGTTTGACGATTTGAATGTCAAACATTTCGTTTGACATTTTTTTTTCCATGTTAATCGTTGACAATGTGATGATAAAATAACAAGAGGGAATGTTTATCATTCTTATCTATTGACGTCGCGCGTCGTCGTAGATTGACGTATTTCACAGAGTTATTTTATTTCTATGCAATATTTTGATACGCATTATGTACTTGTTCAACGTTTCATGTAAACGTAAACGTAATATTGAGTTCTTGAACGTAAAATTGTGCAATCCATTGTTTTTTGACTACTTTAAGGGAGAGGCCAAACGAACGCAATATTGTGGAGTTGCGTAAAATGAACCGGCGGAATTCGGTTTCATACTAAAGTCAAACTCATTTTGCGTCGCCGTGTGGCACTATGGAAGGTATGCAGAACTGAGAGAAAAGCTCCGCACACCTCCATTGAATAGGAAGGATCCGCCTACCACACAGTTGTTGTGTCTGGCGGGCATCTGCCCGATAGGTGATATTCGGGCTGATGTATATGTTCAAATCGCACGGTACCCTCTGCTTGCGCGATGTAGGATTTCAACCTAGTAGTTCGCTGCTAGTTGGATAGATGGCGTCGCGGTTCTTTTTGCTGCGATGTAGATTTGCTCCGTTGGTTTTTCTTGTGGCGGCATTGATGCCACTACAGCACAAACAGGACTTTAGTATGAAACCGAATGCAGCGTAAATGCGGCGTTACGCGACTCACAAAATTATGTTCGTTTGGTCTCACCCTAAAAGCAATATTGAGTTTACACAATCCATTCTTTTTTGTTGACTTTAAATGATAGCTCATATTTTACGTCACAAAATTCATTCAATATCTATAAAGCTTTTTCGAAACTTTATTTGTATCTAACTGGACGCAGCTAAGTTCCAGTGTGTTAAATGGAGCGGCTACCTATCAGGCTAGTGTGCTCCGGCACATACTCTTTGCCATGACTAGTGACAGATTCTCTGGCTTCTAACCACCCATAACGACTGTCAAAGACATACAAATGACAGCCGAGACCAGAACCTTAACGTTCTTTTCACGGCACGGAGGAAATTCGGTATGGAAATAATGTTCTTGTACCTGTAGACCGTCCTCGGAAAGCGTTGCTTAACCTCACAGTTCAACCCCATCACAGTTGATATTTAGCAACGAGCATTTCAGCGTTCAAAATGCACCGATCATTCAAAATTCATATCTAAATTCCAGCCGATCTATTTGATCGATTATATGGCTGCACGTTAGAAAATCGGTGATATATCGAGCGATAGTTACATGGCACGGGGCCATCAAACTTTCAGCGAACCACAATGTAAAGCGGGTTCCTTATAAAGAATATTGTAGTCTGACTTCGATATTGGTTGTGTGGTGCAAGTAGTTAAAAATGGCGAATAAGACTGATTTTCAGATAACTTGTTCGACATATGTATTTTAAAGGGTATTGGAACCATCTTACAACTTATATTGACTGTGTGATAGACGGTTCTGATTAAGACCCGGTGATTCGAGCCTGCTAGATTTAAAACACTTCCACGTCCCGCGACCCCTCATGTTCAACAAGACGGCGAGGATGTGCCTGTGATGTGCTGATGCCGCGATTAATAACTTTACTAAACAGGATCAGTGGGTTTTCTGATTCCCTACTCCTATTCCTACGTTAAAAATAAATCAGAAACCAGTTTCTTTTATTCAAAAAGCCCTATCAATACCCAATACTAACAAGGATCAAAGTAATAGGCAGGGAATAATGTGAATAAGCCCGAAGGTAAATCGAAGATTATTTCAATATCTTAAAGACAAAGAGAAATCGTTTATTTTGTTGAAATACGCAATTAGGCGATTTCAATTCAAGACTAATAGAATTTCTACACCGCACACAGGCCGCGGGCACTGTTTTGTTATCGGCATTTGAATTTCTTTCGCTTAAGTAAAAAGAAAATCAGATTGCGAAAATCATGAAAACATTCTAAGTATTTTATATGGGAACATTTTCTTCGCAAAACACAGATGAGATTACGATTATGCTCTTTAAGGACGTTTGAAATATTTCGGCATTTTATAAGTGTAGATGGAATTTAAAGACATATCTGTAAGTTTTATTTCAGTTACGAGAAGGCGTCATTTCGTCGCTAATTTGGATTTGCAGTCACCTGTTTTGCTTAATCGAAGGAATTATCAGATTCAAAGTCAAATTCAATTAATTTATTTCAACAACAACATTAAAAGACACTTTTGAACGCCAAATTTACAGTTTAAAAATAAAATATTAGAGTGACTCTAGTTGTCCATTTGTAAAAAGTAGATTCTTAAGAAGAAGAACGGACAAGAAACTTCATATAAGACCTTTTGAGCAGCCATTATAATAAAATTTTCTATTTATTAACTGTAATGAGAAACTCCTTCTTTTTGTAAGTCGTGAAATAAAGACGTGATGCGCCGACCAAGTAACGAAGGACAAGGAGGAAGATTGAAGAAGAAATGAAACGGAACAAAATATATTAGAAACTTGCTTCTGCTTCGCTTGCCAAATAGTTGAAAATCATCTCAAGAGAACATAAGTAACTCAAGAAATGGTCTTCGGGAGTCACAGGGCGATTCAAGAACATGCCCGGGTCGACGGCGCGTTGTGTTCCACGCGCGCCTCAAAGAGATGTCAGCATAGCTAGCGCCTGCCAGGTTTGCGGAATTTGTTCGAAAGAGTCACCGCGGCCCTGGAACACAAAGGGCATTAGGAGGAATACAGATGGGTTTTAGTCAGTAAGAGTATACTCCCTTCTGCTCTGCCCAGAACGGGAGGAGTAATTTGATGTTTTCCCATCCATAAAGAAAATGGACATGGTTTACCCGTGTGCCATGATTCACTTAACTCTGTTCGTTAATTCGTAATGAGGTAAGAAACGAAGGTAATAAAAAGCTATATTAATATTGATTGAATTAGAAGTACGGTTTTTCCCAGTAAATTATACACTAGGTATAGATATTTACCTACCACAGTTTAAGATACCGGTAAATCAATAACATACATCAAACAAAAGGACAAACAGAGTGGTTTGCTTACCCAACCAATATCGAATCCCTTCGCTTATAATTTCATTACAGCTTGCGCACCGATTTAGTAACTAACACGTCTCACTTCATATCTTTGTCAAATTAGCAATGTGTATGAACTTGGTTACAGAAGGTTTGAAATGTACTAGCTGACACCCGTGGCTCCGCCCTCGAGAATGTAGAAATTTATACCCAGGGAATATATTTCCGGGATTAAAAGTATCCTATCTGTTATTTTAGTGACATTTTTGGATTGTCATAATTCTTTAAATAAATATATTTTGGAAAAAAAAATAATAATAGAGGTACGTATTATTTCGATCTAGATTTTTTGAACAAAAAAAAAATCGTTGTTCTAGCAGCATTATCCACGAAGAAAACAGCGGAATGCGTTTGTATGGAGAAAGGCACAAAGCACGTTAAGAGGGCTCTAGTCGGTAACTCTTGAAGTTACCGACTAGAGTCCCCTCTTAATGTGCTTTTCGAGGCACGGAGGAGTCACCCATCTTTGGACCAACCTCGGCAACCGCTTCTTAACCTTCAAATCCAACAATGCGGCTGTTTTATTCACCTGTATACTGTTGATTCTAGCTTTCAGGAGTTGCAGTGGTTGGGAATGTGTGACGGGCTTTTCCCAAATAAAAAGAAAGTCAGCTGCTGGAGTAGATTAGTCTCCAGAATTACGAATACACATATAGCAGTCCTGCTTTTACAGAACCAAGCTTCCGTAAACCTGCATGTTCTCATTCACTTTGATCAAAGTGAACTCTCTGTTCGTATTTACTCAGTGGCAATATTAATGAACTTAAATAATACATTGTAATTTGCGCGAATCCTTTGACGATCCTCCTTTGTCTGTGATCACTCTAAATAAAGGATTAGACACATATTCTACTTGTAATTCAATTGTGTCATGGCTCAACTTTGTGTAACGACACGGTCTGATGTTCCATATAGACGTGGGTTGGAAGTCGGAGCGGCGGTGCAGGTAAAAAAAATAAGTTGAGAAGTTACACGCTTTTGAAGTTATTCTTCTATCCTTGTCACGCAAATCGTCGTTTGTACTAGATAACGAAAAGGTATAAAAATGGTCACTTTTATTTTGCCACGTATTAAAAGTTTCACGAATTTGAATGCTTTCGTGCATTTTATTTTGTTCTCAATAGATGGCGCTCTGACTCATTAGAATACATTACGAAGTTTCTTCCTAAACTTAAAAATTCAATATCTTTTGATTTTGTGGGTCGATTTTGATGAAATAAACGCTAAATGTTACTCGGGTTATCACTTAATATTTTTAAGTACTTAGATTTGCAATCGAATCTGTGGTTTATGCGTGATGCTCCCACAAACGCACAGACGCACAGACAAACAGACAAAAATTTCAAAAATTGCATTTTTGTGTTTTATACCTTTTTCCTGAGTTTTCTGTGTAATTTTCATGGAAAAATATTCAATGTACAGACACGGTTAGTCTACGATTTTATTATATGTATAGATCAGTGACTCACGTGGTGCGGAGATTGTATGCAATTCCATTGGTTAAAATTTCTCCTTTTCTTCGCTCTGCTGCCTTGCTCGTTCGCAATAAACAGGCATCCTTATCGGTGTTTACGCACTTGGTCGCCGGTCGGCCGGGAGACCCGGTGACCCGCTGCGCAGTGGTGAACTGGCGATGCACAAGCGACTGCTGGTCCCGGCGACCAGTGCGCAATGGCCCTAAACAACCGTTTTCCGACTGATTGGCCAAACAGACTCGGTAGAATCAAAATAGAAAACTCTTTATTTTATGATAAAGAAAACATTGTGAGGTGTGAACCCCACAATGCCTTTTCACTAAATATTGGATATTTTACAGACAATCATTGGATGGATTTCGTGATCTTGGTTTATAGAAACCCCATAAAGCAATGCATTAAACGCAATAAGATTCGGCTTTAAAACATTTACGAGATCACTAGAATTAGTTCCTCTTGTAAAATACACTTTGTATTTGTACTTTATTTACGTTATAAACTTAGCTCCCTACTTACACATAAGACGTATTTAACAGCTACTAAAGTGAAGATGTCTGAAGATTTTACTATCGTGGGTGGGAAGGGCTCTTACACAATCTCGAAACATCTCGAAGCGCTGAGGAACGCCTCGAAACTTGGTATCGGTTCGGATCTGAATCGTTAAATGTAGAAGGTAGATTTTATCGCACTAGACGTTTTAGGAGATTGAAGGAGGTAAATTGGTACTACCTATGTATGTATGATAAGTTTTTTTTAATACATATTGATTATAATAAGGTTTTTAGGGTTCCGAACAAAAAACGGAACCCTTATAGGATCACTCGGTAGGATCACCCAGTTTTCTCCGGATCCACCGGACCGTTTCTGTTAAAATTTGGTACACATATGGACTTCAGTAACCCAAACACGGATGTGTTACGTAAATCATTAAATTTTTAGTATGGGGGTCCGTTTTGCGAGTCAAACTAGCAAAATTTAAAAAAAGTTTTTGGACAATATCGAGTGACATATAAAAAGGCTTCCTGTGAGAGTTTTACTTGTTTTTTTTATAATTTTTAAATTAATGGTTTTGAAGTTATTCTAGAAATTAGACGAAAAATGACCAAAAATTTTAGTCTCAGTAGTTTCGGAGATAAGGGGGGCTCTGAAATTATCTCCGAAACTCCTGAGCCTAAAAAATGGAGATAATAGATCTTTACCTTTAGATTACAGGAAAACCTTTAGAGTTAAAATACATGTCAAAAAAAAATTCGTGTGAAGCCTTTGCACGCGAGTCCGACTCGCACTTGGCCCGGTTTTTATCTAATATTTGGTTTTTGACTACTCAATTTTTCTAATTTTATTTGTATTTTCGTATCGTAGAATTAATTTTATTACGTGCTAAATTGTAACGTGTATTGAAGAAGTCACTGGCTCCTGAAATACGGGTACTCTACCTAGCTCAGGAGTCAGGGTTTCACGTTTCTGTAAACTGTGTTTGTCCCAATAAAGAATTTATTTATTATTATTTATTTATTATGTATGCCTCGCACGAGGTGGACTGAATAACGAGTCAAAGCTGCGGGAATCAGCCGGATGCGAGAAGCAAAGGATCCATCGATGTAGTGACGCTTGAGGAAGCCAACATATTGCTGCACATTCTGAAATAGGAGCCCTTTTGTTACTCCCTGATAATGTAGCTATCCATGGCTGAAAGAATTTTTCAAATCGGTCCAGTAGTTTCGGAGCCTATTCATTTCAAACAAACAAACAAATCTTTCCTCTTTATAATATTAGTGTAGATTCCAGACTAAAATCTACCTCTGTGTCATATTTCATCAGGATCCATTCAGCGTTCTGACGTGATTGAGTAACAAACATCCATTCATCCAAACTTTCGCACTAATAATATTATTATAATTATAAATTAAAATTAAATTATAAGTATAGATATAGATTCGTGTTTTTTTGTTTCTGTTTCCTATGCGAGCCACAAAATTTCTCATAAGGAATAAAATTTTAGCAGTTTTTAGTATTAAACCGTTTAATAACAGATAACTATCTTAAATATGACATTACGATTTTACGTACGAGCAAGTATGTATGTCTCGGACTCATTTGAATTCCAAAACCAAACGATTCCAACTCAAATGCAACTTGGAAACTAAATCCAGGCGATAGTTTCAAGCGGAATTAATTCCAAAGAACCAGCAAGGAATTGAGATTCTTCCTGATCCCTGGCTCTTTCTACTTTAATATTATTAAAGCGATGTTGGATATTAATGAACAGCCACCAGAACTAGCGTTCAGAATTATTATTAAGTATACCAAGAAAGTATTTGGATCAGTTTTATTTTGAACAACTTGCATTTTGAATAAATGAGTTTTTGAATTCAATTTACAAAAACTTAATATTACTTTTGTCTTTTAAACTACTAGTTTTTCCATTCGATTTCCGTGCCCTATCGCACAATAACTGTGTATTTTTTCGACATGTAGCTTTCTTTCAGCAACTTTTGGTATCCCGATTAGGGAGCTTCCATTCCTTCCCCTCACCTACTTCAAATAAATACTTTACTTGTTCATAATATTATTTAGTTTAAATTAGTGTCCACATCACACGCCACACCGTGTGCACAGTGGTTGAGCGATTGGCTGCTGCGCTGCGTGTCGCGGGCGCTATTCCCGCATGCAACAAATTTCTGGATTGTTGTTCCGGGTCTGGCTGTTTGTGTATGTGTATTTGTATGTTTGTAAACGCGACCACGATACAGGAGAAATTTCTAGTGTGGGGCAATATTTTTGTAAAAAAAAGACATAATTATGTGAAATAAATAATTAATATTCTGAGCAAGAAGGTACATTTCCTATATAAAAACAAAGTCTGGTTAGGTTAGGGCAAACTATATATAACGCAAGAACGGCTGGACCCATTTTTTCTGATCTTTGTTTTGTTGGATTTGTCATGACACCTAGCTTTCTGCCAGTGAGAAATTCTGAAATCGGATCAATAGGATAGGAACCTGGTTTTTATATGTATTGATTGATATATAAGTCTTGTGCGAGTCCCAAATAAACATTTTTCTTTCAATAACACTGAGATGATAAAACATTTTCAGTAGAAACTTTGAACAATAAAAATTACCTAAGAAGAGCATACATAACTCTAGAAGTCTTCAAGCCTACATTATTTAAGCCAACAAATTGTTTATGAAGACCGCAGGCTGCGGGCGGCAGCGGTAACAGGAGTGCGGCATTCGTCTTTAGATATGCATCCGTATATCATGTGACGTCATAGAGCGAGCTCTGGATAACCGCGGCTGAATTATAATACTGAGGTTGTATGACCACATAATGATGGGAACTGTGTGCTAAATCACATTTGGACGCATCGCGTTTAAAGCATAATTGAATGAAGTTTTGTTCTACGAATGCATTATTAGGAGAACAATTTATTGAAAAATTACTGTCGCATTATCACGATACGCCTGTCAGAGAAGGCCTTATATTGAGGCCTACAACTTTCAACTTTATCAAAGTTTAAAATGTCAAAAGAAAAAATAAACTTTAAAATGTCAAAAACTTATCTGTTGTGCCATTCCTATGATGTGACTTTTGTCTTACAACTTTATCAAAGTTGTAAGACAAAAGTAATATCATCGGAAAACTTAGCTGGAGTCAGCTTGAAGTGAACCGTCATTCCGTCTTGTTTGTACGGATTAACAGCTTACGCTTTGTATTTACTTCACCTAAGTATACACGGTAAGATTTTTACAGAATCTCACAACAGATATGACTTTTGATATTTTAAAATAAAGAAACAAACCATACGCTTCCTGATTTCAGTTTCTTTTCAGCATAAAATTGTGTATCGCTCGCGAAAAAGGTATCTTTATTTTCTAGCCCAAAAACCTCAAATGCGACAAGAAATTACGAATACATCATGCGTACGTAATATATTCCTTATTTCTTGTTGGTCCAGCGAAAATTGGAGAATAATACGAGATTAATGCTTCAAAAGGTCTGGATATAAAAAATCTGACGAATTCCAGAGGGTTAGGCTGTTAACTTGTCATAAATGTAGACGTGGCGAAATGCCAGCGCTTTGGGCGGCGTCGAAGATTTTCTTTAACACTGCTATAAATCTGAAGATGATATAAAAATGTTTGGGTCTTAGGGCTGTTTATTATGTACCCTCGTGAAGTTCAACTTATGTATTTTTTGTGAAAATTGGAATGATGAAGCTATTATTATATTGCAAGCCGCTTTAAGGCTCCCAGCCAGGGTTGCGGAATTTGTTCGAAAGACTCACCGCAGTCCTGGAACGCAAAGAGCATTAGGATGAACGCAGATAGATTTTAGTCAGTAAGAGTTTGACCCTCCCCGGAGTCATTTAATGATTTCACATCCTTAAAAGTAATTTATATATATATATATATATAACGACGATTTTTGTTCTATTTCTGGAGTATTTAACTTCTGCCACCGGTTTCGCCCTCGTGGAGGATGAAAATTATGCCAAAGGAACATCCGGATTTAAAAAAATCAAATGTCATGTTCAAAGAAAAGGACCACTCATGTGCCATCATCATCATCATTATATCAGCCGAAATACGTCCACTGCTGGACATAGGCTTCCCCAAGTGTCGCCGCAACAACCGTCCTGTGTTTCTCGTATACATCGGCTACCCGCGACCCTCACGTCAAGTCACAAGTCATCGGTCCACCGCCTTCTAAAGATGAGTCTTCAGGTACGCGGTCGCCACTCCAGAACTTTTTGGCCCCATCGGCCATCTGTGCCAAGTTTAATCCAAATCCGTTTTAGCCTTGAATAGAGAACCTACAGATAGACAGGCCGACATACGTACAGAGTTACTTTTGCATTTAAAATACTATTTAAATGCAAAAGTAACTCTAAGATTATTTTAGAATAATTTCTATGAAATCGCGTCGCTGTTTGTGTGAGTGTTAATATTATTACCGAGGCTGATTGGCTGGCATTGAATGTTAGCAAATCAATGTGGTGAAAACAAATACTTGAAACCCTGAAATGTTGTGGCCTGGGAACGCCAATTGTGTACGCTAATGATTGCTGAATGTTATTATTGTACAATTCATTGTTATAATGAGCTAATAGGAATTCATTAATGGTTTCAATGAATTTTGCTCCAGTTTTTGATTATGGGTGGTTCTGTTTATTTATTTAATACACATACAATAGTAGGTACAGAGACACATGGTGGATATCCCACTCACAAACTTGGGAACACATCCATTGTGCGTACAATTAAGGAGTGTATTTCCCTGCTAGAGTTTGTGATTCTTGATAGCTACAAGCTGGGAATCTTTCGTCGTCTGGGAGGCAAGCGTGCTCCATCTTCGACCACATCATTGCTCACCATCAGGTGAGAGAGCAGTCAAACGCGTACCTATCAATGGTAAAAAAAAGGAGGCCTTAATAAGCTATGACTGAATAAAGCGTTAGTCGAGCTGAAAATATTTATGTATTGTTTCATTAAATTCAATACTTGAAAGTTAATTAATTAGGTAGACATACACAATATAATACCTACACAAGACGAAATAGCGCCAAATTATAAAAACAGCAATCAGAGTGGCTGAGCCAGCTTAAAATTACTTCAGCCAGAACTTATTTTTAATTCCTGTATTTCATTTTACAAACTCTTTTAATTTAGCTTTTTAAAAGGTCGGCTGACTCTTAACTGCCAGCGGTTTTAATACCGTATATTTTTCCTCCTTGCTTGATGCCATCTCAGGAAATTAATATTCCACAGTGCTAATCTTAAACCATCTTAGAAGATCAGACACTTACTTTTAAGAAGATTAATTCTGGCCCCTCATTAATAATTAATTAGGTTAAAGATTTAAGCACCGTTTTTATAACCCATTGGTATTAATGAAATTCAGGGTTACTTAGAATAATGTTGTACTAGACGCAGTAAAACTTAGTCCCTACCAATGCCTACATTATTTATGAGCCTAATGTAGTGTTTTACTTTACCAAAGTCTGTATTAACATATTAGTGGCTTAGTCAAGTGATGTTTATGGGTTTCCTTCTTCTCCCTCTTATATTACTTCACAAATTTTCTTATATCATTTCCTTTGCTCTGCCCACAGTAAAAAGCAACGCTCATCCAATAATCTTCTTCTACGATGTCCCTCACACCGCTCTGGGTTTATCCAGTCTTCTTTCTTTCTCCAGGCGATTTTCCTTTGGAATGCGCTTCCTCTGAACATCAGGACGGCAACCAGTCGGCTGTCCTTTAAGGTGAAGGCACGTGAGCACATTCGCAAGAAGTTGGTAGAATCCTCACAGCGTTAATTCGTTGGTTTCGTTCTCTCTTAGTAACGTTGTAAATTTTATTTATGTGTATATATGTATCTATGTATTTATGGTTGTATATTTTTTTCTATCTCTGTTTTTTCTTTTCTATAATTTGCACCTGCCATATTTTCTCTGCACCACCCTAAGGTCGACTGGTAGAAAATGCCTAAGGCATTAAGTCCGCCTTTGTACAGTGTTTTTTTACTTGTGCATGAAGTTTTAATAAATAAATAATAACATTCTCAAGCCCTCACTTATGAAGACTAATCTAAAACATGTAACTCAAAGGAAGCTTTGAGTCAAGCACAGGGTGGCACAATACAATACAGACCATTACTGATTGGGCAACTTCATTTATAAGCCCTTCCTTATTATCATTTCTTAAATGTGAGAGTAATTGTAACTTTTTCACGCCTAAGTCGCAGAAACGATTTTGAAGGATTCTGGAGATGGATATAAGCTGTTTTTTTTACGGGGGTACTCATGGATATCCTCCGCCCTTGGGCGGGCGGAGGGGTCTGTCAGACTCTTACTGCCTAAAACCAACCCGGTGTTCCATCTCTCACCTACGCCGGAGATCGCGGGAACTTGCGACTAAAAGACAAAAGCTAGTAAATGTTTATATTAATCAAAGAAGTAATTTTCTGTTCTAGAATTACTAATTTGAAGAAAAAATCTAATAGCTTCTTCATGAATAAATATATTTACCTAAGACACTAGGCACAAACATCATTATGTGCTCCGTTGGCTATTGTACTAAGAGATCCTGTATCACAAGAGCCAATATATATCAAAATAGGTAAATAAAACAAACCAGGAGCATTGCTATCCCAGAAGTCAGGGGAAGGTTTGCTGACCATAATACAATAAACGCGATATGGTCGTCGAACCACAATAAATTGCACTGCGGCAAAACTGCCATAACCACGCCTTGGTGGCTTTTGTGGTGACGATATAAAAATAATATGCGCTTTGTTTAAGCGGAAAGGTAAATAATATTTTAATAAAAGCTTAATTTTTAGAGTTCCGTTCCGTCTTTGTTGTCCGTCCTTCTGTCTTTCAAGACCCCTTATCTCGGGAACGCGTGGATTCGTGGAGGTATCGAGTTGAAATTAAAACCATAAACTCAAGTTTACAGCCCCTACCTTGAAGCTGTGAAAAAATCAAACTTCTAAGTTAACGTAAAAAAAGATGCAGCTGTTTATGCCGCAAAAAACGTATATTTCGACACTCTCAAGGGAATAAAAATGTATAGGGTATTTCCTGTTGACCTAGAATTATAAAATTTGGCGAATAATACCGTCTTATACTACTTGTTTAGGGAAAAGTCTGAAAACTATACATTTATAACTAAATCATTAAAAAATATAGAGTCTTCAGTATTCAAATTACTTTAAAATTATAAAGTAATTTGAAGCTACAACATTGTACGGAACCCTCGGTGGGCGAGTTCAACTCGCACTTGGCCGGTTTTTTTTTATCTACACTAATATTATAAAGAGGACAGATTTGTTTGTTTGTTTTTTTGAAATGAATAGGCTCCGAAACTCCTGGACCGATTTGAAAAATTCTTTCAGCAATGGATAGCTACATTATCAGGGAGTAACTAGGCTATATTTTATCCCCGTACTCTCACGGAAACGGGAACTATGCGGGTGAAACCGCGTGACGTCCACTAGTTTAAGATAGATTTGCTCTCTTGACTCTATTTTTGGTCAAAGGTGACAGAGACAAAATCGACGATGGAGTGAGCTTACTCAGAAGAAGCCTGTTCACTCTAAATTTGAAGAGATTAAGTTTATGAGGAGATGTGTTCGGAAACACAGATGCAGGTAGAGAGTTCAACACCTTTGCTGTGCGCATTATAAAAGACGTTTCGAAACGCTTAGTGCGGATTGGTGGAATAGCATTGTGACAGTATGCGGTCCTAACAATACAAAATATTTATTTTATTTCGAAACGGTTCACATGTTGTGAGACACTTAGAAGAGTCATAAATCATACTTGAATAGCCAGGACCAAATAAGAGAGTAAATATCTGATTTCTAAAAACACTCTCACTAATCTGTTTGCGATAAATCACCTTAGAAAAAAACCCAAGCGAATTCTTAAAACAATTAAGAAATTACACAAAAAAGGGTCCGACAGTGAGTCGCCAAACATATTGGGGTTCCATGCTCGGCGAGTGAAGCGCGTAGCCTGGCACTGGACCTCGGCCGTCCGTCAAGGTACGAATTGAAGTTTATGGTGCGGAACCCTTCGTGTGCAGGACCGACTCGCGCTCGGTTGAGGTCTTACCAGGTAGCCACATCTGTTGGAAATCGCAAGGCTCGACGCTGAAGGCGTTGGCGGCACTCGGTATTAGGGCTTCAGGGTGAACGGTACTAGTTAACCGAGTTAGGTTTGATTTAGGCCGGAGGCTATGTCTCAGATATGGCTATACGCCATAAGCTATAGGCTAGTGTTAGATAAACTAGCAGACGTGTGGTCCGTTGTAACCCTTAGGATGGCCATTATTATTTATTAAGTTAAATATAAGTTAGATTAATTTAGTGTTCAATACGTGTGTGTGTGAGAGTGTGTGTTGATGCTGTTGGGGTGAGTTCTTTATTGTTCTGACTTATCCTAGGCTGATAATGTGCTTAATTATACACAGTGACACTAACGTCGATATTTTCATAACAAAACAGACAGATACGTGTTGCTGGGGAGTTTGTTCCGCTACTTCTTCTCCCCTAGCTCAAACACTAGGAAGTAGTGACGGGTGGGCGCTCTAAGGGCTGTCTATAGGTTTGAAAGAGTTGAAGTTCTCAGCTCTATTTACTTCTTGAGTTTATAACTCTCGATTGAAGTATCTATTTGTATTTGTACTAATTCTTGAATTTATATTTTCTACCTGCGACCACTGAATTGGTCTGATACGACCACTGATTCGGTCAGATACGACTACTGATTCGGTCAGATACGAACACTGTGCCTTACAGATGTACTTGTTGTACGAGGAGTGCGCTTCCTGGGGTTGGGTTGACCACACATATCTATATTATACAGTCAATGCACTGTTAGGGACCAAGTCTCCATTATGAGCTTGATGCTGACGCTCTGCCGCTGTAATGCCGCCTCGTCACGTTTTTCAGTTCGAGAGGACTGCTAGGGACCACATTCCATATGAACGTGTTGTCGACGCTTTGCCGCTGAAAAGCCGCTTGTCACTTAAGGAAGTGTTACTCTAAAGTGCCATGGGTACGGAAGTGAGGTATCGTGTGAGTAACTATTGACCTTAAACCAGTTACGCTAGCGTGAGGGTTTCTCACATGATTTATTATTAATTAAAATATAATAATTGGTTTTCCCTTTGTTAAATTGTTACTTTCTAAAACCACTTCTATTATATTTCATAACTATGAATTCCTAAGTCTATTCACTATGTATATCAATCCATACTCTGTCCTATCAGTGTGATACGGCGTTGGATTATTTCATACTTTTGGAATTCACTTCATAAACGGCGGGAGAAGTCCAGTCTGGGCCGAATTCTACGAGGCCGCGCGGGGTGGGGCGCGGCCTTCCCGACCTTCGGGTGGGACCGAAATTAGCAATTAGGATATTTCTAGGAAAAACGAAAATTTTATCAGCCTAGGGTAACTTAGGAACAGTCACAGCATTTTATTTAAAAAATAATGAAAATCAGTTGTTCTGCACCCTACCTATCACAATACGAAAAATGTTGAAGGGAATTTTTTTATCTAGTGCTACATACGTAATGAATGTTTTTTTAGGGTTCCGAACAAAAAACGGAACCCTTATAGGATCACTCGGGTGCCTGTCTGTCTGTCACAGCCTGTTTTCTCCGGATCCACTAGACCGATTCTATTGAAAGGACACCGGCAACGGCCCATACTTCGTCCGGCCCACTTTTTCAACTCAACGGACCATAATAATATGAACACTAAATTGACTAGTAATAAACACTATTTACTATAAAAACATCAATATCAATATTGATCATGGGAATACCGAGATAACAGAGAGATGGCAAAAACGTATTTTTAGGTTATGAAAACTAAAAACATAATTCATGTTTTTACTTTTCTGACTGACATAATGAAAAAAATATACCTGATTAGACTGGCCTGTTGGTCTAGTGGTTAGTGGCCTTGACTACTAAGCCGGAGGTCGTGGGTTCGATTCCCACCCAGGACAAATGTTTGTGTGATGAGCGCTATCATGTTTTCTGTGTCTGGGAGTAATTTATCTATAATAACTATGTATTTAGAAATATATAAGTATGTTTATCAGTTGTCTAGTACTCATAACACAAGCTCTGCTTAGCTTGAGACTAGATGGTGTTGTGTGATAGTTGTGGAATATATTATTATATTGTATTAATTTCATTAAAAATAAAATCACTTTTAGTCTGAATGAAGTTCTCTTTTATTCATTTTCATAAATAATTAATAAATCATCACTAATAATTGAGCTAGTGGGAATATATTAGGCGCATGTCGCGCCCATGACAAATACCATATAATAGACATGACATGAGCACAGCACCCTACTGTGCGTCTTCCCACCAAACAGTTACAACAATATTGCTCTATAGCATCACGCCCACTAAGGTTATTATTTATAACAATATATACAAAGTACATTCTTCTGCTAACGTGCCGACTTTGGATGCTCCCTCTGAGCAACCATTTATTGTCATTTTGTGAAAACAAGCCTTTTAAATTGCTGTTGCTTTCTCTGTATATTTCAATAATATATTGTCCGCCAGTTGGTATATGCTCACCATAATACGATCTGGCTTGTTTGATTTGATAAGGCCCTAACGATATTAAAATAAGTTCTTCAAAGTCCAGCCTAGGAAAATCATTAACATTATGACTATTAACATTAATTCTTTCGAATTGGGCTCGCCTCCTATTTAAATCACGACTATTTACATAAGTAGCCAGAGAATTATCAGTGTACATCTTATTTTGAACTAGCTGTGCCCGCGACTTCGTTCGCGTGGATGTCGAAAAATATCTGTTGCATAGACAAAATCTACTTTAAGTTAATACCTTGCGTATCCTGATCTCAAAATTAAGAAAATAGGAAGAGGGTACCTAATGCAGGGCACTCTATCATCTCTTCCGGTTGAAATGTCGATTAGCCCGGGTAATCTCCTGGTACATAGGTACCTACCTCGAGGTAGGTATCAGAATCAACAAAACCGACTATCGAATGAACGGTGGTAGGTAGTCTTCAAACTACGAAACAAAGAGACTGATGAATAAAGTTGATTCTTAATTTTGTCCAGCCAGCAAAAAGAAACAGTTTCTTTGATTTTCCCTGACAATTGCAGATTACAGAACACCGATTAATTTTTACATTTTATGTTAAATAGTTCTACCGGGTTTATAGAATCGATTTACTGTGTAAGAAAAATCGAATTTTTTAAATCGATATTTAGGATCGACTGAAAGAGGAGACTTATTAAATGAGGAGCTCGTAGCTTAATAATAACAGTCGCACGGGTCGATCTTCATGGTTTACCAACTCTTGCCTAGGTGGCTCTGTGAATAGGTGACCATATTATTTAACATACCGCGACTTCGCCGTGTTGATCGGAAGCAGATCCGAATATAGTTGGGAAAAAGTTAAGCATATATTAAAAAGACAGACATACCATTTGGCCCCAATTGGGGCTGACGGTCCTTGAGAGAGTAACTCTGCCGTTTTATTGTCCTTTTCATTGAATGGCGATTAATCAGCGGCCTAAATGATCCCCAATGCGCAAATGTGTCAAAGTGGCGAATGGGTCTGTCATGTGACAACATTTAATGAACAGGCTGGCAGATGCTTAGGCCGTTTATGAATAGGGTAGGTAAATGTGTGACGAAAATATAATTATGAATTTATTTATTTTTTGGGAATCCTTATTTCCATTAAATGCCGGGATGTCACTTAGACCGTCTCCCTAGTGGATAAAGGAAATTGAAACAAAATTATGTTTGTAATCTGTGCCCAGTTCTGCCAACTGTAGAATAAGTGTTTTTCGCAAATCATTTCAGTTTTTTACCATAAAGCATCATCTGCCTAGCCTTTTCCCAGCTAAATTGGAGTCAGCTTCCAGTCAAACGGGATTGGAGCGGCTGCCTACCAGACCTCTACAACCCTACAATACTGGGTTACACGATACTTCTTGCCAAGACTGTAGGTGTATGATTTGTCGGCTTCTGACAATCCGTAAAGACTGCCTGAAATCTCTTCTCGGTAGGTATGTTAAACTGGTCACCCATCCACAGACTGACCTTGGCAAGCGTTGCTTAACCTTGAAGATCGACCCGGGCGGCTATTATATTCCGTGGTACGTAGGAATCTCGGTATGTTAAAATGGTCCCATCCACAGACTGACTTTGGCAAGCGTTGCTTAACCTTGAAGATCAACCCGGGCGGCTATTATATTCCGTGGTACGTAGGAATCTCGGTATGTTAAAATGGCCACCCATCCACAGACTGACCTTGGCAAGCGTTGCTTAACCTTGAAGATCGACCCGGGCGGCTATTATATTCTGAGGTACGTAGGAATTTCGATATGTTGAAATGGTCACCCATCCATAGACTGACCTTGGCAAGCGTTGCTTCACCTTGAAGATCGACCCGGGCGGCTATTATATTCCGTGGTACGTAGGAATCTCGGTATGTTAAAATGGCCACCCATCCACAGACTGACCTTGGCAAGCGTTGCTTAACCTCGAAGATCGACCCGGGCGGCTAATATATTCCGAGGTACGTAGGAATCTCGGTATGTTGAAATGGTCACCCATCCACAGACTGACCTTGGCAAGCGTTGTTTAACCTTGAAGATCGACCCGGGCGGCTATTATATTCCGTGGTACGTAGGAATCTCGGTATGTTAAAATGGTCACCCATCCACAGACTGACCTTGGCAAGCGTTGCTTAACCTTGAAGATCGACCCGGGCGGCTATTATATTCTGAAGTACGTTGGAATTTCGGTATGTTGAAATGGTCACCCATCCACAGACTGACCTTGGCAAGCGTTGCTTAACCTTGAAGATCGACCCGGGCGGCTATTATATTCCGAGGTACGTAGGAATCTCGGTATGTTAAAATGGTCACCCATCCACAGACCGATCTCGGAAAGCGTAGCTTAATCTTGAAGATGGACTCGTGCAACTCATCATCTGCCTAACCTTTTCCCAATTATATTGGGGTCGGCTTCCAGTTAAACCGGATTTAGCTGAATACCAGTATTTTACGGCTGCCTACCAGACCTCCACAACCCATTAATTGGGTAACACGGTAGTTCTTGGCAAGACTGGAGCTAGATTTACTGGCTTCTGACAATCCGTAACGACTGCCAAAGATCTTCAAATGACTAAATGTTTTTTTTTTTTTCCTTTGGTACCTATTAAGAGTTTCACAAATAATATACGCATTCATTCATGCAACAGTTCTAAACTGTTACTATTTAATCTCAATAGATGGCGGTGCATGTATGTGCTTCACGTAATGAAACTTTAAACGAAACCTTTAAATACACATATCTTTTGATAGAGTGAACCGATTGCGATGAAACAAAAACTAAGTTATACCTCCAGTTACGTACAATTTTAATGCATGAAAGTTATCTACGTTATTTCTGTACTTTTGACGTGATGCCTGCACATCCAAACAGATAAACAGACAAACAGACAAAAATTCCAAAAATTATGGAAATGGGTTCTGTAAGTTACCCTTTATCTCCCTAGCTATTTTTTTATTTTTTATTTTGAATGTACAAAAACGACTCTTCAACAGATTTATTATATGTATATAGATTATATTTAATATTGTTTGAGCATTTGCTCTGTCTGTTAAAAGTGGATGAAAACTATTAATTATAGCTGCAGCTATAGTAAAGTCAGTAATTACATGTTTAGAAGCAACATTAAAAAAGCTTATAATCTATTTTAAATCGACCATTCACAATTTCAACGACCCATCTACATATTGTAGTTGCCCGAGACTTATTAGCTTGTAATGTAGTTAGTTGATGTTGACCACTTTCAAGAGATTCTGGCATGGATACGCGGAAATTACATTGTTCTAATAAAGGTACAGCATCCCGAAACCCTCTATCTAATATAAAGGTGTCCCCGCTTGCAAAATAATTTTTTAATGGCCGACCATCTGCAAACTCATTGCGCATAATATCTGCATCTGATGTAGTTGCAGGATATGGCCCAAGTACATCAATGATATAACCATCCGTACATACAAGGAGGAATGGTTTTATAAGGTTTCTGTATTTGTGTAGTGAATAAGTTTGTTTTTGGTACTTATAATTGCTACTTTTTTGGATATACACATATGTACCATCAAAAATAGCAATTGCCGTACTATAATCAGCAGAACCAAATAATCCATTTGGTATAATTAAATTGCGATTAGCAACCTCTTGACGGGATATGTGACTTAGTCCTAAATGTCGAGGAACAAAATCCTGTTTAAGTAATTCCCTAACCTTACTCATCATACCCTCAAGTGTTCTTCTTGGAATATTAAATAGTGTGACAAGCGGTCACCTGAGTCCCCTGTCCTCATTTTAATTAAATAAGCTAGAAGTCCTGTTTGCCCTCTAACCATATCATTGATACGGGGTACCTCAGCAAGAATAACATTAAATTGATCTCTTGACAATCTGATCCAATAATGAAGGTGGTCATCATTCAACCTATCAATGTTCTGAAAATCTAAAACGCTTGTAGACATATGACTAGACTGAAACCATGTTATGATTTCTTCAAGATGTTCTGGCTTAAAAGAATTTAATGCATTTTCTGCTTCTGATAAATTATGCCAAACTGCTGCAGACATATGTTCATTACATACACGACAATTAGCAGGTATATAGTAATTGTAATCACACAAAACACGTTTTCTAATAGAGGTGGGAATAACCCTTCTCTGCGGATTTCTACAACCTTGGAAAACACAATGTCGCTGGGTATCAGGTGCACGCAGATAGGACGGAAGCTGCAATCGTCCCATACTTTGGCTTTCATCCACTGCTGCAGTTTCATCCACCGCCGGTATTACACTCACAGCTGGTGTTTCATCCACTGCAGATACTTCACTCACTGCTGGAGTTTCATGTACTGCTCGTGTTTCATCATCTACTGGTGTAGATTCCACCCCAGTATCGTCAATATTAATTGACATAGACTGAGAGGTGCTTGTGGAAGCAACAGACAATTGTCTATTCCACAAACGATCAGCTCTCTGCCAACATGGATGACAAATACTGTCATGGCCCGACCTAGCCTGAAACAAAAATTATTATATAAGAATATGTTTATTAAACCAATTTAGTCCAGCCATACCTTGGTGGTGCAAGACACAATGACCTTATAATCTACAGGTAATTATGATAGTTAACCAGTTAAATAAAATATATTATATTCACTGAAGCCCCAAGCCGCCAGCACACACCTATTGTGTCTAAATACGGTAAACAAACATTTTGAAGGGTTTGTATCTTCTTTTTGATAGGCTCACGTTTGACCACAATTTCACCCCACGATGGAGCACGCTTGCCTAGAAACAATCTATTCACTCTTGACTTAAAGACCCTAGGTTATAGCTATCAGGAAAAACAGAATCCGGCAGGGAATTCCATTCCTTAGCTGTACGCATCATGAATGTACTCCCAAAACGCTTTGTATGTATAGGTGGGATGTCCACCATGTACCGGTGATGCAACGCCGTACTTCTTGTGGTCCGATGATGAAACGGACTTGGATTTATTGCTTGTAATCAGTCAAGGTTTTTGATAGTGTAAGCACAAAAATGTGAAAATAAATAAATGATAATATGTCTACATATCTACATCATCATCTTCGTGTTACAATCCTTGGCTTTCACCTCGGTGCTGGGAGCCGCCTGTCTACATAGCTTTAGCTAAATTCACTGGGGAGTTTTTATGTAAATAAATGGTTTAACTAACCTGACGTCCAAGTCTTCTCTGTACGTTTTCATTTACAAGTCTGTAAATGTCGTATCCACGCTCATTATCCATGTTCAACACATGGAAACGAACTCTTAGTAAGGAGCGGCCACAACTGACGCATAGGTGTCGATGTTGAGTACAGAGGTTGCTGGCCAAGGTCCAGCAGCTGTCACAAACATGATCACTAGCAGTCATCTGAAAATTAATCGATCTGTAGTCAGTATCAAAGCTCTCAAATTGGTAAGCATATATTTTGTAACAAAGGCCCGAGTCAAAGTTAAAAATATATAAATTAACACTCACAGTGCGTGGAGCAATCCATTGTGATATAGTTTGTCGAATTGCTTCGGCATTAGCCGGAGGGTGCCTTCGATTGGTGGTTATCATTGCACCACAATTCAAACACCGTAAGCCTTCCATTTTAAACAACAAAATCCAATTATAACACAGCCGGGTCAATCGTTTGAGCAGTTCCAGAGTCCAAAAGAATAGCCAGGTCAAAACAAGTAATTCACAAAAACAAATGGATTATTCACAGCAGCGTAAGAGTACAAACACATGAGTCTGTACGAGTTCGCGAAGTGAATGACGTTTGACATGACATTGATTGATTTTTTCAGCTCATTTGACGTTTCTTGAGTTTTTATAACTTGGCTTCTAGCATTTTTATGTACTGTCAAAATCAACAAAGCTACAATTATGAACCGAAAACGTTGTAATTGACAAAAATATTTACGTAATGCGTTAGATACATTTAGACTTTCAAAATGGCTCATGGATTTTTAATAATAATATACAAAATAATAAGAAATCATGACTCCTTTCATAAAATATTATTCAATTTTAACCCCTGGCAACCCTGGAATTAGGAAATGCAGATGTCATGGCTGACATCTGGATTTCCTAATTCCACAGATAATTTTTTCACAATGTTTTCCGCTATAACTTCTTTTTATTATGTTTTTCATTACCCCGTGATTAAAAGTCGTATAAAAATTACGATAAATAACTATTAAATAAAAGTTTTTTTTTAATATGTATTTCATTTGTGGCCGCTATCACTTCTTATCACTGCTAGCGGGCCTAATATCGCCACCCTCCTTTGGTACACACATGGACTTCTGTGACCCAAACGCGTACGCGTTACGTAAAATGTATTTTTTTAGTATGGGGGTCACTTTTGGGGGTCAAACTAGATAATTTGAAAAAAAGGCTTTTCAAAAATATCGTGTCACATGTCAAATAAAAGTGCTTACTGTGAGGGTTTTAATTATATTTTTTTCATAATTTTATATTAGACTAGCTGTGCCCGCGACTTCGTTCGCGTGGATGTCGAAAAATATCTGTTGCATAGATAAAATTTACTTTAAGTTAATACCTTGCATATCCTGATCTGTCTCAAAATTAAGAAAATAGGAAGAGGGTACCTAATGCAGGACACTCTATTATCTCTTCCGGTTGAAATGCCGATTAGCCCGGGTAATCTCCTGGTACATACCTACCTCGAGGTAGGTATCAAAATCAACAAAACCGACTATCGAACGAACGGTGGTAGGTAGTCTTCAAACTACGAAACAAAGAAACTGATGAATAAAGTTGATTCTTAATTTTGTCCAGCCACCAAAAAGAAACAGTTTCTTTGATTTTCCCTGACAATTGCAGATTACAGAACACCGATTAATTTTTACATTTTATGTTAAACAGCTCTACCGGGCTTATAGAATCGATTTACTGTGTAAGAATAATCGAATTTTTTAAATCGATATTTAGTAGGTACCTAAAGAGGAGACTTATTAAATGAGGAGCTCATAGCTAAATAATAACAGTCGCACGGGTCGATCTTCATGGTTTACCAACTCTTGCCTAGGTGGCTCTGTGAATAGTTGGCCATATTATTTAGCATACCGCGACTTCGCCGTGTTGATCGGAAGCTGGGGGGCTACTCTCTAACGAAATCCGTAGTTTCGGGCTTAGTTGCGGGCGGGCATTTTCTACTCCGTATCACCTAACCACTGAGAACTAATGATAACACGATTTGACAGTTACTGTGAAATCGTGTTGTCATTCATTCTCAGTTCGGGTTCGGGACTAATCGTAAGTCTGTAGGTGATACGGAGTAGAATACGCCCGCCCGCAACTAAGCCCGAAACTACGGATTTCGTTAGAGAGTAGCCCCCCTGATCCGAATATAGTTGGGAAAAGGTTAAGCATATACTAAAAAATACAGACAATACCATTTGGCCCCAATTGGGGCTGACGGTCCTTGAGAGAGTAACTCTGCCGTTTTATTGTCCTTTTCATTGAATGGCGGTTAATCAGCGGCCTAAATGATCCCCAATGCGCAAATGTGTCAAAGTGGCGAATGGGTCTGTCATATGACAGCATTTAATGAACAGGCTGGCAGATGTTTAGGCCGTCAATGAATAGGGTAGGTGTGACGAAAATATAATTATGAATTTATTTATTTTGTTGGGAATCCTAAATTCTATTAAATGCCGGGATGTCACTTAGACCGTCTCCCTAGTGGATAAAGGAAATTGAAACAAAATTACGTTTGTAATCTGTGCCCAGTTTTGCCAACTGTAGATTAAGTGTTTTTCGCAAATCATTTCAGTTTTTTACCATGAAGCATCATCTGCCTAGCCTTTTCCCAGCTATATTGGAGTCCGCTTCCAGTCAAATGGGATTGGAGCGGCTGCCTACCAGACCTCTACAACTCTACAATACTGGGTAACACGATACTTCTTGGCAAGACTGTAGGTATCAGATTTGTCGGCTTCTGACAATCCGTAGACTGCCTGAGATCTCTTCTCGGTAGGTATGTTAAAATGGCCACCCATCCACAGACTGACCTTGGCAAGCGTTGCTTAACCTTGAAGATCGACCCGGACGGCTATTATATTCCGTGGTACGTAGGAATCTCGGTATGTTAAAATGGTCACCCATCCACAGACTGACCTTGGCAAGCGTTGCTTAACCTTGAAGATCGACCCGGACGGCTATTATATTCCGTGGTACGTAAGAATCTCGGTATGTTAAAATCGTCACCCATCCACAGACTGACCTTGGCAAGCGTTGCTTAACCTTGAAGATCGCCCCGGGCGGCTATTATATTCCGAGGTACGTAGGAATCTCGATGTGTTAAAATGGTCACCCATCCACAGACTGACCTTGGCAAGCGTTGCTTAACCTTGAAAATCGACCCGGGTGGCTATTATATTCCGAGGTACATAGGAATCTCGGTATGTTAAAATGGTCACCCATCCACAGACCGATCTCGGAAAGCGTAGCTGTATCTTGAAGACTCGTGCAACTCATCATCTGCCTAACCTTTTCCCAACTATATTGGGGTAGGCTTCCAGTCAAACCGGATTTAGCTGAATACCAGAATTTTACGTGAAGCGGCTGCCTACCAGACCTCCACAACCCATTATTTGGGTAACACGGTAGTTCTTGGCAAGACTGGAGCCAGATTTACTGGCTTCTGACAATCCGTAACGACTGCCAAAGATCTTCAAATGACAGCCGGGACCAACGGCTTAACGTGCTTTCCGAGGCACGGAGGAAACTCGGTATGATATGATGGTCTCCCATCTACATACCAACCTTGGCAAGCGTTGCTAAACCCTGAAGATCGACCCGTGCGGCTGATTTAGATTAATTATGTCGATTCGAATCACAATAAAATTCATGAATCACTACTCTTCTCTTTTTTCTTTTTCGGTCAAACATATCGTTATCACCTTCTAATTAGCTACATAGCATAGGTATCCAAACTTTATTTGTCAGACATTGACCAATCTGCTGATAACACCGCAATTCAGAAAAACGCGTCATCAGTACATCGCCATCAATCGACAATGTAGTTGAACTGTCAAAATATAAGTTCAACCTTAGAAGCTCACATGTTACGATAAATGAAACGATATGACTAAATGTTATTTTTTTCCCTTTGGTATTCTAAACTGTTACTATTTAATCTCAATAGATGGCGGTGCATGTATGTGCTTCACGTAATGAAACTTTAAACGAAACCTTTAAATACAAATATCTTTTGATAGAGTGAACCGATTGCGATGAAACAAAAACTAAGTTATACCTCCAGTTACGTACAATTTTAATGCGTTAAAGTTATCTACGTTATTTCTGTACTTTTGACGTGATGCCTGCACATCCAAACAGATAAACAGACAAACAGACAAAAATTCCAAAAATGATGGAAATGGGTTCTGTAAGTTACCCTTTATCTCCCTAGCTAAATTTTTTTTTATTATTTTGAATGTACAAAAACGACTCTTCAACAAATTTATTATATGTATAGATATAGATATTCTTGAAGTTATTCCGGAAAATAGACGAAAAATTACCATTCCCCCCCCTTATCTCCGAATATACTGAGCCTAAAATTTTGAAAAAAATGGAGATAATAGATCTTTACCTATAAATTACAGGAAAACCAATATATAAGAAGTATATAGTGTTAAAACAACATGTTAAAAAAATTAAATACGTTCGGAACCCTTTGCACGCGAGTCCGACTCGCACTTGGCCAGTTTTGTTTTCATTATTTTTATGCCTGTCAGTTTTGTGACATTATATACTTGTTCTTTCTTTTTTAATGTTCATTTCTTGTGTGCGTTTCCAAAATAAAGCGCTCTTCATTTAAATCCAGCAATGCGAACATACACTCACACAGAATCGATGGTTTAATTTAACGAATTCATGCTAACCCCGTTTGATATGTATTCAAGAGCTACTATTCATCCAGCATTGATGGTTCCAAGGCTACCATTTGTGGTAACGTAGCATAGACATACAAATGTCACTAATTGTTAAACTAGGACTCATTTTGACTATCATATATTATGAAATTGTTGGCATATCTTCGTCAAAACCCGTTAAAAATTGGATAACTGGTATACATGAATGTAGCCATTCCTGTGTAGTTTTCACCCCTATGAAGAAAAATCTCAAGTAATTAGAGATTTCAGATAGTCTCCCTCAAGTGCGTTCCATCATCGGACTCCAAGACGTACGGCGATGTGCCACCGGTATGTGGTGGACATACTACCCTTACGCACAAATACGTTCTGAGAATACAATGAAAGCAGTAGTAGTGCGTACAGCTAAGGAGTCGAATTCCCTGCCCTCCGGTAGGATGTTGTCTGTGTTTCCTGATAGCTACAACTCAGGAGGTTTTAAGACGAGACTGAATAGGTTACTTATAGGCAAGCACTATCATCGCTTACTTTCAGGTGAGATAGCGGTCAAACGCGGGCCTATCAATAAAACAAAAGAGTAAACAAAATAAGGGACTCTGTAAGGCACTTGTCTCACCGCCGACGAGGAAGCGATTAGCTATCGACTATTTTCTCGCTGAGGAAAGTGATAAAAAAATAGATGTCGTGTGATTAAAAGAGACGGCCCGTGAGTGGACTCTTACCACTAGTTGGTCGCAGCGACAAGAACTATCAAAGATAATACTCGCTTAGCGATACTTGCTCGGCGATGCTCGCTTGGCGGTCTAGACTCACCAACCAGCGGTAATTTAGTTTAACCTATAGTTCGGGCCGGAGCGAGTGGTGCGAGTAACCGCCCGTCGTACAAAAGCACTCGCTTAAAGCCGAGCGACAAAGCTATCGAAACTACTCACTCGCTACTCGCTGCGCGTCAACTCGTTTTGATTTTCAAGCTTTACTCGCTTCTCGCTAATCATCGGCGGTGAGACAAGTGCCTTAACATATCACACAACGTAAACTAGTAACACTTTTTTTAGGAGCATAAATAAATTAAATACAACGATGAAAATTCGTCGCTAAAAAAATAAAGATACGGAATCTTCAGTAAGAAGATTTACTACGGAACTGATACGATTGTACAATTCAATGGTTTTATCATGATATTAAGAGAACGAACGTATTTTTTTCATAGAGCTTACGTAGGTAGGTATAATTATTTTTCGGGTAAGAATTTGTTTATTTCATACGTTGAAAATCCTGGCTATCATTTACGACTAAACATCTTTGTATTACCAAAACGACAATTTAGGACTCAGCAAACTTACATTCATGTTTGTTATCAAAAAACTCTGCCGATACTGGTGACTGACTGAGTGACCGAGTGACTGACAGACAACGGACAGCACTACCTACTGGTAGTAGAAAGCTAGTGTATAGGGGCACTAAGACAGAATTTCCCGAAGTTCCTACAGAAACAGCACTAGCTAGTTTCTGTTATATGACCAATTAAATCTATAAAGGTCCAACAGCTATAATAACAACTATCTGTTTCAAAATTAATCAAAATCGGTTCTGGAATATAGGTGTGAAAGCGTTACAAACAAACAAGCTCACTGCAATAACATCACTTAGAATAAACTAACACTACGGCTTATTGCACGCTACCTGACCGGATGACAAACCGTAACTGTTCCGTGTTTAGACGGTTCTCGTGGAAATCTGAGTGCTTCCCCGGTCCGGAATGTGGCTGGAGGGACTGAAACGATTCAATAGTGACGTGATTCAATCGTGAATCTGTCCAATAAACGCTAGGAACATTTTGGTTCCTCATGACTTCACAGCTAGTGACGATGGGATTCGTAAAATTTGATAATTGAACAGGGATATCAGTCGACATAGTAGATTGTTTTAAAATAACTACACCATGAGAATATACTTCTACATAGGTAGGTACAGGATAGGTGCTAAAGTACCACAAGTGCCCCTGAACAGTCCAGTGAACATTTAGACAGTTGTGGACCTAACGAATGCCACTAATTCAATTAACTCGGCCTCCTATTTCAAGTCCGAAACTGTCTAAATATTGAGTAACAATGCTAAATAAAAAGATGTAATAGGTCCCATGCACCTTTAGCAGTCCTTGAACTACCCCAAGTGCCCAAATATCTGGACAGTTGTGGCCCTAATGAATGCCACCAATTCAATTAACTCGGCTTACTGGTACCAAACTATTTAAAAAGTTAAGTAACAATACGAAAAAAAAGTTGTAGTAGGTCCATGCACCTTTAGCAGTCCGCGAACTACTACTACTAACTGCTAACTTGTAAACGGCTAATCCTTTAGTAACAGACTTGAGAATATTGTATGGGACAGACATGGAAATGTTTGTAAAGAACCTTCAATCCTCATGCCGATAATCTTTTAGATTCGAATAAAAACACATGGCACAGTTAAGTTGCTAAGTCATTTAAAACTCCCATAACCAAAGACAATAAGGAAAAATTCGAAAAGCATACGAAAGCTCCGATGACTCTTTATTTTTGCAAGCTTTTATTTAACTTCCAAAAACATTTCTTTGGCGTTTGAAGACTTTCACGCAACAGTATCATATTTTTCTTTTCGTTTACTTTCGACCCCTCGGGCTAGACAAGACAGAATCATTCAGAAGAGACATTGGATGGGTACACTTCGGAAATGGTATAATGAAAAGAGATGGAACTGTACATTTCTGTATTTTAGTAGTATGGTACCATCCCTACTTATACACTCTCTAGGTCCTGTAGACCTAGGTGTCAGGTGTAAGCGTAACTAGTTACCTTGAAATCGGTTACTTCTAATGTAAAACCCGCTTTGGAAGTTCACTCATTTGTCACTTGTTCTGGGAGTAAAAAGGACTTTACAAAGACAACCTTCTGTCCCTCCACATCCGATGGCAACACAAACTCGGGGCCGCCACCAAACAAATCTAATAAAGTGACGTCACGAAAAAGAAATTGCATTTTCCCTGTTACAGTGTATTGAAAAGAATGTTATTTCGTCTGGGGTAACGTTCCAATTTGTTAAGTTGAAATCTTAAGACAGAAACTCTTGAAGGAACGTTGGATTAACTCGTTCGATCTTTGAAGCAAGAAGTCTGATTAAACCAAATAGTTTGTAGAATGTATGAGAAGGGACGAGTCGGGTGATTTTGTTAGATAAAGTTAAAAAGAGACGACTAATATTACCTACATGAACAGTTGATACTACTGTAAAGTATTATTATGGGTACTTGATTGTTATTGACTGTTCGTATATATCTTATCTTAAAGATCTTATCCCTCTCTCTTTCCTTTAGCTTGCCATATATTATTACTTCCCAGAATTTTATCCTTATTAGCTACACTTTTGGATGGTGTAATAATACAGACTGTTTTTTTTTTCAAAATCAACTGGTTCGATTCCTGGGTAGGAAAAACGATTTTTCAAAAATCCAATGATGCAGTTTTAGTTTTCATCAAAATCGAGCTCGAGACTCCTTTCAGTATTTTTCGATATTCCCTATAGTTTCGGATTTGGCCCTAATGCACACTCAAAAAATTCAGCCTGTATAAGGACATGAAAAAGTCTTTGAATGACCGGCAGACTTAAACGCAACATTTTCAATGTTCTCACGTGATCATGTGGCAAGTTGACGTAGCATATAGGTATGTAATGCTACGGCCACAATACCGTAATATGGCAATAATTATGGCCATAATTGGTGTTGTTTCAGTTGGTTTTGTTTCAATTATGGCCATAATGATTGCCATATTACGGTAGTGTGGCCGTAGCATAAGTGAACCAGCCGGTCTATTCTGTCAAAATCTTACCGTCTAATCTTAGGTGGAGTGAGCGTGAAGTGAGCTGTCATTTCATCTTGTTTGTATAGATTGTCAGTTCACTTCACCTAAGCTTGCACGGTGAAATGTTTACATAATCGCCCTACAGCATCTGACATGAACCCAGTCCCTCACAATTTTTTTTTTGTAGCAATCGAACCGTTTTCCACTATTACCAACTAATGATACTAAGTAATGTAATTTAGTTTTAATACAAACTTTATACTTACCCACAAAATCATTTGTTTTCAGAATCAGAATCAGAATGCTTATTTGTAAACATAGGTCAAATTACAACAGTGTGCAAGATGATACAGATAGGTAGATCCTCTATGTTTTGCCCAGCGTACAAATACTATATTTAGTTAGTTAACATTTGCGTTGGAGAAGCAATGGACACAATGAACAAAACAATAAAAAATACTCCTACCTTTTATTTATGTTTAACAATATCTTAGCTTTATAGTTCAATACACCTTTTTTTGAGGATGGGAAATCATCAAATGACTCGATGACCCGCTCTGAGCTAAGCAGAAGAGAGTGTCAGACTCTTACTGACTAAAACCTATCCGTGTTCCTCCTAATGCTCTTTGCGTTACCCCAATCAATATCCTTACGAAATCAATTCTCCAAGAAAACCATTTCCACCACACCACACCACAGATAAACAATTTGATATTTTTTCGAGCTCTGTCTTTGAAGATAAGAGCGCCAAGCACACACTTAGGTATGTAAATGTCTGGAACTGTAGTATGACAGCTATTTCAGTACAAGTAGGTATTTCTTTACTAACTTTTGTTAAATAAATGTGTGTATCGACCAAAGGGCCTAGAACGAATATTTTGACATAGAGTAAAGTTCACATAACGAATATGAATGTGAAAAACTATCAACCCCAAAGTATTTTGGTTTAATTATATTATATACAATTTTTGTCATTTAAAACTATATCCATATATAGTATCTAATTCAAATCAATATTATTTGCGAAACGAGTATTGTAGCTATTGTAAAATGTTACGTTACGTCAAAAATGTTCGTGCTGAGGGGGTCCAGGGACAGAGACATTCTATTAGTAAATAGGTAGTGACATTTCTGTAGCCCAAGTCAATCTATTATAATTATATAAAAATAAACCCCTGCTTCCCTTGGTCACGATATCACGCGTGAACGGCTGGACCGATTTCGCTAATTCTTTTTCTGTTGTGTTTGTTATTGTCAGGAGAAGGTTCTTATGAAAGAAAACAATAATAAAATTGCGGGGTAGGTAGGTAGCCAGTTGACGGGAGCAAAGCCGCGGGGGACAGCTAAACCCATATAATTTTGACTTTTTGACAATTGTTAGGCTCCGCGCAAACCGGCCACCGACCACAGCCACTGGTGGCAACAACCTGTTTACATTATTTTTAACATATTTTGTATGGAATCGTCCACTCGCGAATCAGTGTCCGCGACACGTCACCGGTGGCGGCCACCGACCACTTCGATCTTCTACAGACTGTACTTCGATGAGTGTGCCCAAGAACTCCACGACCTCATCCTACCAGCCCCCTTCTAACATAGGACATCCAGACGCACAGCAATTTACCATCCCTACCTTGTTGCTATTCCGCCAATTCGCACTAAGCGTTTCCAAACGTCTTTTATAATGCGCATAGCAAAGGAGTGGAACTCTCTGCCTGCGTTTGTATTTCCAAACGCTTACAACCCTAATCTCTTCAAAGTTAGAGTGCACAGGCTCCTTCTGGGTAAGCTCGCTCCATTGTAGACTTTGTCTCTGTCATCTCTGACCTAGACTAGAGTCAAGAGCAAACCCATCACAAATAAAAAAAAATACCTTTGTTTGCGCGGTAGGTGCCAAAGGACGAAACGAACGACAGCCACCGGTGGCTGAGGTCAGTGGCCCGCTTTCACAGAGCCTTTCGGCTGTTGATTGTCAGTTTCCTAGAATCCATTATGCCTTTCCAATTAGGTTAAGGACTAATCTTTTTCATATGAAATTATATGATGTTTATTCGTTATATGTAGAAGACCTATTACAGCTTTTATCTGTGACCCTGAGAGATTTAAACGAAGAAAATTTTGAAAAGCAGATTAATTTGAGAACAATAGCGCGATCCCAGGAACATACACCATATAGCGGTAATTGACGTTAGATATAGCAGTGAATTTTATTTACAGGGCATTGACCGAGACATTCAACATTTCCCATTAAAACACCATGACTAATATATCCATAACCACTATCACTGAAGACCTTCAAACAAAAGGCATACCGATCCATGGTATCTTGGTGTCGCATATGAGATTCACTTGACAAATGCTGCCGCCTGCAAATTCCTGCATTGTTGAACTGCCCCGAACAGTGCTCTGTAATGAAAACCAGGGCCCGATCTAAGGGGCGGCAAGCCGGGCAAATGCCCAGAGCGGCAAAAATGAGGGACGGCAAAATTGAGGTTGCCAGGCCGACAAAACAGTACTTTTAAAGTTTTCTTTAAAAAAAAAACTACTTTAGCGGTAGTAAATGAATTTTTGTATGCTTGTTCAGAAGCCGTAGTAGACTAACGCATGTGAATATTATACTGTTAAAACAATATCACATATTATAATATCATCCCATCTTTGGAATAGCAATCTCATGACTAATATGGTGTTAGTGTAAAGGGCGGCGAATATTATTTTTGCCCGGAGCGGCTAAATAGCTAGATCGGGCCCTGTTGAATGCAATTAAATTGTAGTGCGTTGTTGTGAGCTGAGAATTGTAGGAACGGCGCTTTTCTTAGTTGTGAAGGAATGGTATTAAGTGGTTTGTTATTTATAAATTGAAATAGCTTTGGCTCACTGGAACGTACAACCAAGATAAACCGGGTAATAGGTAATCTACACGCGTACCTGTTGTCTTTTTTAGCCCATCGTTTTATTCAGATCCAGAAATATCTATGTTTAAAATATTTTTGTAAGAAGCAAAATTAGGTACAGCTTATTTTGAGCGTTTTGTAAAAAAAACACCAAGTCTGGTAAGTGAGGGAATATACTTCGTGTGTGCGCAAACAATTGTTTTTTAGGCGTACAATAATTATGCAATGAAAGAATACACACAGGTCAAATAACAAATTAAACGAAGAAAACAAACTCGTACGAACAGAAGCTCGTCCGTGTTGTCACACCCCCAATGTAGCATAGTCGTATCTATAGGAATCTCTCGCATCGATGACTTGTTTCCGCTGAGATGGACAGCTATGTTTATATTACGGTCAGGACCATTAGGCATTATTATTTTCCCTCAGCATTAAAACCAATTTGAATTTCAATTGGTAACATCGTTTACAGACAGCTTTTTGTCTTCAATTTACAGTATTTAGTGAAAATTGTGTCTAGAGCAAATAAAATGTACCTAAACAATCAAGACAGTGATTATTTGACTTGAATCACAAAATTGTTGGTTCCGAAAATTCGTAGAACTGTCTTAATTTAGTCTAGTTTATAGACGCGGTGTGTTAATTTGTAGAAGTAATTAATGTTTTAATCAATAAAACAGGTGCTTAAATAACCAGTACAGTAAATTTAACGTCAATTACTTATACGTTGTGACTCTGACAGCTTATAACAGAGTTTCAAACAGTCTAGTAAATCTATACATATAATAAAATCGTAGACTAACCGTGTCTGTACATTGAATATTTTTGCATGAAAATTACGCAGAAAACTCAGGAAAAAGGTATAAAACACAAAAATGCAATATTTGAAATTTTTGTCTGTTTGTCTGTTTGTCTGTGCGTTTGTGGGAGCATCACGCTTAAACCACAAATTAGATTGTAAATCTAAGTACTTAAAAATATTAAGTGATAACCCGAGTAACATTTAGCGTTTATTTCATCAAAATCGACCCACAAAATCAAAAGATATTGAATTTTTAAGTTTAGGAAGAAACTTCCTAATGTATTCTGATGAGTCAGAGCGTCATCTATTGAGAAAAATAAAATGCACGAAAAAATTGTTGAGTTATTTGTGAAACTTTTAATACGTGGCAAAATAAGAGTGATCATTTTATACCTTTTCGTTATTGATCGATACAATCGCTCCACAAAATCAAAATATATTGAATTTTTAGTTTAGTAAGAAACTTCCTTATATGTTCTGATTAGTCAGAGCGCCATCTATTGAGGAACCAAAAAATGCATGAAAGCATGAATGTTACACCAAAACACATTGATTGAGTTATTTGTGAAACTTTTAATACGTTGACGTAGTCTTCTATACATATTATAAAATCGTAGACTAACCGTGTCTATACATTGAATATTTTTGCATGAAAATTACACAGAAAACTCAGGAAAAAGGTATAAAACACAAAAATGCAATTTTTGAAATTTTTGTCTGATTGTCTGTGCGTTTGTGGGAGCATCACGCTTAAACCACAGATTAGATTGCAAATCTAAGTAGGTACTTAAAAATATTAAGTGATAACCCGAGTAACATTTAGCGTTTATTTCATCAAAATCGACCCACAAAATCAAAAGATATTGATTTTTTAAGTTTAGGAAGAAACTTCCTAAAGTATTCTGATGAGTCAGAGCGCCATCTATTGAGAAAAATAAAATGCACGAAAGCATTCAAAATTGTTGAGTTATTTGTGAAACTTTTAAGCGAAGTTCTGGACGGTTCGACTTGCGGATCAGGCCTGTAGGGTTCCGTACCAAAGTTGCTGTGCCGACGGGACCCTACTGCTAGGCCTCCGCGATTGATTCCGTTTAGAGCGAAGCAACGAACGGTTCGATTTGCGAAACAAGGCTAATAATAATAAATAAAAATCTTATATTTCAGACAGAGTCCATTTTTTGGTTAGTAGTTAGGTTTAGGTTTAGTTAGTAGTTTGGTTTTTTATAATAAGGTATCGTACCAAAGGTGGTCACGGTGACGGGAGCGATCGATTTTGGGAGGCTACTCTCTAAGTCCGAAGTCCGTAGTTTCGGGCTTAGTTGCGGACGTATTCTACTCCGTATCACCTACAGACTTACGATTAGTCCCGAACCCGAACTAAGAATGAATGACAACACGATTTCACAGTAACTGTCAAATCGTGTTATCATTAGTTCTCATTGGTTAGGTGATACGGAGTGGAATATTTTTTTTTTTACAATAGATGGGCATACGTTTGACCACTATCTCACCTGATGGTAAGCGATGATGCGGTCGAAGATGGAGCACGTTTGCCTAGAAGCAACCTATTCACTTTTGTCTTAAAGACTCCCAGGTTGCCCGCAACTAAGTTTTTAATTCGTGCTAAGTATCAGACGGTTCGATTTGCGAGCAAAGGCAAATTATAGGGTTCCGTGCCAAAGTTGCTAATGGGACCCTATTATTTAAGCCTTCGCGTACGATTTTGATTCGTGCGAACCAAGTCGATTTTAAGGGTTCCGTACCAAGTTTGCTAACGGAACCCTTTTTATTAATAAGTCACCGCTGTCTGTCTTCCTTCAGTTTATGCGTTTTATTTCTGTCTCGCTAAAATAAAAAATGTCTTCTAGAAAAAGGTCGAATCTTTCACAATATAGCAAAATTCTTAATCTTCTTAATATATTTAAAACAAAGTCGGGTTTGTTCGAACACTTTTTTAACTCGAGAACGGCTCGACCGATTTTCATAGTTTTTGTGTTTTTGGATTAGTCTTCGTCCAGAATAGCATAATAAGAATTAAAATACAAAATAAAAAGAGTAGGTAGGTAGGGTAGGTAGGTAGGATAGGTAGGTAGGGTAGGTAGGGTAAGTAGGGTAGGTAGGGTAGGTAGGTAGGTAGGTAGGTAGGGTAGGCAGGTAGGGTAGGTAAGGTAGGGTAGCTATGGTAGGTAGGGTAGCTATGGTAGGTAGGATAGGTAAGTAGGTAGAGTAGGTAGGTAGGGTAGGTAGGTTAGGGTCGGTAGGTAGAATAGCCAGTTGACGGGAGCGAAGCCGCGCGGGTCAGCTAGTAAGATAATAAATTAATAATAATGGATAAGTTTTGTATTGAGTTATTGAAACAAATTGGGTGTCTTGTTGGCAGAGTAGGAAAATTAATATATTTTTACTCAACTAAAACTTTTAATGTATCAAAAAATCGAAATAAATGTTGATAGGTTTATAACAGTGCGATTCCGTAATCATCTCACCGTGTAAGCTTAGGTGAAGTGAACATAAATCCGTCAGACCTTGCAAAATAAAAAGACAATAGCCGCCGACCCACATGTGGGACGGCCGGGCCTGACGGATGAAGTGAGTGGTCAATCCATGCAAATAAGATGGAATGACAGTTCATCTCACGCTCGCTCCATATAAGTTTACACAATGACCTGCCTCTCTCTTCTGTCGACGTCTCACCGTGTAAACTTTAGGTGGAGTGAACGACAACTGAGCTGTCATTCTTGTTTGTATGGTTTGACAGCTCACTTGTCGTTCACTTCGCCTAAGTTTTCACTTGACATGTCTACAGAATCGCACTGCAGTTGACAGAATAGCACTGCTGTAATACCAAAATTATATAACCATAATATTTGAATAAAAAACAAATCAGTAACAGCCATAAAATCGGTCTGACAAAAATATAAAAGATATTCAAAATTCAATACCGATTAAAAAGTCACAAAAATATTTACACCAAAAAAAATATCAACATCACTATCGGGGAACAAATTGTCAATTTGCGCATTGACATACCAAATCGTAGCGTCGACAGAAAAGATGCATCGGTAAAGTTTGCAGGTACTGTTGACACGTCCGCCGCAGTCCAATTAGCATTGATTTGTATGCTGTCCGTACCGTCAGCTGGTGTTTGCTTTGCTAAAACCCAGTATCGATAATGCTGAACTTTGATATTTTTAATATTTTATGCGGAAAAAGTGTGTGATTCAAGTTGGATTTGCTTTTTTGAAATGTAGTTTTTTTAAGACTTTTTAAAAAATATGAACGCAAGCTTAACTTATAATTATTTTTATTTATAAACGCTGTTTTATATTTTGTTGTAGATGTCTTTTTACAAATCTTGTTTGACGTTCATTACCTTCAGATTAATGTACCTATTCATGTCACTTGCTCACGGCTTTTATTAATCTCCTATATTATAACTATTGATAGCAGCTGTTAGTTTATCTGGGAAACTACCCAGATAAACTAACAGCTGCTATCAACAGTTTCTATAACGATTTTTGTGTTGACCTCGCGAATGTGGCACCATTTGCAAATTCGCGCCGATTTTAATTTAGGAACCTCAAAGATTGTTGCGACTTTCCGACTGATATAAAAAAAAAACAAAAAAAGTGTGTTCAATCCCTATTGTACTGTTTCTCGCAAATGTGTAGAAAAACGTTGTACGAAAATTGGTTTTTACAAACTCGTGACTATCGTCTACGTGTTTGTAAAAGCCAACTTACCGCACTAGTATCATAAAAAACTATTTTGGAGCTAACAGGTGCAACTGAAGACGATAGCGCTATCGTTTTGATAATAATACTCAAAATAATTTTACTAATTAAATTCGGAGCAATTAAGTGCAAGCAGCACCTCACTAATTGAATAAACACAAAAAATAAGGTGAAACGTAACATTATTTTTACGTAAACTGTACCATACCGCAGGACCGGTCGTTGTGGCGACGCTTGGGGAGGCCTATGTCCAGCAGTGGACGTCTTTCGGCTGATGTGATGATGATGATGATGCATGATGATGACCATACCTTAATTTACGTACCATAGTGTGTCTTCTATTCTAAAAATTGAACTTCACTAAATAATGCATAGTAATCCATTAGATATTATAGCTAGAAAAATCTTATCCTATTGCCATTATAAACTCGAAAACAACTGAACGGATTTTGATGAACTTTACAGTAATACATGAGGAGCTTATATATTGCATTAAAACATCATGCTACTGTCACCAAAATCTAAGAAGTCCGATTTGACAGCTGAGTACAGAGAGATAGAAGATTGCTTTACCACTAAGTGCGAAATAGATTTATTCAAATCAAATCGTATATTTCAAATAAACCATTTACAGGCACTTTTGAATTGTCAAGGTCGGTTAGTCCAAATGATGAAGCTATTTGCACGTTCCAAAGCGTAGATCTCTATGGAGAAGAACGTGCAAGAAACTCTACAGACACTCTTTTAAAAATAATAAATTGTTACAAAGTTTTGTTTACATCAAGTTAAAATTATACAAACATGTGAGAACGATGTAAAAGACGAGCAGGATAAAAGCGTCCGGTAAAAAAGGAACAATTCAAAGAAATATTTAAAATAAACCATGGCAATTGAGAAATGACCAGTCCCAACTGACAGCGCCCGTTCACGAACATGACGCATGCGCTAGCACCATTCGGCTCAACCATTTTGAAGGGAGCCAAATGATCCAACGCATACGCCACCATCAGCTAGACTTTTGAGTGAGCATGACACTCCCAACCGCCAGGGTACATTCAAGTCAAAAACAAACCTAAAACTGATAGCTATAGCTTAAGTTTAAGGTACACAGTACTCACAAATGTGCCGTTAAAATGGATGTAATTTTACATTTCTAAATAAATTGAGTCTATACAATGTTCCTTTAAACTAATTTGTACGACAACAGAGGATACCAATAACAGTATAGTTACATCTACCAATTCTACCATGAACCAGGTATCTTCTTGCTCTCGCATAGCTAATTTTAATAAAGGGGCTAAGCAGAAATCCTTTAAATTATTCTATCAGAATATTCAAGGCTTTTCTTCAAAACAGCTGGAAATAGAGTTATTTTTAGAAAAAACAATGTTTGACATTATTTGTTTCACTGAGCATTGGTTAAAGGATTTTGAAATGTTGATTAATTACGAGAATTATAGTGTGGGAAGTTCTTTTAACCGAAAGACAATGCTACGTGGGGGTTCACTAATATTAGTAAAAAAATGTATTAAATTTAAAACCCGTAAAGACATAGTTAACTTGTCTGTTGAACATAGCATTGAGCTGTCCTGTGTTGAGCTAGATAAGCATGTCATAGTGTGCGTTTACAGACCCCCTAATTATCTGAACTACGCTATATTTGAGTCAGTGATGGAAGATGTATTGGCAAAACTTGCAACTGGTAATAAACTAGTAATCATCTGTGGAGATTTTAATATTAATATCTTAGAAAACAATTCAGATAGCTGTAGATTATTAAATCTCTTTAAATCATTCAATTTGTCTAATGTGTTCATAGAACCAACCCGTACAACTACAACTACTGCTACATGTATTGATAATGTTTTTTGTTGTGCCAACTACTTAGAGAAAGCCATTGTAAATTACCTTCCTTCTGATCACAGTGGGCTACTGGTATCTTTTGAGTCCAACATTCCAATTCAACAAGTGCAAATACAAACTAGACCAATAACATCCGGTAATTTAAATAAATTTAACCGCACTTTAATCGGGAAGTTAAGTGATTGGAACCTTACAATGAATAATGCTAATATTTTGTATACAGATTTTTTTTCTTTAGTCCAAACCGAATTCAATAATACTTTTAAAAAGAAAACTAAAACTATCTGCCCTAAGTTTTTATTTAGTGACTGGGCAACTAAAGGACTCCGAAAAAGTAGGGAAAGACTTTATGAGTTGTATGGCCTTAAGCCTTTTATTAACACTGAGACTTTTAATAAGTATGTAGCTACCTACTCAAAGATTTATAAAAACACTTGTAAGGTAGCTAAGGCTTTATATATAAGTAATAAGGTAAAAACAGCAGACAATAAAATAAAGACGGTTTGGAAAATTATAAACAATGAAACAAATAGGAACAAAAGACATAACACTGATTACGGATTGGAGACTTCTCATGGACTTATTAGCGATAACAAACAAGTTGCTCAAGAATTTGTAAATTTCTTTACGAGTATCCCTATTAAAACTACTGAAGCCTTAAATTCCTCGCCTTCACTTGCTTTTGATTTATTACAGGCGAACGTTTCAGCCAGCCCGACTGAATTTAATTTTAAACATATAAACCCCATAGTAGTAATAAAAGCTTTTAAACAAATCAAAATTAAATTGACCGAAGATCTATGGGGATTGTCTATCAAAGTTTGTACCTCAATCATCGAGACTGTAGCGCCGTACTTAGCTATAATATTTAATTTGTGTGTGGATCAAGGAGTTTTTCCGGACCTAATGAAATTCAGTAAGGTGATACCACTTTTTAAATCTGGGGATAGTAAAGACACAAATAATTATAGACCAGTATCTGTGTTGCCAGTGTTTAGTAAGGTATTTGAAAAAGTGATGCTAAATCAGATGCTTAATCATTTTAACACGAATAACATCTTTCATGATAAACAGTATGGTTTCACCAAGGGACGTTGTACAACTGACGCTGGTGTTACCTTACTAAAGCACATCTTTAATGCGTGGGAGGACGCACAGGATGCCATAGGTGTCTTTTGTGATCTCTCGAAGGCGTTTGATTGTGTTGATCACGATACATTACTCCTGAAGCTCGGGCATTACGGACTGGTCAAAACAGCGTTAAACTTGGTCAAATCTTATTTGAATGATAGACGGCAATTGGTTCAAATAAACGGTGTCAATTCGTCGGGATTAAACGTGATAATGGGCGTTCCCCAGGGCTCGATTTTGGGTCCTTTCTTGTTTTTGGTATATATCAATGATTTACCCTATTTATTGCAACAAAAACTTGATATGGTGCTGTTTGCCGACGATACCTCCTTAATTTTTAAGATAAATAGACAGACAGACAATGTTGATATCATAAATAATGCCCTAATGCAAGTCCAAAATTGGTTCACGGCGAATAATTTGGTTTTGAATGAAAAGAAAACGAAATGTATAAGATTTTCTTTACCCAATGTCAAAAGCAGTGATTGTGACATAGTATTGAACAGGGAAAAACTAGAATTTGTCGATAAAACGGTTTTCCTGGGAATTACGCTTGACCCAAGGCTACAATGGGGCCCTCATATAACATCTCTTTCTGGACGGCTAAGTTCAGCAGCTTATGCTGTTAGGAAAATCCGCCAATTAACGGATGTCGATACCGCGAGACTGGTCTATTTTAGTTACTTTCACAGTATCATGTCTTACGGTATTTTACTATGGGGACGGGCTGCAGACATTGAGTCTATTTTTATTCTGCAGAAAAGAGCCATCAAAGCGATATACAATCTCCGCCGGCGCGATTCTCTAAGGGAACTGTTTAAGAATATTAACATCATGACGGTACCTTGTCAATACATTTACGAAAACATCATGTATGTCAGAAAGAATTTACATCTTTTTAGTAAAAGAGGCGACAGACATAATTATGGTACTAGAAATAGGGATCAATTAGTTCAACCAGGTTTCAGACTGGCTAAAGTTGCCTCATCTTTTATGGGGTACTGTTTAAAATGTTATAATAAGATACCTCCCCATATATTAGAACTTAATGAGACAAAATTTAAATCTTGTATTAAACGCACACTATGCAGGCAAGCATATTATAAGTTGGGGGATTATATTGAAGATAAAAATGCTTGGCTGAATGCTGGTCCGGCTCCACAGCCACTAGGGCGCACAAAATAATCTGTTAGCATTTGGAAACATTGTTGGACCGGCTGAAGATTGTAAAAAAAAAAAAAACTATTTGCATTGTATAGACTCAATTTTATTTAGCAATGTATAATTTCATCCATTTTAACGGCACATGTGTGAGTACTGTGTACCTTAAACTTAAGCTATAGCTATCAGTTTTAGGTTTGTTTTTGACTTGAATGTACCCTGGCGGTTGGGAGTGTCATGCTCACACAAAAGTCTGGCTGATGGTGGCGTATGCGTTGGATCATTTGGCTCCCTTCAAAATGGTTGAGCCGAATGGTGCTAGCGCATGCGTCATGTTCGTGAACGGGCGCTGTCAGTTGGGACTGGTCATTTCTCAGTTGCCATGGTTTATTTTAAATATTTCTTTGAATTGTTCCTTTTTTTCCCGGACGCTTTTATCCTGCTCGTCTTTTACATCGTTCTCACATGTTTGTATAATTTCAACTTGATGTAAACAAAAACTTGTAACAATTTATTATTTTTTAAAAGAGTGTCCGTGGAGTTTCTTGCACGTTCTTCTCCATAGAGATCTACGCTTTGGAACGTGCAAATAGCTTCATCTTGTTGGACTGACCGACCTTGACAATTCAAAAGTGCCTGTAAATGGTTTATTTGAAATATACGATTTGATTTGATTTGATTTGCAAATATTGTTTTTTACAATCTTCAGCCGGTCCAACAATGTTTCCAAATGCTAACAGATTATTTTGTGCGCCCTAGTGGCTGTGAAGCAGGACCAGCATTCAGCCAAGCATTTTTATCTTCAATATGATCCCCCAACTTATAATATGCTTGCCTGCATAGTGTGCGTTTAATACAAGATTTAAATTTTGTCTCATTTAGTTCTAATATATGGGGAGGTATCTTATTATAACATTTTAAACAGTACCCCATAAAAGATGAGGCAACTTTAGCCAGTCTGAAACCTGGTTGAACTAATTGGTCCCTATTTCTAGTACCATAATTATGTCTGTCGCCTCTTCTACTAAAAAGATGTAAATTCTTTCTGACATACATGATGTTTTCGTAAATGTATTGACAAGGTACCGTCATGATGTTAATATTCTTAAACAGTTCCCTTAGAGAATCGCGCCAGCGGAGATTGTATATCGCTTTGATGGGTCTTTTCTGCAGAATAACAATAGACTCAATGTCTGCAGCCCGTCCCCATAGTAAAATACCGTAAGACATGATACTGTGAAAGTAACTAAAATATACCAGTCTTGCGGTATCGACATCCGTTAATTGGCGGATTTTCCTAACAGCTTAAGCTGCTGAACTTAGCCGTCCAGAAAGAGATGTTATATGAGGGCCCCATTGTAGCCTTGGGTCAAGCGTGATTCCCAGGAAAACCGTTTTATCGACAAATTCTAGTTTTTCCCTATTCAACACTATGTCACAATCACTGCTTTTGACATTGGGTAAAGCAAATCTTATACATTTCGTTTTCTTTTCATTCAAAGCCAAATTATTCGCCGTGAACCAATTTTGGACTTGCATTAGGGCATTATTTATGACTAGTTGACGTCACGCGGTTTCACTTCTTGTTCTGCAGCTTCACTGGCAAGTTTCTTCAGTAAAATAAAGAGAGAATTAAAAAATCAAAAAACCCGACTGCAAAAAAAGTCAACTTATAAACAAGTAGTGGGAGTCACGCGGTTTCACCCGCGTAGTTCCCGTTCCCGTGTGAGTACGGGGATAAAATATGCTACTCCCTGCCTATGCTACTCTACTAGCCTATGTTACTCCCTGATAATGTAGCTATCCATTGCTGAAAGAATTTTTCAAATCGGTCCAGTAGTTTCGGAGCCTATTCATTTCAAACAAACAAACAAATCCTTCCTCTTTATAATATTAGTGTAGATATCAACATTGTCCGTCTGTCTATTTATCCTAAAAATTATGGAAGTATCGTCGGCAAACAGCACCATATCAAGTTTTTGTTGCAATAAATAGGGTAAATCATTGATATATACTAAAAACAAAAAAGGACCCAAAATCGAGCCCTGGGGAACGCCCATTATCACATATAATCCCAACGAATTGACACCGTTTATTTGAACTAATTGCCGTCTATCATTCAAATAAGATTTGACCAAGTTTATCGCTGTTTTGACCAGTCCGTAATACCCGAGTTTCAGGAGTAATGTATCGTAATCAATGCAATCAAACGCCTTCGAGAAATCATAAAAGACACCTATGGCTTCCTGTGCGTCCTCCCACCCATTAAAGATGTGCTTTAGTAAGGTAACACCAGCGTCAGTTGTACAACGTCCTTTGGTGAAACCATACTGTTTATCATGAAAGATGTTATTCGTGTTAAAATGATTAAGCATTTGATTTAGCATCACTTTTTCAAATACCTTACTAAACACTAGCAACACAGATACTGGTCTATAATTATCTGTGTCTTTACTATCCCCAGATTTAAAAAGTGGCATCACCTTACTGAATTTCATTAGGATCGGAAAGACTCCTTGATCCACACACAAATTAAATATTACAGCTAAATATGGCGCTACAGTCTCGATGTGATGGTCAATTTAATTTTGATTTGTTTAAAAGATTTTATTACTACGATGGAGTTTATATGTTTAAAATTAAATTCAGTCGGGCTGGCTGAAACGTTCGCCTGTAATAAATCAAAAGCAATTGAAGGCGAGGAATTTAAGGCTTCAGTAGTTTTAATAGGGATACTCGTAAAGAAATTTACAAATTCTTGAGCAACTTGTTTGTTATCGCTAATAAGTCCATGAGAAGTCTCCAATCCGTAATCAGTGTTATGTCTTTTGTTCCTATTTGTTTCATTGTTTATAATTTTCCAAACCGTCTTTTTATGTCTCTTTCATGCTTACTAGTAAAGCAATATTGTATCCTGCTGTCAAAGCGGGCTTTTTATTTTTTGACAGCTATACTTCCATAAACTATACTATTATAAACGTGAAAGTTTGTGAGGATAGACGAATGGAAGTTTGTTGCTTATTACAGGTAATTTTGATGAAACTTTACAGTGTAAAATAGCAAACACATCAAAATGGTTTGTGGAGTGGTGTAACGACCTAAATACATTATTACAAAAATACGGAGCCCAAAAACATTCACCCTTTTTTCCCCTGTGGGTAGTTGCTATATTTATCATTTAAAATTTAATTAAAATTAATCAACAACTCGATAAAGTTAATAAATGTATGCATTTACATGCTAACCTAGAGTACCCACCAGTTTAGTGTTTTCACCAAGATCATATATTCCGGACCACAAAGAAACACCCAAAGAAGCACACAATGGAAGCACTGAAGGTCTCACTGTCAGATATGATGACACTGTTCCAAAACAGGATGTCAAACTTTGAGGCAGAATTACAGAAAAACCCTACGGGCACATCTTGCAGCACAGATGGTAACCCATCTGTGCTGCAAGATGTGCCCGCAGCAGACTTCGTTTCATTCAAGAAGTTCATCCTTGATGCATTGAGCTGTCTTCAACGTCAGTTAGGGGCATTAGCTCAAGGAGTGGACAACCTCGAGATGCGGAGTCGGCGGAAGATGGTTCTGCTGCATGGTGTCACGGAGCAGGCCAAGGAGGATACTGCGCAGGTGGTAGCAGAAGTTGTGCGGTGTCACCTCAAGCTGCCAGATTTTACTATTGCGGATGTCGGACGCGGAAAATCACTCCCTTACCGAAAAAGGTAAATCCTACATCTTTTTCCGAATACCGTCCTATTTCCATCTTGCCTTTCCTATCCAAAGTCCTCGAACGCCTTGTCCACAATCAGCTCAGTGCTTTTCTTTGTAAGAATAGTCTGCTGAATCCTTATCAATCCGGATTTCGTCCTGGTCATAGCACCGCTTCAGCATTAGTGAACGTAACCGATGATATACGACTAGGCATGGAGCGCGATAATCTGACGGTTCTTTGCTTGCTAGATTTTAGTAATGCCTTCAAAACTGTCGATTTTGACATCTTGCTTGGCATACTTCGCTCGCTTAACATATCTCCGACGGTGATTGACTGGTTTCGCAGTTACCTGTATGGCCGCCGGCAACGTATATGCATAGAAGAATTTAACTCTTCCTGGTGTTATACAACTGCCGGTGTACCTCAGGGTGGCGTTTTATCTCCCTTACTCTTCGCAATATTTATAAACGCAAAAACCTTCTCTCATCCTACCACCTTTATGCAGACGATTTGCAAATCTACCAACAAGCTATCCTTGCAAACTTAGTTGATGCAATGAATGCAATAAACAAGGATTTGGCTACAATTTGTGAGTGGAGTGAGGCCAATGGTCTGCGGGTTAATCAATCAAAGACCCAAGTCATTGTTGTAGGTAGCTCTAGGATGTTTCCGAAAGTAAATTGGTCACAACTTCCCCAGGTTCAGTTTAATGGAACTACAATTCCTTTAAGTGAGAAAGTTAAGAATCTTGGGGTTTGGATCGATAAACATTTGTCTTGGGGTCCACAGCTCCAGGACGTAAGCCGAAAAATCTTTGCATCTGCCAGGTCCCTTAGACGATTGCGGAACTTCCTTCCTACTGCCACTAAAACTGCGCTTGCACAGTCCCTTCTGCTTCCCATCCTTGACTATGCTGATGTCAGTTATCTCGATCTCACTCAGGCACAACTAGATAAACTTGAGCGTCTTCAAACCTTTGTATAAGATTTATATTTGGCTTGCGCAAATATGATCACATTTCTGAATTTCGGACAAAACTCAAGTGGCTTCCCATACGTCTTCGCCAGGATTCTCATATTTTATTTCTGCTCTACAGTATTCTGTTCAATCCCACAACCCCCTCTTACCTTAAAGAACGATTCAAGTTCCTTCATGACACACATAATAGATATCTGAGGTCATCGGAAAACTTGAGACTAGAAATGCCGATGCATTCCACCACCGTCTATGACAATTCTTTCACGATTCAAGCGGTGAGGTTATGGAATGCCTTGCCTGTGTCGATAAGGCGGGCTCAAACTTTGTAAATTTTTAAAACTTTGGTCAAGAACCACTATCTCTCTTTAGAGCGTTTGTTACTAGAGTTCTCTGCTATTGTTTCACAATTTTCATTGTATAAATTTATCTATTTAGTATGTATAAATAGTACACCTAAGACTACCTACAGTACTGTATCTCCTTTTTCTCTTTAGAATCCATCCAAAGGTTGTCTTGAGAAGATCGCTTTTAGCGATAAGGCCGCCCATTGTGTCACCCTATGTAATGTTTCTCATCTATCTTTTCTGTAACTTATATGGTGTACATAATAAAGAGTATTCTATTCTATTCTATTCTTTATTTAACCAGTTTACGAAGTAACACGGGTGCAAACAAATGAATGTTGAATAGCTATTTCCCACTTGATTGGCCGTCCATAGCCGCTGTAGAGTGTAGACACATGGACACTAATGAAAATCTAACAACGTGATGCAACAACACTGCCTGCCAACACTGTGGCAAACTTTCGAACTAGCTTTTTGAGGCTTGTTTCACACGTTAATATGTTTCACCACAACACACCTCACCATCGCGACAAAAGGTGTTGAAGCTGCATAGTGTCGCTGCGGCTTCTTGCGGTTGCTTTGTGATATCTACAAAATGTGGATGTGCTTGCGATGTGGCCGGCCGCTAGTCCCGGCAAAATGTGGTCCATGTGAAATTAACTATTAATTTGTGTGGTTATGGTAAACATATGAAACAAGCCTTAGGTAGGTAGTTTTTTTTTTTCATGAAATTATGAATGGTTTTATGGATATACATAGATAAGACATTTGCGATTATCAAAAAAAAAAAACACAGCCACTGTACAAGAACAAGTTCTATATCTGGTCATTTTTTTTCTTTTAATTCCTATGAAAACGCGTTTTCGCTTCGATACGTTTTTGCATATCATACATATATACTGAATGTAGTGAAGGATTTTTCAACACACTTATTCGAAAACTGCAAGCTTCCACACAACTTTTAGGTACGCAATGAATGTAATTCGCACTCGTGCGAATGGCCACTAGGCCGGCTCCAACCTATTAATATTTTTTACTATATCAGGCTCGTCGCCGGACAGTTCCCACACACTGAGAGCTAGGCCACCTCCAATAAAATTGAGCGCACATTTCTCACAATAATTTGTTCCTAAACATTATATTCATGAAATTTTATGTTTTTTACAAGTGTGTTGAAAAATGCCGTTTAATACACCAGGGCATTTGTCAATGTAGTCTCTACTCCACAATCGCCACACTGTCAGCTCGGATGTTTATTCCGCCTTTGCTACAGGGCAAAGTTTTCCCACTTGCATCAAAATGTATTATTTTTTTAGGCAGCAAAATAGATCATCGTGTCATATTTATAATAATTTATACGTCGCGTAAGCACTCACATTGCGAACGTAATCTCTTAGCCATATTTTACGAAACCTGGCTTCAGAAGGAGTTTTCTGCTCTACCACACGTAAGTCTACCTCCATCGTTAATGTCACATAAATCTATTAACACAGCTCGAAGTCCATATTTCACATCGACTGGTGTGAGCTCGAACAAGCTCCAGAGGATTGACTTTGATAAATTATGTGTCTATCAATAATCTTCTAACAGACGTGCGTGTTAGGAATATTTTCTGTGGATGGATATTAGGTATTTGGAAAAGGTACCTTGTAGTAGGCGATATAATAAACAATAAACAGATAAATGTGCAACAGCGGTCATTGACTCACATACGATTGATTTTCTTAATATCAAACACAGAAATCTATTTATTACTTTGATGTATTAAGCTGAACAGTTTGTTTGATTGCTTGAACGCGCTAATCTCAGGAACTACTGGTCCGATTCGAAAAATTCTTTCAGCGTTGGATAGCCCATTTATCGAGGAAGGCTATATTTCATTACGCTAAAATTAATAGGAGCGGAGTAGATGAAGTTGCGCGGGTCAACTAGTGAAAACATAAAGCTAGCGTGTATCGACTTCTATCGTGATCCTTTACATTCCCTAGTAATGAAAAACGGTAAATAATTTATTGTTCGGGTATCCACAACGGGATATTAAGGAAAGGTCAATGTACTTTATGGCAAGTTTATCTGGCGACTACAATAGTAGCTACATTAATTTTTGCTGTTACAGAAAGGTTTTCTTCGCGTGTGCGGTTTCTTGAAAGATGTTGGAATATTTGTAGCAGCAGTAAGCATTGAATTGATGATTATGAAAATGTTTATTTATGTGCAAAATTTTACTTAAATTGGGACTTTTGAAGTCGTAACTTTGCCGTGAATAATATGGATAAAACGTTTTCTTTCAGTTACAGAACAAAGAAGATACATTGTTTATACATACAATCTGATTCCAGTCTTGCCAAATAGGTACTACCGTGTTACTCAGTTAATGGGTTTTGGAGGTGTGTTAGGCAGCCGCTCCACGTAAAATACTGGTATTCAGCCGAATCCGCTTCGACTGGAAGCCGACCCCAATATAGATGGGAAAAGGCTAGGCAGATGAATACATGCAAACATTAGCATTTCAGTGGGCAGTAACTACATACGTACATTATTTTACATGTAACTGTATTTTCCTAGTATAATTTTCTCAACACACTGAGTTGATGAAGACAAGGTAAAAGATAATTATAACCGTAATGCTTGAAACCTAAAAGATTTGTTATATGTAAGAAGCTAGTGGAATACATCTATCGTCTCAAGTAGGTATCTATGTAGTCGATGACCACCATAAATAAATTACAATGTAGTACGTACCTACATGAGCTCATTTAACAAGTGTCAGTTAAATACAAAACCGGTCAAGAGCGAGTCGGACTCGCGCACTGAGGGTTCCATACCACCATATAAAACATGAAATGTTTATAAATTTTCATCGGCAAGGTCTCTATTCGTCAGAGAATTTTAACACTGCGGTCATACTGCGTTGTATATTAGATCAGCGCCATCTCTTGAGTGCTAGTCGAACTAATGTCATTTTTGTTGATGTTTTCTGAAAAAGTGTGCTATTTAGAGACATCGTTTTATTTTTCCGGTAAACTTTACATAAACTTTATCACAGAATAATTTCAGATTTTTCTCTATGCTAACTTCGGAGATAAGGGGAATGGTAAATTATTTTTTCACATTTTTCGTCAAAGTCGTAATACAAATATGCATTTTAATTTTTTTCTTATTTGCAAACTAGCTGACCCGCGCGGCTTCGCTCCCATCAACTGGCTATTCTACCTACCGACCCTAACCTACCTACCCTACCTACCTACTCTACCTACTTACCTATCCTACCTACCATAGCTACCCTACCTTACCTACCCTACCTACCTACCTATCCTACCTACCTACCCTACCTACGTACTCTTTTTTTGTATTTTAATTCTTATTATGCGAAGTTCGAACAAACCCGACTCTGTTTTAAATATATTAAGAAGATTAAGAATTTTGCTATATTGTGAAAGATTCGACCTTTTTCTAGAAGACATTTTTTATATTAGCGAGACAGAAATAAAACGCATAAACTGAAGGAAGACGGGCAGCGGTGGCTTATTAATAAAAAGGGTTCCGTTAGCAAACTTGGTACGGAACCCTAAAAATCGACTGGGTTCGCACGAATCAAAATCGTACGCGAAGGCTTAAATAATAGGATCCCATTAGCAACTTTGGCACGGAACCCTATAATTTGCCTTGGCTCGCAAATCGAACCGTTTGATACTTAGCACGAATTAAAAACTTAGTTGCGGGCAACCTGGGAGTCTTTAAGACAAAAGTGAATCGGTTGCTTCTAGGCAAACGTGCTCCATCTTCGACCGCATCATCGCTTACCATCAGGTGAGATAGTGGTCAAACGTATGCCTATCTATTGTAAAAAAAAAAATCCACTTCGTATCACCTAACCAATGAGAACTAATGATAACATGATTTGACAGTTACTGTGAAATCGTGTTGTCATTCATTCTTAGTTCGGGTTCGGGACTAATCGTAAGTCTGTAGGTGATACGGAGTAGCATACGTCCGCAACTAAGCCCGGAACTACGGACTTCGGACTTAGAGAGTAGCCTCCCAAAATCGATCGCTCCCGTCACAGTGACCACCTTTGGTACGGTACCTTATTATAAAAAACCAAACTACTAACCTAAACTAAACCTAAACCTAACTACTAACCAAAAAACTGGCCAAGTGCGAGTCGGACTCGCGTGCAAAGGGTTCCGAACGAATTAAATTTTTTTAACATGGTAAAGATCTATTATCTCCAATTTTTTCAAAATTTTAGGCTCCGTAGTTTCGGAGATAAGGGGGGGAATGGTTATTTTTCGTCTAATTTCTTGAATAACTTTTAAATTATTTATTTTAAAATTATGAAAAAATATAATTAAACCCTGCACAGTAAGTCCTTTCATTTGATATGTCACACGATATTGTTCAAAAAACTTTTTTCTTTAATTTTCTAGTTTGACCCCCAAAAGTGACCCCCTTACTAAAAATTTAATAATTTACGTAACGCGTCCGTGTTTGGGTCATAGAAGTCCATATGTGTACCAAATTTCAACAGAATCGGTTCAGTGGATCCGGAGAAAACTGGCTGTGACAGACGGACAGACAGACAGACACCCGAGTGATCCTATAAGGGTTCCTTTTTTTCGGAACCCTAAAAATGGACTCTGTCTGAAATATAAGATTTTTATTTATTATTATTAGCCTTGTTTCGCCAATCGAACCGTTCGTTGCTTCGCTCTAAACACCCCGGCTACTCTCTAACGAAACCCGTAGTTTCGGGCTTAGTTGCGGGCGTTCGTATTCTACTCCGTATCACCTACAGACTTACGATTAGTCCCGAACCCGAACTGAGAATGAATGACAACACGATTTCACAGTAACTGTCAAATCCTGTTATCATTAGTTCTCAGTGGTTAGGTGATACGAAGTAGAAAATGCCCGCCCGAAACTAAGCCCGAAACTACGGATTTCGTTAGAGAGTAGCCCCCCTGAATCAATCGCGGAGGCTTAGCAGTAGGGTCCCGTCAGCACAGCACCTTTGGTACGGAACCCTACAGGCCTGATCCGCAAGTCAAATCGTCCAGAACTTCGCAAAACTAAATCAGTTTAAGACTCTACGATAAATGCACTTTAAACGAAACCAGCACAACTCAGAGATTTAACCAATTATGGTCCCTAACAGTTTAAGACCTTTCAGAGACCAAACCGAAATTCGCCATCTATCGACCATGTAAACTGACAAAATATTTGGCAGCGGAAGACGTTAAATAAGAAGCCCGTATGTAACGGTAAATAACGATAAGGTATTAAAATGTTTACTTTTATTTTGCTACGTCTACGTATTAAAAGTTTCACAAATAACTCAATCAATGTGTTTTGGTGTAACATTCATGCTTTCATGCATTTTTTGGTTCCTCAATAGATGGCGCTCTGACTAATCAGAATACATAAGGAAGTTTCTTACTAAACTAAAAATTCAATATATTTTGATTTTGTGGATCGATTGTATCGATCAATAACGAAAAGGTATAAAATGATCATTCTTATTTTGCCACGTATTAAAAGTTTCACAAATAACTCAACAATTTTTTCGTGCATTTTATTTTTCTCAATAGATGGCGCTCTGACTCATCAGAATACATTAGGAAGTTTCTTCCTAAATTTAAAAATTCAAAATCTTTTGATTTTGTGGGTCGATTTTGATGAAATAAACGCTAAATGTTACTCGGGTTATCACTTTATATTTTTAAGTACTTAGATTTGCAATCTAATCTGTGGTTTATGCGTGATGCTCCCACAAACGCACAGACAAACAGACAAACAGACAAACAGACAAAAATTTCAAAAATTGCATTTTTGTGTTTTATACCTTTTTCCTGAGTTTTCTGTGTAATTTTCATGCAAAAATATTCAATGTACAGACACGGTTAGTCTACGATTTTATTATATGTATAGATTAGTTGCACAAACGTCATCTAAAACTATTTCAAATTTCAAGTAGATAGCATTAGCAGTTGTTGAAATGTCAAGCTGTGACAAACAGACAGACTTAGTCACACCATAAGGGTTCCTTTTTACCGTTTTGGTACGGAACCCTAATGATAGCAAAATTTGGACACAAATGCTATCTACATGAAGACATTAAGTATTTTATTCTAAAATAGAAGGCATGTAATATACCTGCACCTGACTCGTGCATTCTTTGCCACAGTTTGTACAAATTCGAGAGCGATATCTCAGATGTCACATAATGTGACTTTGCGAGATTACTTTTACTTTCAGAAACTAATAACTCGAAGTACATTTTAATTGGTGTTTGCTTCGGTAATACTGAATGCATGAATAACTGATTTATATAGACTACACTCTATCTATAGATACTAATATTATAAATGCGAAACTATGAATGTATGGGTGTATGGATGTTTGTAACTCAATCGCGTCAGAACGGCTGAACATATCTTGATGAAATTTTGCACAGAGGTATATTATAGTCTAGAAAAACACTTAGGCTTTTTATCACGGGAGTATGTTCCCTTGGATAATTTCCGATATCCACGTGGTGAAGCCGCTGGCAGAAGCTAGTGACTCATATTTTAGTAAAAAAAAATCTCTGTATTGGTAGCTATCACAAACCAAAATAAAAGTAATTCAGTAAATGTACATAAATTAAATTACGTCCACTAATTAATGAGCTTTTCTTACACAATTTTCAACATAATCCATCAAAAAGCTTGCAATAAAACAAAAAAAAACTAGAAAACGAAAGACAAGACACGACGGCGACACGATGACGACGGGAAACGAGAGTAAAATGTAACACCACTTCAGTATAATTTTATTCGGGTACTTTTTTCGCGGGCAAATAGTAGGAGCTAACCGTTCTACCCCGCCTGACTGAAGCACAGATGTTGACAATCTCTAAGTGCTTTTTCACTTTAAAAGATGAGTAGCTATTTATTCAGTCTGCAATATTACATTGAGAAGATTGTATCTGATATTTTCATGAAAACTTCCAAACGAAACGAGTAAGAATAAAACTGAATGCGGATTATTTGAAAAATGTGGTTATTATGTTAAGCCTGTACTTTCTATTCGATTGTTATGGCTTTTCTTATTTCCTTTTCTCAGGTAACATGAGTGTTTAAATTAATTTAGGAATAAAACAATTTAAATATTTACTCTGGTGTCAGAGGACACACACACACCTTTTTGTTTAAGGATGGGAAATCATCAAATGTCTCCTTCCGCTCTGGGTGGAGTGGAAGGGAATGTCTGACTCATGACTCATACTGACTAAAACTCTTCATATTCCTCGTATCCTCCCAATGCTCTTTGCGTTCCAGTGCCACGGTGACTCTTTCGAATATCTTCCTCGCAGCAAATTCCGCAATCCTGGCAATGCAGATGGCGAGATGACCTGGACGTGCAACTCAAAGGATGGTTACAGGTGGCGTGGAGTACATGGGAAGATATGGAGAGCCCTTTGCCCAGCGGTGGGATGCGGTAGGCTATATACATACTTGCAATACGATAGGTGGTAAGTTATTGCAAGAAGTATAACTGATTGCCATCACCGTTATTGCAGCCGAATGACGTCCATTGCTAGACAAAGGCCTCCCCCAACCGTGCGTATCTCGGGTCTCTTCTTTTCTAATTCGAGCTTGCAAGGAAACTCAAAGCCCCCACCATTGCCTATTGGATGATTTTCAGTTTACGTCATGCGGCATTTCATACAAACTTTCAAGTCCTTATTTTTATGGTTTTAAGAACTTTATTTCCTCATAAGAATTAACAATAATTCACTTACCGAGAAACAAGATTTACATTTTATGTTTAAATAATAAGCGTACATAAATAAAAATAAACAATTTTTAAAGGGCGGCGGCGATACACAAAATAAAATATACGCAAAAGTAAAAGTTATAACATACTAGATGTTTTCGAAATGAATAAACCGATTTTAATTAAACTTCCTACGCATAAGCAGGATACATAGGTCTAAAAAAACAAAAGAGTAAAATCAGTTCATTCATTTCGAAAAGAAAGAACTTGAAAGTGTGTATAAAATGCTGTACCGTCGGCGAAAACGCTCCTAAGCAAGTTAAATACCAAATAGTTAGCCCAAGCTTGAGATCAAACTAATTTTCCAGCTCAAGTAATGTGAGAAGTGTCTGCACGAGGCAAAGCCAACATAAACCAACAAAAGAAAACACGTAACACGATTACTAAATCCAAACGATACTTTATCTAACAATCCTGGTGTTATAGTGTTGCAAAAACAACTCAGTCGGTGGCGAACAACAAAAAGTTTTGTTCTATTTCCACCATTTTGTTTGTGTTGCTTATAATCAATCTTCGCGAGACGTTCCCGCGCTTCCCCGCGAGGTAAAGACAATTATTCTTTCAGCCTTACGACCGACGTTTTTTACGTCACCAAAGTAGTGACAAAATCAATATCTTAATATATAAAATTCTTCCGTTACTGAGTGACTGAGTCAGAGATTGACAGACCACGCACAGCCGAAACTGCTGGTTGTAGAAAGCTGAAATTTGGCATGGAGGTTCCTTGGGGAGTGTATAGAACACTAAGAGAGGATTTCCCGTAATTCCTACGGGAACGAAAAAAAAAACGGAAAATGCGCGTACGAAGTCGCGGGCAAAGCTAATTAGGTATATACTATATCTCACATGAAACGTGGTACGCAACGAATAATGAATTGTGTACCTAAATTTCGTGTGTGTGTGTGTGTGATTTCGCTTTATTTAGATAGCAATTTGCTTGAATAATCCTTTTCTTGTTAACGTTAGGCTGGATTAATACGCTTGAATAACTTGTCAGACCTTACAGTTTGAAAAACCACGAAAGCGATAGAAAAACCGGCTAAGTGCGAGTCGGACTCGCACACGAAAGGCTCCGTACCATAAACCTTAATTTTTATTATTTGTTGTTATAGCGGCAATAGAAATACACAATCTGTGAAAATTTCAACTTTCTACCTATTACGGTTCTTAAGATACAGCCCGCTGACAGACAGACGGACGGACGGACAACGGAGGCTTAGTAATAGGGTTCCGTTGGTTACCCTTTAGGTACGGAACCCTAAAAAGTGAACAGAAATTAAAAAATACCTACAAAATAAACCAGGTTTATCAGAGCATATCTTCAATTATTCAGGTCGTCCTTTTAAGTTTTTCTGTGTGTTCAATTTCAATACAAGCTAGAAAATATTCCAACTTTTTACATGGAAAAAACATGACTTTTCAAAACAAATGTTTAGAAATGGACAGCTTCTGTGGTGTGATGAACAATAATAATAATCATTTAATTCAAGTAACGAGACTAATAGTGTTATTAACAATGTACTGACAAGCTATGTTAGTAAAACATTAACAACGACAAAAACTGAAACAGCGACATCACTGCTGTAAGGTGATTGGCCCAGCTGATACCCTGCAGCAGTGGTTCACAAATGCACAATCTAGCCTGGCTTGCTACCATGGCTAGGATGCTGTTGGTGCTACCCCGCACCCTACTGACCAGGGATGCGCACCAGAGACCGAAATTAAATATTTTTATTCAAAACTTAAACTTAGAAACTTTTTCGAAACTTAGGTGCTTACAACCGACTTGATTCAAGACAGCAATAGTTTACTTAATTTTTTATAATATACTGTGCTCGTCTTACAACTTCTGTTAAAAAAAACAACTGAAAAAAAAAAAAACTGAATGCGAGAACGCCGGTACCCTAAACACAAGTTTAATCTTATACTAGGTACCGGAGTTCAACGTAAACACCTTTTATTGTTGTTGTAAAGCTGCTTAATTTGTGTATTTGTATAACCAATAGAAAATAAACTATTTTATTTTTTTTGTGAGTAATGTTAATCATCACCTGCCTAGTCTTTCCAACTGACTGCATGACCTCCACAATCCAATTGTTGGGCTACTCTGACTGACTGGTGGTTAGACATTTGAGCTTCTAACCTGTGACCTGTGACAATTGCTTAACGTTAGGGACTTACTTTTCTTAGCAGTTTAGTCTTGGTTTGTGATTGATGATCGAGTCCAAGCGTTGCTTATTAGTGAGTAGTTATAAAATAAAATAAACAAGTAGAAACAAAACCATTCATCACTACTCAAATCCACAACAAATTCCCTTTTCAACACACGTTTTCCACGATCCCGAGTTTCGTACATCGCAATAGGCTTACGCGTATTTACATTCGTATGCTCTTTAATTCCCCACCTTGATCCCTTTGTGATCCTCCTGGGATTACTCTACACTACATTGCAGTTAGTGTGACATTTATCCACCTGCGACACTAGCGCCCCTAGGGGATAACGTGGCAACAGCTAAACTAGCGTATTTTGCGATGTTCCCTCGGGCACTGATTGAAGGAGCAATTTCTCGCCTTTGTTTATACATGGAATAAAGGTTGATTTTGTCTCCTTTTGTGTTATCCTTTGAAGATTTTCTTCACGAGTAGATTGAATTTGTTAGTCTATAATTCAGAAGTTTTTACTTACGATAAAAATTGCTCAAATGGGATTGGGCGGGTCACGTAAACCGAATACACTGTGACCGTTGGGCCAAGTCTCTCACAATATGTGCCCAAAGATGGCCCAAAAAGAGGTAGCGAGATGACCTGGATGCATATCGCGAGGGCTGGTATGAAGTGGCGCGGGATAAGAATTCCTGGAAGGACTTGGGGGAGGCAAAAAAAAAATTGCTTACGTAACGTGTACCGTCATATCTGTATTCTCCGAAAGGAGCAGTAGAAGCGAAATATAAAGTAATTACACGCACAGCGACTAAATTATGTTTTAAATCGCTTGTTGAGGGTGCGCATATCGCTGTGACTGAACACAAATTCGGAAATCAGCCTGCTGTTGAAAAAATCATATTCATTTGTGTTGCGTTCCATAATGTAACGAAAGGGTTTCAAAAGTCTTGCGCTGGAGGTCGCGGGAATTTGCTGGAAGCGAGACGTACAAGGTCGATGTGTTGACCCCTGGCCGAGGCTTATAAAAATAATCATTTAATTCAAGTAAGAGCTCTGCCTCATTATTGCATTGCCTTGCGTCGCCACTACTCCGACGGATACGATGTGCTGTGCTAATGAGAGAGAGCTCTAATGTCCATGTTTCACGACGAGATACAAACACGATTTGGTCGGATAGTCTGTCCTTCCGTCAGTCTAGAAATAAATCTAAATATATGGAAATCGACGCAGTATCACCGCTGCGACGACGCAACGCACTAATGGGGCAGAGCTCTAATAAGACTCATAGTGTTAGCAACAACATACTTAGACACTATGTTAGTTAAACATTAACAACGACATGACTACTGCAGGGTGACAGGCCCAGCTGATGATTTGCAGTAGTGGTTCACAAATACATAATGTAGCCTGCTTGCTACCATGGACAGAATGCTGATGGTATGACCAGCAGCGACTGTTGAAATGACGATGACGTGAATACTTGTGTCTTTCATAAGTGAATAAAGGTTTTCGCATATGTTTTACCTAATTTCGATTTTCGCATCAGAACAACGAATCCTATTAATTATACCATAAATAATAGGTACAGTCAGAATGACAGTAGTCAAAGCTATTACAGTTTTAAGCTTGTTACAAACACCTCTGGTTCGCATAATAACAGGCTCGCAAACTCGTTGTGCCACAAATTAATGTAACGCGGCACACAATTATTCTGTACATTGATGTTCGTGTGTAACCTGCTTAGGTAGTACTTAGCTTATGTCATCAGAATTAGTTAAACGAACATTGTTAACGAGTTCAAATTACAGGATTATTTTTCAATCACTGGTCATTGAAAAATAACTTCATAGATATAAGATTTTTTTAAATGTGGTAAGTGTCGTGCCGTTTCGTCTCTACTCTTTACTCTATGCTATCACTAAAGCTCACCCCACCTCCATTTGAAACGTTCAACAGATTTATATTACTCACTGAATAACCAGAGGGCTGAGAGGGTTAGCTCGTTCTTTGCTCAAAGAATTAGCATTTCCATTCAACGTGGCAATGCTGCCAGCTTTCTGGGCACTTACCGGATGACAGCGATTCGGAAGAATTCATCGGTAGCAAGTGTGCTATTTTTTTTAATTCACTCTAACTCATTCATAGTCCAAATAAAAAAAAGCAAACAATAAGCTAAAAAGTAGCTATAAACTTTCACTACCTTAATCTCTACAAGGGGCACACGCCAACCCTTAAAAATATGTCCCCACCTGTTTAAAGTACAAGAAAATGTACACAAAAGTTAACAATGAAAATGTAACGGCACGGGTTGTTTCCTCCAGCTTAAGACTTAAGAGCGACGTGGGGATTCGGTAGCAGAGAGCATTAAAATTTAACGACTGCTCTATAGTCAACGATCCGGGTTGAGAGACTATTGTAAAGCCGAGTTTATAGCCCCCAAGTCACACAGAGAAAACACGGTCATGAAAAAAAACCAGGTAATTCGTAGGATTTCTAAGTGTATTTGCTTGTAGATTTTAGGGTTCCGAACTTCAGTGAAAAACGGAACCCATAAAGTGTGTAATAATGTTTTCCAAACTTTTCTGTGTGACGTATCATATGAAAGGGCTTATTATGAGGGTTTTAATTGTATTTTTTTCATTATTTTAAAATAAATAGTTTGGGAGTTATTCTTGAAATTAGATAAAAAATTACCATCCCGATAAATGGGCTATCCAATACCAAAAGAACTATTTCAATTCGAACCAGTAGTTTCTGAGATCAGCGCATTCAACCAAATAAACGAACGAAGTCTTCAGCTTTATAATATTACTAGCTTTTACCCGCGACTTCGTACGCGCGTATCTGGTTTTTTCTCGTTCCCGTAGGAATTTCGGAAAGAAAGAAAGTAATATAATTTATTTGTCAAAAATGCGTTTCATGAACTGTCGAATCAGACATGCAAGGTATTAACAATATATTGTGAGCGTCCATATTTTGACAATAGTGGCGTACAAATTTTGTAGGTAAGTATCGGGAAATCCTTTCTTAGTGTACTTCCCAAGGAACCTACATGCTAAATTTCACTGCTACCAATAGTTTCGGCTTTGCGTTGTCTGTCAGTCACTCAATCAGTCAGTAACGGAAGAATTTTATACCTATATATTGATGATGATGATAGTACAGATAATAGTGCTGTAGATTACTATTAATTTCATAAACTACCCTTGCAGTTTTGTAAGTCGAGTTGGTGTTGAGTTGTTTCAACAAAAACTTTTTAACAAAAAAATTAGACACCGACTTCCGAAATTAAAGTTTTAAATTCCTTTTTGTCTTTTCAGTTTTTTCGGAGGTTTAATTTTTTTGTTAAAAAGTTTTTATCTTATACTTCTTTGTGGCTATAATCTACTAATTAATACATGCTTATTTTTATAACTTTTAAAATAGCTACATATCTTACTTTAGCTATTAACTGTTATATGTGTAATCCTACTTTAACTATTACTTGTTGTATAATATTATAATATAAATACTTTAAAAAAACAGGCTTTATGCAAGCCCACATGGGTAGGCCGACAAAAAATGCTACACAACTCTGCACTAAAATCTGTGAGTGAAGAATAAATCACGCCTGTTCCCCCCCCCCCCCCTAAGGGTAGGATACTTTTTACAAATTTATATGGGACCACACTCGAGGACCCTTTCCAATTAAACCAAGAATGATCAAAATAGGACTACGCTGTAATCTACACTAATATTATAAAGAGGAAAGATTTGTCTGTTTGTTTGTTTGAATTGAATAGGCTCCGAAACTACTGGACCGATTTGAAAAAATCTTTTAGCATTGGATAGCTACATTATCAGGGAGTAACATAGGCTATATATTATCCCCGTATTCCCACGGGAACGGGAACTACGCGGGTGAAACCGCGTGACGTCCACTAATAAGTTATACGTGTTCATATTAAAAAAAAAAATACGCCACTTGAGGACCTCCTCCGTTTTCTTCGGTTAAAAAATATAGATATGGTATATGCTAGATAAACTTGCAATAAAGTATGTTGACCTTTCCCTAACATTACTTCGTAGATACTCTAACAACAAATTATGAACCGTTTTTCATTACAAGAGAACGTACAGGATCACGACAGAAGTCGATTCAGGACAGCTCATAAAGCTTTTAACGTGATTGTTCTTTTTTTTTCTGTTTTTGTTAATAAGAAAGTCAATAAATGTATGTGTGTCAATGACTGTTATTGCACATTTATCTGACGCCTATATCATAATTACCATCCTCCAAGTCCATTATTTTTCCTATTTCCCTCCATTCGTACATGCAGTGAAAAACCGCCATAACAGAATTAAAGGAGAACTAAACTCGTCAAAAACTCAATCAATGGTTTTAGGCGCTTTGTCAGAAAATCAAGTTACTCGTGTATGTCAAACGTTTGAACGTGCATAGTGACAGTCTATTTACCGTTAGACTTCGTTATAAAATATTCCACGCTTTTAACACTGCTTTGGTTTTCAAATATTTACAATGCTCGGGATTATAATCATGTGAATTTTGTGGTATGTTATGCCAGACAAGGCATTGATTTTCTTATCGAAGCAGTATTTTTATGTTAACTATTTATTTACCAAAAGAAAAAAAAGAATTTTGTTAATAAACCAACAATGTTGACTGAGACTAGAAACTTCCTGTAAAACGACTTCAAGTCACGAAACTAATTCCTATTTTAATATTATTTACTTGACCGTAAATTTTAATGTTAACACCCTTGTGCTCACAGCCTTTTCAAAGAAATTTCGAAAAGGTTGGTTAACACTTATCATGACCAAAGGGCTGGCTTTTACTTTGGCCAGAGGCCGCCATGTCTCTTGGACACATTACCAGCTGACAGCGTTGAGGACGAATTTTTTGATGCTTTGTTTATTTTATTGTTAAGTCTAGTTTATTTATTTACTAGATTTTTCCCGCGGTATCGATTGCGTTGAAGTAGCCCATAGCTGTCTCTATGGTTCCATCTATCTCTTTATCTAAATTCATAGAAAAATAAAATAATTAAGCCATAAGCTGAGTGGAAGAGAATGCCTTGTTGCATTAAAGCCGCCTATGTACAACTACTGTGCATAAAGTTACGTGAGTTTTATTCTATTTGCACGTGTCATTTAATACTAGCTGACCCGCGCAACTTCGTCTTCGTTAAATGTTTCATCATGTTCCGCTCCTTTTTGTCGTAGCGTGATGATATATAGCCTATAGCCTTCCTCGATAAATAAGCCATCCTACACTAATTTTTCAATTCATACCAGTAGTTCTCGAGATTAGCGTATCCAACCAACCAAACAAACTCTTTAGTTTTATAATATTAGTATAGAAGATTATAAAAACACTGACATTACACATGTAACAACGCTTGTAGCGTGCTGGCGTGGCGTAACCCTAACTTGTTTTAACACTAAAGCGGTGTGTTGATTGGGCAGTGGGGAACGTTAAAATTATACGTTACGGTCGACGTGCACTAGCGAACTATGTGCCGCTTACAGGACTATATTGTCAACCCGGGTTTATATCACTCGGTTGTCGGGTCGTGGATGTAACAGTGAGTTTCGGGGATTGTTGAACAATTAGGAACCTACCTACTGGTTGACTGGTCTCTACCAGGCAACACAAGGCACAAGGCAGGGACAAGGCATTTTCTAATGCCTTGTTGCATTAAGTCCGCCCATTTACCACTATTGTACATATAAATAAATAAATGTATTGAAATTTGTTTGTGGATTGTGGATAGATACTAATTTTTGTAAGGATATATTTATTGATTAAATGGTCAACTTTAGTAAAAGTTGACCATCAATAAATATTCGCATGTCCCCTTAACTGTAAAAACAGTCCTAGAAAAAAAAAACTGCTGTCAAAATCAAAGCAGGTAGGTATTTCTAAGGCCTTGGTTGATACTACCTATGAAATCTATTAGCTTTTGCCCGCAACTTTGTACGCGCCATGTATCCTATTTTTTCCCAATCTACATGTCAAATTTCAGTTTTCTGCAACCAGTAGTTTCGACTGTACGTTGTGTGTCAATCACTCAGTAACGGAAGAATTTTATGTATATTGATTTACTGTTCATTCCGCGTCGTCAGCGTTCTCAAAGACTACAAAGAATAAAATATACCGGTGCGGATTATTTTTAGTTGTTTAACATGGTATTTACATTCTTTTCAGTACACTCTGATAAAGTTACAACAGCATAATCCATACTAATATTAAAAATGCGAATGTACCTCTATCTGTCTGTGTGTCGCTTTTACGCCTAAACAGCTAACAGATTTTAATACAATTGGTATAGATAGATTAGCTCGTGGCTAAAGAATACTAGCTGCACGGATCGATCTTTAACGTTAAGCAACGCTTGCCAGGGTTGGTCTGTGGATGGGTGACCATCTTAACATACCGAGTTTCCTCCGTGCCTCGGAAAGCACGTTAAGCCGTTGGTCCCGGCTGTCATTTGTAGATCTTAGGCAGTCGTTACGGACTGTCAGAAGTCAGTAAATCTGTCACCAGTCTTGCTAAGACCTGCCGTATTACCCAGTTAATGGATTGTGGAGGTCTGTTAGGCAGCCGCTCCACGTAAAATAATGGTATTCAGCTGAATCCGGTTTGACTGGGTGCCGACCCCGATATAGTTGGGAAAGGCTAGGCAGATGATGGTACAGATAGATTAGACCTTGGAGAAGGATATAGGCTACCTTTTGTCGCATGAAAAGGGCTTGGAAGGGTTGAAATAGGGGATGAAAGTTTGTGTGGGAATGCGTCATTATTGAAGATAAGAAATAAATAATCATTTTTGCTCAAGCGTTTTTGAAAAATTAGTATCTTCTTAATTAATAAAAATGGCTGCCCAAAATTTATTATTTCACGCGGATGAAGTTGCGGGCAAAAGCTAGTTATGAATACTTAAGAAAATCAATCCGACGTTTTAAATAGGATGTCGTTACAAAGACTTCAGAAGTATATTCCGCTTACTAAGAGGTTCACAGGAACGAAGACGTAGACAAGATTTTTATTCCTCTTAAAACAAAATCGATGTATTATCACA